>BSBN01000937.1:8701447-10030263 GCA_027924645.1 Cunninghamia lanceolata | reverse complement strand
AGTAATAGGAAGTGGATGCAACCTGCTACACTCATCTTCCCATTACCTAGTTCACTAACACATAAGCTCATAAATACTCTCTACGAGAAAAAGGAAAGTTGGTACATCTCATGCAACACCATGGATCCCAACATTTTTCCTGATTCACAGTCAATTGCGATGAAAAGAAATCATCCCATACTACTTGTGATCATCAATGGCTAAGGAGTAGGTGTAGCAACATACATCACATGTGGCTATTAACAGGATTTCCACAGCCTGCTAAACCATGTCAAGTCGATGGATCTTGACATCTATCGCCTCCAGTCCATTGATGAAAGTTGGTCCAACCTAGTATGTGGTAGCTCCTGGCATCTATCACCTACATGGTACTAGTGAAATCCAGCTAAGCCCTATCATACTACTAGATAGATCCTGGCATCTGTCACCTCTATGCTACTAGTGACAATCGGCTAACCCTAAGATACTATGGATAGCACTTGACATTTGTCACTTGCACATTATTGGTGACAGCTGGCTAAACCACACCTATATCATAACTTGGATGGCTCCTGGAATCTATCACTTTCATGCTATTGGTGACAATTGGCTCATCCTAAGATACAGTGGATAGGACCTGGCATCTGTCACCTGCATGATACTGGTGACAACTGGCTATCTACACTTGTATCAAACTCGTTTATAACATGTGGGGTTATCTTATACACAAATAAAACAAGATCAAGATATCACAAGGATTCACCAACACTGGCTATGCTGACTTGGTTACATTACACATAGAGGTCCATAAACCAATACATAGGGTCTTATATGTCTAGGGGTTTAAATTACTAGTCAACACTAAATACACATATTGGAGCCACATGATCTGGCTTATATTTGGTTACATATGCATAAATATATACAAACTCATAAAGTAATATCAATGATCATTCTATGCATTCAGTTGTCACTTGGAAACACAATATGCATTATAAAAAAGTTAAACCCACAATAGTAATGTTAGTCAGTCTTCTATTTCTAAGTGCCTACATTTGCATATCACCAATCACCAATCTAAGCATACTATTATCCACCATCTAGGTGTTAAGGCATAACACAAGTTACATAGTCGATAATTATCACCATTAATTTCCCATAGGGTTTAATACACAAAACACTGATCATTTTTGTCTAGACAAGTTTAAAGTCACCTTCGAACATTCACATTAGAGACAAAATGTGAAGACAATTCTTAAGGATCCACCAACATTGGAACATATTCAGATAGCTTAACCCAACAACCTTAGAGTAAAGGAGCTTTGTGCTGATAAAGTGGCTTCTTCTAACTCAGTCCTATATAGCGGGTCTTACTAATTGGAAGGGGATTTCATAGATCCATCTGATGTAGTTTCAGTCTCAAGATGAAACACACCAAAGAGGGGACGTTGTTCAAGTTTAGGAACACCCCATACCTTAGATTCATTCCCTAAACCCCTCTCGCCCAAGAACTACCTACATACTCGCTTCAAAATGGCATTGAATTCACATGTAGTTCTCTTCACTAATCTCTCAAGGGTTAAGCACATAGGTTACTACCCTTGCGATTTCATTATCATCCCCATTGCATACCCACACTTACAAATATTCCCATAATTAAATTCATTCACAAAAATAAGCATTACATAAGCAACATAAAATAAGTCTAGTCATATCCAAACACATGACAATAGCAATCAAAATATCTTCATGATGCAATAGTTATGAAAAGCCTTGCTACGACCCCAGATGATGTCCTACCTTAAGAATTCAATGATATTAAGTATCATAACTATATTATATTATATCATCCTTCTTGATGGAACATGACACGCATCAACAAGTTCACCTAAACATTATCTGAAACCTCTAAGGCTTACAACAATGCTTATAAATGTGCTTTATGCATGATCATTACCTAAGTCCTACTCAAGACAGTTGGAAACAATATGATCAATAGATCTTCATACTAAAATGTACACTCCATCATATTAATAATAATATTCTTAACCTTTTAATTTCAATTTCCCTATGGTGAGATCCAATATTCTTATGATAGTCTAGATATGGTCTACATATTATTCACACTTGCTATTTATATTAAATATGACATTAATGGTTAGTAGTAAGGTATTAAGAGATGCTATACAGTATGATCAAAGTTGGATTATTCATTATCTCAGTCTCAACCACACCACTAAATTGAATGATATTTGTCCTCCATCTAGTGCACAATCATACTACAACTGGCCCAACTATAATTCCTTTATCCTCACTTCACATGGTAGTTCCAATACTGAAGTTCTTATTCTTAGGAGCTCAATAGACATCATGGATTCATATAAATGCTTTACCCCAAATCCAAAATGGATTACCACAAGTATTTACTTGCATCATCAAAATATGTTCAATATAATATAGACCAAGTGTATCTAAATGAAGTCGTTATCATTTACAGTAATATGCAATCATAAACCAAGGCTCATATTAAGTAAATCTTGAACAAGTAAGATGATTCTAATAAGACTTTAAAGAGGTTAACATTCAAGGTTGCATATTTAGACTCCCTTTAAATATAATAAAGGATTCTACAATGATACCACCAAGTACCCAGGCCCAACAGTTAAGGCAAGATAATTTTGTCATTTACCGAAGAATAATAAGCATAATACAATCCCTTAATTTTCTTTATATCTATCATGGTCCGGGGTTAATAATAGCAATTAATCACTTTTACTATTAGTGCATAGTGGTATAACATTCTGCTATGCCCTATAAAAGAAATTTGATCTATTCTCTAAGGTATAATAATATGCTAGATAGAAATCATCATTTTCAATGATTTTTAAAGTACAACACTAATCAAATTGAGGTCATGATTCTACCTTATTTCTAACCATTTTATAGTTTAATCTAGAGGTGTTACGGCTGCATTGGATGTAATCAAGGTCTTATGTACATAGCATACTTTACAGAACCATTCCCTAACTATGTTAAGCTTTTAGCGATATATGGACTAGATTGTGTTAGTAAGCATGAGAAACATTTCCTTTTCACCATGCATTGTGAAGTATTATTATTCATACCCATACAAAATGTGGTCTTTAACATGTCTACCAATAGATATGGCACCATTTAATTTTCGATTCCTATAGTAATAAAAAGTCATATTAAAACTATTAGTTGGGAACAATTATGGATATTAAATAAACATAAATTCTTTACTAAATTCTATGCCTATGTTTTGTGAAGGTCATAAAGCTAAACAGTGGCTTAGCCAATACAATAGATGACATAAATGCCTATAAATTTTCTTCAGTGGGCGTCCTTGCCCTTTTTCAAGCTCCAATTTGAGTGCAGATTGGCAGGATGTTGTTTTATAATTAAATAAAAGTCTCTAAAGCCTTTCCGACAAACCCATTTAGAACGTATTTGGCTACCAAGGCGTTCCTCAAGCCACATTTCTTTGAGGCATTTTGTCAAACAACTCAGTGTCTTGCCTATGTTTCCCATTTTTGCGTTCAGGTTTGCCCTACGTGTGGGGAGAAAGAGAGAAATTTTATTAATTCGGCTCACCTAATATTCTCGCTAGCAACTTTTGATTAAGACTCGCCTATACGTCCCACAGCCAGCTCGGAACGAGTGTCCTACGCTTGGCAAAGGTTTAATAAGTATTATGGACAGCAAATATGCTTCAACCATGGGATATCAACATACTTTAAGCTGTAATACCAGTCATTAGGCAGCGATGGTACCTGATTCATGGAGCTCTTCTTGATGACGGGGTTACTACAGTAGTTTGGACACCCTCTTATCTTTTCCTTCAGCTCTTTGAAGAAAACACTATACTTGAATTTGAGCCAGAGCATAGTGCACTATCTCCTTGTGAGTGCCGAACTCCAATTTGCAGCAATTGTCTTAATGTCCTCAGCGGCACATCATCAAACACTATGTGGTTGATGAATGCTTTAGCATTTTGAACATGGTTGTAGGATAGAATGAAGCAAGAATGAGTTGTATCGTTCAATCTTCTACCTCTGCCTTATTTCTTCCTCCACCGCCACTTCACACTTATCATGTTTCTTTGCTCTCCTTAGACACAAGCTATTTTAACTCCTCTGGAGCTCCACAAGGCCCGATCGCCCCTCTCCAGCTCAGCCAAAATGCCATCTCAACTCAGTCAACACACTCTTCAAACTCCTCCCTCCATGCCATATCTGTCGTCTTTTTTCTGTAAAACTATCAATTATTTCTTGTTTCATTTACACCTCGTTCAGTTTTATTTTTCTTTTACTGTACAGGTATGACGTGCCAACCACGCCTTCCATGTGGGATGTGACAAATATCTTGGCCCGGAACCCCTGCTTCCAAATCTTCTGATCATAGATAACAAGTGTCAGGGAACAAGTAGTTCACAAACAGCTCTTGGTAACCTCATCAAACAAGAACATTTTCTCCTATCAAATATTCTCAATTTCATTAATTGCCCTATTTCCTTTGGGAGCTCTCTCAACCCCTCACACAATGAAATGTCTAAGCATTCCAACAGCCCAAATTTTCCAATTGATGTTGGATGTTCTTTAGGTCTGGTAATGCCAATCACCTTAACATTCTTAGAGAGCTCGGGTTCCCAAGATCATAAGGCAACTTCTGAATCAGGTGGTCTTAGAAAAATATTCAGTGCAGAATTGAAATAAATACAGTGAAATAGCAATAAATCCCACAAAATAGATAACACACAGATTTATGTGGAAAACCTGGTTATGTACCAGGAAAAACCACGGACAAAGGTCTCTCAATTATATTATACTTCGAAGAAATTCGCTGTTACAGAATTCCACCATGCATTGGCATTCAAACTTAATTATCTTAAGAAACCACGAAAAAACATTCAAGTAATCAAATCCTTTTCAAAGAAGGATTTCTAAAAATAGAAGCACAATTGGCTCTTCTGCATGTTGTACACTTGAACTTGTGATCGACTGCTTAATCAATTCTGAAATAAGAAACTGACTTCACATACTAACAGGTGGCAGTTGATAATAGAACACTTCCGAGCAAAGGGCATATAACAGAAACTAAGAGGCACCTCCTCCAAGATGCTGGAGAGATCCAGGTTAAAATCTTGCAGCTTCTTGTTGTTGAATGGGGATGTATATTCAAGCCTTTTTGCGTAAGCATAAAAATTGCTTCTCTAAGTTCTGCAGTGCTTTGCTTTGTTTTTGAACAGGGGATGCAGTCAACTTCTCCAAGCGGACACTCGTGAGTTGAGTGAGTGAAGATAAGACATCTAGACCTTTTATTGTTGCCCTCCTTCTACCGCAATTGAATAGCATGGGAAATTTTAGATTTTTCATGGATTTCAGAAATGGGGGAAGAAAGTATTCACTCAAAGTACAGAGTAAGAACAAAGTCTCTGTCTTGGGGAAATTCATCTCGGCAAGTGGTTTTCCTCCATAGGGTCTGCATGAATAATCAGAAATGAAATCCAATTAGATCATTGGGCATGTTAGTTATGAATGCTAATTTGGGTTGAATTCTCATCATATTAAAGTTGAATTTAGGAGATGGAAAAATGCAAGGGGAAAAGTGTACTTGAGGTTACACTATGAAAAAACAAATTTGGGGATTAAGAGCAGTAATGTTGCATAGTCCTCCTAATTAGATAGTCCGACAAGAGCAGCCAGTTCATCCAGAAAATTTGAATAGTTTACATAGATTGTTTAGCCTACACCCTAAATACCCCTAAACAAGAGACTAAAATATCGATATCATATTACTAGGTTTACATGTGAAATAGAAATAGTTTGAAACATACAGCAACCAAGTAACGGAGAACAATGATATAAATACTAAAAATTATATCTAATATTTCAAAGAAAATTTGATCAAATGGGTGAAATTAAATTTGGAAGAGATTTTTGGAATAACCCACCTCTGTGAATGGAGAGAGATTGAGCATCAAATGCTCTATCATTATGTAACTTCCATTTTCCTGGCAAAGTATGCTCTTTTGTAGGCATCAGAAACCCCTGTTTCTTGTACTGCGGTGTCTTTGTATCTTAGATACAAGGTCAATTCTCGCATTACATTAAGCTGAGATAAGTATAGCTCCGAGGCATTTCCATGTGAGATTGCTGCTCGGGTCCTGGTAACTGCTAAGACATCAGCTTAATGTTTAAAAATGATAACAAAAAACCCAATAAATGAAAGGAAAGGCGATTACCCTGGAGTGCTGGTCAAATTCAACAGGTTTCTGCTTGCAAGCTCTGATAAGATGGAAAAAGCGTCATGCCACTGTAGCTTCCGAACATAAACCCATATGTCCAATATTGCATCAGCACAGATTTTCCTGTCCTCTGGAAATAAACCCAAGTCTAGGAAGCATTCCTTGGCCACCTCATCTAAAGAATCAATACTGATCTCCAACAATTTAATTAGCCCCTTTTTGTGACAATCTGATATGGATTCTCTTGTAGAAATCTTGTTTTCTGCCCTTTCCGTTACTTCTGCCCTCTCCCTTACCGCATAAGGTTCCTCATTTAAGGAGCTTCCTATCACCTTCAGAACAAGTGGCGGGCCGTCACATTCTGCCTGCACCTGTAATCCAAGAAATATAATGAAAAATTATCAGAAGATCAGTTCTCAAGAAAAAAATGTATATGTATTAATACAAGCCATATTATTTGGCAAATAACATATTTTCAACTTTAGAATTAAATAGAATCCTATTCTTAGGTCAATAATATATTAGATCTAATTATTTAATTGTGATGGAGAAAGATATTTTAAATCATTTATTTAGTTTTTGTTAGAGGGTTTTATATCAAACCCACAGAATTGTTTAGTTATCCCATATGGGAGCACAGGGGTATTCATCAGGTCAATAACATATTAGATCTAATTATTTAGTTGTGATGGAGAAAGATATTTTAAATTATTTATTTAGTTTTTGTTGGAGGGTTTTATATCAAACCCACAGAATTGTTTAGTTATCCCATGTGGAAGCAAAGGGGTATCCATTCAGCCAAAGCTGCCCTGTTTAGTTACTCCATATGGGAGCACAGGGGTATTCATCAGGTCAATAACATATTAGATCTAATTATTTAGTTGTGATGGAGAAAGATATTTTAAATTATTTATTTAGTTTTTGTTGGAGGGTTTTATATCAAACCCACAGAATTGTTTAGTTATGTCATATGGAAGCACAGGGGTATCCATTCAGCCAAAGCTGCCTGTGGCACAATTTTGGCCTCATCCCTTATGGTGTTGGGGCTTGCACTCAATAAGACTCGATCCCTCGTAGACTCTTCAAAACTATTCAACTTAACCAATAGACCAAAAATCTATTGACAAATTATTTATTCATTAATTATAGTTAACTGTTTTACTTGAAGATTAAAGACTCAAACTATAAAAAGAATGATACATCCTCACACTTAACCTTTGCTACTTCTTATATCAAAATATGACTGACGTATTGGCTATTTAAAAAGAACAAATAATTTTTTCTCTGAATGTAGTGTTTCAGGATTAAACTGTGTTAGAGTTTTTTCTCTCAATGTTTCGGATCACACTCCATGATCCATCATCAGGAGAAAAAGAGAGCAAGAGAACAAAAGTGATACATTGCAGACTTACAACCATCTTAAAAAGAAGGAGGAGGGGGGTGAGGTGTTGCGGGAACCAAGAAGACCTAAAGGAAACAAAGAAACACCTATTAAATAGAAGGAAAAGGGAAAAAAAAAAACAAGGTGATATTATAATAAGGATAATGCATATAAATATCATAAAAAGCAAAAATAACATATGCACTCAACAAGAAAACACCTAGATACAAAAGGCCTAGAGTTAGCAAAACATAAAAATACATAAATAGAAGGAAAAAGAAATAAACAAAGAAGAGAAAAGGAGGAGTTTAAAAGTTTATATATAAAATAAATAAAAACAAATGGATCCATAAAGAGGTACCACTAGATAACCATCCAACAATTACCATTAAAAGGAGAACACAAACTATAAAGAGACAAAAAGAAGCCAAGAACAAATATATATATATATAACGGTAACCTAATTTTTTCTCTGTTTTTATTTCCTTATTAATCAGACATAAAAAAGTCTCCTATAATTTTAGGACATTTTCTTCCATCTTTTTCAAATATTAATCCATGCTTTTCCCAATCCAATTTAGAAGTTTTTCCACTATATATTCCAAATTACATTGGTGTACTATATATCTTAAACAAGAATAACTATTGGTTAAACAATTAAAAGCAAATTATAATGGATCAGATAAATAAAAATACCCAAAAACTATTAGTTGAAAAGGGGAAAAAACTACCACCTCTACCAGATTTGCATTTTCAGTGCTTGGAATCAATGTCTGTCCAAAAGCCCAGAAGCATAACAGTGGCAGTGCATCCTCTCTGCACAAAAATGGAAACTGATACAGTTGAGTAGACAGGGTTGTGGGGATAGTGGAGCCATCTCTGGTTGTTATAAGAGCTTTGTGTCCTGGCCCTTGAAATAATGAATATTCCAAATTTGCCCTGGACCAAACATCATCCAAAATCACTAGAGTTGGCTTGGGTTGCCTCAAAATCAGCTCCTGCAGCTGCATGTGCCCATCTTCTAACTTCTGAAATTCTTGCCTCTTCCTTCCAGCAATCTTCTCCCACAGTCTCTAAAATTCCCTTTAGGTTTGGGGACTGTGAGACGGTGATGAAGATCACATTGTTGCCTAAGTACTCTGATATCAATGAAAAAACAATTGTGTTTTAGATTAAGTACCAAAATGTGTAAATATGCCTAAACCAGAGCACTATAACGACCGCCTTTATAGGGATAAGAATTATACCTTTAATTTAGTGATTATTGCAGAGACCCAATGCCAGAACAGTTTTACCTCCACCCCCCATACCTTGCAACCCAACAACTGACATCTTGCTCTGTTTCAAAAGTCCCTTCAAATCCCCAATACATTTCTCCAACACCCCATAAAATTGAAATTTTACAGGAACGATGTGTGTGGAATCCTCCTCCATTTCAGTACTGCCATCAAAATTAGTAGTTACCATTTGTTGAGCTTTTCACAAACGATTAATTCCTTCTGCAATTAAAAACCTGATACTGCCTATTTTCCTTACAAAGTTTCTTTACGCGTTATCAGACGCGTTCTTCTCTCTGCGACGCTATCAGACATGATTTTTTTTTATATAAGTAATAGACGCGGGAATCTAGGATAAACATTGGCCTCGGTTTCCATGAAGTTGCAATGTAAGACACATTGTTATCAGGGTATACGCGTTATCTGGAGTCATCCGTGGAACTGTCAGATGCGTAGAAAGCAAAAAGATTTTATTTTGCGTTGGTTGCATCTCGCTTTCTTTTTCCCAAATAACAAAGAACAACATCAATCATTGCATCAGAACAAAATTTTGAAAGCGCGTCTTGACTGTCCAAACTTCCATTTGTTTAATTAGGTTAGCCGAACCAGCACTCCATTTCGTTAGAAAGAATTAAGAAGTTTTTTCCTTCAGTCGTTTGATAGGCGTTTCTTCGGAAGCTCACTTTTTCATTAAATTTGTTTTATTTGTCTCTGCCTAGGCAGGGTGTTGAGGTTTTCACTCTTTGCTATTTTTTTGGGGGGGGGTTTGTACTTTATGTTTTGATTAATTTGCTTTAAAAATTGTGCAAAGGGGGATTTTTTTTTAATATATGTTCTAATTTTTTTTAGAATTTTGTTAGTTATATTTATTATTATTTATTTAGAAAATAGAAGCAAAAATAATACCCAATCAAATCACATCTGGTAAAAAGTTAAATTATTTTCTAATGTTAATATCTATATTTACTAAAATATGTTAGTATGCTGAAGTGTTACTCACCAGCCTATCTGTGATCAATTCACATTTGGTGGTGCCACAATGGGAGCTTGGGAGCTTGGGAGCTTTGGAATACTGTATAGGCATTCATCAAAGTATAAAGGATAGAGGAATTTGATGAAATGTACAAGGCACATAATAGTATTTATTGCTAATTTATTAAAAACTTATACAAAACAGTGTTTTTGGACCTCCCTTTTATAATTTGTAGCAATGCATTTTTTTGAAATTTTGTCACTGTACGACACATATAAACTAGATCTCCAATCTTACTCCTAAATTTTCATCATAAAATAAGATTGTGTTTAAATTTCCTTTGACTCCATGCTATGTAGTTTTGTGTGAGACCTATATTTTTATCTATTTCTAATGGTTTCTTGGCATTGTAATGTTTGTTTTGTTGTATTTGGTAACAGTAGTAGGTGTGCTTGGTTTCAAGCATAAGTTTGAGCCTCTCTACAATATAATTTATGGTTTTTATGAAATTGTTAAACATTTACATTTAATGACAGAATTCTGAGAGTTTGAAATTTTATTATCATTTTATATAGTAATTCTTCCCATCTCAAGTTAAGGGTTTCCTTGAAATTTAGATTAATCTCAATGGTATTTTTGATTGAAGTGATATTTTTAGATTCACTCAAATGGCAGAAATTGTTCTGGATCATTTATATTGTTAATTTGAAGGTATTACAATTCAAAATTATTTCTTAAATCCATCTATTATTTTTAGTTAATATTATTTTTTAAGAGGAATAAAATGCAGGGTTGGTACAAAGACCAGACAATCCGCAATAAAATACGTAGCATGTATTGATTCTTTAACATGGAAGATTTTCCTATAGTGACCTCCATATGCAAAGAGAAGTATTATGTGCGTAGAGGGAAGACAGTATGAGCCCCGTATGACACTTAACTACAACAATACTTGTCTTCACGTAAAAGATGATGACAATAGGTCATAGATACATTTGGTTGCATTTCTAGACATAGATACATACATTTATAGATACATTTGATTGCCTTTGTTGAAGTTTGTTTAATTTTCTTTGTATTGTTAAATACTATAAGCATGGTAGTAGAGTTGGTTCTTGCCGTACAAAGCAGACATAATTCTATTGCACAACAAAAGGAATATAAAGGCTGAAACTTTTATAGACAAGGCTGAACATATAGTTATAAAATGGCGGCATTAGTTAATACAATGGTAAATCAGGCATTTGCAATATTATATTTGTTTTTCGTAATTAAAGAATATTTATCTTCGGGAATACAAACATTTTTACAATTTGATTATTTTAAATCTGTGAGCTAATAGAGATATTCTAAGATCTCAAGAATACAAACTTGGGCTCTAAAAGTACTAGTAGATGATCATGAATGTAAATTTAATTTTCTCGGAGGATAAGGATGGATGCATTACCTGGTTCTTTTCCGTCTTGCACAGTATTTCATAGCAAGTCATGACTTGCTTGACTTTAGACCAGGTAGATTTTTTTCATTTTTATAACTTCTACATCAACAACAATGTTCTTCTCATCAGCCTTCACATGACTTTCCAAAATTTACATTTGAGGAAAGGCCAGCATTCAGAGTATTTAAATCATCTATCCCTCGTCTACCAAGTCCTTTGCTAACCCTCTTGGCCTGCTTAAGGTAGTAATTCTTTTGTGCAGCAAGTTAACTACTTTTGATCATTAATGCTATTTGACATTTAATTCATCATCCTTTAGTACTCCTTGGAATTACCACCACTGCAATGTCATAATTATTATTTACCATAATTTATACATTGAAATTGGATTAGTATTTTGAGCTCTTGGGTCAAGAGGTCAAGTCAGTTTAAGATTTATACATTCTAATGGGGGCACTATGTGCAGTTGTTCTAGGGTGTCAACATTGCATTATTATTGTATTGATTGCTTTTAGTGAAAGATTTGTTTATTCTAGAGTTAAAGCAAGAGGGGAGTGCATATGAATCACATATTGGCAATGGCAAAGTTCATTTGACAATTTTTTTAAAAAATAATGATTGAAATATCATTGTTCCACTTATGTGATTAAGCAATTGTGGGTAATTTCTTGTTAAGAAAAACCTCTAGACTATTGCATGTATTAGCCTTATTTTCCAATTATTAATAGCAATGATGGCACTTGGTGCAATTATGGGTGAGACGGGTGTTTTTTGCCAACATATTTGAGTTTGGCATTTTTTATATGATCCACATTTTCATTCGCATTTTTTGTTACAACAGTTTGAAGGTAAAGAAGCTAACTACTCAAATGTTGCAATTTTAGAGAATAGAAACCATGATAGATATGTCCTTTGTTTTGGTCCATTGCTTTACATATTGCTTTTTGATGTAGTAAATTTAAGGATATTGAGGTAGAGTTGTGGGTTTTGTTGTATTAGTTGTTAACTCTTCTTTAAGATCCACACTATTCCTTCCATATTATACTGTAGTTCTCAAAACTCATTTAGGATTTGGTCTGTAGTAGTTGTTTTTATATCTTTGAGTTTATTCTAAGGTAGTGCTCCTACCTTTTTGTTGTAAGAGAATATTCAAAACAATTTCTAAATATATTGTATTATCAAGGTTAGCATTTTGTGGTTTTCCACCTTCATATGATGAACATCATTGATATTTTACCTATTATTAAGATTACCATCTAGTGGTTTTGTGTTCATATAACGAACTATATTGATATTTTATGTACTTCTTCTCTTGGGAATTGTACTTAATCTACAAAAATATGTTAACACACAAGGCTCAGTTTAAACTCAGCTATAAAATTTAAATAAGTTTATTTCCATCAATTTATAAGATAATTTTTTGCATATTTACAAGGTCATACTCATTACTATGGTTTAATTTTCAAAACAATTTTTTTCTTCTAAAGATAGATTTATAGTAGAAACATATAAGCATAACCTTACAACCCCACTCTAATACCATATCTAAATTAACTAAGGATAAATTTTCAAATTACATGCATACATAAATCACAAGTATAGTACATAACATAACAACAAAGAATGTGTAGAAAACTCTTTCTTATTCTCAAGTGCATAGCATCTCACAATCAATATCACTATCATAATTAAATTTCATTCTTTGCCATAAGTTCAAAAACTATTCTTTTCACTCATACGGTAGAAATCATATAACAATGATGATAATAAAAAAAGATCACTCTTTATCCTAGCATTTAGCTTTCTATACTTATATCAAAGCCTAATTATTTTGAACCTTTGACTCCCTCTTATAGGCCTTCAATATCATGATCATATGCTAGAGATATGTCTTTGAGATGCTTGGCTAAGGTTTATTTTTGGAATACTTAGTTGAATGTCTTCCACATCATTGGCTTTGATTGGTCTTTAGGTTCCTTGGCTATGTTTCATCCTCTTGTCACTTTCTTAGGTTTGTCTATGACATCACTCATTTGGAAGGAATTGAACATCCCTTGGGTTGACCTTCCAGTCTACTCTTTTAATTTAATTTAATTTTTTTACCTTTAAGCATTCTTCATCCTTCCCAACACTAGCTTCTACCCTTACACTTACCATTCATATCTTCAATGTATTTCTTCATCCTTTGTTGCACATATCCAAAAAAAAATTGTAGATAGTCTTGCATAGCCATCCCTTAAGCATGCCTTTCCAAATCTTCTTTTGATGGTATTCCCTTTACCTTCATCAAATTTCCTCAGCAGCACTTGCAATCCAAAAAATAAAAGAAAAATGATTAAAAAACCTTAGAGGACACAACAAACATATATATTTGTAATGAAAAATAAAATTTTCCTAAGCTTAATCTAGGCTAATTCAATGGGATGCATTCACATAAGAAATAATTAACCTAGATTAAAAGTGATAGGCATGGGTGTGATAATTGAAACATTAAATATTCTAGGAAAGCAATTGCAATGTGGATAGGGATACTTAGCTATACAATTGACAATGAGTGATTTTAATGTAGTTTCAGAATTGGACTATCTTGGAATGAGAGTTATATCTTCTTTGTCTATGGTTTGTGGTGACAAAATTTTGCATCATTTCAAATTTTTCAAATGCATAAGACACAGAGTTTCATCAGTCCCGTAAGATGCACAGGGATAAATGGTTGAATGCAGTAGAGTTTTCCATGTGTCGGCAAGTGCAACAAAAAAGAGAAACTTAAAAACCTTGAGAGACTGACAAGTGTCACAACCCACAGCAATTAAAAGAGTTTCAAAGTAATGCAGAGGCTGCCAGATGGAGGCACCCGAGCAGCTCAAAGAGTTTTAAAAGTAATGCGGAAGGAGACAAATGTTGCAACCCGCACATAGGGAAATTAATTATTTTATCTCATTTAATAAAATGCAAATGTCACGGGATTTTATAAGAGAGAGTCTTTCATTAAATCATATGGTGGGTCCCTCATGAAATGAAGTCACGGGAATAAAAGTTAAAGTCACAAAAATTACACTTTATTTGTTTTATGAAAGAAACTCAAGAAACTCATGGAAGTAACCACGTGGAGACACCCGCAGCAATGGAAAGCAAGTTACGAGATTTTTTATAAGGAGAGTTTCTTTTCTTATTAAAATAAGATGTGGGTCCCTCTTTCATAATAGTTAAAACTCTATGAAATTAAAATGAAACAATGAAAGTGGCTCACATTTTTATTTTTTCACGGAAAGTTTCAAAGGAAGATGCAGAATGTGACAAATGGAGGCATCCGCGGCAATGAAAAAAAATAGAAGATTCAGTGGAAGCCACCACGTGGTGCAGTTCGCGCACAGGAAGGAAATAAAGTTTGTTTCATTCTAATAGATACATTTAAAGCAAGCTTACGGGAGTTTTAAAGAAACAGTTTTAAATATAATAGGGTCTATGAAGCCACGAATCATCTTTTAAATAAAGATTTATCTTTATTAAATGTGACGTGGGGCAAAATATTAAAATGAGACTTTATTATAATGTAAATTATGGTTCACGTGAAACATAACGCTGTAAAACCCTAAATGTGAGCAGCCATTGTTTCATTCTCATGAAGCAAGCTATGGGAAGCGGCGAGAGATTTCTTTGTACAGAGATGCATTTTAGTGCCAGATACAACCATGGGCAAAATAGAAACTTCAGTTGCACTTGGATTTGATGCCAGATTTTGCAGATTTGGTGCTGGATTTTGCGGATTCAGTTGTGGATTTTCAGAGAGGCCATTAAGAATTTGTTGGGTCTTTCAGGCTATAAATTCAGGAGTTCTCGATACATTCGAAAAGGTTCTTCAGAGACACATCCAGAGTTCTACAAGTTTTATCAGATAGAGAGTTGGAGCAGCATACAGAGTTTTCTTCCTGCCTTTGCAGTGTCTTTTCATGATGATTGTAATAGTTTATTCTGTGCAACAATTGTGCCTTTGTAAATTTATTCTTTCATTCAAATATGAGACAGAGTCCTGTGCATTTATGAGTTTACTCTATTCTTGTCTCTAATTTTTCTATTTCTCTGCCTCTGTTTAATGTGTTTCTCAAACTGAGTTTTAATCATGCATATTTTGCTCTTTAGATCCAGTTAAATCCTTCAAGTTAAACACTGTGCAAATAATAGTTTCAAATCCGGTGAATCGCCTTAGATTAGGCATTTTATTTTTTGCAAATCTTGTTTCCTTCTGACCTTTTTCTCAAACCCCATTGAAGAACGGAAGAGCCAGCTTCCTTAAAATCTGGAGGTCACTCTGAGGAGCATTCCCATGTCTCAGAGTTTCCCATGTTGCTGCTGGATTACACCCACATATTTATGCATCAATAGTTTGCCTCAAATTCTATGCAAAGACTATATTTTTAGGGTTGAGTTTATAGATTTGGATCATTTCACTAGGTGTAAATATGTCCTTTGTTTCACATATCTAATCTTATTGGAACTTGTGAATGACTACCTTTTGGTTTTCCTGACTCTTTGTTATTTTCTATAATAAAAAGACTAAGACTATTTACGAATACTTTTAGAGGGATACCATATCACTAGAGTTCATGTTCTCCTAGGTCTAACCATAAAAAAGACCAACTTTATGTCCATGAAAAGGATTGCTAGGTAACAAGAAATCATACAAATGTCCAAGATAATGATGCTAACGTAAATGTTGATAATTTAGTGCACCAAATTGAAATGTTGTTCTAATAATTTTTTTTGAATGCTCCAATGATCTAGGATGAGAGAGGATACAAGAGGATGTCAAATGAATGCAATTGAATGATAGAGGGACGTAACAATAAATTAAGCAAACATGTGTTTAGTTGAATCACTAGTGAAATGAGTGAGAATCAACCAAAATCTAAATTTTAATTTTAAAAATTTCGGGTCAGACATACAAACACATGCATCTAGGAGACTAACCTAGGACAACAAAACAATGAAATCTATTTAGGGAATATCTTCATATAAGAGATACAATAAATATAGGATGCGTAGGAAAGTATGAGAAAAGTGAAAAGGTGGAATACATATGAATGGAGATAAGTGAAAACTAGAGAAACGAGCCAATTTTCATAGAAATTTGTATTATTTATTGATTTATTATTGTATTAAAACATTCTAAAAATAAAGACAAAACTAAATAAAAATTGATATACATACATAATTTCACCCTATAGTCTAATTTCAATTTCATTATCTCGAAACAATTTAAGAAAAGTTGTGAGAAAAATATTTTAAATTGTTTTTCCGGTTTTGCATAGTTGAATGTTTTAATCTACCTTACACATTCCTAATCTCCTCGGAACAAAGACAACAAAATACATGATGGGTTTTTCATCCTCACACTTAACCTTTACTACATATAAGCCGAATTCTCCAATCGAAATCCCTTATTAATTAGACATAAAAAAGTTTTGTATAATTCTGCGAGGACTTTTGGAGTCATTAGCAACGTTTTCTTTCATGGTTTTGGAACATGAAAAACTGGTTCTCCCTTTCCAAAGTTCAAGTTTTGTTATAATTTTATGTGGTGTATATTCCAAGTTACTTTTACTGTACCATAGATTCCAAAAGAAAAGAATAGCAGTATTAAACAAAAAAAGGAAAAATGCTAGAAATCGTTCGATTCAATGAAAGCAATAGCGACGAAATAAACTACACCTCCTTTACCAGATTTGATGTCAGTTCAAAAGCCCAGAAGCGGAAAAGTGACAGTCCATCCTCTTTGCCGATGGAAGTTGATATAGTTGAGTAGTCTCGTTGTTGAAGTGCCAGGATAAAAGACTCTTAGAACAAGCAGAGAAAAAATACATTTAGACTTGGAGAAAACCACAGTAAGTCCTTTAAATTTGCACCTGCAATGCTTGGAATTGATCTCTGTCCAAAATCCCAGGAGCAGATCAGTGACAGTTCATCTTCGCACAACAAGGGCAATTGACTGAGTTGAGTCATCCAGGTTGTGGGGATAGTGAAATGCTTTCTTGTTATTCTAAGAGTCTTGTATCCTGGCGCTTCAAAGAGCAAAGTTTCCAAATTTGCTCTGGATCAAACACCATCCAAAACCACCAGAGTTAGCTTGGGTTGCCTCAAAAACAACTGATTCAGCTGCATGAGTTTATATGTTAAAATTTGAAAATCGGGTCCCTTCCTTCAAGTAATCTTCTCCCGCATAGTTTCTAAACTTCCCTTTAGTTTTGGGTACAGTGAGACAATGTTGAAAATCACATTGCTGCCAAAGTATCCTGATATCCACACCAAAAAAAACTGTTTTAGAACTAAATACGTTAATATGAAGCAAAAGTTTGGATTAAACCTAGAACATAGCGTAATACTGACCCCCATTATAGAGATAGGGATTAAACCTTCAATTCGATGATCACAATGGGAGAGCAGTTTTCTTGCACCGCCTCTGCATTACACCTCCAACAACTGGTACCTCGGTCGGGAACTCAAATATCTCCAGCAAATTCCTTTGATATATTTCTGCGTGTTTGCAAGGCCATTAGAAATGGCTTTTTTATAGAGCAAAAAGACTTGGCAAACCTTAATGATTCATTCGCGGCAGCTAGAATGAAGTTACACTGGAAGCAGCGTATAGGCCTTATCTCGCAAAATAAGGTCTATACGCTGCTTCCAGTGTAACTTCATTGATCTGTTTCGCTCTCGAACTCAAATATCTCCGATTTTTCGTCAGTTATATTGAAGTAACAATGGAAGCCGCGTATACGCGTTATGTCGTTCAAAAACAAAATATATGGAATTTCATGGATCGCGCGAATGATCTCTTTCGCTCTCAAACTCAAATATCTCCGATTTTTCCTCAGTTATAATGAAGTAAGACTCGAAGCAGCGTATACGCGTTATGTCGCTTAAAAAAATATATATGGAGTTTCATGGATCGCGCGAATTATCTGTTTCGCTCTCGAACTCAAATATCTCCGATTTTTCGTGGCAGTTATAATGAAGTAACATTGGAAGCAGCGTATACGCGTTCTCTCGCTCAAAAACAAAATATATGGAATTTCATGGATCGCGCGAGAGCTGCTTCCAGTGTGTTCAGTTTGCCACGTCATTTTGTTATATAAAAAGCCGTTTCTAATGGCCTTGAAAACACGCGGTAATATAACAATGGAAATTAAGATGGATACATGCAGCTGTATCAGTTGATTTTGAGACAACCCATGCTAACTCTGGTAATTTTGGATGATGTTTGGTTCAGAACAAATTCGGAAACTTTGCTCTTTGAAGCGCCGGGATACAAGGCTCTTATAACAATCAGAGAGAATTTCATTATCCCCACAACCTGGGTGACTCAACTCTGTCAATTGCCCTTGTTGAGCGAAGATGAACTGTCACTGATCTGCTCCTGGGATTTTGGACAGACATCAATTCCAAGCATTGCAGGTGCAAATTTAAAGCACTCTAACGAAGTCACAATTGCCATTGTTGTGCTACAATGCTCTGCAACTTTTGTGTTTCTGGGCTTTTGGACAGACATCAATTCAAAGCACTCTAACAAAGTCACCGTGTTTTTGTCTTAGTCTAATTGTATTTTGTCTCTGGTTGTTAGAAGAGTCTTTTATCCTGGCCCTTCGTCTCTGGTTGTAATAAGAGTCTTTTATCCTGGCCCTTCGACAACCCGGATTACTCAACCCTATCGGCTGTCATCAACAAAGAGGATTCACTTTTCCCTTTCTGGACTTTTTGGACAGACATCGAATTGGTAAAGGAGGTATAATTTTCTGTCTACTAATTGTTTTTTTATTTTTAACATCATCCAGGTCAGGTCAAGAGTTGAAGCTTAATTTTGGCCAATAAAAATAGGATACATATTTACTATTTTTTGGTGTGGATAAAGTGTAAATTTACTACCGAGAATTTGACCATTGAACCCGAATATGTTTAAATAGAGTGAATTGCTTTAGGTGAGTTGAACTATTTCTAATATTTTTCTTTTTAATTGTCTAATATTGTATATTTTTATCTTTTGGAATCTAATGCATGGGAAAAGTAACTAGGAATATAGAACACATATAATTCTAACAAAATTTTAACATTGAAATGGAAGAGCCATGAAGAAGAAACATTGAGAGTAATTTTAAAACATGCTTATTCAAGTATTATGTTATTCAATAGTTAAATAGTTAATAATAAATTTGCTCTTTATTTATAGTAAAATTAATTAATAAATAATTGTTAAGGATATTGATTTACTCAATTCTTTTAATGAGCTCCTTAACAGTCATTTTGCCAATGATTTTTACTCACTTTTATTGAGGATAAAAAGAGTATTCAGTGACAAAAGACCTAGTGTTACAGGCAATCCTTTCTTCTTAAACTTGGCTGGTTAAACAATTATGGTTAGAAATAGATTAATCATGAGTAAGTATTTATTTTTTGGGCATTCCCTTTGCCTTTCAAGCTTCTTCTATTGTCCTCTAGCAAGTTGTTATTGCCAAGACTGAAAAGAAACTAAGCTATTGAATTACCAAGCCCATGTCTTTGGCTAGTAAATTCTAAATTTGCTCTAAAACTTTGGTTGTCACTCATGTTTATTACTCCTTTTGTTGTGTACCTTTGGAGGCTTCCTAGTTAAAAGTGGAAAAGTTGTTTAGATATTTTCTTTGGGTTTCTAGTGATGGGTAGTAAGGACTTCATCGTGTTGCTTGAGAATTCTATTTGGCTAGATGCTAGAGTTATTATAGTTATTTGTGATAGTTAGAGTTTCATATGTTTGGCAAATAACTCAACTTTATATGTGAGGATGAAGCATAATGATGTCCAGTATTGTTTTATTCATGACATGGTAGAGGATGGGAGGGCAATATTGGAGAATGTTGATACTTTGATGAATGTTGTAGATTAATTGACAAAGCTTATGAGCACACATAAGTTTAGATGGTGCAGTGAGTATATGGGCCTCATGGCCCCTAGCAATTAGATTTCAATCATACTAATTTTCTCTTTTGCTCTTGCAAGGTGATTGACAAGTGGGAGAATTTTGGGAAAAGGTGTCTCAAACTTGCATTCCTAATGTTTATTTTAATACTTTTGTATGTACTTACTATTTTTCTTTTGTCTATTTGTCTTCTTGTGAGAGAGTTGGCATTCCATTTGGAGTTGACATGGATCTCATATTTAGTGGATTTTTTTCTCACATGAGGGGGTGGTGTACCACTTTGAGGTGGCATTGTTTGGTCATTTCTTGGCATCTTATGGAGTTGTAAAATCATTATGACTATGACAGATTCTTATGATGTGTAAGAGCATATAAGAGGGAGGTTACATTGGAATCTTGGCCAACATTATGACAGATATGGACACTTACCACATGGAGCATCTTTCTTCATTGGGAAGGACGAGAAATTTGGGTGCCCAAGTTGGGTGGTCAAATATGAGAGATTATGACATTGTAAGATGTGTAAGGAATTTTCTAAAAATAGCTAAGACAACCAAGACCAAGAAGGGGGCATTCGAATTTTGAACCCAAGCTTTGGGCACCATATGTCTTATGGTTTTGCAAATGGTTTTCCTAAACCATTCATGGTTTCTAGTTTGTTCATCTCCTATAGATTGGTACTTGGAGTTGTATTTTGTATGAGTTAATTTGCAAGCACTGTAATGCTATCGAAATCACTCTAGATTTGAGTGTTGATGATACTCCTAAAAAGGCTTGCTCTGTAAGTGTATTGTGACCATATTGTTTATTGAATAATACATTGGTTTACTTTAGAGTGTGTGATTTTTCTCCTGAAAGGGTTTGCCCAATGTACATCTGTGTTATGGTATATTGCTTATTTTATGTTTATATGTGTTTCTACTTTCTGTAGTTATAAAGATTAAAAATTTACACAATACTCTCCTCTAAAGATTAGTGTGGGAAGTATTTCCACATAACTTCCTTCATTTTAGTTCCTTCACATGGAAAGTCATACAATGAGGCAAATAATTCTAAGTTCTCTAGAATGCCACTTCTAGTATCTATGTTATCTTCTCAAATAGAATCTATTGTTCATTCTCCAACCTCTCTCTCTCCTAGTGGTCTAGTGTTGTTCTTGTAGTCCATATAGACATTTGGAAGAAGGTGAGTATGTTTCAAATAAAAGAAGACATAGTCCACTATTAACTCAATTCAATATTTGTAATGCCTCTTTGGATAATAAATTCTTGTAAAATAACTATGCTACTTTTGAAAAGCAACATAGTGAGGATATGACTCTTAATTCATGCAAACAATTTTGTCTCCTAGAATGTTCAAGGCCTAATAGACCTCACAAGAAAATATTCTAGGCAAAACACTCATCAAATGTTTCCAATTTTAGACATTCTCTATTTGCAAGTGAATTTTTTTAGTTTTTTAATTTTTATTGTTTGTCACACAATTTGGCCAGCAAGACATCATTTTCATATAGTGTTAGTGTGAATGGGGTACTTTATCTAACTAGTTCATTTCCTATCTAGTTCTCCACTTAGGCCCTTTTTACACTTGGTTAAGTTTACTCAGGGACATTTTCACTTTATCCAATATTGGTTGTGCTTTTAGTCTCTTGGATGGAATATCCTATATATACCAACCCATTGCTCTCATATGAGCATCTCATCTCATCTCATTCTTGTATGCTTTGCATTTCCATTGAATAGAGTATAGTTTATTCTATCATTTTTGATATTTTAGCTTCTCTTTCCTTTCCCTCATTTGGATTCTTGGGTGGCTTTTCAACCAAATAGTACATGGTATTAGAGTGGTTGTGAGTTGTGGATAGTTTTTTAGGAAATTTGAGAGTGTAGAGCTACTATTTTCAAAAGCACATGAGTATGCTCTTCTCTTTTATCATTGGATGATCTAGAGAAACAAAATAGTGTGGAAGAAATACCTATTTCTAGGGTTTCTTTTTCTAACTTGTCAATTACAGGTTTATTTGGAGCCTCCTAGAGATATTTTGAACTCACCATTGAGTCCAAACTAGGTGATATAGTCAAATTTACCTTTTGTTTTGTTCTAATTGGACACTAGAGGCTAGATCTATAAGAGTTTGTGGTAGAAGGTTCATTGCTAGATCTAGCAAAGAGCCATCATTTTAGAGCACTTTGGATCAAATCCAACCCTACCATTGTGTTTAGAAGGCCCAAGAACCCTGAGATTAACTGTCAAATCATCAATTTTAGAAAAAGTTGCCAAGAGGCAAATTTTTTTGTCCAGGGTACCATACAGCCCCATGAATAGTGATGTGCACATTTCTCAAATAAAATAATTCTACAATTTAAAAGAATCAAACAAAAGAAAATCTATTCACAATTTTTTATATATAAAATTTCATTTTAAATTTAAAAAAATTAAAAAAACAATCTTTAACTTTTGGTAGTAAAGGGTACTGACATTCTTTGTGACTTGTTGCCCCTTGTACTGGAAGCCATCGGCTACATGAGTCCTTTGGACTTGGGCCCCATGCCTCATACAAGTTCACAGACCCACCTGTTGTCACAAACCCTCTATAGAGGGTTGTAGGATGTGGCTTCAACCTCCCACATAACCTTTCTCAATCACCCCTTTGGCCATTTTAAGAATATTTTTAATTGCTTCAACCTTTGTGCCTTTTCTACCAAGTTTGGTGATAGTTTTGGTGGTTCCACCATCTTTGGTGGAACTTAATTTCTCCATCAAATTTAACAACTTCTCCAACTTTGGTGAACTTTCTTTTCAACTAGTGAAGTAATATTTTAGCGGCACCATTAAAGTTGGCAGTAGTTCCACCAAAATTTGTAGAAGGAGAATCTTGAAACCTTGGCCCCCTCTCCATTGGTACACTTAATTTTGCACTCAAACTTTGGAAGCTGATATCCTAGGCTCATGACGTCTATTTTTTGACTAATTTTTTTTATTTGGGCTAATTTTTTCTACACTACACACTGGTGTACAGATGGTTTCTGATTTTGATGCACATATTTTTTAGAATTTGTAGATTCTCTTAGGTGACACTGCATAGTTCTTATTTTGGGAACTTCAAAGGCTCATAATCTTCACATACGATCTTAGATCAAGGTGATTCTTTTTGTGAAAGTTCATGATTTTTTGTGTACTTCATAGTGGTGCTATTTGTTTTATTTGGTTCTACTCCAAAATTCTACTTTCATCATATACTAATTTTTTAAGGATTTGTAAAGTATTGAAGTCAAGTTCACTTTGTGTTTATTATTGGTGGCATTTGTAACTGCACTAATGTAAAGTGCCAAATAATATTTTCTTGAGAGGGTTCTTTTATTGAGTGATTCGGGGGGTTGGGGGTCTCTTGGTGTGTTTGTTCTTATACATCTCTTTCTACTTGTGCTCTCTTTTCCTTCACAAATGGGTCACTTTAATATTTCCATTTCTAACTCTATACAACTACAACACATGGCATCAAAATGCATGGAACACTTTAATGCAACAAGGTTATATAGCATATGTTGAACAAATGGTAGATGAAACCTCAAATGATAAAGAAAATGTGCAATGGATGCTTGAACATACAAAAGCTCTTGGTTTTCATAGAAGTTTCATTTCTCTTGATCTAATAGTTTCAAATTGAAGTATGTACAAATTCACATGATGCTTGGGAAAAACTAAAGATTCTCTATGGTAAAATTAATGAAGTTAGGGTCTATCAGATTGACATTGATTTGATGAACCTTGATCCAAAATATTTTGACAACATCCAAGACTGTATCACAAAGGTCAATGACCTTAGAGCACAATGTAAAGCATGCGACATTGATAAAAAGGACATTCAACTAGTATTTAGTTCCCCCAATAAACTTGGCTCTGGATGTATAGTCTTTGTTTCTAGCTTTCACACTCTAGGTTGACTACGGGATCTACACATACAAGGCCTTCAGTTTCTTCCTTTTCTGAAATGGTCATGTATGAATAGGAGAACCTGCTTTCCATAGGTCTCCTTAAGCCATCACAATCTTAGGATTTATTGGATGGTTAGCGAAAAGGATAGAAAGAGTTAGCTAAAATTTATAAGAAATAAAAGAGGTCCAAGAAGAAGTCACATGAAGATCAAGAACAATCCTCGTATGCCCCAAAAGAAGGCTCCAAGTCCACTTCATCAAAGGGAATTCTCATGAAAGGAAATGCAAACTTGTAGCTATTGCGAGAAATCTGGTCATGAGGAACACTCTTCTCATGGGAAGTAGATCGATGAGTTGAAGCATCTTTTGAAAAAGATCAACATTAATCCGTCTTCTTTTGTTTCTCAACAATCCTCCACTCCTTCCAAACTAGGTAAAGGGAAAGAAATCACACTTTTTTCTTCTACAGATTCTTTTCAGTAGTGGATTATAGACTCAGATGCATCACATCACATGGGTTCTATCAGAGAATAGTAGTTTGTTAGAGCCTTGTTTTGTGCCCCACATTCTCATCAGAGATGATTCTCCAATGGATGTAATTAGGAAAGGTTTAGTTGATGCTAGCATTGGCACATTTGAAGATGTTCTCTATATGCCCAATCTATCATCCAACCTTCTCTTGATCTACTAGATCACCCAAAATGGTAGGAAGTTCAAATTCACTCTAGATTTCATCACCATCAAGGATCTTGAAGATAATGCACTCAGGTTGTAGTTGGTAAGACCAACCATTAGTCTCAGTGAGCTATGCCTTCTCTCATTTTGTACTTGATTCATATTCTACTGCTTTTCTCACCCATTTAGATTTTGTTAGCAAACTATGGCATGAGCGGTTTGGCGATCTCAACTACCACTATCTTCAATAGCTTAGCACACAAGATATGGTCATAGGTCTTCCTTGGATTAGTTTTTTAGATGGAGTTTGTTTAGTTTGTGCCTTGGGAAAGCATCCTAAGGACAAGTTCAACAAAGGGAAGGCTTGGAGGGATTTAAAAGTTCTTGAGTTGGTTCACAGTGACTTGGCAGGGCATCCTTATCTTTTAGCAAGGCTTGCTATTTTCCCACCTTCATTTATGACTATTATAGCTACACATGGGTTTACTTTCCTTAGTAGAAAGGCGAAGTCTGATATATTTCATGAGTTCAAGGATTGTGTTGAGAAACAATCTTAGAAGTGTATCAAAATTCTTTGCACTGACAATGGTAGATAATACATGAACAATCACCTTGAGAATTTTTGCACTCTTGAAGGGATTGATCTTCAACATACTATTGCCTACACACGTTAGCAAAATGGTGTAGTAGAGACGAAAAGAGGTCCTTGAAAGAGATGATTGGATGCATAATCCATGCATGCTCCCTAGCGCTTGAGTATTGGGTAGAAGCTATCAATTGTGTTGCTCACATTTAGAATAGGGTTCCTCATAAGGCATTGAAGGGAATCACTCCATTTGAATCCTAGCATGGAAGGAAACCTATTGTGCATCACTTTGGAGTTTTTGGTTCCCTGACATGGGCACACATTCCTTCAAGGAAAGCTCTCCCAACTCATCCTCATATCTTCCTTCCTCCACAGAAAATTTAGATGATAGTGACTTAAAGGATTTTCCTTGAGCTTCCTCTACTCGCAAGGTTGATCATGAGGTTCCACTCTCCAATTCACAAAGTTTAGATTCTAAGGCTAAGGATTCTCCTCCTCCATCCCCTTCCATGCTTTGTTGGGCTCGTCACACACTTGAGTCTACATGCGCTCATACTGGGGATCCTTTAAATACTTGGAGGACTCAGTCACAACACCAAGATATACCACATTCCTACATTACCACATCTTTAGATCCATAGTCCTTTCATGAAGATTCAGATATTACTGAGTGGGATTCAGCAATGGAGGAAGAGTATAACTCTTTGATTTAGAACAACACATGAAGAGGTTCTACTGCCTCAGGGAAGAAATTTGGTTCAGTGTAAGTGGATCTATCAAATCAAATTTGCAGTTGATGGATTAGTTGACAAGTTCAAAGTATGGCTTGTGGCCAAAGGTTTCTTGTAGGTTCCTGGTGTTGACTACATTGGACCTTTGGCCTCATTACCAAGATGAACTCCATTCACCCAATTATTTCTATTGTTGTAGCTCAAGGCTAGGTTGTACATCAAATATATATGAAGAGTCCATTTCTTCATGCGGACCTATAGTAGGATATTTACATGGAGTAGCCACAGGGTTTTGTTCAGGATTCTTCACTAGTTCGTAGGTTGAGGAAGTCTCTTTATGGCCTCAAGCAGGCCCACAGGCCTAGTATGTCAAGATGGACTCCCTTCTTCTCTCAGTTGGGTTCCTCAAATGCCACTTAGATCTGAACATGTCTACATTTTACTTGACAAGAGGATGCTTTTCTTTTCTTGGCTCTCTATGTTGATGACTTGATTTTCACTAGAAGCAGCCCATCCATCATTGTGAGCATCAAGACTGCTTTGCATGACAGGTTTGCCATGATTGACATGGGTCTTTTGCACTACTTTCTTGGGATTGAAATTAGTTAGACCTCTTGTAGGATCTCTCTTGCATAGCCCAAGTATGCTCTTGATTTTCTAGCTCATTTTCGCATGGCTAATTGTAAGCCTACACTGAATCCCTTTCTATCTAGAGTCAAGCTTGAGGTGAAGTGTTCCACACCACTAGTCGATGCCACTTTATATCATCATCTTGTTGGTAGCATCAACTACCTAACTCATACATGCCTTGATATTTCCTTTGAAGTTGGCATTGTTTCGTGCTTAATGATGGAGACACATGAACTTCATTGGAAGGTAGCCAAATGCATTCTTTACTACATACAAGGCACTCACAAGTATGGAATTCACTATGCAGTAGCATAGGTTCACATTTCATTAGATATATAGACTCATATTGGGCTGGTGATCTTGATGATCACAAGTATACATCTGGCTATAGTTTTCACCTTAGTTCCTGTCCCATTTGTTGGCAGAGCAAGAAGAAACATGC
The DNA here is from genome assembly GCA_027924645.1 of Cunninghamia lanceolata. Classification (NCBI taxonomy): domain Eukaryota; kingdom Viridiplantae; phylum Streptophyta; class Pinopsida; order Cupressales; family Cupressaceae; genus Cunninghamia; species Cunninghamia lanceolata. Next base: position 10,003,001 of record BSBN01000937.1, on the reverse strand, counting down.
CATTGCTCTTTCTTCAACTGGGGTTGAGTATCACTGAGGCTGAGTATCGGGGGGTTGCCAATGCTACCACTGAGGCTATTTAGCTTCACAATATCCTCACTAAACTTGGCATCACTTTTCAAAAGCCATCATTCATCTACTATGACAACCAAAGTGCCATTGAGATCTCAAAGAATCTAGATAATCCATCATCAGTGGACCAAACACATCGAGATCCACATGCATTTTCTCAAGGAGTGAATTTAGGAGTAGGTCATTGATTTGTAAGTTATTATCCTATAGCAAAGTAGGTTAGATATATCTTCACCAAACCCTTCATTGAGAGAAAGTACATCCATCTTTGGTCTCTCTTGGAGGTGTGAGAGGTTTCTTCAAGGGGGGTCACTTTTCCCTTCTTACTTCATCCTCTTATGGGGGGAGTTATTTCTCACTAGGTTTCCTCCTTCATTTATGTTTGAGGAGATCTTTTGTACATGGGTAGCTCATCAAGTCTAGTAATTGGGACCCATCTTTGCATCTAAGCATACATTTCCCCCAATGTTGCACTTAAAGGGGAGTGTTAGTGTGATTGGGGTAATTTATCTAACTAGTTCATTTCTTAGCAAGTTCTCCACTTAGGTCCTTTTCACACTAGGTTAAGTTTACTTAGGGACTCTTTTACTTTATCCCATATTGGTTGTGTTTCCAGTCTCATGGGTGGAATGTCTTATATATACTAACCCATCACTTTCATATGAATAACTGGTCTCATCTCATTCTTGTAGACTTTGCATTTCCATTGCATAGAATATTGTTTATTTAGAATCATTTCTAATTTTCTAGCTTTGCTTTCCTTTCACTCATTTGCATTGTTGGGTGGCTTTTTCAGTCAAATTTTGCATGTAGCAATCATAATGCAAGTCATGGTGGTATTGTCACCTTCCTTTCTCCTAAATAACAATCACATTTAGTTTTCTAGGGATGTGAACACATCAACAAAGCTTTATGGGCCCTTTTGAACATTGATAATCATTCATTTGGAGTTATTAACATTTATGCTTCTAATGATGTAAAAATATTTTCCCTTTGGTAATAGATCGTTAATTCAATTCTTGTTGCCACTTGGGTTCTATGTGGTGATTTTAATATGGTTGAAATGGTTTGTGATAAATGTGGGGCTCTACCTATGCACTAGATAGCTAGTGAAAGAGAGGCATGGTACTTCATGTTGAATAGATTGGGGCTATTTGATCTTAATCTTAGTTGTCATTATGATCATATGCCATGGTTTATGTGGAGCAATTTGAGGGGTAGCTCTAGTAGAGTGTACAAATGGCTTGATAGAGCCATGTGGTGATTGCAATCTTTCTTTCCTATACCAGTTGTTCCCATCTACTAGTGGAGCCTTCACTAGACATTGTCCTTTTAGATCACTTTCCCATTTGGTTTTACATTGAACATTAATTTGCTACTTCCAAAGCTAAACAATTGTAATTATTCCTTAACATGTCTCTATGGACTCATCAACCCATGTTCCATCCCATATCCATTGTGTGGAATCTAAATGCACATCCTTCACATCATATAGGATAGATCAATTAGTGGAATGGTACCCTACAATGCACATCTCACTTCCTCTACAATTATCTCTAGTTGGCTAGATTTCACTACCACTCACACTAGGCTACCATTGCGAAGCTTTGCCAAGCCATAACTACTTTGAAAGTTGAGCCCCTTGCTCCTACCTTGTAGCTGAGAGTTCCCAAGCTTCAACAACAAAAACAAATCACTCACAACCATTCTATTTGGAGTGCCTTCATTGACTCAAGATTAGTGACATAGTTTCTAAGAAGTTCATTTAGGCCTTGTTCTCCTATCATTCTTCTCAAGCCATAAAAAAATAGAGAAGGCCAATATCTTTTAACTGAATTGCTTGATGTTCTTTAGACTTTCATTTGTCACTATGAATAGATATTCAAAGCTCAAGAAGCTACTCCTGAATGTGGCACTATTGTTCAACAATGCTTGATTGTTGTTCTTTGCTTGGTTTTTCTATCCCAATGGACCTTGCATGACCAACTTCTCACCAAAGATGACCTTAGGAAGCTATCTCTTCTATAACCAATGATAAGGCCTCTAGTAATGATGTTTTCCCCTATAAATTATATAAATTTCCCTAGAAGTTGGTTGGTGAAGATCTTCATAAAGTTTACCTCAAAGCTTTCCATTCTAGTTCCTTAGTAAATTTTATAAACAAAGGGAATATATAGTTCATACCTAAGTCTAGTGACTGAGAGGACATCTACAACTAAATGTCAATTACCTTATTCAATGTCTCCTACAAATTCATTATCAAGGTGCCTGCTTTGGAACTTCACCATCTTCTTCCTTAATTGTTTGGGTTAAGTAAACTAGATTTATAAAATCCAAGTATATTATTGCTATGGCTATCTCACTTGCTCCTAACACTCAGCCAACCAAGGAAGAAAATGAAGAGGGAATAATCACCACTTGGAAGAAATTTTTTAATGACCTAGACCTTCATTGATGAATGGGGCAAACTGAATGTTTGTGATCATCTCGTCTCGCACCCACATGCCCACTAATGGTATAGCTCTTGCCACTTAGCAGCTCTATCTTATTTTCTTTTTTTGAGCTTGACCCCATAATAACTTTTGGATGTGACTTTTTCCACCATGATATTTTTGTGACTATGTGTAATATTATTTTTCATACAAGTAATATTGACACTTATTCATTAAAAATAAATAAAAATAAAAATAAAAATGGTCCCTTTCATTTTCTTGTGCTAGTAAATGTTTTTAATCACAATTTCTTATTGCGCGTGGAAGACTTCCACAATTTATAACTGCGCGTGGAAGAATTAAAACGTGTAGCAAATCTTTACATACCGAGCCCAATATAATTGCAATTCAAAAATTGAAAACTTATTTTTATTTTTATTAATCTACTCCGCTTATAATCTTATTAGTTCCTGCCTTTGGCAGGATTACTAATGCATCTCTTGGATGCAATTATTTCATTTTATTTAGCTAATAGGTATGCAGGAATAATAAATCTGAGCAAAACATTATAATCTTTGATTTTTTTGATTATTTTTATAATTTGATAAATACCATTTATCTGCTTTGCTATTGGTTAATCATGTGAACAGTAAGGGTGAAAAATAAAATTATCTTTAAATTTAATTATATTATTAACATTCAATATTTATTCCATATAAAAGTACCAAGTACTCTACAAAAAGGCGGTGGTTGCAGTAAACATTTAATTAATATACTCAACTGCATTCATGCACCAATCTGACTTCGTGGGTGACGTAAGAAAATTGCAGGCTCCCACCATTGTTCGCAAGATTTTAAGCATATGGGGTTGTGAGAAAATCCTCGAAGGAGCAATGGTGTCCTTTGGTGCATGACCCTTTCATTCAAGGTAATTCTAATCTATTTTATTCACCCTTAAGTTTTTCCTTTCATCGGTATCGCATATTAGCTTGTTCATAGTCCATGGTTCAAAAAACTATGAATATTATGTTACAGAATTTTGTAATACAGAAATTTATGTCATGGGTATTTCAGACAAGGGCTAAGCAGATGATCGAATAATGTCCAGGGATAGGAGATTCAATTGAGGGTTGACCCAATTCACAGAGACGTTGATGACACGATTTCTGAACTTCATCACAAGGTTTTAGGGCTCAATAATGTAAGCCACGTATCGGAATTATGTTTCTAATTACATGTTTTTTGTTTAAGGTCATCTTTATAAATGCAGAGAATTGAATCTTTTGACGTGGGTTTTAACTCTAATTTATACAATTGAATATTTTTGACGTGGTTTTTTGTATAATTGGAAGAAAACAATGATGCCCCTATACCCATTCGCAAGTAGCTCAGGCAATAGAGTCCGACACCAAATTCCAGAATGATTTTCTAAGCCAGCTGGTAATCCCAAATTTCCTTTTCTTTTTTCTTTCCACTGTGATGCAATTTATTGGTTAATTGAATGCAGGATTAAATTGATCAAGCCGTATTCTGGGTTTAGATTTCTTTCTGATTGTGTTTTCATTTCATGCTAGATGGGATTTAATTTATTGTCAGTACTCATTTTATGCATGAAATTTGCATTCATTCTGCCTTTGTTTTGGCTATTTTCTGAGGGTTTTTATGTTTTGTAAAACAAACCTTTTCTTTTCTGGCATTTAGAGAGCATGGGAACAGATCACGACCCCTTTTTTGGTAGGGTGAATAGGAAAACTCTACACGATTAGGGTTGTCAGGAGATTTTTTCAATAGGTAAAAGTTAATTGCCTCACTATATGTTGAAAGAATTAAACCCATTAGCTTCTGTGTTACCAATTCGGTGATTTAAACCATGAGAGAAAAACCGCAGAATGATATATGTCCATAAACAAGGAATTTATAGAATCCAGGGCTACTAAACCATTGTTCGCAAGGTTTTAAGCATATGGGGTTGTGAGAAAATCCTCGAAGGAGCAATGGCGTCCTTTGGTGTAGGACCCTTTCATTCAAGGTAATTCTAATCTATTTTATTCACCCTTAAGTTTTTCCTTTCATTGGTATCGCATATTAGCTTGTTCATAGTCCATGGTTCAAAAAACTATGAATATTATGTTACAGAATTTTGTAATACAGAAATTTATGTCATGGGTATTTCAGACAAGGGGCTAAACAGATGATCGAATAATGTCCAAGGACAGGAGATTCAATTAAGGGTTGACCCAATTCACAGAGACGTTGATGACACGATTTCTGAACTTCATCACAAAGTTTTAGGGCTAAAAAATGTAAGCCACGTATCAGAATTATGTTTCTAATTACATTTTTTTTTTATTAAGGTCATCTTTATAAACGTAGAGAATTGAATCTTTTGACCTGGGTTTTAACTCTAATTTATACAATTGAATATTTTTGATGTGGTTTTTTTTGTATAATTGGAAGAAAACTATGATTCCCCTATACCCATTTGCAGGGAGCTCAGGCAATAGAGTCCGACACCAAATTCCAGAATGATTTTCTAAGCCAGCTGGTAATCCCGAATTTCCTTTTCTTTTTTCTTTCCACTGTTATGGAATTTATTGGTTAATTGAATGCAGGATTAAATTGATCAAGTCGTACTCTGGGTTTAGATTTCTTTCTGATTGTGTTTTCATTTCATGCCAGATGGGATTTAATTTATTGTCACTACTCATTTTATACATGAAATTTGCATTCATTCTGCCTTTGTTTTGGCTATTTTTTGAGGGTTTTTATGTTTTGTAAAACAAACCCTTTCTTTTCTGGCATTTAGAGAGCATGGGAACAGATCACGGCCCCTTTTTTGGTAAGGTCAATAGGAAAACTCTACACGATTAGGGTTGTCAGGAGATTTTTTCAATAGGTAAAAATTAATTGCCTCACTATATATTGAAAGAATTAAACCCATTAGCTTCTGTGTTACCAATTCGATGATTTAAACCATGAGAGAAAAACCGCAGAATGATAGCTGTCCATAAACAAGGAATTTATAGAATCCAGGGCTACTAAAAATAATAGCAATAGAACCAATAAAATAATTGCAATCCATGCTATTTTCTTTATAATTAAAGAGTTTTCATAGACTTCAGTTTTACTCTAGTTCACCAGGTTTGTGTTTGTGTTCGAGTTCAGGAAGGAAAATATTGGGAATCAGGGCTTAAATTTGACAGTCAACCTTGCCTGTCAGACTTTGGTTTTACCCTAGTTCACCAGGTTTGTGTTTGTGTTTGAGTTCAACAAGGAAAATATTGGGATCAGGGCTTAAATTTGACAGTCAACCTTGCCTGTCAATCAATTTTTTTATGACAGTTGTCTATTCAATAGTGCCTTTAAAATACTATGACATACATTAGTATAAGTAAATAATATTAAAACCAAATATATATACCATCATAATCTTATAAATTTTGATAGTTTGTCCAAAATCTCTCATACAGTTTCTGTTGTATTTTACAGTTAAAATGCCTAAATACAGCTATACAACTGTCAAATTTAAGCCCTGATTAGGATCAAATTTGTCAATGATAAAATTCAAGAAAGAAATTCGTAATTAAGTGTGAAAAATATAAATCAATTTTTAATTAATTAATTTATTTATTTTGATATTAAAATACTTATTAGTATACTACATTATTATTTAATAATATTAAATATATGAATTATAAATATTTAATATTATAATAAGATTAAACTAAAACTATGAAAATTTGAAAACCATAAATTAAACCTAAAATATAAATGTAATAATTTAATAACATTGAGACACAAGAAAATATAAATTGTATTAAGTTTTATAACTTTTAATTAATTATATTAAATAAAAACGTAAATTTATATTAATTATAATAATTTTTAGATATATTAGTGACAGATCTGACCACATCATCTTTCCTCATGGTAACTTCTTTACACTAGAAGCTATATATATATGTATTACTCAACGCTTTGTATAGATTTCTTTTCCAGTTGAATGAGATGTCCCGGACTGTTAATCTGTGTGCCACTTGCAAGATTCTACGAAGAAAATATGGAGATAAATGCGTGCTTGCTTCTTATTTTCCACCAAACGATCCTCACAAGTTTTTACTACTACACAAATTATTCGGAAGAAGCAACCTTGTCAAAATCCTTCAGGTATGGGTCAAATGCCTTTTCTAGATTTTTTTTTAAAACACTGGCTTTAACGGCCTCACTCATACAACCGGCTTGGTAAAAGAATTGAACTCCACACCTCTAGTTTTCAATCGAAATAATTTGATTGAATCAACTCTGCATGCGGACAGTATTTCAACATTATTTCAACCCAAATAAAAATTACAAGATGGAGTTTATCTTATTCCTTTTTCTGCAGGAAATTCCGTATGAGAATAGAGCAGATGCTGTAACAAGCCTGATATATGAAGCACATGCGAGAGTGAATGATCCGATCTATGGTTGCGATGGCCCAATTTGTCGACTGCAGAAGCAAGTTTTACACCTGCAATCCCAACTAGCAATCACTCAAGTAGAGCTCAATGAAAATAGCATCCCTTGGATGCAATTATTTCAATTTATTTTTTCAGTAGGCATGAAGGAACAAATAATCTAAGCAAAATATTATAGTCTTGAATTTTTTTTACTATTTATTAAATGGGAAAATGTGATTTATGGAAAATGTGATTTAGGTTTTTCCCTATTGATTGATGCTTGAAACAGTAAGTACAAAAATTCAATTGTTTTTTTTCAAAAAATAATTACTAAACATTGAATGTTGAAGTACCAAATTGCACTGTGTCCAGCAAACATTGACGAGTCTACGGCCCGACATATCTACAGAATTACACAATTGTTTTTGCACTGTAAAATATTGGTTTACATAAAACTCTCAACGTAAATAGTGTTTGACAGTAAATATACACGCTGCCGGAATCTACATATAGTTATGGACATTTGAGCTGGTTGCCACTATTTTTAAAAACCTACGTACTACGGAAGCCCTGACGGAATGGAATCATTTTTAATTTTATTTGCATTGTCTATTCGAATTGCATAAATTTGCTGAGCTTTCCTGTCATAAATATTGTACATTTTAATGAGAGCGGGCAATTTGAGTGGGAGCTCATCTCACATCATCACTTGAAATCCAACACTTGCTCCCATTAAAAACAGGAAATAAAAAAAACCTCCCCTACTTACAAAGAAAACAAAGTAATATTACGTAGAAGCATTTAACGTTATAAATAATAACTTATATGTTTTAGTGAATTAAATAAAATTTTAAAGAAATTTAACAATAATATATGTTTATTTTTTTTTAATATTTAACATAAATAACTTCTAATCATTTCAAAATTATAATTTTCAAAGTTCATATCAATAAGAATTATAAGATATTTAAAAATATTTTACACACAAAAGAAAATAAATATAATATTTTTTACTTATATAAAATTTAATTAAATAATAAATTAATTAAATTTGACTCTTCAAAATTATTAAAATAATGAATTTAAACATAATTTTTAAAATTAATTTTCTTTAATTCATTATGAATATTTTGAATTTATATTAATAGCATGCCTACAACAACAGACCCTCCATCTCAAGGTGATTTGTTATGACCATCGAGTTTAAATATTCCTACTCTCAATGAGATCATCAATCACCTCCCTGTGTTGACCCCTTTTTAGAATCCATCCTTCGCCATGCCTCACCGCAGTAGTGATTGGGCCTCCCATCAACAACTTGCGGCTCTTGAAGTCTCATAGAACTCCTCTAGTGATTGTCACACAATCTCCTAGATCCAGTGATCTCAATGATGGCAAGCACCAGCAACGGCATAGTGTCAGCGGTTTCCTTCGTACTTCCCTAAGTATGCACTCCTCTTTAGCTGTTAGTCTAGATGTTTTCTTCTCTTAACAAGTCTAGCATTTATTGCGATGTGATCTCGTCACCATACATAGAAACATTTTTATAGTAGAAGGCCAAACAAGAGCTTATTACTGCTATCTTTAGTCATATTTCAAACTCGGGGGCAAATTAGAGCAATATTTAAGCTTTCAACCTATTCAATACATATATAATAGATAAGTACCATGTTGGCACTATCTTGGGCTCACCATATAATGCCTTCGGCATAGGACCATGACATTCTAAAACTAGAAGCAAACCACAAATATCAATGAGTTTTTTTAACCCTACTTTAGTTTCTCTCAAGTGAGTATATTTATTTACAATATCAGCTTACTACTGCAAAACAATTCCAATACATTCCTCGAGTTTTCCATCTCTTAAAACATTGACAAATCATGTTGTAGATTTTGCATGTTCTAATGAATGGAGGCTTATTGATTTATAAGCATGATGCATATGTATCTCCAACCACCAACAATTTCAATATGGCGTATGAAATGCAAGTCTAGAGATTTCTATGCTTTCTCATTTTGCATGCATGACCACCAGAACATTTCCAACCATAATTTTTGATAAAATCTCTCTACTTTTATTGTCCATACCTCATTCCTAAGCTCCCATTATGGCACAGGTAGGGAAGACATTGACATCTCATGGTGACATTATGTCAAACAGTTCACACGCCTTTTCTGTGCTTGCATAGTTAGCACACATATCTACCATAATATTAGTATATTACATTTATGAATGGTGTTACAAGAGATTCTGTTGACTGTCGCAGTTGGTATCCTATAGAGTCATCAAAGCTGTACCTGGTTTATGAAGTAATCAATGTCAAATGGTTAGAATGCATTACAAAATAATGATGATAGGTCATTAGTGCCTAGGATGTCAAGGAATCTAATGAATGTAATGTATGACTTGTAGTATTGTATTGAATCTACACTTGCATTTCATATGCCATACTAAAATTGTTATTTCCTTGAATCCTCATCTAATTTCACAAGACTAATCACTACATCTGAAATTGTCATAGCTTCAAATGCGTTTCAATATTGATGTTATTAGAACTGTGATATGATTAAATAACATTCCCACTATTTCAATCTCTATCATCCACATTGGATAACTTTCACTATAGATTTTTTCACTAACTGCAAGAAGATGAATAATAATACTGAGTGCATCTCATGAATTTATTTTATTATTCATTGTCATAAATCTATGACACTGCTATGCATGTATAGATACAAAACACACAGTACTACAATGTCATGCAAGACACAACATCATACATTGGTCTATTTGGTCTATTGGGCAAACAGGGGTACAATAGGGCTACCTGGAATTTAGATTCTCTTATTAATAACAAACATAACTTTGTCTCAAAACAACTATCTTCCTATGAATTGTAGACAAACTCCATAGAACAGAGAACATGGTGATCTAGAGGAATAGAATTTACCTCCTTTGAAATAGCTTTTAGGCATTTTCTATCCATAGGAATTATTGCATTGTCAAACTTTGCTTGACATGTGATTCATTTTAGTTCTTATTTAATGGCCATGAGTACAATTTATGTTTGGCAACTAATTTCAGTCCTTAATACATAATGAAATAATCTGTTCAGACTATCTTGTATCCAAGATTCCATTGCACATTTTTCATCTTATCTTTTTTTCCTTTGTTCGCAATCTTCTATTTGATGCTTTGCGGACTAAATTGGACATATGGAATCATTACTTACATGACCTGTTCTCATCTCATTGGGTTTTCCTTTTTGACGATATACTACAACATTCAACACATAGAGACAGGAACATGACGCATTGCGTCTCTTGTTTAAAATGCTGACTGTCTATGCGACTGAGCCAAATATAATAGTAGTTCAGACACCTCCAACGCATTCGGATGGAGAATAAGAAACTATTAAAAAATGTCAACTGCCCTGAACATGCGACGAAAATTGATAATAACTATAGGCTAAAAATATAGTGTAGCTTATAAGGAATTTTGCTTGTCTAAGTTGATTGTAACTTGAGGTTTAGGACGAGAGTTAATAAAAGAAGTCAATCATCAAGCCAATCGGAAGTGTACTTTGACAATTTCAACTCTAATCTTCCGAATATCCTGCCCTAGAACCACTGCTTCCCAATCTTCTGATCACAGATAACAAGCTTCAGGGAACTCAGTTCACAAATAGCTCTTGGTAGCCTCGTCAAACAAGAACATTTTCTCATATCAAACATTCCCAGTTTCATTAATTTCCCTATTTCCTTTGGAAGCTCCTTCAACACCTAACATAATGAAATGTGTGAGCATTCTAACTGCCCAAAATTTCCAATTGATGCTGGAAGTTATTTTAGGCCTGGTAATGCTGATAACCTTAACATTCTTCGACAGCTTGGATTCCAGAGGGCATATTACAACTTCTAAATCAGGTGGCAGTTGGTAATGGACCACATCTGAGCAGAGGGCATATTACAGAAACTAAGGGGCACCTACTCCAAGTTGCTGGAGAGATCCAGGTTAAAATCTTGCAGCTTGATGTTATTGAATGAGGATGTATATTCAAGCCTTTTGTGTTAACATAAAAATTGCTTCTCTAAGTTCTGCAGTGCTTTGCTTTATTTTTGAACAGGAGATGTAGTCAACCTCTCCAAGCAGACACTCGTGAGTTGAGTGAGTGAAGATAAGACGTCTAGACCTTTAATTGTTGTCCTCCTTGTAGTGTAATTGAATAGCACGAGAAATTTTAGGTTCTTCATGGATTTCAGAAATGGGGGAAGAGAGTATTCACTCGAAGTACAGAGCAAGAACAAAGCCTATGTCTCGGGGAAATTGATCTCAAGAAGTGGTTTTCCTCCATAGGGCCTGCATGAATAAATCAGAAAGGAAATTGAATTAGATCAATGGGCATGTTAGTTATGAATGCTAATTATTTGGGTTGAATTCTCATCATATTAAAGTTAAATCTAGGAGATTGAAAAATGCAAGGGGAAAAGTGTGCTTAAGGTTACCCTATAAAAAAACAAATTTGAGGATTAAGAGCAGTAATGTTGCATAGTCCTACTAATTAGATAGTTGGACAAGAACATCCAATTCATCCAGAAATTTTGAATAGTTCACATAGATTGTTTAGCCTACACCCTAAATACCCCTAAACAAGTGACTAAACTAGTTTTACATGTGAATTAGAAATAGTTTGATACATGTGGCAACCAAGTTGCCCAGAGCAATGATGTAAATATTAAAAATTATAGCTAATATTTCAAAGAAATTTTGATCAAATGGGTGAAATTAAATCTTGAAGAGATTTTTAGAATAACCCACCTCTGTGAATGGAGATAAGTTGAGCATCAAATGCTCTATCACTAAGCAACTTCCATTTTCCTGGCACAGTATGCTCTTTCGAAGGCATCAAAAACCTCTTTTTTTGGTTCTACAGTGTCATGGTATCGCAGATACAAGGTCAATTCTCGCATTACATTATGCTGAGAAAAGTATAGCTTCGAGGTATTTCCATGTGAGATGATGTTTTGGTCCTGGTAAGTGTTACGACATTAGCTTAATGTTTAAAAATGATGACAAAAAAGCCAATAAATGAAAGGAAAGACGATTACCGTGGAGTGCTAGTCAAATTCAAAAGGTTTCTACTTGCAAGTTCTGAAAAGATGGAAAAAGTGTCATGCAACTGTAGCTTCCAAACATAAACCCATATGTCCAATAGTACATAAGCACAGATTTTCCTGTCCTTTGGAAATAAATAAGTCTAGGATGCATTCCTTGGCTACCTCATCTAAAGAATCGATACTCATCTCCAACGATCTAATTAGCCCCCTTTTTTGATAATCTGATATGGATTATCCTTATATATCTTCTTTTCTACCCTCTCTCATACCGCATAAGTTTCCCCATTTAAGGAGCTTCCCATCACTTTTAGAAAAATTGTTGGGCCATCACATTTTGTCTGCCCCTGTAATCCAAGAAATATATTGAAATTTTATCAGAAGACTAGTTAGAAGACGTGACAAGAAATGGAATATTTACAGGTTTGGTTTAAGAAACGGATTATATATATATATATATATATATATATATAATATATTTTTCACTTAATTTGAGAAAAACAAAAATCATTAAAAATTATGTATTTTAACTTTAATTATAATGTATAATTAAATAAACTATCCCCAAAACTAATCTTTACTAACTAAACCACCAGATTTATGCATAAAACTTTAAATTGTTTTAAAAAATCAATTTACTTACCAAAATGTTACTTCGTCATGAAGGAAAAGCAAAGCAAAAACAGAAGCTAAAGGCAGGATTATGTTTAAGGAAAACACAAAAAACATTCGTACTTTGGAAACGGGCAGAAACATAATGCGAGGTTAGAAACGGCTGTTTCCTTCGTTGAAATGCGAAACGGAGGCTAAACGTTTCTGGTAATTAGGGTTAGAAGGCAACAAAAAATTGTATTTTAGTACAAGCCATATTATTTGGCAAATAACATACTTTCAACTTTAGAATTAAATAGAATCCTATTATTAGGTCAATGACATATTATATCTAATTATTTAGTTGTTTAGGAGAAAGATATTTAAATTATTTATTTATTTATTATTGGAGGGTTTTCTATCAAATCCGCAGAATGGTTTAGTTGTCCAATACAGGAGCATAAGCCTTAGGTTAAAATCTCTTCAGTTGAGAGCTAAGAAATGAGGGGCACCCATTCTACTAAAGTCACTCAAAACACAATTCTGACCTTGTCCCTTATGGTGTCACAGCCTTGTACTCATCAAGACCTAATCCCTAATAAGCTCATTCTATAACAATTCAACTTAACCACTAACAAAAAAAAACCATTGACAAATTATTTATTCATTAAACATAATTAATTGTTTTAAATCTTACTTAAAAAACCCTTTTATCTGTTGAAGATTAAGGACTATAAAAAGAATGAGGAGATCTGCATCCTTACACTTAACCGTTGCTACTTTGTATATCAAAATATGACCATAACGTATTGGCTATTTAAAACGAGCAAACTAATTTTTCCATGGTTTTTAAAATTCCTTTAGGAGTTTCAGAATCATACACAACATTTTTTCCTTCTTTTTCAAATATGAATACATGCTTTTCCCATTCCAACTTAAAAGTCATTCCACTATATATTCCAAGTTACTTTGGTGTACTACATATCTTAAAAAGAGAATAACTATTGGTTAAACAATTAAAAGCAAATTATATTGTATCAGACAATTTAAAAAAACCCAAAAACTTTTAGTTGAAAAGGGGAAAAAATACCATACCAGATTTGCATCTGCAGTGCTTGGAATCAGTATCTTTCCAAAAGCCTAGAAGCAAAACAATGGCAGTGCATCCTCTCTGCACAAGAATGGAAATCGATACAATTGAGTAGACAGTGTTGTGGGGTTAGTGGAGATTTCTCTGGTTGTTATTCGAGTTTTGTGTCCTGGCCCTTCGAAACATAAATATTCCAAATTTGCTCTGAACCAAACGTCATCCAAAATCACTAGAGTTGGCTTGGGTTGTGTCCAAATGAGCTGTTGGAGCTGCATGTGCCCATCATCCAAATTCTGAAATTCTTGTCTCTTCCTTCCAGCAATCTTCTCCCACATAGTCTTTAAAATTCCCTTTAGGTTTGGGGACTGTGAGATGTTGATGAAGATCACATTGTCACCGAAGTACCCTGATATCAATGAAAAAACAATTGTGTTTTAGATTAAGTACCTTAGCATGCCCCAAAAGGTGTAATTAGACCTAAACCAGAGCACTATAACGACTGCCTTTGTAGGGATAAGAATTATACCTTTAATTTGATGATCATTGCAGAGAGCCAATGCCAGATCCGTTTTACCTTCTCCCCCCATACCTTGCAACCTAACAACTGATACCTTGCTCTGTATTAAAAGTCCATCACAAATATGACACCAAATAATAGAGTATACTTAGTAATCCATCTCCATACAATAAAAATCCATATGCAATGTAGAAATGACCATTACAATGAATTAAAATGTTATGACATTTATTGAATCTCTATTACAATCATACAAACAAATGTGGCAAGAGAAAACACGTTGTAGCAAAGCATTTCCCTAAAAATCTATAAATAGACATGGAGAGATTCCATTACAAACACTATTGACAATATTAACAACTATGATTTACAAACATGTTACTCCAACTAGACTAGACTAGCATGATTTGAAACCCTAGATGATCCTTGGCACATTGCAGGTGCATAGAAATTGGCTCAATGACGAAGCCCAAACACATTGCATTTCATGAATATATAGTCTTCATTTCCAACTACTACAAATCTGGGTGGGAATCACCTACCCCACCCACCTCTATAACATCCCCAACTAACTCCATTTAATGCTCCTCTAGCCTGCAATTCATCATCACAATGTTTTGATGGTGTTTACAACATATAAACATGCGTTCTAAACAAAGGAAACCATGAAAATGCATTCAAAATGCATTACATGCATTAAAAATGCCTGCTCAGAGAATGAGCATTCTTTTTAACTTCTTCATTGATATTTCAATGAGCTCAAGGCCCATTGAACTTATTGATGCCACTCTAATGCTTCCTTTTCCTTTGCTTTTAATGCTTATCGGTGAGTTCATGCTCCATTGAACTTGCCAACAAATATCCCTTGTATTTCTTCTCCTCTTTGTCTTTGCCTTTGCTTTATGTTCTTTGTTATGTTCTCATGCTTTTCTTGTTGGGCTTTCCCTGTCAACATTTTAGAGCTTTGATGTCTCGTTGAACCTTTCGGTAAGTTCAAAGGTTCCTAAACCTATGAAATTTTGAAGCCTTTGTCTATTTCCTTCTTCTTCTTTTGTCCTTGACCTTCATTTTACTTGTTATCTTCTTCGTTGTATGTGCATGTCATCACATTTTTTGTGAGTTCAAGCACATTTGAACTCACCGAAATCCATTCATTTTTCTCCTCAACATCTTGAAACTGTTTTGCACCATTGAAGTTGTCGATGAGTTCAAGAATCTTTGAACTCTCCAAAATCATTTTAACTTTGGCCCTCCCTCACAATTTTAGCATATTGGGGATATAGTGTCCCATTGGAATTTGTTAGTGAGTTCAAGAATCTTTGAACTCATAGGCAGCCTTTTTTTTTATTTGTGTCTTTCACTGCCCTCTACTTTTCATTATCTTTGCTTTCTACTCTTTGCTTAAGTTCTTTATCTCCCTCACTTTCTTCCTATCTCAACATTGTCGTTACAATTTCAAGACTACGGTGAACCATTGGACCATGTTGGTAGGTGTTATGGAGTAAAAAGTGGACATATGCCTTTTTACCTCCTTGTTTAGCTCCTAGGTCCCGTTTATTACATTACACATTATAATTGATTATCCCGAAGGAAATTGCCTAACACCCATGACAATTTGGGACCTTGGGACTCACTAAGCTTAACCTGGTCTAAAAAGAGGCCATTGGACTTGGGTGCCAACTGCCCAAGTTCTCCCTAATTGGTTGGGGTAAATTAGTCGCATGTCGGCATGGGACTTTTCAAAAGGTTTCTTTTTGTCAGCTCTTGTGATTTAATTTGATGAATGTTAGCGGGAAAACATATATAAGTGTGTTTTTTATTTCATTATGAACCTAGATAGAGATAGCTAACTGGAAGCATTGGAGTAAAGAGCATTCAAAGCATTCACTATGATTCTAGAGCAAATTTTTATTGTCATTTGAAGCTATCATCTATCTCTCCTTATGAGTTGAAGAGCATTCATCCTCCCAAGGGTTTTATCACATAGGTGATATTATTATTGTACATCATTATTTGATTTCATCTCATTGATTTGTGTTTAGTCTCTGCTCTGCAAGGACATACTCTCTTTATCAAACAACAATGTTGGGAAGCTTGAATGCTATCCCAGGATTTAACTAAGGCAAGTCTCTAAACACCATACCCCCCAAACACCTTTTCTTCTTGTGTGCAAGTTATAGGAATGAGATCCAGAAAAGTGAAGACACAGGAAGACTGAGTAAGGATAAGGGTTTGGGATCTGACAATATTTTAAGAATATTCCTCTATGAAAGACTTGGGCACCTATGAAATAGTCCTTCAGCCTAAATAGACTCTAGATCTGACATCAGGGTAGTCTCTATAACATTTCTCCAGTTTGTAACTTTTGAAGATTCTGACTTCCAGGACTTGGGTGTCCCTGAAATAGTCCTCTGCCATTCCAACTTCTAGGACATAGGTTCTGATATCTTCCTGATCACACTTATGGAGTTGGTTTTTGATTATCCATTGTACATCTCCTGTTATAACTAGATCTTTACAAATCTAGGGCTTAGTGCATTGATTGACCTAAGGTTTGATAAAAGGCTTGATTAAATCAGATCTTTCTATAGCACTCTTTTGTATATTATCTGTAGCTAGGTCCATCTCCATTTGGTATTGATTTGGCCCTGTCTTGTCCTTGAATGTTATTGTGGAAGAGGGTTTGATCTAGTGTACATGCTAGTCCTATTCATCCACCTTTTTCCCATATAACATTTTTGGTGAACTTGTAGCTTCGAGAATTTGCATCTTGCTGAGTGGTGAATTTGGATCTTACATTGATTCATAGGATACTTATCATTATTCATTGGAAGATTTTGCATAATCTTGGAAAAATTAAGAATTCTAGGCTAGAAAAAGGCATTGTTTTGCATTGCTTTCATTACTTATGATAAAAAGATTTTAATTTCTAATTTTTAAATCAGATCTGAGCTATATTATAGTATATAACGATTTCATGGTGTTGTACCTTGCATTTGAAGATCTCATTTGTTGGGGTTTTGTTGAAAAGTTGCATCTTTACTAAAACTTAGTCAACTTCAAAAACTAGGGTTTGTAGTTAAAATCTTATTTTAGATTTTGCTTCTATCATAAACATTCATTCAAATCTGAATATGCATTGAAGTGTTGCATCATTTTCCATCTTTCATTTCAAAAATCACAACTTTTGCAATTACACATTGTGTATTTCAACATTAAGAACTTTAGCATCTTTCTCACACATCTTTGCACAAAATCTTAAAATCATTTACGTTGCCTTTTAGTGAACAACACTTTTCACATCATACTCACATTTTTTTTAGTGAAGTTAGTGTGTTTTTATTTTAGAAAATCCAAATTCCTCAAACTAGTGCCTTGGTGTGCAAAAGTCTCCAT
The DNA here is from genome assembly GCA_027924645.1 of Cunninghamia lanceolata. Lineage (NCBI taxonomy): Eukaryota > Viridiplantae > Streptophyta > Pinopsida > Cupressales > Cupressaceae > Cunninghamia > Cunninghamia lanceolata. The sequence continues at coordinate 9,985,349 of BSBN01000937.1, read as the reverse complement.
ACATGGAATCCAATCAAAACAAGGGTGGTGTTGGGACCTGAAATTTTCAGCTTCCAAACATGCACTATTCTACCCCTAAAAATCCATTAAAGTTCCCATTTTTCCTTTGTAGTCAAAATTCCTCATATATACCTGATCAGAGAGATCTTTTATAGGGGTTTTTAGTTTAAAATTCATCTAATTCTAATGTCTTTATGTTTACCTTTAAGAAAATAAACATTCAAAACTTTTGTCAGCAAATTAGAAAATGTGTGAACTGGTGAGCTAGTTCAGAGGTTCATCTTTTCCCCAATTTGCCGATTCGCTAATAAGGTGACAGGAAGGTGACAAGAAGGTAAGAAAAGAAAGTGAAGGTTGGTTCTTTTATAGGCAAGTTATGAAGTTCTCAAACCTGTCAGTTCACCGACCGACAGGTTCACCGATCAAAGAGATCGCTGACTGAAGAGAAAGACAAGATAGGAGACACAAAAATTTTCGAAGGCACAAAAAGAAGATGAAAGGAAAGCTTTGTTTGCAAAAGCTTAGGTTTGTGAACTCCAAAGTTCACCAACAAGAGGTTTTACCGATGATAGATTCACCGATTGAAGGCAAGGAAACAAAGGCAGAAAGAAAGGCAAAAGGTAAGTCAAAATAGTTCGTCATAGAGCATTTTTGTTGATAAGGTAAATAGAAAAGTGTGAAAATGGCTAAGGCAAATAAAAAAGTGTGAAATGGATAAGGAAAATAGAAATGATAAGGAAAGGATTTATCGCCAAATCAGAGGAAATTTGAACTTACCAAAGAGTTCAAAATTTTGAAAGTTTGCCGATAAGGCGATTGGCAGACAAGGTAAAGATAAAAGAGGAGAAGGTGAAGATAATGTAGAGTTTGACAAAAGAGGAAATTGCCGATAAAGAAGTAAAAGCATGGAAAGAGAATGAGGCCAAGGTAAAGTGGTTCTCAAAAATTAGAAATTGCCAACTAAAGGAGAATATGGGAAAGCGGCAACAAGCCAAGTTCACCAAATTAAAGATTTGATGATAAGGCAAAAAAGGGCTAATAGAGAGGACAAGGCAGCAAAGGAAGAATAGGAGTGCTTTTCCAAGGTTTGTGAAAAGGTAAGTTCACTAACAAGGCAATTTTCCAACAAAGGAGGACCAAGGCTTGGTTTGGAAAAAGAAAAATTCACCGATAAGTTGAAAAAGTAGAAAGAAGTGAAGAGGCAAGCCTTGATTAGGTGGATGAGCAGTTCACGAACTGATGGGTTCACCAACTTGGTCAAACGACAAAGGATAAATTTGCCAATAAGGTGACCAAAGGGACAAGGAAGAGAGGTTTGAAAAAGGAAAAAGTTGCCGATAGGGGAGTGGAGAAAAAGGAAGAATGAAATGACAAAGTGGATGGTTCACAAAATTAGTATTTTGCTGATAAAGATGAAAAGGAAGAAAGATGCACCAAATATGAAGTTTGAGAAAGGATAAATTTGTCAATAAGGAAAAATAGTATGAAGGATAGAGAGATAGAAAAAAGAAAGAAAAATGAAGATGGAGTAGAGGTTCATTAAAAGAGAAATTTGTTGACTAAGGGAAAAATAGATATTAGAAATAGAAAATCAAATGAAATTCAAAGTGCTTTATAAAATATAATATAAATGCATATTTGTACTTAGCATTATTGAGTTGTAGGTTGAAGTTGTGTAGGTTGTTCAAACAGTGAAAATCTTAAATGTATATACATATATAGAGAACAAAAAGGATAAAATTAGGTGTTGCAAGTGTCAAGATGGATTCAAACCTTCCCTCATTATTGCTCTAGGTACACCAGGTGTGTGGGCAATCTTCTTCTGACATATTCAATATTGTTAGGGTGTGGGCTTTCTTTCCAAACGTGCAAACTTCCTGACATTATAGTGGGCTAAATTTAATGTGGCATGTGTGTACTCATTGACTAAGTGCATCACTTGAGATGATGGAATGCGTTGAATTGCTATATATGCATAATTTTCATATGCATTTAGGGGTTAGTTCTTTATTGGTGGATGGAGGTTGTGCAAGTCCAGCAATGACTCTAGGGCTCCAAATCATGCCAGGTTTAGTTGCAGAGGAGTAATGCGGTGCTGAAACAAGTGAAAGATAATGTGCAGTACAGATTGTGTAGAGAATATCTACATGGTAGTTTGTATTTATTTAGGGTCATTCCTCTTATCACATTTGATTATAAGTTGTATTAAACATTTGAAAATGTGACAACATTTTAAATATATTACAAGCATTGTAATTGTCATTTGTTCTTTACATTTGAGTGCATGCAGTTCTATTATGGATTATTAAGTATGTTTGAAGCACGAAACCTGCAATCTGATATAGCATGTGTTTAGATCCACTTTTCCTTGTTTCCCTTCCATTTGTTTTCTTTTCTGTCATTCTAGGACTCTGTAGCCCAATTTGATAGGCACTGGTCTTGGCTCCATTAGACCAATCACACACCTTTTAAATTAAACAAATATTTACCAGTGGTTTAGGGGAAGACCATCCTTCCTGTGCATATATATTCACACAAATGTATCAGCTATATAGGGGTTTTATGACAACCAGTTGTTCTTGACTTAGTGATAGCTTTTGGGGTCAAGATGATGAGTTGGGTTTGGTTGTCCAATTATTTTTAGTTATTCGTCTAGTTATGATGATAATACCTACTTAGGTATACCCCTTGGAATATCCCTCTAAAGTTTAAACTGAGCTCAAAGAACAGAGGAGTCTACCCACTCCTATTAGTTGGCCAAAATCACCCTTAACTTGTTGATAAACCTCTTTGTATCACCTTGATAACAATCTCTGACCTAGGTAATTTCAGAATGTTTTAGAGTTTTGTGATGCAATCATGTTGGGACCCAACAAATTGGTGCCATTGTTGGGGGATTGAATTAAATGGTAAAATTATTTTTAATGCCCCTGTAATAGTGATTTGTAGTTTTGCACGTGTTTGGGTACATTGGTAGCCCGTCAACTTACGCCAATAGATTGGCATTGTTGCCAAGGATAAAGTCACTTTAGCCATTGCTGGGTCAAGGCAATTGGAAGTATTTTCACACCCTTGTAGTGCAGGCCTATAGTTGTACATTTTGTTTGGGTGAGTTGGAAGCTCTCTTTATCAAACAATGGTGTTGGGAATCTTGAATGCTATCTCGGGATTTGACTAAGTCAAGTCCCTAAACACCATAACCCCCAAAACCCTTTTCTTCTTGTGTGTAGGTTGCAGGTGTGAGATCCAAAGAAGTGAAGACATAGGAAGACTAAGTAAAAACAAGGGTCTTAGGATCTGACATCATTTCAGGAATATTCCTCTGTGGAAGACTTGGGAGCTTGCAAAATAGTCCTTTTGCCTAAACAAACTTTAGATCCAACATCAGGGTAGTCTCTGTAACATTTCTCCAGTTTGCAGCTTCTGAAGATTCTAACTTCCAGGACTTGGGTGCCCACAAAATAGTCCACTAACATTCCAGTTTTCAGGACATAGGTTCTGATATCTTCTTGATCACTCTTGTGAAGTTGGTTTCTAATTATCTGTTGTACATCTCCAATTATAACCAGATCTTTGCCAATCTAGGGTTTAGTATGTTGATTGACCTAGGGTTTGATAAAAAGGCTTAAATAAATTAGATCTTTCCATAGCATTCCCAAGTACGAGATCTATAGCTAAGTCCACCTCCATTTGGTAGTGATTTGACTTAGTCTTGTCCTTGAATGTTATTGTGGAAGAGGGTTTGATCTAGTGTACATGCTAGTCTTCTTCGTTCACCTTTTTCCCATATAATAGTAGGTTTAAAGTTCCTTGAACCTACCAAAAGGCCAATGAGCTTTTCTTTTCCATCTTTTGTTGCATTTTCAATGACTTCAAGGCCTATTGAACTCACTAAAATTTTCACCTTTACTCCTATTTCTTCTTTATTCTTCATGTCAATATTTTGCACTTTGGACAACCTAATGAACTTGCTAGTGAGTTCAAGGCCAGTTGAACTTGCTGACAATCATATAAACTTAGTTTTTTCCATATAAATTTCATAATTTTGGTGGGTTCAAAGCCCGTTGAACTTGCTAAAAAGTTCAACTAGGGTCATAATTCACGATAGAGGCTCATACTTAGACATTTTTAGGATTTCCAAGGGATTTTCAAGGATATAGTGGGATTTTGGAAAACATGAGAGGGGCATAGGGGAAAATAAAACATCCCAACAATAAAATACACTATAGAGAGGTGAAAAAAATTAATTTTGCAAGGTTGAACACATGCTTTAACAATAATAGCCTAAGGGATAACAACGTTAAATAAGGAAGCTAGTCAAATAAATGAATGAAGAGGAAGTAGGCATAGTTTTATACACAAGGGGTAGCCAACTAGGGGAGTAAACTAAGGTTGATGAGTAAGAAGAATAAAAGGAGTGGCTAATGGTGAAGATCAACCCCAATGCAAGAAGAGGATAAGAAGATTCTAAAATTGAAGTAGCATGAGAGAGTTGTCAATCTAGAGGAAACTTGGAAAGTAACCAAACTAGAGATATCAAATAAAATCATCAACTTGGAGATAGTCAGATAGATCATAAAATGAAGGTAGTCAAGTGTGTAATATTTGAGAAATGGGAGCGGTAATCTTCCATGGTGATAATTGAGGTGACACCAAGGTGGCAAGTGAAGAGGCACAAGACTTGTTCGTTCCCAACATAATTGCAACCCAAAGCTTTATAACATTCCTAAAACACCTAGGCTAGGGATTATTGTCAAGGTGAAAGGAAGAGGTTTATCAACAAGTTAAGGGGGATTTTGGCCAACTACAGGAGTGAGTAGACTCCTATACACTTTGAGCTTAGCTTAAACATGGGAGGGATATTCCAAGGGGTATACCTGAATAGGTATTGAGTTCAAACCAGATAAACAACTAAAAATATTGAACAACTAAATCCAACTCACCATGTTGAGTCCGAAGACTGTCACTAAGTTGAGAATGACTAGCTATAACATAACCCCTATATAGTTGATTCGGCTGTGCAAATATATATGCACGAGATAGATGGGTTTTCCTTGAACCACAGGTGAATGATTTGTTTGTTTTTAAAAGATGTTTGATCCCTCTCCAATATGGACTGGTGCCTATTCTATTGGGCAATAGAGTCATAAGAAATAAAAGGGAAGAAAAGTATTGAACCAACATCAATAGAAAACTAAAATGTATTCTCATACATTTCTTAGATTATACTTCATACATTGGACATACTTAACTATCCAAAACCAAACTATAATGACCCATTTGCATTAAAGAGATGACCCACCACAAAGCATGCATGGATTTAAATGTTGTCACACATTATCAAATCTCTATTACAATCGCACTAGCAAATATAGTGAAGGGAAACATACAACTGTGATTATACATTCCCCTAAATCTTTACAAATGGCCATGGAGACATACAAATGCATAAAACATGCTTTACAACTCATTCCTACATTGCATCAAAACACAATTATCTATTTACTACTCAGACTAACTTGCTTTGAAGCTATGAGCTATTCTAAGGCACTGGAGACTAGACAATTGGCTCAAAGACCAACATTGAGAATGTCACTCAAACATGTATATATAGCAATCAATATCTCTTGGATGTTTGAAATCCTAGTCAACAAGCAACCATTGCAATAACTGAGGTGCATGACTACATCAGTGGAACAGAAGGAAGCCAATGCCCTGCGTACTGACTCATGTCCTTGAGGGGACCTACAGAAAATATGGATATTGGCACAATGCATTCCTCACTGAACTCGAGTACTTGTGCATTAACTATAGACATTGCATCATCCATAAGCAAAGTACCCATGACGCCTGCAATTTTGCAACGTCACGCCATGTATTTGACCTTGGTTTTGATTTTGTCTCATCAGCAAAAGCATCTCAGTGTGAACTCGCTGTGTCATTCTTCCTTTTTCTTCTTCTAGTCCACAAAATTGGACATTTCAGAACTTGCCATTTTCCCCCCTTTTTGGCAAATCTTTAGTTTGCCGAACTCTATCTTTATCTCCTTTATTGACAACTTTTCACTTTTTAGAACTTGCCTTTCTTTTTCATTAGTCAGCAAAAGACCACTTTTCCTAACCACATTCACCTTGCCTTTATAGAGAAATTTCTCTATTACCAAACTTTGTCTTGCTCTATCATTCTCCTGCCTTATCGACAAATTTCACATTTACTGAACTTCACTTTTCATCATCTTCATTTGCCTTATCAGCAAATGTCAACCTTCTCAAACTTGGCTTGTGTTTCCCTCATTCATCTTTTATCGGCAAAAAGCCACTTTGCTTAACTCACTCCTTTATCACCCTTATCAGTGATTTCACACTTTTTAGAACTTGGAGGCTATTTGCTATTTATCGGCCTTGTTAGAAAATTTTCATTTTGCCGAACCTTAGTAATTTTTCCCTTATCGATAAAATCTAACATTTCATAACCAAGGGCCTTGGGCACCACTTCTCCTTTATAAATTTTTTTTTTCTGAACCACTTTTATCTTCTCTTAATTTACCATATCAACAAAAATGAAATGTGCTAAACTTGTGCCTTTTCTTTGCCTTATTACAACTATCGGTGAATCCCCACTTTTTAGAACCAAATTTGCAACACCATTTTCCTCATTGTTGGCCTTTTTTCCCATTGGCAAACCATAAGAAAACCAAACTACTTGCTAAGTTAGGCTTTCCTTTGATTAGCCAATGAAGCTCCCCTTTACCATGGCCCTTTTGTTCTCTATCGGCAACATCCTATTTGTTTGAACCTCTAGTCGACGAACTTGGAGGTTCGCGAAGCTCCAAATTCACTGATAAAGCCCTTCCTTTGTCTTCAACCTCTTCCTTACCTTTGTTCATTTCATGCCGCGACAACTTCCTTATTCTTCTGTCATGAACTTCGCCATCAGTAAACCTCTAAGTTTGCTAATTCGAAACATCGCTGATAAGGTGCCATCCTCTCCCTTTGCTATGAGCTTTTATCCTTGTCTAGCTCTCAAGCCTTACCATTGCTTTGTCGATGAATCAACAAACTTGTGAAACTCTGAACTAGTTTGCTAGTTTGGACTTTCACCGATTTGCTGATAGAAATGCATTTCCTTCCTTAGTTGCTTACATAAAACCTTTTTCCTTGGCATGACTCCTCTTTAGCTACTGCTAATGCCTAAATCAATGAGTCGACAAATACCAAAATTCCCAAAAAGTTACTAAGTTTGGGAATAGGCTGATTTTCTAATAGACATAATATGAAAATATTCTAAGGGATAAACCATTTTGACTAGGGGGCCAAAATTTGACCAAGGATACCTTATTCATTTCAAGGAATTTTGAGATGGTTCTAAAGGAAAAGTTTCTCAAAATTTAATTCTCTATCCAATTGTGACCTTAGCTAAGAGATTTGCACGGGACTTTTAGATGTTTTGGGGGCAAAAACGGCACAATGGGAACAAAATTTTGTAGCTGCCAACACTAGCTCTGGTTGGGGACATGTGACAAGCAGTGTCACAATGAGGATCTAGAAAATCTCTGGGAAGACCAACACACAAGCAAAAAGAAGGAAGGCACACAAAACATATTTGTTATTATATGGAGCCTAATCAGACTCGGAGGTTAAATTTACCCCACTTTTATCGTTGCAATTTCCCCCCAAATTCCTACGGGGTCAAGGGGCAGCACCCCTTGTGGGGGTTTGGGGGCAACACCCCTTGCAGGGTCTAGGGGCAGCACCCCTGGCGTGCTCCCTATCGCGATACAGGGCAGGGTTGAGGAACAACGCCCCCGAAACCTCACACGATTTTTTATTATTTTATAAAGACATCAGGAGTTATTTTTTCATTGGTTGACATAAAAAAACCCTATTTTTGTAACCGAAAAAAAGGTTGATAAAAGCGGCTAAGGGTTAGGGCTTCCATTGATATTGTATTGTAGCATTTGCAGTGGTATTGAGTTGCAAGGATTGCTAGTTGTAATCGGCTTGATTTACTGGATAATAATATTGGACTCTCTATTTGGTGTATGTAGCTCGAGTTTGGGTGAACCACATTAAAACTTGTCTCTTGCTATTACTATTTTTGTGTATTTCCATTCCTCTATTTAATATTTATTTGCATTTAATTGATATCTTCTACCGGCTAACCCTAGCAATATTTACAAAGAAACACATAGTAAAAAAATGACTGCAACCAAAATTTAGGACACTGCTGGCCATCCCCACAGGAAAATTGATGAGACTACTTTCCTCTGTCAAATACAAGCCTATTGAAGAAGCTGATTTTCCTCAATCCTTTGCTACACTAATCACCCAACATCAATAATAGAAACATTTTACATGCATGCACATACAAAATATATACATTCATATCATCATGCTGAAGATGGAAAAGAATTTTACTAGGGCAAGGTAGTGATATATAATATGATTCATCATCACGTTGATTCACATAGAAGCACTCAAATTCAAGTCCCATGTTAACATGATGCATTTCTGGGCCTACATAAATATCAACATGAAGGTAACTATCAAGTTGAAAATCATCTAGCCCAGTTGCATTAATGTTGATGCTTTCTTCCATGACTGAATCAAAGGCATGATTCAGATTTAAAACCACAACATTAGCATATAGATATGATATTTGTGGCACTTCAAGTGAAGACTCACAATCTTCAATTTGCCTCTCTATTTTGGGTTCCTTGGCACACACTACTATGTAAAATTTGCTAGTAAGAAAATCAAAAATGATTTTTTCCTCATCAACCTGCAGATCAAAAACTTGACCCACATTAGAACATTCATTCTAACTATCACCAAGCCCAACCAATGAGCCCAAAAATGTGCTCTCAACATGATCCACATTAATCAAAGGTAACTACCATAAACAAAGCTCTAGAAAATCATCTATTACATTGTCTTCATAATGGGAAATAGTTGCCTCGAAATCACCTATAGATGTAGCATTGCCCTCATGATGTCTAACTAAAGCATAACTGATGCAGAGCACACGGCGTAAACCAAATACTTATCAATTTTTGGATTCTTTTGACCCTGTCGAATCCTTTGAATTCACTATCGGCAAGACCAATTACCATCAGCAGCTTCAATAACCATTCTTCCGATATGTCGATATACTTCAACCGTCAGTATGACCTTCACTATTGGCGAGCTTGAGAGCTACTCCGCCGATACACACTGATCACTCTGGTATACCTTGGAACCATATTTGTCGCCCAGACTCCTTTCATCGGTGAATGCCTACGAACTTAGGCTGATGTACTAACAGACACACTCCAGCGTCAACCTTGACTTTCTCTGTCGGCAACACAATCACTATCGTCCATGTTAGGGTTTTCTACGCCAATACTCCTATATGCCATTGCACAGTCTGCTTTCACCGAACCCTAGCACATGGGGATGCTAGGTGATCTACTGTGCACAACTAAATTTGGTCCTCTGCGCCGCCGAATCATGAAACAAAATAGAAACAAAACAAATATGGTACAACGAAGCCATTCCATTGATTTTGATAGAAATCTTATCAGTGGAATGCTTCAAATTGACATATTGCAACAATGGAAAAACACAGAATGGAAAGGAAATCTACAGCTAACAAACTTGCAATTACAGAGAACAGGAATTGAAATGACGTAACATAATATCTTTATTTCTCTTTGAAACAATGTTCAACCATAGTCAACCTCCTCTCTACGATCTGATTACATTCTATCACAATATCATATGACTGATTACAACCTCAAACCCTAATACCTGATTTTGTTCATTTCCTTGGTTTTTATAGATTCACCCAGAGTAGTACCAAACTAACTCCAAGTGGCTGGGAGATCGATTCCAAGTGGTTGGGAAACACTACTGCCTATTTTTGGCATTATTGCTATTTTTAGCATCATGCGATTACAATTGACAAATGTCACTTAGGACTTACAAAATGAACCTAGATTTATTCCACTCGGACTCACACGTGGCACTAGGCCTTACAATTGGTCACTTGGACCTTATATAACGCCAAAACATCAAAATGAACATGAAATTAATTAAAGTATCTAGGTGCCCCTACATTATACTCCCGGGGTTAACAGAACTCAAGTCCCTTGAGGAACCAAGTCTGAAATATTAACCCCATGCTTGATGATGTCTTCCTCACTCATCCCAGTTGCATCCTCATCAGGTAAACCATGCCATTTGACCAGATACTGCTTCTAGGTTTTATGTGTGGTCGTCTTTTGAACTTTGGTGTCTAAAATACATTCCAACTGTACTGGCTGACTGGTGGAAAATCAGAAATCCATTCAGCATCCCCTGCTCCTGTCACATCTGAAACTGTAACATTGTCTCCCCTGAATGGAAATAGTTCTGACACATTGAAAATGGGTGATATTGCTAAACCTGGAGGAAGTTCAATTTCATATGCATTAGGCCCAAATTTGTGTACAATCTTGCATGGACCTATCTTCTTTATAAGAAGCTTTGTGGGCTGCCCCTTCAGAAGTCTTTCCTTCTTCAGATATGCCATTACTAGATCCCCAACTTTGTATTGGATATCCCTTTTCTTCTGATCAGCTCTCTCTCTGTATTTCCTTGTGTTCTTCTGGATAGTTTCCCATACAACATCATGGATATCGTTCATGCTAACTGCAAAATCTTCTCCTTGTGCACTCCTTTTCTCCATGTTCTAGAGATCCCTGAGCTCCAAAATTCCCCTAGGATGAATCCCATATACAACTTCAAAAGGGCTCTTTCCTGTGCTCCTATTAACAAAATCGTTATATGCAAACTCTTCTTGTGGGATGATCATATCCGATGCTTCTCCATGCTATTTAGTCAAATACCTCAAAAGACTACGCAGTGATCTATTCACGACCTCAGTTTGTCCATCTGCCTAAGGGTGATAGGATGACGTGAAAGATAATTGAGTGCCTAATTTCTTCCACAATGTACAGCAAAAATGTCCCACAAACTTGGGATCTCTGTCAGTGATAATATTCAATGGCAAACCATGAATTTGAACTATTTTTTTAAAGAATAGACCAGCAATGTGTGAAGCATCATTGGTACATTTGCATGGCACAAAGTGAGCCATTTTACTGAATCTATCAACTACAACAAATACACTATCAAAACCTCTTTGAGTCCAGGGAAGACCCAAAACAAAATCCATACTTATACACTCCCATGGCATTTACGAAATTGGAAGTGGTTGATAGAGACTTGCATTGGATGAAGTCCCTTTGGCTCTCTGGCAAATGTGACAACTGTCTACAAATTTTTTGACATCTGTTTGCATCTTAGGCCAGAAGTAAAACCTTCTCACTTGCTCCAATGTCTTGTCTAGTCCAAAATGACCTCCAAGACTACTGCAATGTTTCTCTTTTATGATGTTCTCCCTCATGGAACATCTAGGCACACACAATTGGCTGCCTTTGAACAGTAACCCCTGCTATAGTAAAAATTTAGAAAAATTAGAATGATAGGAATCTGAAAATTGTGAACAAACTGCGTATATCTCCTTGAAGTCCTCATCATCCTGGTACATATTCTTCAAAGAATCCACTCCCACACTTTGCAACTGGATTTCCTGTATAGTGCACACTCTTCTGCTCAGAGCATCTGCCACCTTGTTGGCTTGTCCCTTCTTATGTTTGATGGAAAAAGTATATGCCTGGAGTTGTTCAACCCACTTCATATACCTGTGATTTAGCTTCTCCTGTGAATTCAGAAAACTCAAAGCATGGTTGTCAGTATAAACAATGAATTCCTTGGGCAAGAGATAATGTCTCCATTTTTTCAATGCTTAAACCATTGCATACAATTCTAGATCATATGTGGAATACTTTCGTTTAGCTTCATTCAGCTTTTCACTAAAGAAAGTAATAGGTCTGCCTTCCTAACTCAATACAGCACCGATGGCAAGGTTACTAGCATCACATTCCACAGTAAACAACTTATTAAAATCAGGCAAAACCAAAATGGGTTTCTTTGCTACTTTCTGTTTGAGAATCTCAAAAGACTCATCAGCTGCTCTATTCCAAACAAACTTACATTTCTGTCCTCCTTTTATGGTATCCAGAATGGGTGCACAAACATGACTGAATCCTCTTATAAATTTCCTATAAAAAGTTGCCAACCCATGAAAACTCCTTACATCACTTACTGTTTTAGGTGCTGGCCAAGACAGAATAGCATTTACCTTCTGTGGATCCATTTTCAAATCACCCTGGGATATCACAAATCCAAGGTATGTGAGTTCTTCCTTCATGAAGATACTCTTCTCCATATTGACCATTAGTTTCTCCTCATGCAGCTTCTTCAACACCTGTTCCAAATGTTGCAAATGTTCTTCTTTTGTCCTGCTAAAAATTAGAATATCGTCAAGATAGACAACAACAAATTTACCAATAAAATCCTTCAATACCTCATTCATTAGACACATGAAAGTACTAGGAGCATTGGACAGACCAAATGGCATCACCAACCACTCATAAAGACCTTCATTAGTCTTAAAGGCTGTCTTCCATTCATCCCCTTGTCTAATCCTGATCTAATGGTATCCACTCTTGAGATCAATTTTAGAAAAGTATTGAGCTCCTCCCAAACATTCCATGAGGTCCTCTATTCTGAGCATAGGAAACCTATATCTGATGGTGATCTTATTTATGGCTCTCGAATTAGTACATAACCTCCATTTGCCATCCTTCTTGGGAGCTAAAATTGTGGGTACAACAAATGGACTAAGACTTTTCCTCACCAGGCCTTTATCCAACAATTCTTGTACTTGCTTAGCAATCTCCTCATTCTGATTAGGTGTCATTTTATAAGTTGGTTTATTTGGCAATGTGGATCCTGGGATGAAGTCAATCTGATGACTTATGTCTCTCACAGGGGGTAGTACATTAGGCATATCCTCCACCATGATACCCTTATATTTGTCTAACAATTCCTGCACTTCCTTAGGGACTTTTTCCTTGTTTTTAGATAAATCAAAATTGTCTTTAGGTTTCAAACTCAGAGCATACCCCTGGGTTCCCTCTTCTTTTAGATTATGGAGAAACTCTTTCCCACTCATTAACATGATGCTTGAGCCTACATTCTTGTCTACACCCTCTTCTGGTAAAGGATACATCTTATACTGTCTACCATTCTTAGTGATCACAAAGGAATTTGACTTACCATCATGTTGGGCTTGTACATCATACTGCCAAGGTCTACCTAACAATAAATGGCATGCATCCATAGGAATTATATCACACAAAAGTTTATCCCCATATTCCCCTATCTGAAATTCTACCCAAGCTTGTTCATCGACCAAGACGTGTTTCCCTTTGTTCAGCCAGGATACTTTGTATGGTTTAATATGTGGTAATCTTTTCAAATTCAGTTTCTCTACCATTTCTACTTAAACTAAATTTTTAGTTGAGCCAGAATCAACAATTACCTTACACCTTTTGCCGGAAACTTTACACAAAGTTCTGAACAGTGTCTTCTTCTAGGGTGGTTCCTTGTTTTGTGGTACCTTCAGCATTGTTCTTCTCATCATGAGATTCTCTCCATCTTGTGTTGGAGCTGCACTTCCCATAGGTGAGTTCACACCTTGACAATATTCTTCTTGAATCAACTGGCTCCTTCTCTCTCCTCTATGAGAGCTTGAGGCTTTCTCCGGACACTTGCCTGTTATGTGCCCAATTTGGTTACAATTATAACATCTTCCTGTGAAGATGTTAGGACCTCTGCCTGGTCCACCAAATCTGCCTCTCCCATTGGGTCTCCTTCCTCTGAAACCCTCTCTGGAACCAGATTCTCCACTGTGTTCTTGCTGACTGGACTCCCCTTGAGTCTTCTAGAACTGATTTCTACCACCAAAGCTATTTCTGCCCCTGGAATTTCTTCCACCTCTGCCTCTATTCTGCTGGTCTCCCTTTCTTTTCTGCTTCTCTTCTACTTTCAGTACCACCTGGAAACATTTATCCATGGTTTCTGGTATCAAGATGGTAATCTCACCTTGTATACTATACTTTAGGCCATTAATATACCTGGAAACTCTTCCTTTTTCATCCTCAGCACGTCCACACCTTAGAGACAATTTGTGAAATTCCTCTGTATAGGTGGATACATCCATATCCTTCTGCCTGAGGTTCTGCATTTTCTTGTATATCTACACTTCATAATCCACTGGTAGGAACTGAGCCTTGATCCTCTCTACCATCTGATTCTAGGATGAGATCATGCTCTTGCCACTCTTCACCCTTTCTCCCTGGGTGTAGTTCCACCACGTGAGTGCAACGCCCTTCAATTTCATCTTTGCAAACTTGACTCTTCTATTCTTTGGTACCTCCTTGTACTCAAAATAATTATTCAAAGCCTTGATCCATTCAATGACTTCTTCTATGTCCATCTTTCCACTAAACATCAAAATCTCTATTTTTGCCTCGAATGACTCCTTACCAAGTGATTTTATGGCCTCCAAAAATTATTTCTAGTCTGCAGATATACCTATCTATTATGGGGTTGTTTCCTCTTCCCCATCTTCTTCTTCTTCATCAGACTCCTCATATGATTTCCTACCTTTGCCTAAGGTCTTCAACTTAGCCTGGAGTGCTTCCTTGACTCTAGTCTTGATAATCTCCTCTATCTCCTTGAATTTCTTGACCACTTCAGTGGTCATCCCCTTTGGAGGCATATCACTAGCCCCTCCTTCGCTTTCTCTGTCTAACATAAACATTCACAGACAACACCAACACTTCTGCAGACCTTTCGCTAGCTCTGATACCAAAATGATGCAGAGCACATGGCAGAAATCAAACACTTATCAATTTTTGGATTCTTTTGACCCTGTCGAACCCTTTGAATTCACTATCGGCAAGACCAATTACCATCGACAACTTCAATAACCATTCTTCTGATACGCCAATATACTTCAACCATCAGTATGACCTTCACTATCGGCAAGCTTGAGAGCTACTCCGCCGATACACAGTGATCACTCCGATATACCTTCGAACCATATTTGTTGCCCAGACTCCTTTCATCGGTGAAAGCCTATGAACTTAGGCTGATGTACCGACAGACACACTCCAGCGTCAACCTTGACTTTCTCTTTTGGCAACACAATCACTATCGGCCATGTTAGGGTTTTCTACGCCGATACTCCTATATGCTATTGCACAGTCTGCCTTCACCAAACCCTAGCACATGGAGATGCTAGGCGATCTACTGTAGACAACCAAATTTGGTCGTTTGCACCGCTGAATCATGAAATAAAATAGAAACAAAACAAATATGGTACAACGAAGCCATTCCACTGATTTTGACAGAAATCTTATCAGTGGAATGTTTCAAATTGGCATATTGCAACAATGGGAAAACACATAATGGAAAGGAAGTTTACAGCTAACAAACTTGCAATTATAGAGAACAGGAATCGAAATGACGAAACAAAATATCTTTATTTCTCTTTGAAACAATGTTCAACCATACTCAACCTCCTCTCTGCAATCTGATTACATTCGATCACAATATCATATGACTGATTACAACCTCAAACCCTAATACCTGATCTTGTTCATTTCCTTGGTTTTTATAGATTTGCCCAGAGTAGTACCAAACTGACTCCAAGCGGCTGGGAGATCGATTCCAAGCAGCTGGGAAACACTACTACCTATTTTTGGCATTATTGCTATTTTTAGCATTATGCGATTACAATTGACAAATGTCACTTGGGACTTACAAAATGAACCTAGATTTATTCCACTCAAACTCACACATGGCACTAGGCCTTACAATTGGTCACTTGGACCTTATACAATGCCAAAACATCAAAATGAACATGAAATTAATTAAAGTATCTAGGTGTCCCTGCACCAATAACTCACATCATCCTCATGCAGACAAGTGCCAACGACCTCAATGTCATCATCAGGGATAAATGAGGGTAACACACCAAACAAGAGACCAATCTCTTGCTCACCTTCAACATCATTTTGTATAAATCCCTCTCCTTCCACTTGCTATCCACAAGTAGCCATGTCATAAAGCCTATGACCTTCAACCTCCAAAGATGACAACTCAAATCCAATGAGCCCAAAGTCATCTTCAAAAAGGGGATTATCCATGCACCAATGATAATCATACACAATGCTATTTGACAGACTTGCATGCACCTCATAGAGGGTATTATTTGTTATGCTCATCTCTTCATCGTCATTTACTTCATCAATATGTGTATGCACTGCATAATCAACTATCTAAGATGATTCATTCAAAGCCTCACTTGCATACATACCTTCAAGGTGGTCTACAATACTACAATAGGCAGCTAGGTCAAAAATCACTTCACTAGATTGAGAGCCATCATTGATTTGTTCATCTTCATTATTTACTGATGACTAATCCAATCTAAGGTAGGTGAAATCACTACTATTTTCATCTAGATTGCTCTCATACATTGCACCAGCACCTTCCTCTACCCTTCTACATACACAATCATCACTTGATATTGTATCTAGATCATATGAAACATCCACATCCTTGCTATCTACAATAGCCTGTTCATATTCAACTGCCTCTACATCTAAGGATATAGATTTTGCAATCATATTCTGCTTAACCTTGTCAACATAATCAATGAACACATAGGCCTGTTGCAAACCCCCTATATTGAATTCCTCCCATATAGAACTTGAGCCTATGGAATCATTATAAGCTCTCAAATATATGTCAAAACACGCAGGAAGATCAAGTCTAAATTTTTTTGGGATGTGAAATAGGGCCATTGCAAATCTGTGGCTGAGCTCCATGCTAGACTCTCCTTCTTGCCTTCTGACTCTTCTAGTTTTTGGACAAGAAAAAAAGGGTCTAGACTACTTGCATAGTCCTCAAAGGCAGCCACCAACTGATCCCAAGAAGCAAAATGCTGGTTAGGGAAACTAACTGGAACCACTTCCATGCTATTCCACATAAAGATCTTATGAAAATCTCATCCACATATCCTAATATCCAAATTGAAATTTATCCATGAAATATGAAAATGCATCAATGTGTGCCTTCCCATTGAAAACTTCACACCCATCAAATAATGACATCTGATTGTAAATCTTTTTGGGCATGAATTGTTGTTCATAACTAACCCATGAGAGGTCCAACTGTCTATATGTGTTTTCACTTGCAATAGGGGGAGGCTAATGAAAAGAACAACTTGGGATAGTCAGAGGGGAATCAGACTATGGCATGGACTGATGCAACTTGAGTTAGTCTTCTAATTCTTATTCTTTCTAAAACAAAGAATAACAACTTCTTTTCTTTTTCAATCTCATGTTGTAGCCTAAATGACTCATTTCTATTGTGCAAGGGCTCAAAAAATTTTGGGTTTGTAATTTGGCAAGGCTATGATTAGAAAATGTATTACCAGGGTGGTTAAAGGCCATATAGTTCCTAGGGTTTTCAATATAAGAAGGTGCGACAGGAAGAATCCTCCCTAGTGTACCCATATTCATAGCTGTTGGCCATGACCAACTACAAACTACATGTGCAAGACAAAGGAAATCAAACATCATGTTCCTTTATTGAGAAATAAAACATGGTCAAGGTAGAAAGAAAAACTTGTACCTTAACCAGCTGTAATCTCCTTGAAACATGCACACGTCAGCAACACTTTATTTTCTTGTGACAATAGAGTCGCCACCTCACTGAATGAGGAAATCACTTGAAGCATGACAATCTCCAAGGCATTAAAATTAGTTCTAAGTTGCTCACACCAACACAACCTTCAAATCTTTATAACCAGCAATACATCGATGCTAGTCTCTTAGTGTAAGTTGAAAAGCTACCAACTTACCCATAGCAAGAGACTACACAATTGCAACATGCAAATAAGGGTCTGAAATTCTAGACCAAGACATCACTTCCCCAACAACGGTGCCAAACTGTTGGTTCCCAAAATAACTACAACCCAAAACTTTAAAATATTCCTAAAACACTTAGTCCAAGGATTGTCGTCAAGGTGAAAGGAAGAGGTTTATCAACAAGTTAAGGGGGATTTTGGCCAACTACAGGAGTGGGTAGACTCCTCTGAACTTTGAGCTCAACTTAAACACTGAAGGGATATTCCAAAGGGTATACCTAAATAGGTATTGAGTTCAAACTAGATGAACAACTAAAAATACTAGACAATCAAACCCAACTCATCATCTTGACTCTAAAGACTATAACTATGTCAAGAATGACTAGTTGTCACATAACCCTTATATAGTTGATTCAGCTGTGTGAATGTTCATGCACAAGACAAATGTTTTTTTTCCTAAACCATAGGTCAATGATTTGTTTGTTTTTAAAAGGTGTTTGATTCCTCTCCAATATGGACTGGTGCTTATTCTATTGGGAAACAGAGTCATAAGCAATAAAGAGGGAAGAAAATGATTGAACCAACATCAACTGAAAACTAAAATGTATTCACATACATTTCTTAGATTATACTTCATACATTAGACATACTCAACTATCCAAAACCAAACTATAATGACCCATTTTCAATAAAGAGATGACCCAACACAAAGCATGCATAGATTTAGATGCTGGGACACATTATCAAATCTCTATTATAATCACACCAAAAAATGTGGTGAAGGCAAACATACAACTATGATTATACATTCTCCTAAATCTTTACAAATGGCCATGGAGACATACCTATTGGTTTGATTTGTCATTGATTTCCAGGGTTTGTCATTGATGTCAATTGATGTCAAAGGTGCATGAGATGTCAAAAGATGACAAAGGGTATGTTGATGCTTTGTATGCATTTCTATTGGTAAGAGACATTGTGTGGCTTCATAAGTGTTGTCATTGATGGCAACAAAGTCTATCCCACACATCCACAGTACATAATATGCCTTCACTGGAAGTTAGATTGAAGAATGTTTTGGTCCAGTGAACAAGAATAGTGTATGCAACAAGGTCCGACAATCAGGTCTGGATCTCTCAGATGGTGTAACTCAGTAAGTTGTGGACTTGGGAAAGTTAAGTGTGGTATCATGACTACTATACTCTAGAGATTTAGCCTCTGGTGATAAATCAACGAAAAGATATGAGCATATGAGTATTGGATTCCAGTCAGGCAGAGCAGATAGAGGAAGAACTTACCAGTAGAGTATCAGACTTCAATTTGGATGAGTAAAAGGTGTTGATCAAGAAATTTGTGGGATTATATATTGTTGGCCGACATGATTAATGACTTCTATGCCTATGTTTTTGATATGCATCACAAATCAAGCATGGATTCAGCCGACAGATTAATTACTTGCAGTGTTCTTGATGCTGACTAGAAAGTTGATAAAAATCCTTGATGCGGATATATATACCAGATAGATTTTAGAATGTAATTGTGTGGTGTGAACAAGTGATGAAAGAAAGTGTGAAGAAAAGTAGGGATAAGTATGAGAGCAGCAATTCAAGTCCGGTATGTGACAAAGCAACAACATTAAAACAAAGGAAGAATGAAGTGCATTAGATCAGTGTATTGTGCCTAACCAGAACTAAACTCTTACATTTGTAGATGCTTCTCATCAGTTCAAACACTTGATTATCTTCTGTAAGTTCTGTAGATAGTGAGTCTCTTGTAGGCAGTGTGCCTCTTGTGAGCAATGTGCTCAAGCAATGAGCCCTAATTGGAAAGTGTCATTTTGTACTCCTTTATTCTTTTAACAGAGAATACAATCTTGGGTTAGTCACCCCATGGTTTTATCTTTAACAGGGTTTCCACATAAAAATCCTTGTGTTATGTGTGTTGATTTTAGTTATGTTCTTGTGATCACATATGCTTTCATGTTTTGGTGCAACACTAATTATTAAGATAACAAAAATAAAGGAAAGTTAAGGAAATTTTGAGATAAATGATTCAACCCCCCTCTCAATTATCTGCCTTGTTTCCAACAATTGGTATTAGAGCCAAGTTCCTCTAAAGAAATCCTAACAGCTTGAGGAAGATCTAGGAATCTCAATGGATGCATATGGTATGAAGGAACAACTTCTGTCTGCCCTAGATGATCTTGAACAATCCCACTCTGAAGTCAATAATTCGAGAGAAAGACTCAAACAAGCTGATAATTTCATAAATGAGATAAAAGAAAAACTTAGTATCTCTATGGAAAAGAGAAAGGAACTACTTCAAAAATTAGCCAATCAGAGTGAAGTCAATGATACTAATGAAGATCTAGATGAAAAAAATATGCTATGTGAGAAGCTGTCAAAAGAAGTTATTATGGTAAGGCATCAAATGGAATCACGGGTTATGAGATTCACCCAAGAAATTGAAGAAAAAAGGAAAATTGAAGATAATCTAAAACAATCCCTCAAGGAGAAAATAAAGGACTGCCACAAAATGGATAGAATATTTAGGCATCTTGAAGAAGCTAGAGACAATGAAGAACAACTTGAGAATTAGATAGACACTCTTAAACAAGATCTTCAAAATACAAATGAATACAAAGAAAGATTCAAGATAAGCTCAACCCAACTTGAAGTTCTTCTTGGAAGCCAAAAGAGGGTAGATGATAAGCATGGCTTGGGATATGAGAAAGGTGAAAGCTCTGGATCTAGTTAGAAGAACTTTGGATTAGGAAATCAAAGAAACAAGCCTAGAAGACCTCCGGTAAGGCAACCGAATACTCAAAGATATCCATCCTTCAATGGATACTGCTTCAATCACAACAATTTAGGTCATAAAGCAACTCAGTGCAGGAGGAGAATGAATCAAACTAATCCATCCTTCTCCGGACAATGTTTCAACTGCAAAAGGTATGGTCACAAATCTCATGACTGTAGAAATATGCAAATAAACAATTCATTCAATGGTATATTCTTTGCATGCAATAGAATGGGACATATGGCTAATCAATGCAGATCAAGAGGATATCAATCAAATAATCAAAGAAATGTTGTCTGTTACAATTACAATAGATCCGGTAATATTGCCAAATTCTCCAGAAGTAGAAATCAAGATAGAAAAGGTCTGATACAACATAATTAGAAACAAGATAAGGGAAAAGGTAAAGTGAATGTGGATGAAGTTCAAAAGGAGATGAGAAAGATTTGGGTAAAGAAGAGTACAAAAAATATTGGGGATGGATCCGCACTAGAATCCAGTGCTGATATTCCTTCTAGAAACTAAAAACGTGAGCTCTGGCTCAGGGGGAGTCACAAAGAAAAACAATTTCCTGCAGCTAGTCAGCTAGTGCCTAAATTCGGCACATTGAGTAAAAATATGACGCTACAGATTAAAGGGTCCTCAGAAAAACCTCCAAATAATCTTCAGTCAAAATGTGAAAGATCTGCATGGAGTTTTGTAAGACTTATAACTGCTCAAGTTAATCCAGTTCTGACAGCTATCTAGTAAAGCAGAATTTCATAGACAGATTAGGTTTGATTCAGAATTGAAATGCTTTGATCTGTGGACCCATGGCATGATTGAAGAAAAAAAGATACATTGTCAATCCTCACTGACAATGATTCTAAGTTCAGCACAATGATTCAAGAAGATCTCTCTCAAAATAAGGCAACCGGATAACATAAGTTGCGCATTTATTACAAAAGGAAATTAGGGTTTGTACAAGGATAAAAGGGTTCTTTCACTCATTATTTGCACACTTGCACTCACAAAGAAGAAAAGAAGAGCTTTGCAACAAAGATTCTACAAGATCAACTGAAAGACAAATTCAACCAGTGATTTGTTCCAGCTCTTGTTTCAAACCCTAAAGCGTGAAAAGGTACTTCCATTCTAAAAATCTCTCTTTGAATCTCCTACAAAATGGCTACTCGAATGGTTGTTAAGATCTCTAATAGGCCGAGACCTAAATTCAAGAAACACCCTTATAAATCTCTAGAAGTTGATCCTTTGGGTGCATTTTCTAGCATTCTGCACGGAGTATTACATGTAGAAGATGTTAGGGTTTATATCCATGCCAACATTGAAGAATTTGGAGACTCAAAATTGATAGATATTTATCACAAACAGCTAATAGATGAAAATTTTGAACTCAAACCTGAATTCAAGGCCCTTCGAGATAAACACTTTGGACATTGCATACATTTTCCATGTTTTGCAGAAGATGATTGGGTCCGGTATGTTCTAACCAGGATGCATGATAATTTCATGTGGCTAATGAAGCCCTTCAAGATAACTAAAGATGCCATCAAGGCAATGACCGGACTGCATTCATTTGGTGGGTTACCCGCACTTAAATCTATGAAGAACCAAACAGTAATTGAAGCCACCGAATCTAAATTTGACAAAAGAGCAATGACCATAGATGGCATCACAGATCCAGATGTCAATTTTTCCTTAATGTAATTGGATACAAAATCTATCATTCGAGCAGGGAGAATTCTGTGTCTGGTATAATAATATATGCAGTATACCAGATGTTGAGGGAAGATGTAAATTATGACCTATGTGAACTTCTTCTAAATCAACTATTGGAAAACCTACAGAAGATGAAAAAGGATAAGAAGAATTCCTTTAAATATGGTTGTCTAATACTGTGTCTATTCTTCTATTATATGAATGAGCTACCTAGATCAAGTGGTTGGGTTTGGCAAAATGATAAACTGGTTGCAATCCAGATAAGAGATTACATGTATGGACTTGGTGATGCTCAAGCCCAAAACATAGCCCTCTGGGGTTACTTTTAGAACTTCCAAAGCATGATGCAAGCTAGAGAGAGAATACCTCAATCCATAGTTGAGAAATACAAGGACAGAGTGTGCTTCATTATTGACACTGATCAATGCCTAATGGAGGTAGTTGAGCCCAGAACTGTGTGGATAATGCCTATGGGATACGAGGTCGATGAAAAAGTCTTGGAGCTACATATTCAACACCTATTGAGCCAGCCTAAGGACACTGAAGCAGAAAGGTTTGGGACCTTTCGAGAACTGAGTGTAAAACTGCATGTTGAGTTAAGACAGCTAGAGATAAAGAGGAAAGTAAGAAGGGAGGTTGAAGAAATTGATAAAAGATTTGACCTATCAAAGGAGGCTATGGATACAAATAGAGAGAAAATAGAGAAGGCTGAGAAAGAGAAACAAGAAGCAAAGAAAGGAGATGTTCTGGTACAAGCCTCCTTCCAGACTAGATCTTTCAAGAGCTCTACACCTGTCACTCCTAAAAGCTCAAAGGCTTCCAAGCCGGAAGTCAAAACATCTGGAAAAGGAGAAAAGAGGATGAAGATCAAAGCCACAAGGTCATATACAAGCCTTAAAGATGATGAAGAAATAGAATCTGATGAGGAAATCAAGAAAATGAAGAAGAAGAAAACATCTGGGAAATTCTCTGCTAGTAAAAATGAGGAAGAAAAGGCAGAGGAATTTGTTGAAAATCCCACTCTTTCCATTGATGACATCATCAAGGCAATTCCTATGTATGGGAACCTACAGCCAGTAACAGAGTTCTATGATGAATAAAATGATATTGACAAGAGAATTTTGGAAGAAGCTACTATCAGGTACTTGAACATTTACAATAAAGCTTTCATTGAAATTATATCATTAATTCCTAAGAGTTTATAAAAGGCACTTGAACTGAGAAAATAGAATGTAAAGGCAAAAGACTTAGAGATTCGAGAGCAGATAGCAATTCAACTTTAGCCTTCTATCACTACAAAACAAATGAACATGATTTTCAAGGACTGCAAGGATGAGTTCCAGAGTAAGGAAAGAATGAATAAAATTATGCTTGGAGAAACTGACCAAGTAGAAAGTGAAACAAAAGATATCCTCCGAAATTCCTTGAAGAGATTCAATCTTCCTATTATAGAGGAAATAGATGAAGAACCTTCCACCATGGATGTTGAAGGATTAAAGAAAATAGATGAAGAGAAGTTTGAGGACTTAGACTCCTCTATTCTGGAAGAGGAAGCTCATGAAGCAGTAAACACAGGTGACATCTCTCCTCCAGATCCCACTATAGACATTCCAGACTCTGAAGCTGAAGGAGAAGGTAGAAGAGAGGACAAGGTGATTCAAGAAGAAGAGGTTAAGGGAAAAGAAGAAGAACAAGAAGAAAATATTAATGATGATTGTTCTGATACTCCAAAAGAAAAGAAGACTCAATCACTGGCAAGAGACACTACAGAGGTAGTGAAGAACTTCTTAAACAAAGAAATGATGGAGATAGATGAACCTAAACTATTTCAAGGACCACTGAATTTTGACTCCCTCTCCCCGGTTCAGACAATGAAAATAACATCTTTTGCTCAAGCCAAAGCAAAAGAAAAACTCCTAAAATCTCACATGGAGGACTGTGAACTATTGGAGATTGCATCCGGGATGCTGGAGAAGATCATGCCATCCTACCAAAAGGATCCTTTAGCCTCACCATCTAGTAACTTGAAAAACTTAGTAAATTCTGTTAACACTCATTTTGAATCTCTAGAAAAATCAGCAGAAGTAAAGGTCCGGAAGGAGTTTCTAGGAAAAAGATTCACTGAAGTGCAAGGCCTGATTGCTAATGATAGGAGGACATTAGACATTGGAATAAAGAGCCTTGAAAATACTCTTAAAGATGGTGGGGACATATACAAATTATGTTTATCTTGGCCCAAAGTGAGAGGACATTGAGAAGAAAGTGAAAGAACAAGAAAGAAAACTGTCAAGTTTATCTCAGAATTTTGATCCCCTTACTACATCTCTAATGAATCAAGAATGCCAGGCTATTGGTATCATAAATGAAATAAAGAGACTGGACAAAGAAAAGAAGAACATAATAAACATAATGGGTGAACTTAGAGGGATAATTATCCCTAAGCTAGAGGCAATGCATGAGGCCTTGATAGATGTTTAGACCACAGCCCAGACCATTGATCCAGTAGATTTAAGAAGGGCAGAAACATATGCATTTTTGTTGAGTGGTCACATCTCCATTTTTGATAGGATGAAGCAGAGCTGGGCGACATTGTACAGCTGAAGACTACTTTTGTAGATACACTTAAGTATATGTAAGTATAACATATGATTTATACTTATGCAGCCATGTATAGAATAATTTTTGCAAAATTTTGGTATGTGGATTCCACCCTTTGCCATTGATGTCAAAGGGGGATTGAAAAGTAGTGAAAAATGTGGAATCTAGCTAAGGGGGAGTTCTAGTATAACCATTTAAAAGACAGAGCATCAGCCAAGGGGGAGTTACTGCGACACTTAGCCATTTTTCACTAAGTGTTGCCATAAATGCCAAAGGGGGAGATTGTTGGCAAGAGACATTGTGTGGCTTCATAAGTGTTGTCATTGATGGCATCTGCAGTTCATAATATGCCTTCACCAAAAGTCAGATTGAAGAATGTTTTAGTCCAGTGAACAAGAACAGGGTATGCAACAAGGTCCGATAATCAAGTCTAGATCTCTCAGATGGTGTAACTAAGTAAGTTGCAGACTTGGAAAAGTCAAGAGTGGTATCATGACTACTGTACTCTAGAGATTTAGCCTCCAGTGATAAATCAAGGAAAAGATATGAGCATCTGAGTATTGGGTTCCAGTCAGGCAGAGCAGACAGAGGAAGAACTGATCGACAGAGCATCAGACTTCAATTTGGATAAGTAAAAGGTGTTGATCAAGAAATTTGTGGGATTATATATTGTTGGCCAACATGATTAATGACTTCTATGCCTATGTTTTTGATACACATCACAAATCAAGCATGGATTCAATTGATAGATTAATTATTTGTAGTGTTCTTGATGCCGACTAGAAAGTTGATAAAAATCCTTGATGGGGATATATATACTAGATAGATTTCAGCATGTAATTGTGGTGTGAACAAATGATGAAATAAAGTGCCAAGAAAAGTAGGGATAAGTGTCAGAGTAGAAATTCAAGTCCAGTATGTGATAGAGCAACAACATTAAAATAGAGGAAGAATGAAGTGCATTAGATCAGTGTATTGTGCCTAACCAGAACTGAACTCTTGCCTTTGTAGATGCTTCTCATTAGTTCAAACACTTGATTATCTTCTGTAAGTTTTGTAGACAGTGAGTCTCTTATAGGCAGTGTGCCTCTTGTGAGTAGTGTGCTCAGGTAGTGAGCCCTAATTGGCAACTGCCATTTTGTACTCCTTTATTCTTTTAATAGAGAATACAATCTTGGGTTAGTCACCCCATGGTTTTTCCCTTAATAGGGTTTCCACATAAAAATCCTAGTGTTATGTGTTGATTTTATTTCTATTCTTGTGATTACATATGCTTTCATGTTTTGATGCAACACTGATTATGAAGATAACAAAAGGAAAAGAAAGTTAAGAAAATTTTGAGATAACTGATTCACCCCCTCCTCTTAGTTATCTACCTTGTTTCCAACAATTTCATGGTATGTTTTGTTAATGCTTGCCACATATGTTAGAGCATGATAAATATGTCAGAGAATGGTAAAGATATCGAGCATGGTAAAGGTACTTGTTCATTCATTCCCACGGTGTTTGGTGATTGATTTGTCATTGGTACCAAAGTTGATTTGTCCTTGGTATTGTTGCAAAAGCAAAAGTGGTATTCATCCTTTCCTTTCATTGTCATCTTTATGACAAAGTTGCTTCTTGACAAAGGTGCTTGTATTCACTTCATGGTGTTGATGCTCATTGCTCATTCAGGCTTCATTTTATGGTGTTGACATTTAATGGTACTAATGCAAAGGTTTTGGTTAATGCAAATTGCAAAGGTGTTGATACAAAATGCAAAGTGTAGATTGTTGATCATTCAGAGATTTCTATTTGAGATGAGACTTATGGAGGGTGAATCTATGGTGGCAATCCCTTTTTAGGGTTTTAGTTGCTAAGATCTCTACATCATTTAACAAAAAACACTAAGTTCTATACCCTAATAACATAGAGTTTATGGGTATGTGTAGGATCATTGCGAGCCAAACAGTGGCAATAGAAAAAAAATTGCATTTTTACTTAGCCAAATTTGCAACTTGGCCATATTTGACTATCATAGGTTTTGAAATGTATATCTATTTTGGTTTGGATACCAAACCAAAATGGATATCCATTTCAAAATGGACATCTATTTTGGGTTGCCCAAAATGGATATCCATTTTGCAAAATGGATATCCATTTTGAGCAAGACAAAACGAAACAAAACGGATATCGATTTTGCTTTACCCAATTCTTCACATTGCTTTACCACACAGACATTGATAGTTATAATGAAGATGAAGAAGGAGTTGTAGTAGCAACACAAAAATATGTAGACACGAAGATGGATGCAAGGGCAAGAAAAATCATCAAGGCCATTTCAAAAATTGAAAAGGGGATAAAGATGGAATTGCCATGTTTCCTGGGAAGTTTAGAACTTGATGAAATGATAGATTAGGTATTGAAGATAGAAGAGTATTTTGAATATGATGACATAGAATAAAATGGAATTGCCATGCTTTATAATTGGAGATAAAGCATGGAAGGACAACAAATAACAAGATGTGTTCTTATTCCTTTGATTGGATATTTATGCACAAAACATTAGCACTATCATTTTTGAAAACAACTTTATCAAACTAAAAATGTATTCATACATCCCTGTGAGGCCTGTATTTTTCATTTCCATGCATGTGACTATTTACCTTATTGTTGCTGATGCTTTTATATTTGTGGGACTGTTGATCCCAGATTTTTGAACTATTAAACCTTATTATGTTAAAGGAAAACTAATTGGGTGATGTTAGATAGATGTTTTCTTTAAGAGAAAAATTGGGTGATGTTAAATAGATGTTTATTTTATAGGAAAACTAATTGGGTGATGTCTAATTAATGTTTACATTACAGGAAAACTAATTGGCTGATGTTAGAGAGAAAATTGTAATATGATTTCATTTATGCTTATGAGAACTGTGGTATGTTATGGTAATGCATGTTTTAAGTTGCTTCGGCTATGATGATTATATGTGAAATTGACCTTGTAATTGAGTGTGCACGTTTTGCTAACAAACCACCGATACTGGAGATCATTCCACACCTTATGTTGTAATCCATTGTAAAGCCAATATGGTTCCACGAGGAACCGAGATCAACTCTGTGTTTGAATTAATGTTGTAATGTTATCTTGCATGAGGTTGAATGGGTTAGGTCTACCCTCTTTTAAATTGAATTATGATTTGTGTTGTAAGAATTATTTTTGAAATTTTTTTTTTTTAAAACTTAAATTTTTGAGACCCTTTTCTTGTGTTTTTACTTGACCCTGGGTGTCCTAACTAGGTTGAAATTGACCCTGGGTTATACCCCATGGGTCTAGGGTCCCTTTTGACTTGGGGAAACCTTGGTTAACCTCCGTATGGTCACCTTAACTTCACAGTGAAGTTAAGTGACGAATTTGGAGGTATGGAAGGGATAGGATGAGTGGTACCAACACTCAAGCCCATCCCTTTTCCATTCCCAAGGCTAGAGATGACTTCAAGATCCACCAATGGTGGAGGACTTGACCTCAAGTCTCCCTCACTATTGGTGAGAGTCCCCTTGGAGTTGTGTGGTCCTTCATGAGAGGGAAGGTGGGGAAGACTTGTGTCACCCTTTCCCTCTTCAACTCCTCTTTTCTCTCCCACGTGTAAGAGAGAGGACATGTGGTAAGGGATAAGGGAGACTTTGCGGATGGGTGAGTGACATGTGTCAACACCCATCCCTTAGGACACAATAGTAGTTTGAAGAAGAGTGAGGAGGTGACAAGTGTCACCTCCCCATTCCTCTAAACTGATGGAATTGGGTTATTTTAATTCCACTTGGAATAGGGAGAGGGTTGTTGAATTTTGGAGAATTTTTATTATTGAAAATGGTTTTTGGGGAAAAAGGATAGAGGGAGTTGGTGGCTTATGTTGGAGGAGATTTTAGAGGAGCTCTACATCAACTACTTCCATTAAAGGGATTATTAAGGTTGGTTTTCAAGGCCTTTCCCTTGTATTTTTTATTTGTTGTATGATGGATGTGTGAAATGCTTTTGCTTGTGTTGTATTTTTTTTCTTATTGTGAGAATTTTTATTGGAGTCTTGAAAGAGCTTCTTCCACTTGGGAGAAATGCTCATCAAGTGTGGGGTAGGGGAGGAGTGATCCTCCTCGAGTCCATCCTGGTTTTGGGATGTTGAAAGCCTTGAGGGCATTTGTGTGAATCTGAGTAAATTGTTGCATGGCTTGAGAGCCAAAATATGATCTCCTTAGAAATCTTGTTAACAAGTTTGGCTTGATGCCATGAGAAAATTTGTGTTGAAATATTTGAAGGGTGGCACTCTAGAGTTGAGTGTGTCCACTCTCCTACTCCTCTTTAAACTCACCTTGGTTGAGTTTTGTGTTGTGTAAATAGCCATGGGTGTAAATGTATTTTGGTATTTTATTTTTTGCCTTGTTGTGAGGTGGATTTGGATCCCCTAGGTGTGTGGATGATCTCCCTAGGTTGGGGGTGACCCTCTTGCAGGTCTACGGTAGGGAGGAGAGCAGTTTGTGTGGTGTTTTCTCCCCTTGTGTGATATGCAGGTGTTCATGGAGCTCAATGTGAAGCTTGGAGAAGATTACTTGAACTTGGAAAATATTTTATTTTCCTTTACTCTTAAGGCTCTATAAGAGAGCTTGGTCTTAGTAGTGTCTACTTCCTAGAAGATGTGCCAAGAGGAGAAAATTCTCTCTTTTGTTGTAAATATTGGTATTTTGGAGTTATGAGAAAATCCTACCTTAATGTGTTGATAGTTGTAATTTTTGTATTTTTGAGTTAGGAGGAAATCCTCTTCATTGTAATAATAGTTTTATTTATGGTGTTATTAAATTTTGTTATCATGTATGAAATGAGAAAGAAGAGAAATTTGTTTTTTAAAAGGATATTAGAATTGTCTATTTCTTTCTTCTCCTATTTGAAAAGTTGTGAAACTAGTTGTTGTTGTATACAAGTCTGTTAAAATTTATCTCATTATAAGACTTGTGTAAATGATAATTTTAATGAGTTATGAAGTGGTGGTTTTGTTATTATGAAAAGAAATGAACATTTGTATAATAATGAAATTGAATTGTTGAGAATAAATGCCACTAAAATTAATTCTTTCCCTTTAAATCAAATGTTTACTATATTTTAAATTGCATCATTTGTATTGGAATTTTGAAATTAAATTGAAAGGAAAAATAGATTTTAATTATCTATTGTATAATACTATTTTGTATGAAGTTTAATTTTAGAGTTGCCACTGAAATTAATTTGTTTATAAATGCAACATAGAATATTTCATTATTTTGCCAAAAAAAAAGAAATAAAAATAAAATGAATAATTGACAGTAATTAATATTATTCATTTTATTTTTATTTCTTTTTTTTTTGGTAGAATAATAAATTATTCTATATTGCATTTATAAACAAATTAATTTCAGTGGCAACTCTAAAATTAAACTTCATACAAAATAGTATTATACAATAGATATTAATATATATATAAAGTTTCTATATTTTTTTTACAGTTAATTGTGTTATTAACGAAATTGAGAATTTAAATTCTGTGAGAGATTGTGGAATATGTAAATATATATATATATCTCTCTAAAATTAAACTTCATACAAAATAGTATTATACAATAGATATTAATATATATATAAAGTTTCTGTATTTTTTTTACAGTTAATTGTGTTATTAACGAAAATGAGAATTTATATTCTGTGAGAGATTGTGGAATATATATATATATATATTACATATATTATAATTATTAATCGAATTAGAAATGGGAAATAAAAATACACATTTCGCAGTTTTCTGTGTAAAGAATACAGTTTAAAAAAAAAAATTATGCAAAGTGGTGGTGGGGGGGTTTGAACCCCCCCACCACCATTGGTTACATATATGGGTGTGGGGAGGGGCGGAGCCCCCACCCACACCCCATGTAGTGGGATGTGGGTGGGGGCTCCGCCCCTCCCCACACCCCCGTTTACTCCGAATCCCTCGCGGCCATAGTCCTCCACCGCCCATGACCCGCAAACCGCCTCAGTCGCGCCCAGCGGCCTCCCAACCTCCGCTCTCTGCAGCCTTCCTCCGTCTGACCATGCTACAGCCATCCTCCGCTGCGAACCACCATGCCGCCGCCAATCCTCCCCTCTGCGACCACCCTCCCATATTCTGCCACCCTTCCACCACTCTTCTCCCTCCTCTATGCTCTCCATCATCTGCGGCCCTCACTCAGATCCCCCTACTAGCGTCGCCACCTCCATGGCTCTATCATTCAAACAAACAACCAATGAAAAATGTGTTAGGGCATAGCCAATAAATTTAGGTATAAAGATTTAGGGCTTCATCCTTTTATAAAATAAAAAAAATAAAAAATATATATATAAAGCTTTGGGTTTTATAAAAGCAAAACTAACTCTTCAATACTATAAAATATCAATATTAATATCTATTTATATATATTAATTAATTGTTAAAAATTTAAAGAAAAGGAGGCTATGATTTTTTTTGAAAGAAAGGAAAATATATCAGGGTATTATCATCGACAAAGAAACATTTAATTATAAATTAAAAAGAATATCATATATGTTATTTTAATTAAAAGAAAAGGTAATATGAAAGTTTAAATAATTATCACAAATATTATACCAAGAAAATGAAAAGAAAAATATACCTACATTTATAAGTGCAATTAAGCCATCATATGCATTTCATATGTGACCACTATAAACTCGAACTATAGATTGAGTAAATGTCCAATTGAGAAAAAATGAGAGAGAAAGAGAAAGAAAATATTACAATGAAAACAAAGAGGAGAAAATGCGCAGCATTTCTGAAATGGGCTAAGCGAACTAAGTAAGTTTGACCTAACGTAAATCCTGATTAGGGACAAATTAATTATCAAAATTAATTCAATGTTGAGATGCAACCTAGAGCGGAAACCTAGGAGACTGTGTCAAGCAAAGTTAGTAAACCCAATTTAAGTGATCTGGTTTACCAAGAAATTAGGAATAATGTAAAGAATGCAGTGATAACTTTGATTGATTAAAAAAAAATACGTGAAGAAAAGAAGGATAAACATAAAGAAAACTTAAAATGGAAAGTGAGTGAAAGAAATACAATCAAAATTAAATTTCAGAGAAACGGAAGAGAGGGCAAATGAACAGGCTTTGTTGAAAATGCTAAATTCAGAAGGAGGAGAAATTAATATTAAATTTCAAAAAACATGAAGGAAAAATAGATTATCGTGCTTTGTTGAAAAATGATCAATCAACTTAATCAACTGTTGTACCAATATAATTAGTGAGATCACCTAAATCAGGAAAACCCGTGTTAAGAGTAGTGTTAGTGTAATAAATCCCCCTCACGCCCATGAGGCATTATGCTGTCAGATTTTTCTAGAAACTAGGGTTTAGGAGCCTAGTAAGTTCAACCCTTGTAGCGACGTTATCCATGTCGCGAAGACCCCCTTGTTGGCCTTCTTGCGTTTGGGTGTGCGCACGTGTGCGTGTACCCCTACTGACAACTATTTTGTTTACGCCCCATGCGTATGCCACCGAGCACGCTTACGT
Organism: Cunninghamia lanceolata; assembly: GCA_027924645.1. Taxonomy (NCBI): domain Eukaryota; kingdom Viridiplantae; phylum Streptophyta; class Pinopsida; order Cupressales; family Cupressaceae; genus Cunninghamia; species Cunninghamia lanceolata. Next base: position 9,952,807 of record BSBN01000937.1, on the reverse strand, counting down.
GTGCGAGGGGGTTTCTAGGGAAGCATGGAAAAAATTTTGATATTTCGTGTCATGACCACATGACACATGGGGACATGACATGTGTGATGCATGCTATGACCGCATGGGAAATATGGGCATGACAATCCCTCACTTCATCCACATGGATACCATGAAATGTAGAACCACACACCATAGCTTCCTAGGAACACTCACTTGCAACTCAGTCTCCATGAGCATCCACTAGACTAGATATATCTTTGCTCATTTAGAACTATAACTTCATTGTCAAGACTTGGAGGTGTGAGACTCACAACATATATGCATGAACAATGTTTGTCCAATCAAAATCTTGGTTTAGGCTTGTATGTTTAAATTCATTGAGTAGCTGACTTGAACCAACTAAAAAATCCTCAAAAAATAAATTAATGCATACATTTTTTAGGCCAATCCTCCTTTGATAAAAAAAATTAAAACTAACTCTCCCTCTTGCCTCTTAATGTTTCTTAGTTCTTAAACAAGAAGAGTAGGTTCATCATCACACAAGTATTCGTTGTTAAAGATTGCGCTAAGGTTGTCCCATGAAGAAAAGTGAAATCTTGGAAAACTACCTAGCCATTTCTTAGAACCCCCACTGAAGGAACTAATAAAAACCTCATCTACATGTCATCTTCAAGCTAAAATTCTTCCATAAAATTAGAAAATTATTGCACATGTGCATCTCCTTGTGAATAATCCTACTCAATAAACCTAGGCATTTGGTTGTAGACTTCTCTTGGCATTGATTTTAGACTGGGTTACCTAAGATAAGTCTAACTTCTTGTACTCACTAGCAAGGGGGATATTGAGAGGTTTAGGTTTCTAGTTCATTTCAGTTACAAGTTAGGGTTTAGAAAGTGACACATTAAGCTCAAGCATCCCCATATGGCATTTGAGGTCAACAAGATCATGTATGGATGCACCTAAATCTTGACATTGATTAGCAGGGAGAACAATTAGATTGACCCTATAGGTATTGAATTCAAGTAGCTCTAAATAACTTCTAGTTCATTTTGATGTCTTATAAGTTCATTAATATTTTTCCTACATGCCTCAAGGATTTGGTAATGACTTGGAGAGGATATATAACTATTTGAGCAGTAATATGAGATTTCATTATAACAATCTTGTTCTTCATACACTTCATATTAGCTAGGCCTAGAACTATGATATAAATTATATGAAAGGGAAGACCTAGGAAAACCATTAGGCCAAGGATCCATGTTTAAAAAGATTCAAAACACATTGAAACTATGAAAGTGCACTTCATACAAATGTGCATTCTTGTATGAAAGCAACTTTATCTCTCCAAGAGAAGAAATAACACATGTTCCTTAAACCTCATGCTTCACCTTTTGCTTTACCCAATCCTTCATATGATTTGATTCATGATACATGGTTTGAGAAGGATACACATGATATACCCTTACTCTCTAGTGATAAAATTATGAATGATACTTTATGTGGTGAAGCTACACCTTCCTTAATCCTTCATGACATTGTTATACCTTGTGATGATGATGATCCTTCATGTGATCTGTTAGGACATAATGCAAAGTTAACATGGCATGAACTCTCTTGGAAGGTTAAGCATGGACTATAAGAAGATTGAACTAGTTGGATCTATTAGGCTCACCATTTATGAAAGAACCTTAAAGGTTAAACTTAATTAGGTAAAGTTATTTTTGAGTGTGGTTATTTGTGCAACAATGAGCAAATTAATGTTACCTAAGGATAAATCTAACTATACTAACATTTTAATAACCATGAGAGCTAGGACTAACAATTAGACTAAAAACTTGACAAACAATACAACTTGGACACATGTAGGACATGGAAAATGGAAAAGAATAAGTATTAAATGTGGAAAATAATGAAAAAGTGGTATTAGTTGCACCTATGTAGAGAAGTGGTCTTTATGAAAGATGCTTAGAATTATGCTCTATATTTTTTTGTGATGTTTGGAGGTGATTGGACCTAAAGGATATGACTAAGGAGAGAGATAGGGAGATAGAGAGTGAGGTACATGGCTAGGGACATAGGGAGAGAGATTGAGAGGTAGAGGGATGATAGAGATAGAGAGATAGAGGTTTAGAGTTGCTTGGATTTAGGATTTAGGGGTTTACGGTTGCTCATGTTTAGGGTTTAGTGGTTAAGGTCTAGGGGCATTATTTAGGGTTTATGGTTTAGGGGTTAAGGTTTAGAGGTTTAGGGCTTAGTGTTTAGAGAAAGAGGATTGATATGAAGGTATACAAAGTGAGGGACATGGCTAGAGACATAGGGAGAGAGATTGATAGGTAGATTAATGATAGAGATAGGTAGATAGAGGTTTAGGGTTGCCTGGGTTTAGTGTTTAGGGTGTAGGGTTTGGGGTTTAGGATTTAGGGTTTTAGACTTTCTTAGGTTTAGGGCTTAGGGCTTAGGGCTTAGGGGAATTATTTATGGTTTATGGTTGAGGGTTTAGGGGAATTATTTAGAGTTTATAGGTTTAGGGTTACTTGGGTTTAGGGTTTAGGGGCATTATTTAGGGTTTACGGTTGGATGTCAAAAGCAGTCTCTCTCTCTCTCTAAATCCCTAAACCCTAAATAATGCCCCTAATCTCTAACCCCTAACTTGTAACCCCTAAACGCTAAACCTGAGCAACCCTAAACCTCTATCTTCCTATCTCTCCATTATCTCCCTCTCTCTATCATCCCTCTACCTTTCAATCTCTCTCCCTATCTCTCTAGACATCTCACTCACTCTCTATCTCCCTATATCTCCCTCTGTCTCCTCTATCTGTCCTAATCTATCTCCTCTCTCTCTACCTATATCTATCTCTCCCTATCTCTTTCCTCTCTCTCCCCTATCAATCCTCTATCTCCCTATCTCTCTGGACATCTCTCTCACTCTCTATCTCCCTATCTCTCCCCTCTGTCTCCTCTTTCTCTTCCTATCTGTCTCCTCTCTATCTCTCTTTACCTAACTATCTCTCCCTATCTCTCTATCTCTTGCCTCTCTCCCCCTATCATTTCTATATATCCCTATCTCTCCCCTCTATCTTTCCCTCTCCCTTATCGACGAAGGAAATGGAAACAATAAAACTAGGACTCTATTTCTATCTCTCTCCTCTATCTACCTCTCTATAGATATCTCCCTCTCTCTATCTTGCTCTCTCTATCAACATCAATCCAATGATGTTGAGGATGTGCTAAATTGATTTGCCACCTTTGGAAAATAAATGACATCAATCTAATGATTTTCTTGAAATTTGAATAGGCATAGAAAAATGATGGAGGTCAATCTCGAGTGTCACAAGCTTGATCTCAATTGCTGACACAAATATTATCTAATGTGTACTACATAAAATGAATTGTTAGAATTTACACCAAAACTACTTGCTTTTGCCTTATTAATAGTTGAATTTGTCAAGGTGGTGTTTAGGGCACTGTTTAGGAGTTTGTTGACTTGATAGGTGAATGGGTTCAACTAGGTCAAACCCTTTGGGGAGAAAGATTATTGATGTTGAGCTAGAAATTAAAGGCAACATACACAGGCATGCAAATGGCCTATATGCTGATGTAGATTAGATTATTTCTTGTCCTTTACAAATCAAAGCATGCATTGATGATTTTCTCTTTGATGTCCTCTTCTTGTATCTATAATTCACCTATGGAGAGTTCCTAAGTTTATATGGAAACTATTGAACAATGATAAAATGTAATCTGGTAGGATGTGGTGAATTGTAGATGTTGTGATATAGCATGGAGATATGCCTAAATGTGGTGATGATATGGAAATTTAACCATGAGTCATTTGAATAAGTACTCACAACTACATATTTAATTGTTCTAGTAGAAGCATAAATAATAATGCAGGTGGACTTGTCACAGAGTTGAAGTTCATGTGGAACAATCTAGAGGCTTGGTTATGTTAAGAGAATATTCTACAATACTACAAGCTAAAAGAATTGGTTAGATAGTTGTATGTGTTACCACGAGCATATGGTTAGTAGTGGTGGTTATACAAGAAGACATGAATACATTGACTATAGTTAGTAATTTAAACCATTGATATTTAATGTCTAACAAAATATAGTCATCTATAATGATTATCCACATGGAGGCATCATGTTTGGTGATATATGTGATATATGGATTTTGTGATATGGTCAACATATAGCTTTGTGACTCTTGGTATTCCATGGGTTGGTTGGATAGTTAGACAATTGGTATTCTATGATGATGCATATACCTATCTACTCATGTGAATGGAGAATGGTCAGATTTTGATTAGTTAGGTGTTGGATGTGAGAAACATTGAAGAAAAGTATGCTATAAGCATGTATATATCAACTCTATCAAAAGAATTCTTGTATTAAATCAATGGATTCTAAATAATATAATGGTTTAACTATCTTTTACTACTAGGTTTTCTCGCATAAGGGTTACTAACATAAAATCTAGTGTCTCATATTATTTCTTTTGGTTTTATATACTATCATGAGATTTCTTAAATGTTACTAGATAGATAATACATTTGTATCATTGTCTTTGATCATATTATTTAAGTTACTCCTCTATAATAGTATGTTGGCCAATTGTAACATGGTTCCTTAGTCCTAACATTTGGTATGAAAGAATACAATTATTTAAAATCTTAACTTAAAGAACAATAAAATGAACTATTTAACTTAATCTAAGACAACAAATTAAAAAATAATGAAAAGAATTGTTAAAGAAGAATAGATATCGATTTTGGACAACCTAAAATGTATATCCATTTTGTAAAACATAAAAAAGCCAAAAAGGGGTCGTGTTTTGTAAACCCACAGCTTGCAAAATGCAGACTGAGCTCTCAAAACTGATATTAGAGATCAAGAATGGATATCCAATCCAAAGAGGTTAGTAAAGTTGTATTTTTTTGTTTGTTTTGTATATTCAAGAAATTTTTTTGGTTTTTTATGCTAAATGGGTGTTTTATATTTTAAATAGGTAAAATGGATGAACAAATTGAAAACCCAAACCCTCCACCACCAAACCCTCCCCCTCCAACAATCGAAGAGAAAATTCAAAGAAACATTGATCAAATAAGTAGGATTGTAGAAATGTATCACCGCCACCCTTGATTGTCTACAATGACGTCAAATTTAGAGGGAATTATTAGTCATGTTCAAACCTTGTCAAGCCAACACAAATCATTCAAGCAATGGCGAGAAACTAAGAAGGTAGAATATGCTGACGGTTTATCATATGATCAAGTGAAAGAGTTAGACATTACCAAAGGTATGTTAGCCCAATGTTTTGTCAATCCTAAAACCGGATTGCATGTTGATGTTCGTAAGGCCAAGTATTCAATCAAATGGTGTACACATGAGGGCATTAGTCAGAATTTTTGGAATCATTGGTGGATGGTTTTTGATAAACCACCTAACAACAATTTAGATGTACCTTTGTATTTCTTTCGTAAACTCTATGCAAATTTCGTCATGGGTCACCATGTTAATTATTTTGATTTTAGAGAGTTTCAGGGAGTGGGTAAGGGAATGCCTCAAGATAGACCTGGCACAATGAGACAAGTACAAGGTCCCTATATACCCCCTCCTACTATCCCTTCTCCACCCCCAATTCAGCACCCAGATGTTGTTGCAAATGCAACACAATAGGGCCTTAGTGCAATACACTCTTTGACCGAGCACTTGATTATATAGATTTCTCAGTTTGCACAACCGCATGATGTTGGAGATGATATTGGATCACCCAATTTTACTAGACCCTCCTCATCCACACATGTTTATGTGCCCCATCATTGCATTTCTTGCAATTAGTTGTGCTTAGGTCCTATTTTGGAGAGTAGTGAGCCACCTTTGAACACCTCAAAGTACAATGTCCATTCACGAGATGAGGCAGTGGGGTCTAGAACTCAAGCCGAGGGGTCAGGGACAAGAGCAGAAGTACAAGCATTAGTGGACCATAGAGAAGGAGAAGAGTATTGCCAATCTTTCATGCAGGTAAAATTTAAAGTTAAATTTCATGTTGTATTCCATATAAATAATATAAACAAATTTATTAGTACTAATGTATCTAAGGGGGATAATAGTTGATGACAGAGGAAGAGTTGATAGAAGTTCATCATGAAACTTTGTTTGCCATCCAATTTGCCCTTGACTTGCCAGTATAATTTGTTCTACATATCAACTTTTTTTTGTATGTATTTATTTCTTTGTGAGTAATAATATATTAATTTATATCTTGATGTTAATTTAATTTTATAGTCAATACAAAATGTGAATAATGTGGCATCTTTGCCAATGGTCTTCACTCAAACTCCTGACCGACCAAAGGGACTATCTTTCGCAGAATGGATTTCTGAACGCCAAGAAAGGGTGGAAGTAATTCAATTGAACTATACTTTAATTGATAATTTGGAGAACTTAAATATTTGATTATAGTCGTTTAGATAAATAATAATTTAAAAATTATTATGATTATTTGTATACATAGAGTCTTACATTCTTGTCATTTTTCATATAGGAGATATTAGTTGGTTCATCCATGATGATGCCTTCTCAATCGATGCAGGAGGCCTCGATGGTAGTATGTGCTTGTTTTCTAGTAGATAATTTTTTGTGTAGTGCACTCTAGATTTTTTATGTGTAACACATCTAACCTATTTTAAAGTATGCATTTCCTTTTTTGTTTAATAATTATATATTAATTTATTTCAATGTTACTTTACTTTTACAGTCTCTTGAGAATATCAATGATGTGCCACCTTTGCCATCACGCTTCAGTAGGACACTTGATCGTCTTAAGAGAAAATAATTTGCAGAACGATTGTTTGAATGACAAGAAAGAGTTGAGGTAATTGAATTAAATTTTTCTAAATAATTGATAGTTTATCTAGGGGTCTTATAGTTGATTGTAGTGATTTAGATGTATGTTAATAAATGAAAGTTCTAAATTGTAGTAGATAAGATTCTATTTACTAACTTTAACTTATTTTTATTTACCATTGAAGAGATTAATCAAAATTGTGTTTTGACTTGTTAATGTAGTCAACTTTGCCTTCATCAACTACTAGACATTCTAGTACAAAGAGAACACTTTTTGAGGATCCATCATAGATTGAGGGTCAAGTGGACCTATATTATTTGATGTAGCTATTCGACATGTAGATTGTATATAGATTTTGAGACATGGCATATGCCACATTTTGTAAAAAATGTTTTGAGTTGGCATATTTGGCAAATTTTTGTATGTCTACCATTATGGACTAGATTTTAATATATATACACCTTGATATACAATATAATTTAAATTCCTTATGTGCATATATTCCTAATTTGAAACTTAAAAGGTTGATGTATAATATTGTTATAATTCTTGTTATATAAGATTGTTTTTCTTGGTAGAAAGATGGTATATGTAGTTTCATACCTCAAGACATAACTTGATCTTAATTGCCACGTGATTGTAGTTTTAGTTAGATACAATATTTTCATGAAATGACAAATTTGATAGTAGCTTGAAATGGTCAAGAATATATCCCATGGCTCAAGAAGCAACCTAATTGATCTAAAAGAAATCAAGTTAGTTATTGCAATCATATTATCACTTATCACTTATGAATTATCTACTAGTTCTTCTGCAAGATTAAAATAGCTATCCTTTTAACTTGTTTAAATTTCATAACTACTATAATCTACTCTATCAACAACTAGCTACTCTCATATTCAAATCTCCTTCATATGCAGTTGACTTGTATGATTTGGATGCACTTGTTTGTTGCCACATGTATCTCATTTGAGTTAATTTGATGGTTTGTTTGTGTGTCATGAAGTTATCATCATAAAGAGAGTCATGAAGTTATCATCATGAACAAGGGGATTATATCAAAGTTACATGTATAATAGAGTTATCAAGGTCATGAAATAATAATAAAGTGAAAATATCATTTGGAAGTTAAACAACAGTGTTATGAGATCTTTCATTCATGAAATTACTATACAAAGAGGGTTTATAAGTTGCATTAGGGTTTGTATAAATGATCTAATGGATTTATAAGGTTGTAAAACACCAAAATGGATGATTTATATGAGTTTTGGGACTTTCATAGTCCATGTACAACTTGCTGTCCTCATTGACTATTTTTAGATTTTTCAATGTTTTTACTTAATAAATCCATGATCCTTTGTCATGCAACATCAAGAGGATGAATATAGACACATTTATGATGAGTGGATTTCATGAAATGCATAAGGGGCTACCAAACCAACTCTAGGACTGTTCTAATAAAACAAGAGAGGACTACCAAATACATAGTGGTTGTCCCAATGCTTATATGACCATCATAACAGTCCATAAACACCACTAGTCCTCATCATCAATCAAAGATACCATTAATAACATAAAGATAATCTAATTTATAGGTTCAAAACAAGAAGGAGGTGGTGGTATAAAGGTCCAAATGCAAAGGAATGATTGTTTGTTATAAAGATACACACGACTATCTAAAACTGCCCTTTATGACTATCATAAAACAACATCGTGTATATGCTCATAAAAGCCATCAAACTTTGAGAATAAACTCGTCATTGGATAAGGAGTTGAAGGATAAAGTTTATGAGTATCCTATATGAAAAATCCAATCATTGTTTTGCATAAAACAACCAAAAATTAATCTCATACTGCTCATGAACAGTCATGTACAATTGGGACAACCATGACCATATTTTGAGTTTGAACTACATGCTTATGAAAACTTGATGAAGATGAAGAATGGGGTCAAAAGGGAAGATGGAATGGTGGAGGTAAATTATATAAACTAGATAAGTGACACAAACTTGTGAAGCTATGACATTACAACAAATTTGACAAGAGACAAGAATTATAGTAGCTTGCTGCCTTAAAACCTAGTCAAGAAATCTTTTTTTTTATGCCATTCCCAAAAAGCCTTCTACATAAAATCCCAAAAATCTCTTAAAATCATGTCTCCCCTTATGAAAACTAGGGTCGTTGTCGATACATTGTTCCCTAAGAGAAAATCCACTTAAGATCCTAAGAGCAAAAACCTTGCCAGGTGCCATAGTTTTTATTCTGCTCATCATGGGGTTGAACGAACTGCACCAACGCATCAGGGTGGTCACGTAAATGCTAGGGGAGGTCTCATTTCATGTGCCAAGCATCCCAGTCATTCTGGGCAACAAGCTACTGGTAAAGTCCCTTAAGATCCCTAAGACCAAAAAATACCAAACTTTGACGGAGCAATTCTTAGAATTTGTGATAGCTGGGAATGTTCTGTTTGGACCTATAGGTGTATGCAGGGTCTGTCCACAAGAACCTCTCTTAGTTTTGGTCAAATCTAGTATATTTGACCATGCCAACATTAAATACATTCTTGCAAAATGCTTCAATTTCATGCAGTGGAAAGGTGCTAGGTGTGACATTTTGCATTCCATAGCTTGTGGGGCTGAACGGACTGCACCAACGTGTTAGGGTGGGTAGGTAAATGCTAGAGGAGGTCTTGTTTCATGCGCCAAGCATCCCAGTCAATGCAGGCAACAGACTACCGACAAAGTCCCTTAAGATCCATAAGACCAAAAAACTACCAAACTTTGATGGAGAAGTTCTCATAATTTGTGATAGCAGGGAACATTCTGTTTGGACCTATAGGTGCATGTGGAGTCCATCCACAATAACCTCTCTTAGTTTTGGTCAACTCCAGTCCATTTGACCATGCCAAAATCAAATGCATTCTTGCAAAATGCTTCAATTTCATGCAGTGGAAATGTCATGTCCCTTTTTTCTTAATATTTGATTAATGATCAATATTAACCCATTTTACTCTTTCGTGGGTTAATTGAGCAAGCATAGTAAGAATAAATAATTTAATATTTGTTATTGTCCAAATATAATTCCAATTTTGAGGACAATTAAATATTAAATATTTTTATTTATTTGCACAAGTGGGGGGATGGAATATTCATAATATATTGTTGTAATAGACAGAATCTATTTTCAAAAGATTTTATGACAGTTATGTCAAGATTCTATGACAGCATCTATGACAGGTTATCATATTGGGAGTTATTTTCTGTTTTTAGACAAGAATCTTGCATGGGTTGTTTTGGAGAGCATTTTTGGAGGGAATTTGTTAGAAATTAAATTATTTTAATTTATTTTCCAAGAGAGGGGTGTTTGTATTTTGAGATATATAAAAATGCAAGTATTTTCTTGCAGAAAGACCTTTTGATCATTTTACAATCCAAATTTTTGAATTTGAGCACTTGTGCTTGGAATTTCTTCAGTGGACGAAAACTCATTGGAGTTTGCAGCTGTGGATAGAAGCCCATTAGTTTATTGGATCAGAGGATAGAAACCATTTGGTTCTTGAGGGCATTATCACACATGGAGTGCACTGGAGTTTCAAAGAATTGATAGATTCGGCAGTTTTATGTAGTTTGCTTGCAGGTGGATTTATATGCAGTTTTGATGTTTACTAAAGCATTTTGAAGTATAATAAGCATTTGTAGGTGTGGAATTTGTGTTTTTATGTGTGTTTACTATTTCTACATCAGTATTGGTTCTTGTGGCCATTTATAGTAAGATTTGTTGTTGTCTTTGTGAGTTTGGAACAGTTTCAGTGTATGTTGGAGTTGGGGTTTTGAGCAGTTGTAGTTTGGTGTTGTGGGTTTTTCCTAGAAGTTTTCTATAGTATTTCATGTTGTATCAGACCTGTTACTAGGTATTTATGACAGAAAAATCAAATAAATTCACTTTATGGAGTTTGTAGTGATTTTGGGTGTTATTCGGTGTTCTTAGTTTTTGTGGGTTTAGCATAAAACTTGTTGTATGAACTCATTTTGTCTTCTGCTGTTGTAATTTAGTGTCTCAAACCTGATTACATGTTATTATACCATAAATTCAATGCAAAAGTGTTTCAGAGAAGTTTCATGCTTTTGGGTGTGATTTATGTGTAAGATTAGCTAGCTATTCTACTCAAATTTGATGCGGATTTGTGGAGTTGTTCAAATTCATTTTCATATATGAATTTATTAATTAACTTTCAATTGGGACATTACAATGGTATCAGAGCATGATCTTGCCAGCCTGTAGGGTCGTTTGATTCATGCTTCTTTGTGAATGAGACCTCAGAACTTTGAGAAGAGAGCAATGGAAATTAGCAGTTGATTCTGAATTTGGAGAAGAGCAAATCATGGCTGAAGATGCTGAGATATCAAAGTGGTTTGAAGAATAGTCCAAGTAATCTAAAGCCTAGAAATTAGCTATTTCATTTGAAAGACTTCTAGAAATTTTTGGTAAGGAGCAAAGGAAAAAATGTCAAGATCAGAAGGTGGAAGAAGTAAAATTGAAATTGTCTCACAAAAAATATGAGGATGTTGCAAGGAAGAGTGAACCTTAGAAAAGAGGTCAAGAGCATTACCAAACTCAAGGTAATGGAGAGCTAAAGAATAAGTTTAAGGGAGGATTCCATAAGAAGCCAAAAAATAAGATAAGTCCAATTGTTACAAAAAATATGGAAGAAGACACTAAAAATGAACTCATAAGAAAGGGGCTTTGTTTTATATGCAAAGAACCTTGAGAGCCAAATCATAGATGCAGGAGAAATGAAGAGAGGAAGATAGAAGAGGGATCAAGAGAACTTGAAAGGGAGATAATGGAAATACAACGGGTGATGGATACACCTAAGTCACAACTTCAGGATAAGGAAGAATTGGTGATGGTACAACATAAAGAAAAATTAGATTTACAAGAGATTGAAAGGAAGCAAAACTTGAAGGAATCCACCATTCAGATTGAAGGTAAAAATTCTTTGGTCATAAAAAATGTTTTATTGACTTCTAATGATTGTATGTGTCAGGATAATATTGATGAAGTCAAGGAGGAAGTATCACTTGCTGAATGCAAAAGTGAGGAAGTTGCTCTTACTCACAATACCCTAATAAATCTTCAAAAGAGTGAATCAATTATACATAAGGGAGATCTATAGAATATTTGTAAGCTTGAAGGTGAGAAAAATCTTTTATGTCACCAGGTTGATGGTGTCGTATCAGAGGTCCCATCAAGGGAAGACTTACATGTGGAGCATTCCTATGAAAGAGTAAATAATGTCATGAATCAAATAGTTTATGAAGAGGAGTTTCAGGATAACCATATTGAGAGGCATGCACATGAGGAAAGTTCTTCACTAGACACTAATGTTGGATTCCAGCCTGTTGAAATTTTTGGATCAACAACTAGTGGTATGCAGTTTGATTATCTTCATGAGTATAGCTTATGGTATGAAAATATTTTAGATTTGTTTCCTTCTATGCCACTACAAAATTCTTTTCATCTTGGAGAGCATGCTAGAAAGTGTGATAGAGTGATAGATAAAACTTACAGTAGAGGGCATGAGGACTCTTTGTGTCAAGTCACAAATTGTGTTTTCATATGGGATCGAGGTAATATCTTGAGGATTAAAGTAGTTAGAGGCACTATTGAGTTCTCTATCTCTTCTATTTGGAATGAAAGGAAGTTTATGAGGATTCATATAGGGTTTGTTGTTCTTTCTTACTGCATTATGAAGGATCTATGTTCACATTTTATGGATGACTTGTGCAATCCAAGTACCACACATGAAGAAAAGATTTTTGGAAATGGTCAAATGGAGGTAGGCACAATGTGATGCTTATCACGGGAATATGGTAAGGTAAGGTATCATTTTGGTGTTGTCAATTGTATTACTAAGCATGGCATGGTACTTTCAAGATTAAGCTTCATACAGGTTTGCTACCATTGGATGTATGGTGGAGTTTACAAGAAAAATAAGACTCTAAAAGATGGCTTCATTGTTCCTAGCATCAAGAAGGTTGTAAAATTATCATACTTGGATCATATCAATGGTACTTCAAACATGAAGGACAATGAAATGCAAGAAGTATTTGATGAGCCAAAGAAGGTAACCAAATCATATCTTATTTTTTTCTTTTCAGATTTCTCACATCCATTTGTGGAAGGATATGGTGTTTCAAGGAGAGATGATTGGGTTTCATTAATGCAAAGGTGTGGCTTCATTCAAATTGAGAACATGAAGTTGACAGTTGTAGGAAATGGGTTTTCTATTTATGGTAGAAGATTCCAATATGTTTTAGAGTTTGCTATGGGTTGCACTGAGTATTTGTTCTTAATAGTTGCTGCACTATGTGTTAATGAGGAGTTCTAAGATGACCCTATTGATGAATATGCACATCAAATGTAATCTTTCTTGATATAAATGTGAAATTACAGCTTGCCAAAATTTTCAAATCAGCAACCTACATAGGAAATTCAATTTGATCATAAATTAGCATGAGGAAAATGATGTGAAGGATCACAAAGTTCAATGGTTGCATCCTAGGAATAAAATGTAAGGAGCCATAGGATGCCACTTCCTATTTGAATTTGGTAATGGAGTAACCCCAAGTTCTGGTAAGCAACATAATCTGCTCTATGTTATTCAATTGCTTCCAAATCTACAAAGAATGGTGTTTAGTAATATGTTCTAAAAATCACCATTAGATAGAAGATTCCAATGTGTCATAGAGTTGAAAATTAATTTGCATCTAAAAATTTTGAGGAAGCATGTTCTCACATACTTGGGCCAAGTCACTAGTACTAAGGGCATAAAAGAGGATGCAAGACAAGAAGCATTGGAAGGGATTGAAAAGGTAAACATATCATGTCATGTACATATCATTTCAGATTTCTCACAAGCATTAACTATAGGATATTATGATTTATGGAATGGATTTGTTGTGATTATAATACAAAGGAGGAACTCCATAAAATTTGAAAGCATGAAGCACAAAGATTTAGAAGATAATCTCAAGTCCTTCTCAAATCCACTTGGATTGTATGATCAGCAACAAAAATGAAATATTAGAAGTGTACAAATATTTGTGGAGATATTTTAAGTCCTTTCATGGCTATCCACCAATCCTACATCAATCACATTGATTATTATTACACAAGTTTGTCATTTTTGTAGTTGTTACATCATTTGCATGTCGCTGATTTCAATAAATTTAGTCATGAACAACTGTAGATTGATGTGTTTGGAGGATGTATCCTTGCATGATGATGTGAGGAGAAGGTCTACAATATTAGTGAACACTAATCAATCCATCATAACACTAATTTGGACAAGATTCAGGAAAGTTGTTCTAGTAGTGCAGTATGTGAGTGTTGTCTGTAGGTTTCCAATGAAGTTGTGTGAAGATTTGTGGGTTTTGTGTATTGGGGAATGTGCTGCTATTGTAGATCAATTACATGTTGCCATAGATCATTTCATATTGTTGTTTTTCCCACTCATATCAGCTTCAAAAGTTGTGGCTTTAGTCTTTCAGTTTGGAGTAGAACAATGTTGGCAATATTGTGTGATTTGGAGTTTCTGTGAGTATTTGATGGGATTTATATGTTATGGGAATTATAACATGTTGCTTGCATGGGTGTACCTAAAAAACTATAGCATTCCTTGGCACAAGATTCAGAGTGATGTGTCATAGAAATGGGGTGATAAGTTTGTGCTTGCAGATAATCTCAAGAAGAGCATCAACTTCTATCTAGATGGGTTGTTGTTTGCATATTTAGTCTTACGATAATTGTGTTGTATATGTTGCTTTTGTATGATGTTATTTTTAATTCCTCTACTGACTTTTGGCTGCTATAGATCAGTCCATGAATCTGAAAGTAATATCTCTCGAATTGAGGTAAATTATGGGTTTTTTGTTGCACATTCATGCAATGTATATTTTAGTATTATGGAGGGAAGAGAAGGAACTATTTCCCAATTTTATAGTTTATGTAATGGAGAGTGCATTAATTCTTATATCAGTCCTACAAGAAGCAAAAATCAGATGTGTATCATGGGGAGAAGCTTTAGGAGTTTTAGTTTTATCTTATCTCATGCTAGTGCATTTGGTAAGTTCACCAGATCTCTGTGGAAGGATGAAGATCAGTTGGAGTATTCAAAAGAATGCATCCAAAATTTGCATATAATAGATTTCATATTATATGGATATTTTGGTTGGGTACACGGCATTGAGGAATTTATGTTTTCAGGTTTGCACAATGTCTTATGGCAGAAATTGTAACATCTCTCAAGTACAGGATCAAGGCTTTTTGTGCAGTATAATATGATTTATTTTGGCATAGACATTTTGAAGCATCTTTGTTTGCATTGCTTGAGGACAAGCAATCTTGAGGAGGGAGGACTTGTCATGTCCCTTTTTTCTTAATATTTGATTAATGATCAATATTAACCCATTTTACTCTTTTGTGGGTTAATTGAGCAAGCATAGTAAGAATAAATAAATTTAATATTTATTATTGTCCAAATATAATTCCAATTATGAGGACAATTAAATATTAAATTAAATATTAAATATTTTTATTTATTTGCACAAGTGGGGGGGTAAAATATTGATAAGATATTATTGAATAGACAGAATCTATTTTTAGAAGATTTTATGACAGTTATGTCAAGATTCTATGACATCATTTATGACAGGTTGTCATAGTGGGAGTTATTTTCTATTTTTAGACAAGAATCTTGCATGGGTTGTTTTGGTGAGCATTTTTGGAGGGAATTTGTTGGAAATCAAATTATTTTAATTTATTTTCCAAGAGAGGGGCATTTGGATTTTGAGATATTATAAAAATGCAAGTATTTTCTTGCAGAAGGACCTTTTGATTATTTTACAACCCAAATTTCTAAATTTGAGCACTCGTGCTTGGAATTTCTTCAGTGGACGAAAACCCATTAGAGTTTGCAACTGTGGACAGAAGCCCATTAGTTGCTTGGATCAAAGGATGGAAACCCTTTGGTTCTTGAGGGCATTCTCACACATGGATTATATTGGAGCTTCAAAGAATTGATAGATTTCGACAGTTTTATGTAGTTTGCTTGCAGGTGGATTTATATGCAGTTTTGATGTTTCCTGGAGCATTTTGAAGTATAATAAGCATTTGCAGGTGTGTAATTCATGGTTTTATGTGTATTTAGTATTGGTACATCAGTATTGGTTTTTGTGGCCATTTATAGTAAGATTTGGTGTTGTCTTTGTGAGTTTGGAGCAGTTTCAGTGTATGTTGGAGTTGGGGTTTTGAGCAATTTGTAGTTTGGTGTTGTGGGTTTTTCCCAAAAGTTTTCTATAGCATTTCATTTGTATAAGACCTATTCTTAGGTATTTATGACAGAAAAATCAAATAAATTCACTTTATGGAGTTTGTAGTGATTTTGGGTGTTATTCGATGTTCTTAGTTTTTGTGGGTTTAGCATAAAACTTGTTGTATGAACTCATATTGTTTGCTTCTGTTGTAATTTAGTGTCTCATACCTGATTACATGTTAAATTATATAATAAATTCAATGCAAAAGTGTTTTGGAGAAGTTTCATGTTTTTGGATGTGATTTATGTGTAAGACTAGCTAGCTAGTCTAGTCAAATTTGATGTGGATTTGTGGAGTTGTTCAAATTCATTTTCATATATGAATTTATTAATTAATTTTTAGTTGGGACATTATAGGAAAGGTGCTAGTTGTGATATTTTTTATTCCATATCTCGTGGGGCTGAACAGACTATGCCAATGCATCAAGGTGGGAAAGTAAATGCCAGGGGAGGTCTCGTTTCATACGTGAAGTGTCCCAGTCATTTTAGGCAACAGGCTACCGACAAAGTCCCTTAAGATTCCTAAGACCAAAAAACTATCAAACTTTGATGTAGCAGTTCTCAGAATTGGTGACAATTGGGAATGTTTTGTTTGGACCTACAAGTGCATGTGGGGTCCATCCACAATAACCTCTCTCAGTTTTGGTCAACTCCAATCTGTTTGACTGTGCCGAAACCAAATACATTCTTAAAATGCTTGAATTTGATGCAGTAGAAAGGTGCTAGGAGTGACATTTTGCATTCCATAGCTCATGAGGCCGAATGGACTATGCCAACACATCAGGGTGGGTGGGTAAATGATTAGGGAGGTCTTGTTTCATGTGCCAAGTGTTCCAGTTGTTCTCAGCTATAAGTTACCAACAAAGTCAAAAGTTGCTAGGACTGAAATTTTGCATTCCACGGGTCATGGGGCTAAATTGATTGCACCAACACATTGAGGTGGATGGGTAAATTCCAGGGGAGGTCTCATTTTGTGTGTAAAGCATCCCAGTCGTTCCAAGCTATAATCTACCGACAAAGTGACTTTATCGGTAGCTTACAACTCAGAAGAATTGGGAGCCTTAGCACACAAAAGGAAACATCCCCTAGCATTTACCTACCCACCCCATGTGTTGGCACAATCAGTTTGGCCCCACGACCTATGGAATGCAAAATTTTAGTCCTAGCAACTTTCGACTTTGTCAGTAGCTTACAGCTCAGAACGACTAGGACGCTTGGTACATGAAACAAGACCTCCCCTACCATTTACCCACCCACTCCGATGTGTTGGTATAGTCTATTCAGCCTCATGAGATATGAAATGCAAAATGTCACCCCTAGCCCCTTTCCACTGCATCAAACTAAAGCATTTTGCAAGAATGCGTTTGATTTCGGCATGGTCAAATAGACTGGAGTTGACCAAAACTAAGAGAAGTTATTATGGACGAACCCCACATGCACCTATAGGTCCAAATAAAATGTTCCCATCTGTCACAAATTCTAAGAACTACTCCATCAAAGTTTGATAGTTTTTTGGTCTTAGAGATCTTAAGGGACTTTGCCACTAGCTTGTTGCCCAGAATGACTACTTTTAGCATTGAGGAGTATATTTGGATAGGTGTCTCATTGGTTCTTTGGTTACATGGCTTGCATAGAAAGGTTTGATGTTGTTTTGGGCTTATATTATCTTTTTAAATAATGATGGGTTAATCCATCTTATGGCAATTTGATATCTAGTAGTAGGTGGTCTCTTGTACCATTGGATCCATTTAACTTTAAGACCTCCATCGCAATGAAGCTACCTACATTTAGATGGATGCATGAACATGTCAGTTTGTGTGTGTGTGTGTTTTTTGAGGGTTATAAGGGTTGAATAAGGTCTATTTATCTTTGTTGGGCTCTCCAATTCTTCCAATCACCATGATATTTTATAAACTACCTTGAAAACCATGATGGTAATAGGAAGTGGTCAACAAGTGGAAAGAGAATAAAGGAAGTACTTGGGAGGAGAAGTTTGATACATGATGGTCATGAATCCATAAATGACTATGAAGATACAGAGTTCCTCACACTACGAAATGAAGCGTCTATTCTGGCTACATCCTGGAAGAAAAGGAAGATGTAAATGGATAGAGGTTGTTGACTCCAAGCATAGGGGTATGCTGTAAGAAAGGGTAGTCCTACTACCCAACCCCATTTGTGATCTATGCTCACAAACATCTCACTCAAGGGAGCCTGATGCAGGGGCATTATCCCTATTTTTTGGTAATCAATTTTGGTTTAGTCATGTAGTGTTTTTTTGTTTTATTGTTGGTCCAATTAGTTGTATTTAGCAGAGATATTAGTTGGTCATAAGTTATTAGTTAGTAATATGTGGCATCTGAATGGAGAAAATAGTTGAGTTGGTTGGGGTAAGTTTTAGAAACTTCATGTTATTGCAGAAAGAGAATGATATGGGAAGTATAAAGAAGGAGGGAGGACGTTAAGGGAGATACAGGACATGCATGATAGGGGAAGAAAAGACCACGATCAGTAGGAGAGTGTAACCAATGAAAAGAAGAAGTTGTGAATGTCACAGAAGTTTGACTGCATAAGCCCGCAGTTTCAATGTAAGTCATACAATTATGTCTCAGTCTCACGATCTGTATAATCTTTGTTAGAGAAGTAATTTGATAAGCAAGTTCTAAGTTGAATCCATATGTCTGTTGGATGTTAGTTTTATTTTGGTCACAACTATGAAATGAATGAAAATAGTTAACTTTATGCCACCTAGACAAAAGGGGTCCATTTACTCAATTGTATAACTCACTATAATTCTGAGATTGTTGTTCACACTATCCTTTGTTTTAAGGAAGAGTTGCGGGTTTGTGTGGAACCAGTTTTGTGGCTGCATCAAGGTATTACATGGTCTTCATGGAGTCTTAAAACCTATGAGGTGGCAAGATATGCCAACCATTTTACCTACTTCCACTTCGAAGTTGGCATTTATGAGTGGTATCAAAATAACAACATGCACACAAAAAAGGAAAAAATGATAGCCTTTCAGTGGAGAGAGGATTATTATGATTATTGTTTTTAGAGGTTGATAGGGAAGTCTACAGGAGTAGAAAGGCACTGGTTGAGAGCTTGCAAGAAGTAGCTATTAGTGGCTTCAATAGACTAGCACCTAGCTAAATGTAGCTTGGCTATGTAACTACCACCACAGGTAAGACTATTTATTACAGTCATGTTAATCTGTGGAATGCAGATGTATACATAATGTTATTATTGGTAGCCACACAATGGTTAAACATGGACTGTATTATCCTTTATGAAGTCTTTATTATGCTTGATATTTAAGTTACGACCTTCGTGGCCAAATGATTAGAGATAATGTGTTTATCTTATGCGATAAGAACTACATGTTTGTTAATATTGCTGAGGCCATAGGGCCGA
Source organism: Cunninghamia lanceolata (assembly GCA_027924645.1). NCBI lineage: Eukaryota > Viridiplantae > Streptophyta > Pinopsida > Cupressales > Cupressaceae > Cunninghamia > Cunninghamia lanceolata. The sequence continues at coordinate 9,933,183 of BSBN01000937.1, read as the reverse complement.
ATGGTATTGAGCAGTGTTGTTGCAGTCTTGTGCCCCAAAGCCGATAAGGCTAAGGGTAATTGACATATTTTATAATTATTGAAAGATGTTGATAATCCTAGAGTAGGCCAAGAGCCATGCTCATTGTTTGATAATAATGCCTTTTGAGTAGGCTACGAGCCTTGCAAAACATAATTATAAGCCTTTTGATTAGCCTGATAGTTAATACATTGTAAAAATGTAAGATAACTAAAAAGGTTGGTGGCCATGCAAAATGGAATGAAGAGTTATTCGTGATAATCATATTTTGACAGTGTCCATGCCATGGAGGCTTTCGAGGCACTTAAAAGCAAAAGGAAACACTTGTGTGTTTAGGAAAGATAACTTTTTACCTGCGAGTGTAAACTATATATATATATAAAAGAGTAATATGACTCTTAGTATCCATGGTGTAAAACCAATTTATTAGTGATAACCTTGTATAGGCTGCATTAAGTGCATGCCAAATCTTGCATGTCAAGAGGGTAGACCCTTGACTATTGTTTTATTTCCATATAGGAAAGGATATGAAAAATGAGTATGAAAACTCATTTGTGGAAAATGTATTATGGATATGTTTCTTTATTGAATGGCATTGCTTCGTGGATGAAGTATAGGGTATCAAAACACTCTTTTGAATTCTTTTGACCAAAGGTCTACCTAACATTGTCGACTTATTAGACTATAGTGATATGTGTTGTAGTCAAAGAGAATTCAATGAAAACGCTGAAATAGGGTAGCCATAGAAACTTAGACCAGGGATGGTATTTTAAACTAAAACCATGAACAAGTAAATTAATGAAAGAAAGTATAGGAATAGAGTGATGTGGAGTCACATATTCCCTATTGCATAGGCAACAAGACCTACTGGAATCGGAGTCAAAAGTCCTAGTTAGATGTACTAGGGGTGAATTGAACCCATCATTCTATGACCTAGACGAGTCAAATTATGAACATTGTAGGATGAGACAACTTCTAAGTCGAGTCAAGGTGTGTGAACATTCAACTATGTTCATTGCAAAACATTTATGTATATAAATATTTGGCCAAAGTAATGCATCTATCTTTGCATGCATTAGTCGGTTCACTATGCTCCAGATGACATAATGCTTCCAGTAGCATCATACATAGTTAGAGTGGATCTATAGTTGTATGACTGTGAAGTATTATGAAGGAAACAACACTAGATAGTTAGATGGCAAACCAATTGGTTCCTTATATCTATTCCCTTCGTGAAGGGTAGAGCCACTTCCAGGTATGAAGTTGTGTAGGAGACCACCGATCTATGGTTGGAGGAAAGGCACTCATGTGATGCTCTCCTTCCCAAGTAGAAGAGAAACTAAGACTTATGAAGACAGATGTCAAAGTTCCAGATATAGTACATTCTTTTATATGACTTGATATTCAAATATTATGTGTAACTTATTATTGATGCTATGACCAAAATATTGTAAATGTATAGTGAAAGGAATTCACTAGTATGTTATCTTTGGATTGTTGTAAATTTTAGTTTTGAAATATCTAGGAAAGATATGCATATTGATTTTTCTTATGATATAGATTAATACTTTGCTTAGCTATGATTATGATAATCATGATCTTATAATTAATGGTAATTAAGTTTGTTATTGGGTAATGAGAGATGGCATGTTACATAAGGTTCTGCAACTGGAAGAGACCAGAGCCTTGCTACCACTTTTAGATGTGATAGTTTTAATCTCCCTTAACCCCAGAGTTGATGTACCTAATAAAATTGGGATTAACAAGGGGGATTGCATTATATATTGTAGTATTGAATTGATGGATGGGTTGAGTGCTTGTTTTCTCTGCAAAAAGGAAGGCCATAAAATTAAAGATTGTCCTAAACTAAAAAGAATTAATAATAGCTTCAATCCTAAATTCAGACCAAAATCCAATGAAAAAGTAGGTATGGATGACAAAATAGGAAAACAAAAAGAAATCTCAAACATGATTTATAAATAAAAAAAAATAAATGTTGATAAAAATGAGTCACATAGGGGACTCTCAAAATATAGCATAACCTAATAATATTTCAAAAGCCATGGATGAAGGGTTGTAAAAGAAACTTGATGATATTAAAAACTTCAATTTACTCATTAAACTTGGAAGGGATTGACAATATAACTAAGGTACCTAATGATAATAAACAACTCAAAATGAATGCTCAAGAACTTCTAATGGATAAAATTAGAGAACAAATATTGGTTGATAATATTAAATAGGAGGATACTCAACAAATTGTTGAGATAGACCGTCCTAGTGCACTAGATCTAAAGGAGGATTCTAAGAATTTAACAAAGGAATATATCATGGGGGAGGAAGAAAAATATAAAAATGATGATGCATCTCCCCTGCTCAGTGAAGATGAGAAGATGGTGGATGTTGACAAAATCCATAACAAGATTGATGAAAAAAAGAAGTGGAAACAAATTAGTAAAGAAGATAGTGGTAAAATAACAAAAAGGGAAAGAAGAGAAGATCCATAAATGTTTTGATAGGCTCTATAGAAATAAAAGGATCCCTAGTACTCCTATTGTAGATGATAATAAAATGCATGAGTTAGAATATTAGGGAATTGGAATCCCCTAATAGAAAGTATATCATTAGGGATTTTTTTAATAAAAGGAAAGATGTTGATTTTTTGCTTCTTCAAGAAGTAAAAGATATTGGTTTCCAATTGCAAACCGATTTAAAATTTATCTGGAAAGATGCAAAACAATTTTCTAGTAAGCATTAAAAAGGGAGGGGGTGTCACAATTTTGATGAATAGTAAATGGGCCAACATGGTTAAGGACTCAAATGGTTGTTCCAATGTAATAGAGGTTTATAGGCCATTATTGAAATAGATAATTTAGTTTTTGGCATCTGTACAGTTTATGTAACCAATGACTATAGGGATAGAGTAGAAAATGGAGATGGTTGGAAACATTGCCAAGAATTCCTTGGATCGTGGGTGGCGACCTAAATATTGTAAAATATATGGAGGATAAATTTTGACTTTGAGATATGAGTTGGAAAGGAAATGGGTAGTATTTTTGGAACAAAATGAAAAAGAACTTGAAGCTCTTTGATCCCCTAGAAAGAAGCAAAAAAGATAGTAAGGATATATGACTTACATGGTGTAATTCACAAAAAGGAGGCAAGAGAATCTATCATAAGCTTGAGAGGTTCTATGCTAATGAAATTTGTTTTAGTTTTGAACCAAGTGATAGTGGGAATAGATTAAAAGTTCACCCTAATACCATCTCTAATCACTATTCTATTGAGGCCAAGATAGCTTTGCATAAATATGGTAAGGAGGATATGATCAAGAGAGACAATGTCTTCAACCTCAATATATATTTACTTAAATTTCAAGATTGCAATGATGGGATTTTTACTTTAAGAGAGATTAACACAAATATTATGTAGAATTTATCACAGATTGAATTATAGAATGTTAACACTAAAGGCTGGAGAGCCATTTTTTAGACAATTGGTAAGAAATTGGTAATGGATAGGAGAAAAGTGGGAGATATTTACTTCAAGGGAATCTTTATAATGTGGATCTAATCTTTTGCAGAGGGATCCTGGTAATGAATCTCTTGTGACTATGATGGTAGAGACTAAACATAAATTGAGATGCTTACAAATTAAGAAGGCACAAGGTATGAAAGTGAGAGCCAAAATGAATTGGCTTAAGGCAGGAGATAAGGGATCGAATTGTTTCTTTAATTTTATCAAGATTGAGAATATTAAAAAAGAAATTGGGCCTATTTGGGTTGATAATGGGTAGACAGTTGATATTAATAGTATAAAAGAGGAATTTAGTAAAATTTACCAAGGAATCTTCACTGCTAATGATAACAATATGGCTTGTAAGAATGCTTTGAATATTTGTAGACAATTGATTCCAAGGAAAATTAGTGAGGAAGATACCAATAGCCTGAATAGTGACATTAATGAAGAGGAGATTATAAGAGCTATAAACACTTCTAAGAATGATAAATCTCTTGGTTTTGATGGTTTGTCTGTTGAGTTCTATAAAAAGAATATTGATTAGATTGTGGATGATCCATGGTTGGTTTATAAAGAAGCCATTAACAAAGGTTCAAGGTGTAACATTAATAGGGGCATCATCAAGCTCTTGCCTAAGGAAGGTGATAAAGGTCTAATTAGAAATTGGAGACCAATTACTCTCCTGAATGTTTTCTATAAGTTTATGGATAAAGTATCAGCATTAAGATTGATAGATATTTTACCAAAATTTGACAATACTTCACAAATAGGTTTTATTAAGGGAAGGTATATCTTGGAAAATCTAATAACAAATTGGGAAGCCATGAACTTGGCTAATGTTACTAATTAGAATGTTGGAATGCTTCTATTGGATTTTGAGTTCAGGCATATGACAAAGTTGAATGGTATTTTATCATTATGACTCTTGAGGCTTTTGGTTTTCCTCCTATATTTTGTGATACCGTTAAAGTCTTATTTAGAGATGCTATCACACATATTCATGTCAATGGATTATTAACAGAGGATTTTTTGTATTCAAATATCTATTAGACATGGATGTCCACTTGCTTAGGTGCCCTTTTTGTCATAGCCTCTGATGCCTTACACTCCTTTCTAAGATCTACTAGTAATGGTGAGAAACTGAATGGATTGACTTTACCAAATGGTGAAGAGTTATCAACATCCAATTTACAAATGACACTGCAATCTTTGTAGATATGGAGGAAAATAATTTTGGCAATTTGATGGGGAAATTTTCTACAATGCCTCTGATGCTAAAATATCTTTTAGTAAATCTATCCTTCTTAGTTTGGTTGAAAATCTTCCAGATTGGTTCAATAAATATGGGCTTTTGTGGGGAGGGCCTAATAAGTAGGTAAGATATCTCACTATACCCTTTTCTATTAGCCCATCCTCAAAAGATATGTGGAATTAGGTTCATGATAAAATTGATAGAAATCTGACTAAATAGAATAAACAGTATCTCTCAATGGTTGGGAGGGTGCAAATATGTCAAAAGATTATTTCCTCATACAATATCTATTACTCTTTTGTTTGGTTTTTCAATCGTAGCCACATTAATGAAATTCAAAAGAAGATTAGGAGATTTCTTTGGTCTAATGGTATAGGCCCAATAAAAAAGAGTTGATGTTTGGTCTAATGGTGGCCTGGGATTAAAAGATTTGAGGATCCAAGGGATAGCTCTGGTTATCAAAGGGATAATCAGATTGTTTGATGGTGATGATCCATGGAAAATTCTAGTGAGAAACAACATTCAGTTGGTTATACCAAAGAACGCTAGAAATTGGAAGGGTCTTCACCCACATGATGTATTATTTGGTAGATTCTTTGTTTCCTACTTTGACACTAGAGTGTTTAGGAGTCTATGGAAGGCTTGGGAAATGGTGAGAATGTACATAAAGGAATGTAATGCATGGAACCAAACTAGGAGAGAAGTCTACAGCTTTAGATCCATTTGGTGGAGTCTTGAATAGAATAATAAACATTTAGCCCTCTTACAGGGGTGTTCATCTAGAAAATGGAACAATAGAGCGATAAGTAATTTTAATGATATTTTGAATGATCGGTATTTGAAATATTGGCAAGGTATCAGTAATGCTTTTAGTCTCCCTCATTTTCAGAGGACATTTTCTATCCTTAAGAAAGCATGTTTTAAATTATAATTTCCATCAAACTCAAGTTTAACATTAAATTTTATGATAATATAAAATGGGATGATGGTTCTTCCTTGCTCAAAATTGGTCCTAGAAAGATATATGATATGATGACTAACTCCTAGGATGTCACTATCTTTGTCAATGATTGTTGGAACTTAAAGTTAGGCCATAACCAATAGTCCAAAAATTTTAAGTCCTATTGGTCTAATGTCTTAGAGCCTAAAAAATCTTGTTTTAGGTGGTTATTGTTGGTAAAAAAGATTGCAATTGGAATTAACTATTTTATTTCTAACCTTGTTAAAAAGCTCTATACCTTCTGAAAGCTCCTTGAATCTATTGAGTGCCTATTTTTTATTGTGATTTTTCAAAAAGTATTTGGTGCTTGTTTTTCTCTGCTCTTGAATGTTGAGAAAGAAAGAGTAGCATTACTTGGAAAGAAATTTTATTTGGCTATGTGGAGGGTTTGAAATATTGTATAACCAATTTTGGCTTATTCTGACCACTGAGATTTTTTGGAATTTGTGGAAATTAAGATACAAGGAGATGTTTTAGGGAAAGAGGAGAGATCTTACTGAGTCTTCAAGAAGACTCATCTTTCACAATGCTGCTATGAAAGTTTTGATGATGCTTGAGATTTCTAAAGATAAGTCCCTTGAATTAATGGATGAAGGAAAAACTTGCTTGAAGAGATTTAAGATTATAACAACCAAGTTTTTTCCCCATGATGCTAGGAATATAGATGACCGATTTCTTAAACAGTATATGAAAGTTCAAGAGAGATACAATAAAAACTTTACATTTAGCATGATGCTATAGAACATGGGATTGAAGGAGAAAGAGGTACCACCTAGGGATGGGTTGGAAGTAGTCAAAGACAACGATTCTATCTCTAATATCACTCCTCCTATTGGTACATTTAGAGAACTAGACAGATACAATGAAAGCTGGAACAAATGAAAATTTTGTACAAGGGTAGTTTAATGGAAGATTTGGCTCACATTGATATTCTATGTTTGCTGATGTAATGGATCCTTTTTTATACTTGTCATATTTGTAATGATATATGATGTATAAGCTGATACTCTGATGCATGGACTATAGAGTCCTCTCATACTTGTTGCCCAACCTGGGCTAGAAAACATGTTGTAACCTGCTGGCCTTTTTTAGTAATATATAATCAATTAAAAAATATATCCATTTAACAACGTATATTACCAAAATATTCCCAAAAATGATTCAAGGTAGAGTATTCAGTTGGACCATGCAAAGTATTTCACAACTAGCAAAATACTAGTGATATGAAACACACAAATCAATCAAATACTCAAAAGATAACATGCATTGATAATGAAATCCATCTAGAGCTTGTAAACCATGTAGGAATACTACTGAAAAGGAAGAGTAGTTGAATAGTTTTATTCATGAATTTTCCTTAATCTCAATGATTTTCAAAGCTAACATAATACATGAAAATAATGCCTATTTATAGACTCAAGAGTGTCGCTAATACAACATTCAATAGTCTAGATCAAATTAGATCAATAGTTACAAATTAAAATACATTTAATTTATAATGGGATGGTTGAAAGAATCTCAATATCCATTTGTTACTAGAGGTACATCCAATGACAACAAATTTGTATGGAATGAACCCTTTAGCATATTGCCTTTGTGGAAACTTGTACTTACCATAGGAATTTTTTTTTTACAAAATGAATAAAATATAATTAGAGAAAGGCCATTTCACTTGGGGTCCTCTACATATAATGCCTCTTCTATGCTTATTTTATTAGCTTCTACTTCCTTATGTCTATACTCCATGAAGGTGATGAGAGCTTGATTTATGTTGTCCATATTTGGTCCATCCACATAGGTAAGTCTGAAGTGATGTGCATCAAAATTGCAAGAGACATCATAAAATGTGTAACATTTTTTGGGTAGATGTTTATCAAACTCTTTGAGAATAGTATTCAACTTCCTCAACTAATTGTTGACCTATTTTCCTCTGCCCAAAGTCAAATAGCCCAACTCAAAAATCCTATTGAGATCCCTTGAAATCGAGCTTTGCAAGCCTTGAAACTATTGTTATATGGAGCCTAATCAGACTCGGAGGTTAAGTTTTCCCCACTTTTATTAGTGTGGTTTCCCCCCAAAGTATTTAATGGGGGAGTGCATGGGGGGCATACAACTATTTCTCTATTGGATGACATACAAAACCCTATTTTTGTAACTGACACAAGTCTTAATAAAAAAGGCTAAGGCTTAGGGTTATCATTGATATTGTGTTGTAGAATATTGCAATGGTATTGAGTTGCATGAGATTGCTGGTTGTAATCGGTTCTATTTACTGAATAATAATATTGGACTCTTTGTTGGTGGATGTAGCTTGAGTTTGGGTGAACCACGTTAAAATTGTCTCTTGTTGTTTTATTTCTGTGTATTTTTCATTCCTCTGTTTAATCTTTATCTGCATTTAATTGATATCTTCTACATGATATTCCTAACATAAACCTTTAAATTCTAGTGTTCTGCCTTGTAAAAATCCCTAAAAATTCATCAAGAGAATCCTTGCTAAAAACCCAGAAAAACCCAAAAAATTTGAAGCTTTTGCCTTATTTTTTACCCCTCTTTTGGCCTTTATGAGAAAACTTCTAGTTTACTGAGCTAGTGCAAAAATGACTAAGGCATAGGAATGTTCCTCCCTTTATTGACAAAGTTCATGTTTCACGAACTTTGCATAAAGTTCACTTTTTCTCCAGTTCACCGACTTGGTGATTTGTCGATAAAGTGGTAGGTGAGTGGGATATTTTCAAAAATTGACTACAACAGAATAAAGAACTAAGCCTTTATCGATGAAATTTAAAAATCGTGAACTCTTCAAAAGTTCAACTTTCATCAGGTTCACTAATGGATTGTTTTACTGACAAAGCGGTAGAGGCTCAAATTTTGGCTAAGGCATGGGAGAAGTTCCCCTTTGTCAGCAGAGTTTATGTTTCATGAACCTTGCAAAAAGCTCATTTGTTTCTATGGTTTGTCGATTCGGCATTTTTCTGATAAAGTGGCAAGGGGAGCCGACCTCTTCATAAAATTAGCTAAGTCAAATGGTTAGGCAGAGGCTGATTTTTCTGATGAAGAAAAATGGCTTGGCAAAGCAGGTTTTGCTGACAAGGGTAAAAAGGTGACAAAGTAAGTGAAGTTCAAGAAATAGTCATTTTGCTGATAAGGCAAAATGGAAGGTATAAAATTGGCTAGAAGTAAAGAGGGAAAAGGCCCCTTCTATTAGTAAACTGGTAAGAGGCTAAACTTAAAGAAAAGTTCAAAGTACCAAAAGTTCATTGATACGAGGATTTGTCGATAAGGTAAAGAAGAAGGTGGCCGAATGGAGGAGTTCAAGAAAAGGTGGATTTACTGACAAAGGGAGGATTTGACCAAGGCATGGTGATTTCAAGGTTCTTTGGTTCACCGATAGCATACTTTTGCTGATAAGGCAAGGATCAAGTAAGGCCAAAGGCAAAGTTTGCGAAAGCGAACTTTTGCCAATAAAGGTAAAAGTTAGCCCCAAGAATGATTCAAGAAAGGATGATTTTGTTGACAAGGCAAAATAGAGTAAAAGATGGACCAAAAATAAAGTTCGGCTAAAGTGACTTTTACCAACAAGGGCTAAAGTGATGAAGAAGAGGAGTTCGCTGATAACGGACTTTTGCCGATAGAAAAGAAAAGAAAACCAAGTTCAACAAAAGGTGATTTTGCCAACAAAGGTAAAAGCAATGGAAAAAGAAAAGTCTGACAAAATGACTTTTTACTGATAAAGGAGATAGAGACATGAAAGGTTCAGAAAAGATGATTTTTGCCAATAAGGCAAAAATAGAGAGCAAAGGATGAAGAAAGAATAGTTCAGAAAGATGGATTTTTGTAGATAAAGGCAAAAATGAAGAAATAGCCCTTATTCAAAAAAAGGCAAAGTTGTCGACTAATGATAAAAAAATGTAGAAAATAGAGACAGAATGGTCTGTAAATGTAGATTTTGTTGAAAGGGCAAAATCCAGGCCATATTTTCCATAAAAGATAGAATTAATGCAAAATATAGAGTTGAAATATATTTTAAACTTTAAATATTTGAATGTGGATATTTGAAGTGTTGTAAAAGCTCTGTGAAAAGGGATTTTGGAGGTAAAATTCATTTGAATTTCTCCATCAGCTATTAATGTAGATCTGATCTGCTCAACTACCCTTTCCTATATATTTTTGCATTTATTGTTGCAGGTTGATGAATCAGCTGTTTGCATTGAAGGCAAAATATCTCCTAGTTGCTACATGATCCAAAATATTTTATGCAGTTATTTTTAGTAGGCAGACATTCCCTTTGATAGGGATATTTTCTAATAGGCCCATGGGGGCAAATTTATTATGAATTGACTGAGGTCAATGTAATCAAATACTATATATGGATATCTGAAATATGGAATGAGGGTTGGAAAATAGTTCCAAGATAGTTGAATTTCTTGTTTTCTTCTGAATTTTCAAACACAACCCTATGCTAAAACCTCACCTTTTTGATGAAATGCACACTGTGTTTTACCTCTTCATGCTTTTTTTTAGAACTATGTAAATTAGGATTGATTTGTATGTGAATGTTTGTTCCTTACAATTATGTTATGCTCTTACCTCTGTTGGAATCAACTAGACTTGTGTAAGTTTATCAGTTGTATCTAGTTATTTTGTGCATTCTTAGTATAGTGAGAGCTCCATATTCAAACCTGGTGTATCACCTCCATTAATTTATAGTTTAATCCATCTTCCTCTTTTCCTCAATGGTGGATAGATTAGGTTTAGTCTTATGAATAGTTGAATCTCTTATTTAGCAAAGGGACTACCCTCTCTCTAGAGATTTTATCTCCCTACAGGGTCCCACACCTGGAGATCATCTCAATGTTTCAATGGATTGTTGAACACTGTTAAACCTCTCCAACACAAGGTGCAAATCCAAGTGACAACAGGTTCTGGCACGCCCGGTGGGACCATGATCAAAGAATCAAGCTAAGAATATGATGTTCTTCTCAGTACTCTACACTTTGGCAAACATTTAATGCACCTGACAATTGTACAAGCTTCTAGTTCTAATCAATGTTATCTTTTATACATGTGCAAACAAGGGCATCTTCAAGAGGTAAATTTCAATATATTGAATTACATGTTGTTGCTTCAAGGAGAAGGTCTAGGTTATTTAGGTCTCCTGTGAGAAGGAACATCAACCTTGTTTTACCTCATCTAAGAGATCAATCTACACCCCCTCTTGTTAGGTCTCAAAACACAAGTAGAGGCTTGCATAATTCTATTTTAAATTTATATATCCCCATTATGGAAAGGAATCTACCTTTTGTGACCTTTAATGGAGGTAGTCCTTTAGATTTGGCTGCATACAATGATATACCAGATGCATCCCTAAAGAGTGTTTCACCCTTTATGGGTGATGGTTCTATAACCCCTGCTAAGCACATTAAAGACATATCTAGTGTGTGTTCAGTCCATCATATCCAACATGAGGATATTGCAATTAGGCTCTTGGCTTCATCTTTTAAAGGGAGATCTCTTCAATGGTTTAAGATCTTGACCCCTGCTTCAATGCATGACTGGAATGAGGTGGGAGAGGCCCTCTACAAGTAGTTTGGGGAGAGGGTAGATAATGTTTCATTGTTAGAACAACTGACAACAATCAAGAGAGCTCCAAGTGAGATGCTAGCAGATTTCAACTTCAAATTCTAGAGGACGTGGGAGAGAATTCCATCTACCCTTATGCCATCTCCACAAGGTGTTTTTCTATATTTTTTAGGAGCTTTAGATTCTAATATTGTAGTGGTGATGTAGTCTATGGGTGTTGAAACCCTACCCATTGGTTATGACATAGCTCTTAAATCTAAAAATTGTCTAATACAGGATGGGAAAATTGCTCCTAGACCTCATGTACCTTTTTTCCAGAGCTGCCTTCACCATCCTAGAAACCCATTATTGCTCCCATCCTAGAACCTAAAGTTCTAGACTCTTCCCCTTCTCAAAAGGGAAGTGACCTTGAAACCCTAGTGACCAATATGGCCAATAAATTGAACAAAATAGATATTCAAACTGCCCCAAACCCCATCAAAATTATAATCAAGTGCAGTCATCTAATCAAAATTGGAATCAGGGTTACATTCCCAATAGAAACCAAAACTAGAATTAGGGTTACCAATGAATAGATATCAAAACCCAAACCCTACTTAGCCTTTGCAAACAGTCTGAACTATCCAACAAATTCTAGCTATGAATCCAGTTAGGGCTTTAGTCCCTACCTAAAATAATTTGGCCCAAGAGGAAAATTGGTGCTACCTCTACAACCAGCCACACAATCAGTCCACTTGTGCTTTTGGAGCACAAGAAAGAGGCTTGATGGTGCAAAATTTTCATACCCAGTAGACATCATTATCAAAGGCAACTAATAAGAACCCCGAAGTATCAAATGAGGCTACCTCTGATGCCAATATGATGCTATGGACTTCTAAAGACTTTTGTATTGTCAATCAACCCATGGATAATGTGATCATGCCTGTAAGTAGTATTGCAGACAATACTAGATCCAAAAAGAGGTAGTTGGAGGCTAGCCCCATGCCTACTGTGTTATAAAAAGAGCCTGTTTCAAAGGCAAAAGTGGCCAGTGCCACAATTCCAATTTAGAGAAACATATCTATTGCTACAAAAGAAATTTCATCAGGCTCAAAAGTGCTTGAACAAGTTGCAGATCAATCAAAGAAGGGAACATGGGTTCCTTCAATGTATAAGATAGCCATTGTTCCTCTAAATATTGTGGAATAGATGAAGAAAACAAATATCAATGTCTCAATGTGGGAAGTAATGTCAATCCCTTCTCAAAAGGATCTATTACAAGAAGCACTAAGGCATTTCCCATCAGCTGAATCAACAGCAATAGACTCATTAGCAAAACAGAAGGAAAAGAGCCCTGTCAGTCTTGTGCAACAAAGTGAAGGACAAGTAAGTTCAACAAAGGAGCCATCCCCTTTCTACTTATCTTTGATCATTGGCAAATTTTTAGTGCACAATTGTATGATTGACTCAGGGGCTAGTGTTTTAGTTATGCCCAAAAAGATAGTAGATGCACTAGGCATCAAGTATACCCCTATTTCATTAGGAGTATTAAAATTGAATGGCACCTCTGTAAACACTATAGGAGTGATCAAGGGATTGGACCTAACCCTACATGCATCCAAACTTGACTTTTAGCCAATACATTTTAGTTATTGATCTCCCTCACTTATTTTCCATTTGTTTGTCAAGGGATTTTACAACCAAGGTACATGTACACCTTTCTTCTAACTGGTCTCATATGTTGTTAAGAACTAGATATGGCACAAGGTTCACCATCAAGACTGAACCAATTTCAAATTATCATTTACAGAACTATGACCACAACCTGGTGACTCCTTATGTTATGATTCAGGGAAAGGAAGTGCATGACTCAGAGTCTATTGAGGTAGAATCTTCACCTCTTCAAACCCTTGATCTTTTTCTTGATGAGTGGGCAAGGGATCATTGTGATTTTGATACTTATGATACCACTGAGGCAACAAACTTGGGCACCTACATGATCCATGAAGGGGATTATTCAGTCCCTTCTATGCTTAAGATAGATGATGACTCCAATGGCCCATAGAAGATGTTTTTTTATGGTGCAAAGAGTAGAAATGGAGATGGTACAGGGTTTTATTAGTTTGTCTGAATGGTAAGAAATTGCATTTTGCGCATAGATTACATTTTTCTTGCACCAACAATGTAGCAAAGTATGAGGCATTAGTTCATGGTTTTTTGATTGCTAAGAAGAGAGATATCAAACATTTGGTGACACTGAGTTGGCGGTCAATCAAGTCAGAGAGAGATGTGCAACAAAAAACTAGCTCCTAAGAGATTACCGACACAAAGTTTGGGGTCTATTTGAGAGTTTTGATGCTCTCAACCTAGAGGTAATCCCAAGAAAATTAAATTTAGAGGTTGATCAATTAGCAACAGTGGGGGACCAATTTTCTCCACCTACAGATTTGTTTCAGGGTCCTGATCAACATGTGAAAATAGTAGTCAGACCCTTTGTTCTTGACAATGACATACATTGGCAAGTCTTCGACATCAATGAGCAGATTGCAAGCTTCATTCAAAATGAAGCAGAATTTTCTTCCATGGTACAGCCTGGGCTACACGAAAGCTATGTTGACTAGATCATTTAGCTCAAAATGAACAAGTTACCCAAGGGTTTAGTTACCATCAAGGCCATTTTCATCCCAGATGATGAGTTTAGGGGAGAAAGAAATAACATGACATTTAAAAGGAAGATTATTAGAAGGTGACTATCACCCAAGATAAAGAGTTGCTACTAGGAAAGGTATGCGGTGATGCTAAATAGCAGTAATTTATACGCCTGGCCCAAAAATACAACGATGTCCTAGCCTATACATATGAAGATCTGAAGGGTTTAAATCCAGACATGGCTCAACATGCTATCGATCTAGATCCAAATGCCAAGCTAGTCCATCAAAAATAGTGGCCTATAAACCCTAAGATTGAGCTACTAATGAGAAAAGAGATGGAAAATATCATAAAGGCAAGAATCATCTTCCCCATTAAATATTCTACTTGGGTTGCTAATCTAGTGCATGTGAGGAAGAAACCAAGGAGATAAGGCTATGTGTAGATTTCAGGGACCTGAATCAGGGTTCTTTGAAGGATCATTACCCTCTACCCTCTATGGATCAAATTTTGCAAACTATTGTAGGGGCAGAGAGGTTTTCAATATTATATAGATTTTCTAGCTATAACTAGATCTTTGTCAGAGAGGAGGATAGATTTAAAACAACATTCACAACCAAATGGGTAACCATGGTATATGCAAACATACCTTTTGGTCTATCTAATGTTGGTGCCACATTTGAGAGGGCAATGGATATTGCCTTCAAAGGATTTATAAACAAGTTCATCCTGATTTATCTGGATGACATTACAGTCTTCTCCAAGAAGGAAGAAAATAATATGCAGCATATGGAGAAAGTCTTCCAAAGATGCAGAGAGTTTGGTGTCTCTGAACCCTAAGAAATGTATTTTTGTTGTTTCTCAGGGTAAGTTTCTGGTCCATATAGTGACTAAGGATGGGATCTCTATAGACCCTGAAAGGACATTATCTCTTCTTTTTCTTCCCCTCCCTGCTCACAAAAAAAGACATACAGTCATTTTTAGGGCAGATCAATTTTGTTAGGAAGTTCATTACTAATTGTGTTGGCTTGGTAAAGCCTCTAGCCCTTATGCTCAAGAAAGATGTTGTCTTCAGATAGACAAAGGAAGGGAAGGAAGGCTTTGCAAAGATCAAGGAATAGATTTCCTAGGCACCTACTCTCATGAACCCAAATTATGAGGACTTCATCCTTTATACACATGGAGGAGAGAACACCATTATTATTGTTCTGATGCAGTAGAATGAGAAAGGAATGGAACAACCCTTGGCCTTCTTCAGTCAAACCTTGAAGGACTATGAGGTCAGATACATCCACATGGATAGAAAGGTATTTTCCATTGTTCAAGCTTTGAAAAAATTTAGATATATGATGTAAAATAATCATAATAAAGTTTTAGTTTCTCATCCTAGTGTGAGAGATTATATAATGGGGATTGAAATTAGTGAAAAGAGAGCCAGCTGGGTCACTAAGATCCTAGAGTATGACATGATCATCAAGGCCACTAAGTTGACTAGAGGTAGAGGATTATGTGAACAACTAGCTCAGACTTTTGTAGATGAAGTGAGTTCATCTTACCATTTGAATGAGGAAGAACCTATAGCTGAGCCATCAATAATGAGTTCTTTGACAATAGACATGGCCAAATTCCTATCCACTGGTGAGTATCCCTATGGATTGGGTAGAACCAAAATAAGACACTTCAGGCTGTAGTCTATCCCTTATGCTTTGGTGGATGGTGTTCTCTTTCAGAGAAACTTGGACGGAGTCTTATTGAGGTGCATAGAAGAGGATCAAATTGATAGACTTCTCAGTGAGTTTCATGCTGGCCCAACTGGTGGCCATTTCTCTACTAGAGCTATAGCCATGAAAATAATAAGGGCAAGTTACTTTTGGCCCACATTATTCAATGATGCCCATGTATGGGTAAGAAAGTACAAAGAGTGTGCTCTCTTTGCTGGAAAGAAACGATTGGCGGCACTTCCAATCCACCCTATTCATGCTGATCAACCCTTCTCACAGTGGGGATTAGATTTCATTGGCATGATAAATCCCACTTCCAGTGTTGGTCACAAGTGGGTTTTGATTGCAATAGACTACTTCACGAGATGGGTTGAAGCAATCTCACTCAAAGAAGCCACTGAGTCATCAATCATGGATTTCTTGGAAAAAGTCATGACAAGGTTTGGAGCTCCTCATACCATTACTTCTAATAATGCAAAAGCATTCGCTGGTTTTAGAATTATTGATTGGGCTCTTAATTACAATGTTTTCTTGAAGACTTTATCCAACTATTACCCCCAAGGTAATGGGTTGGTTGAATCCACCAATAAGAACCTAATCAAAATTATAAAGAGGACTATGGAGACAAACCAAAGACAATGGCACAATAAGATTAAATTAGCTCTTTGGGCTGATAGGATCACATACAATAGAGCCATTGGAAACTCTCCTTTGGTTCTTGTGTATGGAAGAGAGACTAGATTGCCTATATCTTTAGAGCTTCCTACATTAGAATTGGCTTAGCAATTGGAATTGGAACAAGAAGATGCCAGGTTTGTCAGAATGGCTAAATTGAATGAATTAGAAAAACAAAGATAGTCAACCATGAATACATTATAAGAGCATCAAAGGTAGACCAAAAAGTATTTTGATAAGAAGGCCAAGGTTTGGACCTTCAATGAAGGTGATCTGGTTCTAAAGTGGGATGTTGATTGAGCCAAACCTAGAGGCCAAACTAAGTTTGCTGCACTTTTGAGTGGGCCTTAAATCATCATCAGCTGTAAGCAAGCTAATGCCTTCAATCTTTCAAGGCTGGATGGTGAAGTTCTACTGATCTCAGTCAATGGGATCCATCTCAAACCTTACCATTAAGGTTGGTCTAAGATTTTGTACATATTTTTTTAGTTTATTTTTGCTTTAGTTTTCCCTTCAAATAAGTGCTTTTGTACAGGTTGCATTGTCATTAGGAGAATGCAGGAATTGTTCCTTTTTGGTGTTGTTTTTGGTAGGCAGGGTTTAAGTTTTTTTTTACCTATTGCAGTTCCCCTTTTTGACTCCATACCCAATGGATGCTTAAGGCCACTAGTCCATTTGTTTAGTAGGCAAACATTCTTGAGATGTCGTCATAATGTTGACCTATTTTTCTCTACCCAGAGTCAAATAGCCCAACTCAAAAATCTTGTTGAGATCCCTTGAAATCTAGCTATGTAAGCCTTGATACCTTCAAATTCCATTGCTCTTCCTTGTAAAAATCTTTGAAGATTCATCAAGAGAATCCTTTCTAAAAACCCAAAAAAATTAAAGCTTTTGCCTTATTTTTTTCCCCCCTTTTGGCCTTTATCAACAAAATTCTACTGAACTAATGCGAAAATGACTAAGGCATAGGAATGTTCCCTCCCTTTATCGACAAAGTTCATGTTTCACAAACTTTTCATAAAGTTCACTTTTCCTCTAGTTTGTCGACATGGTGATTAGCCGATAAAGCGGCAAGTGAGTGGGATATTTTTTAAAATTGACTAAGGCAGAAGAAAGAACTAAGCCTTTCTTGACAAAATTCAAAAATTGTGAACTCTTCAAAAGTTCAACTTTCCTCAAGGTCATCGATGGATCATTTTACCAAAAAAGCAACAGAGGATCAAAATTTGGCTAAGGCATGGGAGATGTTCCTCTTTGTCAGTGGAGTTTATGCTTCACAAACTTTGCAAAAAGTTCATTTGTCTCTATGGTTCGTCGCTTCAATATTTTTTTGATAAAGCGGCAAGGGGAGTCAGCCTCTTCATAAAATCAGCTAAGTCAAATGGTTAGGTGATGGCTAATTTTGCCGACGAAGAATAATGGCTTGGCAAAGTAGGTTTTACCGACAAGGGTATAAAGGTGACAAAGTGAGCAAAGTTCAAGAAATAGTAATTCTATCGATAAGGCAAAATGGAAGGTAGAAAATTAGCTAAGTAAAGAGGGGAAAGGCCCCTTCTATCAGTAAATCGGTAAGAAGATGAACTTAAAGAAAAGTTCAAAGTTCCAAAAGTTCCTCGATAGGAGAATTTTCCAATAAGGCAAAGAAGAAGGCGGCCAAAGGAAGGACTTCAAGAAAAGGTGGATTTACTAACAAAGGGAGGATTTGGCCAAGGCATGGTGAGTTCAAGGTTCTTTTGGTTCGCCAATAGCATGCTTTTTCTGATAAGGCAAGGATGAAGTAAGGCCAAAGGCAAAGTTCACAAAAGCAAACTTTTTCTGATAAAGGTAAAAGCTAGCCCCAAGAATGGTTTGAGAAAGGATGATTTTACCAACAAGGCAAAAAAGAGTAAAAGATGGACCAAAAATAAAGTTCTTCTAAAGTGACTTTGCTGAAAAGGGCCAAAGTGATGAAGAAAGAGGAGTTCACCAATAAGGGACTTTTATCGATAGAAAATAAAAGAAAGCCAAGTTCAACAAAAGGTGATTTTTTTGACAAAGGCAAAAACGATGGAAAAAGCAAAGTTCGGCAAAATGAGTTTTTGCTGATAAAGGAGATAGAGACATGAAAAGGTTCAAAAAAGATGATTTTTGCTGATAAGGCAAAAATAGAGAGCAAAGGATGAAGCAAGAATAGTTCAAAAAGATAGATATTTGTCGATAAGGGAAAAAATGAATAAATAACCCTGGTTCAAAAAAAGACAAAGTTGCTGACTGATGATAAAAATGTAGAAAATAGAGACAGAATGGTGTGTAAATGCAGATTTTGTCAACGGGGCAAAATCCAAGCCAGATTTTCCCAAAAGATAGAATTAATGCAAAATACAAAGTTGTAATACATAGTAAACTTTAAATATCTAAATGTGGATATTTGAAGTGTTGTGAAAGCTCTGCAAAAAGGGATTTTGGAGGGAAAATTCATTTGAATTTCTTCATCAACTATTAATGCATATCTGATCTGTTCAACTACCCTTTCCTAGATATTTTTCCATTTATTGTTGTAGGTTGATGAATCAACTGCTTGCATTGAAGGCAAAATATCTCCTAGCTGCTACATGATCCAAGATATTTTCTACAGTTAATTTTAGTAGGCAAACATTCCCTTTGACATGGATATTTTCTAATAGGCCCATGGGGTGAATTTATTATGAAATGACTGAGGTCAATGTAATCAAATGCTATATATGCATATCTGAAAGATTAATGAGGGTTGGAAAATAGTTGCAAGATAGTTGAATTTCTTGGTTTCTTCTGTATTTTCAAATAGAGCCCTCTAATATAACCTTGCCTTTTTTATTAAATACACACTATGTTTTACCTCTTCATGTTTTTTTTAGCACTGTGTAAATTAGGATTGATTTGTATGTGCATGTTTGTTCCTTATAATTCTATTCTGCTCTTACCTATGTTAGAATCAACAGGCTTGTGTAAGTTTATAAGTTGTATATAGTTATTTTGTGCATTCTCAGTACAGTGAGAGCTCCATATTCAAACCTAGTGTATCACCTCCATTAATTTACAATTGTATCCCTCTTCCTCTTTTCCTCAATGGGGGATAGATTATGTTTAGTCTTAGGAATAGCAAAATCTCTTATTCTACAAAGGAACAACTCTTTCTAGAGATTTGATCTCCCTACAAGGTCCTACATCTAGAGATCATCTCAATGTTTCACTGGATTGTTCAAGACCGTTAAACCTCTCCAACACAGGGTGCAAATCTAAGTGACAACACTAATAAAAAGTGTTAGGGTTGAAATCACAAGATTATTGATGTAAATCCTAAGATATGATGTCCATATGTTTCTTCATTGTTTGCACATTATTCAATTCTTCTTGTTCCTTATAGTAGTGTCCTCTTGTATCTTGAATCATTTCTTGAATTCTTACTAGCACATTTACTATTTTAGTTTCCTTGTCAAGACTAGACTCTAGCATATCAAATCTCAAGTTCTCAATTATTTATGCTAATATTGCTAGTTGATTTGTATCATCCTAAAAAATCCCCACCTTTACGAAAATCTCAAAATTCATCTTAGTCATCATCTCTATTCTTGTCAAACTTTGAGCATATGTGACCAATTCTTCTTGACTGTCTTCATAAGACCTTTCATTGTACTCCTAGTTTACTAGAATTTGATATGGGAACTCATGGATTCATCAAATAGTTTTCATCCATAGCTAAGGAGATATTCCATTAGTTACTCTGTTGATGTTTCTATGCACTTGATCTTATTCAAATTAGCCACCTCTTGTTGGGAGATAACCACAAGGGGTGGAATGGATCCATCTACTACTTGTAGGGGTTTGACTAATTGCTTAATATAGGAGGTAAGTTCAACAACTTGCTCCTTTAGATGTTGCTTTGTTCTTTTATCTTTATCAATATTAAAAAATAGTGGAGATTATTGTTTGCATCTCCTAAACGTTTATCTCTCTTGTTTACTTCAATATGTTTACTAAGAGTTGGGAGCATATCTCCTCCATCTTTATCAACCATAGGTGTATAAATTTTTTATATTCTTGATTCAGACATGTCCAAGTTGAAGGTGGACAATGTCCTAACCTTCTTCTTAGGTCTAGGAGTTTCCCATGTTGCTACTATTCAGGATAAATCCTTAATGATTAGCTTATTTTCTTTTTTGTTGTCACATTAAGCTAGGTAGAAATTAGAGTTGTATCTAGATCATCCCTTAGAAGGATTTTTTTCTATTGTGGTGACTTGGAATCTTTTTCTTCTTATTTTTTCTCTTCCATTTTTTCATATCTCATCTAGAATCTTATCTCCTTCAATCAAATATATCATTTATTAATGGCTTAGTCTCGGTAGGACCTTTTGTTTATCCTATCTATGAAGTTTACTTTTCTTTACCTTTATCTTCCTTTTGCTTCAACACCTTCCCATTTTTTGTCTCTTCTTTATTCAAACTTGGCCTCATTACTTCCTTCTTATTGTCTTCTATTTGAATTGTAACCTCTTCTTCCAAATTTTTCTACTTGTGTTACCTCCTCATCAAGTTTCTTAGCAACCATTTCAATGTTGGACAAAGAAGGAGGATAGTTTCAAGGAGAAGAATGGGATGAATTAGAGGGAGGGATGACAAAATAAACTTTTTCTATAATTGGATTATATTATTTTGGGGTTGAAAAATTTGTCTTGGCTCAACCTTATTAGTTGAAGGAATATTAATAATAGGTGGGACAATGATCCCAAAAGAATGACCTAGAGGAAGTTTGGAAAAAGAAATGATACTTGAGGTAGAGGGATTTGTATGGATGTGGTGCCAAGGGTAGTAGAAATTAGATTTGAGGAGGGGAATGAGGTACCTAACTTGAATTGGTTTCCTCTAAGGGCTAAGATTGATTCACAATAGTTTATTATTCAAAAGATGGGCACATAATTATAACCTTTTTGTTTGAAGAAACTTCAATACTTGATGACTCTTCTTCTATCTCCTCCACCTTCCTCTTTGTGGTTTTCTTGTAGACCTTACTTCGTTCATTTATAGTTGTTTCTTTTTTCTTTATCTTTTTACACTTGTTCTTCCCCTTGAGAGTCTTTAGATAACTTCATTTAAGATGGACCTTTGTCTTCCTTAACTTTTCACCTTCTTCTTCTTATAAGCCTCCTCATAAGTTAATGTAACTCTCATAGTTTTCTTGATAGAGCCAACTCTTGTTAGCCAAACCATTAAAACTTAAGTGTCCAAACCTCAAATGCCAAAGCCAAGACTAGTCTTTTATATCAACTTTGAATGTAGTTGAAGATATTGTTGTAGTGATAGTTTGGGCATACATGAAACTAACAATTCATGTTGAATTTTCAAGGGAAACATCCTATTATTTGTCATTTCTACTTTTGCAATGAGTTTATTTCTTGGATTTTTATCCATAATCACACATTTTCCATCTTCAAAATAAACTCTATATCCCTTCTATACAAGTTGACCAATACTCATTAATTTGTTTTTAAGTCCAAGAACATAATACACATCAAGAATGTGTTTTTTATTCACCTTTCTTGGTTTAAATATTTATTGTTCCTTTACCCATAATAGACACTTTGTTATCATTTCCCAATTTTACTTCTGATTTTATAGATTCATCCATGTTTTTTAAACATTTCTCTACATCCACTCATGTGATTACTACATCTGCTATCTAGAAACCATACATCTTTTGTATTTTCTTGACTAATATTGCATGTAATAAACATAGAACCATTATTTTCATTTTTAGTTTGGTTTTCCTTAGAAAATTTGTATTTTGTCTACTCATATCAAATTGCTTCTTCCTACACTCATTTGCATAATTTCTAATTTTTTTATATTAATGATACTGAACATAGGATTTATTATACCTCTAACTGTGAGAGTGATTGTGGTTGCTACCTCTACCTCTTCCACTTGTAGTATAGAAGTTTGTATTTGTAGTTGGTCTTCCACCAGATCATGAACTGTGCTTGTTCTTCCTCCTCTTGACAAATTTATTTTTTTGCCTCTATTAAAATTCAATCTTCCTCTTCCTCTATTGTTGTTGATTCAAACTTGTGATTTGAAGGCATGTTCAAGAGTTGAACTAGCTATTATATTAGTCTCTTCTCATGGTTTTGTAGAGATCCCATCAACTCATTAATAAACAATTGTATCAAATCTTTTGACTCTTCTATTGCTACTACAATGGAATCAAACCTAACAAGAAAACGTCTAAGAATTTTTTTACAACCCTTTGATCCTCTAGTTTTTCACCATGAGATCTGATTTGATTTACTACACCCATTGCATGAGTAAAAAATACATCTATGAAATCTAAATCTTTCATATGTAAATTTTTAAAATGTCTCCTAAGCATTTGCAACTTAGCTATTTTTACTTTGTACCTTGGTAAGCTATTTGTAATCTCTCCCATGCATTTTTAGATCTTGTTGCTGCTGCAACTCTTGAGAAGATGGATTCATCCATAGCCCGCTAAATGAGGAACAAGGCTTTTGCATCCTTCTTTTTGTTCTCTCTCAACAAATATTTCTCTACTTGGCATTGTATTCTTCTTGATCAGCTGGTTCAAAAGACCCATTTTCAACCAAATCCAACACATCTTGAAAACAAAATAGGGTCTTAATCTTGATGCCCCAAAAGTCATAGTTTTTTCCACTAAAGAGAGGAATTTGAAATTGAGTGAGATTGTTGTCCACATCATCCATGACTAAACAAAACAAAAAGACTTCACATTCTGAGCTTTGATACCAATTTGATAGAAATGTAAACTAGTTATATGTGCCCTGTTTTGCCTTGTTTTTAAACTACTCAGTTTTCTAAGATTTTCAATCAATCTTGTTGCTTCAACCCTGCTGGATTCATGCATTAAACATAACAATAAAAGGTCTACAATTTGAGGTATGCACATACATATACATAAAATATTAGTATGATTCCATATATGAAAAATATTACAAATGTTGTTCTACTGTTGCTGCTGCTGCTACTCTTTTCTTTTTCAGCTTCTCCTGTGTGTATTTCTAAAGCATACTGCTGCAAATATATACATACCTACAAACAAAAATAAACACATACAAATATAAAAAGAGCAGTCTAGAGGCCTCCTCTCTAGAAAAT
This sequence comes from Cunninghamia lanceolata, assembly GCA_027924645.1. Classification (NCBI taxonomy): domain Eukaryota; kingdom Viridiplantae; phylum Streptophyta; class Pinopsida; order Cupressales; family Cupressaceae; genus Cunninghamia; species Cunninghamia lanceolata. The sequence goes on along the minus strand of BSBN01000937.1, from coordinate 9,909,642 downwards.
TATAAACATATAAAATATTTCCATGGCCTCAGCTATAGCTGCTGCATACAGGGAAGAAAAAGAAGCCTACATCAAATTTATTGAATCTTCATATTTCCAAACTTTATGGCCAAAACCAAATCTGCAAGGAAAGATTTACATTAAATATGGTGAAGGCTTTTTTGTACAAAATCTGCAGGAGAAGATAAACCATTGAAGTTTGTACTGGGATGTGACAGGAGGAAAGACTATCGCCCAAGCAAGTTTACTGCCAACACATTATTCATAAAATAATTAGCATTATTTGAAACATTTCAATTAACAATTCTATAAAATAATCATAATCAAATATCTTTTTTAATTGTTTATTAATCAACACTTTAATACTATTATTAAATAACAGGATGTGACACCTTTGAAGAAAAAATAAAATCTTTTGTATATTTTAAACCATATTATCCTAATTTCAACTTCAGAATTATCTAAAATCCTTATTTCTTTAGTCAATAAGATATTAGATCTAACTATTTAGTTGCTCGACAGACAATATTTTAAAAAAAACGATTATTCATTGTGCATAATTGAATGTTTTAATCTTAAAATTTCCATCTTTTGTATATTTTAAACCATATTATCCTAATTTCAGCTTCAGAATTATCTAAAATCCTTATTTCTTTAGTCAATAAGATATTAGATCTAACTATTTAGTTGCTCGACAAACAATATTTAAAAAAAAACGATTATTCATTGTGCATAATTGAATGTTTTAATATTAAAAATTCCATCTTTTGTATATTTTAAACCATATTATCCTAATTTCAGCTTCAGAATTATCTAAAATCTTTATTTCTTTAATCAATAAGATATTAGATCTAACTATTTAATTGCTCGACAGACAATAGTTATAAAAAAAACGATTATTCATTGTGCATAATTGAATGTTTTAATCTTAAAAATTCCTCCTCCCACTTTACCTTTGTTATTTACCATATGCGGATATTAATAAAGTCCATTGTCTATCATCATATGTCAATAAAACCAAATTCCCACCAAAAATCCATTGTTAATTATTAGACGCAAGAAAGTCCCCTGTATTTCCAGTAGTTTTGGAATCATACACGACTTGTTTTTTCCATGATTTTCCAATTCGAATTCATGCTTCTCCCACTACAATTAGATAAAATTTTATCTGCTATATATTCCGAATTACTTTTCGTGTACCATATATTCCAAAAAGATAAGAACTAGAGCATTAGACAATAAAAAAATAACAAATCAACGACTTTTAGTGAAAAAGAAAAATTATACACGCTTTACTAGATTTACGTCTGCAGTGCTCGGCGGTGATGTCTGCCCAAAAGCCCAGAAACAGAAAAGTTATACTACATCCTCTTGGCACAACAATGGCAATTGATACAGTTGACTAGTCAAGGTTGTGGGGATAGTGGAATTGTCTCTGGTTGCTCTAAGAGTTTTGTACCTAGGCAATTAATATAGTAAGTTTTTAAATTTGCTCTAGAATTTTAAGTTTTTAATTTAATTGTCAGACTGAATTATGCGTCATCCAAAATCACTAGAATTAGCTTGGCTTGCCTCAAAATCAATTGTTGCAGCTGCATGTACCCATCTTCAAAATTGTGAAATTCTGGTCTCTTCCTTCCAGCAATCTTCTGTCTCATAGTCTTTAGAATTCCCTTTAAGTTTGGAGACTGTGAGACGGGGATGAAAATCACATTGTTGCTGAAGTATCCTGCTATCCATGAAAAAACAATTGTGTTTTAGACCAAGTACTTTACCATGCACCAACATATGTAATTAATCCTAAACCAGAGCACTATACCAGCCACCATTATACAAATGGGAATTACCTTTGATTTGAGGATCATTGCAGAGAGCCAATGCCAGACTAGTTTTCCCCCCACTCCCCATGCATTGCACTCAAATAACTGACACCTCGCTCTGGAACAGCAGTCCCTTCAAATCCCCAATGGATTTCTCTAACCCCACATAAAACTGAGATTTACTAGAAACACTATATGTGGAATCCTCCTCCAACTGAAGCCATTGAATGAACTGATTGCAAACAGGTAATTTCTTTTGCAATTTGAATATTGACACTGCCTATTCTTCTCCTTAGGAAGTTTCTTTTATATATTCCTTGTCCTTCAATCAGACATTGCTTTATTCATATAAGTAACAGACACGGTGAGCACTAATAGAACATTCGCTTCCATGAAGTTGCAATGAAGCAGCATGCTTCTCAGTGTATACGCGTTAGCTGTGTCAACCCATTACATTCCGTGTCTTTACGTCGCAGATGCTTTATTGTTGCGTCGTCTATTCCTTGCAGAGTTGTATTTGTTATCACACATTTTTAAAAGCACGTCGTACCGTTCAAACTTAGCGGGTCAATGTATCTTTGTTGAAACGTTCAATTCAAATGGTGGACTGTTGAAACGTTCAATGTGACATCATATGTATACTTTAAATTGGATATTCTTAAATATCATCCACTTTAATAGTCAAAGGTTAATTTTGGTCAATAGGATATTTTTAAATATCATCCACTTTAATAGTTAAAGGTTAATTTTGGTCAATAAAAATAAGGTAAATATTTACCACTTTTTGTTGTGAATAAGGTGTAAAATTATTATCGATTGTTTGACCATTGAAATGAATGATATTTATGTTTTAGAGTGTTTTAAATCACATCAAATACAAATATATAATGTGGTTAACATTGAAAGAAAAAATATTATATTAAAGTTTTGTAATACGAACAAAATTATACATGTGGCTTTTAAAATAAAGGCTTAAAGCATTTAGGAAAACATGAACAAAATTTATATGGATATAACCTTTAATTTGGAGATGATTGAATAGAGCCAATGCGTGACTACTCTTCCCACCACCTCCCAAGCACACCAACGACCAACACCTCCCTTGCAACAAAAACCCCATCAAATCCCCAATACATTTCTCCAAACCCACATAAAACTGAGATTTTCTAGGAATATTATCATCATAAAAGTACGTGGAATCATCCTCAATTTTAGAATTGTTAATAAAATGAACTGAAGCTATTTGTTAAACATTTTACAAAAGGTTAATTTCTTTCCAATTTGAAGCTTACTATTGAATAATTGTAAGTGGCTTCTTCCAATTTAAGTAATGTCTTGTTTGGTGAAACCTCTTCTCCTCTTGTGGGCAATAGGCATTCTCACAAGTCACGGCCCTCCTTGAGTTGTGGAAGGAGGGGAATTTGTTCCTAAACAAATGTCATGTATTTGGAGAGTTCTCTCTATAGAACTAAAGTTACTTTTCTAAAACAATTATTGGGATTTAAAAGAGTTAGACATCGAGGAAATGTCATTAGACCTAATTTTTTTGTCCACTGCTTCTTGTAGAATGTTAGGGCTCTAATAGACCCACACTGCAAGTTTACTGTGCAAGGCATTTTGACAGAGATTTTCTTCTTTGGACATTCTTTATACTCTAGCAAACAAAGTAGTTGGTTTTTTTGTATCTAGTATCTATCATATCCTATGGCTAGAGATTTTTAGTTTCAAAACATGAGCACGGATGTGGAGGTATAGTGAAATTTGTGGTTGTGAAATGGTAATCCAATTATATTACACATGGTTTTGACCCTTCCAACAAGGCTTTGTGGGTCATGTATAACATTAACATTAAAACCTATGTGATTATGAATATTTATGCCTTGAATAATGTAGTAGAAAGGACACTTCTCTAGTGGTGGCTTGTGGATGAACTAGCGAAGGTTAAGTGTGTCTTTAATTGTAATTTTTGTTAGAGTGACTCAAGGACTCATAGGATCTAGGATCATCTATAGGAAATCTTCTACAAAGAGAGCTTGCTACACAAGAGCAAAACTAGATCAAGAGGTAAAAACAAAGATTAGTGCTTACATGAATTAGATGCTTGATTATTCAGAAAGGAATAATACAAGATATACACAACCACTTGCCAAACATAGACAAAGTGGGAAAGGAAAGCTTATGACACATGTCGTAACACTCTCAAATACAATAAAGGAAATATTATCCTAAAAGGATTCTCCCTAATAAACTTAAATGTAAATATGATTTTACACCAACACCCCGCATAAGTGCAACTTATGGAGGTTACACACAAGCCAAATGGAAAGAAAGATGGGTCCTAGCAAAAAAGTTCTAATTAGGTTCCTATTTATAAACAAGGACCTCTCATAAAATGAAGAAAAGGAGAAAAACCCAATGGGAGAAAACTCCTCTCGAAAAGAGAGAAAACATAAGAAAATAATGTACTTGTAAGTGATGGTTACGAAATCAAGTCCACCACAAATACATAATGAATGCCCCCATGAGAGAGCAGATGAAAAATATTTTGAATCCTCTCCAAGAAGCAGCTCCAATACCAATAATGAATGCTTGAAGATAGAAAAAAATCCACTGCCTTAAAATAATATTTCTCCCATTTGAACAAAATAGATCCACTGGTGAATGTAGAAGCCATTCCCAGATCCTAGATGAATAGGGAATCCAAATCCAAATGTGTGCCTCTAAATGTAACTTTGGTGACCTCATACCAGGACAATATGTCTTCTCCAAAATAAAAATTATTGCCCAATCAGAGAAGTAGAACCAGCAGAGGGTATGATATGAACTACATCTAGAAACACAAAAGATGGTGGTGATGTAAATCCACCTGATATGGAATCAAATAAGAGAGATAAACCCTCAAATGTGTCCTCCAATTCTACAATGTGAGACTCAGCAAACAAGGATGATATGTCTACAAAATAAGAGTCCCAATGTGACAAATCTAAAAGATTATGATTGACCTCATGCACAAAATCACTGGAAGCCATGAAATAAACAAAACTAGACTGAGATGTAGCAACGGGTGAAGAAGTAGATGTTAAATCAACATGAGGAGAAGAGGAAGCAAGAGAGGTCTATGTTTCCAAACAATCAAGACTTGTCATATACTCAAGTTCTTAGAAAAGTATCATCGTCATAGGGTATGTTATCTACATCATCAAGTGGAATGAGGAAATCTATAGCAAGATCATCTAGAAATGGTGAGATATGAGGATCTCCATACAACTCCCAAATGCTTGTCCAAAGTGTGCATGGACACTCAAGGTCTAAAAACGAACACATAATGTCATAACTAATAGTGAAACAAATTAATCCTACATATATGATGAACATTATCACCCCAAACAGATTTCTTCTGAGGCATATCTAGTTCAGGTATGAGCCCATAAAGATAAGGCAAAAGATGCAACACCCTAAGATGTGTCAGGATGCCTTTTTGCCAAGACTCATAATTGTCCTTAGTCAGATTGACCACAAAAGGATGAGTGGAAAAACCCATGATAGCTCCTCAAATGATTAAATCAGAGATCAAAAATATATTTATGTTGATTAAAGAAGCACACAAAAGCAAACACAACTTCTCCAGAAGCCAAAATGTTGAGAATATCAAACAGAAGCCATAAAACTAACAAACTGAATAAAACATACCTAGGACTAAAAAGTACATGGATGGTTGTGTAGAAACCATTGATACCTTTCCAATGCCTATTCATTTGTAAAAATAGAGATTCTGGGTGAAAGAAATGAGCTTAGAAGCCAAAAATGATGCTTGGACTTCAAACAACAATAAAATGGACCAATAGAAAAATCAGTGGAAAATATCCATACCACTAGAAATGGCATGGAACCAAATTTTCAATTTCTATTTGTTTTGTGAAAAACTGATATTGTATGACGAATTATACACCACAAAAAAATCAACCTCCTTCAACATGCAAAGATGCTAAAAAGGGCTCTTGGTAGCTAGTGGGTGGCTCAACGGTAGCGCTTCAGTGGTAGGTGTGTGAAAAGAAGGTGGCTCCTCAGTGGAGGTGGTTGGATAGGTAGCAGAGATAGAGGTGCCTACAAAGTTGTTAGGATTAATGTGCCATCAACCTTGTAAATCCTATGTAATTTATTCATATTATTATTTCTAAATCAACCATAAGGGATGAAAGGTTTCACTAGCAATGATCGTGTCTCAGCCGCATGTTTATATCTGGTCCCTGACACTAATTCATCTATGATGGGGGGTCACAAGGGGGTTCCCCCCTGCGAGGGGTCCAGGGGGATCATCCCCCGATAGGGATTTGGAGACCGCATGCCTTGGCGGGGGCTCAGGGGCAACACCCCTGGAGCCAAATTTTATCATTGTGAATGTTGGTGATTGTTTTGATGCAATCATAACAATAAGTTAAAATTCACATATAATGAACTGAAACTATACTTGAAAGATAAGAAGGAATCATTTAAGATTCAACTAATCCCAAGTCTACAATGGTTCGATTGGTCAAGTTTAGTTGGTCAATGTGAAGCTGTAATGTTCAAGGGGCCTTACGTAGTTTAGAGTTTCTTTGTGGTTTACTGGACTAAGATTATGCAAAAGATCATGAGATATGTCAATGCTCTTCATTCCTTTTAAAAGTGTTACTGTGCTGCAAGTTTTAGATGGTTTTCTTGAATTATTGCAGCTTTCTCCTTCATATATTTATGAAAAACTGTCTACCTTTAAGTCTGTTATGCATGCTTCTTCAAATTTGAGACAACTTCCTTTAGATTTCTACGTTTTCAGCTAAATATTTCAGATGGGTTGGGAAAAGTTAGAAAGATCTAATCTACACCTCATTTCCTCTACCAAAGGATCTAATTGTTCTGTTATGCACTATGTAAATACTACAGCAATTTGATCAAATCCACAGTAAAAACCTTAAATGCAAGTCCTGAGCATTTTCACAAACATACATTTAAAATTGCAAGCTCTCAAATATAATATTTCAAAACACAAAGAAGAGCAGGAGAACACTCAGAAGATAGATGCAGAACTCCAGATTCTATTGTATTAGAAACAAATAGTCATACATGATTTACAATGTAGGAATGACTCTTAGTTTCATTGATCAAACTACAGAGAACTTACAAGCTTTACAGATATAGTAAGGAAGCCAAACATTCCACGCGCACCTTACTGCAGACAACAGGCGACCTCCTCTAAACTAAAATATGCCCAGAAAGACTACAATTCTGGCAAAATACTAAAAATCCCTGTGTAAAATATTACAGTGTAGAGAGGCACAATATAAAGGCTTTCTGATTGTCCTCACTACAGCAAAAAAACTAACTAAACCCCTAGTTCAAACCCCTGGTTACAGCAATAAATATAGGTGAACCAGTTCTTCAAAAATATCTCTGAGCAGTGTCAAATCTGGGTGAAATATTGCCCCTTCTGAGAAGCTTTGGCAGCTCAGCAATAACTTCCATTTGTCTGTTGTAGTAATACCTTCAGCTGCAACCCTGTTCCTCATTTGGTTGGCCTTGATTTCTTCGCACTTCATCTTTATCTTCCTGCTCCTGAGATCGGATTTTCTTCCTTCATGATGTCACTGTGTTGAATTTTCAGCTGCTTCCTCAACTGCAAGCCAAGCCTGCAAGACAAGACAAGCAATAAGTACATATTTATTTTAAAATATCTGTTTAAATCAGGGTGACTGTGCAAAAAATGTGGAAATCCGGCTCAAAAAACCCTCAAAACGCGTTCAAAATGTATACAGACTGCTCAAAATGATCGGGTCAATTATCGCTGACCAGAAAATACAACGGGCGCCAAAAAAAAGGTTTAAAATTCCCACCGCCCCATTTCCCGTCCATCGGCGTGAGAATCGCCATCAGTGAGCCCAAAAATACCCTGGCCGATCATCACTATTTGGCCGATGGCCTTACTTGTTATTTCCTCCTCCATGTTTCTTTCCATCGGCGTGAGATCCCTTTATCGGCGAGGACATGAATTCCCCAACCGATACCTTTTGTTACACCGATAGCCTTATTGGCTTGCATTTCCTTCTTATTGGTGAGAGATTCGCCATTGGCGAACTCTAAATCTTCTTCGCCGATCCTCATTGTTAGGCCGATGGCCCTTTTCTCTTTTGCTTTTTCCTTATGTTTATCAGGCTGATATTGCCCATCGGCGTGTCTCAAAATACATGGGCCGATGGTCTTTTCTCTTTATTTCCTCCTCATCGGCGAGAGATTCACCATTGGCGAACTCTATATTCCTTCCACCGATCATTCTCGTTTCATCGATGGCCCAGCCTACTTGCTCATCGCCCTGACCTTGCCCATCGACAAAGGTCCTAAACCTTACTCCGACTACCGCTATCTGGCCGAAATGGCCCCTAAACCTAAGCCCTTCCTCATCTATCGGCGTGAGACTATACTATCGGCGGGCTCTAAACTTCTTCCGCCGATGTCTTACCTTATATCGATGCTCTTTCGTCGGCCTGACTCCTGCCGACGACCCCCTTTGTTGCTCTCCATCGGCGTGAGACTCGCCATCGGCGACTCACAAACGCCCTCTCCCGATGCTCTTTCCTCAGCCGATGCTCTTATATCGGCGAGAGTCCCACCGATGTCATCCCTTCCTTCTCATTTCGGCTAAGTCTTCTCTCCCTTTCTTCCATCGACCTAACGCCTGTCCATCAGCAAAGGTCCTAAAAACTTGGCCGACAACTACTACTATGCCGATAGCCCTTGGCTATTGGCGAGACCATATCCTTCGGCACGATGAATTCAAACTCGGCCGATGCTCTATGTTACACCGATAACTTACCTCGGCCACAGGCTTACCAAAGCCTTTGAACCCGAACCATCGAACCCTGCCACTATCAGCATGACTCCTGCCGACCTCCCTTTCGTTTATTGAACTATTGAACCATTGAACCCTGCCATAAGGTTCAACGCAGTGGTTCAATGCAGCAGTTCAACGTTGTAATACGAAATAATAGCCCGCCCCCTTTAGACATTCTTGAACATGCCAAACCAATTGAACCCCGAACCATTGAACCAAAAAAGGTTCAATCGGATGGTTCAACGCGCAGGTTCAAACCTGAAAAACACTTCCAATGAATAAGTAATGGCGATTAAAGTGTTCGATGTATTTTCTACAAGACAATCAAATGTAACATATAGAGTGGAACCCAGACAAAATTGCCCACGACCCGGAACCACTAAGTATGAAATTTTTTGAAATTTAAAACGAATGCCAACAAGAAAAAAGGCAAACAACTGACTGTTTATCATGCAAAACCTGATAGTACATTTTACCTAAATGATCATAACTTGCAAAATATGATGAATTTTAAGATGGTTCAAAAAGCAACCCTGGCTTATTTTTTACAAGGAATCTAACCATATTATGCAATGGTACTGAAAATGCAATTTTCTATATTTTTAACAAGGTTTGCAAATCTGACTCTCTTTTCCCCTTACCACCAGACAGAACAAACACAAGCAGAAGCAAAAAAGCAAAGCAACAGCAGGGGTCCTCATTTTGCTAAGGGGCAAAATGGGGCGTGTTGTGAACATCACAACAGTAAATTTAGACCATTTGTCATTAGGTTGAATAGATCTGACAGTTGATATTATATTAGTTTTCTTACCCTAGAAGGCAACCCCCTTTTATAAGGATATTTGTATTACATTTTTAGCAGAACTGAAAGTAACATGCATCGTTGGATTGAAGACTAAAGAAGAAGAGGAAGTGCATGTACATTGTAATCTCATATTTGAAAATAATACAAATTGGAGCCTCTTTTTTTGATGGAGTTTTTTACCCAAAAGGGTTTTCTCCACGTTACATACTATGTTATGTGTTCAGTTCTTAATGCATATTATTTCTATGTAGTGGGTTTTATTTCTGTTGCAATCTCCATTGATTCTACATTGTTTAGAGGACATAAATAAGGTTTGAATCATATTTCTATTGTGTGGCTTGCACCTTCATTTCTAACAAGAGTGGCCCAAATGTGTGGAGCTATGGTGGCTAGTGGGTGGAATTTTAGTTGTGGTAGGGCATCGAGTGGCTCTTGAGGGAGTCCTTCAGTGTCACAACTTGTAGGGCTAAGGGATGGTAAGCACCATCCTTGTGAGTTGAGAGAATGTAACCATATATTGGGGCCATGAAGCTTGTTTTGGGACCCAAAAAGCTAGTTGGCTCGGTTAGCCCAGGCAAAAACTAGCCTGCAATGTTTTTTAAAAATATTTTCTTGTCGAACTTTAAACCATGGGTTTTCATTGAAAATTGCCTAAAATTTATGGAAACCACCAAGATTTTAAATCAAAACTACCGAATTATAACCACTGTATAAAGATCAGCTCCATCTACAACCGTTGGATGATGAAATCACCAGCCAAAAATGGAACTGACAATTGTTGATAAAATCTTTTTCTTTGCTAAATAATGGTGTAGGATAGAGCTGAATGAATATGCAGGGTACTATATGGCTGTGTACAGATTTGTATGACGATACTATAGGGATTTGGAGACCACGTGTCTTGGCGGGGGCTCAAGGGCAACACCCCTGGAGCCAAATTTTATCATTGTAAATCTGGACCATTTGTCATTAGGTTGAATAGATCTGACAGTCAGTATTATGTTAGTTTTCTTGCCCTAGAAGGTAACCCCCTTTTTATAAGGATATTTGTATTATGTTTTTAGCAGAGCTGAGAGTAACAAGCATCGTTGTATTGAAGACTAAAGAAAAAGAGGAAGTGCGTGTACATTGTAATCTCATATTGGAAAATAATACAACTTAGAGCCTCTTTTCTTGATGGAGTTTTTTACCCAAAAGGGTTTTCTCCACGTTACATACTATGTTATGTGTTCAGTTCTTAATGCATATTATTTCTATGTAGTGGGTTTTATTTCTATTGTAATCTCCATTGATTCTATATTGTTTAGAGGACATAAATAAGGTTTGAATTATATTTTTATTGTGTGGTTTGAACCTTCATTTCTAACAAGAGTGGCCCAAATGTGTGGAGCTATGGTGGCTAGTGGGTGGAATTTTAGTTGTGGTAGGGCAGCGAATGGCTCTTGGGGGAGTCCTTCGGTGTCACAACTTGTAGCGCTGAGGGATGGTAAACACCATCCTTGTGAGTGGGCGTTAAGAGAATGTAACCATATATTGGGGCCATGAAGCTTGTTTTGGGACCCAAAAGCTCGTTGGCTTGGTTAGCCCGGGCAAAAACTACCTGCAATGTTTTTTTAAAATATTTTCTTGTCAAACTTTAAACCATGGGTTTTCAATGAAAATTGCCTAAAATTTATAGAAACCACCAAGATTTGAAATCAAAACTGCCGAATTATAACCACTATATAAAGATCAACCCCATCTACAACCGTTGGATGATGAAATCACCAGCCAAAAATGGAACTAAAAATTACCAATAAAATCTTTTTCTTTGCTAAATAGTGGTGTAGAATAGAGCTGAATGATTATGTAGGGTACTATATGGCTGTGTACAGATTTGTATGACGATACTATAGGGATCTGGAGACCGCGTGCCTTGGCGGGGGCTCAGGGGCAACACCCCTAGAGCCAAATTTTATCATTGTAAATCTAGACCATTTGTCATTAGGTTGAATAGATCTGACAGTCGATATTATGTTAGTTTTTTTGCCCTAGAAGGCAACCCCCTTTTATAAGGATATTTTTAGCAGAGCTGAGAGTAACAAGCATCATTAGATTGAAGACTAAAGAAGAAGAGGAAGTGCATGTACATTGTAATCTCATATTTGAAAATAATACAACTTGGAGCCTTTTTTCTTGGTGGAGTTTTTTACCCAAAAGAGTTTTCTCCACGTTACATACTATGTTATGTGTTCAGTTCTTAATACATATTATTTCTATGTAGTGGGTTTTATTTCTGTTGCAATCTCCATTGATTCTACATTGTTTAGAGGACATAAATAAGGTTTGAATCATATTTCTATTTTGTGGTTTGCACCTTCATTTATAACAAGAGTGGACCAAATGTGTGGAGCTATGGTGGGTAGTGGGTGGAATTTTAGTTGTGGTAGGGCAGCGAGTGGCTCTTGGGGGAGTCATTCGGTGTCACAACTTGTAGGGCTGGGGGATGGTAAACACCATCCTTGTGAGTGGGTGTTAAGAGAATGTAACCATATATTGGCGCCATGAAGCTTGTTTTGGGACCCAAAAAGCTAGTTGGCTTGGTTAGCCCGGGCAAAAACTAGCCTGTAATGTTTTTTAAAAATATTTTCTTGTCGAACTTTAAACCATGGGTTTTCAATGAAAATTGCCTAAAATTTATGGAAACCACCAAGATTTGAAATCAAAACTACTAAATTATAACCACTGTATAAAGATCAACCCCATCTCCAACCGTTGGATGATGAAATCACCAGCCAAAAATGGAACTGACAATTACCGATAAAATCTTTTTCTTTGTTAAATAATGGTGTAAGATAGAGCTGAATGATTATGCAATGTACTATATGGTTGTGTACAGATTTGTATGATGATACAAAATTTTCAACATACCTAAAATTTCAAACCCCAAAAAATCACCTCAAATTTTTTTGAGCCAAATTTTGGTGTTTGGATAGGTATTCCCAGGGTTTTGATTCCTTCTAAAAATAATGGCAAGGTTTATTTCACACCAAGAAGCGCCAATCATAGCATCATGGCTAAAACCCTCTTATATTCAAGAAGAAACTAACAAATATGGAGCTTTGATATCATGTTAGAGTCACTCAAGGACTCATAGGAGCCAAAATCATCTACATGAATTCTTCTACAAAGAGAGCTTTCTACACAAGATAAAAACTAGATTGAGAGGTAAAAATAGAGATCAATGCTTGCATGAATTAGGTTCTTGATTATTCAAAAAGGAAAAATACAAGATATACACAACCACTTGCCAAACATAAACAAAGTGGAAAAAGAAAGTTTATGACACATGTCATAATGCTCTCAAGTACAATAAAATAAATATTATCCTACAAAGATTCTCCCTAATAAACTTATGTTAAGTGTAAATATTATTTTACACCAACAATTTTAAGATTGTTGGTGGCATCTAACAAGTAATGGAACACCCTGATGAGATGGAGAGATAATGAAAGAGAGGCATGGTTCTAATGAAGTAAAGTAAACTGTTTTATTCGATATATTAAAATGTAGATACAATGATGTATATAAACAAACTATGAGGGAGTTGAGTTGATAGTTACAATAGATAAACTGACCGAACTGAACCGACTGAACCATAACAATGTAACCAACAATGTAATACAATATGCTAACATTCCCCCCCTTATTACATTGTTCCTACAATAGTACCAAGGGAACCCCCCCTTAATGCTAAAATACTCAACAAAGCTGATTACATAGTATGAATACATATTTTATAGAAGATCTTCTCCCAAAGAACAAATCCTGAACCAAGCGGGGCTCCATCATACTGTCTCGTCTACCCTCGGAAAGGCGTAGCTTCAAGTTGTGTTCTTGAGCTCTTTAGTCCCAAGCTCTCAAATCACAGTCTTGAATTTTTTGGCAATGAACCTTAGAGATACGACAGATCCCTGCCATTGTCTAATGATCGTGAAAGGGTATAATTCAAGATCATATACTCTTTGAAGCTCGCTGGACAACAATCCATATTAAGCTCAACACCAAATCCCAAACCTGTCTCCAAAACAAAATCTTCACAAAGCATACATTCTTCAAATCTGTCAGCATCAACAAAGAAAAACAAAACAACCAAAACCAAAAATGCTTCTAATGCAAAGCATCATCTCAAAGCGAGAAGCTAACTTGAGATGATAGAAAATCCTCCATCCTCCAATGTTGCCTACCTCCAATATGACCCTGTTACACTTTAACCAACCGATGTCTTAGATGAGTAATTGGAGGCCTCATCAGGAATATAAAAGATGGCCCCGAAAGCATAGTGATCTTTGACATTGTAATTCCAAATTCCATCTTGAACCTGAATAACTGAAGTTTTAGGGAGAACTTTGCATTGACTTGTTTTGCTCCATCAGTTTATCTCTGGGATTGATTGCATTGTTGGATATCTAAATTTTTGACAAAACTTCAAGAAAAATTATCTCAAATATATCTGTACTTTACATTTGAACTCTATTGTATTGTGTTGCTATATATCTTCAATGGAATATGACTCTTCCATCTACTTGGCACGTTGTATGAGGCAATGAAACATTAACCTTGATGAAACATATATTCAACGCCTTATTATCTTTTCTACCCACAACAATATATAATACACAACACCCTTTATGCATTTTGTTGTTTGGCCCGAAACCTAATTCCTCTTACACTTCTATCTTCTACTTCCTGCGGCTAGAGTTGAACTTAGGCAGTTGCAACAGATATCAACACATTCACTTATATCAATTTCATATGACTTGAATGTTTATGTCAAATATAAAATATAATCTTCAACATTAAGCAACAACTTTGACGTTGGTTCTGCTCACACGTCTTGCATAGTGAACAAATGATATTTACCATTACATAGCAAACACATAATATTTACCACCTATAGATGATATTATTGCCTCTTTGAACAACTTACTACGAGAACTTGAATGGAATCTCATGCTGCAATAGTATTCTATGTGACACTATCTCATGCTTTGAAATGATTAAACATCACTTTCACAGACTTCCAGCAAACTTAAATGCCCCCTAACACTCATAAACTTATTTTGTAACTCCTTGCATAGTCTTTCAAAAACATCTCAGAGTGAATTTCAAATACCTCTACAAATCTGAAATGCCTTCCTTTTGCCTTGAAATGAAAATTACATCTTACACAGCAAGAAATAACTTTGTTATGTAGCCTAGCATCTCTTCTTCACATGAAAGCAATAAACGGTTCTCCATCGCACCGCCTTGGATCATGGCCGCTTCACATAGACTTCAATCCCTTCACATGGCTTCAGACAGAGATTTCACACAGAGATTGCACCAGGATAGGATCAAATGAGTGCTCTGATACCAAATAATGAAGTAAAGTAAACTATTTTATTCAATATATTAAAATGCAGATACAATGATGTATATAAACAAACTATGAGGGAGTTGAGTTGACAGTTACAATCAGTTACAATAGTTAAATCGACCGAACTGAACTAACCAAACCATAACAATGTAACCAACAATGTAATACAATACGCTAACAGGTTCTACATGGGCAATAAATTTGTCCATGAGATGGAGAGATAGTGAAACAGGCATGGTTCTACATGGGAATTCTTTTTTGGTAGCTCTCATGACTCTCCTAAATTCTTTTTAGTTTCTTCTCTTCCATATTCAATTCCATTATCAATTTAATTGCTTCCCTAATTTCTCTTTGCTTCTTGTTATCTCCTTTTACCATAGGTGTTTATGTTGATTTAAGGACAAACAACTGAGAGGGGGGGTGAATCAGTTATCACAAAAATTTTGTTCCTTACTTAAAACCACCTTATATTTCAATAGCATATCAAAGATTTAATTATGAAACATAATGCAATAATTTAAGAGCAGAAACAAAACTCAACACAAATAACACCAAGATTTTAACATGGAAAACCCGATTAAGGGAAAAACCACGGGGTGACTAACCCAAGATTTTATTCTCTGTTAAAAGAATATGAGAAATGAAATGGCACCTTCCAATTAGGGCTCACTGCCCGAGCACACTGCCTACAAGAGACTCACTCTCTACAGAAGAAAATAAGTTCTACAAACTTCAACTGGAAGTTAGCATCTTCACTATGCTTGAATTAGTTCCATTTAAGCTCAACACCTTTGCTCTGCTATTTCGCTCATGTTCCTTACCACCTCCTCATCATGACCACATTGGATGCTTTTGAGCAACTTCGTAATTCCTATTTATACATGACATCGACTTTGGAATGATCAACAAAGTCAGCACAACATACACTTATTTTATTATAGAGCAATTACAGACATACAACTTGACTTATTTCAAAAGCTTCATGCGAGTTACTACACTGTCGGCCATGCATGGCTAGGACTTCAATCTTCTTCGAGGAACACGCCACGCCTCGTAAAACATTTTCAAGATTATCTGCAACAAGTGCAAATCATCTGGTCGGCCGGGACTGGGAAGAACACCATTACCCAAAGGTAAATCTTCAACTACACACTCAATCTTCAGTGCGGACCACCAACACAAACTAGACATAATATAGAGACCTCCACAAGCTTGGTTGAATCACCAAGAACATCTGCACAACTTTTGCTTACTGTAATCATTTGCATCTTCATCTAGAATCTCAAGAACACAGCAAGTCATCTCTGTTAAACTAGAAGGATCACTCGCAGACCTCCAAACCATAGACCAATCAAGTTGTTGATTCTCATTAGCTTCCCAAACATGACACCAGATCCGCAGAACATGATATTGCATTTCCAGATCTTACCGGACCTATTTGTATCACTTTGTCACCACTGAATTGCTGCGGGAACAAGTTCTACTCATATACTCATAACTTCTTCAGATCTTCATGCAGACCCTTGAAATCTTGTCTGGACAACCTTCAAACACATATCTACAAACCTTTTGATGTGTATGCTCTGATCTTCAACTATTTGGGATGTTTGCTTCATAGGACTTCACTGTCTTCACTGTTCTTCTCTATTTTTGATGGGGCTAATTTTCTCAATATCCTTAGCACATAACTCATCCAATTCTTAACATCAATGTAACAGGAGTATGTTGACATCAATGACAACACTATTTAGAGCCATACTTGCAACAATCTCCCCCTTTGTCATTGATGGCAACATATGATGTGAAAAACTATTTTAACCATCAAGACAAGCACTTCTCCTTACTGACTGACATAGGTCCCCCTAACATCAACAATCATTCACATGTCTTCTCTTCCTCTACTGCTCCCCCTTTGTTCAGCAACCACTTTTGTTTTCCACATGTCTTCTCTCCCCCTTTGACATCAATGGCAAAGGGCACATACTTGCAACCAGTTCTCATGCTTTAGAATCATATTGACTGGTCCCCCTGAGTAGAAACCACCTAGCATCCATCTGGATTATAACATATGACTATGAAATCCATCGGATAGATGCACATCAGTGCACCTTAATTCAGAACCAGAGGGGTAATAACCCCTAGCTTCTCCCTAAGATACTCAAAAGTGCCCTTAGGTAGAGGTTTGGTAAAAATGTCTGCAATTTGATCCTTTGAGGGCACAAACTCCAATTTGACTTCATTCTTATTCACTTGCTCTCTTAAAAAGTGAAACTTGATGGATATATGTTTTGTCTTTAAATGCAGCACTAGATTTTTTGATATGTTTATTGCACTTGAGTTATCACAAAAGATTATGATAGGTTCTTCATACTCCACTCTGATGTCTTTTAACATCTGCTTCATCCACAATACTTGAGTGCAACTGCTCGCTACTGCAAAAGACTATGCTTCTGCAGTAGACAAAAATATTGCCTCTTGTTTCTTGCTTAGCCAAAAAACTAATCTTTTCCCTAAAAAGAATGCACCACCACTGGTACTCTTTCGATCATACACATCACCTGCCCAATCAGCATTAGTATAAGCATGAAGAGAGAAATCATGATCCTTGGAATACCACAATCCATACTCAACTGTTCCCTTCAAATATCTAAGAATTCTCTTGATTTCCATGACATGAGATTCTCTAGGATCAGCTTGAAATCTGGCAACAAGACCAACAACATTCATAATGTCAGGTCTAGTTTGAGTGAGGTAGAGAAATCCTCCAATCATAGACATATATGTCTTCTGATCAGCTTTAGGAGATTCAACATCCTTACTCAACTTACATCCAGTAGCCATGGGAGTATTCATTGCCTTTGAATCCTCCATTCCATTTTTTTTCAATAATTCTTTCACGTATTTGGTCTGAGATATGAAGATTCCTTTCTTTGTTTGAGTGATTTGCAGACCCAAGAAGAAATTCATTTCACCAAACATGGACATCTCAAATTCACTTTTCATTTGATCTGCAAAAGTTTTGCACATACTATCCTTTCATCAACAAATACTTCAACTATCAAGATATTTTCATGATCAGTCTTAAAATAGAGATTACTGTCAGTAGTACCTTTGTTCAAACCAATTTTTAGAAGATGTTTGTCCAACCTTTCATATCAGGCTCTTGGAGCTTGTTTGAGTCCATATAAAGCCTTCTTTAATTTGCAAACCATATCTCCATTATCAGACAGTTGAAACCCATATGGTTTCTTAATGTACACTTCTTATAAATCACCATTTAGGAAAGCAGACTTGACATCCCTTTGATATACCTTGAAATCCTTGAAGGTAGCAAAGGCAAGAAATAGTCTGACTGTTTCAATGCTTACCACCGGAGAAAAAGTCTCTTCAAAGTCAATTCCTTCTACTTGAGAATAGCCTTTATAGACCAATCTAGCTTTGTTTCTTATTACCTCACCATCTTCATTTAGTTTATTCCGGAAGACCCACTTAGTCCCAATCACATTTTTGTTCTTAGGTCTGGGAACAAGATCTCAAGCATGATTCTTTTCAATCTGCATCAATTCCTCCTTCATTGCTTTAATCCAACTTTCATTATTGCATGCTTCACTTATTGTTTTTGGTTTAACTTTTAAAATCAGACAATACTTTACTGAATCTTGAGCAATATTTATTTTTGTTTGAACACCTTTGCTTCTATCTCCTATGATCTGGTCTTCAAAATGATTCAATCTTACATACCTTGGAGTTTTGGGAATCATTTGCACTTCTAATTCTTGGATAGGTTCATTCATGCTTGTTTCTTCTTCTTGTGTTTCTGGATTCTCTGAATCAATCTAAATTTGGATTGGAGCTTGGACTTGCTCTTCTTGGTCTGAGATATCATTTTGATCATCAGCTTCATACTCATAATACCTTGAGGGATTTTCCATGCCTTCATCAACTTTCACATTTGTGCTTTCCACAATCTTTGCTTTCCACAATCTTCCTTAATCTCTTGTTATAGCACCAGTAAGCTTTGCTTTGAATAGAGTAACCCAGGAATATTCCTTCATCACTTCTGGCATCAAACTTGTCAAGGTCTTCATCTCTTTTGATATAACATTTGCTACCAAAGACTCTGAAATACTTCATAGTAGGAGTGATACCAAACCAAAGTTCATAAGGAGTCTTACCAGTTTTGCCTCTAATTTGTACCCGGTTAAGAGTAGAAACAGTTGTGCTCACAACTTCTCTCCAATAGATCTAAGGAACATTTGCTTCCATCATCATGGTCCTAGAAGCTTCCTGGATGGTCCGGTTCTCTCTCTCCACTACTCCATTCTGTTGTGGAGTCCTTGGAGCGGATAACTATCTTTTTATCCCATGTTTCTCACATAATTCAATGAACTCTCCAGATGTGAATTCTTCACCTCTGTCAGATCTAAGGCATTTTATTTTTATGCCACTTTCATTTTCTACCATAGCCTTGAATATTTTGAACTTCTCAAGTGCTTCAGATTTTTCTTTTAAGAAAGTCACCCACATCATCCGGGAGTGGTCATCAATTAGCAACATGAAATATCTATCTCCTTGTAGACTCTTGATTCTTGTCAGACCACATAGATCAGTGTGCACCAAGTCCAACAATCTAGTTGAAGAATGTTCCTTACTTTTGAATGAGACTCTATTATGCTTACCTAATTGACATTCCTTGCACAAGCTATTAGAAGGTTTCACCAATCTTGGAAGGTCCCTTACAGCTAGGATGTTGCTTATCTTAATGATGTTATCAAAATTCATATGACACATTCTCCTATGCCACAACCAACTCTGATCAATTTGAACAAATAATCAACTTTTGTCAGTACCAACCAAGTAAAGATGTTACCTTTTGTCTGAGTACCGAATGCAATCTCAGTTCCAGGGCTTTCAAAGATCTTGCATTTTCTATTTTTGAACCGGAGATCATAACCTTTGTCTACCAGTTGCACAACACTAGGAAGATTATGCTTTAAACCTTCAACATATAGAACATCGCCAATTTTGTTCTTACCATCAAAAGAAATGGTTCCTCTGCATTTAATTCTGCCAGCAGAATTATCTCCAAATTTTATAACTCCACCTTCATATCTTTCTAGGTTTATGAAATTGTTCTTGTCGCCAATCATATGGTGAGAGCATCCACTGTCAATGACCCATTCATCATTTTCTTCAACCTAAGCAACCAGAGCTCTTTCTATCTTATGATTGGTAGATTCAATAGGCATTGGATCTTCTTCCTTAATGGCAATAAACACCTAGTCACTTCTGGATTTGGTTCCTATCTTAGATTCATCATCTGTTACTCCATCATCATCTTCTTGAACATAGTAACACTTGTTTTGAAATCTTGATCTATTAGGGTTAGGCTTTGAAAATCTTTCTGGACACCTTGAGGCAAAATGACCAATCTTGTTACAATTGAAACATTTGAAAGGCGGTTTCCCTTCATACTTATTGGATCCTCTTGGCAATAAGAGCTTTGAGTTGTGCAGCTTCTGACTCATCTTCTTCCAGATCTTTTCTTGCTTTTTCATACCATGATGGTTTCTTTGAAGAGTTCTCTACCAGATCATACCTTTGTTTTCCTTTTACATAGGCACTAGCTTTGAATGCAGATTTAGTCTTGGGGGGTGCATCTCCAAACTCAGCCAATTCAAATGCAGCTAATTTTCCAACCAATTAATCTCTTGTGATATTTGAAAAAGATCTGAATTCTTCAATAGTAACAACCTTGTGTTTGTAAGCTGGAGGTAGGGATCTGAGAACTTTGGCAACAATCTCATCTTCATCCAAGGTTCCACCAGCACACCTAATGCCACAAACAAGCTCATTTACTTTTGGCATAAATGTGGTGATATTCTCATCTTCATTCATTTTCAGGGTTTTGAATTTTCCTTTAAGACGCTGTAGCTTGGCACATTTAACATATTTGTCTCCTTCATGCAGAAGTTCCATCTTTGCCTAAATCTCATATGCAGTTTTTAAATCCATAACATTTGTCAGCTCTTAATCAAATAAGGCACTTAGTAAGGCTTCTTTAGCTCGAAGATTATCTTTAGCATCTCTAAATCTACAATTATCAGACCATTCTTTGGAGGAGCATACATTTTTGTAGCCATAGTCCAATATTGCATTCCCATACATTGCAAGTGACATTCCATGCAGCTTTTCCAAAGAGTGTAATTAGTTCCATCAAACCTCAAACTATCCTTGTTGTAGGAAGACATCCTAGATCTCCTCAAGCAATTAAGCTCTTTTAGAGGAACTTAGCTCTAATACCAATTGTTGATTTAAGGACAGAAAACTGAGAGGGGGGGTGAATCAATTGTCACAAAATTTCTGTTCCTTACTTAAAACCACCTTATATTTCAATAGCATATCAAAGATTCAATTATGAAACATAATGCAATAATTTAAGAGCAGAAATAAAACTCAACACAAATAACACCAAGATTTTAACGTGGAAAACCCGGTTAAGGGAAAAACCATGGGCTGACTAACTCAAGATTTTATTCTATGTTAAAAGAATATGAGAAATAAAATGGCACCTACCAATTAGGGCTCACTACCCAAGCACACTACTCACAAGAGGCACACTACCTACAAGAGACTTATTGTCTATAGAAGAAAATAAGTTCTAAAAACTTAAACTAGAAGTTAGCATCTTCATTGTGCTTGAATCAATTCCATTTAAGCTCAACACCTCTGCTCTACTATTTCGCTCCTCTTCCTTACCACCTCCTCATCATGACCACATTGGATGCTTTTGAGCAACTTTGCAACTCCTATTTATAAATGACATCGACTTTGGAATGATCATCAAAGTCGGCACAACATACACTTATTTTATTACAGAGCAATTACAAACATACAACTTGACTTATTTCAAAAGCTTCATGTGAGTTACTACATTGTCGACCACACATAGCTAGGACTTCAATCTTCTTTGAGGAACACATCACGCCTCGCAAAACATCTTCAAGATTATCTGCAACAGGTGCAAATCATCTGGTCGGCCAGGGCTGGGAAGAACGCCATTACTCGGAGGTAAATCTTCAACTACAAGCTCAATCTTCAATGTGGACCACCAACACAAACTAGACACAATCTAGAGACCTCCACAATCTTGCTTGAATCACCAAGAACATCCGTACAACTTCTACTTACTGTAATCATTTGCATCTTCATCCAGAATCTCAAGAACACAGTCAGTCATCTCTGTCAAACTAGAAGGATCACTCGCGGACCTTCAAACCACAGACCAATCAAGTTGTCAATTCTAATTAGCTTCCCAAACATGCCACCAGATCTGCATAACATGATATTGCATTTCTAGATCTTACCGGACCTATTTGTGTCACTCTGTCACCACTGAATTGCTACCAGAACAAGTTCTACTCATATACTCATAACTTCTTCAGATCTTCATGCGGACCCCTGAAATCTTGTCTGGACAACCTTCAAACACATATCTACAAACCCTTTGATGCGCATGCACTGATCTTCAACTATTTGGGATGTTTGTTTCATAGGACTTCACTGTCTTCACTATTCTTCTCTATTTCTGATGGGGTTAATTTTCTCAATATCCTCAGCACCTAACCCATCCAATTCTTGACATTAATGCAACAGTTGCAACAGTTTATTGGTTTGGGATTTTATGAATACATTTATTCACTCCTAATGGCTTATCCTCATCCTTCTTCTAGTGGTTGCATCTCTTTAGAGATCTGTTTAGGATCCCCATTTCCATTTGTAATCCCCTAGGTGCCTATCCCCCTCTCATGAGGCTAGAACCTAGAGGATCCTATCACAAACTATAAAATATCATTTCTCATTATTTTTATCCCCTCCTTATAAACTCCTTCACTATTGCAAATGATATATCTATAGTTTGGATCTCTCCTTTATTTCTTTATTAGGGTCTTGACAATGGAACCAATATATTAGGGGAATGACCATAGATCAAATATCTAATTCTAAGTTACTTGAGTGTTGTATTTATACCCTAGTATGAGAAATAAAAGGAATATTAGAGTTTATGTGGTGACTTACAAAAGGTTGCAGTAGGAAAGAACAAATGAAATTGACAATACACATACATTCACATACACATTATATCACATAACACATTAGACATCGATTAGATCATCATGCATTATATTATATTCATCATATATAACTCTAATACAATGTTCATACATCAGTCCTCATCCTTTCCTTATTCATTCCTATTACATTACTAATTATTTCATATTACCCATATATCTCATTGTTTTCATATATTCAATCTAGCTTCCTTTCTATTACATATCATATCTTTGAGCCCTAATTATACCTAAGTATAAATATACCAAGGAGTCTGCCTTTTGTACATTTTATGACCTTTAGATGTGTTGGTGGTCAACTAAGTGTGTTGCATCTCCTTTGTAGTGGATATAGATTGTTATAAAGTTAGTTATGTCCTACTAACAATGTGATTAATGAAATCTCTTGTACTATTTCTAACATGGTGGAAGTGTCTAAACAACCTCTTGGGCCTCCCTTGTCATTTCATGTTTGTTTGATCATTTCCCACATGTTCTTCACTTCACCTGTTTGATCTTTATTTTTCCCTTTGAATGGTTTTAATCTCATTTACAATCTATTTAGAATAGATAATTAGTGGTTAAAGTAGTTAATTAGATTAGTTTAGTTATTGAATTTCTATAGGATTTAACACTCTGTTGCAAATCTTTGAATTTGGGATAGATTAGTATTATTTTAGTATATTATATTTAAAAAATAGTTTGTTTCTTGTACAATTCCTATCAAAACAATAATATTGTTCTTCAAACATGCTATAAACAATAAAAAACATATCCAATAGTAGGTTAAAAATGATTAAGAAACAATTTTGTCCAACAAAGGAAACACTTTTATCTAAACATAAACATTAAATTAGGAAACATAAATTGTCATTGTACACAAATAGTAAACATCTAAATTTAAAATTAAAGAAGGCAATTATTTCACTTAAGAATTGTTTGCATACACATCCATTTTCCCTTTATTTTTGCATCATCATAATTAATTGTTAAAAGGGAAAGGACAATTTCTTGTTAGTATTGGTGTTTTGCATTCTCATTAAATAGTATCCTACATGCAGTTTTAAATTTAGAAAAAAAAAAAAAAAAAAACAATAAAACACAATTAAAACATACAAAAAAACACAAAATATCATAAAAATAAAAACAATAGGACCTTCCACATTTGATCTAAGGAGCTCCAACATGTCATCTTGAACAACATAATGATTGAAACAAATTAAAAAATAGTGTAAAGAAACACCTACATGTCACCAACTTTTAAACAAAATTGAAATCACATGCACACTAAGTCACTAGAGAAACTCTTATATTTTCTTCACTTTTTATTATAGTTTGGAATTTCATGTGTCTGGGTGAAGATAACTATAAGTGAATTGAGACAACAATTATTGGCCCTTATAGTCATAGAAGCCTTGGAACAAGAAGAGACATTAGAAAGGACTTGGCAAGAGAGTGAATGTCAATTGGGCATTGAAATAAATTTCCTAAAAACTCTCCTTGAAATTGAAACTATATGTGTAATCCTTGGCCTTGAAAATTCTCATCAAGATCTCCATACTTAATAACCAAAATCATTCAATGCCCACACCACAACTTAACTTAGCAGCAACACCATATGTAGGGATCTTTATTTTCATGAAGATAGACCAATCTTGCCAAAGTGGTTACAACACAAGTCAATATCATTGCCACCCACCAAATAGTTCTTCCATGTGAAGCTAGTACTCCTTCAAATTCTCTGTACCACTCCACCTACTTTTTATATGTGAGCAAGAAAGATCCATTAGAAATTCAATCAAATATGTGCAACACGTGAACATTTCATTTGTGATTTATGCACAATAGTGGCAAGCCATATTTGGAGTGTACAAGTCTATAGGAGCCTCCAAATACAAGATTAAGAATTTGGCCCTGTCTTGTAGACATGAAATATTGATTTAGATCCCACTTGATAAATTCCACGTTTCTACTAGTTTTGCCATAAGACTTATATAAACTAACTTTTAGAGTTGAAATCCCTAAAGAACACTATTAAGGAAATATTCTAGGTCCATTGCTTAGAATTGAAAACAATGAACATTCCCTTTACATGGTTGATGGAAGGTATAGATTAAACTTTGACATAAAAAAAACTCGTGTCTACCATGTCTCAAGGATCTTAGACACTTTGAGCCCTCTAGAAATTAGTGTTTTCACTATAGATAGATCTAGAGAAAGGAAAATACACCACAACTAGATCTAACTTTGAGTCCACTTAGGCAGTTAAGAAACTCTAACATTAGACTTTATGTGTTAGACTTTTGAGTCCACTTAGGCAGTTAAGAAACTCTTAACATTAGACTTTATGTGTTAAGACTTAAAGTTTAGAAACAAAATAAAATCACATAAGAAAACTTAGCACTTAGAAAATAAGGATAGGAATAAAGGAATTAAAATATTCGATTATGAATAAAATAATTTTTTTGACCAATGCATAGAATCGAGAGAAGAGGAGAATGAAGTCTAATTTAAATCTCAAATTAATTTTATTTGTGGGAATGGGAATAAGGCAATTCAAGAGCCAAAAATGGACAATATTAGATTGGATGTCAACAACGACTCTAGTTGGGGATGTGTAGCCCTTGTAGGTGCATCAAGAATCCATAAAATCTCTATGAGAGTAGACTAGATAGAGGACATGGGGCAAAACAAAATAGAGACCAAAAAACAAAATTCATGATATTTAAAAACAAAAACGCAAATGAAAAACAAGGAAACACACAAAACAACAACACAAAAATAGGGTAAAAAACCAAAACCTAAACACTAAACCAATATAGAGAAACATCCAAAATATGTAGATCTTCCTTTATGAAAATCTCTTATGGCCCAAAGCAATAGGAAAACATGATGCCACTACTTGCCTCTATCTAACACTGCATTCTCTGATAAGTGCTTCTACTCTATTTTGATGATGCAAGTAATTCCCATCTAAAAGATGAAAATAGCCCCAAAATAGAACATGTTCTTAAATATACTATTACTTTATGAATAAGAATACAAGGACTAAGGCAAAAAATTGAGGGTCGATTAAGAGGAAATATATTTTTGTTGAAAATATTGACATTGAAGCCTCAACACCCAAGGGTTGATGCCCAAGGAATATATATTTGGTCTAGATTGACAACGAAGTGTTGCCACATATTTGGTAGCACTAGATGTCCAAATAGATTTCAAATCTAGTTTCAATAGACTAGATATCTAATAATAATGGATTAGATATATGGTTGGTACTAAAAAAATTCACCTTCACTGATATGGTTGAAAATTTTATATTTTTAATTTTTTTGAACAAATTAATAGGTTTTGTAGAGGAAAATGTCTACTTTCAAATATAATTTTTAAAAAGACTTCAACCTACTTTATATCTCTTTACGATTTTGCAAAAAAATAATTCCTAACAAAATTAAAATCTATACTTACATGTATTTTTAATAAATTTTAACTTTGAAATGTAGTTTGAAAAATATTATAAGAGAACAAACTTTACATCATGCTCTACACATTTAAAAAAATCAATGTACAATTATGTTAGGTCAAATTAAGTGGGTTTTACATGATGGGTTTCAGATTTATACAATAATCCTACTAAATAATTAATTAAAAGTGATAAAATAAATTATATAAATATCCATGCCAAGCCTCAATGTCAATTGCACTTTTTCACAAAACGATGTTGAAAAATACTCTCATTTAGTAGTTTTTAGGTAGGTCATACACATACATGTTTTTGCCTTTATCAAAGTTGAAGAAAAGATCACTTTTGTACATCCTTTACTTAACCAAAATTTATCATTTGGATATTGGAATAAATTATATATTTGAAAACTAGAAAGAAAATCCTGCATTTCATATCTTTATACCATATTAATATTTTAACTAGAAGTTCTTTGAATCTTTACCCCAAGTACACTTAACTTAGATTTTCAAGATATATTTTGGCCCTCATTACATTTCACTCACCCACAATTGATCCTTTGTGTTGCAAGATCAATCTCAAGTGCCACAGATCTATGCCCTACGATTAGGAAATTTTGTCTTCCATAAAGAATTTTCTATGTTTTTCAAAACCTCTTCAAACAAGGCTTAAAAGTTTGATTTCTAATGGGCTCATTTAGAACCTTTCAACTTCACCAACAGACCAAATACCTTTCACCTAATAATATATTAAGTAAAACAAACTCTTCCCAAAAAAAAGTGATCTTCCTAGAAGCACGAATTAACGAACGTGACTAAACAAACCCACCAACCACAAACATTTTTCCTTACAATTTTTTTACATCGTAAGAAAAGCCCTCTTACACAGAACTCGCGATGGTACGAACACGAGTTATGACGCGCACTCTACATAATGGGAGATGCGAGTCAGAGCCCCTTCCAAGTGCTGTGAAGGTGTTCTCCATCACGGATTTTCGTTCTGCTTTCATAATAATGTTTCATGACGCGTCTCATGGTATATTAAAAAGCCATCTCTAAGAGCCTTGGAATGACATGAAATATAAGAAATTTTGCAAGAAGAAAGAGGCCTACGAACACGCTGTTTCAAGTTTCAAATTTTATAAGTAGTTAAACGTTTGTAAGAAGTTGAACAAATGGCTTTAGTTCGTTTTACTGACAGCTCTGAGATGGTGGACGATTCCGCATATGGTGTTCCTGGGAAATCTCAGTTTAATGTGGGATTGGAAAAATGTATTGGGGATTTGAGGGGACTGTTGTTCCAGAAAGAGGTGTCAGTTGTTGGAGTGCAATGCATGGGGGGCGGGGGTAAAACCACACTGGCAATGGCTCTCTGCAATGATCCTCAAATCAAAGGTATAATTCTCATCTCTATAATAGCAGTCGTTATGGTGCTCTGGTTTAGGTTTTATTACATCTGTTAGTTCATGCTAAGGTACTTAATCTAAAACAAATTTATTTTTTAATGGATAGCAGGATACTTCCACGATAATGTGATTTTCATCACCGTCTCACAGTCACCAAACCTGAAAGGAATTTTAGAGACTATATGGGAGAAGATTGCTGGAAGGAAGAAACCAGAATTTCAAAATTTGGAAGACGGACACATGCAGCTGCAGCTATTGATTTTGAGTCAACCAAAGCCAACTCTGGTGATTTTGGATGATGTTTGGTCTAGAGCAAATTTGGAAAATTTACTATTTGAAGGGCCTGGATACAAAACTGTTGTAACAACAAGAGACAATTCTACTATCCCCGCGACCCGGACTACCCAACTGTATCAGTTGCCATTGTTGTGCAGAAAGGATGCACTGTCACTTTTTTGCTTCTGGGCCTTTGGACGGACATCAATTCCAAGCACCGCAGATGCAATGATAGTAAAGGAGGTATAATTTTTATGTTCCACTAATTGTTGTTTTCTGAATGAACGATTCTACTAATTTTTTTATTCTCTAATATTCTACTCTTTATCTTTTTTCTCGAATACTCTAATCTTTTTCTTTTGAAATTTATGGAAAGTAACTTGAATACACAGCGCATAAAATTGTTTTTTTTTTATTCTCTAATAATCATATTCGAGAAACATGGAAAAAAAGTTGCGTATGATACCCGAACTCGAATTAGAGGAGAGTTTATTTTGTCTAATTAACAAGGGCTTTTTCGTGGGGAATCTGATTTTAATGACATATGATGATTGACACTGGGCTTTAGTAATATAAGGAATGTTTGAGTAGGATTAAAACACTTAATTATGCACAATGAAGAAACAATTTAAAATATCTTGTTGGTCAAGGAATAGAATTCTAAATAATTCTGAAGTTGAAAGTAGGTCATATGGCATCAATTACATATAACAAATTTGCTGTACTTAAACATCATCTATTTTAATGGTCAAATAATCAATAGTAATTTTACACCTTATCCACAATAAAAAGTGGCGAATATTTGTCCTATTCTTATTGACCAAAATTGACTTTTGACTGTTGAATTGGATGATGTTTAAGAACAGTCTAGAAAATTTTCTTACCCTCCAATTGATTTGATAAATTTTCTCTTCATTTCTTGGATTATAGGTGCAAGCTGAATGTGGCGGCCTACCACTTGCTCTAAAGGTGATTGGAAGCTGTTTGCATGGGGAACCACATGAGGTCTGGGAGAGGGCAAAGAACAAGATTTCTAAAGGAGAACCCATATCAGATTATCACAAGAATGAGCTAATTAGGTTGTTGGAGATCAGTATCGATCCCTTAGATGATGTCGCCAAGGAATGCTTCCTAGACTTGGGTTTATTTCCAGAGGAAAGGAAAATATCTGCTGATGCACTATTGGACATATGGGTTTATGTTCGGAAGCTACAGTGGCATGACACTTTTTCAATCTTATCAGAACTTGCAAGCAGAAACCTGTTGAATTTGACTAGCACTCGAGGGTAATTACCTTTTCTTTCCCATATTGGGTTTTTTGCTGTCATTGTTAAACAATATGCTGATGTAGTACGACTTAGCAGGAGTGGAGTCGCAAAATCACATGGAAATGCCTCGGAGCTATACTTTTCTCAGCATAATGTAATGCGAGAACTGGCCCTGTATTTGGGATGCCAAGACGGTGTAGCCCACAGGAAGAGGTTTCTGATGCCTAAGAAAGAGCATAGTTTTCCAGCAAAGTGGGAGTTGCTTAATCATAGAGCTTTTGATGCTCAACTGCTCTCCATTCAAACAGGTAGGTTAATCCAAAAACCTCTTCCTATTTTAGTTCCAACCTGTGGGCCAAAAATTTCTTTGAAATATTAGCTATAATTTTTAATATTTACATCATTGCTGTCGGCAACTTAGCTGCCACGTACATATCAAACTATTTCTGTTTGACATGAATATCTAGTAGTACGATTTTGATATTCTAGTCACTAGTTTAGGGTTTATATTACACAGCCCATGCAAACTATTCAAAATTTCTGGATGTATTGAGTGTTTTTGTCATACTCTCTCATTAGTAGGATTATGAAACCTTACTGTACTCAATTGCAGTGTAACATTAATCACTCGTTTCCAATTGCATTTTTTTTGGATTCAACATCCAAATGACGAGAATTAAACCCAAATAACTAGCATTCATAACCAGCATGCATAATGATCTAACTGGATTTCTGTTCTGATTTATTCATGCAGGCCCTATGGAGGCAAACCACTGGTATGAGATGAATTTCCCTGAGACAGAGGCTCTGTTGTTGTTCTTTACTTCAAGTGAGTACTTTCTTCCACCATTTCTGAAGTCCATGAAGAATCTAAAATTTCTCATGGTATTCAATTATGGTACAGCAAGGGCAACAATAAAAGGTCTAGATGTTTTGTCTTCACTCACTCAACTCAAGAGTGTCCGCTTGGAGAGGTTGACTGCATCCCCTGTTCAGAAACAAAGTAAAGAACTATCTAGCTTAGAGAAGCTATCTCTAAGCTTATGCGAAGGGTTTGAATATGCATCCACATTCAACAGTATCAAGCTGCGATATTTTAACCTTGATCACTCGAGCAACTTGGAGGAGGTGCCCCCTAGTTTCTCTTATATGCCCTCTGCTCAGATCTGGTCTATTAGTCACTGCCACCTGGTTCAGAAGTTACCTTATGACCTTGGGAATATGAGCTCTCTGAGAATGTTAAGGTTGTCAGCATTACCAGGCCTAAAAGAGCTTCCACCAACAATTGGGAAACTTGGGCGATTGGAATGTCTAGACATTTCATTATGTGAAGGGCTGAAAGAGCTTCCAGAGGAAATAGGGCAACTAAAGAAACTCAGAGAGTTTGATATGAGAGAATGTTCTCGTTTGACGAGGTTACCAAGAGCTGTTTGTGAACTGAGTTCCCTCAAGCTTGTTATCTGTGATGAGAGGATTGGGAAGCAGTGGTTGCGGGCCAAGAACATTTCTATTCCAGAGCTTAGAGTTGAAATTGTGGAAGCACAGTTTAGTCTGGATTGGCTTGATGATTGACTTACCTCTCATCGTGAAGCGCAAGTTCCATGCAACTTCACAAGTACAATTCCGTATAAGCTCATCTATATTTTCATCCTATATTTATAATCGATTTTCATCGCATTTTCAGGACAATAAACACTATTTTCTATATTGTGCGTGCAGACCAACATCATCTCCATCCAAAGACATTTCATTGTTTTGTTTAAAGCAATTAAGTGGGTGTCTTGTAAATTTGTGGGAGGTGTCTGCACTGTAATTATGTTTGTCTCAGTCGCTTAGGCTGTCTGCAAATAATGCAAATGCAGAGTAGATTAATCTAAATAAACATAAATTCCAATTTTCAGTCTGTGTTGTAGGCCCAAATTTGCTACCCATTGCAATTCTTATGAGAAACATTTACGTAACACAAGAAAATGAAAGGATTTGAAACGTCAGACATGTTGTAAAAGAAATCTAATAAACATAAGCATACCCTTTTAATCCATACAAATAATGAAAGAACTTTCAAAATGAATAATCGCATAAGCGTTCTATCCACGCATAATTAATGTAAAGCGTTTTCACACACGAATAATAAACATAACCACTCGATCGCATCTGTTAAGAAAAGTCGTCGAACAGGGGTCGTGTAATAAATCGCAATTAAATAAATTATATTTATATTTATATTTATTATTATTATTACGCCGATAAAGCGTTCTACAGTGGCAGGCAGGGGTGAGAGCCCCTAAACAAACAAAAAACTTGTAATTTTAATTCAAATAAATAACAAAAAAAAAACATGTAATTTCGTATCTGCACAAATCCCCATATAAATACTCGTGCGGTCAGTTGAAATGGTCATAATCTTATTCGCTCAACTTTCTTTGATCAAGTGCTTTGACGTCTGTAAGATCTTGAAAGCGATTTGCATATCTTATAGACCGACACCCTTCCACTTGTGTTCTAAACCATGGTCTTTCACTCTGCAACAGCTACCCATTTCAGTTTCATAATTTGTTGAGAAGATTTTGTATGTTGGTCCAATTTACTTGATCATTGAGGGCATATGGCTGTTTAAAGAGGATGGCAGTCAAGCAGCCAAGGCCCATACAGAGAACACAGAGCAACTCTGTTCTCATGTTTGACAACCCCTCCAAAAACAGACCAGTCTTCAAATATTTTCGTGTGCTGATTGGATTTAAGTCCAGTAATTGTGGTGGAATCCCTGAAGCAACGGAAGGGTGTTTGAGCCCAACTTCTGCAATCGATGTGAAAAGTTACAGCAGATATTCAACAGGCACAGGGGTTGGAATTCTTGTAGCTCTTGATCATAATAACAGCAATGAAGAAAGCAAGGCCATGCCCATTGTCTCTGTAAAACTACTGTGGAAGATTAAGTGGATGTAAAGAGGCAGTTTTTGAAGATTCTGGGTCCTCAGCTTTATCCTCGTTTGAACCTGCTGATTTTCTGGATTCTTGTTATCTCTGCAGGCAAAAATTGTCCCACCAAAAGGACATATACATGTACGGGTAAGATCTACAATAAAACTTACACTTATTTGTTTTATGTGGACAACTTCGCTAATAAATTCTGTAATAGTATTCAAATCTTCCCATCTGAATGTAGTGGCTATTTATTTCTACTGCACACTCAATTTTGTTCTTTAAGTACAATGTTCATTTCTCATAATCAATCAATTTACAGGGCACTTGTTATCAATTCCTTCATTGCTTTTCATTCTTAGTTTGATTTTTAAAAGTAAACAAACGTTCTCCCTATTTTATGTCTTTAAATTACGAGAGCTTAACCTGACTTAGGCGACGGTCACATGGTATCTGAAATTTCTGAGCGAATGCTGCTGCTAAGAAAATTTTGGAGCTTTTTAAAGTGAAATGGTCCCATTTAAAACACGTTTCTGCTCATTTATATCTAATTTCTCAGCGTGGTTAGGTCAGGTTTCATTTTTGGTGACTTTAGTAAAGTGAAACTAATTATAGTTCAGTCAAATAATTTTTTTAATTTAGATCAGGTTCTATTTATATGAACAACCTCGCTAATAAATTTGTAATAGTATTCAAATCTTCCAATCTGAATGTAGTGGCTATTTATTTCTATTGCATACTCAATTTTATTCTTTAAGTATAGTGTTCATTTCTCATAATCAATCAATTTACAGGGCACTTGGTATCAATTCCTTCATCGCTTTTCATTCTTAGTTTGGCTTTTAAAAGTAAACAAGCGTTCTCCCTATTTTATGTTTTTAAATTATGAAAGCTTAACCTGACTGATGCGACGGCCACATGGTATCTGAAATTTCTGAGCCAATGCTGCTGCTGAGAAAAATTTGGAGCTTTTTAAAGTGAAATGGTCCCATTTAAAACACGTTTCTGCTCATTTATATCTAATTTCTCAGTAATGTGGTTTATGAATATGTGTTAAAACTGAAGGGTTGTAGTAATTAGGATAAAAATGATGGTATGTGTTTTGATTAAGTTTTTAAACAAGGTTAAAATTTTCATGAAGTGTGGTTAGGTCAGGTTTTATTTTTGGTGACTTTGGTAAAGTGAAACTAATTATAGTTCAGTCAAATAATTTTTTTTAATTTAGATCAGGTTCTATTTATATTAATATTTCAGCCGTTATTTTTATATCTAAATGGGGTTATTTCTACAAGAGTTAATTACTGAATTCAATTTCAATTTATTTATTTTTTAAATTATTGTTTTCTTTATATATATATATAAACATTATTATTATTAATTAATAATATTTATAATATTATTTAATTAAATATAAATTGTATAAATTATAGAATATACATAAATTATTATTTAATATATACATAAATTATAATACTAATTAATGATATACTATTCAATATGTGGGAGGCTAGGCGGGAGCCTTGCCACCTCAGCAGGGGTAGCAAGGCCGAGATAGTAGAGTAGGTAATCATGGATGGGAAGGGAGAGCAGTCGGCACGAGCAGAAGGGATGTTGGCATTCATTTCATTTAGTGTCAAGCTCGGCATTAGTTAGCAATCCTTCCCCAGTTTGGTTTCGAGAAGCTTCGGGCAGTCTAGAAAGGATACTAGCGCAGACGGTGTTACCTTATTGCATTCTCCCCTTCGTTCATTGCCAAATGCCTTCACACTTTGTAGCCATAGTCTCAACAGAGTCCATTCGCTGTGGGGGGATGGATACTCCAGTTAGATTAACCAACAAGAAGAGGCAAATGGCCTTCCTCAGCGTCATCACCGACCTCCGTCTGCAGAGAATGTTGCGTAGGTCTAACAAATTAATGGTGGGGGCTGTGAAGATGTTACTGGGCAGAGCTTTCTTGGAGAATGACGAACACTATCGAGTTGATACAGATATTTCATCTCGGGTCTTAGCCATGCTGTTTGAATTGGGGACGGGTAAAACAGAGGCGGATTCTATAATGAAGGGTATCTTCAATCCGGAGCATTTAAGGGATCTGGAGATGTCTTTGCAGGTGGCCAGCCCTGGGATTGATACCCCGTGTCCAAAAGACTAGAGACTCCTCGATGACCCTAGTGCAGTGATCAAGATCTTTCCTTTCATCCTGGACATCAAGGGCTTCGATCTAGTGTTGCTGAACGACCAAGCGGCAGTGGCAGTGGGCTTCATCAAAAGGGTTCTGGGTCTAGCGGAGGTTGTTGGCTTTCAATGGATGGAAGACTTCAACATGAAATTAGCAGAGTATGTCAGTAATTAGAATTTGTTTGTCACCTTTGCTTCATTTTGTATAGCAGGAGCAAAGCTATGATACTCTAGGATAGTGTTAGTCTCCTCTGGTTGTTAGTAGCTGTGACCCTGCGTGATCTACTTTCCTGTTCTCTCAGTTCGAATAGGTTGATAGATAGACTCAGACTGCGAGCCATGGAAAGGCTGATGAAAATGTAACTTTTTGATATCTTTTAATATAGTATTTCAATTACGAATAAAAAAAAATGATATACTATTCAATATAATATACATAAAAGTAAATAATAATATATATTTATATATATAAATATAATATTAATTAATTGAATAATAATTAATTATTATTAATATTATAACAAGAGCTGTGCAGCAGCAGGAGACCCTGCCACTGCCAAATACTGCCAGCATAGAGTGTGATAGGAGCATTTACAAGAGATGGAGAGAGACGAAGAAGAACAGGGCAATTTTGCAGCGCTGAATGGGCTACAACATGATATGTGGAAAACATGTGGACTGATCTACCTAAACAAACATGGACGAACAAAATCTTAATGATTTGAAAAATAGACAAATTTAATGACAAAAAGATTGAATTAAAAACCATATGAAGATTCAACATATAACTATCTCAGACTATAAACTACCTCGAATACTCTGTTTAGCACTCCCTTGAGAACAAATTTATTGAGAAGATGCCAACACAATCAATAAATAAGAGTAAACTCAGGAAAAGCTAAAAAGAGTGCACAAGGTATATTGGCCAACTTAGCCTTGGTCACTCTACCAAGGCAAGGTCTCTGAACACAGTATACAAGTCACTTGAAAACTAAAACTGAAATTCAACTTAGAAAAACAAGCAATTACCAATAGCTCCAACTTGTACTGCCTCAGCCAAACAAATTCATTGGTTAAACAGTAGTCTGGACATTTTTTCTGGCAAATGATAATATCACTGTCTTTTAACTGGCAGCAATTATATCCAGATCAGATTTTTGAAATCTAAACATTTGGTAGTTGGCACAAGTTGCCAGCAGGCTCCTTGGTCCTTCTGCTTGCCCCTTGGTTTCTTTTAGCTGCTCTTAGTTATAGAATTCCACAAGCATCGAATGATCCTCAATTATTAAAATAACTAATAAGGAATGGAATCGTGATAACACAGAGCGAGAGATAATACGGTATTCCAGGTTTCTTGCAAAAAGAAAGGGTATAAGATACTAGGGTTGAAAGATACAGTGGGAGGAGATTTAGATAGAGATAATGACTCAAAATCATTAGGATGGAGACAACCAATATATAGATGCTTAAAAGCTTAAACTGCATGCATGATAAATGATGAAAAGCAATCCAACACACCTTCATCTAAGTGGAACCTACATCTTTGTGGATTCTACCAATTGGACTTGGGACATAAACCAGGGCAAATTGCATGTGTATTCTAGTTGGTAAAAACCTGCATGAATTAAAACCTTCCAAGGCTAATCTAGAAGGAAAAATACTTTCAAAATATCACTAAAAAATACTTTAGAAAAGCAATGTGCGATCATTGGGAATTTAGAAAATAAATTGAACACAAGAACACTTGACTAGTAAAAATGTCTATGGTAGAAATCACTTAATTTTATGGATTCAATTTTGCAGGATAGAAGCCTCTCAACAATAGAAAGCACACAATTCAAATCAGGAAGCATACAAGTAGCATCAACTCCAAATTTTGCAAGGCTTCCCATGAAGACTGTGATTCTATTTAAAATATTGCTACACTGAAGTGTCAATAATGCAAAAATTCAGTCACCCTTCATTGGTTGCGCTTTCATGATATTATACTTAACATAATACAAAATCAAAGGTATGTGTACTCAATGCAACAAACATCTTGCATCCTTTAGTACATGAGCTTGTCTAATCATTTCCTAGAGAAGCTTGGATTGTCATAAAATCCATTAAGACGACTAGAGAAACTTTTAGACAAGAACAAATCAGCACAACAAAATATAAAAACAGCAGGTGGCACAACTATACTCAGAAGAAGGAACTTGTCTTTGCATTGCATATAAGGTGGGGCTTCAAGTTGTGCTTGCATTGTTACTAAAAAGTAATACACGTTGCCACTAAATAATTAATGAATAAAAAAGAAAAGAAAAACAATACCATACATCATTATATTCAATAAACTCAATAAAATAAGTACATGTAATATCAATAAAAGACTGGGGCAAGAGAACGCCTGTGTTGGGCCGTACAAACTACTTCTTCGGTGATTTAGTCTTGACCTGCCATACCAAACCCCATCATCCATAAGATCCAAAAAACAAACAGGCAAAAATAACTTAAGGAATGCATGAATTCACTGTTCAAATTTAGATGTAACTAGAAAAGAAAGTTTGCCCTACACGTCCAGTCATTTACAAATTTCAAAAAGAGGACGTGAAAACAAAAACTCATAATACACATAACTATTGATTCTCTGGTGCACATAAGTACCCTGAAAGCCACATGATTTTCTGTGTTGTTTTGTAGTTGCAGTTCACAACAGCTTTGCTTATTCTGCTCAACTGTTCGTCACCACCCAAGAAATTTGCATGTCAACAACATGAGCAAACATTGGAAGAGGATTATGCCCCAAAAACCTATTTAAAAGCCAACTACAATTATACTGAAAATAATAGAAAAATTATGGTATTTCCCACAGCATGGCAAGGATTCTTTGGACATTACTCAGAAATAGTTAAAATACCAGAAACAACTAAAGCTGTAATAAATTATGAAATGAACAAGACTTAATTTAAGATAAGTATAAAACTATACTGAAAATAACAATAAAGGCATTTCCCACAGCATGGCGAGGATTCTTTGGGCGTCATTCAGAGACAGCTAAAATGCCAAAGACAACTAAAGCTATACTAAAATGAACAGAAAAGCTAAAGCCACATAATTTTATTTATAGTTAAGTGCTAATTTATCATCCAACAAATTTGCATGTTACTAGCATAAGCAAAAAGTGAAAGAGGATTACAGCCCAAAAACCTATTTAAAGACAACTAAAACCATACTAAAAATTAAGATATTTCCTGCAGCATGGCAAGGATTCTTTGGGTAAGATAGCTGAAACACCAGATACAAGTAAAGCTATTCTGAAATGAACAAAAAAGTATTTAAAGACAATAAAATTAAGGTAAAACTATACTGAAAATAGTTCAATAAAATTAAGGTATTTCCCATGGCATAACAAGGATTCTTTGGGCACTATTAAGAGACAGTTAAAACACCAGGGACAATTAAAGCTATAGTAAAATGGAAAATGAACAGAAAATTAAGGTACTTTCCACACATCATGGCAAGGATTCTTTGGATATGCCTTTGAG
This sequence comes from Cunninghamia lanceolata, assembly GCA_027924645.1. Classification (NCBI taxonomy): domain Eukaryota; kingdom Viridiplantae; phylum Streptophyta; class Pinopsida; order Cupressales; family Cupressaceae; genus Cunninghamia; species Cunninghamia lanceolata. Next base: position 9,871,610 of record BSBN01000937.1, on the reverse strand, counting down.
TTTTGAACTTGGGCCATTGTCACTAAGCATCTGACCTTACCACTTCACTCCAGCCCCACAGACAATAAGTTACTATGTTAGTAATCAACAATCCTGCCCAGAATTCTGTTAAAAATTGAGTCATGTCAGGCTCTAACATGACTACGTTTTGTCCCCTTTCACATTTGCAGAATCACGTCTGCATTTACTATAAAAAATTAAAACTTAAACAGGTCCTTGATAAGCTTTCTTAAATAAGGAACCATGCAACCTTTTTTTCTTTATTAAGGATTTTTTTAGTTTTATTCATCACTATTTGTTTTGCATCTAACTAAAACATCTTGATGACGAACCTTACAGGTAATTATGTTCCTTTTACAAGGGCTACAGTCTTGTGGAGTTATTTTTTCACCCTTTTTGTTTTTCATGTGTTGCAATATCCATCCATTAGAATATTGTATCTGAATAGATTTGCAGAAAAGCATGCCTCTTCCATTTAAGCAAATGTCACCTGTGCATGTTTCAACTAATTATCTCTACAGAGTCCCAACATCAGTGTGTTGGAAGTTTGATGACTAGGAATGAATTTTACTCACAATTATCTCTCTATACAACTCTAAACATTCACCTCATCCACTCCACGTTGCCACAGAATGAAGCGGTTCATTACAAGTTCCACAGTAATTTTCACTACTCTTTGTTAACTTGAGTCTTCTCCACCAAGAAAATCCTCCAATTGATTTCATCACGTTTTTGAAACTATACAGCCAGTCAGGTGACCACTACCAAACAGACTTAAGCAGTAAATTCCACCAAATTTGCTTGCCTTCATTTAGAATCATTGTCTGACCTAAATCAACCCTTTTCTTGCAAACCAAGTAATACATCAAGAAATTATGATTTTTCTTACTCTATTTCCCACCAATTTCTCCTAGCATTTCTGCAAAATACTTCACTCTTGTATTCCTGTCAGATTTGTTGTCTATATTGCTTAAGATAAAAAAAATTTCTACCCCACTTGCCTCCTTCATGCAAATTATGTGAAGATATACTTGTTTTCTCTTGAGTTTATTATCAAGACGATAAAAAATTACAAATTACAAAAGCTATAAAGAAGTTCTAGCAAAAAGAAGAAAGGGAAAATTACCACTTAGCAAATAACATCTGAAAACATTGAACTGTAATACAGCATACAACAATCCTAAGGTAACCCAAGAAGTGTACTGGGGAAGACGGTGAATCACTGATCATTCTGTGAACGAAAAAAACTCCACCATTAATGAAGTAGTCATTTTTTCACTCAAACTAAAGCAAAAAATCTTACAAGACTACAAATCAATTTTGCACTCTACAGATTGGACCTTCAAAATATAGTTTCAATTTGTTCATATCTAACGGTCAACACGACCCATTGTTTTAACAAGATATTTTGGTTTTATGTTGTAGCTCAGAAACCTAACCAAGTCCAGCATTGTTCAGAGTTATGTTACACCATATTTCAAAAGCCTTATTTGAAAATCTGCAAACAATTCGGTCATATTTGAAAAGCATATCTTTGTTAAGGTTTTTTAAAAGACATTAGATATGCATGAACAATGCATTAAGCATACAGTAGTACTAAGAACCCTCTTCAACCTCTTGCCATCTATTATGCATATCGGTTTGTTCTTACTTCTTTCCTGCTTTACTTGTGGAAGTGATATGAACCTATAGTAATGTTGGTTAAAGGTAATAAGTCTAGTCTTACATTATAACATTGTTTTGTGCATGTGCCTTCTAAATGGTTCTTAATCCTTCATTACTTACAGCAGAGAGGCATTTCCTTATGTGATTGCCAATAAGCAAGAAAGAAAATGTGAAATTGCGAAAATATATACATTTGAATTGTAATTGCTGACAACATAATGAAACTTAACATTTAAGAAAACAAAAGACAATAGCCTTACAGATACCACAAATGGGAAGTGTTCTATTTTCATTGGCAAAGACATAACAACTAAAGAGGCTCAGGGACAACTTATGCTTAAGTTTCTTAAAACCTATATTAAGAAGTTCCATCCACTTACCAATGTTCTATTCACACTATAAAATCGTCTATTAGTATTAACTAATATTGACTTAGTAAAGATTTATCTATGTAATAGCAGGATTTCTTCAGTGTATTATTCTGTATATATGTGTTTAGAGCACTTTGCTTGACTCTATTGTTCCCTTGGTCCTTTCTTTTATCTAAGTTTTCTTCAAACAACGAGAGGGAACCCAAGTTAAAAATAGTTGTGTTGTGACCAAAAGGCCCAACAAATATCTCTTGTGCATCCCCATATATAGAGACATATACATAGATAGTATAAGACCAAAAGAGCATAGAGAAACATCAAGCAATGTGCTAATTTGACTAAATCAACCTCTCCAAAATTCGTGCAAATACACATGACCCATGTTTGAAATTTAATCCAAAGTAGAATGTAGAAGGAAAAAGACACCACAAACCTCCCTATGATCAACGTATATAGTGGACACACGAAATAAATGGCCTATGTTTCAGCTCAAAAAAAATCATAGTTATCTCAATAGAAGAAAGTGTTACCAAGAACATTCTCGCTTAACATTGCCACCCACAAGTAAAAATGCACCATTGGCCCAGGAATTCCAAGCCTACCTCTACCTTTACTTTTACTAGAGAGCTTTATAATGAAGACCAAAAAACTTTAAGTACCTACAAGCTATTTAAAATGGAGAAGCAATTTTGTTACAAATTATGCCTAAATTAAGATAAAAATAAACAGAACTACATTAAGGCATCCATCTACTCTTGTATCTAATTCAAGGCAAACAAGCATCTAAATATTTAATTGTAGAGCAAATTTGAAGCTGGCTTAGTATTTCAATGAATTGCAGAAATAAAGGACTGCAAGTCCCCTGCCACCTTTTTATGATAAAACTTCCGCAACAAAATTGGACATTGAATGTGAACACTAATATAGTAACAACTGAAAGTGAAAACCTCACACAACATCCTTGAGAAAGGCACCAAGCTTTAAAATTATATTATCCAAAATATGTACAGTGAACTAGTAAACTGAATGGAAAACTCAGAATACAGCATGCTCATATAGAAATAAATTCGTTGATTTGAAAATATATCTACATTTCTATGCATCAAAACAAAAGGAAGTGACCAGTCCAAAAGATAAAAAGTAGACTAATAAGCTGAATGGAAAACTCAACAAGCTCATATAGAAATGCCTTCGTTGATTTGAAATTTTTACCTACATTTCTAATCATCAAAACAAAAAGGAAGTGACCATAAATTTAATAAGACAATATACAAAAGGCATAAAAAGGATGTAGTAACCATACAGGCTTGAACAAGTGCAGGGTGCAAGGAAGCAATTCTATCCATATATGAAACAGAGTTGCTGCTTTCAGATTGCTGCATTTGTATGGCAGCAAGAATAGATGATGATTGTCCTGCACCTTTAGGACAGCCCACATGGCTTTCACCGCATGCATTCTCTTTCTGTAAACGATGATGGGCTTCAGCTCCAGACCCTTTCTGGGTTCCCTCTTCCTGATAGATGGGCCTTCTTGTTTCAACAGAGCCTCCGTTTGGAAAATAATAAAATATTTACCATTTCCTTGCTGGCCAAATCATCAAGCAAATATGCAGCTACAAACTCCTGAGAATACTTTGAGTAATGCACGTGTATGTTGTTAAACACCAGAAGCACATCTCTGAAGAATTCTAGACTGCTAGAGTAGGATCCTTCTCTAACTTTAACCTCAACATACCTTAGTCCATATGCCTTTGAAAAGTGCTTCGGTAGTAGACAGTACACTGCAAAAACATAAATTAATTGTGCGATTGATGCCCATCAGCAGATCAATTCATGCTTGAAAAATAAATTACTATGTCCTAATATGAGCATGAAAAGCTTGAAGGCACTGGACAGCAGCTGGCAATGAGATTATTGGGGAAAATTGAGGCATAGGCCCAAGTCCAGTTGATGAAATTTGGGTTTGAAAAAGCAGTTATAGAAACTAAACCTGGGTTTGTACCCTATGTTTGAATATGGAGCCAAACTTGTGGGCACTGATAGCCCTCAAACACTCAAGGAGAGGGTACAATTTACCAGGCCCTTGGCCTCCCTCAGGCTTCTCTGGCTCATGGCGGACATGTCATCGATTCTCTCACCTGAACAATTTTGCTACTGCTTCTGCTTATTCCACCCCCCCCACAGATTCCTTTGTCAGCTTCCTCCACAATTTCTCCGCATTCTGCACTGCCCTCTTGGAAGCCATCACCTGATGGCCTCGCCAGTGTTTTGGATTGCACATCCATAGATTCTTGCAACTCTTGTTTCATTCTGTGGGGGTGGTCCTTGGCTATTGTATCAGAGTTTTCGTAGTAGGAATCTAAAGGAGAGGCAGCCACACAACCTCCAACCGCAACCCCAGACTTGAGGGGTATGGATGTGGGTGTGGATGTGGGTGTGGGCGTGGGCGTGAGTGTGGGTAGAGAGGTTTCAACACAAGGGAGCTTTAATTGGGACAGATGTTGTTTCCCATGTTTCTCATGCGACCACAACTCCAGATCTGCCTTTCCCAAAATCAGATGATCTTGTTTCGCCCAGATCTGCTCCGGTTCATCCTTAGCTTTTTCAGCTTCGACTCCAGAGAGCTGCAACACAAGCAAAAGTATCAGCTCTTAAAATTATCATTTATGTCTTGATGTGTGGGATTGACGATTAATTCTTTCCTACCTTTTCACAAAACAAGATAAAACAAGAACCATTAAGGCTGTCCAAATTTGATACCTTTCTCTATACAATATTCAATTGAAATCCACCCTAATCGTGCATCACTATCCATGATTTATATAGAAACCCAGATATAAAAACCACAGAGGGCATCCAAACTAGCTACACTTTTCTATCACCAATTGCAATTCACCCTAATCTTTAAACATTGCATTACCATCCAGATTTGAAAACAAGCCCAAGTACAAAAAAGCTAAAAGGGTATCCGAATCTATACCTCTTGTGTACAACAATAAGAGGATTCCAGACGATCTTTAAACGAATCTAACCACCATTGTAACCACATCCAAATGCCTGTTTGTTTTAAACGCCTAGGCCCTGTGCAATGCTGCTACACGTCTGAACAAACCCTGCACAGTGATGGTGAGTGGCTTCTGGTGATTGATTTATTACTTGAGTTTGTCCCAATCGACTAAAATACTAGATTTAATCCCTACACCCAGGCATTGACACCTACCTCCAGGCATTCCTATAGTGGCTACCGTGAAGTGGTCAAAAGGCTGAGAATCCGTAGTGTTTAATCTTCATTCTTGCTATGGCTATCCACCACAATATTATAGTTTTGCCTCTTCCTCTTCGATTTCTTTATTTTCTCCTGAAGCACAATTCATAAAACCCATAAAATAACACTAATACAGTTAATTCAAACCCTAAACGCTTGAATATTCACATGCAATGAAATGATAAAATGATAACAGCACCTCCAAGTCCTCCTCTTCTTCTTCCTCATCATCATTCTTGAAGACGGCGTCTGCAACAGCCTTGTCCCATTCATTGTTATACAACCCGTTGTATAAGAGGAGCGATAAAATATGAAAAAGCGGAGGGAAAACCCCCCAACTCACAAGCTGGGAACACCTGTTCTGAGATGATCACAAAAACGTCATGAATAAAATAGAAATAGTAGGGGTATAATAGTGCCCCAACGAGAAAATGGCAACAGTGAGAGGAAAAACAATAAAATATTTGAAACCTTTGATATCCCTTTAATATTTTCATATTGCACGAAAATCTAAGCAAACTAATGAGGGAAATGTTGAGTGAAAACAATAGTCTGCCCATATTAATAGTAATTTATTAATAATAATATATCAAGTAATTAATAAATAATTAATATCCAACCCTTTGGTTTTGAGAAGGATATCTCTAAATATATAATTATTATTTTTTAAATTATGTTACTATAATTATTTTAAATATTTAATTATATTATATTATATATTTATTAACTATATATAATATACAAACATATATATAAAATATAATATAATTAAATGTTTAAGCTAATTATAAAGTATATATTTAGACTAATATGAATTAATATTAAATATATACTTTATGCCTATAAGGGTGTGGTTCGATGGTTAAGTCTCTCAGTTGTAGTGGCGGCCACCAGAGTTCATTGTTCTGGACAAAGTCGCTCAGTTGTAGTGGCGGCCACCAAAGTTCATTGCTCCGGACAAAAGCATTCGCGTGGAGTCGGAGGGCATGTCACACCAGCATCGTTGGTCACATTAAAAAGTTTATCAGGGCATATATATATATACCAAAGTTCATTGCTCCGGACAAAAGCATTCGCGTGGAGTCGGAGGGCATGTCGCACCAGCATCGTTGGTCACATTAAAAAGTTTATCAGGGCATATATATATATAAGTTTATTTTATATTAATAATAGTCATATATATATATATATATATATATATATATATATACTTTATAAATATTATATTATATTAGGGTGGCAGATATATATATATATATATATATACTTTATAAATATTATATTATATTAGGGTGGCAGGGTGGGCACCCAATCCAAGCATAGTTGGATGGGTCGTTGCCATAAGGAACTATTATGGTAGGTTCTTGTTTGGCTATCACTCAACGGCATTGGATGAGATGTTGGCACTCATTTCACGGAGACTCTCCCCTCTCCGTGCTGAGCTCACAGACCGTCAATGTGAGCCGTCGCACGCGCAGCTCCAACCAAGCTGTTCAGGAAATAATAACAAGCATGAGGTTAAGTAAATGCATTCCCTCCATGCTACAGACAGAAAACATTCTTCGAAGTTGTCACCGTGCTCTTAGTCCTCGGTTGTTTTCTTCGGCGACAATAGTGGACAGTATGGACAGGGGCTCTAGTTTTATCGCAAAAATTTCGGTGCATGGGCTGATTAACTTGGGCATATCGACCCCTATTCAGTTGGAGAGTTCGATGCGACAGATGGCATTTTAAGGTGCTGTTTCAGATTTAAGGCTCAAACGGATTCTGCGTAACCACGAAGGTTTTCTCCTTCCGGCGGTTAAGATAGTTCTGGGGGTGGACTTTCTGGCGGCAGACAAATTCTACAGGGTGGATTCTCACATTTCCTCACGTTTCTTAGCATCAATCCTGGATGCAGGGGTGTCTACAGAGGCGGCGAAAGTCATCATGACAAGACTGTTTAAACCAGAAATCCTCCGGGGACTCAATGACATTCTTGAGGCGGCCATTCCTGGGGTAGGAATCCCCCGTTCGAAAGACATAGCTGCCCATACAGATCCCCTGGAGGTGACTAAGGTCTTACCGTTCATCCTCGATTTAAAGGGCATCGCGCTGGTAGAGCACCAAGATCGGGTCCTCCAGGTCTATGGGTTTCTTCAGAGCATCCTGCAAGAGGACGAGGACTCCGGGGAAGGTGTTTGGGTGGATAGGCTGCGGGCCTTGGCTGTGGAACTCGGCGTTTTCTGATCCCATGGTTGAATCAAAACATCAGTAAGTATGTTAATATTATAGCCATACACAGAATAGTAAGCTATTATTACAGTTGTAGAAAGCCTAATGGCTAATTTTGTAGAGCTCCATCTGGCCCTAGGAAAGGTTTAGGGTTTTTGTCAGTTTGGCAGTTGCAGGTAAACGGAGTAAAGGCACCTGCTTGTTCATATTTTCTCTCGATCAATATAAACTAATATTTACGAATCAAAAAAAAAAAAAATTATATTATATGAAAACTTGTAAGTTTATTAATATGAATGAATTAACACTATTTGATTTGGAGAGGCCATGTGAAAGACCTAAAAAAACATAAAGTAGGTATATATTTCTTTTTGGTTTTAATAGTTGTAGGTATTTGTGGGAGCCATTTTTTAATTTATTGATGACTTGAAATTATAAAAAATTGGTGTAGTTAGAATAATTAATATTGTAATAATGATTTGTAGAAAGCTTATTAAGCTCAAGTTTTATTGAATATATTTAAAAGATTTTGATCTAAAATTTAGTGTTATAACAAGAATATAATATAGTAACCCTATAAACATATATTTTTGAACAAAATAAGAGATCTATACATATATTTATATCTAATTTCTCAGTAATGTGGTTTATGAATGTGTTAAAACTGAAGGGTTGTAGTAATTAGGATAAAAAAGATGGTATGTGTTTTGATTAAGCTTTTAAACAAGGTTAAAATTTTGTGTGTTTAGGTCATGTTTTATTTTTGGTGACTTTGGTAAAGTGAAACTAATTATAGTTTAGTCAAATAATTTTTTTTTTAATTTAGATTAGGTTCTATTTATATTAATATTTTAGCCATTATTTTTATTATCTAAATGGGGTTATTTATGCAAGAGTTATTTATTTAATTTAATTTCTTTTTTTTTTAATTATTGTTTTCATATATATAAACATTATTATTATTAATTAATAATATTTGTAATATTATTTAATTAAATATAAATTGTATAATTTTTTTTTAAAAAAAAGGGGTAAAAATTTTATTGAAATTCAGAAAAAAGCATTACAAAACATCAAAGGGCCAAGGCCCCGGGAATCCATAAGAAACAGCCATACAAAGCATGAAACAACATCATCCTTCACCAATACCATTCCCATCCTTGGCAAGAATCTTCTCCAAGTCATGTTGGAGCTCATGAGGACCCTACTCCCACTCATCAATCTTCCAGCCATCTAAATGCTCAGAAGCCCACTTAGCCAAACAATCTGTTGCCCTATTCCACTCCCTTGGAATATGGACAAAAGACACCATCTCCATCAAAGAACTTATCTGCAGAATCTGCTGCACCATCATAGCCAACTACCAACTAACATCAGAAACCTTCTGTTTATTCAACAAATTAATTAAAACCTGTGAATCAAACTCACAGATAACCTTGTGCCATCCCAAAGCATAAGCCCTCTCCAAAGCGTAGAGGATCGCCAAACCTTCCATAAGGTTGATAGTTTGCAATCATTCATGAACAGAAAAGAAAAAAACCACCGATCTCAAAAAATCCCTGCCAGTCCCATCAATCCCAACAGGCCCAGGATTGCCCCTTAAAGAACCATCGATATTGAGCTTCAGAATGCCAGCCAAAGGGGGTAGCCAACTCCCCACCCTTTGAACTTTCTTTTTCACTCACCTTCCTCTCCTGACATAAGCAGAAGCTGGAGACAACCCCTGAATACCCAATTTATCCACTAGCTCGGGATCTCATTTCTCCAAAGGGAACACCACATCACACTTAGCTTCCACTGTCTCCCGAATCATACCCATAATTTTGTGCCAAACTTGTTGAATCAACAGCTTCTCACCTCGAAATATTCTGTGATTCCATTCCAACCAAATCTGCCATAGTATTAAGGAAGGCCCAGCATACCACACATCTTGCAAGAAAGAGGCCATAGAAGGAGGTCTACCCAAACTACTCCAAAAATCCACCAGGGAGGAAGCATGAACATAAGGGTTTTTCCAAACTTCTCACAAAAAATGCCAAAGCTGCAAAGTCAAGGGACAACGGAAAAACAAGTGAGAGGAGTCCTCCTCTCCACATCCACACAAAACACACATAGAAGGACCCTGAAAACTTCGCTTCCGAATATTATCCCATGTCAAGCACCTATTCCAAGCCAAAGTCCAGATAAAGAAGTTACACTTTGGCCAAGAAAGCTTATTCCACACTTTCTTCCACCAATGAACCTCCACCCCATCCAGCCGGTTAGATACCAACACCTGATATCCAGAAGCAACAGTATAGACACCCTTAGGATTAGGAGACCAGGAAAGAACATCCCCTTCCTAGAGGGAGCTACAACGTCTATGAGAAAGGATACTATGAAGCTCAGCACACTCCTCCATACCAACAATAGACCACTCATCAGGATTCTTCCATCTCGCCACCACCAACTGCCCATGAAAAGAAAAGGACTTGAAGTCACTCACCCTTGACCAGCTTGCCTCACAGAACCTCTGGCACAGAGTCACCAAATTAAGAAACTGAGAAACAATGGGAGGAAAACCATCTCAAGAGTCAGACCAAAAATGAGCTTTTGTCCCTCTTTTACAAATCCAAAATAAGCAATCCTTGACCAGAGCAGCCCTTTTCTTGAGCGTACTCCAAATCACCGAGCCTTTCCCCACCAATGGATAATGAGGAATATCAATCTGAGGGATCCCCGAGAAGTATTTATGTGTTAATATCCTGGCCCATATCCCATCCTGCTCCACATACCACCACTAATACAATTTAGCAGCCAACGCCATCCCTGACAACAACGACTGCCTTAACCCAAGGCCACCAAACTGCTTCGGGCTACAAATAATGTCCCATCTGGCAAGGCTCCATTTAGAGGACAATAAGCTACTAGCCCATAAAAACTGTCTTTCTAAGGAATCCAATTCCCTAACAAAACCCAAAGGGGCCACCTGAATCATACATCTATAAATGGGGAGGGCCTGCACCACAGACTTGAGCAACTGAACACGACCCGCAAAGGATAACCAACGATGGGTCCAAGGATTAACTTTCACACAAAATTTATCCAAAATATTCTGCCAAGACTCCCTAGGAAGTCTTCCAACAGAGACGAGAATACCAAGATAGGTCAAAGGGAGAACCCCAGTATGAAATCTCAAGATATGAGCAATTCGCCTCTGAATGGAACCTGGAGTATTGAAGAAAAAAATGGAAGACTTATCTTCATTAATCAGTTGGCCCGAAGCTACAAGATAAACATCCAACACCTTGCACAAATTTGAAGCTTCCCTAATTATAGCCATACTCATCAAAGCACTATCATCAACAAATTGCAAGTGAGACTGTGGAGGTAAACCACCTCCCCACCCCCACCCCTGAATGAAACCTAACTCCACATTCCTTCTTATCAAGTGTCCCAGACCTTCAACAAGAAGAAGAAACAAGTAGGGAGAGAGGCACCAAAAAGCTTAGAGTGCTCACCATTTATTAACACAGAGAAGGAGACTGAAGTAACACAACTCATAACCCAATAGATCTACTCATCCCCAAAACCAAAAGCACCAAGAACCTTCCAAAGGAAGGACCATCAAACGCGGTCATAAGCCTTGGCCATATCAAGCTTGATGAACATCGCCTTATCTTTGGAACTGGCCATAGAGTGAATGGTTTCAGTTGCGATAACAACCCCATCCAGAATCGAACGTCCCGCCACAAAACTACTCTATTCCTCAGAAATCAGCACTTTAAGCCACTTTTTCAACCTATCAGCAATCAATTTAGAGATAATTTTATAAATCACATTGCAAAGAGAGATAGGACGAAATTGACTTACCTATCTGCACCATCACACTTTGGGATGAGAGAAAGGAAGGTAGAATTCAAAGCCCGTAACATCTGTTTATTCTTACAAGACTCCTGAATAACTGCCAACAAGTCCAACTTGATAATCTCCCAGAATTCTTGAAAGAACTCAATCAGGAAACCATCAGGGCCAGGAGATTCCCCCCTCTTCATTTGAAACACAATCCCCTCTAGCTCCTCAATTGAAATATCACTCATAAGATGCTCATTCATCTCCCTAGAAACCAAAGAAAGGATACAAGAAAGGACTTGAGCTTCCTCATCAGAACCCCCTGCGAGTCCTCCCTGAATAATGAAGCAAAATAGTGCATAGCTTCCCGTGTGATTTCATGAAAAGAAGAAAGAGTTTCACCCCTGTTATTCACCAGAGCAGAAATAGAATTGCCATGTCTCCTGGCTTTCACCGAGTTGAAAAAAGCAGTATTTGTATCCCCTTCCTGAAGCCACTCAATCCGAGCCTTTTGTTTCCAAAAAACTTCCTCTCGTAGCTCACACTCTTCCAGTGCTTTCAAAGCCCTAGTCTCTTCCCGCAGCAAGTCCTTAGTCACTCCATCCTCCCTGATCAACCTCGTAATACCATCCAACTCAGCCTGGGCAGTAGTCTTAGCATGGAAAATGTTTCCAAAGCATTGTCGATTCCAACGTTTAAGCTGATACTTGACAAATTGAAGTAACTTAGCAAAATTATACATTATTGTACCATAAGCAGGTCTACCATACCTCCACCACTCAGCAATATAGTCATGGAGAGAGGAGTCACGCAACCACATAAGCTGGAACTTGAAAGGAGACTGAGGTACACGAGTTGAAGAAATAGCCAGCTTGATAGGCCAATGATCTGAGCCCCTCCAATCCAAAATTTCAGAGCTAGAAAACCACAACCCACCTACCCAGTAGCAAGAAACCAGAAAGCGGTCAAGTTGTTCCATAATGCAGTTATTCCTAATCCTCTGATTGTTCCAAGTAAACTGGCTATTAATGGGCTTGATATCAACAAGATTTAAAGCTGAGATGTTATCTTGAAGTAGCAACACAGAAGGCTCAAGCCTCGCAATACCACCCCGCTTCTCAGCCAACTCAGAAATAGCATTGAAGTCTCCAGCCATAATCCATGAATGGAAAGGAACCATGCTTCAGACAAACCAGATATGGGACCACAAAAGTTGTTTACCCTAAAGTTCAGTAGGCGCATAGATATTGGAGAAGAGAATAGACTCCCCCGTCTCAAAACAAGATGCAATCATAGAGATAGAAGACTGAAAGGACAACCACCAAAGAGGGCAGATCTTTTGAGGATTCCATAAACAAGCCACTCCCTCAACAGACCCTTGAGCACCAATACACTGGCACTCTCCACTCCCCCACAACTTAGGCACTAAACCAAACATACACTCCATTGATAACTTAGTCTCTTGCAGGAAAAGAACATCAGGAGATTGACTTCTAACCAAATCACGAACAGCTTTTTGTCGAGGGCCACTGTTCAAGCCCCTTACATTCCAGGATAGAACAATCATTTCAAGGGGCTCGAAAAATGAGAATCCAGAGTCTTAACAAACCCTGACTCTACCAAAGTTTCCCTTGTTAATTTAATCTTTTCCAAATCCTTTTTTCTACCAAGCTTGGAAGACTTCTCCCCGGCCCCTTTTTTTGGATCCTTTTGATGAAGACCAAAATGAGAAGAAGAAGACTTACTAATCTTCAGCCCCTCAATACCTGCATTTGAAACAAGAGGAGATCCATCCTCACTACCCTTCTTCCCTACTATAATAGGAACCAATTCCACCTAGACTTCCATTTGAACATATGTGTCCATTTGCAAAGCCCTATTATCCTGCAAAACCTGAGTAGCTTCAGAAAGAAGGCCCTTCTGTCCTGTACCCAAAGCACCCTGACCCAAATTCACCAAGCCTGGATTCACTTCCTACTGGCTGAGATCATCTAAAACTTCAAATCTGTTGAAAGAATCTTCATCCTGCCTTTTCCTTTAAAGTCCTCTTTTGACCTCTATTCTTATTTCGAGCCTTGACAGGAATGAAACCATCAGCCCCATCCACATCACCAGGAATGGGTTCCTTCCCCTTTTCAACCCTAGGGGGATTGCGGGGAGGCTGAGAAGGCTGGGAATCCACAGGGCTAGCCTTTGGGCATCTCCTCTGCAAATGTCCATATTCATGACAAAGACGACACTGAAAAGGAAGAGTCTCATAGTCCAACTGTTGCACCCAAGAGTAAGGACCCACACACATATCCACCGAATCTGGCAAAGGTTTACTTAAATCAATCTCAACACAAATACAAGCAAAAGTCATCACCTTTTTAACTTGAGTCTGCTGTGAAGCGCCAACTGGTTTTCCTAGCATTGAAGCTAGCAAGTGTAAAACATCATCCCACCAACATTCCACAAGAAACCTTGGAAGTTGAACCCACACCGAAACCTGGTTCGGAAGCTCTTCAGTAGCATTGAAGCCCGCATGCCAAGGTTTAATAAATAACCCAATCTAATTATGAAAATAGGGGCCTCCTTCAAAGGCCTTGTTGCGATCCGCCAAGTAATTGAATGAAACCATGAAAAAGTTATTTGCTAAAAGCATAACCTCCATTTCTTCCTCTAGCATCCAAGTCCGTTGGGCCCACGATTCAAGAAATTGTAATGAAACCCGCAACCCCATAAACTTGCACAGCAATGTATGCTTCGAATAATAGTCATTATCTTCTGCAATCATCTCCAGCGGGATAACCAATTTTGGCCTCTCCTCACAACGTTCAAGACATCCATTGATCTTCGTAATCCGAGTACCACCAAACAAACCCAAACCAACCAACCTCGGATCTGGTGAGAACAAGTTATTATTAAAAATCTTTGAAGCATGCGAAGGAGAATTTGCACCAACCGCTGCTAAGCGAAAATCCATCTTGGGACTAGTCCCTGAAGACTCCCCAATCGGCATTGAAACTAAACAAGACCCAAGGCGGGCAAGCAAGCCCCTAAGAAAAAGAACCACCACTAGGGTTTAATCGACCCACCACCCAAAATTGCCTTCGAACTACAGACCCAAACCAACCAAGCACAAAAACCCCACCCACGGCCTCCAACAAGGCACAAAACCCCCGCACGCTCAGTGAGAAAGATACACCGATGCAGATGAAAAAACTTTGCACTGATAAAAAATACAACCCCAGACCTCCCCAAAATGCATGCACTCCCCACACTTCGCACATCCAAGAAAAAACCAGAGGATTGGGCTAGGGCACGAACGCCCTAGCTCGGCATGTACAGCAAAAAATCGACATCCTCTTCCTAAAAATCATCAACAACAAGCCTAAATTGTATATTACTAATTAATGATATAATATTCAATATAATATACATAAAAGTAAATAATAATATATATTTATATATATATATATATATATATAATATTAATTAATTGAGTAATAATTAATTATTATTAATGTTATAATAATAATTTATTAATAATAATATATCAAGTAATTAATAATTAATATCCAACCTTTCCATACATAAATCTAACTTGGTTTTGAAAAGGATATCTCTAAATATATAATTATTATTTTTTAGATTATATTATTATAATTAGTTTAAATATTTAATTATATTATATTAAATATTTATTAACTATATATAGGATACAAGCATATATATATATAGTTTATAATAATAATAATATATTATTTAATATATATTAATTAATATATTTAAATAATATATATAATTAGACTAATACAGGGTGAATTAATATTAAATATATGCTTTATAAATTAGTTTATTTTATATTAATAATATTCATATATATTTTAATATGTATGCTTTATAAATATTATATTATATAAAAATTTGTAATAAGTTTATTAATATGAATGAATTAATACTATTTGAGTTGGAGAGGCCATGTGAAAGACCTATTAAAAAAAAAAGTAGGTATATATATATATTTTGGTTTTTATAGTTGTAGGTATTTGTGGGAGCCATTTTTAATTTATTGATGACTTGAAATTATAAAAAAATTGGTGTAATTAGAATAATTAATATTGTAATAATGATTTGTAGAAAGCTTATTAAGCTCAAGTTTTATTGAATATATTTAAAAGATTCATATCTAAAATATTTAGTGCTTTAAATTTGATTATAATATAATATATTAAGTAACAAGGATATAATATAGTAACCCTTTAATCAGTATATTTTTGAACAAAATAAGAGATATATACATATACTAAAGTAAATAAGTAATAAGCAAAATTGCTGGTGGCTCTGCAAGTTGTTCGAGGGTTCTAGTTCCCCTCCATGAACAATTTGTAGAGTCCTCTCCTTGAGTATTGGTCCTCTTAGTCCTCTTCTTTCTGCATTAATTCACAAATTTTCATTGTTATTGCTTTTTGAAATATTGGTTTGTAAAAATCCCACTTTTCTTAAAAATCTAACCATAGCCCACTTAGGTTTTTTTTTTCCTGTATTTGAATTTATTTTTTTTATTTTCTCGCCTGGGTTGGTTTGGGAATCGTCTAGCCTTGCACATGTGAGAAGTATCTCACGCAACACGGTGCCGACCGAGGCATTTACTCCTCGGCCGGGAGAAGTAATGGCGAAGGTTATAGATCCTAACGGCTCAACAGAAGTTGGGGATGAAAATGCTATTACAGGTAAAATGTTTAAGGAGGCCTTAGACATCAACCATGCCACCCCTCTGCCTGAAGATGCAAGCTTTCAGGCACGAGAGGAGGGAGAAGAGGGTAGTGGTGGTTGCAAGAGCAACATTAGCAAAGGACAGGAAGGTGCCGGGCAAGTAGAAGGTAAGGACTCTAGCTTGTCGCGGAAATTGATTCTTCAGCCTAATCCTGGTATGCAAATTGTAGTTAATTCAGAAGAGACTCGGCTTAAAAATGTGGCTTTGTTCTTTGTTTGCTTGGATGTGGAAAAAATGCATGTGAGGAGATTTTTCGGTAATTGGCTTTACTCCATGTGGGGAAAAAAGATGGGTGTGTTTGTTTCATTCTGCAGAATGATTTCAAAGGGGATTTTTCTTATAATTTTAAAAAATTCATACCATGCAAAAAAAGATTCTTGAGAGAGAAATGTGGAATGTAGGAAGAACTATGTTTAAAGGGTTTCAATGGACTCCCGGGGCTTCTATGCATGACATAAAATTTTGTTATGTTCCAAGATGGCTTTTGATTAAAAATGTGCCTACTCAATTGTGGGCTTTTCTGCCCAATTTGCTTGAACCGTTGGGTAAAACCTTGAAGGTGAAAGATTCTAAAATGACACTGCCCCATATGGATGCTAGGGTGCTAGTGTCCCTCAAACAAGGAGTAAATATTCCTGATTGTCTCTAGGTGATTCTTGAAAATAGAACTATAGAATGTGTAGTGGTAGGCCTTGGAGGTTTGAATCCTTGTTTCCTATGCAAATCTGATGAGCACCAAAGGAAAGATTGTCCAAGTATAAAAAAGAGAAATGATGATAATCAGTTTGAACCTGGTGAACTGTCTAAGAATCTCTCTATAGTGGGAGGAGGTGGGCATAGAACTGTCCCGGTCACTAAGGCAGAAGACCCTATTCCTGTGGTGGTCGAGCCTTTTCCATGCCATCAGCCTTCCCAACCTGGCCCTGAGTCCTTGGACGGGGCTTTGAGAGAAGTTAGAAATAGCATGGAAAATTTGAATTTAGATGATATCCCACCAAATGATGGCATTCTTGGTTCCTTAGTTTTGGACGAAGCCTCACCTTTTCCTTCTCCCTCTTCTACTAAGCAAAATGTGGTTTTCGGAGAGGCCAATGTGACTGTGGTGGATAACTCTCCTCAAGTTATATTTAATCCCCCTTGTGCCTTTGAAGCATTGGATTCTTTATCATAGGTATGTCCCCTCGATGATGAGCAAAAAGCTATTTGGGATTCAGTGCTAGTAGGGGAGAGTGATCCAATCTCAAAAAAACTGGTTGAGGCTGCCTCGGGTGACTCTCCCGATATTGTAGGAAAAGGAGAGACAATTTGTGAAGGAGGTACCTCGGTGGTTATCCCTGACAAAATGAATGCCCAACAGCTTGCTTTGATGAAAATCAAAGAAGATTTATTAGCTAGGAAAATGCAAGAGCTTGTATAGGAGATTGGTCTCCCTTCTCAATTAGATGTTCCCCTAAAATAGGGTGAAGCAGAAGAGATTGAAAGCTACCCTAAAGGGGATGGGGAAAGAAAAAAGAGGAAATATGTTAAAAGGAAATTAGTTGATTACAAAAGGGTAAAAGGGGGGAAACTCCCCAAATGCTTTGATAAAATGGGTGTTTCCAAGGAGCAGGCTCATTGATTGTTGGTCTATGTCTAAATCCTACTGCTCTTTATGAAGTTCATTAGTTGGAATGTAAGGGGTTTAGAATCCTCAGACAGAAAGTACATTATTAGTGATCTAGTGAACAAGAATAGGAATATGGATTTCCTTATGTTGCAGGAAATTAAAGCCACCAATTTCTTGTTAGACAATGTGCTTAGATTCATCTGGAAAGATTCCTTTAAAATTTGTACCAAGCATAATAAGGGTAAAGGAGGAGTTGCTATCTTAATTAACCCCATTTGGGAACAATGTTTGTCCCAATTTGGATTCTCTCCCTGCAATAGGGTAGCATGGGCATGCTTTGAAAAGAATGGTGAGAAATTTAGCATCTACTCTCTGTATGCCTCAAATGATCATAGAGAAAGGGGTGAACTTTGGGAATGGTTTTCTATGCATCTCCCTAAAATTCCATGGATATTTGAAGGAGATTTCAATATGGTGGAAAATAGAGAAGACAAGGTAGGAGGTATTAATGCAGGTTGGAAAGGGAATGAGAAATTCTTCTGGATCAGTTTTAAAAAGTCTCTTAAATTGGTAGACCCTCTGGAAGGTGCTAAGAGCAAAAGCTGTGGAATTTGGTTCACTTGGTGCAATGCCCAAGCCGGTACCAAAAGAATTTACAACAGACTTGATAGAATGTATGTAAACAAAGAATTTATTTAGTTTAAAATCCCGAAAGGAGACAATGCGGTCAAAGTCTTACCTAGCTCTCTTTCTGATCACCACCCAATTTGTGCAGATATATTCCTTGTTGATCATAATATGGCCTCCAAACCCAAAGCTGTTAACCCTTTTTATCTTAATATAAGGTTGCTAGAAAATGATGACTGTATGCAAGGAATTCTGTCAGTTAGAAACATCATCAAGTCAATCCATGCCCGTGACAGGCCTATTAGTTATTGGTCCGAACTTGTTTAAGGCTTTCCAAGAGGTTTTTCAAATTTGTGGAAAGAAACATGTAATGGATAGGAGAAAGGAAGAGATGGAACTTCAGAGGACTTTTCTGGACTCTGAAATGAAGTTACAAGTAGCCCCATTTAATGAGGAGTTAAACTATGTCTTGAGTGCCACTAAGCATAAACTCAGATGGTTTGAAACCCTTAAAGACCAAAGTGCAAAAAATAGGGCCAGGTTAAACTGGGTCAAAGGTGGGGACAGAGGCTCTAAATATTTCTTCAATCTCCTAAAAAGTAAATTTAGGCAAGAACACATTGAATCTATTGCAAAAGAAGGCACTACCTATTCAGACCTTGATGATATTAAGCTTCTCTTTAAAAAATTATATGAGAAACTCTTTAAAGCAGAAGATGATATAATGATACATCTGCAGATGCATAGACCATATGCTCCTTCATCTATCCTAGGAAAATTGATGTGGAAATGGCAGAAAAGCTAAAGCAGAACATATCCAAAGAAGAAATTAAATGCGCCATTCTTTCCATGAGTAACTGTAAATCTCCTGGAATTGATGGGCTACCAGTAGAATTTTACAAAGCTAATATTGATTGGATAGTTGATGACCTTTTTGAGGTGTATCAAGAGGCTATCAGCAACGGATCTTTGGGTAAGGATATTAACAGAGGTATAATTAAACTATGACCCAAAGGGGGTGATAAATCTAATTTGAGAAATTGGAGGCCTATAACACTGCTCAATGTTTCATATAAGATTATTGCTAAAGTGTTAGCAAGGAGACTAGTAGACATTCTACCTACAATAATCAATGTAACTCAAACAAGCTTTATCAAAGGCAGGTACATCCTAGAAAACCTTATTACTAGCTGGGAAGCCACACACTAGGCCAAGGAGTCTAGGCAAAATGCAGGGATCCTACTGTTAGACTTCGAAAAAGCTTATGATAGGGTGGCGTGGTCATTTATAATCTGCATTCTTAAAGCTTTTGGTTTTCCTTGGGAATTTTAAAAAATGGTAGAAATGCTATTTAAAGATGCTTCGGCCAAGGTTGAAGTCAATGGTGCTCTTTCCTCTTCTTTTTTAATGGGGAGGTCCATTAGGCAAGGTTGCCCTTTGGCCCCAGCCTTATTTGTAATTGCATCTAAAGCCTTGTTCTACTTGTTGAGAAATGATAAAATCCTAGGAAGATTTGAAGGTATTAGGCTCCCAGATGGTAATCCCTTGCTTAATATGCAGTTTGCTAATGATACTACTTTGTTTTCAGTTTTAGAAATAGAAAAGCTAGAAAACTTAAAGCTCAGATTGAAAGTCTTTTGTTCTACCTCAGGTGCAAAGGTATCCTTTAATAAATCCTTCCTCATTGGTTGGTCTGACTCCCCACCTGTTTGGCTTGGTGTGGATGACTGGCAATGGGGTGGTCTAGAAAAGATAGTCAGGTTTCTTGGCATTCCTTTTGCTCTTGATCCCTCTCTCAAGCAAATGTGGAGTTGGTTTTTCACAAAAAATGAGGTTAAGCTTAAGAGTTGGAACAGGTATGCCCTTTCTCTAGCTGGGAGATTTCAAGTATGTCAAAAAAAATTATCTGCATATACTGTATAGTATGCTTCCATGTGGCTTTTCTCTAACTTGCAGATCGAGAGCATTCAGAAAGAAATCAAGTTTTTCTTATGGTCAGATGGCAAGGGACATGGTAAAAAACATCATGGCAATTAGAAATGGTGTTGTACTAGCAGAGATCATGGTGGGTTAGGGTTGAAAGATTTGAAATTGCATGGGATAGCATTAGTAGCTAAATGGATTATAAACTCTATGGAGGGCCCTAAGCCTTGGAAAGTCCTTGTGAGAAATAATATTAAATTGGATTGTCCTAAAGATGCCCCAAGATGGAAAAATTTGCATCCTCTTGACCTCCTTTTTGGGAATTTTAAAGTGGAGCCTTTTGGTTCAGTTATTTTTGCCTCCATTTGGAAGGCTTGGGAATTCTACAGACCTCTTATTATTGTCCCTGATGGAGACAATACTTTGATTCAGTGGGGATATCACAATTCTATATGGTGGTCCCTAAAATATAAGGAGAAGCCACTGGCTATTATCCAAGGTTGTTCTAGACTTAAGTGGCACAAATTGGGCCTGTCTTCTTTCCAAGAAGTGACATGTCATGATGGCATGAAATTTTGGGAATCTTTAAAAGGTGAATTCGGGCTGAAAGACACTCAAAAGAGAACTTATTCTATGTTAGTCTCTGCATACTCAGTCATTCCTGCCCATCCAAGTTTCTTGTGTGTGCAGGACTAGGTGAGCATGCTTAAGTTGAAAGACGGAGGCAATTTAACAGGTTATGTTGCCAAAAGGATCTATAAGCTTCTTGGGGATTCTGATGAGATCTTTGAACATTATGCAATGGTTTGGGACTGTGATTTTAGTTTTAGAGACCTTCGTTATTGCTTTATGTCATTTTGGTCTAAGCCATTGGAACCAAAGAAAGGATGTTTTAGGTGGTTATTAGGGTTGAAGAAATTGCCAGTAGGTTTCAATAGTTATCTTTGTAGTCTTTGTAAGGTCCATGAAAGTTGTGATCATATTTTCTTTGGCTGTCCTTTTGCATATCAGATCTGGAGTATGTTTTTTAGCAGTCTTTCTAATTGGTCTTTTTCTGATTCTAAATGCAAAATTGGAATTATCTTTGGTCATTTCTTTGGTCTTGATGCTAAAAATAAAATATTTTGGCTAGTTCTAACAACTAAAGTTTTGTGGATACTGTGGAAAAAGAGGAATGAGGATCAATTTCCAAGCAAGCCTAGAGTTCTTACTGGGTCTAATTCTAGGCTCACACATATTGACATTTACTTGCAGGTACCTGTTTCTATGGAGAATCAGTTGGCCAATCTGTCAAAGATGGTTGATAGAGGGTTCTCCTCATCATAAGACTCTAAACCTGTTCTTTTTGAAATGAAGCTGTTAGACATTGACAGAGCCAGCCAATCCTTCAACTCAAGGCTGGAAGAAATGCTATTATAGTTCAAAAATTTACATCTTATTGAAGCAGATAATGTTGTTAACTCTCAGGAGGAGATACCTCAGGTAGCTTACATGTTGCATGTTGCTCCCAGTGAAATTGAAGAAGATAAGATTTATATGGATAGTGCTGGAGTGGGCCATGCTACTCCCGAATTAGAATGTGAATAAGAATTAGATGATATAGAAAGTGGCCTATTCAGTGATGAACCAATATCGATCTTCTAGAAGTTTAGTAGAAAAGTTTAGCGGTAATACTTCTAAATTTTGTTCTGGAATAGTATTTAGGACTCTTTCAGAATGTGCAGGGCTTATGTTATTATATATTTGTAGGATGTAATTTTGATTCATTTTGGGCTTTAATCCAAAAAAAAAAAGTAATAACCAAAATTAAATTTAATTTTGAGTACAAACATATTAGTAGATTAATTAGTCTTAATAAAATATATACTAAAATATATAAATAATGAAAAATATAATTATATAAATAGAAACTCCATCCATAACAAATATAATATTAACATCTTTGAAATGAAATAAAAAATAACTATATTAAAGGGTTTTAGTAATAAAAATAGTGTCTATTATGTTACTATATGTTACTTAAAGGGCTATTTTTAATAAATGGGGTTACATTATTGTTAAACATAATAGATACTATAATATGAATGAGTTGCATAAAGTTATTTTATATATTTATGCTTAACAATGGGGTTTTATATATTTACAATTTTTTTCAAGGATCTATGTTACTATATGTTACATAAAGTTATTTTAGCCCTTATTTTTATTATTGGGGTTATTTTTTATTGGTTCCTTTTAACTTTTTAAATAACTATATTTGCAACTCCAACATATAGCAATATTTAGCCAACGTTGAACATTTCTAATTTTTCACTTCAATAAATAAATATTTTAATATACAAGAGTTAATTATTTAATTCAATTTCAATTTTTTTTTTAAATTATTGTTTTATTTAAAAAGATGATAAAGTAGGTATATATTTTTTTGGTTTTAATAGCTATAGGTATTTGTGGGAGCCATTTTTAAATTTATTGATGAGTTGAAATTATAAAAAAAATTGGTGTAACTAGAATAATTAATATTGTAATATATATTTGTAGAAAGCTTATTAGGTTCAAGTTTTATTGAATATATTTAAAAGATTCTGATCTAACAATGGGGTTTTCTATATTTACAATTTATTTCATGGATCTATGTTACTATATGTTACATAAAGTTATTTTAGCCGTTATTTTTATTAACTAAATGGGGTTGTTTTTTATTGGCTCCTTTGAACTTTTTAAGTAACTATATGTGAAACTCCAACATATAGCAATATTTAGCCAACATAAAAATTTAGGAAAAATTATTTACTTTGTCTTTTTCAATGTTGTAGTATCCTTTTCACATTTCTAATTAACAATTGTTCTCACTTCAATAAATAGCCATTTTGATATACAAGAGTTAATTATTTAATTCAATTTCATTTTTTTTTTTAATTATTGTTTTCTTTAAAAAGATGCTATTTGCTATTTATTCATAGGGTATTAAATTGTAGATTAAAATTGAGTTCAAATTTTATGAAAATCTTATGAATGTGAGAAATAAATAGTATTAATTAGAATAAAGTAATATAATTACATATCTTTATTTATAAATGTTTATAATACTTATTTTATTTTTAATTTAGAATAATATTCCATTAAAATTCTCTAGGATTTTAAATTATATACTTTTATTGTTTTCATTATAATTGAGTATAACATTGTGCATTCCTATAGAATATTTTTTTGGTACTTGAGATATATGATCAAACAGTATACGTAGTACATTTGATCTAACTTATGCAAAAATCTTTTATAGTAATTGACATAAATGCCTTATCCGTAATGTGAATCCTACCAAACATAGATCCAACTTAGTTTCAAAAAGGATATCTCTCAGCCTACTTTATATATATTTTTCTCTTAAAATATAAATATGCTAGTAATATTTAAAAATAAAATAGTATATATGTACCATTCCATGAATAGGGGTCTTTATATTTTAACAATCCCAATTACTTATAGAATGTGTGGTATCCATATTTGTCATAAAGCCAAAAAAGCATGAAAGTATACCTACCTACAACATTTAACGAGGCTTAATCACACCAACATGGAACTTTGAATTGCATCAAGAAACAAAACACATCAATAATATTAGTCATGTATCATATTGTTATATGTTGAACCATGAACCATTATTTGATGTTAGAGTTGGAGGCTTCTTCAAATGTGAAGCTTCAATCCATCTATCTTGAATGAACTAGGCTAGCAACAAATTTGACAAATGTAGATGCTTTATTTGGCATGTTGATGCAATCCTTGTTAACCCAATCACCTTTGTAGATAAGGGAACCCTAATGCTCATCGAGGAGCCAACAATTGTAGAGGAAACATGAGAAACTATGTCAAAATGGTGCATACCAACTATGGGGATGGTACCATCTAGAGTCACCTCCAAACCACTAAGAAACCCTTAATGATTCATAAATATTAACAAATAAAAGAAAATATTTATTAAAAAATACTACTTCCTTGATACAAGATCACTACTATATATGGATATAATTGTCAAAATCACATATCTGTGGTCTTCTCCCTTATCTTTTGAGCCTACTTCAAGTATACTACTCTAATTATCATTTTTTTTTTTTGTTTCTCTGATTCCACACCCTTGGCTGTAATTCCACGCTTTTGCTTGATTATCAGTTTTCAGCTAACATTTTGGGGTTGTATTGGAGCTAACACATTTGTACAGCTTGTTTATGCTTGTCAAAGATCATATCTCAAACTACTAACAAGTTTGATGCATGTTTTCTCTTGTCAAAGACATATCATTTGAAACTTTGTGTTTGCTTTGTTTGGTCGATTTGATTATGACTTAGGGTGTGTATGCTCTTCCCTTGCACTTAGTGTGATCTTGGGAATCAAAAGCATCCTTGAGCCACATCAATAACGAGACTCCTCCAAGGTGGTCCAATAATCACAAAGTGTAACATGAAATTATAAACAAGGAACTCTTCCAACTACCACAAGATCTTTAAGAATGGACCAATAGGGGAATGCTACCCACCTCCCAAACATATATACCATCATTGAGTGCAATAGATTTCTATGCCACTCTAAGTAAATCCCAAGCTATGGAGAAGATCATGGATACACCACTATCAAGGTCAAGGCTCACACACATACAAAAGACCTCAAGCAAAGCACCAACACTCACACAAGAGTCACACAAATTGGCTTCACACACACACACATACAAGTTAAGTGACATCTACATGCATGCACAAGGATACAACCAACTCATAAAAATATGCAAATGTCCACAAACATGTTAGATACCAAATCTAGCAATAAGAAAAGGAGTGGTCAACACAGTAGCATGATGCTATGTGGAATAGAGTAGAACAATCGATACTTAACAATATTCACCAACTACTACAGTTGTGACATGTACTAGGCGACTAAGACATGTACTTAACTATGAGGATCCTAGCAATAAGACAAGGAGTGGTCAACACAGTAGCATGATGCTATGTGGAATAGAGTAGAACAATCAATACTTAACAATATTCACCAACTACTACAGTTGTGACATGTACTAGGCGACTAAGACCGAGTCTATAAAACCTTTAGATCATAGCACAAATATACATATTAGTATATTTTAATTATCCAATGTGTAGTACATTTTCACTTGATTAAAACTCTCCTCCAATTCTCTCTATTGATCCCACTGTATTATGAAAAAATGGATGAGAGCCCACTCGTTTCATATTCTATACCTCAATCCTAACAATCTAATGCTCCAAATTTACAATTTGGTCATAGCATGCAAATCCAAGAATAATTGAACATAACATAAATGTATTTCCATTAGAAGAATGCATGATTCCATAAAAAACATCATTTCAAATTTTCCAAAATCTAGCAAAATAAATAATTATTTTTCTAAAATGTCTAGGGTTAGCCATTAATGAATCTTGAAGCTACCTTCCCATATTTTTCCCCCAAAATTTCCACAAATTATAAAGATACCCATTTGCTCTAAATCTACACAACACCAGACTTTTCAAATCACTTTGAAAAGGTTTTATTGGGTTTGGAAGGCAATTTCACATATTTTCACTAAAATTAAAGAATGTAAAAACTAAAATTGCAAGAATACCTTCTTGCTCTAGTCCTACCAAACAACACACTTGTCACATTACTTTTCAGTTTTGGAAAATTTTGCCATAGTTTTGGTAGGAAAACTTTTCTTACAAAAATATTTCCTACAACTAAAATTTTACAAAATAAAATTCTATAACAAACCAAATTAATACATACCTCAATCAGTTTAAAGGCAATTGCAAGGTGAATCTTTTTCCCTCTTCAAGCAAATTAATCTGGCCAAGCAATCTTCAAGCAAAAGAAAATCAATTTTTCCAAAGAAGGGTTTGAAAATACTCTTTTTCTCCATTTTTTCTCCCCAAGCATAACATAATGAAAATAATAATCTCTTTTTGCAATATAAGCCCCTTTTTCTATTTTTTCCCTTCCCTTTTTCACTTAAGATAATATTTCTAGTTGTAGACTTCATTCTCCAATGGCCTTCGGCCTGGTTTTTTCTTTATTGTGGCCCCATAGAGTTCCTAAGTTGTTGCAAGGGGCGCAACATGCCACGTGTCAAAGCAGTGCAATTTCTAGTTTCCATGAGACCTTTTCCATTTTGAACTTGCACAGAGGCAACACGTGGTGGTAGGACTGAGCGGCGGTCATAGAGCGCTAGGTTTTGCTTTTTCTTCTTTATGCAGTTCACAGAGCATGCCACGTGCCAATAGGGCACAATTCCTATCAAAGGCAGAGGCAAAGCTTTCCATAGGTTGTGCCATTGTGCCACATGTCCATCCCATCTTCTTTTCGTAAAGGCTTGTTGAGTTTTACTTTTGTAGCACGTGGAGGCAGCGGAGTAGGCCACATGTCAATTGGGTGCAGGTCAGAGCATCTCTAAAGCTTAGGGATCTTTCTCAGTGTGCTATTGGTTCTTTTGGGGAGTGATTTACTAGTGGATGAACAAGGAGCCAAAGCATGTTGTACCAACATAGTGCCATATGTCTCTTTTTCTCAGTGGGTGCTCAACATTTTATGGCAGGGGGTGGAGTAGAATAGGTGTTGCCATAGCCAAAAAAGATGGAGATGGGCTTATCCTTTTGGATGGTAGTTGCAATGACCACCATGATGGGTGCCTTGTTGGTGTTTTAAATGGAACCTTTTCGGTTTCTCTTTCTCTTTGAGGGTGCTTTTTTCTATAAGAGGGAACATTGTCACCTTTTTGGGTGTTTATCATTTTTTGGAGAAGGATAATTTTCAAGATCCTGGTAGTCATTTTGATTGTAATATAATTCTGAGATCTTAATGTGTTAAGTTGTTGAATAGAAATATAAGACACCAACTATACAATTCTTGCCTCTATGTTGTGTTATTTTTATTGAATCTGCTTAGTGTTTCACTCTATGTCTATTCGAGAATAATTTTAATTGTTTACTTCTTGTTTTCATGCTTTTATAATTTTAGTTTATGTGATGTTTATGGTGTTTTGGTTCATGTCTAGTACTCTTCTAAGCCCCTTTGAAACTAATAAACTGGAATTATACTATGCTAACTGGTGAATGAACTATCTCAGTTTTGGCACATTGCCTTAGTGTAGATTTGTTTTACTAGCTTTCTCTTTCCCTTTTCGCCTTGTAATGAGCAATCCGAAGAGACAACTTCTAAACCCCAAAGGTTTTCCTAAAGAGCACATCCTAGTCCCCAATTTGCAGAACTTCCCATAGGCTATATCTTTAGTTGTCCCTTTTAGAGATCAATAATTCTTTTTTGTCACGCTCGGTAGGACTCTAATCTCTTGGTTCGGAAGCCAATTTATGAGTTAAAGGCTCATTACAAGGTCATTAGCAGCAACCTCTCTCAGAATACCCTTACCATTATTCGTAGCTATAGGATGGCAGAAAGTTACAAGAGGCAAAGCAACGTAGGCACGAGCACAAACTCAAGCTCAAGTGCAGCCTGGGCAAGTAGGTATGGCTATTCACCCACCTAGAAATTTTGTTGAGTGGAATAGCGGTAGCCCACTCATCCCTCCAATTCCTCCTGTAGTATGGGACCCGATCCCCGCCAATGCTTTAAAGGTGCTCCCTAAGTTCATCGAAGAAGGCTTTAAGATGCTTGTGGAACATCTGGGAGATGTAGCTGATGTTTGCACTATTCATCATGTTACGCAGCAAAATGTGGCACTCAGGCTGCTTGCCACTTCTTTCAAATGGAAGGCCCAAGACTAGTATAGATCATTGCCTCCTAATTCTATCACTACCTAGGACCAGTTAGGAGATTGTTTCTTTGCATGTTTCACGAAGAAAGGGGACCAATCTTCTTTCTTGTAGTAGCTAATAACCATTAAGAGAGTGTTGCAGGAGATTGTCTCTGACTTTAACACTAGGTTACATAAGACCTAGCAAAGGATTCTGGTAGTGTCTTGACCCCCAGAAGACATGGCATTTGTCTTCTAATTAAAGGCTTTCAACTCTGACATAGATGTGATGATCCAGTCATTGGGAGGCTAAACACTCCTGGATGCTTATGACCTATTTGTCATGGCAGAAAACAACCTCATAAATGCTTGAAAGCTACCACCATGGCCACCCATATAGAATATTTCCTGACATACCAACTCAGTCTCTAGAAGACGCTGCAACAAGTACGTCTGTTGCATCACCTTCCATGTATGTATAACCCAGTACTCAAACAAGCACCCCCGCTTCGTCTTCACTAGCTGTAGAGATGAACGACATGAAGATCTTGCTGTGAAACTTTTTAATGAGATAATCAACCTCAAAAGATAGCAAACCATGCCCCCAAAGCCCCCTTTCTAGCATAATCAATATTAAGGAGGTCTGCGAACATATAATCAAGCTCAACTTCCAAATCAAATAGTGACAATCCTGACTCCACTCCAAGCAATACATTTGAACTAGAACCAAAAGATGATGGAAGCTAGAACAACTTAGCAAATGATATCAATACATGGTGCTTCCCTTGCAACACCACACACATGCCTCACAATTGCCCTAGAGGCAACCTTTAGCAGAAGGTAGCAGAACAGTGGAGCCAGGGGCTTACACTTGACATAGGGGTTTACTCCTACCAGTCCCCAGGGGTAGAAAGTGTTGTGCTAGTAGCCCAGGTCCAAGGAATGTCCCTTGAGCAGGAGGGAGAAATTGCATTGGATCAAGCTCTTTTCTCCTGAATGGAAAAATAAGATGCAATGTTTACTAATGAGACCTTCCCGTCAAAGACCCCACAAGTTCAATCTGATTATAACACCTACTCTAAGAGGAGATTTCCTAGAAAGCCTATATCTCAAGAGCAACAACCCAAGCCATTTTTTGAAAGGAATTCTGGCTCACCAGTGGTGACCCAACCTTTCCAAAAGCCAAAAGAAGCATTCTCTTACAAATTGAAGGAGATGAAGGTTCAATTGCTTGGATCACTAAATATGGTTGAACAATTGAAAAAGGCTCCCACCAATGTGTCCCTATGGGATATTTTAGCCATTCCAGAGCAGAAGTCTTTGTTGTGGGAAGCTCTAGAAGGAAGTGAAAAGCCCATGCAAATGGCAACAACTGTGGAATGCACTCAAAAAATATAAATAACCAGTTATCAGAGCACAAGGTGTGCCAAAATAGGTAGCCACAACATTCACAAATTTGAAAGATGAGAAAGCAAAGAAATAGGTAGGTACGATGAAACCTACCCCTTTTACCTAACTTTGATTGTAGGGGACAATTATTGCATAATTCCATGATCAACTCGTGCTAGCACCATGGTCATGCCTAAATAGATAGCTGAGGCATTAAAATCATAGTATGAGCCCAAGTTAGATAAAGGGATTATGTAGCTTGATTGGAAGAAGGTGTTAGGTCTCAAAAATGCAGGTCGCTAACCCTAAGAGGTTGCTAGGCTCTCTTGACGTTTTTGGCTAACTGACACGGGGTAGATATGGCTAAACCCCCTTCGCTTCAGGCTCTATCGGACCTAGGCAGGTGAACCTCTAATTAACAAAGCAGATAAAGAGATGATCACTACTTTAATCAGAATTAATCTAACTATTGAAAATGGCAAAAAAAAATAGATAAAAAGACAACAAGTTAATTCTAAATGATCTAAATTGTAATGCTAAAATAATAATGCAATCTAACTAAGTAAATCTAAAATGAATTTGTATAAGTGATAATGAAAATCTAGACCAGTGCCTTATTGGATATAGAGTCAGTATGATCATGAAATAAATGACTGTTTGTTTGGTAAAAACTTGAACTATTTGGCATGAAAGAATAGGTATGTAACTTGTACAACCCTGCAAGGAAGTAGTGAATATTCCATACTTATGTATCCAATTGACAAAATCAAATTACCTGCATTCATCTAAAAGCATTTAATCCCTCTTTGAAGGAACCTATCAGAATAATACTGCAATTGTAACAGATTTATCAAAAATCGGAGACAGAATGCAAACCCTAACTATATGACTCTTCTTACAGATCCATGACAATGCCTTCACAGTTACTATGATAGATTTAAAGGATTTAATTCTGAAAGCAGAAACCAATTAATCTTATCACACTATAACAGCAAACGTGTATAGACAACTTGAAGATATACTTGATAACTCAAATTGAATAACAAAGAAAATTTTGAAAGGAGACAGTCATATAATTGAATAAATTTAACAGATAGTTGATACCGAAATTTGCAGTCACTGCTTCATGCTTACAGACTTGACTTCATCAGAGAATGCTTGCACATGGTCTACCAGAAATAAAATATATTAAAAATGAACTAGCATTGCTGCTCAAATCTAATCTATAGTATCTCTTGTTCTATTTTGTAATCTCCTCCTATTCTATCTCTTTTATATTTTTTCCTATATATATCCTCATATCTGGTCTTGGTCATCTCTTATAAAGAGAGGCATACAAGCTTCAGACCAGTTACAATAGTTGTGACGGTTGATAACCGAACAACAATATTTGTCTTAATAAACAAATTCAGGAAAATTAATACTCATCTTTAATCACCAAGTGGATAACCATTTCAGGATCAAACAAAGCTCTTTAATTGTAGTTCCACTTAATCTCCTTTGAGGATCTCTTTATTATCCTAAAAAGATAAGATAAAACACAAATTAATTTCTGATCAGATAATCCAAACAAATTTATTTAAACAAATGTATTTACTCAAGTAATTACTTCCCTTATCGATATTTTATTCAGTTCCTCAAGATCCTTTCGTGGGTGTTTTATAGTTTGATCCCTGCTGTGTATATCCTACAAAAAACCCATATTTCAAATGTCAGAAGAATATCTTAATCGTTCAGATTTTAGTGTCATTTTAGGGTTTCTAAGTTTTGTATCGGCAAGATCTTTCACAACATGTCCCCGACATCGTTGTGACTATCGTGTCGGTGAAACTGGCAAGCTTTATCCCGGTTCATCTCTCTCACCAATGGTTCTTTGTTGGCTTGGCGAAACTCTTTAACGATTTCTTCCATTGATATAGCTTATACCGTCAGGGTGATCTTGGAGTGTTCTCTGATATACTTTCCTTACGCCTTTAATCATGCAATCTCTTTATGATGAAAGGTCAGCGGTGTGAATTTATTCATCAGTGATTCTTAATATCTTATCCCCAATGATCAGTCTCACACCGATACTCATTTCCTTTTGAATATCTCTCGGAGCTCCGTCGATGAGAGAAGTAAGATCAGTTAGTTTAAATAATCTTTTGTTGATAGTAATGATCTCATCGATATGCTATTTTTATCTTTGTCTGAAACCCTTTATGACTTTTACTATCGGTGTGACTTTCATAGTCAGAGAGACTTATGAAACATACCCCGATCAAGTCACTTTACACCGATCGCTATGATTGGGACTTTATCTGTTTGACGAAGGGCTATCAGTGTCATTCCCTTCATCGGTGGACCCTGAAATATTTACTCTGATGCGTAGTCTCACACTGATCGGTATAATTGAAACAAGATCTTTTTGATCTATTTTATTCACCACTTGATACATTGGTATGAATGTCACCGAAGGCTTTTGGTTTCCATGATAGGTATAACTCTATATATCGGCACGATTTCTAAAACTTACTTCGATCGCATGTATCTGCCCGACAACGAGAGTAATAAGATCGGCATGATGTGAAGATTCTGTCTCGACAAACTTACTCCAAGCATTATGTACTTATGAACCCGACGAACCATTGAACCTGTGAACCACTTGAACCCGTGAACCATTTGAACTAAGGTGAAAGTTCAAGCTCGGAGGTTTAATACTGACAATTTCTCAATACATGAAGGTAAAAGCAAAAGACTTAAATGGACGTACTAATTAATAGAAAGGAATGGAATGACGACGCCTACCCAAGGGAGAATAATGAGGATAAAACAAGGGCAACAATTTCACAAACTGATCTCGAAGTGCATACAAGGTGAGCATTTTTTGAAAAAATTGCTTTGACATATCCAGTTCCAACATAGGCTCTGTTTGAGGATGTATGCCCCTTGTGGGCATAGCAAGATCCCAGATTTGTGGAGGAGCAGACCAATGCCTTCTTTATTTAACGACGGGTGAACTATGAAGGGTGAAGATCCTGGGTTATTTCTTTATGAAAAACTTTTATTTTCTGATAAGAGAGCTCTTTAAGCAAGTTATTTAAATCCTCTAAACTACTATGCATGGAAAAGACCATTTAGAGAGTTTAACTAGAATTGTCCATGCACGGGCAATTCTTTTCTCTTGGGTTCTTTTTAAGAGAAAAAATGTTTCAAAAATTGCCCATGTACTAGCAATTCTTGCTCCTCACCAGACATGTTTTGTATCTAATATGAATCCTCCCCTGCCTTACCATTGATGACAAAAGGTCTAATTCACAGGGCATCAAATTTTCCATGCTTCCCCTTTTCTTGATTTCTGGCATTCCAAATAAGCATTATGTCACCTACCTCAAATTTTCTAAACGTTGCTATTTTATCATATAGGTACTTCATCTGCATTTGCATTTTTTTATTCTGTTGTATTGTCTGTTCCCTCATTTCATTTAATTCCATTAGTTGTTCTAGCCTTTCCTCCATCAGTTCTGGGACATCCCAATCCTCTTGGAGGATAAACTTATATACTGGCAGCAGGTTGTGTATCGGGAGTCTGGCATGAGTTCCATATACTAGTTCAAATGGTGATTTACCAATTGCTTTCTTTACTGTGGTCCTATCAACTCATAGTGCTAATCTCAACTTAGAATCCCAGGTTTTCTTGTTGTTATCCAACATTCTTTTTACAATCTTCAAAATACTCTTATTGCTAGATTCAACCTGCCCATTACCTTGTGGGTGGTAGGGAGAAGAATATGAGATCGTAATGCCATAAGATTTACAAATTTTTTTAAACTCATCCGATCTAAAACACATTCCATTGTCAGTTATAAGCCTTAAAGGTACCCCAAATCTAGTTAAAATGTTTTCCAATAGGAAGTTGATGACAACCTTGTTGGTTGCTTGTTTAGTGGGCACTGCTTCTACCCATTTCATGAAATAATCGGTGGCTACTAATATCCATCTGTGGCTGCCACTTGATTTTTCCATAATTTCTCATATAAAATCAATTCCCCATTGGTGAAATGGGGCATCAACTTGCATAGGTCTCAAGGGTAATGCCCCTTGATATTTTAGCTTTCCTGAGAATCTTTGACAGGCCTCACACCTCCTAGTAAAACTATAAGCATCATTGAAAACCTTGGGCCAATAGTATCCAGCCCTTAATATCTTGTGTGCTGTGGTTTTAGCTGAGAAATGGCCACCACACACTCCCTGATGCATCTCTTTTAAGGCAGATTTTGCTTGTTCTTCATCTAAACAAAACAATAAGATACCATCCTTATTTTTCCAATAAAGATCTCCTTCTATAAGCACATATTTTGAAGCATGTAATTTTAGAGTCCTTTTCTTATTAACGTCAAATCCTTTAGGGCATTTCATGTATTTGAGGTAGTACACTATGTCAGTATACCAAGGAGTTTTCTCAATGCTTGTTACCATGTCTTCTTCGTTTTCAATGTTACATACTTGGGCAGCCTTAAGGTTTGTTTCAATCATTAATCTTGCTAGCCCTTGTCCCCTTACTAGTTTTGTGATTTGAATTTCTATATCAAATTCTTGAAGTCGATTTATCCACCTACACCTCTTCCCACTTACTTCATTCTGCATGAACACATATTTGACTGCTACATTTGGGACATAATCTATCACCTTAGCCCCAACCGGGTAAGGTCTAAATGCCTTAACTGCTTTCACCAATGCATAGGCTTATTTTTCAGTGATGTCATAGTTAAGTTCTGCATGTTGGAGTGATTTACTGAAAAAGGAAATAGGCTGCTCATAACCCTCACTATTCTTTTGTAGCATTACTGCTGCTATTGTATGAAAAGATGCAAATGAGAAGATCTGAAAAGGTTTACTGAAATCAGGAGACTTTAGCACTAGAGCTTCTTTAATTGCTCTTTTTATGGATGCAAAAGCTTCTATACATTCATCTGTCCAATTAACCTTTGCATTTTTCTTCAACATTCTAGATATAGGGTTAATTATTTCTACAAAGTTTGGTATAAACCTTCTCACAAAGTTTATCTGTCTAAAGAATGATTGTATGGCCTTGACTGTCTTTGGGATAGGAACTTTATCTATTGCATCTACTCTTTCGGGATCAATCCAGACTCCATCTTTGGATACTATGTGCCCAAGCAATTTCCCCTCTGTGACTGCAAATTTACATTTCTTGGGATTCAAGGAAATACCATACTCCAATGCTTTGATAAATATTTTCTCAAGGTGATTCACATGATCTTCAGCCTTTTTTGAATATGCAGTGAGGTCATCCTAATATATAGCCATGATTTCATTTATCAAACCTGCAAAGGCAACGTCCATTGCCCTCTGGAATGTAGCTTCAGCATTTGTAAGGCCAAATGGCATCCTCGCATATACATATGTTCCCCATGGGGTTGTAAAGGTCGTTTTATACTGTTCAGACTCTTTAACCTTTACTTGGTTGTAACCAGAGAAACCATCCATCATGGATAAGAACTCACAGCCAGTAACCCTCTGCAACAAAATTTCCATTTTAGGCAATGGATAATTATCTTTGAGGGAGGATATGTTTAAGTTTCTAAAGTCAACACAAAGTCTAATATCTCCATTCTTCTTCCTAACGAGGACTAAATTTGAAACCCATGAAGAATGCCTAATTGGTTTTATGATGCCAACCTCCCCGAGTTTCATGAGTTCTTCATACATCTTTGGTTCTAACACCGGGTTGATGGGTCTCTGCTTCTGTCTATAAGGCTTAGCATCTGGCTTCAGTGGGATTTCGTGCTGGAACAAATCTTCCCTATAAGCTTTAAGATCATCATAGGACCAGGCAAATACATGTTTATATTTCCTCAATAATATAATTAACATGCTTCTGATTGCAGGGGTTATTTTCTTTCCAATGTAGACCTTTTTAGGTGACAATTCAGTTCCCAAATTTATTTCTTCCACATCATCCTCCTTTACTGTTACTTCTTTGGAAATGGATCGATCATTTGCATCAAAAACTCTCTCTAATGCTACTAAACCCTTCGGAATTTTATTGGTTTTAAGTCGGACAATTTCTTTGCCATCAATCTCCTCAACAAAAGCATTAAGATCAATCTCTTGATTCTCATACTGATCTATACAATGCAAAAATTTGAGTAAATCAACATCACTATCAAAAACCTGCCAGTTATATATGTTGTCTGGGATAGTTGGTCTAGTTTTGCACTCAACTTTTGAAACACCTGTCAGGGTAATATCATCTTTTTTCACAGCTATGTTTGAAAGGAAGTCAGCCATTATATTTTTTGACCTATCTATCCAACTTATTGAAAAAGCATCAAATAATTCTATATCATCTAGAACTGCATTTCTGTATTGTTTCAGTCTTTTGTTTTTTGAGGAATATTTACCTTTGACTTGTGAAACAATCAATTCAGATTCTCCATACACTGCCAACAACCTGATCTTGTGTTTTCTAGCAATGTTTAGCCCAATTAAAAGTGCTTCATATTTAGCTATGTTATTTGTGCACTCAAAATTTAGAGAAAAGGAATATTTGAATGTTTTTCCTGACGGTGATATAAACAACACCCCGGCTCCATTTCCTACCTTACTACATGCACCATCGAAATACATGGCCCATACTTCATTTTCATCAATTTTGGCTTCATAGTAAATTGGATCTGTATTACGCAAATTAGACTGTTCTTCCACCTTGAATGTACTAAATTCTGTGTCATAGAAATAAATCATTTGATTTGGATCAATTTTCTCTATAATGTTTTCATACCTTGGCTCCCTATAGAGTTTAACTGCCTGTGTTCCCAATGGGATAGTAGCATAAGATAAATCTAATTGCACACTTCCCCCTACCATGGTAGTCCATTGTCTAGATAACAGCATTCCATAGTTAGGTGGGATATCTACCACAGTGATATCAATTTTATAAGAGGCTTCAGGATGAGATGCTAATTTTATCTTAATATCTTTCATGATTCCAACAACAGGGATAGATCTGTTATCCATTGCATAACATTTACCGAATGTAGTATCCACCCACATTCCTAACTCTTTCATAACAACCATGGGCATTATGTTTACTACTGCTCCTGAATCAAGCATACAATTCCTGACTAATTTGTTGTTTATCAGCAAGGTAATATAGAATGGATCTACTTGAGATGGATTTTTCATTAATGTTTCACCCAGGTATATCTCAGGTACTTTGATAGACTCTTGTTGCACATTTATTTTAGGACTATGTTGTTCAGGTCTTTTGTCTGATACATTTGATATCATTTTCACCACTATATTTTTATATTTTTCCACCTTCATCATTTCTAGGAGTGGCACAGATATTTTCACTTGAGAAACAACTTGAGCAATATCAAATGAGGGATTTATGTTTAGTTCTAACCTGTCAACTTTTGTTTGCCCCTTTTCCTCAGTTTTTGTGCTGTCCTTCTTTTTGTTTAGTGTGTAAACATGAGGTATATCATGAGATGTTTTCTCATTTTTAATTTTATCATTTTTACTGGAGACTTGATTTTTGATAAACATACTTCTAGGAGTACCTTGTTCAGCATTGATTGTTCTATTTCTCAGGTTGTAGCTACTCTTGGCTTGTGCTACCGCAGCCATTGTTAAAGCTTTTCTCTCTTCGTTAGAAGGTTTTTGCCAATTGTAGCTTTGTGCTACATTAAGGTCATATCCACAATTTCCTAAGTCTTCTTCATGGTCAGAAAATACTTCTTGTCCTCCTATATTCACATTATATTTTTGTGCTCCTACATCATATCCATACCCTGCTTCCTCGCCGGATGAATAATCTTCTTCAATAGCAAAAGGTGTGATACCCAACATATTTATAGTGTGATGATCCATCTCAGGGTTATAAGATGTTTGATCTTTTTGTATTGATTGTGCCACCACACAATAATCAGAAGAGTGTGGTAAATTACATGGCATACACCATGAATTATTTTCTATCACATGGACTCCACTCTTCTTCAAAGGGTCAGGGGTGTCTTTTCCATAGTTATGTCTCCTGTTAGTATCCACGGGCTTTCCATCTTTCTAGTTTGTATGATATGGCATATCATGGAGTATTGGTCTTTCATTCTTATGTGAGTATTCTTGCTTGTTTGCAGGAGGATTAGGATTTTGAGGAACTCTTATATTGTCTCTTTTTCTGATCATCCTAGCAGCCTTTTTATTGTTTTCAATAGTGAGAGCCATTTTTTGTGCTTTTGCCAAAGTTCTAGGACTTTTGCCCCTGAGTTCATAACCTGTCTTCGGGTCAAATGCTTTCAAGTATATGCTAAGGGTTGCTTGGCTGTTCAATTTGGATTCTTGTGGGACCTTGTTATACAGTTTAGTGAATCTCAAATTAAAATCATACACCTGTTCATTTTGATACTTTTGAATAGTTATTAGTTCATGAAGAGCAAATTCTGGAGCACATCGATTTCTTAATTGTTCTAAAAATTGATTGTGGAAGTCTCTTAAGGAATATATTGAAGCGTCTGGTAAGCTATTTACCTAATCTCTTGCTTCATTAGTAAGAGATATCATAAATAGTTTCATTTTTATATCTTCATATTTGTTACCAATGTCCTGTATGAAAGCATTGAATCATTTGATATGTTCTTCAGT
This sequence comes from Cunninghamia lanceolata, assembly GCA_027924645.1. Lineage (NCBI taxonomy): Eukaryota > Viridiplantae > Streptophyta > Pinopsida > Cupressales > Cupressaceae > Cunninghamia > Cunninghamia lanceolata. Next base: position 9,833,552 of record BSBN01000937.1, on the reverse strand, counting down.
AGTCAATTCACTGCTTCCTGTAAACTTAGTTACATTGTTCCTCCAACTATTATCCATGGGATAAGGATATAGCTGATATCTAGTCAAATCAAATTGTCTAGCCATACTCATGGGATGTGGAGGTGGCATGTTAGGGTATGGTGGATAATACTGATATCCAAATGGAGGTTGTGGATACATATTGGGTTGGACATGATGCTGATGATACACATTTTGTTGTGGGGGAGGTCGCGGTTGTTGATTGTCAAGTCTATGCCCTGACGGTGGATGTTGTTGGTGAACATTCCCAGTATTTACAGGTGGAGGTCTATGTATTTGCCTATTTTACTGAGGAAGATTATTGCATATATTATGGGGTACCCTAGTGTTTCCAACAGCGGTGGTATTCTGAGGCCTTCCATGCGGATTGATATTGTTATTGTTTCTGTGTGGGGGCACATACTTAGTTGAATTTCATGCCTGAAGATCTAAAAGGGTCATTTGTCTATTGATTTCTTCGGCTCTTTGTATCATTTGTTGTCTATTTTTGAGTCTTTGTTCTTGATATTCTAAATGTATAGCAAGTTCCTGATCAGTCATACAGTCATAATCTATGATAGCTTGATCACTTGTATGTTCATGATTTTCTTCATCCTGATTTTCTATCTCATCTGTCCTTTGTGGTTGATGTTCAAGCTGTTCCTAAAGGGAAGGTTTGTACCGGGCAAGGACATCATCAGATCTGTCATGATCAGATTGAGTATACTGATTGTTGGATTGGAATTCATCTGATTCATGCAAGGGAGTGAAGATTTTATGAGTTGTTATTGGTTGTTTTGAGGTATTCTCTAGAGAGATTTGGTTATTAGTACTATGAGACTGACTTGATATCCCAGTCTTCTTAGTAGGAGCCCTTAAAGGTGGGGATGATTGCAGTTTTTTACCATCAGCTTTAGATCTCCTACCATCCATTATGACACTTTTATCAGAAAATTGATTTAAGTTTTGTGTAGAGTCGCCACCTCTATTTAGAGGACTAATCAATCTTCTGGGTTTTCCTTCCACTAGCAGAGTTATGCCTTTTAATTCTCTGACTCTAATAATATGGTCTACCACCAGGTTTCTCTATGTTTTTCCCTAGTAGAGTCGCCAATTCTGTTAGGTCTCAAAAATGCAGGTCACTAACCCTAAGAGGTTGCCAGGCTCTCTTGATGTTTTTGGCTAACTGACACGGGGTAGATATGGCTAAACCCCCTTCGCTTCAGGCTTTACCGAACCTAGGCGAGTGAACCTCTAATTAACAAAGCAGATAAAGAGATGATCACTACTTTAATCAGAATTAATCTAACTATTGAAAATGGCAAAAAAAAAAGATAAAAAGACAACAAGTTAAATCTGAATGATCTAAATTGTAATGCTAAAATAATAATGCAATCTAACTAAGTAAATCTAAAATGAATTTGTACAAGTGATAATGAAAATACTAGACCAGTGCCTTATTGGATATAGAGTCAATATGATCATGAAATAAATGACTGTTTGTTTGGTAAAAACTCAAACTATCTGGCATGAAAGAATAGGTATGTAACTTGTACAACCCTGCAAGGAAGTAGTTAATATTCCATACTTATGTATCCAATTGACAAAATCAAATTACCTGCATTCATCTAAAAGGATTTAATCCCTCTTTGAAGGAACCTATCAGAATAATACTGCAATTGTAACAGATTTATCAAAAATTGGAGACAGAATGCAAACCCTAACTATATGACTCTTCTTGCAGATCCATGACAATGCCTTCATAGTTACTATGATAGATTTAAAGGATTTAATTCTAAAAGCAGAAACCAATTAATCTTATCACACTATAACAACAAATGTGTATAGACAACTTGAAGATATACTTGATAACTCAAATTGAATAACAGAGAAAACTTTGAAAGGAGACAGTCATATAATTGAATAAATTTAACAGATAGTTGATATCAAAATTTGCAGTCATTGCTTCATGCTCACAGACTTGACTTCATCAGAGAATGCTTGCACATGGTCTACCAGAAATAAAATATATTAAAAATGAACTAGCATTGCTGCTCAAATCTAATCTATAGTATCCCCTGTTCTGTTTTGTAATCTCCTCCTATTCTATCTCTTTTATATTTTTTCCTATACATATCCTCATATCTGGTCTTGGTCATCTCTTATAAAGAGAGGCATACAAGCTTCAGACCAGTTACAATAGTTGTGACAGTTGATAACTGAACAACAATATTTGTCTTAATAAACAAATTAAAAAAAATTAATACTCATCTTTAATCACCAAATGGATAACCATTTCAGGATCAAACAAAGCTCTTTAATTGTAGTTCCACTTAATCTCCTTTGAGGATCTCTTTATTATCCTAAAAAGATCAGATAAAACACAAATTAATTTCTAATCAGATAATCCAAACAAATTTATTTAAACAAATGTATTTACTCAAGTAATTACTTCTCTTATCAATATTTTATTCAGTTCCTCAAGATCCTTTCGTGTGTGTTTTATAGTTTGATCCCTACTGTGTATATCCTACAAAAAACCCATATTTCAAATGTTAGAAGAATATCTAATCGTTCGAATTTTAGTGTCATTTTAGGGTTTCTAAGTTTTGTATCGACAAGACCTTTCACAACATGTCCCCGACATCGTTGTGACTATCGTGTCGGTGAAACTGGCAGGCTTTATCCCAATTCATCTCTCTCACCGATGGTTCTTTGTTGGCTTGGTGAAACTCTTTAATGATTTCATCCATCGATATAGCTTATACTGTCGGGGTGATCTTCGGAGTGTTCCCCAATATACTTTCCTTACACCGATAATCGTGTAATCTCTTTATGATGAAAGGTCATCGGTGTGAATTTATTCATCGGTGATTCTTAATATCTTCTCCCCGATGATCAGTCTCATGCTGAAACTCATTTCCTTTTGAATATCTCTCAGAGCTCCGTCGATGAGAGAAGTAAGATCGGTTAGTTTAAATAATCTTTTGCCGATAGCACTGATCTCACTGATACGCTATCTTTATCTTTGTCTGAAACCCTTTATGACTTTTACTATCGATGTGACTTTCATAGTCGGAGAGACTTATGAAACATACCCCGATCAAGTCACTTTACACCGATCGCTATGACTAGGACTTTGTCTATCTGACGAAGGGCTATCGGTGTCATTCCCTTCATCGGTGGACCTTGAAATATTTACTCCGATGTGTAGTCTCACACTGATCGGTATAATATAAACAAGATCTTGCCGATCTATTTTATTCACTACTTGATACATCGGTATGAATGTCACCGAAGGCTTTTGGTTTCCACGATAGGTATAACTCTGTATATCGGCACGATTTCTAAAACATACTCCTGATATTCCGTGGGGGGGTGTTCATATTTCAAATATTAGGTGATCTTAGACAAGATCACCTCGATGCTGCGTTGTCACCTCATAATCACTTGATCCGCGAAGTGTGGATGTCAATTTTACATGAGGGTCGGTATCTTACGAATATCACCCTATTTTATCAATATGACGGTGATGTCATCAGGATCCGGTGGGATGCATCATGTGGTCTTCAGCATGATATTATCAGCAGGTATGATGAGGGTCCCGCCAGTCATCGATGAGGATAGGATGTCGTACAGGAGGATCATCGGTAAGACGTATGGTATCGGCATAGCAGGAGGATCTTCCTTTGATGCATCAGGTTATGTTGATAAGGTTGGTTATTGGGGTGATATTTCGCATCAGGGTGATGTGAGATATCAGGGTGATATTACATAACAAGTGATCATGCAAGAGGTTTGCATTTGTAGGGGGTCTGGCCGACAAGATGTCGTACAGGAGGATCATCAATGGGGGAAGTGATATCAGTGCGGGTGAGGAGTATTTTTTTGACGGTTTAAACTATCATGATGGGGTCTAAGATGACATCGTCGGGAGCAAAATCACTGACTATTGTCTTTCGGTGTGGTCATGTTTATAAAGTATTGAAGAGGTCGCTACGGGGTGAATGTGGGATAATTAGTTCCCACATGTTTTGAAAAGTCAAGTCATGATTCTTGGTGGGAAATTTTCAAAGGTGCACAGTCCACTGTATTTCCCAAGGTTGTGGGTTGGTGTGCCATTGATGGTAGATGTTACAAGGTATGGGCGAAGGCATGGATGGATCAACTGCCTGATTGAAGTTGAAAATCCCCAGGCGGCGGCACAAGGCTCGAGTTCAACCACTCCATGTCTCCCCTCTACCTGCTGCATTCAATGTGTTGAGCGCCATTTCTCATAATGCACTGTATCTGGCAAATTTTGAATTGCCATGTAATTAATGCTGAGTATACCTTCTTGCTGTATTTAGTAGATGGTGTTACTCATTTGTTGTTGTTGAAAACTGGACAAATTTTGGTGCTGTGATAAGATACAACTTCATTGGTGGCCCTGTTCTGGATGTCTTGTGAGTTTATGAGTCTCATGTTGTATGTCTCATGCATAAATTTACTGGTTTCATGTTGATTTAAATGAGTAATGCTATATTGCATGTGTTCTGTTATCTGTCTCCAAAGTAAGTGTGTTTTTCTTTTGAATCTAAACAGCTAAGGGGTGTTTCAGATTCTAGAATATAGGTTTACTGTGTTGAATGCTTGATTTCTTACTTCTACTCAAGGAGTGGATTAAATATTTTTGATCAAGTGTTGGGAAGAATATACTGTAGTGAGGATGTTGTAAGCAGAGACAACTGAACACTCAGTTCTGGGAGGTATCTATAAGGCAGATACTAAAAACCCCCTTGATATCTAGTCTTTGGTATATGTTTATGCTGATCATTCACATGTGTATGTCTATTGACTCCAAGCCCTGAGATAGGCACCAATCCAATCTTGTATCAAGATTACAACCAAGGTCCTAGTTTTGCATCCAAACACCAAAAATCAAACTAAAACTTCAAATACAAACCTTTAGGACATTTAGAAGTAGTTTTAGGATCAGAATCCTCTATCTCACAATTGAACATAGGCCCAAAGCTAGCCCCTTTGCACTTATTTCACAGTTTTGGTCTACATAAAGGAGGATTTATCTGCTTTGTATCAACATCCCAGTCAATCCATAAGCATATCTCATGGATGTTGAATAGGGAATACCCCCCTTGGTTCTGCAGAGCCTAAAGAAGAAGAGGAGATATCTATGGAGTCTATCTCCTGTACTGTTGGCCCCTGGCCCAAGAATCTTGTTGATCAATGATGGTTACCTTGTAGGGATAACCAGGAAAAAGCATCCAGTATGGGAAAAAACCAACAGGTCTCACCTGATATTAAGGACTAAATATGGCTCTAAAATGAAGGTGTTGTCAGAACCACTATGCACGGAGCATATAGCAGATCAAGCCATGATAAACTTTGAAGCTGCCCACACATCTTCTCTATGGATGAGATGTATTGTGTAGAATTGTTGGAGGATGAAGAGGTGATAGGAGAAAGAAGTCAAGAAGAAGAATCCATGATCAATACCTTCATACAAGATGACCCTTTTGGCAATTACCATGGGGTAAAAGTTCAAAGCTGTGTCACACTTTGGGCCAACTTATCAGCATAAACGAATTTTAGTATTTCCAACAAAAAGTCAAATTTGGTGAAACTTATGTTCTATTTAGATTCATTCTAGCTAAATTAGATCTAGGCCACAACTTTTCCAATTGAAACCATCCACTAAAAACATATTTAGCAACACTTTGGGGCTCATTTACCAAAAAATGAAATTATTTGAAAAGCTTGATGTTCTAACAACTACTACTTCTGCAAATAATCATTTTAAAAGAATCTAAAATACCCAATTGTAGTTCAATAAGTCTACTTTGTAAAAATATAATTTTTTAAACATTTCAATTAGTGTTTTTATTTTATTTTTTATTTCTACTAAAAGTAGGTCATCATCACCAAAATATGGTGTTGATTGTCCTCTCAAGAGAAAATAGTAAATTTTATTAAAAAAATTGAAAAAAATATGATACACTAGAGGAGAGATTCCTTGTTAAGATGATATATTGGTTTTCCTATTTTGGATAAATAATGAAGACAAAAGTTGGTATCCCATCGAAATAGTTGTGTTTTCATTATATGCAACTTGCAAGATTTATTTAAAAATATATATTTATCAAATTGGGGAAAAAATTAATCCATGCACTAGAGCTTTCAGTTATGAATGTATCACAAAAAAAGTATGGAAGGAAAATAAATGAAATTTACTATATAGAGTGCGACATCCCATTCAAACTTATTTTTCTTTATCAACAACTAAAATATAGTGTCAATTTTATAAAATACTACATTTAAATAATTTTTAATTTTTTTTTTTTAAATACAAACATAAAATGCACTAAAAAATCTATATTGTTTTAGTTTACATTATTTTAAAATTCAAAATATATATGTCAGTTTGTCATGATTCAAGTTAAAAATTTAGATTAGTGTTGGTTTTTTCCTTTATAAAAGTGTGACACAACTTTGAACTTTCACCCCATGCCACCAACCTCAGAACCTATGTAATCTACAATGAAGACCAGATCATCCCTCAAGTCACTAAGAGCCAAGGAAGTCATGATAGAGATCTCAATGATCAATCCGGTCTATGGACTCTGCACTTTGACGGCGTGAGGTGCAAGAATGGTTCAAGAGTTGGCATCTGACTAGTATCTCCTAATGGAGAAGAGACTCTCCGGGATTTCTGCTTCTAATTCACCTGCACTAATAACAGGGTCAATTATGAAGGCCTGGTCCAAGGCCTTAGTCTAGCGAAGTGAATGGGAGTAAAGCAATTGAGTATTTTTAGTGACTCTGAGCTGGTAATGAAGCAAGTGAGAGGGACTTTAGCAGTAAAAAATGTGCAGATGCAATCCTACTGCCATAGAGTATGGGACCTGATCAAAGGATTCAAAGCCTTTAATATTCAAGCAATCCCAAGGTCTTGAAACGTAGACACTGATAGATTGGCCATGATTGAGTCACAATTTGACGTAGTCATAGACCTCTAGGCCAATAAACATTTGGTGCAGGTAATTGTGAGACCAGCTATCCCCGACAATGATTAGAATTAGCAAGTTTTTGAGAACGAGAACCAGATTGCCATCTTCATCCAACAATCATGCGAGTTTGTGGAACAACTGCATCTGAAGGTTGAAGAAGCTTATGAAGACTAGATCATTCAACATAAAACAAATAGGCTCCTAAAAGGTTTGATCATGCTAGAAAATCTATTTGATTGTGATGATACTAGAAATGACAAAAGAAAGTTTTTTGCAAATAAAGGCGATTATGTTGATCTTGATATCGGAGGTGGTAGGAAGCTAAAAGTTGGGAAGGACATCTCACAAAGAGACAAAGAAAGGCTAATATCCTTTTGCGAAAAATATGACATAGTAGTGGCATGGACTTATGCTGATCTCAAGGGATATGACTGTAATGTGATCCAACACACCATTGATCTGATTGAAGGGGCCAAACCTATCCATCAGAAGTAAAGGCCAGTCAATCCAAGGATAGATTCATTGATGCCCCATGAGCTAAAAAGCTTATTGATTCAAAAATAATATATCTGATCAAGCATTCTACTTGGGTAACCAATTTGGTCCCTATACAAAAGAAAAATAGACATTAGGTTGTGCGTGGACTTCAGGGATTTGAATAGGGCGTCTTTGAAGGGTCATTACCTATTACCTTCCATGGAGTAGATCCTACAAATTGTTGCAAGTTCTGAAATATTTTCCTTGCTAGATGGCTTCTCCAAATACAACTAGGTTTGGGTAAAAGAAGAAGACCAACAAAAGACTACATTCACCACCAAGTGGGTAACATTCACTACCAAGTGGGGAACCTTCACATATGCTAAAATTCCCTTCGGCCTCTCCAACACTGGAGCTACCTTCCAGCAAGCAATGTACATCACCTTCAAAGGCCTGATCAATGTGATCATACTTATATACCTTGATGACCTTATAGTCTTCTCTAAATCAAAGGAGGATCATTTTAATCATTTGGAGAAGGTTTTCCAGAGATACCAAGAATTCAAAGTGTCCTTAAACCCCAAAAAATGTGTGTTCAGAGTTCCACAAGGAAATTTGATTGGATATGTACAATCCAAAGAAGGAATCTCTATAGATCCCAAAAGAATACAAGATATCAATGGATTGCCCTTGCCTATGAATAAGAGAGGAGTCCAATCTTTCCTTGGAAAGATAAATTTCGTCAATAGATTCATATTTGACTTTTTCAGGCTAGTTAGAGCGATTACTCTCATGTTGAAAAAAGATCAAGCTTTTAAGTGGACTCTCGAAGGAAGAGAAGCTTTTGAAGAAGTCAAAGAGGCAATTTCTTTGGCTCCAGTATTAGTTAATCCTAATTTTTCAAAATACTTCATCATGTATGTTTATGGTAGAGGACATAGTATTATTGCAGTGCTAACACATAAGGATGTAGAGATGAAGGGAGAACACCCCATCACCTTCCATTCAAAAACATTGTAGGAATATGAGGCTAAATAGAATTTTGTGGAAAGGCGGGCATTCACTATAGTGAAAGGTCTAAATAAATTTAGAGACCTAATTGCGGGAAGCAAAATAATGATTTAATATGTTGCGCATTCAAGTGTCCGAGAGTATATCATGGCAGGAGAGATCAATGATAAGAGAGAAAATTAGATCACCAAGATTCTGGAATATGATGTAGAGGTTAGATCTACGAAAGTGATCCAAGGAAGGGGACTCTGTGAATACTTGGCACATGCAGCTAAATCTCTAACTAAAGAAGAAATTCTGAAGAAGTTTAATTGATCAACTAATTTGAATCAGAGGGATCATGGGTTGCAGATAGAGTCCAATTCATGGAAACTAGCAAGTACCCCGACAACCTTCCTTCTCATAAAAGGAGATTCTATAGATTGCAAGGAATTAGTTACGCATTAATTGAAGGAGTTTTATTCAAAAGGAACTTCAACAGAGTATTCCTCCGATGTGTGGATAATCTCCAAGCAACCAACATCCTGTGTGAGTTCCACATCAACCCTTCAGGTGGTCATTTCTCTGCAAAGACAATTGCAACCAAAATCATGTGCGTGGGATATTATTGGCCGACTCTATTCTTGGATTGCCATAATCTAGTTAGAAAATGTCAGCAGTGCCAATTCTTCATCGGCAAACACAGGAATTCAGCCATGCCTTTGAATCCAATCATGGTAGACGAACCTTTTGCTGAGTGGGGCTTAGACTTCATAGGAATGATCAACCTAGCATCTAATTCCGGGCATAAATGGATCCTTATAGCAATGGACTACTTCACTAGGTAGTCAGAAGTAGTTCCTCTGAAGAACTCCATAGAAAATGAGATCCTCAACTTCCTAGAAGAATTGGTGGCACATTTCGGTCCACTAAAAACCATCATTTCAGATAATACAAGAGCTTTCCTAGGCTCTAAAATGTCAGAATTTGCACTCAACAATGGGATCTTTCTCAAGATCTCATCTATCTGCAAGGCAATGGACTAGTGGAATCTACAAACAATAATTTGATCAAGCTGATCAAAAGGATAGGTGTGGACCATCAAAGAGAATGGCACAAGAACTTGCAGACATCACTTTGGACTGACCGAATTACTCCTAAGCAGGTTTTAAATGCATCTCTATATGAGTTAGTCTATGGGAAGGAGGTCGTATTGCCAATTTCTATGGAAATCCTAGTGTTACAATTGCTTAAGGCTAGCAAAACTACTCAGTGTACAAGAAACTAGAGAGAATGCTCAAATGCCATGATCAATCTCTAGCAAGTAGTAAAAAGATGGTTCGACAAAAGGGCATTCGATCTAGGTTTCCATGAGGGAGATTTGGTTCTGAAATATGATGAAAGAGCTGCTAAGCTAGGAAAACATGCCAAATTTGATTCGTTGTGGAAAGGCCCTTTCCGTGTTACCAACTGCAAAGAGAGCAACACATTTGAACTTGAAGATTTAGAGGGAAATGCTCTCAGGATTTTGGTGAACAGGATCCATCTTAAGCATTTTAATTAATGTTGTGCCTTTGTTAGGTTCCTTCGTAAATAGTTTGCTTGTTTTCTTTCGCTTTTGTCGTTCCCCTTCAATAAGCTCCTTGTGTACGTGCTTTTTGTCTTTTTGCCAGGTGTCCTACCAGCTCAGCTTTCACTGGCTGGGTTTTTGCAAGAAGATGTCCCCAAACATCCACTCTAAGGGGGTGATCCCACAATAGTGGGTTACACTTTTTGGCCAAAGTTGACATTGAAATGAACATTTTGGAAAAAATCTTCACTTTCAGACACCTGTAGTTGCTAAACCGTGAGGAATTTGGAGATGATGTAAACTAGTGATTTATCACATTTGTTTGTAGATTCTAAATATATTTATATATATATTTTAATTTTTTTGGAATCAAATTGTATTTATTTTTCCATCTCCTTCAATAACTAATTTTTAACAGTAAACACCATTTTTAAAGAGTGATGTGTACTATGTAAAACATAACTTTTTTTCTATGAAGGATAAAATTCTATTTTTTTCAAATTTAGATTTTTAACTACGATATCTAGAGGATGCATTTGGTTTCATAATGTTTTATTGAATATTTTTTTTTAATTAACTTTTGAAGCCAAACCAATTACAATTTAGACATAGGTTTACTGTGTAAAGCATAAAATTTTTTGTACGTATCAAAATTCAATTTTTTTTTGTTGGATCAAGGACATGAATACTGAGAGGATAGATATTTTTGATAAATTTTTTTGGTAATACACTATTTTTCCACATGTGCAGAATAGAGAGCTTGATTGTCAGTGAAAAACCTATGTTTAATTAAACTAAAAAACTAATGTATAATAAAACCAAAATATATTAAAATTATACTTGATATAAAGATTGTTTTTAGGACTATAATCCTCTAGATGGGTTTGTCAAGTTGATTCCATTTTGATCCTCAACCTGGGCCTCAAAACCCAAAAATCTGTATAAAATTGTAGTTGGAGAGGGGCAAGGGCAAAATAAGGGGTTTTGAGCAAAAGGGGGTTCGAACGAACCCCTAGAGAGGGGTTCAAATGAAAGGGGATTTGAACGAACCCCCTTTCATTAGAACCCCCTAAAAATAACATTAAGGGCGATTCGATCGAACCCCCTATTTTATTAAAAAAAATTGCCCGACATAAAGTGGGTTCATTCAAATGGGGGGTTCAAACGAACCCATTTTTGGGTTCATTCGAACACCCCTGTTCGACCGAATCCCTCCAAAACTTTTTTTTCGTGCATGGGAAATTTTCCTTCCTCAATACAATTATAACCCAGTTATGTGGGATCACCTAGGGTCATTATTAATGTAGCTTGCCACATGTCCCCCCATTATGCTCTCAGCTTTGAAATTTGCAAAAAGGCAACGCCGTGAGTCATGCCTTTCCTATCAACTAGGGATCCACACTTCCCAACAAAAACTGAATTAAATTCACATGAATGCCTTAAGCATTGGTGGTTAAATGCTTCTCTTTTAGCTCATTTGCAGTATTCCAAGCGATTAAATTAGTGTAAGTGCAGAAGCAATCTAAGTGCAGAGTTTTCAACGTAGTTGTGAGTTCAAAGTGTAGAGAGAGGTATTTCAAAATATTTTCTAGGTGATTAAGCACTAGGGGTCATGTTTTTAAGAACAGAGTGTGAATTGTCCATTATGCTACATAATTATTAAGCAGAGTAGGGTTTCGGAGTAGAAGAATTGAAAACATGAATCCAGTCAGAGCATCTTCCAGTGAGCAGACAAGGGCTATAGGTTTCTTCCCTGATGTTTTGAAGAGCAGATCATTCACCTCCACTCTTGTCCCACCAAGACTGCAGTTGCCAAATACGAGAAGTCCACCTAAAGAAAATTACAGGGACGCGAGTCTGGTATCAGACTATGCAGATGAAATCTACGACCCTGGATTGCACAGAAGCCGAAGGAGTCTCCGCTTGGGCACCCACAAGAGGATGATGAGCAAAGCAGTAAGGGGAGAATATGAGAGTCTAGGTTTCCAGTTGTGGAACTGTGGTCTACTGCAGTTCATAGTCCTGATGGTCTACCCTTGCCCTGAGCTACTAGATGTCTGTGCACGAGTCTATGACCCAGATAAAGGGATTATCTCCAAGCATCATCTCAAAGTTGTTATAAGTTCCTGGGTCATCCAAGAAACACTATGTGTTCCTTTCAACCTATCAATAGAAGTGTGTGAGCGATAAAAGATAGAGTACTACTAGGCTGGAAGGAGGGACCAGCTAAGGTTTTTCAACTTTGAGCCCATCAGAGATAAGGAGGATATAACCATGTTGAAGATGCCCCTTGCGCTCATAATCTTCTGACAACATGAAATGCAAGATATATTTTCTATGCTTGCTTTTGTCTTTGGCATTGATAGTGATTCTTCGGTCTCCGAGTTTTAGTTGGCGTTGGGTTTCTGATTAAGGAAAAAAAAGGAAGAATTCAGAATGGACATTACTGACATTATAGCAGATGCCATGCATGAGAAACTAGTGACATTCTCCAACCAATATATTTTAAGGTATTCCTCTTTCTTGGCACATATGCTGCTGCACTAGAATATTGAATTCCTTACATCTTATATGGATTTGACCGTGGCAAATGAATCTGACCCTACAAAAATAATCTCGGTATTTGTGTCGACCCATGTGTTGTCTGCTTCCTCTGATTACTATTCATTTTCTAGACTATTTTTTAACTCTCGTGCTCTTAGACCTAACCCACCAAGACAAGATAGATCAGATTGCAGACCATTAGAAAGCATGGATGGTGAACAACAATCCTCCTTCTGATTGGTTCTTTAGAACCCATTTCACTTTCTTCATGATGCATGGATTCAAAGGGGAGCCCTTTAGGCTCCTCGCATATTTAACCGACAGGATGCTGGCCTTGGAGTTGGCTCGGCAGCTGAGTATAATTTATATAGAATGGGGAGTTAAAAGAAAGAAAGAAACAATATATTCCACTCCATTAACTAGGGCAGGAGTAACGGTGTATTCAAGAGGTTTGTGGAAAATTTTCTTGCATTCAAACTCACTGACATTGGTCTGGATATGATTTGCGACCAATGGAATTATGACCGTGATGGGTGCTTTATGGTAATGAAGATAATCACACAGATAGCACACAAGCCACAAAAGTATTAGGACGAGCGGTGGTCCCTGAGCATTGAGTCTATTGCGACTTTTGTCGATCTGGCGCATATCCCCATAGCGCAACCAAGGCCAGCATGGTTCTCCTTTTATAATCTGAAGAAGGATTTCGACCTCAGGGTGAAGATTCACAAGGAACTGAATAGTCCCATAGAGAATGAGGGGTGGGTTGATGAGAAGATTACAACTTTCTAGGTGTATCATCAGGAGATACATGACCTAAATGCCCCGATGACTCCATTGATTTAGACCATATATTTGATACTAAATGGGACAAGGAGCATTCGACACTGGTTGATCCGATAGTCCCAGATGAGTCCCGGTCCATAAGCATTAATGAGAGGCCTGCGGAGTCTCCTCCTATCCAGGGATAATCAATTAATGACCTGGATTTTCAAAGGGGCACGCGAACCTTGAGGCAAAAGATAACTTCTTCGGGTTCTGTAACAGAGGGATCTTCTTTAGGGATATCCTCTCAGCTTGAGAAGAGGGCAAAGCGAAGAAAGGTTGACCTGAGCAACCTGATGGAGGAGGAGGATGTAGTAGATGTCACACAGACCTCCATGGCTCCCATAGTACAGGTATGTTTTACTCCTCCCCTTCTCTTTTCTTAATCTCTTATTTTCCCCGCCGCATCTGGTGCAGCCTTCACGGTTGCAGTCACTTATTCCATCATCTTGCAACCCTTATCTTTTGTCCCCACATCCTCATCTCCTGCAGCATCTTCCCCCTTCTAGTTTCATCCTCTACATAGGTCACCATGGCACTGCCAACCTCCTTCACTCCCTAGATTTCTCCCACACCTCCGCGTGTCTCGCAAGCCCCTCTGCAAAGCATTCCAAATTTCTCCCCCTCCACTCTAAGATTCCCATTTTCCACCTCTGCAGGGACTCAAGTAGTGTCTTCTAATGTGCCCATTCCTTTTGGCCTCCATGCTAGCACACCTTTCACTGGGCAATATATCCAATCCCCCATGCAGTATAGCAGCTAGATAGATGCAACCAAGAAAGCCTGAGAGGAGAGGATACAAAAGAGAAGACAAAAGGAAGCACAAAGGCCAACTGCCAAAAAAATGGGGACTATGTATGACGAGGCACACCAAATAATGATAGCACCTATGACCCTGAACGTGAATAAGACCGAACGACAGATGCAGCCAAATGATTACGCAGTACATGTCATTGACCTCAACCTTAGGTAGGCCCACCTACAAGATAGAGTGGAGATGATGGAGGAGACCCAAAGGGCTATCACAATAGACTATTTGAAGGCCAGTCGGCAGGCAGGAAAGAGGGATCAAGAGCTAAAAAAATATCAAGGCCATAGTTGAATGGCTCAATGTTGAAATCAAGGGCAAGGATACAGAGATAGCTCGACTGAAAAAAGAATTACATGATAAAGTCTTTAAGGAGACTTTGCAAGCAAAACATGCCATAAAGAATAAGTTGTAGATGGAACTGGATCAGGTCTGGGTTGAGATCAATACAAGAAGAGGGCAAAAGAAAGCATTGAATCAAAGTTACAGGCTAAAGAGCAAGAGTTGGCACAAGTTCAAAGGAACCTTTTTGACGCCATCTCATAGCAACAATAGGCTGCAGTAGAAAGGAAGGAGAAAAAGGACTAGATCACAAAGCTACAAATAGAGGGCAAAAATAAGGATTTGTAGATCCAGCAGTTGTAGAGTGCACTAGTGAGCTCCATTCAGCAAACTAACATTCTTCTGATGTTCTAGCAATTGTATTTTTCTTATTGGGAGAAAATCAAGGGAGTTGCCATGTCCCTTCAACTAGTTTTGAAATTCATTATAGATGCTTAGGAGTTAAGTGTGAAGGCTGACTCCACCATTAAGTAGATTTTGACATCTATCACCCCAAAGGTGACTGAGTCACAACTATTAGTTCAGAAGTTGTACACTGCTTTTGACGATTCATTGACAGCAGTAGGAATAAATGATAGAAGGCTAGTGGCAAAGAAGGCCAATGAGTTTATTAAATGTAATAAGGTGGCCATAAAAGCCAAGTAGTGACATTGTGTCGTGGAGCAAATGATGAAACATATGAAGGGGCATATCAAGCAACTAGTCCAAATTGGACTCCCTTCCCCGTTCCTCTCGGATGGGTCAGTCATGGTAGAGGCTCAAATTAAATAACTATTGGAGCACCGACAATAGGATCAATTTATTTTCTAGGCCCTTAGTTCTTCTCCAAGTGCCTCAGAGGTGGATTCAATTTTGTACCCTTTGGTGCAGTTAAAATTTCACATTGAGGCTGCATTGATCACGCTAAGAATTTTGTCCTTTAACAAAATGATTGATCTTGACCAGGCTTTTGAAGCGTTGCAATAGAAGGCGCAGCCCCGAAGACTGATTAGGAGCCTTTACAATTGACTCTCTAGAAGTTGTAGTATTGAGCATCCTCTTCTTATTTTTGCGAAGCGAAAGTTTGGGTTCTTGCCTCCGCAAGTGGAG
Source organism: Cunninghamia lanceolata (assembly GCA_027924645.1). Lineage (NCBI taxonomy): Eukaryota > Viridiplantae > Streptophyta > Pinopsida > Cupressales > Cupressaceae > Cunninghamia > Cunninghamia lanceolata. The sequence goes on along the minus strand of BSBN01000937.1, from coordinate 9,817,882 downwards.
GTCCCTAAGAAGTCGCCAGGAGCTGTAGACTTCATCTCCAGTGACCTTCAACCTAGTTTTTTCTTTGTTGTGGCCCCGTAGAGTTCCTAAGTTATTGCAAAGGGTAGAGCATAACCACGTATCAAAATGGCACAATTTCTAGTTTCCGTGAGACCTTTTCCTTTTTGAACTTACGTGGAGGTGACACATGGTGGTAGGACCGAATGACAGTCTTAGAGTGTCGAGTTTCACTTTTTCTTCTTTATGTAGTTCACGGGGCACACCATGTATCGATAGGGTGCAATTTCTATCAAAGGCAGAGGCAAAGCTTTCCATAGATTGTGCCATCATGCCACATGTCAATCCTGCCTTCTTTTCAGAAAGGGTTGTTGAGTTTTATTTTTGTAGTGCGTGGAGGTAGCGAAGCAAGCCAAGTGTCAATTGGGCATATGCTGAAGCATCTCTAAAGCTTGGGGATCTTTCTTAGTGCGCTATTGGTTCTTTTTGGGAGTGAGCTGCTAACGGATGAATAGGGGGCCGCAACGTGTTTTTTCAACATAGTGCCACGTGTCTCTTTTTCTCAGCTGGTGCTTAGTGTTTTATGGTAGGGGTGGAGCAGAACAGGTGTCGCCATAGCTGAAAAAGATGGAGGCATGCTTATCCTTTCGAATGGAAGTTGCAATAGCCACCATGATGGGTGCCTTGCTGGTGTTTTAAGCAGAATCTTTTTGGTTGCTCTCTCTCTCTTCGAGGGTGTTTTTTTATAAGAGGGAGAATTTTTGCCATTTTGGGGGTTCATCACTTTTTGGAGAAGGACAATTTTCACGATCTTGGTAGTCATTTTTATTGTAAAGACCTCAGTGTGTTAAGCTATTGAATAGAAATATAAGACATCAAATGTGCAATTCTTGCCTCTATGTTGTGTTATTTTCTGCTAAATCTGCTTAGTGTATTGCTCTTTATCTATTCAGGAATAATTATAATTATTTACTATCTTGTTTTCATGCTTTTATAAGTTTTGTTTATGTGATGTTTATGGCATTTTGGATTGTGTATAGTACTCTTCTAAACCCCTTTAAAACTAATAAACTAGAATTATACTATGCTAACTGGTGAATGAACTATCTCTATTTCGGTGCATCGCCTTAGTGTAGATTTGTTTTAGTAGCTTTCTCTTTCCCTTTTCCCCTTCCAGTGAGCAATCTGAAGAGTCAGCTTCTAAACCCTTGAGGTCATTCTGCAGAGTGCATCCTACTCCCCCATTTGCAGAACTTCCCATAGGTTGTATCTCTAGCTGTCCCTTTTAGAGATCAACACTAACTTTAGCAAATAAGTGTAATTTCCCCCAATACATCAATAATTAAATAAAATGCCTTTCACACAGTAAAAATTAATCCTAATTCCATCTAATTATAACTCAATAACCTTTTCTCTTTTCCAAAATTAATAACATAATTAATATTTTGAAAGAACTATTTATATCTTTTTCACATAACAAACAAATGCATAAAGGATAATAAAATTACCCAAGTAGGCACAATCATAGGTCTAACATAAGGGGATCTAGAATTGTAATTAATTTGGATATGGTTATCATGGGTTTTGACAACACAAGGACTAAGTAAGGTGAGATGGATAAGTGGAATCCATGTCAACAATCTCCACATAACAACTATTGGTTAATACCCTATAAGTTGAACTTGCACACTTTTTCTAATGTTATGTGCATCTGCCCAATATGTAACACTAGTTGAAGCAGATAATAAAATTACACAATTAAATGCTACAAATTTAATAAGTGTATTTCAATTGAATCATACTTTCTATCAATATAATCAAAGTGCAATTAGTCATTTAATAGAATAATACTAAAGGAACTAGAACTACCCTCCTAGCATATTAATTAAATAAAAATAGCAAAGCTATAACACTATAATGATCTAGCAAACAAAGACACAACATATGAATCCCATAATACATTGTTAGAAATCCAATGCCAATACATAACCTCATCATAAATACCTTGATGATCATACAAACTATTATGTCAGAAAATGTCCCCTTGGGGGCTTTTCCCTCTTAAGGTTTAGCTCCTGGGTCCTGTTTATGCATTTAGAGCATCTTGCATGTTAATTTGACATCCTGATGAGAAAACCCTGAGGTTTCATGGCAAATGGGACCTAGGGGGTACACTTGACATAAATCCTACTTGAAATAGGGGGAGAACTTGGGCACTCACACCCTAGTCCTGCCCTATTTTAGGTCAGGACCAATTTTTAAGTGTCAGTTTGTGACCTTTATTTAGGTCCTATGCTGACACATTAAGTTTCAATTACAAAATTCTTAGCGGGAATGTTTGTAGTTGCATATATAAGCATGTTTAGGCATTCATTTAGAAACTAGATGCCATTTTGGATTCATGAGCTTATGTTAAGGTGATTCAAGACATTCATTGTGTGTTGTAGAGTAGAATTTGTGTTGTTCTTGTGTTTGTATTTGCAAATTTGGCATCCATATGCTCATGGCATGAAGAGCTTCTTCCTTCCATGAGATCTTCACTACAAGGTGATATCAATTGTGTTTTCAATCATTTATCATTTAGATTTTGCCTCTATCTTGTAGGGATATGTACTCTTTATCTGACAACGGTGTTAAGAAGACTTCAATGTCTCTCCGTGGCTTGACTGAGGCAAGCCTCTAAACACCACAACCCCCAACCCATTTTTTTGTGATTGCAGGTTATAGGTTACAGGAGTAGAAAAAGTGGAGTTGCAAGAGAGTAGTGCAAACTGTTAGAATTGCAAATCAGAGAAGAAAATAGCGACCTGGACTCAGGCGTCTGCTCATTAGTCCTCCAGATCCTGCAATAGGAAAATCTCTGGAATAGTAGGAACAGGTTGCAGACAAGATTCCCAAATCCCAACAAAAGTTGTACTAGACTAGGGCACTCGCTCATTAGTTCCCAACTGTTCCATTTTCTGAACTTTGAAATCTAGTATGCATTTGATTGTCATTTGATATCTCTATGTGCGAGCATTTTTCGTGATTTGTCTGTTTGCTTCCAAATTTGCATAATTAGGGTTTTGAGCATAATCGGGCTTAATTGAACAACTAAATTACACAAGTCCAATTTTCCTACATTCCAAGTGACTGAAAACTTGATGGTAGATTTCCTACTTGGTTGAAGTCCTTGAATGTTTGAGGTGAAAGGAGGATTCATACAAATTAACCCTAAACACTAACAAATCCTCTTGCATCAAATTTCACCTTAAACATTTTGGTGAACCTGTGTTTTTAATGAATTGTACACCTTTTTGAGTGTTGTGCTTCATACTTACATTCATTTCATTCATTTATATAATTATTCATCTTATTGCATTTTAATAATTACAAAAAAATGGAAAATTTGAAAAAAATGACATTTTTAGCTTGCATTTTCAAATAATTTGGATTAATTAGCATTCAATTTAAATAAATTTTTGTCATTATCATCAGATCTGATTTAAAATACAAAAATGTTTCATTCGTCATTCATTTAGATTGCATTTTCATGCTTAAATTGACAAAAATTACTTGAAATTCTATATTTTTTCATTTAACCTAGTTTTGCATTAGCTAGGGTTTGTAGTCAAAATCTTGTTTCAGATTTTACTACTCTTTTAAAATTCTCATTAGGATTGATTTCTAACTATAGTGTTGCAGATCATAGTGGTTTGCTTGCAAAAGTTCATGCCTAGGGTTTGAAAACCTTGATTTTTCACTAGATTTGACCTTATTGTCTCACTAGATTTGCACCATAGGCATGTTGTAAAGGATTTTTCTGCACTAATTGGATATTATCAGGGTTATTATCTTTTTCCCCTCCTAAAATTCTTTACAACACCTTTTTATTGGCCCTTACAATGGAAATTTGGTGAAAATTTGCATATTTTAGCTATATTTTCCCTAGGGTTTGACCTTGAGTTGCACTATAAGCGTGTTGTGACGGATTTTTTGGAATTAGGTGGCTGTTATTAATATTATAATTTTCTTTCCATCATCATTTTCCTCAAAAAACCCTTTGTCATACTCTTTTGCATTCAAATTTGGTGAAAATTTGCATATTTTGGCTATATTTGCTCTAGGGTTTGACCTAGATTTGCACTCCAAGCATGTTGTGAAAGATTTTATGGATATAGGTGAATGATATTACTGTTATAGTCAGTTAAACCTCCTAAAATTCTTTACAACACCCCTTTTTTTGGGTCTTTGCATTTAAAAGTTGTGAAAATTTGCATATACAATTTCCTTACAACACCCTTCTTTCACTTATTTGCATTGAAAAAGTTGAAAAAATCAAGCATTTTAGGTCATTTTCATACATAGTGTTTCACTTGTCTTTTGCATAAACTTTGAAAATATTTTAAAATTTGATATTGCATTGACTTGAAAACTTAAAAACATGGCTTATAATTGCAATAATAACAATAGGTTCCCTCCTAGGCCTTACATGAAAAGAAAGGTCCCCGAACCTGAACTTGTGTTTACACCTCATGATAGAACAATTGGAGACACTGAAGGACCTCTTTATATTATTGTGAAGATAATGGGAAATCCTGTGGATGGAACCTTTATTGATCCTAATTGCATGACTAATGTCGCCATGGAAGATTTCCTCTATCCACATGAATTGATACAAGGCTTTTATGACCCTTCGGATATGATGATTAAGACACATAAGAGAACCTTTGTAAACACTTATGGGAAGATATCTTTATTGGTCACTATATTTGAGAAACATGTAGAATAATGGTTTGATGTTGTCCTTGTTTTTGACCTTTTCACATAAAATTTGTACATCCATGGTTAAAGGCTATGAAAGTTGTCCCTTTAACAATTCATAAATGTGTCAAATTTTATTTGAGTGGACAAGTGATTACTATCCCTCTCAATAAATATAAACCTTTGGTTACAAGACAACATTGTACATTGGATTGCTTTTGGGAAAGATCTGAGGTGGAACTGAAGCCACGAACAAACTTTACTTTCTTGAGCTATAGAAACTACAAAACAAAACTATTACATCAAGTGGCCAGTCCTTTTATTCAAGAAACAACAAGAGATGAACAACCCACATTTGAAGAGAATCCTAGATTGAAAGGAAATGGACCCTATGCTGAGGTTCCTCCCCTGCCATCCTTACAAAGATCGGGAGGTAGTCGTCGACAACAAAATATTCCACCTAGATAAATGAGATTTGATCCTGGTGCTTCCTCCTCTAAAACACAAAAACCTATGGAAGAGAAAAACACTATCTTACAAAAGATAAGTGGTACAACAAAAAGAAATAGACAAGCAAGAGAAATGAGGAAAAGACGACAAGAATATGCCCAATGACTTGCATCTCAATAGGAAAACATCTCACCAAACATTGAATCAAGCCAAGAATATCTTAAGAATGGACAACTTGAAAACAAGAACAAGAGTTGGGCTATGGTACCTTATGTCCCACTTTCCTCTACCATTCAGGAATGGGAAGATGACGATGATTTGCTTGATGACAACACTTAGTTCGATGATCCTCATAGGTAAGTATCTCTAACCCTTTATCTCTCGTGATGTGTTTCCCCCGTGATGTGTTATGTGTTGTTTAGGCCTCCTGGGATGACCCTTGACTCTCTTGTAAGGTCCAGGATGCCAGGAGACCACCTCTGTTGTGACCTTCTTCTATTTGTATCATCATTATTCTATATTGCTTCGCCTCTATTTTTCACTGTTGTGTGTTGTGTCTTACAGACATAGCGTTGAGATGGGTGACTTGGGGGCAACCTCCTACGTGACTATCCCTAAGGCACTTGTTTCTCCTCTCTTGATTTATTGTTTCCATTCCTCTAGTGTTTCTATCTAGTGGGCGGATGACGAAAAACATATTATACTAATGCGGACCTAGCGTCCCTTAAGCGAGAAATAAAAAATTGGACTTGGTTCCTATATGACGATGGGGTTGATATATATTATCTGACACTTGGCTAGTAGAATCACTCCGTGCACTTTGTCGTGTGATCTTGATGTTGTCATCGCACTTACAAACCATAACAATACTGCTACTCCGTGCACTTTGTTTGCCTTTGAATCTCGCCTTGGGTACACTCAGTTTTTAGATTTTCATGGTAAAGCCCCATGGTTATACTCGATCTCCAAATTCATAGTATAACCTTGGCTCTTTGTGTGATTGATCATATGCAATGATGTTGTTGTTTATCATGATTATATGGACACTAACACTTTTCTTGCAGGAATGTGTTTTTGGAACATTCAGCGATCGTAACATACATGTCACTCCGGGAGGCATGGGCTTTGTGAGAGCTCGTGTTCCCTTGTGTGTTTTCTTCCTACCTTAACGTGCTTGATATCGATACCTGATATCAACCACCTTAAGGTGGGGGCATATATAAGGTAAGTTGTTTGTTGTAGATGTTAGCAATGTGCTTGTTCTTAGGTGCAGTCTTAAAGACTGGTTGTGATGAGTCCCTCCTGCACTCTGATATTTGTTTGAAATCAACTTACAATCATTTAAAGCCCTCATTGCGAGGCAGGGATATCGCATCCCTTTTCTATCTTAAGCCCTATGCAAAGGCGGGGATGGTGTATTTCTCGTGGAGAGTGCACATCCTGTCATTTTCAAAAGTCCTCATTGCGAGGTGGGGAGCGGTTCTGTGACTAACTCAACCCTTAAGCGTGTCTTCATCGATTATTGTGGCAAAGCCTAATCATCGATATGTGCTTGTAATGTGTTTGAGATGGTGTTGAACCTAGAAATAGGAACACTCCATCGCTTGTTTGTCGTGTTTTCTTTGTGTCTTCCAAGTGTGTGTGTATTGTGTGTTTGTTCACAAGCATAGTCTTAAAGACTGGTGGCAATGAGTCCCTCCTATACTTTGGGAATTGTATGGCGTGCTTGCATTGTATGACATGTTTTGCGTGTGTGTTAACACATATGCAGTCTTAAAGACTGGTGGTGATGAGTCCCTCTTGCATTATGGGTGGTGTGTTTACTTTCCTTATACTTGCATTTGCATTTCATATATATGAAAAGAAAAAGAAAATCATCACTGTCTTCACTGCATTCACTGTATTCACTATGTTTTGCATGTCTTCAATGTTTTATTCTCCATGTTTTGCGTGACTGTAACTGTCTTATCCATGTTTTGCATGCCTATTACTGTCTTCTATGTGATTGGCGTGTCTTCTCCGTGCTTGGCATGTTTGCTATGTTTGTTGACCGTACTTTAATGCATGTATTGGACTTGCATTTATACATACATTAAAGTGGGGGCTAAATGTTATGTCAGGAAATGTCCCCTTGGGGGTGGTGGTGCCTACATAAACATTCAGGTTTTAGGCATTTAAATCTGCAGGCCCCTTCACAAAAACTAGAAAAAATTCTAAGTCTTTTGGCCTTTGCAGTTGAAAAGTGCAAAAACTAGTTGTATGCATGCATCTTTGTATATACAAGGCCATTTGTATATACATGCGGGTTCAAATGTGTATTTGAACATACAAGGTGGGTTGTATGTTCAATTGGCCTTCAAAAATGCTGAAAAATCAGTTATATGCATTCTTGTATGCATATCGGGCTTAAAAAAGGTGCATATACATTGAGGAATCTATCGCAGATTCAGGGAATATTCTCTGCTTGTATATGAGGGTTTGCATGTATATTTGTGTTGTATGTTTAGACATGCAATGGGTAGATGCAAAGGAAAACATGCAAAGAAAATATACATTGGCGGCATACAAGCGAAACATACAAGTGTCAATGTACATCGAGATAGATGCAATGGTGAATGTATGTCTGACATACATTGGGAATGTACATTGCAGATATACAAAGGGGGCGCATATACATTCACTATAGTGCAAATATACAAGGGGCCTTGTATATTCGGCAACATACAAAGCAGCAGAGATACATGGGGTGGGGTCTGCCTCACATACTAGGTGGGATGTATATGCAATATACATTCGCTATATGCAAAGTGAAAAATGCAAAGGGCTGATATATAAACAGTGGGACCCACCGATCGCACATACAAGCGGAACATGCATTCTAAAGATGCAAGCCAAACCCGATTCAAAAGTCAGATTTGGCTAATTCAGCGCTGGCGTCCACGGCTTGCATGTATATTGTGCATTGTATATGCTGATATACAATTTTAAGTGCAACGAGTTAAATACAATCTGGACCCGATGGAAATTTCAAGTTGCTTCATAAACATTTGAGGTCCGCGGCTTGTATGTATATGGCGTTTGTATATGCTGATATACAAAGGGATGAGATACAAGGCCCGGATTTGAAAATTGTCCCAATCTATTTCATAAAATTTGAAATCCATGGTATGTATATTGCATTGTATGTATGCAATATACAAAATGGAAACATGCAAAAGGTGATACAAGATGGACCCGAGTAGAATTTTGATTTGTTCTATATAGATTTGGGGTCCGCCTTGTATGTTAAATAGTTGTATGTATATGCATTGGCATATACAAAGGATTTGAAAGGCAGGAAAGCAGGCAGTTGTCTATGCATTTGAATATGCATATACAAGGCGAAAAGGGGCAAAAGTAGCGGACAAGGCAAAATGAGGGTCAACGATGGGAAAAGTCAGTGAAGCAAAGGGCATTTGCGTGGCATATTTCCATTGGTTGATGACTAGTCAACATGATTTTGAGCCGCAGATCTCAGCGGAAGGAGGGAAAATTGACAGCCATCTTTTAAACTCTTAGCAGCGAAGGTTTTCTTTGTATCTGCGGCCATTTTCAGGCGGGAAAATTCAGAAGTACGTAGTTAGCTGCGTTTCCAGAGGCTGCGGTAGGTTTGGCCATTAATGGTGAAATCACAGTGGTATGGGTCGATTGTTGACAACAACCTACCAGATTTATGAGGAAAATCTGCGAGCGGCAGACATCTCTTGAGCTCACCTATTTCTCCCTCCTATTCTGCTTGCACTTTTAATGTTTTGGGTTCCATTCTTGGTGCAATGTATCTGGCAGAATTTTTGAATTGCCATGTAATTATTGCTGAGTACACTATCTTGCTATAAAATGTAGACTGTGTTACACATTGTAAGTTGTTGAAGACTTGGGCATTTTTGGGGGAAAAATAACGAAAGACAGAGCATTTTCCTTGTTGTTTTATCTCTGTTGGAGTTTATGAGTTGCATTTGAGTGCACCTTGCACATATGTTTAGTTTCTTGTCATTTGATATGTAAAATGCATTATTGCATGTGTTTATTTGTCTGTCTCCATGTGTTGTATGCATTCTCTTCTTTTGAATCTGGTTGCTAAGGGTTTCTCAGATTCTAGGGTATGGATTTCTGTATCACATGCTTAATCTTTAACTTCCATTCAAGGAGTGGATTAAATTGTTTTAGGTTGAGTATGGAGAAGATTGTATGTCAGTTGGGATGTATGTAAGTAGAGACAGTTAAATACTTATCCTTGGGTGGTATTTGTAAGGAAAATACCAGTCCTAACCCCTTGAAACTTGAATGCTAGCTGCAAGCCATTCTCCTGTATACGTCTAGTTGACTCCTTGCCCTGAGATAGGCACTGGTCTGCCCCTGGATTAGTAATTATGATCCAAAACCCCCCGTCTTGCATCTAAAACATTAAAACAAATCATTTCATAATTCCAACCTGTTAGTGTAGGAGTAGAATTAGGATCCCTGCATACTCTCATCCTCAACCAGTTAGATATGCCCAATAACATTGCCAACCTTGGGATTTATTATGAAAATCTTGGTCCAGAAATGAGAGTATTTCGCCTATTATTGTAAAGCTAAGTCTTTCTATCATTGGGCAAGTCAAATGTCAAATCTTTAGCTATAGGGATACCCCCCTTGGTGCAGCAGAACTAGAAGTGAAAGGGAGGCAGCTCACGCAACCTCCCGTATCTGTTGGCTAAATCTGCCTATGCATTGGAGCTGGCAAACTCTCTACTGATTCAGACACTAACAGGGGGATTTTCCCTTTTAAGGTTTAGCTCTCAGGTCATGTTTATGCATTTAGAGCATCTCGCATGTTAATTTGACATCCCGATGAGAAAACCCTGAGGTTTCATGGCAAATGGGACCTAGGGGGTACACTTGACATAAATCCTACTTGAAATAGAGGGGGAGGACTTAAGTGTCTGTGCCCTAGTCCTGCCCTATTTTAGGTTAGGACCAATTTTTAAGTGTCGGTTTGTGACTGTCATTTAGGTCCTATGCCGACCCGATAATTTTCAATTACGAAATTCTTAGCGAGAATGTTTGTAGTTGCATTTATAAGCATGTTTAGGCATTCATTTGGAAACTAGATGGCATTCTGGATTCATGAGCTTATGTTAAGGTGATTCAAGGCATTCATTATGTATTGCAGAGTAGAATTTGTGTTGTTCTTGTGTTTGTATTTGCAGATTTGGCATCCATCTCCTCATGGCATGAAGATCTTCTTCCTTCCATGAGATCTTCACTACAAGGTGATATCAATTGTGTTTTAAACCATTTATCATTTGTATTTTGCCTCTATCCCTTAGGGATACACACTCTTTATCTGACAACAGTGTTTGGAAGACTTGAATGTCTCTCCGGGACTTGACTGAGGCAAGCCTCTAATGTTTGTATGTGGCGACTGATCATGCAAGTACTGTACATTTGTCATGTATCTTTGCTGGGGTTCAGGGGCATAGCCCCCAAAATTTTTTTTTTCTGTCTTTTTTTGCCCATTCAAAGTCAATTGTTAATTTTTGTTAACCGACAAAAGAAAAATGACATTGTAAAACCCTAATTCTAGAAGCTTCCAAAAAACTTGATATAAGTGGCTAGGATGTATGTTGCGGGTGTAGAATTTGTGAGATTGTAATATATTTTGCACTAGATAAAAAAATCATTGGATGATTGATTTTCTATGGATGTAGCCTTATTTGGGTGAACCACGTTAAATTTCTGTATCGATCTCTTTTGTGTTGTTTTTCATTGTTATATTTGGGTTATTTAATATGCATATAATTGTTAGTGTTTATTGCTTAGATCTACCTGAACCCTAACATATAAACACCACAACCCCTAACCCATTTTTCTGTGATTACAGGTTGCAGGAGTAGAAAAAGTGGAGTTGCAGGAGAGCAGTGCAGACTGTCAGAATTGCAGATCAGAGAAGAAAATAGGGACCTAGACTCGAGTGCCCGCTCATTAGTCCTCCAGATCTCGTAATAGGAAAATCTTTGAAACAACAAGAATAGGTTGCAGACAAGATTCCCAGATCCCGACAAAAGTTATGGCACTAGACTAGGGCACCTGCTCATTAGTCCCCGACTGTTCCACTTTCTGAACTTCAAAATCTGGTATGCATTTGATTGTCATTTGAAATCTCTGTGTGTGAGTATTTTCTATGATTTGTCTGTTTGCTTCCAAATTTGCATAATTAGGGTTTTGAGCATAATCAAGCTTAATTGAACAACTAAATTACACAATTCCAATTTTCCCTACATTCCAAGTGACTGAAAACCTGATAGTAGATTTCCTACATTGTTGAAGTCCTTGAATGTTTGAGGTGAAAGGAGGACTCATACAAATTAACCCTAAACACTAACAAATCCTCTTGCATCAAATTTCACCTTAAACTCAAACATCTCCACAACAACATTTAGAATACACCACCTAAACACCTCAATAGCACAACAACCTCAGTGGCAAGTTCAGTACAACGACATAGAAAACAAGAATCACATAATACACTAATGCAAAAGTCAATATAGAATATATCATATGAATCAAAAAGCACATAAGGAAAACACCTTAATAGGCATTACAAATTTTCTTATGTTTTCTTGCATAGATCCATTAGAAATGTCATTTTTCAATATGTGTATGAATCCATTCTACTAGAGTGTCTTGTCCATGCAAGAAGCATCTTGGTACTTTATTGTATACATACAAAAGAATATTGCATCATGAGATATGCTTGAGTTGAGCCAATGTACAAGAGCCCTAAGTTGTGCAACCAAGATCATGTAGTAGCTCAATTAGAGTTGCTACATGAGCCAGATAAGATGAAAGGATACTCTAGCAGACCAAGAGATATCCTAAGATTGGTCAACAAGAGAAATGAAGGCTAATCTATGTGTTGCAGATTGTGTTGCAATTGTCATCATTGTTCATTCATTACAGTTTGATACATTTTGAGAAGGTACATAAAATCTTGCTAAGTCTACTCATGATTATAAACACCTATACCATGCAATAATGTTTATTTTTATCTTATGCAATTAATTTACAAAAAGGAGAAATGATACATAAGTCATTACATGAAATAACTATTTATATTCATAAAGAAACGTGTTTATATAATCCCACACAAGTCATGGGAATAACTGTATATGATGCAATGCACAATAACAAATACATATGAAGTAAAAGGAAACATATAAAAGAGGAAATGGACATGTCATTGCTTGAATGATGAATTCCATTGATATCTGCATCAACTTCAGTTGCCCCATTGATATCTCCAAGTGAACCTGCAAGAAACAATGAAGAGTGGTGTTAGAGCTCAGGATCCTTTCCAATTCTATATGCAATAATTTCAAAATGTACTTGCTATCTTACATCTGATTAACAAGATAAAAGAGATCAGTAACCTAAGTATGCATCCATGCAACCATAAAAGGATGCAAAAGATGAAGATCAAACAATCATCAAGAGGAGGCCATAAACCTCATGTGTTTTCTTAACATGTTTGTTCACTGTGTAGGTACAAGTGCTAATAGAGCAATCACCAATGACAGACAAGGAAGAAAGAGAGGATGGATTGATCCACAAGGTACAATAATGTTGTTCTCAAAATTAGCTGCGCTCGTTTTTGTAGATAACCCCCACGAAACTTGTCCGTTTCGTGATCTACACTCTAAGTTCGCAAATCGAGACAAGTTTCTCTTGGTCCCGTGCAAAGTCGTTTAACATCCTAAACTAGTTTACGACTTTCTTTTGAATCGATTCCTCGAAGTTGACGCAAATCGATTAAGTCGTAAACTGATCAAAATATCAATTTTTGTCATTTTTCAGGTGTTAGAAAATTTGAGTCTTCACATATAAAGTTGGCCAAATTTGCCACCATTACTGTCTTTTGTTCACTTATGTAATGTCGGTAGAAATTGCCGACTTGACATCTTTTTGGTTTAATGTGTAATGGCGGCACTTTTTACCGCTCTTACATAGTTTTCTTTTTCTGTATGCTTGAGCGGCACTTTTTGCCATCGTTGCATGTTTCCTCAAAAAAGATTTTTAAATGCATCGTCGGCGGATTTAACCGCTTTTGCATTTTTGGTAAAACATGTGTAAGGTCGGCCGATTTTGCCGCTCGAGCAAGATCTCTGAGATCTTTAACTTTGAGTGCCATTAATGGCCACTCGTGCCACTCATTAAAGGCATGTTTTCAAGATTTTAAATGTCTTTTTGATTGTTTCTTTCATCATTTCATTTCCCTACTTCCTAGCTAGTCACTGGACTCTCCTCGCGCCATTCAATCGTGCCGTTTTAGGATTCAACCAAATTCGCCATTGTCGAACTTAGGGTTTCCACTGTTTGAACAAGTAAGTCTTTAAACCACTTTCATTTTCACTTTCTAGGGTTTTCGTTAATATAATTGTTTAACGACTTTATTAGTCTGATTTTGTTTTAAACAAAACTTTTTGTAAAAATGTTGCGTTCCTATTTGTTATTGTCATTTCTGTGCTTAATTTTTTATTCTAATTTCATTCTTCAAACATACATTGTCTAGGTCATCAAATAGGTCTTATTGCTTATGCCCTAGATTGTAAACTGGTAGATCCAAACAGCAAAAATTGCTAATCAATGTTTGTGCCCTGGGTTTTTATGATAACATGTGTTATCAGTGATTTGTCCTGACCCTACTGAACTCATCTTCGAAACATCTGCAATGATGGCAAAAATTGCCGCTTGAGACCTTTCCATAAACTTGATCAAAATGCAAGTGTATGAGCGGTGAAATTTTTCGCTCCTACACTAAAACCTTGCAACCCTACCTTACATGCAAAGTTGGCGATATTCGTCACTTATGTGTTCCTAAATTTTCAAATGGAAATGTATGGGCGGCGAAATCTGCCACCCTTACACGAAAATCTTGCAATTTCTATCCTATGCGGTGTCGACATAATTTGCTGCTTGAACCTTGAATACAATTCATATCAAATGCAGCAGCGGTGAAAAATACCGCTCAAACCTCAAATTTGAATTCCCTTGTTACCTGCAATAGCGGTGAAATTCACCGCTCCAACATTTAACAAGATTTTCCTAGCATATGCAGTGGCGGCAAGTTTTGCCGCTGACGCAAGTACAAAAATCCCTCATATGCAAGGGTGACAAATTTTGCCGCCCATGCAAACATTCTCCCAAATTTTCCCAACTCTAGGAAATTTTTAGTTTTGATTTTCTGAGCCCGCTTTCCTTTGATTTTTTTGGCTTGCTCGCACTATAGCCCTTTCAAGCACATCTCCATAGTCGTGATCGTCAACATGCAATTTTCCCAGATTACCAGTATTTCCCCTAATTGCATGATCATGAATTTTTGCTGCAGTTTCTTCTGTGGATCTTCATTCTTCATCAACATCCTTTTGGTGATAGCTCGTCCAGATGACTGAGTTGTCCCCGAAGAAATCGAAAGCAATGAAGTACAAATATCAAGGTGTTTTTCCAATCACCTCAGTCACTTCTAATGTTGATGACATTAGAGATACAGAGATTGGCCATGTAGACATGGCTGAGTTTGTAGAAAGAACCAAGTCAAGCAATCCCAGTGCTGCAATGAAGAAGATAATTGATAGTAATATTCATCTGGTGTCATCTTTCCCAGTGGCAGCTCACAACACAGAATTTGTTCTTCAGTGTGCTCAATTCTATAACAAAGATACTAGAGCTGTGGTGGACGCCAGTGGCAATGTGATAATCAGGTTGGATCCTGAGTTCATTGATAAGGTGTTTATGTGCCCTCCTGCTACATAAGTGTTAAAGCTTACTTTTGTTGAAGCATAGAAGGAATATGAAAAAAATCCTGAGAAGGCAAAGAAAGTAATCAACAATAAATGGCTGAAGACTGCAAGGTCAAATTTGTCAAGGTGGCCATGTAGTTTCCCTCGAAGTGACTTTGTAGAAGAAGTTGGTGACCTGATTACTCTCCTCAGCAGGATAAGAGGTTTGTCCTCGTCTTCACGGTTTCATGAATGGATGTATCCTTTCATTAAGGTCATACTCCAGGGTAAACAAACCATTTTCTGGGATGAACAAATCAGTAACACTTTGCACAAACAATTGACGAAGGTGTCCACTACCTTCAAGTTCTACATGACCTCTTATCTGGTATATATTGCAGCCTCTATGAGGATTTTTCTAGGTTTAACATCAGAAGGGGATAAGAGGGTAATCCCTGTGTATCAATACTATTCTCAGTTAACATTGAAAGGTTCTATTCATCATTTTAGAAGAGTAAATGATGCATTCTTTGCAGTATTCCTGTATCTTTTTTATCCCCAACTAGAACAAAGAAGAGTGTCAGATGAGGCTTGGACATTAGTAAATGATTTCAGGTATATGTTCTTGCAATTTCCTTCTTTTTCATACTTAAGAGTTGGCTTTTTCCAAGGTTATCCCTATATGCTTCCAAGATTCCCCTCAGACAAACTGGTCTTAATGGAGTTATGCAGACAAATGATTGTCGTGCATAACAAACAAATGGAACTCAAAAAGCCCAGTTTCAGGTTCCCAGTTGAAATTGGCAGATATTCAGTATTGACTGCTGCAAAGGCAAGGGCCATGGAAACTGAGATGTAACTTGTTACTATGAAGCAATTCAAGAGGAGACCAAAGTTTGACTACATGGGCGTTAAGGACAAAATCAAAAGGAAAACCTAATTTCATGAACCTATGGTTGAAGATGTTTGGGTAGATATGAGAACACAAGAAGATGTCAGGAGGTTGGACTACAACAGGTTATCTCTTAAACAAATTGAATATCTGGGACTTGCTGATATTCCTAAAGACCTAGTGGATGATGGAGAGTTAATTGATGATAGATATAATACTGAACAGGTTGCTAATACCCCTCTCCCTCCTATTCAATGGTCTCAAAAAGAGTTGACCTCTTTGAGAAAAAGATTTGAGCCTCTATTGGCTAACACCAATAATTGGTTGGCAGATAAAGGAATTACTCTGAATAAATTCCTCATAGGATCAGAGGCTGATACCCAAGAGCAAATTGGTAAAAAGGTGGAAAATAGAATGAAGAATAAGAGTGATGTTCCCTCATCCTCTAAAACACATAAGCCTAGAATCAAGTTTGTGACGAAGAAATCCAAGACTGTGGAGAAAGAGCCTGAAGTAAAAGATATGGAAACTGAGGAGCCAGATACTGAAGAGTAGCCATTGAAGAGATGGAGGTTGAAGATAGGACTACAGATCAACAAGAGGAAGAAGCTTTGTCCTCGCAAGAGAATGTACAACAAGAAACGAGAGTCTCTTCCCTTTAGCTTGATACACCTGTTGCAGCTCCTGTGTTTGTTTCCCCTATCAATATTCACTCTTCTGAATCTCCCTCTCCTTCCAAAATAATTTTTGACAATCCCCAAAACACTTTTGAAGATGTTCTCCGTTCTTCAGGGTCTATTCCTAGTTTGTCTTCTTCATCTCTTGATATTGGAGATGCCTCTATTTTTGATCATTTTGTAATGAATACTGAGCAAGTCTCTAGTGTAAATATAACAGGTGCAGTTTTTACTAACACTCCACCTATTGTTTCTACTACTAGTACAAGTACAGTTTTAGGGACACCGACAATGGGAACGAATCCCAATGTGAGTACTTCTCTGCTTCCACCTTGGTTATCAGCTTATACACCAAAAAGGAAAAAGCAAGCCATCTCCCCAGATGACTTTGATTTCAGTAAGCTGGTGCCTGCAAAGCCCAAGGCCCCAAAGAAACCAAAGATTCTTTCAAGAATGCTTGGGGACAAGGGACACAAATTTCTGGAGATAGCAAAACCTCCACAAGATGCAACCATGGAAAATTTTAATAAGAATGATCACTCTATCTCTAGAGTTGAATTGGGCAAAATAACTCATGAAAGCGCTAAGAATGATATACAGCCAGCCATGGACATCCTAATTTAGAAATTTGATAGGGAGAAAGAAATGAAGGATCATTACAAGGCAATGGTAGAACAGCTAACTGCGGTGGTAAGGAAAATCACCTTGAATTCAAAAGCAGTTACTCAAGAGGCTGTTTCTGTAGAAGACCCCATCATTCTGAAAGTGGAAAAGACTCATCTCAAAGGAAAAGTACTTGAAGAGTACTTAGACAGGATGCGCGCACAAGGAGTCTCTTTGCTCACAGATGTATCTAAGAAGACATATAAAATGAGAAAAATAAGACCAGAACTTGATGATCTCATTGATGCTATTTCTCAAGATATTGAACGCACAGAGAAGAATCATGATAAATGGGTAGAGATGAGGAAACTGAAAATAAGCATCCTAATATCAATTGGTGCCATCTCTAATAGGGATTCTTATACGGAGACAAAAGAGGCATTGATGTACAGGAGCCGTGTACTTAAAGACTTGATCAATGATCTTGAAACCGCAAAGGAAATCAGTGAACAAAGTGATGTCAATCTTTTACATAAATTGGAGGAGTTGCCTTGTAAGCTTGTGTCACAGGACAACCAATTTCTCTCTGCAGAAGAAATGGTTCAGGAATTTGAAGATATGTTCCAGAAAGAGTTTGAAGATAAAACATTTTCAATGACTTCTGTGGACAATATTTTAGACAATCAGTTAACTTTGGATAATCTGAAAACCAAGTTAACTGGTCATGTAAAATCAGTCACTACAGTGAGAGATGCCATAGTGAGAGCCAAAATGATCTTCAGGAACACGGTTCGCCCGGAAAGCATTGGGATGCAAGCGGCTTTCACTATGTATGATGCTCACATGAGGAAAGATGGCGATACAAATTGAAGCAGTTTTTCCTTAGTTTATTTTCCATTCTTTAGATGTACTTTTGAAACAATTTTGGACACTTTTACATGTACTTTTTTCATATGTAATTACATGTAAAAACATAGGAAGTCCCAAGTCAATAAGGACTCCTATTTTTGAATAAGTCAAAGTAGTTAGGTTTTTTCCTAAATTTTCTCAAGGCCTCTCCCTATAAATAAAGAGGGCCTCTTTTATAAATATGATCTTTGGTCTATTGCAAGAATACTCTGGCGAATTGAAAAGCAAATCAAGACTTTGTGCTTCTTTGTGAGAATCAATTATCAAATATTTATCAATACAAGAAAGCAAGTTCAATTCCAATCTTTGTCTTGGGGTTATTTGTGTTATGACAGCATTGTTCTTATGTCTTACTATCATAATCTTCTTTGGTAAATAATTGAAGTGTGGAGATTGTTTCAAGTGACTAAAGAGCATTCTTAATTTGATTGTGATAGACTTTGTGTTATCAAATCATTTGTGAGGATTATGTTTATGTTTGTGAGAATACAATAGTTTGAATACTTTGTGCTGCAAGTTCTTATATTCAATCTACTTTTATCATCTTGAAGAAGAGTGAAGACTTTGGGCTGCATTCAACTTCAAATAGTTCTATTTGCAATTAGTAAGTGAGGCAGCAGAAAACTTTGTGTTTCTGTGGGTTTATGAAAGTTCATAAGTTCTTTATTATCATCTTGAAGTATAAGTATCTATTCTAAAAAAAGAGAATGAGATGAAATGGAACCACCACAAATATAGTGTTTAGTGTACATAAATTTCATATGTTATTTGTTTGTAATAGTTATGCAACCAGAGGGAACCTCCCCTTGCTGAGAGGAGAGACTTTGTCTCATCATAGCTGTGGCTGATATACCCATTTTGCCATTAGTGAGTTAACGACAAAATATTCACCCAACAAGTAACATGTATGTCATGACTGTGTTAGGGCTAGAAATAAGTGTTGTGCAATTCTTGCACACCATTTCAAAATTTTTGATATCATTGCAAGTTTCAAAACATGTAGATTCAAGAGATGGATTTATGGTAGAATGGGTCAATAAGTTTTAGAGAGGTTTTGTGCAATTTCAATAAAAAATCCAATTTCTATATCACTAAGAGTTTGAGGATGAAAGAAACATCTCCAACATAGACATGAGCCCCGTAATGGCTCAAGTTATTGGAGTAGAGCTCGACCATTCAAATATGATGCAGCATCGTTGATGCATAGATAGAATCAATGGCTTGAAAATAGTGAGAAACAAATCACTGAAGACTGCCAGATGGAGGCACCCGTGCAGCTCAAAGAGAAGCTAAAGGATGCAGCGGAATGAGCCACGTGCAGGCTGCGGGAGAAACAAGTTGAAACTTAAAATTGATGCGGAGTGCACCACATGGAGTAGCCCGACACAGATATAAATATTTTGTTTCATTTCATTAATAAATGTGTCATGTTAAGCCATGGGAGTCTTAAAAGAAGTTGTTTCTTTGTTAAATATTAAGTCCCTCATAATGCAAATGGTGGGACCCGAAGCAAAGGAAGTTTCATTAAAACAAATATTTTTTGCCTCACCATTTTTACCTCACGGTGGAAATAAATGTTGCCCTAAAATTAATAAAGCCATGTTTTATTTCTTTTAAGGAAAGCTATAGGAAATAAAGAAGTATGCGGAGAAAGCCACTTGTCGGCACTCGAGGTAAGGAAAGAAACTGTAAGAATGCTGCAGAGAAGGCCACGTGCAAGAAGCATTAGAGAGAGCCAAAAAGAAACTGCGGAGAAGGCCACATGGTTGAGCCTGAACATAGGAGATACAAATGTTTCGATTCATTTTATTAAACTTAAATATGTCCATGTGGTTTTAAAATAATTCAGTAAGTTTCATTTAAACAAATGGTGGGGCCCTTTTTATATGGAGCTAAATACTTTATTTAAGTGACATGAGAATCTCACGGGAGTTTTAAGGAAGGTAGAGTTAAATAAAGATTAATCTTTATTAAAATTGTGACACATGGTGGGTCCTAGCTAATAAAGTTATGGCTTTATAAGACTTATAAAGTTTATTTTAAATAGCTTCCTTCTCACGGGAGATATAAGTGATATGAAACCCTAAAATATGAGTCGCCACTTTCATTTTATTTCATGGTAAGCTACAGGAAGCGGTGGCGATAAGTGATTTTCTTCTTGCCACAGAGATATTTTTAGCCATGGAAGTAACAGGCAACGAGTTCAGTTTTGATTTTCTGTTACCACTTCAGTTGTAGTTGCATTTTGCCTGATTTTATGCTAGATTTTGTAGAGTTTCAGTTGCAAAGATTGCTGGAGGCCGTTGAGTTTTTGTTGAGTCTTTTAGGTTATAAATGGGTAGATGTGAGACACATATGGATATACATTCTTAGTTCTACATAGTTCCATAGATCATATTTTAGAGCAGTTAGTAGCAAAGATTTTCTTTTGCCTTAGCAGTAGATTCTTTTCAAA
This sequence comes from Cunninghamia lanceolata, assembly GCA_027924645.1. NCBI lineage: Eukaryota > Viridiplantae > Streptophyta > Pinopsida > Cupressales > Cupressaceae > Cunninghamia > Cunninghamia lanceolata. Next base: position 9,797,356 of record BSBN01000937.1, on the reverse strand, counting down.
TGAGATAAATTTTTTACTTTGTGCAACCATTTTTGCCTCTGTAACCTGTTACTGTCAAATAAATGAGAATGCTATTATGTGCATATCTGGATGTCTTCATTCCTTATTTCTCTAAGTGTTCTATTTCTCTGCCTCTGTTAAGCATGTTTCTTAAACTGGTTTTAACCATGCATTGATGCTCTTTTAATTCCAGTCAAATCCTTCAAAGTTAACACTATGCAACTAGTTGTTTCAAATCCAGCGGATCGCCTTATATTAGGCATTTGTTTTCCATAATCTTATTTTCCTTCTAACCTTTTCTCAAACCCCACAGAAAGAATGAAAGAGCCAGCTTCCTTAAAATTTGGAGGTTGTTTCTAAGAAGCATTCCCACATCTCAAAAACTTCCCATGTTGCTGCTGGATTACACCCACAGATTTATGCATCAACAGTTTTTGGCACGCCTGGTGGGACCCGATTCAAAGACTTTGCTCTTTATTTTCAGTGAATCTTTGCCCTGTATTATGTGGTTTTGATGGAAAATCATAGAAATATCTGCTCATAGGAGCATGAATCTTCCATCTGGCGACTCTATTGGTGAATCTTTCTCAGATCTTTGCTCCTGTAGATCATGGCAGCTCCTGGTATCTATGTGCATCTGAATATTCAAAGAGATCTACCCTTTGTGACTTGGGATTCAAGTCCCCTTGTTTTTTAGCAACAAGGTCAAGTTCCTGACACAGATTGGAAGGCACTGCCTCACTTTCTAGGAGATGGCTCTGTTTGCCCTACAGATCATATTCAAGATGTAGCCAATCTATGCTCTATTCATAATGTCACAACTGAGAATCATGCTTTCTTGTTGCTTGCATCTTCCCTCAAGGACAAAGTAAAAGAATGGTACAGAATCTTGCAGCCCAGTTCAATCACTAGATGGGATCAACTTGGGGAACTCATCTACAATCAATTTAGAGACAGGATAAATGTCAACACTCTCACTCAGAGTCTCATCACCATCAAGAGGCATCCTATGGAGCCCATACATGATTTCTATTCAAGATTTGACAAGGTATGGAAAACATTTTCTATAGACATGAGGCCCCCTCCAGTCTTTGCTTTCTTGTATTATTTAAATGCTTTAGACCCTGAGATCTCTATCATGATACAATCCCTAGGAGGTGAAACTCTTCCTCAATCATATGATCTTGCCATTAAGGCTAAAAGTAGCCTCATTGTCTGGTAAACTGCCTCCCCTACCCTTAAAACCACTGATACTTCATGTAAATACCTTATCTTAGGTTCTTTCTTGTAACCAGATGCATGCAAATTTTAGTCCACCTACCCTCCCTACCAATTTGACAAATCATGAGGAGATGAGTGCTATGAAAGAACTAATTAAAACCCTCTCCCATGAGATCAATGAGTTAAAAGGTCAAAACTTGTACCATGCTAATCTATATTTAATGCCTCAAGATTCTTATGAATAGCAGTATGAATATAGCTAGAGAATACCCAATTGTCTTGAAAATTACCCTTTACAAACTTCTATAGCTACAAATCAACCTATAGAAGCCATTGACGAGGTTCTCCGTCACTTTGACATTCAAGAAGAATCAAGTATCAAGAATCAAATTACAAGTAAGAAAGTGGCTCATGTGTGTCCTTCTGGTTACTAGCATCAAGCATATGTGGCAAAGGGAGATCCAGAGTTACTATCAAATCTTAAATTAGATTTAGAAGATGCTTATGAGGTGAGGTTTCTAGAAGCTCAAAAGTACTGCAAGAAGGGCTTTGAAGCTGAAAAGTATTGGGTCCATGGTGATGCTGCCTCTGTATTCCATTTTGAGAAGGTTACAAATGACATTATACCAGATGAGTGTCTTTCTTATTACAATGAAGTTTCACACCTGTAGGAGGAAGGCACAGAGATGCATGAGCAACATTTGGGGCATGATGAGGATTTGTTCTCACTTTTGCAACAAGGCTATTAGCTACTAAATGAGGAAGATCTTGCAATTGAGAAAGTACAATGTTCATTTGTAAGGATTGTAGAAGATCATGGAGAAAATGTTGAAATAGAGGAAGATTCAAGAGCTGATTTATTTACTATTTTGGCAAATGGTTATTGTCTTCTTCTTGATGAATTTTTACCTCTACAAGATGATGAGATTCAGAGAGACATTTGCCACAGTACAAAGTCACATATGATGTCACAAACTGAGTTAGATTCTACACATTTCTTCTTGCATGAATGGATCCCAATCAGATCCAGGACTGTTCTGGGCAGTTCTATCACTTGTCAGCTAGATCTTCATGCTATCATGGATCATCATTCGGATGAAGAGTCAACAAAAGAGGTCACTAATGAGTTTTTGGCAGTAGAAGTTTTCAAATGCAAATAGAGGAAAGAGTTTCAATGTTTTATTTTCCCTCCCCGCCCTCCACTGAAACAGGAACAACATGCAGGTTAGCCTAACTGGTGTTTTGAAGCAAAAAGAGACTCTCCAGAGTGCAGAGAAGTTAAAAGGTACAAAATATTGTTATATTTCTTCATACAGTTTGTTTGGTTCATTTTCAGTGATATGTGGATCAACTGGAGCAATATTGTCAGGCATGGCAGTTACTTTGATGTCGCGATGAATGGGCATATTCCCCTATGTTTGAATTTGTCAGTAATTTAGTATTGGTTTCAAAATAAGCTACAGTAGCATTAGTCTCAGTAGCATTAGGTTTTTAGGTTTAGTTAGTTTTCTTACAATAAGTCCCAGCTGTAGTGTATGAGGATCTGGTCAGTCTCAGTGGTTTAGCCTATCTCAGTATCTCAAATTTAATGATCAGTATGCAGTAATCAGTCAGTTTTAGTAGCAGAGTGTTTTTCAGTCATGCATCTTCAGAATCAGATGTATCTCTAATTTCCATGAATTTTTCAATTTCAGACATTTGACTCTATGCCCAACGGATAAGGCACTAATTTGCGGAACCAGAGATACTGGAATTCGAAATGGGCAGGCCCATTTTCCCTGCAAGTCGCTAAGAATTGTTGTGCAATTCTTGTACACCATTTCAAAATTTTTGATATCATTACAAGTTTCAAAACACGTAGATTGAAGAGATGGATTTAGGGTAGAATGGGTCAATAAGTTTCAGAGAGGTTTTGTGCAATTTCAATAAAAAATCCAATTTCTATATCACTGAGAGTTTAAGGATGAAAGAAGCATCTCCAACATAGACATGAGCCCCGTAATGGCTCAGGTTATTGGAGTAGAGCTCAGCCATTCAAATATGATGTAGCACCATTGATGCATATATAGAATCAATGTCTTGAAAATAGCAGGAAACAAATCACCAAAGGCTTCCAAATGGAGGCACTCGAGCAGCTCAAAGAGAAGCTAAAGGATGCAGCGGAATGAGCCATGTGTAGGCTGTGGGAGAAACAAGTTGAAACTTAAAATTGATGTAGAGTGCACCACATGGATCAACCCAACACATATATAAATATTTTGTTTCATTTCATTAATAAATGTGTCATGTTAAGCCACGAGAGTCTTAAAAGAAGTTGTTTCTTTGTTAAATATTAAGTCCCTCATAATGCAAATGGTGGGACCCGAAGCAAAGGAAGTTTCATTAAAACAAATATTTTTTGCCTCACCATTTTTACCTCACGGTGGAAATAAATGTTGCCCTAAAATTAATAAAGCCATGTTTTATTTCTTTTAAGGCAAGCTGTAGGAAATAAAGAAGTATGCGGAGAAAGCCACTTGTTGGCACCCGAGGCAAGGAAATAAATTGTAAGAATGTTGTGGAGAAGGCCATGTGCAAGCAGCATTAGAGAGAGCCAAAAAGAAACTGCGAAGAAGGCCATGTGGTTGAGCTAGAACATAGGAGATACAAATGTTTTGATTCATTTTATTAAACTTAAATATGTCACATAATTTTAAAAGAATTTAGTAAGTTTCATTTAAACAAATGGTGGGGCCCTTTTTATATGGAGCTAAATACTTTATTTAAGTGACATGAGAATCTCACGGGAGTTTTAAGGAAGACAAAGTTAAATAAAGATTAATCTTTATTAAAATTGTGACATATGGTGGGTCCCAGCTAATAAAGCTATGGCTTTATAAGACTCGTAAAGTTTATTTTAAATAGCTTCCTTCTCACGGGAGATATAAATCATATGAAACCCTAAAATATGAGTTGCCACTTTCATTTTATTTCATGGTAAGCTATAGGAAGCAGTGGTGGCAAGTGATTTTCTTCATGCCACAGAGATATTTTGAGCCATGGAAGTAACAGGCAACGAGTTCAGTTCTGGTTTTCTGTTGCCACTTCAGTTGCAGTTGCATTTTGCCAGATTTTATGCTAGATTTTGCAGAGTTTCAATTGCAAAGATTGCCGAAGGCCGTTGAGTTTTTGTTGAGTCTTTTAGGTTATAAATGGGTAGTTCTGAGACACATATGGATATACATTCTTAGTTCTGCATAGTTCCATAGATTAGATTTTGGAGCATCCAGTAGCAGAGATTTTATTTTGCCTTAGCAGTAGATGCTTTTCAAATGAGATGTAAAATTTTACTTTGTGCATCCATTTTTGCTTCTGTCACCTATTACTGTCAAATAAATGAGAATGCTATTATGTGCATATCTGGATGTCTCTGTTCCTTGTTTCTATAAGTTTTATGTTTCTTTGCCTTTGTTAAGCATGTTTCTTAAATTGGTTTTAACCATGCATTGATGCTCTTTTAATTCTAGTCAAATCCTTCAAAGTTAACACTGTGCAACTAGTTGTTTCAAATATGGCGGATTGCCTTAGATTAGGCATTTATTTTCTGCAATCTTGTTTCCCTTCTAACCTTTTCTCAAACCCCATGGAAAGAACAGAAGATCCAGCTTCCTTACAATCTGGAGGTTGTTTGTGAGAAGCATTCCCACATCTCAAAAACTTCCCATGTTGCTACTGGATTACACCCATAGATTTATGCATCAACAATAAGTATCAGCCTGTTCATAATGTCATAGGAGTCCTGAGAGGACAGTCCCAAGCAGAGCAGTCATGCAAAATCACAAGGAGGTAGTCCATATGAACCAATGACTTTCATAATCACAAGAACGTAAGCAATCATAGTGCAATCATAGAGGCTATGATAGTCATGAGAGTTTGAATTGAATGAAGGAACAGTCACATAGCCTATATCAAGGCAAGTTTGTTTTCCCTTCATGAAATAACTACCCTAAGATTACATAGGTGTCTTTAGGATGTGAAGACAGTGAAGATAATGTATATCATAAGTGGTATGTTCCTAGCATCTGTAGCCTCAAGTTTGGTATGACCTCAAACCATCAACTCAAGTAATACAAGCCTAAAGTGGAGCAGTCATCTCTATAGAAAGTATCAAGATACACAAGAAATAGCACCTTAGACAATGTTCCAGGCTGTGTGAGACAATCATATTAGCAGCCAACCATGTAGCATTCATATAATGACAAGATTTTTCTTATGTAAAGACATAGGTCTATATTGTACAAGCCTTATACAAACCTGGTAAATTCTATTGATATCATTAAAAACTTAACATCTAGTGAGAAACTTCTTTTAAGATCTTGTGTTATTGGTTAAATGTTTTAAAAGTGGGAACATAGATTGTGAGTGTCTCATGCCTTGTCAAAGTTTTAAAATCTCATTCCCTATTAAGATTTTATGCAAAAATCTTGTAACACAACAAACATAACATATGCATTATGAGGTTAACATACATATTGGCCATTTTTAGGCATATGTTTAATTTATGTATTGCCAAGAGATCACAGTTAGAGAAGCCATAAATGAAAAGGTAGAGTCCAATAGCAAAAGGAAACACATACATGAAATACCTTAGAGAGATCTAGGAAATAGAGGTTTCAGTCTCGAAGATGCAGTGATGAAAGGAAAGCAATATTACTTTTTTTAGAGGGTTTTTGCTCAGTTGTGAGAAGAGGTAAAGAAGGTAGTTATGCTCGCACATAGTGAACAAAGCTAAATGGAGTAGTATGCAGGCTTGTACAAACCAAAGACAGTTTTGAGGAAGTTAAACCCTTATATATTTTTAAGCCTTTCACAAGAGACATTGTCAAGATGTTCAAATAGTGTCAAAAGGACAGCCAGATAGGGTAGAGGTCTGATGAGATTGGAACAAGGTCACTACTATAGCAATAGAGGGAGGTCTCATAACAGTAGGACAGTGAGGAGTAGAGACAATGTGGACAATATGATGAAGAACAGTCATCTTGACTGTCATGAGCATATAATAGTAGTCCATTAATGCAAGGAAAAGATAGTGTGTAGTGGCATATAAAGAATATCATGCAATGGATGATTGTTAGGAAGACCATAGAGCAAGCAACAGTCACCTCCTTGCAGTTCTATAATAGTGTTTTCAAGAAACAAATAGCAGCAGTCACCAAAGCATGATTGTAAGTCTGTAAAAACAGTCATATAATGTTGTCAAGAAAGCCAAAAACTAGTCATGAAAATGACTATCTAAAGAGTTAAAAAAGAAAATAGTCATATAATGTTGTCAAAATTAGTCAAAAATTAGTCATATTCTGACTATCTAAAGCACTAAAAATCAGTCATTTAAGAGCAACAAAAAATAGTCTTGTAAGAGCAACAAAAAATAGTCAAGAAGGCAGCCAATAGAGATTTGGAACAACATTTATCACAGTCCTGTGGTGCTATGAGGAAGTAGTTTCAGGGTTTGAGGAGGAGAGGCAATCTAATGACTACTATGGCATGAGAAACAATCAACTTTGGACTGTCATAGGTAAAAGGATAGCTACAACCACAAGATAAATAGAAAAGGGGTAGTCAAAAGACATAAGAAATAACATGACATCCATAAAGAGAGGTTACATATTCACAATTAAATAAAGGAGATGACTGTTAGAAATGACCATTCTTAAATATTATCCACTCCAACAGCCAAAAGGCTCAACCTAGGAAAATAAAAATAGGACAAATATCTACCACTTTTGTTGTGAATGAGGTGTAAAATTGCTAGTGAGTCCTTGATCATTGAAATGAGTGATATTTAAGAGGAGTGGATGAATAATCATATATAGACCATCATAAAGAGATGATGACAGGCAGATAGAGTTAGAATGCAAGGATCAAGAGGGCATATAAGAGGATTTTGAACACAGTGTGATCAGTTGGATGGACATGCAATTAGAAGAAGTAACAAAGGTGACAAAGTGAGTAACCCAAAGGACCTTCACATCAGAGAAAGGAAGATAACAAAGGTAACTTTTCCATCTATTTTATCATAGCAAGAGCATTTGATATAGTGTCAACTACACAGTTCGTGGACTAGTAGTTTTTGTTGTTCCAAGGGTAACACTAAAGCCTCTTATGCCAACATTCCCATGTTTTGGTAAGACATCATAGACCCTGGCAATAAGAATGATGCATAATCCTTATGACAATTCACAAGCATTCCATAATTATAGATGAAGGTGAGTCCAAGTCATCATCCACATGTAAACACCCTCACATATAAGATGGTCATTAAGGAAAAAATAGGTCCTGCAAGTCTGCAAACAGGGGTGCATATAGAAACATTGAGGATCATGCCAAAATAAATGACAAAATTAGGCATAATAGACATTTCTTGTTTCTTAAGGGACAACAAAAGAGATCCAGTCAGAGTAGTAACAGTCATAAAAGGACCTGCTATAGGTAGAATAGTCATCTTGACTATCTTAAAGCATAGAAAACTTCTTAGGCCATCACGATACAAAGGTAAATGAGTTCTTTGGGGTTCAGAGCCATTGAAATCACATTTCCATTGTTAAGAGTTTTCAAAACAAACTTCCCAGGTTTGTCATAAAAAAGTAGAAAAGATTGTGATTCCCTTATGACTATGCATTCATGTTCTAGATAAATGCCAAGTTTCTACAGTGAAGAGGCAAATGAGGCCAGCTGATAAAGCAGGGGTTTATGGTCTTCTCCTCATTATTTTCTTAGATGAATAGTAATATAGGAATAGAGTCGTAAAGATGCAACATAGAAAATGAAACCCCATTTTGTTATTTTCTAAATCATAGTCTTCATACGAGAAACAAATGCAAAAAAGAAAATATATGAAGCAAGAAAAGCCATACTCAAAAGCCTTTCCACCTTTTGATAGATAGTTTGCCCTTTGAAGACAAGTAACCATAGGTTCTCACATTTTTACCATTATTTTCTCAGAGAAACAACAGATATTCATCAAAGGACAGAGCAGCTACAGAGAAGGTTTTGTTTACCACTGGAAATGAGATAGAAAATGCTTACCATAGATATAGAGACAAGATCCAGTGAAGAAAGAAGTTGCAACGCATCCTTGGCGGTGTTCCAAACCCTAGAGCAACATAATGAGAAGTGAAAAAGAGCATATAAGTGTAGACTAGGGTTTAGAAACCCTTTTTACCCAACGTGATGCCTTAAAAGTTAAACATCGATGCATTGAAGCTCCTAAAATGTTTTTATCTTTTTATTAGAATTCATTAAAAAAAGGGAAATCAAATCTTCCCGTGGGTAACACTTTAAAGTGTTAAATTGCTAGACAACCATCTTGAGCCCGTAAAGTTAAGGAGTTATAAGGTGTTCTTGCTTTTTATTTTTGACTTTTGAGGATCTTTTAAGAACCTTAAGCAGCATAAGAGAAAATGACTAATGTGTGAAATCATGCCACCATCATGACCTTTTAAGGTCTCATATCTATTACTTAGGATAATTTCATGCATTATGATATACCTTTATGAGTTTTGAAAGAGTTGGAGGTCTAAGTCAAATGGATGAAACCATGTAGCCCCCTTTGCTTTTTTGCATGAGCAAAAGGCAAAAATATATTGTAATTAACCAAATATTAACTGTAATAATCATAAATTACCTTAATATTTATCCCACAAAACCAAGGAGATAATTGTACAACACCTATTAAGGTAAATCATGCAAAGAGAATTACCCTTAATACTTGTTCAAATAGATTATTTTTGCCCTCAAATCATGCAAGAAAGAGAAAGAGCAGTTGAACTAAACTTGCAAACTCATGCAGAGGGAGTATCTTTTTCTATTTTTGACTTTGAGTCAAACTGGGCTATTTTTGGCAATTTTTGGGTCAAACATATTAGGAGGAGGAGTTCTGAGCTATTTTAGCTCAATTTGGAGCAGTTGTGGACCCTATATTTTAGGTGTTTTCCTCTTGCTCGCCTAGCAATTAGGAGTTGCTTTTTCAGACTTTTCATGCATTAGTTGGAGTGCAGTTTGACAACAGTTGACTTCTCTTTGCCTTTTTGAGACAGATTTTTGTTCTATAGGAAAAAAGGCTTGTGCTTTTTTCTTAGTTCTTGCTTTTTACCTTGCCTTTGCACATTGCAGAGAGAGATTTAGTCTTGTAACTTAGTTTTTATAGGTTTTATGCAGTAGCATCTGTTTATTTCAGTAGTTTCATTGTTATTTTGTAGAGTTTTCCTTCTATGATCAATATAATAAGGTGTTCTTCTATTCATATTTAGGTGCGTTGTCTCTTTTGAGTGATTTGATAAAGATTTATTGTGTTTTATACTAAAACCTTTAAGTTTTTTATCTCATTTATTGAATGCAAGTACACAAAGTGCAATTTTACTATAGGTTGTAGATTGTGCAAGTCATTTCATGCCTTTTGTGAAACATTTATGTGGTAAAGATTGTTTAGTTTTAGTTGTATGAACAAATGTGTTGAGGATAGTTGTGAATTAGATTGCAAGTTAGGATATTCAATCATTGGTGCATCACCCCTTAGAATAATTTTTAGTTTAGTTTATCTTATCATTTCTCTATCTCTTTTCCACGAAATACATCAGATCTAAGGGGCATTTAAAGGGAGCTAGCTCTTCTAAAGGTTCGTTCTCATCATAGACAAATCCACAGTCTGAGAATGTTCCCATGTTGCATGGGATGCCAAGCTTTTAAAGGCTTAGCATTTAGGGTGCAATACTTCATGACAATAGCTTTTGGCACACTTGTTGAGACTTTGAACAAAGTTTCAGGCCACTTAAATATAAGTTTTCTTTGTTGTTTTGGTATGCACAACAGAGTTTCAACCTTTTGAGGTGAAAATAGCATACCTGGCGACCCATTTCTTTGATTTTCAAGTAGATCTAGTGCAGATAGGAGATCTAGTGTAGATACCAATCCAGTGTGATAATCTTTACATCAAAATATTGTTGATATTAGGTGTGTGTATCAGTAAGATCTACCTTTGGAGGAAAAATCTTCACACATCTGGTGACTTTGAGCTCAAGTCTACTGGTTTCAAGGTGGACAAAGTGCTGGTATGTTCTTAAGTTTTTATAAAAATCAGTCTTGATTATTCTGATTTTTAGGTATTTCAATGAGTTTCCAGCTTATATGAATGTTGAAAAATGTATCTATTTCATGGAGAAAGGTTTCATCATGCTCCATTTCATGAATAAGTTGTTAGAGTACCCTCTTTCCAACCTTATCAAGCTAATCATGGTGCTTGTTTTACACCTAATTCTTGTGATTTCTAAAGAAACCAGCATGCACAATATGAATACCTCCCACACACCCCTACTCAACCTTCATGGCACCCTACCTATGCTCATAACCAGTCCTAGAAAGACTATTTTTGTCCTTTTTTTGCTAATCTGCCTCAGTATGATGATAGAATGAGCATTCAGGATATGGATTTCGATGTACACAAGAATAGCATGAGCATTTGGGATATGGTGTTAGATTTGTAAAAATAGTTTGAGGCCATTAATAGATAACAAGAGTATGACATGCAATAGGAGGAACTCATTTATCAAGCCTATCTCCAATAGTAGGAGCAACAGTCTTATGAGGTCTTTTGTTATCAGCAAGAGATAGAAAAAAAGAGAAAGTATGAAGAAGATTGTCTCAATAGGTAGATTGTTGTTAAGGAGGAACAAATGAGACAACTTATGGCTCAAGTTTGTACTCTATTACCAGTTGAACCTACTTGTCCTAGCACCATTTCCCTCTTCCTAGGTGGACCTATTGTGTGGCAAGTAAGTGAAAGCTAAAAAATCTAAGAGGAAGCAAAGTGTGAGATTAGGGAGGCAATGAATGTTGCCATTCTGTCTTCTCAGGTGAAAAACCAAACTTGCTGCAAGAGGAGATTTTAGAATTCAAAATCCCAAGTTTCAATCAGGAAAAGTTTTTTGAATCAACAAGTAAGTCTCCTCAAGTTAAGATTCCAAGTTTTAAAGATTCAAGCCTTTTGCAAGAGCCATTACAGGTAGAAAATTAGTCTATCATCTATTAAGAACAACCCACTCAAAAGCCCATTCTTCCTCATGCATGTGCAGAGGACATTGGTTCATATTTGACAGTAAATCCTTTGCATTTTGATTTATTTGAAAAGTTTTCTAATGATGTTTATGAGATGAATAAAAGTAGAGTACAGAGGTCACAAGGTGAAAGTATTTAGTTGCAAAGATAGAATGCCCAAGTTCCAATAGAGAAGGAACCACAGGAGGAGGAAGATTTAGTTTCTATGTTTGATCAGTTGCCTAGTTGTGTTGACAATGATGAGGAGAGCATACAGATGCTCATCTTACCAGTTGATTTGGAGCAGCAAGAAGACATTATAGAGAAGAACAGGTTACTGGTTCGTGAAGACAAGAATGAAGGTGAAACCTTAATTTAGATAGAAGAGAAAAGGGTAGTCCTATTTTGGAGGATAACGAGGTTTCCTTGCATGAAGATGTTTACCAGATTGGACAAGTAATGAAATCAGAACATATGCTTCAAATTGAAGGTCTTAATGTTCCTACAAACATTCAAAAGAGTTGTTATAAGTCTGAAATTAGTCCTCCTATACAAAAAACTAAAGAAGAGCTTGCAGATGACTCCTTTTGGGATGAATTAGAGGTTTTCTATGTGAATTTAGATGTCAGAACATCACCCAAGGAAGAGGAGGTCCATAAACAACAAGAATAGCAAATGGAGATGACTATTTTTTCAAAGATTCCCAATCAACAGGGTGATAAGACAACAGAACATAAAGATCAAACCAACATTGTGTGTTTGAGCATGGGTTTGTCAAGAGGTTGTCCTATTTGACATCTAACCCAGATTGAGAACAACAGAGAAGAGTTATTACCTATCATGTTGGACTCAAGGCATTAAGATGAGCAAAAGAATTAAGAGAGTTAGCTTGTTTAACCACCATAGAACATCTGTATTTTCAGTCAAAACAAGTGGGTATGTGTGTTTGTTCTCTTTCTTGAAGAGGTATTACATAGATTCATTGAATAGTCACCCTTTCCACACCCCTTGTTAGCTACTCAGAGGCATGAAAAACACCCCATGTTGATCAGAAAAGGGAGATATTTTGCAGAACCAGTTAATGGCTTTGTTTAGCAAGCCTGTTCTTATGTTTAGTTTAGGTAGGTAGGCCATTTTCTTTAGTTTTGTTTTCCAAGAGGTGTTGTTGCACAGTTGGCTGGCCCTATTTGGAGCCAGCATTATTTTGTCTCCAATTTTTTTTGTTGCTATTGTTTTCTAGTAGCTGGGTTTCAATAAATTTCTGAGTTGCAAAGGTAAAAAGAAGACTCTATTGCCCAATGGATATACTAGGCAACTAGTCATGGGAGTTTTAACAGGTAAAACTAGCGTAAAGATCACTAAAAATGTTACCAAATTGTGCTTTGTAGCCAAATTAGGTTAGGTTGTAACAACAATTATCTTTCCCGCTTTGAAGAAGCAAAGAGGTTTGAGAGGAAAGGAGAAGAAAGTTCAAGTTCACAAGCTAGCCTTAAAGGCCTACTGTCCTGATAGAGGACCCTTACCATGATCATATTACCAAGATCATGTAGCAGCCCAATTAGAGCTGCTACATGAGCCAGATAAGATGAAAGGATACTCTAGCAGAGTAGGAGATATCCTAGGACTGACAGGAGAAGTGAAGGCTAATCTATGTGTTGCAGTTGTTGTCATTGTTCATTCATTGCAGTTTGATACATTTTGAGAAGGTACATAAAATCTTGCTAAGTCTACTCATGATTATAAACACCTATACCATGCAATAATGTTCAGTTTATCTTATGCAATTGATTTACAAAAGGAGAAATGATACACAAGTCATTGCATGAAATAACTGTTTATATTCATAAAGAAACATGTTTATATGATCCCACACAAGCCGTGAGAATAATTGTATATGATGCAATGCACAATAACAAGTACATATGAAGTAAAATGAAAGATATAAAAGAGGATAGGGACCCATCATTGCCTGAATGACAAATCCCGTTGATATCTGCATCAACTTCAGTTGCCCCATTGATATCTCCAAGTGAACTTGCAAGAAACAATGAAGAGTGGCATCAGATCTCAGGATCCTTTCCAATTCTATATACAATAATTTCAAAATGTACTTGCTATCTTACATCTAATCAACAAGATAAAAGAGATCAGTAACCTAAGTATGTATCCATGCAACCATAAAAGGATGCAAAAGATGAAGATCAAACAATCATCAAGAGGAGGCCATAAACCTCATGTGTTTTCTTATCTTGTTTGTTCATTGTGTAGGTATAAGTGCTTATAGAGCAATCAATGATGACAAACAAGGAAGGAAGAGAGGATGGATTGATCCACAAGGTATAATAACATGTATGTCATGACTGTGGTAGGGATAGAATGAAGTACATCAACATGTTCATAATGTCATAGGAGTCATGAGAGGACAGTCCCAAGCAGAGCAGTCATGCATAATCATAAGGAGGCAGTCCATATGAACCAATGACTTTCATAATGACAAGAATGTAAGCAGCCACAAAGTCTATGATAGTCATGCGAGTTTGAATTGAATGAAGGAATAGTCACATAGACTATATCAAGGCAGGTTTGTTTTCCCTGCATGAAATAACTACTCTAAGATTACATGGGTGTCTTTAGGATGTGAAGATAGTGAAGATAATTTATATCATAAGTGGTATGTTCCTAGCATCTACAGCCTTAGGTCTGGTATGATCTCAAACCATCAACTCAAGTAATATAGGCCTAAAGTGGAGTAGTCATCTCTATAGAAAGTATTAAGATACACAAGAAATAGCACCTTAGACGATGTTGCAGGCTGTGTGAGACAATCATAGTAGCAACCAGCCATGTAGCATTCATATAAGGACAAGAGTTTTCTTATGCAAAGACATAGGTCTATATTGTAGAAGCCTTATGCAAACCTAGTAAATTCTATTGACATCATTAAAATCTTAACAACTAGTGAGAAACTTCTTTGAAGATCTCGTGTTATTAGTTAAGTGTTTTAAAAGTGGGAACAAAGACTGTGAGTGTCTCATGCCTTGTCAAAGTTTTAAAATCTCATTCCCTATTAAGATTTTTATGGAGAAAGTGTGTAACACAACAAACATAACATATGCATTATGAGGTTAACGTACATATTGGCCATTTTAAGGCATATGTTTCATTTAAGTATTGCCAAGAGATCACATTTAGAGAAGCCATACATGAAAGGGTACAATCCAATAGCAAAAGGAAACACAGTCATGAAATGCCTTAGAGAGATCTAGGAAACATAGATCTCAGTCTTGAAGATGCAGTGATGAAAGGAAAGCAATATTACTTTTGTTAGAGGGTTTTTTCTTAGTTATGAGAAGAGGTAAAGAAGGTAGTTATGCTGGCACATAGTGAATAAAGGTAAATGGAGCAGTATGCAGGCTTGTACAAACCTACTACAGTTTTGAGGAATTCAAACCCTTATATATCCGTAATCCTTTCATAGGAGACATTGTCAAGATGTTCAAACAGTGCCAAAAGGATAGTTAGATAGGGCAGAGGTCTGATGAGATTGGAACAAGGTCACTATTACAACAATAGAGGGAGATCTCATAACATAAGGACAGTGAGGAGCAGAGACAATGTGGACAATATGATGAAGAACCTATGTCATATTGACTGTCATGAGCATATAATAGTAGTCCATTAATGCAAGGAAAAGACAGTGTGTCGTGACATATAAAGAATGCCATGCAATGGACGAATGTTAGGAAGACCATAGAGAAAGAATTAGTCACCTCCTTGCAGTTCTACAATAGTGTTTTCAAGAAACAAATAGCAACAGCCACCCAAGCATGATTGTAAGTCAGTAAAACAGTCATATAATGTTGTCAAGAAAGCCAAAAATCAGTCATGAAAATGACTATCTAAAGAGTTAAAAAAAAGCAGTCATATAATGCTGTCAAAATCAATCATTTTATGACTATCCAAAGCACTAAAAATCAGCAAAAAATAGTCTTGTAAAAGCAGAAAAAACATTTAAGAAGGCAACCAATAGAGATTTGGAACAGTATTTATCACAGTCCTATGGTGCTACGAGGAAGGAGATTCAGGGTTTCTGGAGGAGAAGCAATCTAATGATTGTATTATGCTAATTCACAAGGTTCGAATTCGGATTTGAATTCAGCAAGGATGAAATTCAGAAAAAATTCGCTAAGGAAAAAATTGGAAAAAAAATTGTCATTAAATTTGCCTTATTATAAATTTGATTTTTTTAAATATACATAATAAATACACAAAACACTGGTAAGTAGATGCCACATTTATAAACCATAGTAAACCATAGTAAACTTTAAACCATAAGAAACTGAAACATATGATATCATGATTACGAATGTTTTTCTTACAAAAAGTGACAATCAAGAGTCAAGAAACTAAAACTTCAAAAAAGTTTCAAGTCATCACGAGCACTTCAAAGTTAAAAAAAGTTCCAAATCATCGTGAGCACTTCAAATAAGTTCCAAGTCATCAAGAAGACTTGGGTGAGATGATGTACCATCATCATCACTAGATGCACTACTCAATTCATCATCCAAAAAGTCAGGTTCATCTATTGCAACGGCTGTGTCTTCTGGAATTTGTTGTGAAGAAGATGAGTCTTTTGCTGAATTGTTCATAAACAATTGTAAATTACTACAAATGAAAATAAGATCTCCCAACTTTCCAGATAGCAACTTGTTCCTCTTTTTGGAATGAATGTGGTCAAAGCAACTCCAATTCCTCTTACAAGATGATGAACTTGCTCCCTGACTCAAAACTTGAACAACAAGGCATTGTAGTTCAGGTGTATGTGCTCCATAGACCATCCACCATCTATACCCAAGTATTTCCACTCATGTCCTATCATATTTAGCTGATGCCATTCCAAATATCCCTTCTACTACCTTGCATTTCTAGCATTGATCTCTAACTAGACTTGCCACAAGTGGATCTGGTTCAAGCCTCTCAATGGCTTCTAAAAGCCCTGCCATAATTTTAGAATTAGTTTGTCTATCAATGTCAAATAGCTTAGGCTCCAAATAACAAGCTACTGCATGTAAAGGTGTATGCATCATTTTCCATCTAGAATCAACTGTTTCTCATATCTCCATGTAGTCCTGCTTCCACATTATTGAGTGTTTTTTGAATAGCTTCCTTACAACGGTCTATGCTCTCATAAAGCGTGCCAAAACAAGGGGTGTCACCATCAACCATATGGAGCACATCAACATTTGGTCCACATACAATTAAAACCTTTGATGCATTTTCCCAAAAAATGTTGTTTAAAATGATTTGCTCTATCATCTTCCCCTTCAGACCTTTAGAAAGAGCTGAATTCTCCTAGTCATTGTTGCAAATAATAGACCTTATAGCTGCTTTCTCTTCAACCACTCTTTTCAAAGTGATATAAAATGAAGCAAATCTTGTCTCACAAGGCCTCAACAACTCCCTAGATGCTTGCTGCCTATAAAGACTTAATGTGAGATGACGATTTCTTATGAAATTTGCAATTGCTCTTCCTCTATCAATTGCTTCAAGCACCCATAGGAATTTAGCCAAGTGATGAAGCAACAAATCTAAACAATGCGCTGCACATGGGCTCCAATATATTTGTGGATACTTTTCTACAATCAGCTTCCCAACTCCCACACAATTTGCTGCACTATTAGTTACCACTTGAACCACATTTTCCACCCCCACTTCAAGAATGGCTTCTTCCAATATTTTAAAAATATACTCTGAAGTTTTCTTATGATTCATGGTGTCAATCACCTTAAAGAACACAACACCTTGTGGACAAGCCACAAAAACATTAATCAATGGCCTCTGACATTTATTTGACCATCCATCACTCAATATAGTGCAACCTGTTGCCTTCCAAGTGGCTTTGATCTCAGCTAATTGACCAGTCACCCTATCTTTTGACCACTGCAAAAGAGTTGTTCTGATAGCCTCTGGAGTGGGAGGTGTGTACCCTTTGCCAAACTCTGAAACTCTTTTAATTGCATTTCGAAAATGTGGATACCTGGCTACATTGAATGGAATGGCACTTGAATAAAACATATTAGCCAATGCATCATCCACATGTTGTTTTTCTGCTATTTTCCAAAAACTGTTCAATGTTCAACTCTCTTTGAATCCACCTACCTTGGGCACATTGAGAGAGGAAGGCATAGTAGATGTGAATCTAGACACATCCTCTTCGATTCTCTGCTTCTTTTGTGCCCGCTTCATCTTTCCTACAATCATAGAGGATTGCTCTTTCTCTAGAACAACTCTAATTTCTGGAGTCATCTTGTCACATGCAGTAACACCTCCTCTTGCACCTGCTGTAATACCAAGCAAATGGTTCGTTACCCTTGTTAAAGTTCTAGTAAAAGCTTTCTCACACAAGTTGCACCTGAGCTCGGAACCATTACGGGTCACATATTTCCATCCTTCCGCAATTGATTTCTTGGGAGTCATTAAATTACAATATGTATGTTTCAAAAATAAATAAAATAAAAACATCTTAAATTTATATTTTAATTTAAAAATAAAAATAAAAAAATACAAGTTTTATTTTAAAAATATAAAATAAAAATATTTTAGATATACAGTTTTATTTTAAAAATATAAACATAAAAACATTTTAAATAATACATTTTAACTTTAAAATTTAGAAAACAAAATATAATACTATTTTTGTTTTAAACATATAAAAATAAAAATCTAAATTTTAAATTTAATTAAAAAACAAAATAAAAATATAATAATAATAATAATAATAATAATAATAATAATAATTTAATAAATATTAAATTTTAAATCTAAATTTTATAAAAAATTTAATTAAAAAAATAAATAAAAATATAATAATAAATATTAAATTTTAATTGAAAAAACCTAAAAACATACCTGTTGGTGGAGCTCGACGCCGCAAAACCTTCAACTAACTCTGTGGATTATTATAATACTTTTGTTGGCGGATAATTTTTGAAATCCCTAGAGCCGCAAAAGTTGAAGGTGAGTATGGACTTCATGGAATCATGCCTATGCAGAGCAACAGTTATGACTTCATGCCTATGTAGAGCAACAGATTATTATAATAGCGTCGACTTTGTCCCTATGCAGAGCAATAGATATGACTTCGTCGTAGTCAGAGCAAAATAATGAGTTGTCAGCAGGAGTCAGGTTGATAGCAGACACAATATGCATAGCAGAATATTTATAAACTCAAGTTGAAACCTAATAGTCGTCACTGACCAAAGCAGAGGCAACTATATAATTATATAGTCGTATATGAGTCGGCGAATAATTTTTTACCGCTTCGTTTTAAACCTAAAAAAAAGCTTTAAAAAAAGCTTTAAAACAGAAGGTCCAAAATTAGCGAATTTATGCCGAATTTGGACGAATTTCTTAGACTTTCAGGAAATTTGCCGATTTTCAAACCCTTAGGCTGAAAATCACCAAATCCTGTGACTTAGGTATTATGGCATGAGAAACAATCAACTTTGGACTGTCATAGGGAAAAGGACAGCTACAACCACAAGATAAAGAGAAAGGGGTAGTCAAAAGACATAAGGAATAACAAGACAACCATAAAGAGAGGTTACATATTCACAATTAAACAAAGGAGATGACTATCAGACCAAAAGGCTCAACCTAGGAAAAAAAATAGGACAAATATCTACCACTTTTGTTGTGAATGAGGTGTAAAATTGCTAGTGAGTTCTTGATCATTGAAATGAATGATATTCAAGAGGAGTGGATGAATAATCATATACAGAGCATCATAAAGAGATGATGACAGGCAGATAGAGATAGAATGCAAGGATCAAGAGGGCATATAAGAGGATTTTGAACACAATGTGATCAATTGGATGGAGAGGCAATTGGAAGAAGTAACAAAGGTGACAAAGTGAGTAACCCAAAGGACCTTCACTTCAGAGAAAGGAAGATAACAAAGGTAACATTTCCATCTATTTTATCACAACAAGAGCATTTGATATAACTTGTCAACTACACAGTTGGTGGACTAGTAGTTTCTGCTATTCCAAGGGTAACACTAAAGCCTCTTATGCCAACATTCCCATGTTTTGGTAAGACATCAGAGACCCTAACAATAAGAATGATGCATAATCCTTATGACAATTCACAAGCATTCCATAACTATAGATGAAGGTGAGTCCAAGTCATCATCCACATGTAAACACCCTCACATAGAAGATGGTCATTAAGGAAAAATAGGTCCTGCAAGTCTGTAAACAGGGGTGCATATAGAAACATTGAGGATCATGCCAAAATAAATGACAAAATTATGCATACTAGACATTGCTTGTTTCTTAAGGGACATCAAAAGAGATCTAGTTAGAGCAGTAATAGTCATAAAAGGACTTGTTATATGTAGAACAGTCATCTTGACTGTCTTAAAGCAAAGAAAAATTCTTAGACCATCATGATACAAAGGTAAATGAGTTCTTTGGGGTTTAGAGCCATTGAAATCCCATTTCCATTGTTAAGAGTTTTCAAAACAAACTTCCCAAGTCTGTCATAAAAAAGTAGAGAAGATTGTGATTCCCTTATGACTGTGCTTTCATGTTCTAGATGAATGCCAAGTTGCTATAGTGAAGAGGCAAATAAGGCCAATTGATAAAGTAGGGGTTTATGGTCTTCTTCTCATTATTTTCTCAAACGAACAACAATATAGGAATAGAGCCATAAATATGCAACACAGAAAATGAAACCCCATTTTGTTATTTTCTAATTCATAGTCTTCATATGGGAAACAGATGCAAAAAATAAAATATATGAAGCAAGAAAAGCCATACTCAGAAGCCTTTTCACCTTTTGATAGATAGTTTGCCCTTTGAAGACAGGTAACCATAGGTTCTCACATTTTTACCATTATTTTCTCAGAGAAACAACAAATATTCATCAAAGGTTAGAGCAGCTATAGAGAAAGGTTCTGTTTACCACTAGAAATGAGATAGAAAATGCTTACCATAGATATTGAGACAAGATCCAGTGAAGAAAGAAGTTGCAACGCATCCTTGGCGGTGTTCCAAACCCTAGAGCAACATAATGAGAAGTGAAAAAGAGTAGATGAGTGTAGACTAGGGTTTAGAAACCATTTTTACCCAACGTGATGCCTTAAAAGTTAAACATCGATGCATTGAAGATCCTAAAACTTTTTTTATCTTTTGATTAGAAATCATTAAAAAAAAGGAAATCAAATTTGCCCGTGGGTAACACTTTAAAGTGTTAAATGGCTAGACAACCATCTTGAGCCCATGAAATTAAGGAGTTATAAGGTGTTCTTTATTTTTCTTTTTGACTTTTGAGGATCTTTTAAGAACCTTAAGCATCAAAAGAGAAAATAACTAATGTGTGAAAGCAGGGCACCATCATGACCTTTTAAGGTCTCTTATCTATTACTTAGGATAATTTCATGCATTATGATATACCTTTATGAGTTTTGAAAGAGTTGGAGGTCTAAGTCTTCTTTTTTGCATGAGTAAAAGGCGAAAATATATTGTATTTAAGCAAATATTAATGGTAATAATCATAAATTACCTTAATATTTGTCCCACAAAACCAAGGAGATAATTGTACAAAACCTATTAAGGTAAATCATGCAAAGAGAATTACCCTTAATACTTGTTCAAATAGATTATTTTTTCCCTCAAATCATGCAAGAAAGAGAAAGAGTAGTTGAACTGAGCTTGCAAACTCATGCAGATGGAGTATCTTTTTCTATTTTTGAGTTGGAGTCAAACTGGGTTATTTTTGGTAGTTTTTGGGTCAAACATCTTAGGAGGAGGAGTTTTGATCTATTTTATCTCAATTTGGAGCAGTTATGGACCCTATATTTCAGGCATTTTCCTCTTGCTCGCCCAACAACTAGGAGTTGCTTTTTTAGACTTTTCATGCATTAGTTGGAGTACAGTTTGACAACAGTTGACTTCTCTTTGCCTTTTTGAAACAGATTTTTGTAGTATAGGAAAAAAGGCTTGTGCTTTTTTCTTAGTTCTTGCTTTTTTCCTATCCTTTGCACATTATAGAGAGAGATTCAATCTTGTAACTTAGTTTTTATAGGTTTTATGCAGTAGCAATAGTTTATTTCAGCAGTTTCATTATTATTTTGTAGAGTTTTCCTTCTATTATCAATAAAATGAAGTGTTCTTCTATCCATATTTAGGTGTCTTGTCTCTTTTGAGTGATTTGATAAAGATTTATTGTGTTTTATACTAAAACCTTTAAGTTTTCTGTCTCATTTATTGAATGCAAGTACACAAAGTGCAATTTTACTACAGGTTGTAGATTGTGCAAGTCATTTCATGCCTTTTTGTGAAACATTTATGTGGTAAAGATTGTTCAGTTTGAGTTGTATGAATAGATGTGTTGAGGATAACTATGAATCAGATTGAAAATTAGGATATTCAATCATTGGTGGATCACCCCTTAGAATAATTTTTAGTTCATTTTATCTTATCATTTCTCTATATCTTTTCCACGAAATACATCAAATCTAAGGGGCATCTAAAGGGAGCTGGCTCTTTTGGAGGTTCATTCTCATCATAGACAAACCCACAGTCTGAGAATGTTCCCATGGTGCATGGGATTGCCAAGCTTTTAAAGGCTTAGCATTCAGGACACAATCCTTCGTGACAACAAGACTATTCACCCTTGCTCGTAGAAAAATTGCGTCCATTACATCTAGTGCACAAATAAAGAACTTAACTAATGTTGATCTAAAAATATTGGCCATGTCAAATCATCGTGCAATTGTGTCTAGATCCTTTGTCGTTCCTTGTAGAGTGGTGTCCTCATTATGCTAGAAAGAAACTAAAGGTGCCAACATATAATGTAGGATAAGTTGATCCTTTTGTTGTAGAATAATGTCCTCATTATGTCAGGAAGATGGTAGAGGTGCCAACATAGAAAGTGGGACTAGTTGCACATAGGGTGGTGCTTGATTATTCATGTTGCTATTGAAGTTTTGTAGATGTGAGGTAGTAAATATTCTACAAACCTCAAGAATTAGTGAAGATTCAAAGTTGTTGTACTTCTACCTAGAAACTAATGAAGGTCTAGAGTGCACTAACATGGTTGTAGTCTATGTTGTAGTACTAACTATACATGCTTTTTATTGTTGAGGGGAGCATGCTAGTGCACTCCAATGCTAAAAGGAGAGGGTGTCATTAAATCCATGTATCCTTGTTGAGAGAAGATAGTCTTTGTATATAGAAAATGGAATGTAGAGTTGTGCATAGTGTCAATAGTTATGATCTAGATTACTGTTGGTAGTTGAAGAAGTGGCTCATTTGTGAAAAATGTTGAAGTTGTGTTGTGTAGGATTATGTTGAGCACTACTAAGAAGTAATTTAATGTGGCTATGATCTAGTATAAAGAAAGTTTGGCGTAGCAAAAATAAGTACTCCACCATCAAAGGAAACTACAAGAGTTATGTTTTCTTAGAGTCTTGAGAAGAGATGCAAGCTTTTGATGTGTGCATGGACAATGCCTACTACGAGCACAAACTTGCAAAGTCCAATCTTATGTAAATATGTCCCTATGGAATAGTTGGATATTTTTTCATAGATTGTCACATACATTATGATTTTTAAAAGTTAGATATTGAAGATGTTCTTTCTTTTTCTTCTACATAACATAAATGTTATCAAATCTAGTGTACAAGAGATGAAAGAGGGTGTGCAACTGAGAGGCACTGAAAGAGTGCCCTATTCAACTATCTAATTTTACTTTTACTAGAAGCTAGTATTGTGATCAATTGATGGTCATCTAGGCAATGGGCACATATAGTGTAAGAAAGTGTACTTTCCTAGGCATTGTCTAGCTTGTAATTAGAAACTATGTGTTTTGAACTAGACTATGTGTGGACATCACTACTTGGCTAGGGAGCCTAGGACTCCTTTAAGTTCCTTCTACAGTGGATACTATTAATGGCCACTAACCTATTGATGTATAATGTAATACTAGTTAGCACCAAGATTCCTCAAGTTATGTGCATTTAATGCTCTCCTTGAGAGTAGTCAGACCTCTTAGGATAGGGAGCTACAAACTAGTAGTAAAGCACTATGTTGCAAAGGAGTCACATTAAGGTGATATTGAATTTCAAACCCTATAACTCTAGAGCATGCGACAACAACCAATGTGGCTAGTATGAGATTGAGTCACGGCATGTAGGCAATTCCATTCATCTAGTGAGGTTGATGAGGAACTATTGTACGCATGCCACCGTCTCCCTCTAGTAGGGGTGCTACTCCTCCCCAAGGATGCAAATGTTGTCATAGTCACAAGGTTCATTCCAATCACCACTCTCATGGCTCACCTTAGCATAGACATGTCTCTAGATGTGGCAACCTCATGACCAAGGTATTTCTAAGTGGCTTTATAGTGGCAAGTACCCTCAACTAGCTCTTGCTATTCTCCTTGTATGCATCATTTTTGCTAAACAAAAAAGACAAAGAAAAAGACGTTGATCATAGCATTACATGTTGGGAGCCAATCCGCGATGGCTAGGACCTCCTAGATGGTTAAGATAAAGCCTTTGATAGAGACCCACTTCATTCTCCCATTAATATTGCACTAATTACTTGATGGTTTAACTACTTTTATATATTTTACTTTATACTTCTTTCATACACTTTTAAAAATGTAATAGCATTCCACTCATTTTTATTAAAATAATAAATATTATATTTATCTTGATAAATTAATGTAGATATACACTATTCTTTATAATAATTAAAAACCCTCATAGGAGCACGTATTGACCAACTTAACTAAAAAACGAACTCACCACTTCAACCGACAAATAATCTTCTTTACAATCTCTTTAGAACTTAAGAGAATCCCCCTTAACACAACTCCCGATGCAACGAACATGAATGTTTCCTCAAATGTGACTTGGAATTTTATTCTACGACTAAACCCTTATGACTTGGAATTTTACTCTACGACTAAACCCTGGTATAGTCGTTCTAACCAACGCGGATGTTCCATGACGCGTCTATTAGATTTATAAAAAAGCCTCGTCCAGTAGCCCTGGAAAGACGAGAAATAGAAGAAATTGTGTAAGGTAGAGAAGCCTGAAGAAGCACAAGTTTCAAATTGCAGAATAAGTTAATTGTTTGTAAAAAGTTCAATGAATGGCTTTGATTCATTTTATTGACAGTTACGATATGGTGGACGATTCCGCATATGGTGTTCCTGGAAAATCTCAGTTTTATTTGGGAGTGGAGAAATGTATTGGGGATGAGGGCAGGGGACTGATGTTCCAGAACTAGGTGCCAGTTATTGGGGTGCAATGCATGAGGGCCAAGGCGAAAACTACTCTGGCATTGACTCTCTGCAATGATCCTCAAACCAAAGGTAGAATTCCCATCTATATAATGGCGGTCAGTATAAACCAGAGCACTATACCGACCGCCATTATAGAGATGGGAAGTATACCTTTGATTGAGGGGCAGCATTGCACCCCAAAAACTGACACCTCGCTTCGGAACAATAGTTCCCTCCCCTCAAATCCCCAATACATCTCTCTAATCCCACATAAAACTGAGATTTTCCAGGAACACCATATGCAGAATCGTTTTCAGAACTGTCAAGAAAATCGAATCAAAGCCATTCGTTGAACTTTTTAAACACGGTTTACTTCCTCAGCAATTTGAAACTTGATTCTGCCTATTCATTGGCTGCTTCTCCTTTCAAAATTTCTTATATTTCTCGTCTTTGCAGAGCTATTAGAGATGGCTTTTTTATATAACTAATAGGCGCGTTATGAAACATTCGCGTTGGATTATAACGAAGATGTGAGGATTTAGTTCTAGAATCAAATTCCAATGCACACTTTCAATGAGGATTCAGTATTAGAGTCAAATTCTGAAGTTGAAATTAGGTTATCTGGTGGCTTCAATTACATATAATAATGGTAGGCTTGAGTTTTCCACAGTCCATTAATTTAGTATAAAATGCTTCTGGATTCAACTGTATATTTTTGCATCAATGTTTTAGATCATACTCAGTTTTCCTCTATCTAATAATGGATCACTGAGTGTGATCTAAAATTTTGATCCAAAAATACACACAGTTGAATCCAAAAACACTTTAGGCAAATACATATAAGAAATTTTCTTGCCTACTAACTGTTCTTCTGATAAACGTGTGTATGTTTCTTGGACTACAGGTGCAAGCAGAATGTAGGGCCCTACCGCTTGCTCTAAAGGTGATTGGAAGCTGTTTGCATGGGGAACCACATGAAGTTTGGGAGAGGGCAGAGAAAAGATTTCTAAAGGAGAATCCATATCAGATTATCACAAAACAGGGTTAATTGGATTGTTGGAGATCAATATTGATTCCTTAGATGATGTTGCCAAGGAATGCTTCCTAGACTTAAGTTTAATCATAAAACAGGGCTAATAAGATTGTTGGAGATCAGTATTGATTCCTTAGATGATGTTGCCAAGGAATGCTTCCTAGACTTAATTTATTTCTAGAGGACAGGAAAATCTGTGCTGATGCACTGTTGGACATATGGGTGTATGGTCAGAAGCTACAGTGGCATGGCGTTTTTTCCATCTTATCAGAACTTGCAAGCAAAAACCTGTTGAATTTGACTAGCACTCCAGGGTAATTGCCTTTCCTTTCATATATTGGGGTTTTTGTTATCATTTTTAAACCATAAGCTGACGTACTAGGATTTACCAGGAGCAGAGTAGCAATCTCACATGGAAATGCCTTAGAGCTATACTTTTCTCAGCATGATGTCATGAGAGAATTGGTCATGTATTTGGCACGCTAAGACAGTGTAGTCCATAGGAAGATGTTTCTGATCCTAGGAAGGAGCATAGTCTGCCAGGAAAGTTGGAGTGAGTTAATCATATAGCATTCGATGCTCAACTACTCTCCATTCAGACAGGTAGGTTAATAAAACAATCTCTTCCAAATTTAGCTTCAACCTTTTGGCCAAAATTTCTTTGAAATATTAGCTATAATTTTCAATATTTACATCATTGCTCTCCGCAACTTAGTTGAAACGTGGATCAAAATATTTCTGTTTGACATAAAAAACTAGTAGAAAGATTTTGATATTAGAGTGTTAGAGTAAATGGCTAATGTAAACTATTCAAAATTTCTTGATGTATTGGGTGCTTTTGTCCTAGTATCTCATTAGGAGGATTATTAAACACTTCTTTTTCTGTGTAAGATTAAGCATTCGTTTCCTTTTTGATTTATTCCTGCCAGGACCTGAGGAAAACAACTGGTATGGGATGAATTTCCCTGAGACAGAGGCTCTGTTGTTACTCTTTACTTGAAGTGAATACTTTCTTCCCCATTTCTGAAGTCCGTGAAGAATGGAAAGTTTCTCATGGTATTGAATTAATGTGCGAAGAGGGCAACAATAAAATGTCCGGACATCTTTGTCTTCTCTCATTCAATTCAAAAGTGTCCGCTTGGAGAGGTTGATAGCACCCCCTGTTCGAAAACAAAGCGCAACATAATCAAACTTACAGAAGCTACCTTTAAGCTTATGGGAGGGGTTTGAATATGCATCCACATTCAACAGCATCAATCTGCGAGATTTAAACCTGGATAACTCCAGCAATATGGAGGATGTGCCCCTTAGTTTCTGTTATATGCCCTCTGTCCAGATGTGATCTGTTACCAACTGTTACCTGGTTCAGAAGTCGCCTTATGGCCTTGGGCCTATGATCTCTGAGAATGTTAAGGTTATCAGCATTACAAGGCCTAGAAGAGCTTCCACCATCAACTGGAAAATGTGAATGATTGGAATGTCGAGACATTTCTGTTGGATAAGTGTTGTATGTTTTTTATGTTTAATAGTCAGGGTAGGATCGAAAATTGATTAGATTTGGCATTTTTCGGATTCTGAAGCATTTTTTCAAAAAAAAAATTGGGTGTTATTTCAGGTTTCCTATTTTTGCCCATGCATCAAAGTACTGATGTTCCTGTTTTGCATGATTTCATGTAATGTGTAAATCCACTTTCAATGTGCCTATTTATATCCACATATGCTTACTGGTGAAGTAAGAGAGATTCATTATTGGATTGGAGATCAATTGCGTTTTTGCAACAGTGAAACTTTTTACTGTGCTGGGTTTTTTTACTTGAATGGTTTTTCATAGGTAAAAATACTGCACATTGTCCTGTTTTTTTTTTTTCAGACTGTATATGCACTACATTTATTCTATAGGTTTATCAGGCTTCTTTTTCTTTACAATTTCATTATGTGAGGGGCTGAATGAACTTTCAGAGGAAATAGGGCACCTAAAGAAAATAAGTGAGTTTGATATGGGAGAATGTTCTATTTGACGTGGTTACCAAGAGCTGTTTGTGAATTGAGTTCCCTCAAGTTTGTTATCTGTGATGAGAAGATTGGGAAGCAGTGGTTCACGAATTGTCTATCCAGCATTCTGGATGCACATTTGACAGTATTTAATAATTAGTTGAAATTTAAATATAACATGATTTTGAATTTCAGTTAATTAATAAATACGTTCAAATGTGCATCCAGAATGTTAGATAGATGTTCCGGTCATTACAGGCCAAGAATATTTTTATTTGAGAACTTAGAGTTTGAAATTGTCAAGCACAGTTTAGTTTGAATTGGCTTGATGATTGACTTCTTTTCTTACCTCTCATCGTGAAGCACAAGTTCCAAGCAACTTGACAAGTACAATCGCACATAAGCTCCTCTATATTTTCAGCCTATAGCTATGATCAATTTTCGTTACATTTTTAGAACAGTGAACACTATTTAGTATATTGTCCACGCAGACTCACTTATTCTCCATCCAAAGACATTTCTTTGTTTTGTATAAAGCGGTTATTCTTAAATATCATCCACTTCAATAGTCAGAGGTCAATTTTGACCAATAAAAATAGGACAAATATTTACCACTTTTTATTGTGAATGAGGTGTAAAATTAATATTGATTGTTTGACCATTAAAATGGATGATATTTAAATAAAGTGATATAGAACCAGGAAATGGGTGTCGTGTAAATTTGTGGGAGTTGTCTGCACTGCAATTATATTTGTCTCAGTCGCTTAGACTGTCGGCCAATAATATAAATGCAGAGTAGATTAATCTAAATAAACGTAATTTTCGATTCTCAGTCTATGGTGTAGGAACAAATTTGCTACGCATTGCAATTCTTCTCGCACACAGTAAAAATTGTTAAATAAAACACTTAATTTAGCACGAGGGATTTGAAACATCAGTCATGTTGTAAAAGAAATCTAAAATGCATGGCATAACCTTTTCGTGCATTTAAATAATGAAAGAGCTCTCAAATACACAAACGCTTGAGCTTTCTATCGACGACTAATTAATGCATAAGATATTCCCACAAGAATAATTAACATAGAACTCGATTGCATGGGTTAAGAATTGTCATCAATGTAAAAAGTGTTTAATCAAAGATAACTAGGAATGAGTCGCAAATATTAACACAGAAGAACAAATATCTATTAAATGGTTGTACTTTCCTAGATACAAGGTAACTAGTATGTATGGGTGTAATGGTGGAGATCACATACACATGAACTTTTCTCTTTTATCTTTTGGGCCTACTACAATGTGAGTGTTTAATTGAGAAGTGGTCTATTTTTTATAAATTTAATGAGAGTGTTTAATTGAGAAGCGCTCTATTTTTTATAAATTTAGGTGATAGTATTATATATTTCAAATCTTCTCATAATTAATCTTTAGAGTTTCATTTCTGATTTTGTTCATTTGTCATTTTGGCTAAGAGTTGTAGGTGTAAACTTGAGTCAAGTCAATTCTATAGTTGTGGATATGAACTTTGAACTTTTAAAGTTCAAAATTCAAATTCACACCTTGCCTACCATTTCACTAGTAGTTGCAAGCCAACCCATTGTAGATTTTATTGATTTGGGAGCTTGGTTTTTTGTATTTAAGGACATTCATTCATTCATTTGAAAATCACCTAGGAGTTTATTAGGCACGTCTAAAGTTTAATATTTGCAAGGAGAATAGAAAGAATCTAAGAGGATTATTAGTGAACTACATCATGGGTATATATACAAAGGTTGAAGCCAAAGAGTTGCTAAAATGTGTTTTTGAAAGTGCATGGAGACATAATGTGAGCTCGTTATCAAATAAATAACAAGTTTGAGTGATCGCTCAAGTATCTCAAGCCATTACACATTTTAGTTATGGATTGGCTTTTGAACCATAACACATGCATGTTATAATACATTTAGATAATGTCTGTTAGAAAACAAAATAAGACAACAAATTGTGAGCTCGCGTTTCATTTTCATTTCTTTTTATTTATCAAAAGTGAACAAAACAATGTGAGTGCATCCAAACTTCACATTTGAAGCCATCTCTTTGGCATCAACAATTCCATGACACACAAGAGATAAGTTTGGATTCTTTTTTCGTGATTTTATTTTGGGTTAAATTTCTTTTTACTTAGTTGCTTCTCATTTCTACATTTTTTCATTGCATCCTATCGAAACCCTCCTCCACCTAATCCTTTGCATAACTCTTCACCTAATTTTGTGCAACAACAAATGAGATAGAAGAACATGGAGACAAAAACTCCCCTAAAACTCCTCCCACACTTATTGTGCGTCCACAAATTTAACAAGACTATTAGATAAAATTCAAAATGATAAACTTGAGCTTGAACATTTGGTAGAAACTTACAAAAATCATAATGCCACAAATACCCACTACAAATTACATGCAGTGACATTAGATTCATTGTTGTCTAATATTGATTTACTAGCAAGACAAATAAACACATGGGCTAACTATAGAGAAACTTGTCACCAATTTTATGAGACAAAGTTAATCTTATATGCTCAAGTTAAAGGTAAAAAAATAAAGAAAAAATTGTGTGCACTCTTTACCAAATCTAAAATCAATGAACCTTTAGAAACTAGCTACAAAAATCCCAATCTATTGATGTTAACCATGAGTAGATTAAGAATAATTTTGGGATATGTGGTGATTGGTGTTTGATTAAGCCTCTTGTAATAACTATGAGGTGCCTATGTGCTTCTTGAGGAAACACTACTGCAAGTTTGTCCTTATAAACACCCCAAATTCACTTTGTTTCCTCTGCATGTTAATTTTCTACAACTAACCACTTTCTACTAATCTCATGTCATAATTAATTAATGTAGCTAGTTTAATCAATAATTTTCTATGTTACAATCAGTTAATGCAACTACCAAACCATTTTCCTCTTGTGCCGCAATTAATCAATTCAACCAATTTAATTGATTTTAGTTAATGCAACTAACCTAATTAATTATTACAAATTTAATTTAATCAACCATTTGCCAATAATTAATCCAACTAATTCCATCCTTGTTGCAACCAACCCATTTCTCATCCCTAGAAGGTTAATTAATTAAATACACCTTATTAATTAATCTAGGCCTAATTATTCCTCCCAATTATCAATTAGATAGCACATGATTATCTAATTAATTAGGATAATTAATCACACTCCCCCATTTCTTCTAATCAAAAAATTCAACCCCATGCCACTAAAATCCAAAAACCTTGTTCCCCAATTCCCACTATCCATTTCAAATCCCAAGTCAATCAAGACCCTCCACTCTCCCACATGCCTTCCCAAGGCCACTTGTCTTCACTCCTTGCTCACACATATGTGAGCATGCTACATGGTTGAATCCTAACCCTTGATTTCATCCTTTAATCTTCACCATCCACTTGCATCATCCTTCTCTTTCCACTTTCGTGCATCACCCTCCATCTTGCAATTTAAAAAAATATTGACCCTCCATCTTGCATTTCATCCCTCATCATGCTACTTGTCAAGAGGCTGGGATGCACACCCATGTGATTCAATCCAAGCCCTTAATCTCATCTCTTAATCTCAACCATCCATGACCAAACGGGAAAGTCTATTTAAAGAGTCTTACCTAATGGACATATCAACAATCCATCAATTGCACTTAAATGCTACCAAATTGTGTAATCTCTTAGCAGTTGAGCAACCACATCTCATCTTAGCACAAACATTCAACATTCGAACAAATCTACAACAAAAATTATAGAGGTAGAATGTATTTTTGTTTGTATTTTGCATTATAGTTTGTACTCCATTTTAGCTCAAATTGAAAGTAGGTGTTGACATTCGATTGTGAGTTTGTTTTGCATTTTTTTGCATCTTTCTCCATGTTTTAATTCAATTTTGGAATCCACAATCTTCAATGAGATCCCAATTTCTTTTGACATTTGAGAGTTCTATAGTAGAGACAAAGGCTCTGCACAAAATAGAGAGGGGGCACATCATGCATAGGACTGGAGAACGAGAGTACTTGTTTGGTCATCTATTTATCATGTGACATTCTCTTTAGCTATGAAGGATGCTATGAAGGTTTAGATCCTCTAAGAGATTAGTGCACTCATAGGCACCTTGTTTCAAACCTCATGTTAGTAATGAGGGTTATTGATGATAAAATATAGTCCTTAGGTCTAGATTATTTATGTCAAAGAAATCAATCCTAGTGTGATGCAAGAAGAAGGAAATTAGAATAGTGAAATAGATAATACATGCAACATAAAGATTTAAACAATGTCATACATTTATTAGCACAATAAGATAGGTCCATTCATATATTCATATCATATAATTCCTTATACAGTGTACTTTTTGTACTACAACAATAGACATACACATCACCTATGTTTCAAGTAGCTTCTATTACATATTCCTTATATCTGTATTCTTATTTCTTTCCTCTATTATCTATTATATGTCCTATGTCCATATCCATATATTTATATAGTGAGGTTGGATGTTCATATAGCCTTTTTCTAGTGTGGAAACATGTCCCTCTATGTATCCTTGTGTATTTTTGTCTTTGAAGGCATATTGCATGTTGCTAGTTGCTACTACAATAGTCTTCCAGTGACTATTAGTATATTCTATTTCAAGTTCCTCAACTACCAACATCCTCTTGAGGCCTACCAACATCCTCTTGAGGCCTAATCTGTTATCTTGTCCTTGTAAGGAAAGCACAGGTGCGGAAAACAGCTTCCCTAATGTTAATTCCCAGGGGACAGTGTAGACCAGTCACTTTTTTTAAATTACAATAACACAGATGAATACACAAGAGAAACCAAAATAGACAATATTTAGAACACAGACACACAGAATTACGTGGGAAAACCCTTACGGGTAAAAAACCCACCACCACAAGAAAACAATCTTTATTACAGTAAGATATACAGTTACAATAAAGAACTCAGCTTCTTGCTCTGGTGTTTGATTCTCGACATCATACACAGTTCATCTCCCTGTACATTTACAGAACGAACCTTTATTCAAATCTCATCGTCATAATACCAATGACACCTATAGACATATCATTCTATTTCCAATCTGCAAGAACAAGAGTCGTTACAGACTTCTGCTCTAACTGATAGAACAGATTCCTCATACGTCGCTGCCATCTAACCGTCGCAACGGTTCACATTTCAGTGAGGCGTTTAGTCCCACATGTACCAAGTCGCAAAGGACTCTGCAGTTTATAACCGCCAACAGGCGAAAGAGTATTGTCAGCAATTTTGTTGCCGACAATACCAAGCCTCCAAGTCCATCGGCATAACAACTCCCATCGACCCTCAGCCTTCACCTCCCACCGATGAGCATTGTCTCCCCGATCACCAAGGTTACCATCGGTATGACATTCTCCATCGGCAAAAGATCTAGCCCTAGCTCCGACAGAGGTTTGTCTCACCGATACCAATAAAACTTCCATCAGGATGTCCGCAGTACATCGGCCCAACACCTTTAGCCGACGGGTATTCTCTTGCCGATAGACATACGCCATCGGAGTGACTACTCCTGTCGGAGTAACTCTACAGTGTTTGGCCGATAGGCCCTTGTCTTGCCGACGACCGTAACCTTCGTCGGAGTGACTACTCCTGTCGGAGTAATTCCACAAAGGTTGGCCGATAGGCCTTGTCTTGCCGACGACCGTAACCTTCGTCGGAGTGACTACTCCTGTCGGAGTAACTCCACAAAGTTTGGCCGATAGGCCTTGTCTTGCCGATGGTTAAATGCTCACCGATGCCAATGGTCTTCAACATGGTCCTGCCGATAGTGCTTCGTCACAGCGATGCCGACATCGCATATCCTCAGACCAATGAACCAAGGAACAGTTGAACTAAAATTCATTGAACCTACCAAATGAACTCTAGAAAGGTTCAACAAAGAGGTTCAAAACATAGGTTCAACTAAGAGGTTCAAGTAGTAATTTGAGACACAAGTTCTCTTCAATCTCCCACTTGTCGAAGACATTACTGCTACCTCTTAGTCCTCATTTGATTATTGAGAACTATGGGCCCGAAGACCCATTTCATCTGAGCACCATTTGAACTTGGCTGTGTTCACTGGTTTAGTTAAGGCATCAGCAACATTTTCCAAAGTGTCAACCTTTTCCAGCTTCACCTTCCTGTCTTCCACCATATCACGAACAAAGTGATATTGGACATCAATATGTTTTGTCCTAGCATGAAATGTAGGATTCTTTGCCAAACATATGGCACTTTGACTGTCACAATGAATTTGTATTTGCCCTGCATTAAAACCAACATCAGAACACAACCTTTTCAACCAAACAGCTTCTTGGCATGCACGAGTGGCTGCCATGTACTCTGCCTCTGTTGTGGACAAAGCGACTACAGCCTGTCGCTTGCTCATCCAACTGATAGCACCACCATGTAACATGAACACGTATCCACTGGTGGATCTCCGACTGTCAATGTCCCCTGCCCAATCAGAATCAACATATCCCTGAATACTGATAGATCTCTTAGACCCTTCTGAGTTTCCATGATAACAAATAGCATAGTCAGAAGTTCCCTTCAAATACCTCATAACTCTTTTCACAGCATCCCAATGTGATCTGCCTGGATTCGCCATAAATCGGCTCAAAACTCCCACTGCTTGGGCAATGTCTGGTCTGGTACAGACCATTGCATACATTAAACTGCCAACAGCACTTGCATAAGGTACTCTCTTCATGTCATCAATTTCATTTGAAGATTCTGGACAATCTTCAACAGATAATTTCGTTCCCTGCAAAACTGGAACAACTAACTGTTTAGAATCAGACATATGAAACTTATCAAGAACATTGGTAATATACTTCCTCTGGCTAAGCCAAATTTTTCTCTTAGATCTGTCCCTTTTGATCTCCATTCCCAGAATGTACTTTGCTGCCCCCAGATTTTTCATTTCAAATTTCAAGGACAACTGAGATTTTAATTCTGAGATCATCCCCTTACCATTGCCAATGAACAACATGTCATCCACATATAGTGCAATTATAAGAATCTGGTCACCTTCAGTTTTATAATAGACACAATGATCAGATTTAGATCTCACATACCCCAAGGATAAAACATACGTATCAAACTTTTGATACCACATTCTGGGAGACTGTTTCAAACCATAAAGAGACTTCTTAAGTTTGCATACCAGATGTTCTTTACCTTTTTCCACAAAATGCTCTGGCTGAGACATATAAATTTCTTCTTCAAGGTCTCCATGAAGAAACGCTGTTGTCACATCCATCTGCTCAATTTCAAAATCATATGCCACTGCAAGTGACAACAGAAATCTAATGGATGTCAACTTAGCTACAGGAGAAAAGATTTCTCCATAATCAATACCTTCTTTTTGGGAATACCCCTTAGCAACCAGTCTTGCCTTGTACTTCTCAATACTACCATCTGGACCATATTTCTTCTTAAATACCCACTTACAGCCTACAGGTTTTCTTCCTTCAGGCAAGGGCACCAGATCCTAGGTTCCATTCTTCTCCAATGATGTCATTTCACTATGCATGGCTTCCAACCAGGAATCTGAATCAGGTACACTAATAGCTTCTTTCACAGTCCTAGGTTCATCAGTATTAGTAAGTAAAGCATAGGCACAAGTTGAATCAGGTACTGAAAATCCATACCTATTTGGTTGTCTTCTTTCACGTGTAGATCTCCTCACAGGTTGAGGTGCAGGTTCAGGTTCTTGCTCTGGATCAGAATCTTCGGAGCTACTTGAACTCTTATCTGAACCATCTACACTTGGTGGTTGTTGTTCCTCTTTTACAGGAGTCAGAGGAACATTCACAACACTCTTTTCTTTCTTTTCTTCTGTCTTTTCTGGCTGAGGATCAACAACCAATGGTTTCAGCTCTCTGAAAATTACATTCCTGCTGTAGATTACCTTTTCAGTTTCAGGATTCCAAAGCTTGTATCCTTTAATACCGACTCCATAGCCAACAAAGATACATTTAACTGCCTTGTTATCCAACTTAGATCTTTTAACTTCAGGAATATGAGCATATGCCTCACAGCCAAAGACTCGAATATGTCTTAGAGAGGGCTTCTTACCAGACCATGCTTCCATAGGTGTCTTATCAACCAATGCTGATGTAGGAGAACGATTTAGCAAGTAACAAGCTGTAGCAACTGCCTCAGCCCAGAACTTCTGTTCAAGACCAGCATAACTCAACATACTTCTTGCTTTCTCCATCAACGATCGATTTAACCTTTCAGCAACTCCATTCTGTTGTGGAGTATAAGGTGTAGTTTTATGCCTTTTAATTCCATGGTCTACACAATACTTATCAAAATCCGCATTGCAATATTCACCACCGTTATCTGTTCTCAAGCATTTTAGTTTTCTACCAGTCTGATTTTCCACAAGAGTTTTAAATTCTTTAAATCGACTGAACACTTCTGATTTGTTTTTCAAAAATATACAAATGCCCTTCTTGAATAATCATCAATGAACGATACATAGTATCTTGATTTAGATAAAGAAGGAACATCAACTGGACCAAAAACATCAGAATGCACATAGTCCAGAACACCAGAAGATTTATGAGAACTAGAGTAAAATGAAACACGGTTTTGCTTTCCATATATACAATGTTCGCAGAAATCGAACTCCAGATTACAATCAATCAGCCCATCTACCAGATTTTTGTTTTTCAAGGTTTTTAAACCTTTCTCACCTATGTGACCAAGTCTATGATGCCAGAGCATTGTTTTCTCTGCAGGAAGTTTAACTTCCATAGAATTTACGTCATGTGTTACAATAGTAGCCTTTTCAGATTTTGCAGAGACATTATTACAGCACACTGGTTTAGCATCTAACCTATACAGAGTTCCAATGCGTTCACCTTTTGCCAGAACAATAGAACCTCTAGTCATCTTACAGCCACCATTCACAAAAGTAACTTGCACTCCAACATCATTAAGTTTACTAACAGAAAGTAAATTTCGAGCCAGACCTGGTATATGAAGAACTTCATTCATTCCCTTTATTCTGCCATTCGGGAACTGGATTCTGACTCGACCTCGGCCAACAATTTCCAGTGTTGAATCACTAGCCAGGAACACCTTGCCACCAGCATAGGGTTCATACTTTGTGAACCACTCTCTATGAGATGTCATATGAAAGGATGCTCCTGAATCAATCAGCCAAACATCTTCAGAAGCAGGTGTTGCCAGAGCAGCAATGAAAGCATCAGCATCACTGTGTGAAGACTCAGAGTCAGAGAAGTTCTTCTTCTTCTTTTTCTCCTCTTTGCAGTCTTTCTTGACATGACCTTTCTGTCCACAATTCCAGCACTTCACCTTGGACTTCTTGCCAGGAGATTTTGATTTCCCCTCTGATTTCGACTTAGACTTCTTGTCCTTCTTCTTGCCTCTTTCCTTTGATCTACCACGAACTGACAGAGCCTCTTTGGCCATTCCAGAAGATTTCCTCCGCATCTCTTCAGACAACAAAGAGGCAACAATAGTTTCCTGAGAAAACGTAGTTGTTGTACTTCCAATAGCCATCACCAGATGGTCCCACGAGTCAGGTAAGGAACATAACAGAAGCATACAGCGATCTTCCTCTTCTATTTTTACACCTATAGATGTCAACTGAGCAACAATCGTATTGAATGCACTCAGATGTTCTGCTACAGATGCACCTTCATCCATCTTCAGAGAATACAATTTCTTTCTGAGGAAAAGTTTATTTACCAAGGACTTGCCCTGATAAATATTATTCAACTTTTTCCACAAATCACTTGCAGATTTCTCCTCATGGATGTTCAATAGAACAGAGTCAGATAAACTCAGTCTTATCAGTCCTTTGGCTTTTCTGCATATCAGTTCCCAATCTTCTTGCTTCATGCCTGTAGGTTGAACTCCAGACACAGCAACCCAAAGATCTCTATAGACTAACATGTCTTCAACTTTAAGTTTCCACAACTCAAAGTTTGTGCCATTGAATTTCTCAATGTCTATTTTGTCTGATGTACTTGCCATCTCTATTTAATTTAAAAAATAACTTTCTACAGAACTCCCACACAACAGAATTAACACAAAAAACCCAAACTACCGACAAGGATAACACAACGGGCCAGGCTCTGATACCACTTGTAAGGAAAGCACAGGTGCGGAAAACAGCTTCCCTAATGTTAATTCCCAGGGGACAGTGTAGACCAGTCACTTTTTTTTAAATTACAATAACACAGATGAATACACAAGAGAAACCAAAATAGACAATATTTAGAACACAGACACACAGAATTACGTGGGAAAACCCTTACGGGTAAAAAACCCACCACCACAAGAAAACAATCTTTATTACAGTAAGATATACAGTTACAATAAAGAACTCAGCTTCTTGCTCTGGTGTTTGATTCTCGACATCATACACAGTTCATCTCCCTGTACATTTACAGAACGAACCTTTATTCAAATCTCATCGTCATAATACCAACGACACCTATAGACATATCATTCTATTTCCAATCTGCAAGAACAAGAGTCGTTACAGACTTCTGCTCTAACTGATAGAACAGATTCCTCATACGTCGCTGCCATCTAACCGTCGCAACGGTTCACATTTCAGTGAGGCGTTTAGTCCCACATGTACCAAGTCGCAAAGGACTTTGCAGTTTATAACCGCCAACAGGCGAAAGAGTATTGTCAGCAATTTTGTTGCCGACAATACCAAGCCTCCAAGTCCATCGGCATAACAACTCCCATCGACCCTCAGCCTTCACCTCCCACCGATGAGCATTGTCTCCCCGATCACCAAGGTTACCATCGGTATGACATTCTCCATCGGCAAAAGATCTAGCCCTAGCTCCGACAGAGGTTTGTCTCACCGATACCAATAAAACTTCCATCAGGATGTCCGCAGTACATCGGCCCAACACCTTTAGCCGACGGGTATTCTCTTGCCGATAGACATACGCCATCGGAGTGACTACTCCTGTCGGAGTAACTCTACAGTGTTTGGCCGATAGGCCCTTGTCTTGCCGACGACCGTAACCTTCGTCGGAGTGACTACTCCTGTCGGAGTAATTCCACAAAGGTTGGCCGATAGGCCTTGTCTTGCCGACGACTGTAACCTTCGTCGGAGTGACTACTCCTGTCAGAGTAACTCCACAAAGTTTGGCCGATAGGCCTTGTCTTGCCGATGGTTAAATGCTCACCGATGCCAATGGTCTTCAACATGGTCCTGCCGATAGTGCTTCGTCACAGCGATGCCGACATCGCATATCCTCAGACCAATGAACCAAGGAACAGTTGAACTAAAATTCATTGAACCTACCAAATGAACTCTAGAAAGGTTCAACAAAGAGGTTCAAAACATAGGTTCAACTAAGAGGTTCAAGTAGTAATTTGAGACACAAGTTCTCTTCAGTCCTCAAAAAACTTCTTCTAATCAAAATCAAATTCTTTCCTAAAATTTGGGATCATGGTAAAAAATGTTTATAAGATATTTTGATTTTTTCATATGTGTCTTCCCAATTTAATACCATGTGTTGGATATGTTGTACCCTAACTAAAAGTTCATTGTAATACCTTTCTCTTGTAGAAATAGTAGTTGGATTTGTAAGTGTTGGTATCACCTATCTAATGTCATCAAGAATCTTGCACAAAAGTGATAGATATATGTTTCCTTTGACCTTTGGGTGAAAGTTCAAAGTTGTGTCCTACTCCAGACCAACTTATCAACATAAATAACTTCAAGCATTTCGAATTAAAAGTCAATTTTAGTCAAACATATGTTTTACCTAGATTCATTCTAGCTAAATTAGATTTGAGCCATAATTTTTTTAGATAGAAGTGTTCACTAAATACATATGTAGAATCACTTTCGAGTCAATTTACAAAAAAAAGTATTTGAAAAACTTTTAATGTTCTCAAAACTTATACTAAGATAAATAACATTTAAATAAATCTAAAAATAATTTTTTGTAGATTTATAAGTGTAGTTTTCAAAAATATAAATTATTTAATAATTTAATTAGTGTTTATATATTCTTTTTATTTTTACTAAAAGTAGGTCACTAGCACAAAAACATAAGGTTGATTGTCTTCTCAAGAAAAAATACTAAAGTTTATTGAAATTTTTTTAAAGAATATGTTGCAAGTTAGAGGAGAGATTCCATGCCAAGATGATATAATCAGTTTCTATTTTGGATAAATAGTTAAGAAAATAAGTTGACTTTTATCGAAACAGTTGTGTTTTTAGTACATGTAACTTTCAAGATTTATTTAAAAATGTATATTATCGAAATGGAAAAAATTAATCTATGCAATAAAATTTCAAATTATAAATGCAAATAAAAAAGATTGAAGGAAAAATAAAAGAAATTTACTATATAAAATGTGATGTCCCATGTAACCTAAGATTTTAGCAATTTATTAGCAAAAACATTATAGTGTCAATTTTACAAAAAAACAACATTCAATTTTTTTCCTTTTTCTTTTTTAAGTATAAATATAAAATACACAAAACATTTCATTAGTTTAAATTATTTCCAAATTCAAAACATATATGTCAATTTATAGTGATTCAAATTAAAAAAAAATTAGATTAGTGTTAGTCATTTCTTTTATAAATGTGGGGCATATCTTTGATCTTTCACCCATCTAATTCCTTCATTTGAGTTAATGTTTGCATCCCCTATTCACATAGTTGCGTATGTTGTAAGCAAAGATCCCTCACTTATTGTCATTATGGTTCATATAAATTAGCCATAACATTGTAACTCCCTAAATTTAAGGAATTTTGACTCCAATTGGTCCATTTAGGTATGTTGTTGAATTGCAAGTTGTGGACAAGTGATATAGTATTGGTATAGGTTAGAGACATTGCCACAAGTAACCAATTTTCATTCAATTTCTCTAATTCTACTAATTGGTCTTTAAGAGAATCTCCTTCATTTAACCTTATACATTTGATTGTGATTCTTATTCTAGGAACTATATGTTGTATTGAAAGTGTTGCATCTAGTCCGTAGACTAATTGAAATAGTAAAATATCTTATTAACCATTTATATGTTGTGTAGTAAGCCCAAAGAACTACAAGTATATTTGTGTCCCAATCTAATGTATCCACATTGCAAACTTTGGTTAATGATTTTCCTAATATGTTATTGAAGGATTCGCTTGCCTCATTTGTTTGGGGATGATAAGGTGTGCTCTTGCTATGATTTATCATAGATTTTTCAAAGAGTTCATTAATAGTTTAATTGATGAAATGTTTCCCTTAATTTCTAGTAATATTTTATAGGCACTTGAACCTTGTGATGATGTTTTCATAAACAAACCTAGCTATTGTCTTTGTAGTATAGTCCTTTGTTGGTTTTGCTTCTTCCCATTTAGTGAAATATTCAATCCTATTATAATGAAGCATACTTTCACTTTCTAGTTAGGGAAATTAATAGGTCCTATAAAATCAATTGCCCACTTTTGAAAGCTACCATGGCCAGTATTGCTAGTAGTGGCATTTTATATTTTATGGTTGGCCTTCTAGTTCATTGACCAATATCGAAACTACAATATTTATTAGCATTTTTAAATAGGGTTGGTCACCAAAGTTTGGCCATTAAAACTTTTATTTTAGTTCTATTTTATTAGTTGTGTCTTCTGGAAATACCTTGATGTTCCTCTTCCAAGATTTATCTTCTTTTTCATGATCTAATACTAGTCTACACAAAACTTCATCTTTCTTGATATGTATAATTGTCCATTTATGATACTATATAGAAAAGCCTTTGTGGAACTAGTCTCTATTTTTCTTCTTTGTTCTAATTCTTTGGAAAGGTACTCGTAGATACCAATTCAGCAATATCTTGCAATGCACCAAGTATCACACTTATCCTAAATAAGTGTACACTAGGGAAATCATCTTTAATTTGTCCTACTTCTTCACCACTTTCAATTCTACAAAGATAGTCAAACCCTTAATTTTCTTTTCCATTTTTAACCTTAATCTTGAAATCAAATTCTTAAAAGAGCATTAACCATTGACACACTTTCCCATGTATTACTAGTTTTTTCATGAGGTACTTTAGCAGTTCATGTTCTATATATAAAATGAATGACATGTCTAAAAGATTAGGTCTAAAATTATGCAAAGTGAACACCAAGGCTAAGGATTCTTTTCTGATCCTTTTTACCTCTATTCTTTTCTGATCCTTTTTACCTCTACAATGTGTTAATACCACATTTATTGAAGTTCAATATGCATCAACATGAACATGGCATATTTGAGTCTAGTTTGGAAATATCAATATTAGGATTTCTAATATTTTGTTCTTAAGAATGTGAAATAATTTTTCGCATAGATTTGTCCATTCAAATTTCTTTTAATGATTTTTTTAATAGGTCTTTAATGGGACTAGAGATAGCTACATACTTCTTGATAATTTTCTAGTGGTAACTTGGGTATGACCTCAAAGAGATGTCATCTCATGGAATGCAATGATTTCACGATATGCAAAAAATGGATTTTTTGAAAAGGCTTTAGGAAATTTCAAGCAAATGCAATTAGAATGTGTAAAACTAAATTCCATAACCTTTGCAAGCATCCTCCCTGCCTGTGCCAAATTAGGATCTTTGGAATAGGGTATGGACAACCATGAAAGAAAAAAGGATATAGGAATTTTGTCATAAGTTGTATTTGCAACTGCCCTTGTAGACATGTATGCAACTTGTGTGGAAGCATAGATAATGCAATTGAACTATTTGACATGATGCCTCAAAGGAATGTTGTCCCATGGAATGCAATGATTGCAAGATATGCACAAAATGGATTTTTGATAAGGCTTGAAAGAAACTTTCAAGAAATTTCAATTGGTAGGTGTCAAACCAAATTCCACAACCTTATCTAACATCCTCCTTGCCTATGCCAAAATGGGATCTTTGGAAGAGGGTGTGGACAACCATCAAAGCATAAAGGATATAGAAATTTTGTCAGATGTTGTATTTGCAACTGCCCTTGTAGACATGTATGCAACTTGTGTGGAAGCATGGACAATGCATGTGAATTATTTCACATGATGCCTTAAAGAAATCTTGTCTCATGGAATGCAATGATTGCAAGATAGGCACAAGATGAATTTTTTGATAAGGCTTTAAAGAAACTTTCAAGAAAATGCAATTGGTGGATGTCAAGCCAAATTCCACAACCTTATCCAACATCCTCATTGCCTATGCCAAAATGGGATCTTCGGAACAGGGTGTGGACAACCATCAAAGCATAAAGGATATATGAATTTTGTCAAATGTTGTATTTGTAGTTGCCCTTGTAGACATGTATGCAAAGTGTGGAAGCATAGACAAGGCACGTGAACTGCTTGACATGATGCCTCAAAGAAATGCAGTCTCATGGAATGCAATGATTGCAAGATATGTACAAAATGTATTTTGCAAGGATGTTGTCAACATATATATATATCTAATGTCATGAAAATATATATAATGTCATAAAAATTTAATGTCATGAAAATATACATAATCTCGTATATACATAATGTCATGAAAATAACATATAGTGTGTATATCAAGCCATATAAGCATATACAAATAAAGCCATATGGGCATATACAACGATATACATCGATAAAATATAAAAGTATGACCAAATAGGCATGTGTAACTTGAAATGTCCCAAAATCAAATCTCCTATGGACTACTATCAAATAATTGACTGGTC
The DNA here is from genome assembly GCA_027924645.1 of Cunninghamia lanceolata. Taxonomy (NCBI): domain Eukaryota; kingdom Viridiplantae; phylum Streptophyta; class Pinopsida; order Cupressales; family Cupressaceae; genus Cunninghamia; species Cunninghamia lanceolata. The sequence continues at coordinate 9,753,985 of BSBN01000937.1, read as the reverse complement.
TTGCTAGGTCATGAAGATGGTGAACTAGTCAATGAATCATCCTCTATCGCCCATTGACTAGACCTCCTCGATAGAGATTTTTGAAGTTTCACCTGTTAATACAATCAAACAATATCCATATTAATATAGAAAATATTCAAAATATATAACATGACATAAGTAATCAATCACTTACCACCAACTGGTGATCACTCTTGGTCATTTGTTGTCTCTCTTCTTTTGTAGCTAGACGGGTAGGAGTTGTGACATCCTGTGAGAAGCATGAAGAAGCAAATTTAAGTAAGCATGAATATCATTTATGTACATTAAATTATGTGAGATAAAACAAGAAATACAAAATGAAATTTACATGTTACTAGCTCATACCTCGGTCAAAGGATTTGCAGACAAAACAACTGCAGCAATGCCCACATTCGCTAACTAACAAAGATAAGGAGTCTGCATATTCAACATCTGAAAATAGAATTCTAGGTTATTTGAGAAAAATAGACACATAAAATTATTTAAATGCACAATGATTAGAAATGATAAAATTTACCTCAGTGAAAGTGGCTCTACATGGGGACCAAGGAAATCATCCTGATGGTGATGCTCCAACATCCACTTGTTTATCATTAAATTGTAACTAAATAAGATTACCATTGATATATGACAACAAGTTTGCATGTACTTTATTTATGATATTATGATAAATTACATACCTGTTGACTGGACCTCCTCTCATAACCTGCACTAGACGGCTTACAGATGCAAGATTTATACTTTGACCTTGGAATTTCATAGTGTAGACAATTACATACATTAATTTTGACTTATAATATCTACTCATATAATTAATTAGAGATTTCAAATACAAATATATTAAATTATAGAACCTTGTAAAAAATTACCTGGGAGTCAATACCAAACATATGTTGTAAGAGGTCATCTGTGAGAACAATATTATCTAATATGAACATGTCCATCACCTGTTGTTGCCCCTGTGTCGCATCGTCCTGACGCTCTAGAATGCTTGCATCTTGGGTAGCATCCGAGGTCTCAAAATCACACAATACCCCACATGACCCACAAAGATGGGGACTGACGACACGTACTTCTCTCACCCTCTCTAGCCTGCGAAAGATCACTGCCATGCTGTGCTAAAGTTTAGGTGATGGAACTTAGGGAATGCAGTGTCTCCACCTGAACACTCTTCTTCAAAGTTGAAGGGAGTGAGACATGTGGCCTCATAATGGGCCTTAGTGGATGGTTCTGGGCATGATGTTTACACTCTCTACCCTGTGCAGAGCCACTAGCTCTACCCTCAAACTCCTAGATGAAAAAGTAGTTTGGGATGTCCTTGAGGACAAATTCACAATAGAGTTTTCTCAAAAAATATTGGGGGACATCGTTATTATTACAAGAGAGGTCATCAAAAACCATGTACCATCTATCCCAAAATTTTTGGGATATTTCTTCATTCACACACCAATTAATTGGGAATCATTTACAACTCCCATGTAATAGTTGTTGTGTTCTAGGATCAATGAAAAGTGCACATAGATCACCTTTGGAAATTTTCTTATCTTTGACTTGTTTGTATGATAATTTATTGGCATAGAATTGCCAAAACTCCTCCCTATAGTCCTTCCAATCGGTGATTTGCTTTGTAATTGATTCAATGTGAGAAATAATCAACTCTAGTGAAGTGGCAAGGATTCTCCTATGATTGTTGCTTGTATTCAAAATTTTCAATGTTTTAACTAAGGATTGAAGTTGTTTTTTGTTTTGTTCGATTTGGCTTATATAATTTTCTTGGGTGTCACATGGAGGGTGAGGATGTGAAGGTGGAGTTTGAGGGTTTTGAGGTTGCTCTTTAGTAGGAAATTCAACATATGGATCAGGGTTTTGCAATGGTTCATTAATTGAAATAATAAAAAGAAAAATTCAATTAAAACAATGAAAATAACTTCATTTTGTTTTGAAATGAAATTTTTTGATAAAACCCTACCTTCTTTAGTTGCCCAAATTTGTTTCCCTCATCCATGGTGGGATTGGTGATGTGGCATAGTGCTTGATGGTTTTCTCCTTCGAATCTTTCAACACGCACTTGCATTAAAGCCCTAGTCATGTTTTGGGAGAAATAGGAAAATGGAAATGAAAACACAGGCCACGAGACTTTTTTTAACTTTATTTAGAAAAAAATAACACAATCATTTTATAACTTGATCTCTTTTATGTCTTGTAGAAATAAAAAAGTGGGGTGGCCACTTTTTGGCCCCTATCTTCATGCACACACCCCCTTATTTCATTTAATTTAGTTACATAGTCTTAGATATTTTCAAAACTTTTGGAATCTAGGTTAGGGAGATCATTATCAATTTGATATCCCCTAACCTCATTAGTTTTACCGTATGATGAAGTGTAAGTTTTTCCTAAGCCTCCTTAGGTGTAGAACACTTATCAATATGATAAAGGTCAAATGAAACAAATGTACACAAATATCCAAGTGCCTTAGTATTGTTAATGAGTCATCCCATCCTTTCTTTAGTATCCTTTGGTTTAGGTTTAGGATATGTGATATGGAGTGCATACCGCTTACTCATCAAGAGATTTCAAGCATTTGATTTCCAAGTTGCATAGCTATATGAAGTAAAATGAGGGAACTTGGATAACCCATGGCAAAGTTATAAGAGTGCAAATGAGAACTCAAAGAAAAGATGAACACAACCACATAACATACCCCTCAAATTAATCAATAATAGAATCCCCCCCCCCCCCCAAAAAAAAAAAAAAGATCTTAGAAATTTATACTTAGTGCGATTGTAGTTGCCACTATCTCAAAATAACAAAGTAGTCTTGATCTCAGTACATTGTAGATGTCAAATTAGTCCACAAAGATAAAAGTATAATTTTGATAGAGAATGGGATATATTAGACTACACCAATGAGAAATAGATGAAAATTATGAACTTTCAAAAAAATGCATCCAAAAATGTTACCGTATGAGCCCAAATGGAGCCCTAGAAGTTCCAAAAAGAGATTCACTTAGCAATAGTTGTGAAAATCTACAATTTCTAGAAAAACCAAAGACTAAAATCAAAACCATTTGTACCACTAGAAATCCTACAAAATTTTCCCCAAATAAAAAAAAACCTTGCAAAAAGGATCCCATGTGATTAATAATGAAGCCTTTGAAGTTGAGCACCAAAATTCAAAACTCCAACCATGAGGGCGGTTGGCTAGGAGGAGAAAATTCTAATGTCAGCACAACATAAGATGGCATCACTTGATAGAACGTTCTCTAGATTCACTAGAATATTTTTCAAATAACAAAACCACTGTCTATTTTGCAAAACCGTTATCTGTACTTCTAAAACTATCTTGTCAAAGGTTAAAACTGCTTATGGGGTGCAGGGGGTTAGAAGTAAAGTATTAGGGGAATATTCCTTGAAATATTTTTTATTGGTTAGAATGAATGACACATCACTACCGTAGGTGGCTGGGTTCTTGGTGGCAAGATTAAAGCCACCACAACTAGAGGTGATTGGGCTAAAGAGTCCATCAACTAGGGTTTAAGCCTTGCTAGTTTTCAAACATTGGCCACTACTATCAATAGTAGGTGTGGATCCCATAGGGGTATAGTCTGCAGACTATCATTTGTACCTTATTCGTACCCTTAAAAATTACATATATATATATATATATATATATATATATATTTGGCCTTAAATCTTAAAAAATATTAAAAAATAGAGTATTCAACCCATACCAGCATGACACAGACACTATGCTAGGAAAAGATTCTATCTATGTAGAAGATTATGCTTACGAATATGCGTGCACACAGAGAATATTCTATGATCTATACGACCAAGTAGGAAATTTTTTTTTAAGGCCCTAGGGAAAAAGTGTCCAAATTTTATGAATTCATAGTCAATCCTTAGGTTCTTGGACCTTTTGGATGTGATGATAGAGTCAAATTTGTCCCAAAATGCTCCAAAAATTTGGCTACCTTCTAGATCTAGCAACCACCTCCCAACTTCAACCCCTTGTGATCTAGCCTCCAATATCTAATTTTGACAAATCAAAAGGCAAAGTTGACTTTTTTTGAACACCCTGAACTCATTGGTGCATTCATATTTAAACCAACATGCTCTAAGATGAGCTTACAATATAAATCCACAAAGAAGAAATGCTCCAAAATCTGGTATTTCTATCATTTTTTTCTAATTCTACAAATCGTCATTCAATGAAAGAGAAGAGCATACTCAACTTTTCAAGAGAAACTAATATTTGTATCCTAGATCTCCCAAAAGACTAACATGAAACAATCCTACAATCTTTGGTACCATGTAAGAGTTGGTATCAAGATTTGGTTTTGGAGGTAGCCACCCAAGATATAAGATCATCAATGAAAGCACAAGAGAAATCCAACATGAAATAATAATTATATTCTATGAAAATATGCAATATGCATACATTATGTACATGAATTGATCACTATGAAATTACAATGAAAAACCCTTGGTTATATAGGCCAAGGTGAAACATAGGACAAAATAAGATTATGACAAGTGTCTTAATCTTATGACTTGAGACACAAAAAGATAACTATCCTAAGTGTGCCCTAAGTAAACTTAACTAGACAAGTGTGAATAGGACCTAATGTGGAACCAGTTAGATAATATACCTTGTTCACACCAACACATGTATAATAGACAATACAAAATGTGATGCAAATTGAAATTTATGTCTCTATAGCTCACTAAAATGGAAGACTCAAGTAGATTTGTAGCCTCTATCTATTCCTAGAATTTGAGAAAGTACCCTCCAATGTTATAGTCAGTAGCTCATAGAGGATTGATGAAATTTCAATCCATAGGACTAGAAATCACAAATTCATAATATAGGAAATGGGTGAATATAAATCAAATTCCTAAAGAGTAAATGGATTATTTATTTTCTTTAATATGAATCCACAATCTTACTACATTCTATATGGGAATTTTGAGGGATGGGCCACAATTTCTCTAAACCGCCTATAATTCTATGGCAATAACAAATGTTTTCCAAAATATACCTCTGGTTACATGGTAATAATACACACTTTCCTTAAATTCACTATAATTTCATTGGTGAGCACACCACCATTTGTCCTTAATTAATTATAATTTTATTAGTGATTCCACCATCCTTTATCTTTAATTACCTATAATTTCATTAGAGATCACACCACCATTTGCTCATAATTAATGTAAATAGGTGGGGTGATTCAAACCTAAATTTTAAAATTAAAAATTCACATGATAGGTGATTAGACCTAAATAAAAAATTACCTCTCTAATATCTCAATGATGGGGATCAAATTGCCATAAAGAGCATGGTGATCTAATGTTATTCTAACATATTAAAAATCAATTTGTGGGTGATCTATTAAAGCTAATGAAAATAAAATAAAATTTGGGTGAAAGAATATGCTACCAAAATAGGTCGTATTTGCCATTTTCAACCCCCTAAAAGTAAAAAAATATCAACTGACAAAAAAACGCTACTAAAATTTTCTCTGTCTTCCACTATTTTGTAGCTAGAAAAGAAAGGAAAGAAAGAAGTGGTTCTCTAACCCCAACGCATAAGAAATTTAAACTAGAAGCCCATGAAGGACCTAAAGATGCAAAGAGTTCAGATAGTTCAAAGAGTTTAGGAGAAGAGATATAATCTCCACCTTAGCTTTTAAGAAGGTCCACTTAGCATGGACGGTAGCTAGATAGGTATACTCCATCTAACTAGAGATGTATGTTTTATTTAATTACTGACATTGATGAGCCTAGGACTCTAAAGGATGTTATGGGTATGGATAATTTAGATTCTTATAAAGTGGCCATGGATGAGGAGATGGTTGCATTAAAGAAAAATGATACACATGGGATCTAGTACATTATCTTGATGGATGTAAACTAGTTGGATGTAAATGGGTGTTCAAAATGAAATCTAGTTCAAATGGAAGTGTTGATAAGTATAAGGCAAGATTGGTTGTTAAGGGATATTCACATGTTGAGGGAATTGATTATGGTGAATTTTTCTCTCTAGTTGCTAAGCTAAAATCCATTGAATTTTTATTGTCTATTGCTACATCATATAATATTGATAATGATAAAATATATGTGAAGACAACTAAATACTTCATTGTAATTTGGAGAAAGAGATTTATATGTCATAGAAAGAGCACTACATTGAAAAAGGTAAAGAGCATTTGGTTTGTAAGTTAAAAAAGTCTTTGTATGGTCTTAAGTAATCTTCTAGGATGTGGTAAAAAAGGTTTGATTCATGTTTGTGTTGAGTTTGGGATTTCTAAAATCCAAATCAGATCATTACACCTATTATAATATGGATGGTAAATGTTTCTTATTATCTCTTCATATGTTGATGATATGTTGTTTTTTGTTAATGAGAAGGGTTTGAATTGTGAATTAAAATCTCAACTTTTAGCATAGTTTGAGATGGACTTAGGATAGATGCTAGAGCTATTATAGTTCTTTGTGATAGTTAGAGTGCCATATGTTTAACAAAGAACTTGACTTTCCATGTGATGACAAAGCATATTGATGTCCAATAACATTTTGTTCATGACATAGTAGAGGATGGGAGGGTGATGCTAGAGAATGTTGATACTTTGATGACTGTTGCAAATTTATTGACAAAGCCCATGAACACAAATAAGTTTAGATGGTGTAGTGAGTTTATGAGCCACATCGCCCCTAGCAGTTAGATTTTAGTGGTGATATATTTCTCTTTTTCTCTTGCAAGGTGTTCAACAAGTGTGAGAATGTTAGGAAAACGTGTCTCAACCTTGCATTCTTAATGCTTGTTTTAATACTTTTGTGTATATTGACTATTTCATCTTTTGTGTATTTTATCTTCCTATGAGAGAGTTGGCGTCCCGTTTGGAGGTGACAAGGATCTCTTCTTTAGTTGATTTTGTCCTCACATGAGGAGGTAGGTGTCCCACTTTGAGGTGGCATTGTTTGGGCATGTGTTGGCATCTTATGGAGTTATAATATCAGTATGATTATGATAGGTTCTTATGATGCATAAGAGCATGTAAGAGGGAGGTTACATTGAAATCTTGACCATCATTGTGATAGGTGTGGACACTTTTCATGGAGCATCTTTTTGCATTGGTAATGAAGAGAAATTTGGGTGCCCAAGTTGGGTGGTCAAATATGAGAGATTATGACATTGTAAGATGTGTAAGGAATTTGCTAAAAGTAGCTAGAAGGACCAAGACCAAGAAGGGGGCATTAGAATTTTTAACCCAAGCTTGGGACACCATACCCCTTATGATTTTGCAAACGTTTTTCTAAACCATTCATGGTTTCTAGTTTGTTCATATTCTATAAATTGGTGCTTGGAATTGTGGTTTGTATGAGTTAATTTGTAGGTACTATAATGCTATTGAAATCACTCCATATTTGAATGTTGGTGATACTCATGTAAAGGCTTTCTTTGCAAGTGTAATGATATTTTTTATTGAATAATAAATTGGGTTGCTTTAGAGTGTGTGGTTTTCTCCGGACTTGGGTTTTCCCCATGTACATTTATGCTATAGTATATTTTTTATTTTATGTTTATATACATGTTTCTACTTAAATTTGTAATTTACATAAATATTGAAAATTTGCACAATATGATCCTCTAAAGATTACTATAGGAAGTGTTATCACATAACTTGCTTCCTTTCAATTCCTTCACATGGCAATTCATCCAATAAGATGAATAATTTTAAGTTCTCTAGAATGCCATTTCTAGTATCTATGTTATCTTCTTAGGTAGAATCCATTGTTCATTCTCCGATCTCTCTCCCCTAGTGGTCTATTGTTGTTCTTGAAGTCCATTTGGGCATTTGGAAGAAGGTGAGTATGTGCTAGATGAAAGAAGACATAGCCCACTAGTAATTCAACTCAATAGTTTTAATGCCTCTTCAGAAAATAAATTCATGCAAAATAATTATGCTACTCTTGAAAAGCTACATAGTGAGGATATGACTCTTGATTCTTGAGAATGAATTTTTCTTGTGGAATGTTCAACATCTGATAGACCTCACAAGGAAATATTCTATACAAAACACTCATCAAAGGTTTCTAGGTTTAGACATTCTCTATTTGCAAGAAGTTAAATTTTTTAGTTGTTTACTCTTTATTGCTTGTCACATAGTTTGGCTAGCAAGTCATTTTATGTGGCAATCATGATGTAGGTCATGATGGTGTTGTCACCTTTCTTTCCCCTAAATAATAGTCACATTTAGTTGACTAGGGATGTGAAAGCTCTATGTGCCCTTCTCAACATTGATGATCATTCATTTAGAGTTATTAATGTTTATTATTCTAATGATGTTGGTAAAAGATCTTCTCTTTGGTGATAGATTGTTAATTCAATTCTTGTTGCCACTTGCATTCTGTGTGGTGATTTTAATATGGTTGAAATGGATAGTGATAAATGTGGGGCTCTGTTTATGCATTGGACAACTAGTGAAAGAGAGGCATGGTACTTCTTGTGTAATAAATTGGGGATATTTGACCCTGTTCCTGGCTGCCCTTATGATCACATGCTAGGGTTTATGTGGAGCAATTTGAGGGGTAGCTCTAGTAGAGTGTACAAATGACTTGATAGAGCCATGTTACAATTGCAATCTTTCTTTCCATTTTCTATTTGTTCCCATCTACTAGTGGTGCCTTTACTAGACATTGTCCTTTTAGATCACTTTCCGTACAGTTTTGCATTGAATGTTGATTTTCTACTCTCAAGGCTAAACATTTGCAATTCTTCCTTAACATATCTCTATTGACTTATCAACCCATTTTGGCCCATATCTGTCATGTGGAATTTGGAGGCACGTCCTTTGCATCATATAGGTTGGATCAATTGGTGGAATGGTGCCCTATAATGCACATCTGACTTCCTCTACATTTATCGTTAGCTAGTTAGATTTCACTACCACTCACACTAGGCCATCATAGTGAAGCTTTGCTAAGCCACAATTGCTTTGAAAGCTAAGCACTTTTCTCCTACCTTGTAGCTAAGTGTTTCTAAGCTTCAACAGCAAAATCAAATCACCAACAACCATACTGCTAGAGGAGCACCTTCACTAGCTCAAGATTGGTGACATAGTTTCCAAGAAGTTCTTCTAGGCCATGTGCTCCTGTCATTTTTCTCAAGCCATAAAAAATTTAGAGAAGGCCAACATCTTTTGAGTGAACTACCTGATATTCTTTAGACTTTTGTTCATCACTATGAATAGGTCTTCAAATATCAAGAAGCCACTCCTAATGCAACACTACTATATGACAATGCTAGAGTGTTGCTCCTTGCTAGATTTGTCAACCCCATTGGACCTTTTGTGACCAACTTCTCACCATAGACAACCTTAGGGAAGTTATCTTTTCTATGACCAATGATAAGGCCTTTGATTATAATGGTTTTACTTATGACTTCTATAAAGCTCTCTAGCAATTGGTTGATAAAGATTTTTGTAAAGTTTATCTTGAATCTTTTCAATATAATTCCTTAAGAAAATTTATAAACAAAGGGAATATAAAGTTCATCCCTGAGTCTAGTGACCTAGAGGACATCTACAACTAAAGACCAATCAACTTACTCAATGTCCTACCAAATCATTGCCAAGGTGCTTGCTTTGAAGCTTCACCATCTTCTTCCTTAATTGTTTGCGTTGAACAAACTAGATTTACAAAATCCAAGTATATTATTGTTATGGCTACCTCACCTGCTCGTAACACTTAGCCTACGAAGGAAAAAAATGAAGAGAGAATAATCACCATTTGGAAGCAAGTTCTTCATGACCTAGACCTCACTGATGTATGGAGGAAACCAAATGTTCACGACCGTCTCATCTCTCGCCTTCCTCCCCCACTAGTGGTATAGCTCTCGCCATTTAACAACTTGTTCTTTTTTGTTGAGCTTAGCCCCATAAGAACTTTGGAATGTGACTTTATCCACTTCATCTTTTTATGATTGTATAATATTATTTGTTTTACTAGTAATATAGATGCCTTTTCATTAAAATAAAATAATGATAAATAAATAAAATAAAATAAAAATGGTCCCTTCATAATTTCGCAGTGCGCGTGAAAGAATTTCAACAATTTCTCACTGCGCGTGGAAGAATTGCAACGCGTAGCAAATCCGTACCTACCGAGCCAAAAACAATTGCAAATCGAAAATTGGAAACTTTGTTTATTTGGGTTAGTCTACCCAGCATTTATAATCTTATTTAAAATGCTGACAGTCTATGCGAAAGAGGCAAACAGAAATGTAGTTCAGACACCTCCAACGCATTTATAGATATCCACCTCCTAGCTTTTTTAAAAAGAAAGAAATGCATTAAACATTTCGATGGAGAATAAGAAACTAGTAAAAAATTTCAACTTCCCTGAACGCGCGACAAAAATTGATAATAATTGGCTGAAAATTATAAAGAATTATAGTGTAGTTCATAATTTTAGCCTCTAATCTGCTACAATTTTATTATTATTTTCTACTATTAATAATTCATTTATTTATTTTATTAGTAGCTCAGTACTATTGCAACGAGTTATTAATTTATTGATTTTAAACCAATCAAAAGATAGGATTATTTTTCTTATTGGATAAATTTGACGTAAATATGTACTTTTCCTATGTCAACATGATAAATTTTTAACAAAAAATTATTAAAAAATGATTTGTCTATATTGTTATTGGCTAAAAAAAATGACCTCTTCTATGCGGATTGTGGGAGAGTGCATCAAAAACTATAAATGTGGAGAGAATTTTGGTTTGAGGGGAGGATGTGACAAATAAACAAATTTTGTCTCCCACTATTTAAGTCATTCCTAAATGGATGGCCATAATTATAAGAGAGAAGAATCATCAATTTTTATGAATTTAATTTTTTACTTGAAAATTATTTTTTGTCAAAGGCACAAAGTTATAATATTAATAATACTATTAAAAATATAAGATTCTATACACATTTTATTTTATGAAATTAGATTACTTTTGGGATTTCAATTTTATTTACTCAAGAGCTAAAAATCTAGTATTTCAATTTTATTTACTAGTATATTTTAATGCATTTTAAATTATTATAGTATTAATAGTATTAATATATTTTAATATTTAAGCAAACATTTCAAATCTCTATACACTCAACTAGGCCAGGGCTCTCCACATAATACAAATATACAGGCTTTGTAAAGTTTAGTTTTATAGCTAGTTTTATAGTTAAATAAATATTTACATTATTTAATAGGCTTTGTAAACTTCAGTTTTATAGCTAAGTAAATATTTTAATGCTATTTTATTTTTACCAAATTAAATTATTTTGAGATTTCAATTTTATTAATCCAAGACATTTCAAAACGAGTTCACATGATTATTTCCTTATAAATTTGCAATGATATTTCAATTTTATTTACTTAAGAGTTAAAAATCTAGGATTTCAATTTTATTTAGTCAAAAGTTAAAAATCTACAGTATCACGAAAAATATTTTTCATCTTATTGCATTTTTAATTTTATTCTTCAAACTTACAATATTTTAATGCATTTTAAATTATAAAAGTATTAGTATTATTACATTTTAAGGAAATATTTGTGTTATTTAATAGGCTTTGTAAAGTTCAGTTTTATAGCTAGTTTTATAATTAAATAAATATTTACATTATTTAATAGGCTTTGTAAAGTTCAGTTTTATAGCTAGTTTTATAGTTAAATAAATATTTACGTTATTTAATAGGTTTTGTAAAGTTCAGTTTTATAGCTAAGTAAATATTTTAATGCTATTTTATTTTTACCAAATTAAATTATTTTTGAGATTTTAATTTTATTAATCCAAGACATTTCAAAATGAGTTCACATGATTTTTTCCTTATAAATTTGCAATGATATTTCAATTTTATTTACTCAAGAGTTAAAAATCTAGGATTTCAATTTTATTTAGTCAAAAGTTAAAAATCTACAGTATCACGAAAAATATTTTTCATGTTATTGCATTTTTAATTTTATTCTTCAAACTTACAATATTTTAGTGCATTTTAAATTATAAAAGTATTAGTATTATTACATTTTAAGGAAATATTTGTGTTATTTAATAGGCTTTGTAAAGTTTAGTTTTATAGCTAGTTTTATAGTTAAATAAATATTTACGTTATTTAATAGGCTTTGTAAAGTTTAGTTTTATAGCTAAGTAAATATTTTAATGCTATTTTATTTTTACCAAATTAAATTATTTTTGAGATTTCAATTTTATTAATCCAAGACATTTCAAAACGAGTTCACATGATTTTTTCCTTATAAATTTGCAATGATATTTCAATTTTATATACTCAAGAGTTAAAAATCTAGGATTTCAATTTTATTTAGTCAAAAGTTAAAAATCTACAGTATCACGAAAAATATTTTTCATGTTATTGCATTTTTAATTTTATTCTTCAAACTTACAATATTTTAACACATTTTAAATTGTAAAAGTATTAGTATTATTACATTTTAAGGAAATATTTGTGTTATTTAATAGGCTTTGTAAAGTTTAGTTTTATAGATAAGGAAATATTTTAGTCCTATTTTATTTTTACCAAATTAGATTATTTTTGAGATTTCAATTTTATTTAGGCAAGACATTTCAACACTCTTCAAAAATTAATTTTTCAATTATTGGAATGCAATTTGTGTATACAACCAATACTTAATCAACAAAAAAATTACAACTAAACAAATACTATATACAACCAATAGCTAATCAACAAAAAAAAATTACAACTAAACAAATACTATAATAACAACACTACAAGGCAGGTACTGGCCACTAAGTAGCACTTTTTATACTTTATTTTATATTTATTTCCATATTTATTAATTTTTTTTCTATTTTTTTATCCTTTTGACTTTTTTTCTTACATATTATTTTTATTTTTTTCATTTTAATCATTTCCTTACTTTCTTGCTCTCTTTTTTTATCAATTGTTTTTAATATGTTCCTATTTCTATATATTTTTAAAACCTTTTTTTTTATAAAAAGAAATAATAGCACAATATTGACAAAAACAAGTTTAGAATGGTATAAGGGCACACCCACAAAATCTAATTGGACAACATCCAAAACAAACATGAATAAACAAGGCCAAGCCCAACAAACACTAAGCAATTAAAGCAGTAGCAAAAGTAGTAGGGTCCTTATTATCAGGATTCCCCCACACATCACTAGGAATAGCATCATCAATTGGCTCCCAACTAGTAACAATACCTTCTTCTTCAAGAGAACCATTCGAATGTTGTTGAGCATAGACTAGGGAGGTAGCTAGCTCAAAGTGAGGAAACTTGTCAAAGTCAGCCCATCCAAAAGAACCTTGCCCATGAGAAGAGGCGGAGGGAGGTCAGGAAGGCTAAGACTAGCCACCATAGTCAACATTGTCCTTGGGAATCAAAGGTTGTGATCCACAAGACTAGGAGCCTTTATTTCTCTTAGTAGATTGACTATGGCCATGCCTATGCCCTCTAGAAGGAGAGGAGGGGTCAAGTGGGATCATGGCAATAGTGCAAGGGGCATTTCCCCAATGATCTAACATCTCCTGAAGATAGGAAATTTCAAGTGCAACTTTACTAGATTGAACCTATATTTGCATAAGCACATTAGAGTAAATCATGGCTTTAGTGTACAAAAAGAAGTGAACATTTGCAATGCAATTAGAAAAGAGAGCTTCATTTCTATCTTTCCATATGTTGAAAAGAATTTCTATCCTAAAAGCATGCCAAATCTATGTATATCTACACAAGAGTCAAGGCTAGTCCCAAGGCAAAACCATGTGCCAAGAAAAAGGAGTAGGTTGAAAGGGTCTAAAAAATCATGAATCATGTTCCACGCTTCTTAAGCGTGGGGACAAGACTAAAAGAGATGTTTGAGACTCTCAATTTAGTCATAGAGTGGACATTGCAGGTTGGGGATACCCATGTGAATCAAATGAGCACCAAGAGGAAGTCCTTGATAAAAAAATGCATTAGGAGAAATGAGCCAACTTAGGCTCTAGAACAATTGACCAAATACACTAGAAATAGCAATGCTAAGTCCCAAAAGAGGACTGAAGTTACCAACAAAAATTGAGTTGATCCACCATAGGAAGGTGTGGAGATAGTCATAGATATCCTTTGCAGGGCCTAAAATTCTGGAATAATGTATTTGGGTACACCTTTCAATCCTTCCACCAAGGTTTGAAAGATCGAACGCCAATTTTATGAAGCATCTGGGGAGGAATGACATCAATAACATATTGAAAAGTCTCCTAGTCTTCATTAGCAAACCTAAACTTCAATTTAAAATTAGGCCAAGAGAGGAAATTCTTGGTGGCTCTATTAAAAAATTCTAATTATGCATTTAGTTGTCTCTTTTTTCTATTCATACTTGTGTTCCCTTCAACATATGTTCACCCTTGTACTGTGTGCCAATCCATTCTCCCTTTTTTTAAGGAACCTACTCTACATTTTTTTCTTCATTTTCATTCTCTTCATCATGATGGATCACACATGATCTTGGAGTGTGATCCGAAACATCGATGCAAAAAATATATACATGCTTGTTTACCAGAAACTTTACAATTTCATGTCACGGACTGTGAAAGACCATGTCTTCGATGGAATTTTACTTATCAAGTTGATTGTAACTTGGCTTTAAGATGAGAGGTAAGAAAAAAAGTCAACCATCAAGCCAATCCAAAGTGTAGTTCAACAAGTTCAACTCTAATCTTCGTAATATTTTAATAACTACCCTTGGTTACTACTACCTTTTTTACTCACCAAATACTAACTTAATAGTCCAAGCATCTTCTCTCTAATTTAGATGTAATGTCCCCTTCTAGTGAGTCTGAATTTTTCCTTTGACCTTGCATAATTCAACTCACAAAAGAGAACATTAGAGTTCCATTTTCTTTTCATTTCATCATATTAACAATATAATAATTATTCATCCACATTCAAGTTGTATATTCATGTACTTATATAATATTTCCAACTTATCATTTGTTCATACACTTCCCACGCTCCACCTTGATTGGGTTCTCGGTTGCCCTCTCATTAATCATCCTTGTCTTCTACCTAAGTATGGATGTATTAGGGCACATTTCATCCCCACGGAGGCCCAAAGGCTTCACACTACACGTGGTGTTCCTCACCATTTGGCTCAATGGAACTTCATGCAACACACGGCATTCTTCATTCCATCAAGAGTCACCTCACGTCGGGCACAATTATCATGAGCTCATAAATTATCATAGGCCCAAGAGCTTCACACTACATGCGGTGTTCTTCATCTCTTGGCCCAAGGGACTTCACACAACACGCGGTGTTCTTCATCCACTTGGGGTCACCTATGTTCCAATAGACATCCCTAATCCAACCCCTTACTTCGATGGATAGTAAGACGATTAATGAGGAGGCTCAGACACCTGTCTTGGTTAGATCATGAGTCGTGCCCCATAGCTATCCAATGTTATCATCTTGTGATCCCCCTTGGATCACAAGATGCCATGATCTTTCTTATTCCATAATGGAACCTTTTATTTTCATTGGCCTATGCCTTCATGCATATCCTTATGATCATTCATATAACTTTATTGTTCCATATATTTATATATATTAAGATTGTCTAGTGTTCCTTTGCATTTTGAATATAGAGATGACACTAATTTACATTGATGCATTTACATTACTCTTACTTTTATTTTATTTGTTTATGCATTCTTAAATGATGTTCATATTCTATCTTTAGTTTATTCTAGATTACTAGATGTGCTTTCTCATATTCTTTCATTTATCTAAATTATATTAGTTCTATACCTTCCTTGCAATTTTATGATCACATATCTAATATCTATCTATTATTTTATCTATATTTATCTTTGTAAGTCTTTCATTTTAGAAATGCAAGAATGTTGTTTCTAATGCATATACGAACTTGTAATGCTATCAGCAAGATCTATTTGTTACTGTCTATACTCAGCAATGTTATTCAAAGCATAACATAAATATCTGTTTTGACAATATAGGGAGTAAACTCATTAATGCATACCTTTATTGGTTATTTGTTGACTGCTGAAAGATCTGATTCCTTCAAATAGATTCGCTGTTGTGTATTTCTTTAGAAGTATTGATATGTTCTTGGTCTGATCATGTATTACTTAATCATTCGCTGATGTTTGAAGTGAAAATGTGTTGTTCGATGATTTTTGGTGATCTAGGAGTATTATTCTTTTATTTCTCTATATCTATTTGTGCAGATATGAATGGAATTACTTCTTTGATCTCTAACTACTGTGATGTATCCTATAAGTTATTAAATCGCCGCCCTTTTATATCTTTGAATGGTGGCTCTTATCAATGGTTTCCATCCTTATAAAATGCATGTTCCTTACTAATCGGCGGTTCTTTGCCAATTATCTTAATCATATATTTTTTAAGATCCTTAAACTATTGTTTACTGATATCTTAATTGCTATCCCATCCAGTAGTTTAATAATAAATATTATCCTTGGCATGGACGCACATAGAGAGAGATATCGGGAGTTAATGATATTTGAGAGTAGAAGTTAATAGGGTAAAAATTAAGATTTATGAGAGATTATTTCTAAAGTCTAGCATTATGAAATCCAATTTTTACAGTAATAATAATATTTACTATTTATATTTATTTATACTTATTTATGATTATAATCATATTTAATCATTAATATTTGTATTTATACTAATAATTATAATTGTCATTTATAATATATTATGATTCATGCATAATTGATTTGATTATAACTTGTTAGTATAGGGACATGACATTGAAGTTCCAACTTCAGAGACTTACCAGCCATAGTCTTGGAAACAACTCTATGCCACAACTCATATACTCGTACTAGAGTATGGTAAGCTCTCAAGGTCAAGGTTATCCCTAACCATGACCTAAACCTCAAGGGATCGTTTGTAATGGCCTTGCCTACATATCCCTTTGTGGGAATCTGAGGCTCCGTAGTTTGTACATCAACAATAGAGAGGCTTCATCCTCTCCTTTGATATGAGATCTCTTATCTCACTTTTAAATCATAGACTTTAAGTTTAAATCCTATGATTCCAATTCAATTCATATGAAATAGTATGATAGCAAATGCAATCTAGTCATAGGTTAGTTAGTGCCAACATAAATGTATGAAAACACACAAAACTAGATAGTGACCTGCTCATATATTTATGTCACGTGTTCAAACATAGTGACTGGCTCAAGCATACATCACATATACACAATGTGACTATCTATCACATGGGACACTCATACATAGTATGACCAACTCAAGGGTATGACCCATTTACACAATGTGAATAACCCATGGATGTGTCACATATACACAATGCGACTAGCTCATGCATACCACAAACACATAGAGTGATTATCTCATGCAGGTGTCACATACAACTAAAGTGATTATCCCATGCATATATAAGACATATACACAAGGAGGATAATTCATGCATGTATCACATACACATAGAGTGACTATCTCAGACATACAACCCATATACGTAGGGGGATAATTCATGCATATGTCACATACACATAGAGTGACTATCTTATACTTAAAACCCATATACATAGGGAGAATAATTTATGCATGCATCACATACACATAGAGTGATTAACTCATGCATACAACACATATACACAATGATTAATTCACACCTATATCACACATACAGAATGTGAATAGCTCGTGCAAGGATCACATATACACAATGTGACTATTTTACTTATACCTAATGTGAATAGCTTGTGCAGACATCATATATACACAATTTGATTAGCTCATGTAGCCAACTATGATTAAAAACAAGCATCCCATACTACTTGCAGTCATCATTAGCAAGGGCTCAAGTGCATGTTCATCACACAACACATAAGTTCCTTAATACTAATGCACACAATGATTGACTGACACATACATAGTATCCAACTAGTAATAGGAAGTGGATGCAACCTACTACACTCATCTTCCCATTACCTAGTTCACTAACACATAAGCTCATAAATACCCTCTACGAGAAAAAGAAAAGTTGGTACATCTCATGCTACACCATGGATCCCAACATTTTTCTTGATTCACAATAAATTGCAATGAAAAGAAAGCATCCCATACTACTTGTGATCATCAATGGCTAAGGAGTAGGTATAGCAACATACATCACATGTGGCTATTAAGAGGATTTCCACAGCCAGCTGAACCATGTCAAGTCGATCGATCTTGACATCTATCCCCTCTATTCCATTGGTGAAAGTTGGTCCAACCTAGTATGGGATAGCTCTTGGCATCTATCACCTACATGGTACTAGTGAAAGCCAGCTAAGCCCTATCATACCACTAGATAAATCATGGCATCTGTCACCTCTATGCTACTGGTGACAGTCAGTTAACCCTAAGATACTGTGGATAGCACCTGGCATATGTCACCTACACATTATTGGTGACAGTTGGCTAAACCACACCTATATCATAATCTGGATGGCTCCTGGCATCTGTCACTTTCATGCTATTGGTGACAATTGGATCATCCTAAGATACGGTGGATAACACCTAGCATCTGTCACCTGCACGATATTGGTGATAACCGGCTATCTGCACTTGTATTAATCTCATTTATGACATGTGGGTTTATCTTATAGACAAATGAAACACAATTAAGATATCACAAGGATTCACCAACACTGGCCATCGTGACTTGGTTACATTACACATAGAGGTCCATAAACCAATACATAGAGTCTTATATGTCCAGGGGTTTAAATTACTAGTCAACACTAAATACACATATTGGAGCCACATGATCTGGCTTATAGTTGGTTACATATGCATAAACATATACAAACTCATAAAGTAATATCAATGATCACTCTATGCATTCAATTGTCATTTGGAAACACAATATGCATTATAAAAAAAGTCAAACCCACAATAGTAATGTTAGTCAGTCTTCTATTTCTAAGTACCTAACATTTGCATATCACCAATCACCAATCTGAGCATACTATTATCCACCATCTAGGTGTTAAGGCATAACACAAGTTACATAGTCGATAATTATCACCATTAATTTCCCATAGGGTTTAATACACAAAACACTAATCATTTTTGTCTAGACAAGTTCAAAGTCACCTTCGAACATTCACATTAGAGAGAAAATGTGAAGACAATTCTTGAGGATCCACCAACATTGGAACAAATTCAGATAGCCTAACCCAACAACCTTAGAGTAAAGGAGCTTTGTGTTGATAACGTGGCTTCTTCTAACTCAGCATGGATCCATCTGATGTAGTTTTAGTCTCAAGATGAAACATACCAAAGAGGGGAGATTGTTCAAGTTTAGGAACACCCCATACCTTAGATTCATTCCCTAAACCCCTCCCCTACAAACTTGGGGTCTAGAGGCATCCTTCTCCCAAGAACTACCTACATACTCACTTCCAAACGGCATTGAATTCGCATGTAATTCTCTTCACTAATCTTTCAAGGGTTAAGCATGTAGGTTACTACCCTTGCGATTTCATTATCATCCCCATTGCATACCCACACTTACAAATATTCCCATAATCAAATTCATTCACAAGAATAAGCATTACATAAGCAACATAAAATAAGTCCAATCATATTCAAACACATGACAATAGCAATCAAAATATCTTCATGATGCAATAGTTATGAAAAGCCTTGCTACAACCCAAGATGATGTCCTACCTTAAGAATTCAATGATATTAAGTATCATAACTATATTATATTATATCATCCTTCTTGATGGAACATGACACGCATCAACAAGTTCACCTAAACATTATCTGAAACCTCTAAGGCTTACAACAATGCTTATAAATGTGCTTTATGCATGATCATTACCTAAGTCCTACTCAAGACAGTTGGAAACAATATGATCAATAGATCTTCATACTAAAATGTACACTCCATCATATTAATAATAATATTCTTAACCTTTTAATTTCAATTTCCCTATGGTGCGATCCAATATTCTTATGATAGTCTAGATATGGTCTACATATTATTCACACTTGCTATTTATATTAAATATGACATTAATGGTTAGTAGTAAGGTATTAGGAGATGCTATACAGTATGATCAAAGTTGGATTATTCATTATCTCAGTCTCAACCACACCACTAAATTGAATGATATTTGTCCTCCATCTAGTGCACAATCATACAACAACTAGCCCAACTGTAATTCCTTTATCCTCACTTCACATGTAGTTCCAATACTGAAGTTCTTATTCTTAGGAGCTCAATAGACATCATGGATTCATATAAATGCTTTACCCCAAATCCAAAATGGATTACCACAAGTATTTACTTGCATCATCAAAATATGTTCAATATAGTATAGACCAAGTGTGTCTAAATGAAGTCGTTATCATTTACAGTAATATGCAACCATAAACCAAGGCTCGTATTAAGTAAATCTTGAACAAGTAAGATGATTCTAATAAGACTTGAAAGAGGTTAACATTCAAGGTTGCATATTTAGACTCCCTTTAGATATAATAAAGGATTCTACAATGATACCACCAAGTACCCAAGCCCAACAATTAAGGCAAGATAATTTTGTCATTTACCGAAGAATAATAAACATAATACAATCCCTTAATTTTCTTTATATCTATCATGGTCTGGGGTTAATAATAATATCAATTAATCACTTTTACTATTAGTGCATAGTGGTATAACATTCTACTATGCCCTATAAAAGAAATTTGATCTATTCTCTAAGGTATAATAACATGCTAGATAGAGATCATCATTTTTAATGACTTTTAGAGTACAACACTAATCAAATTGAGGTCATGATTCTACCTTACTTCTAACCATTTTATAGTTTAATCTAGAGGTGTTAGGGCTGCGTTGGATGTAATCAAGGTCTTATGTACATAGCATACTTTACAGAACCATTCCCTAACTATGTTAAGCTTTTTGCGATATATAGACTATATTGTGTTAGTAAGCATGAGAAACATTTACTTTTCACCATGCATTGTGAAGTATTATTATTCATACCCATACAAAATGTGGTCTTTAACATGTCTACCAATAGATCTGGCACCATTTAATTTTCGATTCCTATAGTAATAAAAAGTCATATTAAAACTATTAGTTGGGAACCATTATATATTGATTTAAATCCTTGGATATTAAATAAACATAAATTCGTTACTGAATTCTATGCCTATGTTTTGTGAAGGTCATAATGCTACACAGTGGCCTAGCCAATACAATAGATGACATAAATCCCTATGAATTTTCTTCAGTGGGCATCCTTGCCCTTTTCCCAAGCTCCAATTTGAGTGCAGATTGGCAGGATGTTGTTTTATAATTAAATAAAAGTCTCTAAAGCCTTTCCGACAAACCCATTTAGAACGTATTTGGCTACCAAGGCGTTCCTCAAGCCACATGAGGCATTTTGTCAAACAACTCAGTGTCTTGCCTATGTTTCCCATTTTTGCGTTCAGGTTTGCCCTGCGTGTGGGGAGAAAGAGAGAAATTTTATTAATTTGGCTCACCAAATATTCTCGCTACCTAGCAACTTTTGATTAAGACTCACATACACGTCCCACAGCCAGCTTGGAACGAGTGTCCTACGCTTGGCAAAGGTTTAATAAGTAATATGGACAGCAAATATGCTTCAACCATGGGATATCAACATACTTTAAGCTGTAATACCAGTCATTAAGCAGCGATGGTACTGATTGATGGAGCTCTTCTTGATGACGGGGTTACTACAGTAGTTTGGACGCCCTCTTATATCTTCCTTCAGCTTTTTGAAGAAAACACTATACTTGAATTTGAGCCAGAGCATAGTGCACTATATCCTTGTGAGTGCCGAACTCCAATTTGCAGCAATTGTCTTAATGTCCTCAGCAGTACATCATCAAACACTATGTTGTTGATGAATGCTTTAGCATTTTGAACATGGTTGTAGGATAGAATAAAGCAAGTATGAGTTGTATCGTTCAATCTTCTACCTCTGCCTTATTTCTTCCTCCATCGCCACTTCACACTTATCATGTTTCTTTGCTCTCCTTAGACACAATCTATTTTAACTCCTCTGAGACAAGGCCTGATCGCCCCTCTCCAGCTCAGCCAAAATGCCATCTCAACTCAGTCAACACACCCTTCAAACTCCTCCCTCCATGCCATATCTGTCGTCTTTTTTCTGTAAAACTATCATCTATTTCTTGTTTCATTTACACCTAGTTCAGTTTTATTTTTCTTTTATTTTTGTTTTACTGTACAGGTATGACGTGTCAACCACGCCTTCCATGTGGGATGTGACAAATATCTTGGCCCGGAACCCCTGCTTCCAAATCTTCTGATCATAGATAACGAGTGTCAGGGAACAAGTAGTTCACAAACAGCTCTTGGTAACCTCGTCAAACAAGAACATTTTCTCCTATCAAACATTCTCAATTTCATTAATTGCCCTATTTCCTTTGGGAGCTCTCTCAACCCCTCACATAATGAAATGTCTAAGCATTACAACAGCCCAAATTTTCCAATTGATGTTGGAAGTTCTTTAGGTCTGGTAATGCCGATCACCTTAACATTCTTAGAGAGCTCGGGTTCCCAAGATCATAAGGCAACTTTTGAATCAGGTGGTGTTAGAAAAATATCCAGTGCAGAATTGAAATAAATACAGTGAAATAGCAATAAATCTCATAAAATAGATAACACACAGATTTATGTGGAAAACCTGGGTATATACCAGGAAAAACCACGGACAAAGGTCTCTCAATTATATTATACTTCGAAGAAATTCTCTGTTTCAGAATTCCACCATGTATTGGCATTCAAACTTAATTATCTTAAGAAACCACGAAAAAAACATTCAAGTAATCAAATCCTTTTCAAAGAAGGATTTCTAAAAATAGAAGCACGATTGACACTTTTGCATGTTGTACACTTGAACTTGTGGTCGACTGCTTAATCAATTCTGAAATAAGAAACTGACTTCACACTAACAGGTGGCAGTTGATAATAGAACACTTCCGAGCAAAGGGCATATAACAGAAACTAAGGGGCACCTCCTCCAAGATGCTGGAGAGATCCAGGTTAAAATCTCGCAGCTTCTTGTTGTTGAATGGGGATGTATATTCAAGCCTTTTTGCGTAAGCATAAAAATTGCTTCTCTAAGTTCTGCAGTGCTTTGCTTTGTTTTTGAACAGGGGATGCAGTCAACTTCTCCAAGCGGACACTCGTGAGTTGAGTGAGTGAAGATAAGACATCTAGACCTTTTATTGTTGCCCTCCTTCTACCGTAATTGAATAGCATGGGAAATTTTAGATTTTTCATGGATTTCAGAAATGGGGGAAGAAAGTATTCACTCAAAGTACAGAGTAAGAACAAAGCCTCTGTCTCGGGGAAATTCATCTCGGCAAGTGGTTTTCCTCCATAGGGCCTGCATGAATAATCAGAAATGAAATCCAATTAGATCATTGGGCATGTTAGTTATGAATGCTAATTATTTGGGTTGAATTCTCATCATATTAAAGTTGAATTTAGGAGATGGAAAAATGCAAGGGGAAAAGTGTACCTGAGGTTACACTATGAAAAAACAAATTTGGGGATTAAGAGCAGTAATGTTGCATAGTCCTCCTAATTAGATAGTCCGACAAGAGCAGCCAGTTCATCCAGAAAATTTGAATAGTTTACATAGATTGTTTAGCCTACACCCTAAATACCCCTAAACAAGAGACTAAAATATCGATATCATATTACTAGGTTTACATGTGAATTAGAAATAGTTTGAAACATACGGCAACCAAGTAACGGAGAACAATGATATAAATACTAAAAATTATATCTAATATTTCAAAGAAAATTTGATCAAATGGGTGAAATTAAATTTGGAAGAGATTTTTGGAATAACCCCCTTCTGTGAATGGAGAGAGATTGAGCATCAAATTCTCTATCATTATGTAACTTCCATTTTCCTGGCAAAGTATGCTCTTTTGTAGGCATCAGAAACCCCTGTTTCTTGTACTACAGTGTCTTTGTATCTTAGATACAAGGTCAATTCTCGCATTACATTAAGCTGAGATAAGTATAGCTCCGAGGCATTTCCATGTGAGATTGCTGCTCTGGTCCTGGTAACTGCTAAGACATCAGCTTAATGTTTAAAAATGATAACAAAAAACCCAATAAATGAAAGGAAAGGCGATTACCCTGGAGTGCTGGTCAAATTCAACAGGTTTCTGCTTGCAAGCTCTGATAAGATGGAAAAAGCGTCATGCCACCGTAGCCTCCGAACATAAACCCATATGTCCAATATTGCATCAGCACAGATTTTCCTGTCCTCTGGAAATAAACCCAAGTCTAGGAAGCATTCCTTGGCTACCTCATCTAAAGAATCAATACTGATCTCCAACAATTTAATTAGCCCCTTTTTGTGACAATCTGATATGGATTCGCCTGTAGAAATCTTGTTTTCTGCCCTTTCCGTTACTTCTGCCCTCTCCCTTACCGCATAAGGTTCCTCATTTAAGGAGCTTCCTATCACCTTCAGAACAAGTGGTGGGCCGTCACATTCTGCCTGCACCTGTAATCCAAGAAATATAATGAAAAATTATCAGAAGATCAGTTCTCAAGAAAAAAATGTATATGTATTAATACAAGCCATATTATTTGGCAAATAACATATTTTCAACTTTAGAATTAAATAGAATCCTATTCTTAGGTCAATAATATATTAGATCTAATTATTTAGTTGTGATGGAGAAAGATATTTTAAATCATTTATTTAGTTTTTGTTAGAGGGTTTTATATCAAACCCACAGAATTGTTTAGTTATCCCATATGGGAGCACAGGGGTATTCATCAGGTCAATAACATATTAGATCTAATTATCTAGTTGTGATGGAGAAAGATATTTTAAATTATTTATTTAGTTTTTGTTGGAGGGTTTTATATCAAACCCACATAATTGTTCAGTTATCCCATATGGAAGCACAGGGGTATCCATTCAGCGAAAGCTGCCCTGTTTAGTTACCCCATATGGGAGCACAGGAGTATTCATCAGGTCAATAACATATTAGATCTAATTATTTAGTTGTGATGGAGAAAGATATTTTAAATTATTTATTTAGTTTTTGTTGGAGGGTTTTATATCAAACCCACAGAATAGTTTAGTTATCTCATATGGAAGCACAGGGGTATCCATTCAGCCAAAGCTGCCTGTGGCATAATTTTGGCCTCATCCCTTATGGTGTTGGGGTTTGCACTCGTTAAGAGTCCATCCCTGTAGACTCTTCAAAACTATTCAACTTAACCAATAGACCAAAAATCTATTAACAAATTGTTTATTCATTAATTATAGTTAACTGTTTTACTTGAAGATTAAAGACTAAAACCATAAAAAGAATGATCCATCCTCACACTTAACCTTTGCTACTTCTTATATCAAAATATGACTGACTTATTGACTATTTAAAAAGGCAAATAATTTTTTCTTTCTGTTTTTATTTCCTTATTAATCAGACATAAAAAGGTCTACTATAATTTTAAGAGTTCCGGAATCATACACAACATTTTCTTCCATCTTTTTCAAATATTAATCCATGCTTTTCCCAATCCAATTTAGAAGTTTTTCCACTATATATTTCAAATTACATTGGTGTACTATATATCTTAAACAAGAATAACTATTGGTTAAACAATTAAAAGCAAATTATAATGGATCAGATAAATAAAAATACCCAAAAACTATTAGTTGAAAAGGGGAAAAAACTACCACCTCTACCAGATTTGCATTTTCAGTGCTTGGAATCAATGTCTGTCCAAAAGCCCAGAAGCATAACAGTGGCAGTGCATCCTCTTTGCACAAGAATGGAAACTGATACAGTTGAGTAGACAGGGTTGTGGGGATAGTGGAGCCATCTCTGGTTGTTATAAGAGCTTTGTGTCCTGGCCCTTGAAATAATAAATTTTCCAAATTTGCCCTGGACCAAACATCATCCAAAATCACTAGAGTTGGCTTGGGTTGCGTCAAAATCAGCTCCTGCAGCTGCATGTGCCCATCTTCTAACTTCTGAAATGCTTGCCTCTTCCTTCCAGCAATCTTCTTCCACATAGTCTCTAAAATTTCCTTTAGCTTTGGGGACTGTGAGACGGTGATGAAGATCACATTGTTGCCTAAGTACCCTGATATCAATGGAAAAACAATTGTGTTTTAGATTAAGTACCAAAATGTGTAAATATGCCTAAACCAGAGCACTATAACGACCGCCTTTATAGGGATAAGAATTATACCTTTAATTTGGTGATTATTGCAGAGACCCAATGCCAGAACAGTTTTACCTCCACTCCCCATACCTTGCAACCCAACAACTGACATCTTGCTTTGTTTCAAAAGTCCCTTCAAATCCCCAATACATTTCTCCAACACCCCATAAAATTGAAATTTTACAGGAACAATATGTGTGGAATCCTCCTCCATTTCAGTACTGCCAACAAAATTAGTAGTTACCATTTGTTGAGCTTTTCACAAACGATTAATTCCTTCTGCAATTAAAAACCTGATACTACCTATTTTCCTTACAAAGTTTCTTTACATATTTCTTCTCTCTGCGACGCTATCAGACATGATTTTTTTATTTTTAATAATAGACGCGGGAATCTAGGATAAACATTGGCCTCGGTTTCCATGAAGTTGCAATGTAAGACACATTGTTATCAGGGTATACGCGTTATCTGGAGTCATCCGTAGAACTCTCAGATGTGTAGAAAGCAAAAAGATTTTATTTTGCGTTGGTTGCATCTCGCTTTCTTTTTCCCAAATAACAAAGAACAACATCAATCATTGCATCAGAAGAAAATTTTGAAAGCGCGTCTTGACTGTCCAAACTTCCATTTGTTTAATTAGGTTAGCCGAACCAGCACTCCATTTCGTTAGAAAGAATTAAGAAGTTTTTTCCTTCAGTCGTTTGATAGGCGTTCTTAGGAAGCTCACTTTTTCATTAAACTTGTTTTATTTGTCTCTGCCCAGGCAGGGTGTTGAAGTTTTCACTCTTTGCTATTTTTTTGGGGGGGTTGGTACTTTATGTTTTGATTAATTTGCTTTAAAAATTGTGCAAAGGGAGATTTTTTTTTAATATATGTTCTAATTTTTTTTTTCTCAAAATTAATTGTATTTTAATTTTTTAATTTTTTTTTGGAATTTTGTTAGTTATATTTATTATTATTGATTTAGAAAATAGAAGTAAAAATAATACCCAATCAAATCACATTTGGTAAAAAGTTAAACTATTTTCTAATGTTAATATCTATATTTACTAAATTATGTTACTATGCTGAAGTGTTACTCACCAGCATATCTGTGATCAATTCACATTTGGTGGTGCCACAATGGGAGCTTGGGAGCTTTGGAATACCGTATAGGCATTCATCAAAGTATAAAGGATAGAGGAATTTGATGAAATGTACAAGGCACATAATAATATTTATTGTTAATTTATTAAAAACTTATACAAAACAGTCTTTTTGGACCTCCCTTTTATAATTTGTAGCAATGCATTTTTTTGAAATTTTGTCACTGTACGACACATATAAACTAGATCTCCAATCTTATTCCTAAATTTTCATCATGAAATAAGATTGTGTTTAAATTTCCTTTAACTCCATGCTATGTAGTTTTGTGTGAGGCCTATATTTTTATCTATTTCTAGTGGTTTCTTGGCATTGTAATGTCTGTTTTGTTGTGTTTGGTAACAGTAGTAGGTGTGCTTGGTTTCAAGCATAAGTTTGAGCCTCTCTACAATATAGTTTATGGTTTTTACGAAATTGTTAAATATTTACATTTAATGACAGAATTTTGAGAGTTTGAAATTTTATTATCATTATATAGTAATTCTTCCCATCTCAAGTTAAGGGTTTCCTTGAAATTTAGATTAATCTCAATGGTATTTTTGATTGAAGTGATATTTTTAGATTCACTCAAATGGCAGAAATTGTTCTGGATCATTTATATTGTTAATTTGAAGGTATTACAATTCAAAATTATCCATCTATTATTTTTAGTTAATATTATTTTTTAAGAGGAATAAAATGCAGGGTTGGTACAAAGACCAGACAATCCGCAATAAAATACGTAGCATGTATTGATTCTTTAACATGGAAGATTTTCCTATAGTGACCTCCATATGCAAAGAGAAGGATTATGTGCGTAGAGGGAAGACAGTATGAGCCCCGTATGACACTTAACTACAACAATACTTGTCTTCACGTAAAAGATGATGACAATAGGTCATAGATACATTTGGTTGCATTTCTAGACATAGATACATACATTTATAGATACATTCGATTGCCTTTGTTGAAGTTTGTTTAATTTTCTTTGTATTGTTAAATACTATAAGCATGGTAGTAGAGTAGGTTCTTGCCGTACGAATCAGACATAATTCTATTGCAAAACAAAAGGAATAAAAAGGCTGAAACTTTTATAAAATGGCGGCAATAGTTAATACAATGGTAAATCAGGCATTTGCAATATTATATTTGTTTTCTGTAATTAAAGAATATTTATCTTCGGGAATACAAACATTTTTACAATTTGATTATTTTAAATCTGTGAGCTAATAGAGATATTCTAAGATCTCAAGAATACAAACTTGGGCTCTAAGACTGAAGTACTAGTAGATGATCATGAATGTAAATTTAATTTTCTGGGAGGATAAGGATGGATGCATTACTTGGTTCTTTTCCGTCTTGCACAGTATTTCATAGCAAAATCATGACTTGCTTGACTTTAGACCAGGTAGCATTTTTTCATTTTTATAACTTCTACATCAACAATGTTCTTCTCATCAGCCGTCACATGACTTTACAAAATTTACATCTATCCCTCGTCTACCAAGTCCTTTGATAACCCTCTTGGCCTGCTTAAGGTAGTAATTCTTTTGTGCTCGTCTACCAAGTCCTTTGATAACCCTCTTGGCCTGCTTAAGGTAGTAATTCTTTTGTGCAGCAAGTAAACTACTTTTGATCACTAATGCTATTTGACATTTAATTCATCATCCTTTAGTACTCCTTGGAATTACCACCACTGCAATGTCATAATTATTATTTACCATAATTTATACATTGAAATTGGATTAGTATTTTGAGCTCTTGGGTCAAGAGGTCAAGTCAGTTTAAGATTTATACGTTCTAATGGGGGCACTATGTGCAATTGTTCTAGGGTGTCAACATTGCATTATTATTGTATTGATTGCTTTTAGTGAAAGATTAGTTTATTCTAGAGTTAAAGCAAGAGGGGGAGTGCATATGAATCACATATTGGCAATGGCAAAGTTCATTTGACAATTTTTTTTTTTAAATAATGATTGAAATATCATTGTTCCACTTATGTCATTAAGCAATTGCGGGTAATTTCTTGTTAAGAAAAACCTCTAGACTATTGCATGTATCAACCTTATTTTCCAATTATTAATAGCAATGATGGCACTTGGTGCAATTATGGGTGAGACGGGTGTTTTTTTCCAACATATTTGAGTTTGGCATTTTTTATACGATCCATATTTTCATTTGCATTTTTAGTTACAACAGTTTGAAGGTAAAGAAGCTAACTACTCGAATGTTGTAATTTTAGAGAATAGAAAGCATGATAGATATGTCCTTTGTTTTGGTCCATTGCTTTACACATTTGCTTTTTGATGTAGTAAATTTAAGGATATTGAGGTAGAGTTGTGGGTTTTGTTGCATTAGTTGTTATCTCTTCTTTAAGATTCACACTTATTCCTTCCATATTATACTGTAGTTCTCAAAACTCATTTAGGATTTGGTCTATAGTAGTTGTTTTTATATCTTTGAGTTTATTCTAAGGTAGTGATCCTACCTTTTTGTTGTAAGAGAATATTCAAAACAATTTCTAAATATATTGTATTATCAAGGTTAGCATTTTGTGGTTTTGCACCTTCATATGATGAACATCATTGATATTTTACATATTATTAAGATTACCATCTAGTGGTTTTGTGTTCATATAATGAACTATATTGATATTTTATGCACTTCTTCTCTTGGGAATTGTACTTAATCTACAAAAATATGTTAACACACAAGGCTCAGTTCAAACTTAGCTATAAAATTTAAATAAGTTTATTTCCATCAATTTATAAGATAATTTTTTGCATGTTTACAAGGTTATACTCATTACTATGGTTTAATTTTCAAAACAATTTTTTTTATCTGAAGATAGATTTATAGTAGAAACATATAAGCGTAACCTTACAACCCCACTCTAATACCATATCTAAATTAACTAAGGATAAATTTTCAAATTACATGCATACATAAATCACAAGTATAGTACATAACGCAACAACAAAGAATGTGTAGAAAACTCTTGCTTATTCTCAAGTGCATAGCATCTCACAATCAATATCACTATCATAATTAAATTTCATTCTTTGCCATAAGTTCAAAAACTATTCTTTTAACTCATATGGTTAGAAATCATATAACAATGATGATAATAAAAAAAGATCACTCTTTATCCTAGCATTTAGCTTTCTATACTTATATCAAAGCCTAATTATTTTGAACCTTTGACTCCCTCTTATAGGCCTTCAATATCATGATCATATGGTAGAGATATGTCTTTGAGATGATTGGCTAAGGTTTATTTTTGGAATACTTAGTTGTATGTCTTCCACATCATTGGCTTTGATTGGTCTTTAGGTTCCTTGGCTATGTTTCATCCTCTTGTCACTTTCTTAGGTTTGTCTATGACATCTCTCATTTGGAAGGAATTGAACATCCCTTGGGTTGACCTTCCGGTCTACTCTTTTAATTTAATTTATTTTTTTTACCTTTAAGCATTCTTCATCCTTCCCAACACTAGCTTCTACCCTTACACTTACCATTCATGTCTTCAATGCATTTCTTCATACTTTGTTGCACATATCCAAAAAATTGTAGATGGTCTTGCATAGCCATTCCTTAAGCATGCCTTTCCAAATCTTCTTTTGATGGTATTCCCTTTACCTTCATCAAATTTCCTTAGTAGCACTTGCAATCCAAAAAATAAAAGAAAAATGATTAAAAAACCTTAGAGGACACAACAAACATATATATTTGTAATGAAAAATAACTTTTTCCTAAGCTTAATCTAGGCTAATTCAATGGGATGCATTCACATAAGAAATAATTAACCTAGATTAAAAGTGATAGGCATGGGTGTGATAATTGAAACATTAAATATTCTAGGAAAGCAAATGCAATGTGGATAGGGATACTTAGCTATACAATTGACAATGAGTGATTTTAATATAGTTTCAGAATTGGACTATCTTGGAATGAGAGTTATAGCTTCTTTTGTCTATGGTTTGCCTCAAATTCTATGCAAAGACTTTCTTTTTAGGGTTGAGTTTATAGATTTGGATCATTTCACTAGGTGTAAATATGTCCTTTGTTTCACATATCTAATCTTATTGGAACTTGTGAATGACTACCTTTTGGTTTTCCTGACTCTTTGTTATTTTCTAAAATAAAAAGACTAAGACTATTTACGCATACTTTTAGAGGGATACCATATCACTAGAGTTCATGTTCTTCTAGGTCTAACCATAAAAAAAGACCAACTTTATGGCCATGAAAAGGATTGCTAGGTAACAAGCAATCATACAAATGTCCAAGATAATGATGCTAACGTAAATGTTGATAATTTAGTGCACCAAATTGAAATGTTGTTCTAATAATTTTTTTTGAATGCTCCAATGATCTAGGATGAGAGAGGATACAAGAGGATGTCAAATGAATGCAATTGAATGCCTTTCAATAGAGGGACGTAATAATAAATTAAACAAACATGTGTTTAGTCGAATCACTAGTGAAATGAGTGAGAATCAACCAAAATCTAAATTTTAATTTTAAAAATTTCGGGTTAGACATAAGAACACATGCATCTAGGAGACTAACCTAGGACAACAAAACAATGAAATCTATTTAGGGAATATCTTCATATAAGAGATACAATAAATATAGGATATGTAGGAAAGTACGAGAAGAGTGAAAAGGTGTGGATAAATGTATAGGAATACATATGAATGGAGATAAGTGAAAGTTAGAGAAATGAACCAATTTTCATAGAAATTTGTATTATTTATTGATATATTATTGTATTAAAACATTCTAAAAATAAAGACAAAACTAAATAAAAATTGATATACATACATAATTTCACCCTATAATCTAAGTTCAATTTCATTATCTCCAAACAATTTAAGAAAAGTTGTGAGAAAAATATTTTAAATTGTTTTTCCGGTTTTGCATAGTTGAATGTTTTAATCTACCTTACACATTCCTAATCTCCTCGGAACAAAGACAACAAAATACATGATGGGTTTTTCATCCTCACACTTTACCTTCACTACATATAAGCCGAATTCTCCACGCGAAATCCCTCATTAATTAGACATAAAAAAGTTTTGTATAATTCTGCGAGGACTTTTGGAATCATTAGCAACGTTTTCTTTCATGGTTTTGGAACATGAAAAACTGGTTCTCCCTTTCCGAAGTTCAAGTTTTGTTATAATTTTATGTGGTGTATATTCCAAGTTGCTTTTAATGTACCATAGATTCCAAAAGAAAAGAATAGCAGTATTAAACAAAAACAGGAAAAACGCTAGAAATCGTTCGACTCAATGAAAGCAATAGGGACGAAATAAACTACACCTCCTTTACCAGATTTGATGTCAGTTCAAAAGCCCAGAAGAGGAAAAGTGACAGTCCATCCTCTTTGCCGATGGAAGTTGATATAGTTGAGTAGTCTCGTTGTTGAAGTGCCAGGATAAAAGACTCTTAGAACAAGCAGAGAAAAAACACATTTAGACTTGGAGAAAACCACAGTAAGTCCTTTAAATTTGCACCTGCAAAGCTTGGAATTGATCTCTGTCCAAAATCCCAGGAGCAGATCAGTGACAGTTCATCTTCGCACAACAAGGGCAATTGACAGAGTTGAGTCATCCAGGTTGTGGGCATAGTGAAATTCTTTCTTGTTATTCTAAGAGTCTTGTATCCTGGCGCTTCAAAGAGCAAAGTTTCCAAATTTGCTCTGGATCAAACACCATCCAAAACCACCAGAGTTAGCTTGGGTTGCCTCAAAAACAACTGATTCAGCTGCATGAGTTTATATGTTAAAATTTGAAAATCGGGTCCCTTCCTTCAAGTAATCTTCTCCCGCATAGTTTCTAAACTTCCCTTTAGATTTGGGTACAGTGAGACAATGTTGAAAATCACATTGCTGCCAAAGTATACTGATATCCACACCAAAAAAAACTGTTTTAGAACTAAATACGTTAATATGAAGCAAAAGTTTGGATTAAACCTAGAACATAGCGTAATACTGACCCCCATTATAGAGATAGGGATTAAGCCTTTAATTCGATGATCACAATGGGAGAGCAGTTTTCTTGCACCGCCTCTGCATTACACCTCCAACAACTGGTACCTCGGTCGGGAACTCAAATATCTCCAGCAAATTCCTTTGATATATTTCTGCGTGTTTGCAAGGCCATTAGAAATGGCTTTTTTATAGAGCAAAAAGACTTGGCAAACCTTAATGATTCATTCGCGGCAGCTACAATGAAGTTACACTGGAAGCAGCGTATAGGCCTTATCTCGCAAAATAAGGTCTATACGCTGCTTCCAGTGTAACTTAATTGATCTGTTTCGCTCTCGAACTCAAATATCTCCGATTTTTCGTCAGTTATATTGAAATAACAATGGAAGCCGCGTATACGCGTTATGTCGTTCAAAAACAAAATATATGGAATTTCATGGATCGCGCGAATGATCTCTTTCGCTCTCAAACTCAAATATCTCCGATTTTTCTTCAGTTATAATGAAGTAAGAGTGGAAGCAGCGTATACGCGTTATGTCGCTTAAAAAAAAATATATGGAGTTTCGTGGATCGCGCGAATTATCTGTTTGGCTCTCGAACTCAAATATCTCCGATTTTTCGTGGCAGTTATAATGAAGTAAGAGTGGAAGCAGCGTATATGCGTTCTCTCGCTCAAAAACAAAATATATGGAATTTCATGGATCGCGCGAGAGCTGCTTCCAGTGTGTTCAGTTTGCCGCGTCATTTTGTTATATAAAAAGCCGTTTCTAATGGCCTTGAAAACACGCGGTAATAGAACAATGGAAAACATGCAGCTGTATCAGTTGATTTTGAGACAACCCATGCTAACTCTGGTAATTTTGGATGATGTTTGGTTCAGAACAAATTTGGAAATTTTGCTCTTTGAAGCGCCGGGATACAAGGCTCTTATAACAATCAGACAGAATTTCATTATCCCCACAACCTGGGTGACTCAACTCTGTCAATTGCCCTTGTTGAGCGAAGATGAACTGTCACTGATCTGCTCCTGGGATTTTGGACAGACATCAATTCCAAGCATTGCAGGTGCAAATTTAAAGCACTCTAACGAAGTCACAATTGCCATTGTTGTGCTACAATGCTCTGCAACTTTTGTGTTTCTGGGCTTTTGGACAGACATCAATTCAAAGCACTCTAACAAAGTCACAGTGTTTTTGTCTAAGTCTAATTGTATTTTGTCTCTGGTTGTTATAAGAGTCTTTTATCCTGGCCCTTCGACAACCCGGATTACTCAACCCTATCGGCTGTCATCAACAAAGAGGATTCACTTTTCCCTTTCTGGACTTTTTGCACAGACATCGAATTGGTAAAGGAGGTATGATTTTCTGTCTACTAATTGTTTTTTTTATTTCTAACATCATCCAGGTCAGGTCAAGATGAAGGTTAATTTTGGCCAATAAAAGTAGGATACATATTTACTATTTTTTTGGTGTGGATGAGGTGTAAATTTGCTACGGAAAATTTGACCATTGAATCCAAATATGTTTAAATAGAGTGAATTGCTTTAGGTGAGTTGAACTATTTCTAATATTTTTCTTTCTAATTGTCTAATACTGTATATTTTTATCTTTTGGTATCTAATGCATGGGAAAAGTAACTAGGAATATAGAACACATATAATTCTAACAAAATTTTAACATTGAAATGGAAGAGCCATGAAGAAGAAACATTGAGAGTAATTTTAAAACATGCTTATTCAAGTATTATGTTATTCAATAGTTAAATAGTTAATAATAAATTTGCTCTTTATTTATATTAAAATTAATTAATAAATAATTGTTAAGGATATTGATTTACTCAATTCTTTTAATGAGCTCGTTAACAGTCATTTTGCCAATGATTTTTACTCCGTTTTATTGAGGATAAAAAGAGTATTCAATGACAAAAGACCTAGTGTTATAGGAAATCCTTTCTTCTTAAACCTGGCTGGTTAAACAATTATGGTTGGAAATAGATTAATCATGAGTAAATCTTTCATTTTTTGGGCATTCCCTTTGCCTTTCAAGCTTCTTCTATTGCCCTCTAACAAGTTGTTATTGCCAAGACTGAAAAGAAATTAAGCTATTGAATTACCAAGCCCATGTCTTTGGCTAGTAAATTCTATATTTGCTTTAAAACTTTGGTTGTCACTCATGTTTATTACTCCTCTTGTTGTGTACCTTTGAAGGCTTCCTATTTAAAAGTGGAAAAGTTGTTGAGATATTTTCTTTGGGTTTCTAGTGATGGGTAGCAAGGACTTCATCGTGTTGCTTGAGAATTCTATTGGGCTAGATGCTAGAGTTATTATAGTTATTTGTGACAGTTAGAGTTTCATATGTTTGGCAAATAACTCAAATTTATATGTGAGGACGAAGCATAATGATGTCCAGTACTGTTTTATTCATGACATGGTAGAGGATGGGAGGGCAATATTGGAGAAGGTTGATACTTTGATGAATGTTGTAGATTCATTGACAAAGCTTATGAGCACACATAAGTTTAGATGGTTCAGTGAGTGTATGGGCCTCATGGCCCCTAGCAATTAGATTTCAATCATACTAATTTTCTCTTTTGCTCTTGCAAGGTGATTGACAAGTGGGAGAATTTTGGGAAAAGGTGTCTCAAACTTGCATTCCTAATGTTTATTTTAATACTTTTGTATGTACTTACTATTTTTCTTTTGTCTATTTGTCTTCTTGTGAGAGAGTTGGTGTTCCATTTGGAGTTGACATGGATCTCGTATTTAGTGGATTTTTTTCTCACATGAGGGGGTGGTGTACCACTTTGAGGTGGCATTGTTTGGTCATTTCTTGGCATCTTATGGAGTTGTAAAATCATTATGACTATGGCAGATTCTTATGATGTGTAAGAGTATATAAGAGGGAGGTTACATTGGAATCTTGGCCAACATTATGATAGATATGGACACTTACCACATGGAGCATCTTTCTTCATTGGGAAGGACGAGAAATTTGGGTGCCCATGTTGGGTGGTCAAATATGAGAGATTATGACATTGTAAGATGTGTAAGGAATTTTCTAAAAATAGCCAAGAGGACCAAGACCAAGAAGGGGGCATTGGAATTTTGAACCCAAGCTTTGGGCACCATACGTCTTATGGTTTTGCAAATGGTTTTCCTAAAGCATTCATGGTTTCTAGTTTGTTCATCTCCTATAGATTGGTACTTGGAGTTGTAGTTTGTATGAGTTAATTTGCAAGTACTGTAATGCTATCAAAATCACTCTAGATTTGAGTGTTGATGATACTCCTAAAAAGGCTTGCTTTGTAAGTGTATTGTGACCATATTATTTATTGAATAATACATTGGGTTACTTTGGAGTGTGTGATTTGTCTCCTGAAAGGGTTTTCCCCATGTACATCTGTGTTATGGTATATTGCTTATTTTATGTTTATATGTGTTTCTACTTTCTGTAGTTGTAAAGATTAAAAATTTACACAATAATCTCCTCTAAAGATTAGTGTGGGAAGTATTTCCACATAACTTCCTTCATTTTAGTTCCTTCACATGGAAAGTCATACAATGAGGCAAATAATTCCAAGTTCTCTAGAATGCCACTTCTGGTATCTATGTTATCTTCTCAAATAGAATCTATTGTTCATTCTCCAACCTCTCTCTCCTAGTGGTCTAGTGTTGTTCTTGTAGTCCATATGGACATTTGGAAGAAGGTGAGTATGTTTCAAATAAAAGAAGACATAGTCCACTATTAACTCAATTCAATAGTTGTAATGCCTCTTTGGATAAGAAATTCTTGTAAAATAACTATGCTACTTTTGAAAAGTAACATAGTGAGGATATGACTCTTAATCCATGCAAAGAATTTTGTCTCCTAGAATGTTCAAGGCCTAATAGACCTCACAAGAAAATATTCTAGGTAAAACACTCATCAAATGTTTCCAATTTTAGACATTCTCTATTTGCAAGAAGTGAATTTTTTTAGTTTTTTAGTTTTTATTGTTTGTCACACAATTTGGCCAGCAAGACATCATTTTTATATAGTGTTAGTGTGAATGGGGTACTTTATCTAACTAGTTCATTTCCTATCTAGTTCTCCACTTAGGCCCTTTTTATACTAGGTTAAGTTTACTCAGGGACATTTTCACTTTATCTAATATTGGTTGTGCTTTTAGTCTCTTGGATGGAATATCCTATATATACCAACCCATCGCTCTCATATGAGCATCTCATCTCACCTCATTCTTGTATGCTTTGCATTTCCATTGAATAGAGTACAGTTTATTCTATCATTTTTGATATTTTAGCTTTTCTTTCCTTTCCCTCATTTGGATTCTTTGGGTGGCTTTTCAACCAAAATATTACATGGTATTAGAGTGGTTGTGAGTTGTTGATAGTTTTTTTAGGAAATTTGAGAGTGTAGAGCTACTATTTTCAAAAGCACATGAGTATGCTCTTCTCTTTTATCATTGGATGATCTAGAGAAACAAAATAGTGTGGAAGAAAATACCTAGTTCTAGGGTTTCTTTTTCTAACTTGTCAGTTGTAGGTTTATTTGGAGCCTCCTAGAGACATTTTGAGCTTACCATTGAGTCCAAACTAGGTGATATAGTCAAATTTACCTTTTGTTTTGTTTTAATTGGGCACTAGAGGCTAGATCTATAAGAGTTTGTGGTAGAAGGTTCATTGCTAGATCTAGCAAAGAGCCATCATTTTAGAGCACTTTGGATCAAATCCAACCCTACCATTGTGCTTAGAAGGCCCAAGAACCCTGAGATTAACTGTCAAATCATCAATTTTAGACAAAGTTGCCAAGAGGCAAATTTTTTTTTGTCTAGGGTACCATACAGCCCCATGAATAGTGATGTGCACATTTCTCAAATAAAAAAATTCTACAATTTAAAAGAATCAAACAAAAGAAAATTTATTCACAATTTTTTATGTATAAAATTTCATTTTAAATTTTAAAAAATTAAAAAAACAATCTTTAACTTTTGGTAGTAAAGGGTACCGACAGTCCTTGTGACTTGTTTCCCCTTGTACTGGAAGCCATCAGCTACATGAGTCCTTTAGACTTGGGCCCCATGCCTCATACAAGTTCATAGACCCACCTTTTGTCACAAACCCTATATAGAGGGTTGTAGGATGTGGCTTCGGCCTCCCACATAACCTTTCTCAATCACCCCTTTGGCCATTTTTAGAATATTTTTAATCGCTTCAACCTTTGTGCCTTTTCTACCAAGTTTGGTGATAGTTTTGGTGGTTCCACCATCTTTTGGTGGAACTTTGTTTCTCCAACAAATTTAACAACTTCTCCAACTTTGGTGAACTTTCTTTTCAACTAGTGAAGTAATATTTTAGCGGCACCATTAAAGTTGGCAGTAGTTCCACCAAAATTTGTAGAAGGAGAATCTTGAAACCTTGGCCCCCCTCTCTGTTGGTACACTTAATCTTGCACTCAAACTTTGGAAGCTGATATCCTGGGCTCATGACGTCTATTTTTTTGACTAATTTTTTTATTTGGGCTAATTTTTTCTACACTACACACTGGTGTACAGATGGTTTTTTGATTTTGATGCACATATTTTTTAGAATTTGTAGATTCTCTTAGGTGACACTACACAATTCTTATTTTGGAAACTTCAAAGGCTCATAATCTTCATGTACGATCTTAGATCAAGGTGATTCTTTTTGTGAAAGTTCATGATTTTTTGTGTACTTCATAGTGGTGCTATTTGTTTTACTTGGTTTCTACTCCAAAATTCTACTTTCATCATATACTAATTTTTTAAGGATTTGTAAAGTATTGAAGTCCAAGTCCACTTTGTGTTTATTATTGGTGGCATTTGTAACTGCACTAATGTAAAGTGCCAAATAATATTTTCTTGAGAGGGTTCTTTTATTGAGTGATTTGGGGGGTTGGGAGTCTCTTGGTGTGTTTGTTCTTATACATATCTTTCTTCTTGTGCTCTCTTTTCCTTCACAAATGGGTCACTTTAATATTTCCATTTCTAACTCTATACAACTGCAACACATGACATCAAAATGCATGGAACACCTTAATGCAACAAGGTTATACATCATATGTTGAACAAATGGTAGATGAAACCTCAAATGATAAGGAAAATGTGCAATGGATGCTTGAACATACAAAAGCTCTTGGTTTTCATAGAAGTTTCATTTCTCTTGATCTAATAGTTTCAAATTGAAGTATGTACAAATTCACATGATGCTTGGGAAAAACTAAAGATGCTCTATGGTAAAATTAATGAAGTTAGGGGTTATCAGATTGACATTGATTTGATGAACCTTGATCCAAAATATTTTGACAACATCCAAGACTATATCACAAAGGTCAATGACCTTAGAGCACAATGTAAAGCATGCAACATTGATAAAAAGGACATTCAACTAGTATTTAGTTCCCTCAATAAATTTGGCTTTGGATGTATAGCCTTTGTTTCTAGCTTTCACACTCATAGGTTGACTATGGGATCTACACATACAAAGCCTTCAGTTTCTTCCTTTTCTGAAATGGTCATGTATGAATAGGAGAACCTACTTTCCATGGGTCTCCTTAAGCCATCACAATCTTAGGATTTATTGGATGGTTAGCGAAAAGGACAGAAAGAGTTAGCTAAAATTTATAAGAAATAAAAGAGGTCCAAGAAGAAGTCACAGGAAGATCAAGAACAACCCTCGTATTTACCAAAAGAAGGCTCCAAGTCCACTTCATCAAAGGGAATTCTCATGAAAGGAAATGAAAACTTGTAGCTATTACGAGAAATCTGGTCATGAGGAACATTCTTCTCATGGGAAGTAGATCGATGAGTTGAAGCATCTTTTGAAAAAGATCAACATTAATTTCTGTCTTCTTTTGTTTCTCAACAATCCTCCACTCCTTCCAAACCAAGTAAAGGGAAAGAAATCAGACTTTTTTCTTCTACAGATTCTTTTCAGTAGTGGATTCTAGACTTAGATGCATCACATCACATGGGTTCTATCAGAGAATAGTTTTGTTTGTTGGAGCCTTGTTTTGTGCCCCACATTCTCATCAGAGATGATTCTCCAATGGATGTAATCAAGAAAGGTTTAGTTGATGCTAGCATTGGTACATTTGAGGATGTTCTCTATATGCCCAATCTATCATCCAACCTTCTCTTCATCTACTAGATCACCCAAAATGGTAGGAAGTTCAAATTCACTCTAGATTTCATCACCATCAAGGATCTTGAAGATAATGCACTCAAGTTGTAGTTGGTAAGACCAACCATTAGTCTCAGTGAGCTATGCCTTCTCTCATTTTGTACTTGATTCATATTCTACTGCTATTCTCACCCATTCAGATTTTGTGAGCAAACTATGGCATGAGCGGTTTGGCGATCTCAACTACCACTATCTTCAATAGCTTAGCACACAAGATATGGTCACAGGTCTTCCTTGGATTAGTTTTTTAGATGGAGTTTGTTTAGGTTGTGCCTTGGGAAACCATCCTAAGGACAAGTTCAACAAAGGGAAGGCTTGGAGGGATTTAAAAGTTCTTGAGTTGGTTCACAGTGACTTGGTAGGTCATCCTTATCTTTTAGCAAGGCTTGCTATTTTCCCACCTTCATTTATGACTATTCTAGATACACATGGGTTTACTTTCCTCAGTAGAAAGGTGAAGTCTGATATATTTCATGAGTTCAAGGATTGTGTTGAGAAACAATTTCAGAAGTGCATCAAAATTCTTTGCACTGACAATGGTAGAGAATACATGAACAATCACCTTGAGAATTTTTGCACTCTTGAAGGGATTGATCTTCAACATACTGTTGCCTACACACCTTAGTGAAATGGTGTAGTAGAGACGAAAAGAGGTCCCTGAAAGAGATGATTGGTTGCATAATCCATGCATGCTCCCTAGCACTTGAGTATTGGGTAGAAGCTATCAATTGTGTTGCTCACATCTAGAATAGGGTTCCTCATAAGGCATTGAAGGGAATCACTCCATTTGAATCCTAGCATGGAAGGAAACCTATTGTGCATCACTTTGGAGTTTTTGGTTCCCTGACATGGGCAGACATTCCTTCAAAGAAATCTCTCCCAACTCATCCTCATATCTTCCTTCCTCCACAGAAAATTTAGATGATAGTGACTCAAAGGATTTTCCTTGAGCTTCCTCTACTTGCAGGGTTGATCATGAGGTTCCACCCTCCACTTCGCAAAGTTTAGATTCTAAGGCTAAGGATTCTCCTCCTCCATCCCCTTCCATGCTTTGTTGGGCTCGTCACACACTTGAGTCTACATGTGCTCATACTGGGGATCCTTTAAATACTTGGAGGACTCGGTCACAACACCAAGATATACCACATTCCTACATTACCACATCTTTAGATCCATAGTCCTTTCATGAAGATTCAGATATTACTGAGTGGGATTCAGCAATGGAGGAAGAGTATAACTCTTTGATCTAGAACAACACATGTAGAGGTTCTAGTGCCTAAGGGAAGAAATTTGGTTTAGTGTAAGTGGATCTGTCGAACCAAATTTGTAGTTGATGGATTAGTTGACAAGTTCAAAGTATGGCTTGTGGCCAAAGGTTTCTTGTAGGTTCCTGGTGTTGACTACATTGGACCTTTGGCCTCATTACCAAGATGAACTCCATTCACCTAATTATTTCTATTATTGTAGCTCAAGGCTAGGTTGTACATCAAATATATATGAAGAGTCCATTTCTTCATGGGGACC
Source organism: Cunninghamia lanceolata (assembly GCA_027924645.1). Taxonomy (NCBI): domain Eukaryota; kingdom Viridiplantae; phylum Streptophyta; class Pinopsida; order Cupressales; family Cupressaceae; genus Cunninghamia; species Cunninghamia lanceolata. The sequence goes on along the minus strand of BSBN01000937.1, from coordinate 9,711,810 downwards.
TATAGTAGGATATTTACATGGAGTACCCATAGGGTTTTGTTCAGGATTCTTCACTAGTTTGTAGGCTAAGGAAGTCTCTTTATGGCCTCAAGTAGGCCCACAGGCTTGGTATGTCAAGATGGACTCCTTCCTTCTCTCAGTTGGGTTCCTCAAATGCCACTTAGATCTGAACATGTCTACATTTTACTTGACAAGAGGATGCTTTTCTTTTCTTGGCTCTCTATGTTGATGACTTGATTTTCACTAGAAGCACCCCATCCATCATTGTGAGCATCAAGACTGCTTTGCATGACATGTTTGCCATGATTGACATGGGTCTTTTGCACTACTTTCTTGGGATTGAAATTAGTTAGACCTCTTGTAGGATCTCTCTTGCATAGCCCAAGTATGCTCTTGATTTTCTAGCTCATTTTCGCATGGCTAATTGTAAGCCTACTCTGAATCCCATTCTATCTAGAGTCAAGATTGAGGTGAAGTGTTCTACACCACTAGTCGATGCCACTTTATATCATCATCTTGTTGGTAGCATCAATTACCTAACTCATACATGCCTTGATATTTCCTTTGAAGTTGGCATTGTTTTGTGCTTAATGATGGAGACACATGAACTTCATTGGAAGGTAGCCAAATGCTTTCTTTACTACATACAAGGCACTCACGAGTATGGAATTCACTATGCAGTAGCATAGGTTCATATTTCATTAGATATATAGACTCATATTGGGCTAGTGATCTTGATGATCACAAGTATACATCTGGCTATAGTTTTCACCTTCGTTCTTGTCCCATTTGTTGGCAGAGCAAGAATAAACATGCCATTGCCCTTTCTTCAATTGAGGTTGAGTATCACTGAGGCTAAGTATCAGGGTGCTACCAATGCTACCACTGAAGCTATTTAGCTTCACAATATCCTCACTAAACTTGGCATCACTTTTCAAAAGCCATCATTCATCTACTATGACAACCAAAGTGCCATTGAGATCTCAAAGAATCTAGATAATCCATCATCAGTGGACCAAACACATCGAGATCCACATGCATTTTTTCAAGGAGCGGATTTAGGAGTAGGTCATTGATTTGTAAGTTATTATCCTATAGCAGAGTAGGTTAGATATATCTTCACCAAACCCTTCATTGAGAGAAAGTACATCCATCTTTGGTCTCTCTTGGAGGTGTGAGACATTTCTTCAAGGGGGGTCACTTTTCCCTTCTTATTTCATCCTCTCATGGGGGGAGTTTTTTCTCACTAGGTTTTCTCCTTCATTTATGTTTGAGGAGATCTTTTGTACATGGGTAGCTCATCAAGTCTAGTAATTGGGACCCATCTTTGCATCTAAGCATACATTTCCCCCAATGTTGCACTTAAAGGGGAGTGTTAGTGTGATTGGGGTAATTTATCTAACTAGTTAATTTCTTAGCAAGTTCTCCACTTAGGTCCTTTTCACACTAGGTTAAGTTTACTTAGGGACTCTTTTACTTTATCCCATATTGGTTGTGTTTCTAGTCTCATGGGTGGAATGTCCTATAAATAGTAACCCATCACTTTCATATGACTAACTTGTCTCATCTCATTCTTGTAGACTTTGCATTTCCATTGCATAGAATACTGCTTATTTAGAATCATTTCTGATTTTCTAGGTTTGCTTTCCTTTCACTCATTTACATTGTTGGGTGACTTTTTCAGTCAAATTTTGCATGTAGCAATTATAATGCAAGTCATGGTGGTATTGTCACCTTCCTTTCTCCTAAATAACAGTCACATTTAGTTTTCTAGGGATGTGAACACATCAACAAAGTTTATGGGCCCTTTTGAACATTGATAATCATTCATTTGGAGTTATTAACATTTATGCTTCTAATGACGTAAAAATATTTTCCCTTTGGTGATAGATTGTTAATTCAATTCTTGTTGCCACTTGGGTTCTATGTGGTGATTTTAATATGGTTGAAAAGGTTTGTGATAAATGCGGGGCTCTACCTATGCACTAGATAGCTAGTGAAAGAGAGGCATGGTACTTCATGTTGAATAGATTGGGGCTATTTGATCTTAATCTTGGTTGTCATTATGATCATATGCCATGGTTTATGTGGAGCAATTTGAGGGGTAGCTCTAGTAGAGTGTACAAATGGCTTGATAGAGCCATGTGGTGATTGCAATCTTTCTTTCCTATACCAGTTGTTCCCATCTACTAGTGGAGCCTTTACTAGACATTGTCCTTTTAGGTCACTTTCCCATTTGGTTTTGCATTGAACATTAATTTGCTACTTCCAAAGCTAAAGAATTGTAATTATTCCTTAACATGTCTCTATGGACTCATCAAGCCATGTTCCATCCCATATCCATTGTGTGGAATCTAAATGCACATCCTTCACATCATATAGGATAGATTAATTAGTGGAATGGTGCCCTACAATGCACATCTCACTTCCTCTACAATTATCTCTAGTTGGCTAGATTTCACTACCACTCACACTAGGCTACCATTGTGAAGCTTTGCCAAGCCATAACTACTTTGAAAGTTGAACCCCTTGCTCCTACCTTGTAGCTGAGAGTTCCCAAGCTTCAACAACAAAAACAAATCACTCACAACCATACTATTTGGAGTGCCTTCATTGACTCAAGATTAGTGACATAGTTTCTAAGAAGTTCATTTAGGCCTTGTTCTCCTATCATTCTTCTCAAGCCACAAAAAAATAGAGAAGGCCAACATCTTTTAACTGAATTGCTTGATGTTCTTTAGACTTTCATTTGTCACTATGAATAGGTATTCAAAGCTCAAGAAGCTAAACCTGAATGTGGCACTATTGTGCAACAATGCTTGATTGTTGTTCTTTGCTTGGTTTTTCTATCCCAATGGACCTTGAGTGACCAACTTCTCACCAAAGATGACCTTAGGAAGCTATCTCTTCTATGACCAATGATAAGGCCTCTAGTAATGATGTTTTTCCCTATAAATTATATAAATTTCTCTAGAAGTTGGTTGGTGAAGATCTTCATAAAGTTTACCTCAAAGCTTTTCATTCTAGTTCCTTAGTAAATTTTATAAACAAAGGGAATATATAGTTCATACCTAAGTCTAGTGACTGAGAGGACATCTACAACTAAATGTCAATTACCTTATTCAATGTCTACTACAAATTCATTATCAAGGTGCCTGCTTTGGAACTTCACCATCTTCTTCCTTTATTGTTTGGGTTAAGCATACTAGATTTATAAAATCCAAGTATATTATTGCTATGGCTATCTCACTTGCTCCTAACACTCAGCCAACCAAGGAAGAAAATTAAGAGGGAATAATCACCACTTGGAAGAAAATTCTTAATGACCTAGACCTTCACTAATGAATGGGGCAAACTGAATGTTTGTGATCATCTCGTCTCGCACCCACATGCCCACTAGTGGTATAGCTCTTGCCACTTAGCAGCTTTATCTTATTTTCTTTTTTTGAGCTTGACCCCATAATAACTTTTGGATGTGACTTTTTCCACCATGATATTTTTATGACTGTGTGTAATATTATTTTTCATACAAGTAATATTGACACTTATTCATTAAAAATAAATAAAAATAAAAATAAAAATGGTCCCTTTCATTTTCTTGTGCTACAGTAAATGTTTTTAATCACAATTTCTTATTGCGCGTGGAAGATTTCTACAATTTCTAACTGCGCGTGGAAGAATTAAAACGCGTAGCAAATCTCTACCTACCGAGCCCAATATAATTGCAATTCAAAAATTGAAAACTTATTTTTATTTTTATTAATCTAGTCCGCTTATAATCTTATTTAAAATGCTGACGGTCTATGCGACTGAGCCAAATATAATAGTAGTTCAGACACCTCCAACGCATTCGGATGGAGAATAAGAAACTATTAAAAAATGTCAACTGCCTTGAACATGCGACGAAAATTGATAATAACTATAGGCTAAAAATATAGTGTAGCTTATAAGGAATTTTGCTTGTCTAAGTTGATTGTAACTTGAGGTTTAGGACGAGAGTTAATAAAAGAAGTCAATCATCAAGCCAATCCAAAGTGTACTTTGACAATTTCAACTCTAATCTTCCCAATATCCTGCCCTAGAACCACTGCTTCCCAATCTTCTGATCACAGATAACAAGCTTCAGGGAACTCAGTTCACAAACAGCTCTTGGTAGCCTCGTCAAACAAGAACATTTTCTCATATCAAACATTCCCAGTTTCATTAATTTCCCTATTTCCTCTGGAAGTTCCTTCAACACCTCACATAACGAAATGTGTGAGCATTCTAACTGCCCAAAATTTCCAATTGATGCTGGAAGTTATTTAGGCCTGGTAATGCCGATAACCTTAACACTCTTCGACAGCTCGGATTCCAGAGGGCATATTACAACTTCTAAATCAGGTGGCAGATGGTAATGGACCACATCTGAGCAGAGGGCATATTACAGAAACTAAGGGGCACCTACTCCAAGTTGCTGGAGAGATCCAGGTTAAAATCTTGCAGCTTGATGTTATTGAATGGGGATGTATATTCAAGCCTTTTGTGTTAGCATAAAAATTGCTTCTCTAAGTTCTGCAGTGCTTTGCTTTATTTTTTAACAGGAGATGTAGTCAACCTCTCCAAGCAGACACTTGTGAGTTGAGTAAGTGAAGATAAGACATCTAGACCTTTTATTGTTGTCCTCCTTGTACTGTAATTAAATAGCACGAGAAATTTTAGGTTCTTCATGGATTTCAGAAATGGGGGAAGAGAGTATTCACTCGAAGTACAGAGTAAGAACAAAGCCTATGTCTCGGGGAAATTGATCTCAGGAAGTGGTTTTCCTCCATAGGGCCTGCATGAATAAATCAGAAAGGAAATTGAATTAGATCAATGGGCATGTTAGTTATGAATGCTAATTATTTGGGTTGAATTCTCATCATATTAAAGTTGAATCTAGGAGATTGAAAAATGCAAGGGGAAAAGTGTGCTTAAGGTTACCCTATGTAAAAACAAATTTGAGGATTAAGAGCAGTAATGTTGTATAGTCCTACTAATAGATAGTTGGACAAGAACATCCAATTCATCCAGAAATATTGAATAGTTCACATAGATTGTTTAGCCTACACCCTAAATACCCCTAAACAAGTGACTAAACTATCGATGTCATATTACTAGTTTTACATGTGAATTAGAAATAGTTTGATACATGTGGCAACCAAGTTGCCAAGAGCAATAATGTAAATATTAAAAATTATAGCTAATATTTCAAAGAAATTTTGATCAAATGGGTGAAATTAAATCTGGAAGAGATTTTTGGAATAACCCACCTCTGTGAATGGAGAGAAGTTGAGTATCAAATGGTCTATCACTAAGCAACTTCCATTTTCCTGGCACAGTATGCTCTTTCAAAGGCATCAAAAACCTCTTTTTTTGGTTCTACAGTGTCATGGTATCGCAGATACAAGGTCAATTCTCGCATTACATTATGCTGAGAAAAGTATAGCGTCGAGGTATTTCCATGTGAGATGATGTTTTGGTCCTGGTAAGTGTTACGACATCAGCTTAATGTTTAAAAATGATAACAAAAAAGCCAATAAATGAAAGGAAAGACGATTACCGTGGAGTGCTAGTCAAATTCAACAGGTTTCTGCTTGCAAGTTCTGATAAGATGGAAAAAGTGTCATGCAACTGTAGCTTCCAAACATAAACCCATATGTCCAATAGTACATAAGCACAGATTTTCCTGTCCTTTGGAAATAAACAAGTCTAGAATGCATTCCTTGGCTACCTCATCTAAAGAATCGATACTCAACTCCAACGATCTAATTAGCCCCTTTTTGTGATAATCTGATATGGATTATCCTTAGATATCTTCTTTTCTACCCTCTCTCATACCGCATAAGTTTCCCCATTTAAGGAGCTTACCATCACTTTTAGAACAATTGTTGGGCCATCACATTTTGTCTGCCCTGTAATCCAAGAAATATATTGAAATTTTATCAGAAGACTAGTTAGAAGACGTGACAAGAAATGGAATATTTACAGGTTTGGTTTAAGAAACGGATTATATATATAAAATATATTTTTCACTTAATTTGAGAAAAACAAAAATCATTAAAAATTATGTATTTTAACTTTAATTATAATGTATAATTAAATAAACTATCCCCAAAACTAATCTTTACTAACTAAACCACCAGATTTTTGCATAAAACTTTAAATTGTTTTAAAAAATCAATTTACTTACCAAATGTTACTTCGTCGTGAAGGAAAAGCAAAGCAAAAACAGAAGCTAAAGGCAGGATTTATGTTTAAGGAAAACACAGAAAACATTCATACTTTGGAAACGGGCAGAAACATAATGCAAGGTTAGAAACGGCTGTTTCCTTCGTTGAAATGCGAAATGGAGGCTAAACGTTTCTGGTAATTAGGGTTAGAAGGCAACAAAAAATTGTATTTTAGTACAAGCCATATTATTTGGCAAATAACATACTTTCAACTTTAGAATTAAATAGAATCCTATTATTAGGTCAATGACATATTATATCTAATTATTTAGTTGTTTAGGAGAAAGATATTTTAAATTATTTATTTATTTATTATTGGAGGGTTTTCTATCAAATCCGCAGAATGGTTTAGTTGTCCAATACAGGAGCATAAGCCTTAGGTTAAAACCTCTTCAGTTGAGAGCTAAGAAATGAGGGGCACCCATTCTACCAAAGTCACTCAAAACACAATTCTGACCTCGTCCCTTATGATGTCACAGCCTTGTACTCATCAAGACCTAATCCCTAGTAAGCTCATTCTATAACAATTCAACTTAACCACTAACAAAAAAAAACCATTGACAAATTATTTATTCATTAAACATAATTAATTGTTTTAAATCGTACTTAAAAAATCCTTTATCTGTTGAATATTAAGGACTATAAAAAGAATGAGGAGATCTGCATCCTCACACTTAACCATTGCTACTTTGTATATCAAAATATGACCATAACGTATTGGCTATTTAAAACGAGCAAACTAATTTTTCCATGGTTTTTAAAATTCCTTTAGGAGTTTCAGAATCATACACAACATTTTTTCCTTCTTTTTCAAATATTAATACATGCTTTTCCCATTCCAAATTAAAAGTTGTTCCACAATATATTCCAAGTTACTTTGGTGTACTACATATCTTAAAAAGAGAATAACTATTGGCTAAACGATTAAAAGCAAATTATATTGTATCAGACAATTTAAAAAAACCCAAAAACTTTTAGTTGAAAAGGGGAAAAAATACCATACCAGATTTGCATCTGCAGTGCTTGGAATCAGTATCTTTCCAAAAGCCCAGAAGCAAAACAATGACAGTGCATCCTCTCTGCACAAGAATGGAAATCAATACAATTGAGTAGACAGTGTTGTGGGCTTAGTGGAGATTTCTCTGGTTGTTATTAGAGTTTTGTGTCCTGGCCCTTCAAAACATAAATATTCCAAATTTGCTCTGAACCAAACGTCATCCAAAATCACTAGAGTTGGCTTGGGTTGTGTCCAAATGAGCTGTTGGAGCTTCATGTGCCCATCATCCAAATTCTGAAATTCTTGTCTCTTCCTTCCAGCAATCTTCTCCCACAGTCTTTAAAATTCCCAAACCTTCTCCCACAGTCTTTAAAATTCCCTTTAGGTTTGGGGACTATGAGATGTTGATGAAGATCACATTGTCACCGAAGTACCCTGCTATCAATGAAAAAACAATTGTGTTTTAGATTAAGTACCTTAGCATGCCCCAAAAGGTGTAATTAGACCTAAACCAGAGCACTATAACGACCGCCTTTATAGGGATAAGAATTATACCTTTAATTTGATGATCATTGCAGAGAGCCAATGCCAGATCCGTTTTACCTTCTCCCCCCATACCTTGCAACCTAACAACTGATACCTTGCTCTGTATTAAAAGTCCATCACAAATATGACACCAAATAATAGAGTATACTTAATAATCCATCTCCATACAATAAAAATCCGACACCAAATAATAGAGTATACTTAGTAATCCATCTCCATACAATAAAAATCCATATGCAATAAAAATCCATATGCAATGTAGAAATGACCATTACAATGAATTAAAATGTTATGACATTTATTGAATCTCTATTACAATCATACAAACAAATGTGGCAAGAGAAAACACACTGTTGTAGCAAAGCATTTCCCTGAAAATCTATAAATAGACACGAAGAGATTCCATTACAGACACTATTTACAATATTAACAACTATGATTTACAAACATGTTACTCCAACTAGACTAGACTAGCATGATTTGAAATCCTAGATGATCCTTGTCACATTGCAGGTACATAGAAATTGGCTCAATGACGAAGCCCAAACACATTGCATTTCATGAATATATAGTCTTCATTTCCAACTACTACAAATCTGGGTGGGAATCACCTACCCCACCCACCTCTATAACATCCCCAACCAACTCCATTTAATGCTCCTCTAGCCTGCAAGTCATCATCACAATGTTTTGATGGTGTTTACAACAGATAAACATGCGTTCTAAACAAAGGAACCCATGAAAATGCATTCAAAATGCATTACATGCATTAAGAATGCCTGCTCAGAGAATGAGCATTCTTTTTAACTTCTTCATTGATATTTCAATGAGCTCAAGGCCCGTTGAACTTGTTGATGCCACTCTAATGCTTCCTTTTCCTTTGCTTTTAATGCTTATCGGTGAGTTCATGCTCCATTGAACTTGCCAACAAATATCCCTTGTATTTCTTCTCCTCTCTGTCTTTGCCTTTGCTTTATGTTTTTTGTTATGTTCTCATGCTTTTCTTGTTGGGCTTTGCCTGTCAACATTTTAGAGCTTTGATGTCTCGTTGAACCTTTCGGTAAGTTCAAAGGTTCCTAAACCTATTGAAATTTTGAAGCCTTTGTCCATTTCCTTCTTCTTCTTTTGTCCTTGACCTTCATTTTACTTGTTATCTTCTTCATTGTATGTGCATGTCATCACATTTTTTGTGAGTTCAAGCACATTTGAACTCACCGAAATCCATTCATTTTTGTTCCTCAACATCTTGAAACTTTTTTGCACCATTGAAGTTGTCGATGAGTTCAAGAATCTTTGAACTCTCCAAAATCATTTTAACTTTGGCCCTCCCTCACAATTTTAGCATATTGGGGATATAGTGTCCCATTGGAATTTGTTAGTGAGTTCAAGAATCTTTGAACTCATAGGCAGCCTTTTTATTTTAATATTTGTGTCTTTCACTGCCCTCTACTTTTCATTATCTTTGCTTTCTACTCTTTGCTTAAGTTCTTTATCTACCTCACTTTCTTCTTATCTCAACATTGTCGTTACAATTTCAAGACTACGGTGAACCATTGGACCATGTTGGTAGGTGTTATGGAGTAAAAAGTGGACATATGCCTTTTTACCTCCTTGTTTAGCTCCTAGGTCCCGTTTATTACATTACACATTATAATTGATTATCCTGAAGGAAATTGCCTGACACCCATGACAATTTGGAACCTTGGGACCTCACTAAGCTTATCCTGGTCTAAAAAGAGGCCCTTGGACTTGGGTGGCAACTGCCCAAGTTCTCCCTAATTGGTTGGGGTAAATTAGTCGCATGTCAGCATGGGACTTTTCAAAAGGTTTATTTTTGTCAACTCTTGTGATTTAATTTGATGAATGTTAGCGGGAAAACATATAATTGTGTTTTTTATTTCATTATGAACCTAGATAGAGATAGCTAACTGGAAGCATTGGAGTAAAGAGCATTCAAAGCATTCATTGTGATTCTAGAGCAGATTTGTATTGTCATTTGAAGCTATCATCTATCTCTCCTTATGAGTTGAAGAGCATTCATCCTCCCAAGGGTTTTATCACATAAGTGATATCATTATTGTACATCATTATTTGATTTCATCTCATTGATTTGTGTTTAGTCTCTGCTTTGCAAGGACATACTCTCTTTATCAAACAACAATGTTGGGAAGCTTGAATGCTATCCCAAGATTTAACTGAGACAAGTCTCTAAACACCATAACCCCCAAACACCTTTTCTTCTTGTGTGCAGGTTATAAGAATGAGATCCAGAAAAGTGAAGACACAGAAAGACTGAGTAAGGATAAGGGTTTGGGATTTGACAATATTTTAAGAATATTCCTCTACGAAAGACTTAGGCACCTATGAAATAGTCCTCCAGCCTAAATAGACTCTAGATCTGACATCAGGGTAGTCTCTATAACATTTCTCCAGTTTGCAACTTTTGAAGATTCTGACTTCCAGGACTTGGGTGTCCCTGAAATAGTCCTCTGCCATTCCAACTTCTAGGACATAGGTTCTGATATCTTCCTGATCACACTTATGGAGTTGGTTTTTGATTATCCATTGTACATCTCCTGTTATAACTAGATCTTTACAAATCTAGGGCTTAGTGCATTGATTGACCTAAGGTTTGATAAAAGGCTTGATTAAATCAGATCTTTCTATAGCACTCTTTTGTATATTATCTATAACTAAGTCCATATCCATTTGGTATTGATTTGGCCCAGTCTTGTCCTTGAATGTTATTGTGGAAGAGGGTTTGATCTAGTGTACATGCTAGTCCTGTTCATCCACCTTTTTCCGATATACCATTTTTGGTGAACTCGTAGCTTCGAGAATTTGCATCTTGCTAAGTGGTGAATTCAGATCTTGCATTGATTCATAGGATACTTATCATTATTCATTGGAAGGTTTTGCATAATCTTGGAAAAATTAAGCATTCTAGGCTAGAAAAAGGCATTGTTTTGCATTGCTTTCATTACTTATGATAAAAAGATTTAAATTTCTAATTTTTAAATCAGATCTGAGCTATATTATAGTATATAACCATTTCATGGTGTTGTACCTTGCATTTGAAGATCCCATTTGTTGGGGTTTTGTTGAAAAGTTGCATCTTTACTAAAACTTAGTCAACTTCAAAAGCTAGGGTTTGTAGTTAAAATCTTATTTTAGATTTTGCTTCTATCATAAACATTCATTCATATCTGAATATGCATTGAAGTGTTGCATCATTTTCCATCTTTCATTTCAAAAATCACAACTTTTGCAATTACACATTGTGTATTTCAACATTAAGAACTTTAGCATATTTCTCACACATCTTTGCACAAAATCTTAAAATCATTTACGTTTCCCTTTAGTGAACAACACTTTTCACATCATACTCACATTTTTTTTAGTGAAGTTAGTGTGTTTTTATTTTAGAAAATCCAATTTCCTCAAACTAGTGCCTTGGTGTGCAAAAGTCTCACATACATGGAATCCAATCAAAACAAGGGTGGTGTTGGGCCCTGAAATTTTCAGCTTCCAAACATGCACTATTCTACCCCTAAAAACCCATTAAAGTTCCCATTTTTCCTTTCTAGTCAAAATTCCTCATATATACCCGATTAGAGAGATCTTTTATAGGGGTTTTTAGTTTAAAATTCATCTAATTCTAATGTCTTTATGTTTACCTTTAAGAAAATGAACATTCAAGACCTTTGTTAGCAAATTAGAAAATGTGTGAACTGGTGAGCTAGTTCAGAAGTTCATCTTTTCCCCAATTTGCCGATTCGCTGATAAGGTGACAAGAAGGTGACAAGAAGGTAAGAAAATAAAGTGAAGGTTGGTTCTTTTATAGGCAAGTTATGAAGTTCTCGAACTTGTCAGTTTGCCGACCGACAGGTTCACCAATCAAAGAGATCATTGACTGAAGAGAAAGATAAGACAGGAGACACAAAAATTTTCTAAGGCACAAAAAGAAGATGAAAGGAAAGATTTGTTTGCAAAAGCTTAGGTTTGTGAACTCCGAAGTTCAGCAACAAGAGGTTTTACCGATGATAGATTCACCGATTGAAGGCAAGGAAATAAAGACAGAAAGAAAGGCAAAAGGTAAGTCAAAATAATTTGTCATAGAGCATTTTTCTGATAAGGTAAATAGAAAAGTGTGAAAATGGCTAAGGAAAATAAAAAAGTGTGAAATGGATAAGGAAAGGATTTATTGCCAAATCAGAGGAAATTTGAACTTTCCAAAGAGTTCAAAATTTTCAAAGTTTGCCGATAAGGCGATCGGCAGACAAGGTAAAGGTAAAAGAGGAGAAGGTGACGATAATGTAGAGTTTGACAAAAGAGGAAATTGCCGATAAAGAAGTAAAAGCATGGAAAGAGAATGAGGCCAAGGTAAAGTGGTTCTCAAAAGTTAGAATTTACCGACTAAAGGAGAATATGGGAAAGCGGCAACAAGCCAAGTTCACCAAATTAAAGATTTGATGATAAGGCAAAAAAGGGCTAATAGAGAGGACAAGGTGGCAAAGGAAGAAAAGGAGTGCTTTTCCAAGGTTTTTGAAAAGGTAAGTTCACTAACAAGGCAATTTTCTAACAAAGGAGGACCAAGGCTTGGTTTGAAAAAAGAAAAATTCACTGATAAGTTGAAAAAGTAGAAAGAAGTGAAGAGGCAAGCCTTGATTGGGTGGATGAGCAGTTCACGAACCGATGGGTTTGCCAACTTGGTCAAATGACAAAGGATAAATTTGCCGATAAGGTGACCAAAGGGAGAAGGAAGAGAGGTTTGAAAAAGGGAAAAGTTGTCGATAGGGGAGTGGAGAAAAAGGAAGAATGAAATGACAAAGTGGATGGTTCACAAAATCAGTATTTTGCTAATAAAGATGAAAAGGAAGAAAGACGCACCAAATATGAAGTTTGAGAAAGGATAAATTTGTCGATAAGGAAAATAGTATGAAGGATAGAGAGATAGAAAAAAGAAAGGAAAATGAAGATCGTGTAGAGGTTCATTGAAAGAGAAATCTATTGACTAAGGGAAAAATAGATATTAGAAATAGAAAATTAGATGAAATTCAAAGTGCTTTATAAAATATAATATAAATGCATATTTGTACTCAGCATTATTGAGTTGTAGGCTGAAGTTGTGTAGGTTGTTCAAATAGTGAAAATCTTAAATGTATCTAAATATATAGAGAACAAAAAGGATAAAATTAGGTGTTGCAAGTGTCAAGAAGGATTCAAACCTTCCCTCATTATTGCTCTAGGTACACCAGGTGTGTGGGCAATCTTCTTCTAACATATTCAATATTGTCAGGGTGTGGGCTTTCTTTCCAAACATGCAAACTTCCTGACATTACAGTGGGCTAAATTTAATGTGGCATGTGTGTACTCATTGACTAAGTGCATCGCTTGAGATGATGGAATACGTTGAATTGCTATATATGCATAATTTTCATATGCATTTAGGGGTTAGTTCTTTATTGGTGGATGGAGGTTGTGCAAGTCCAGCAATGACTCTAGGGCTCCAAATCATGCCAGGTTTAGTTGCAGAGGAGTAATGCGGTGCTGAAACAAGTGAAAGATAATGTGCAGTACGGATTGTGTAGAGAATATCTACATGGTAGTTTGTATTTATTTAGGGTTGTTCCTCTTATCACATTTGATTATAAGTTGTATTAAACATTTGAAAATGTGACAACATTTTAAATATATTACAAGCATTGTAATTGTCAGTTGTTCTTTACATTTGAGTGCATACAGTTCTATTATGGATTATTAAGTATGTTTGAAGCACGAAACCTGCAATCTGATATAGTATGTGCTTAGATCAACTTTTCCTTGTTTCCCTTCCATTTGTTTTATTTTCTATCATTTTAGGACTCTGCAACCCAATTTGATAGGCACTGGTCTTGGCTCCATTAGACCAACCACACACCTTTTAAATTAAACAAACATTTACCAGTGGTTTAGGGGAAGACCATCCTTCCTGTGCATGTATATTCACACAAATATAGGGGTTTTATGACAACCAGTTGTTCTTGACTTAGTGATAGCTTTTGGGGTCAAGATGATGAGTTGGGTTTGGTTGTCCAATTATTTTTAGTTATTCATCTAGTTATGATGATAATACCTACTTAGGTATACCCCTTGGAATATCCCTCTAGAGTTTAAATTGAGCTCAAAGAGCAGAGGAGTCTACCCACTCCTATTAGTTGGCCAAAATCACCCTTAACTTGTTGTTAAATCTCTTTGTATCACCTTGATGACAATCTCTGACCTAGGTGATTTCAGAATGTTTTAGAGTTTTATGATGCAATCATTTTGGGACCCAACAGATTGGCACCATTGTTGGGGGAATGAATTAAATGGTAAAATTATTTTGAATGCCCCTGTAATAGTGATTTGTAGTTTTGCATGTGTTTGGGTACGTTGGTAGCCCGTCAACTTACACCAATAGATTGGCATTGTTGCCAGGGATAAAGTCACTTTAGCCATTGCTGGGTCAAGGCAATTGGAAGTATTTTCACACCCTTGTAGTGCAGGCCTATAGTTGTACATTTTGTTTGGGTGAGTTGGAAGCTCTCTTTATCAAACAATGGTGTTGGGAATCTTGAATGCTATCCTGGGATTTGACTAAGTCAAGTCCCTAAACACCATAACCCCCAAAACCCTTTTCTTCTTGTGTGTAGGTTGCAGGTGTGAGATCCAGAGAAGTGAAGACATAGGAAGACAAAGTAAAAATAAGGGTTTTAGGATCTGACATCATTTCATGAATATTCCTCTGTGGAAGACTTGGGAGCTTGCAAAATAGTCCTTTTGCCTAAACAAACTTTAGATCTAACATCAGGGTAGTCTCTGTAACATTTCTCCAGTTTGCAACTTCTGAAGATTCTAACTTCCAGGACTTGGGTGCCCACAAAATAGTCCACTAACATTCCATGTTTCAGGACATAGGTTCTGATATCTTCTTGATCACTCTTGTGAAGTTGGTTTCTAATTATCTGTTGTACATCTCCTATTATAACCAGATCTTTGCCAATCTAGGGTTTAGTGTGTTGATTGACCTAGGGTTTGATAAAAAGGCTTGAATAAATTAGATCTTTCCATAGCATTCCCACGTACAAGATCTATAGCTAAGTCCACCTCCATTTGTTAGTGATTTGGCTCAGTCTTGTTCTTGAATGTTATTGTGGAAGAGGGTTTGATCTAGTGTACATGCTAGTCTTCTTCATTCGCCTTTTTCCCATATAATAGTAGGTTTAAAGTTCCTCGAACCTACCGAAAGGCCAATGAGCTTTTCTTTTCCATCCTTCGTTGCATTTTTAATGACTTCAAGGCCTATTGAACTCAGTAAAATTTTCACCTTTACTCCTATTTCTTCTTTATTCTTTATGTCAATATTTTGCACTCTGGACAACCTAATGAACTTGCTGGTGAGTTCAAGGCTAGTTGAACTTGCTAACAACCATATAAACTTAGTTTTTTTCCATATAAATTTCATAGTTTTGGTGGGTTCAAAGCCCGTTGAACTTGCTAAAAAGTTCAACTAGGGTCATAATTCATGATAGAGGCTTGTGCTTAGACATTTTTAGGATTTCCAAGGGATTTTCAAGGATATAGTGGGATTTTGGAAAACATGAGAGGGGCATAGGGGAAAATAAAATATCCCAACAATAAAATACACTATAGAGGGGTGAAACAAATAAATTTTGCAAGGTTGAACACATGCTTTAACAATAATAGCCTAAGGGATAGCAACGTTAAATAAGAGAAGCTAGTAATATAAATGAATGAAGAGGAAGTAGGCATAGTTTTATACACAAGGGGTAGCCAACTAGGGGAGTAAACTAAGGTTGATGAGTAAGAAGAATAAAAGGAACGGCTAATGGTGAAGATCAACCCCAATGCAAGAAGAGGATAAAAAGATTCTAAAATTGAAGTAGCATGAGAGAGTTGTCAATCTAGAGGAAACTTGGAAAGTAACCCAACTAGAGATATCAAATAAAATCATCATCTTGGAGATAGTTAGGTAGATCACAAAATGAAGGTAGTCAAGTGTGTAATATTTGAGAAATGGGAGCGGTAATCTTCCATGGTGATAATTGAGGTGACACCAAGGTGGCAAGTGAAGAGGCACAAGACTTGTTGGTTCCCAACATAATTGAAACCCAAAGCTTTATAACATTCCTAAAACACCTAGGTTAGGGATTATTGTCAAGGTGAAAGGAAGAGGTTTATCAACAAGTTAAGGGGGATTTTGGCCAACTACAGGAGTGAGTAGACTCCTATACACTTTGAGCTCAGCTTAAACATGGGAGGGATATTCCAAGGGGTATACCTAAATAGGTATTGAGTTCAAACCAGATGAACAAATAAAAATATTGAACAACCAAATCCAACTCACCATGTTGAGCTCGAAGACTGTCACTAAGTTGAGAATGACTAGCTATAACATAACCCCTATATAGTTGATTCAGCTGTGCAAATATATATGCACGAGATAGATGGGTTTTCCTTGAACCACAGGTGAATGATTTGTTTGTTTTTAAAATGTGTTTGATCCCTCTCCAATATGGACTCGTGCCTATTCTATTGGGCAATAGAGTCATAAGAAATAAAAGGGAAGAAAAGTATTGAACCAACATCAATAGAAAACTAAAATGTATTCTCATACATTTCTTAGATTATACTTCATACATTGGACATAGTTAATTATCCAGAACCAAACTATAATGACCCATTTGCATTAAAGAGATGACCCACCACAAAGCATGCATGGATTTAAATGTTGTCACACATTATCAAATCTCTATTGCAATCGTACTAGCAAATATAGTGAAGGGAAACATACAACTGTGATTATACATTCCCCTAAATCTTTACAAATGGCCATGGAGACATACAAATGCATAAAACATGCTTTACAACTCATTCCTACATTGCATCAAAACACAATTATCTATTTACTACTCGGACTAACTTGCTTTGAAGCTATGAGCTATTCTAAGGCATTGTAGCTAGACAATTGGCTTAAAGACCAACATTGAGAATGTCACTCAAACATGTATATATAACAATCAATATCTCCTGGATGTTTGAAATCCTAGTCAACAAGCAACCATTGCAATAACTGAGGTGCATGACCACATCAGTGCAACAGAAGGAAGCCAATGCCCTGCATACTGACTCACGTCCTTGAGGGGACCTGCAGAAAATATGGATATTGGCACAATGCATTCCTCACTAAAATTGAGTACTTGTGCATTAACTATAGACATTGCATCATCCATAAGCAAAGTACCCATGACACCTGCAATTTTGCAACCTCACGCCATGTATTTGACCTTGATTTTGATTTTGTCTCATCAGCAAAAGCATCTCAGTGTGAACTCGCTGTGTCACTCTCCCTTTTTCTTCTTCTAGTCCACAAAATTGGACATTTCAGAACTTGCCATTTTCCCCCCTTTTTGGCAAATCTTTAGTTTGCCAAACTCTATCTTTATCTCCTTTATTGACAACTTTTCACTTTTTAGAACTTGCCTTCCTTTTTCATTAGGTAGCAAAAAGCCACTTTTCCTAACCACATTCACCTTGCCTTTATAGACAAATTTCTCTATTGCCAAACTTTGTCTCGCTCTATCATTCTCCTACCTTATCGACAAATTTCACATTTACTGAACTTCACTTTTCATCATCTTCATTTGCCTTATCAACAAATGTCAACCTTCTCAAACTTGGCTTGTGTTTTCCTCATTCACCTTTTATCAGAAAAAAGCCAGTTTGCTTAACTCACTCCTTTATCGCCCTTATCAGTGATTTCACACTTTTTAGAACTTGGAGGCTATTTTCTATTTATCAGCCTTGTTAGTAAATTTTGATTTTGCCGAACCTTAGTAATTTTTCCCTTGTCGATAAAATCTAACATTTCATAACCAAGGGCCTTGGGCACCATTTCTCCTTTATAAATTTTTTTTTTTTTTTTGAACCACTTTTATCTTCTCTTAATTTACTATATCAACAAAAATGAAATGTGCTAAACCTGTGCCTTTTCTTTGCCTTATTACAACTATCAGTGAATCCCCACTTTTTAGAACCAAGTCTATGACACCATTTTCCTCATTGTTGGCCTTTTTCCCATTGGAAAACCATAAGAAAACCGAACTACTTGCCAAGTTAGGCTTTCCTCCGATTAGTCGATGAAGCTCCCCTTTACCACGGCCCTTTTGTTCTCTATCGGCAACATCCTTATTGTCTGAACCTCTAGTCGATGAACTTGGAGATTCGCGAAGCTCCAAATTCACTGATAAAGCCCTTCCTTTGTCTTTAACCTCTTCCTTACCTTTGTTCATTTCATGCCGTGACAACTTCCTTATTCTTCTATCATGAACTTCGCCATCAGGAAACCTCTAAGTTTGCTAATTCGAAACATCGTCGATAAGGTGCCATCCTCTCCCTTTGCTATGAGCTTTTATCTTTGTCTAGCTCTCAAGCCTTACCATTGCTTTGTCGGTGAATCAACAAACTTGTGAAACTCTGAACTAGTTCGCTAGTTTGGACTTTCACTGATTTGCTGATAGAAATGCATTTCCTTCCTTAGCTGCTTACATAAAACCTTTTTCCTTGGCATGACTCCTCTTTAGCTACTGCTAATGCCTAAATCAATGAGTCGACAAATACCAGAATTCCCAAAAAGTTAGTAAGTTTGGGAATAGGCTGATTTTCTAATAAAGACATAATATGAAAATATTCTAAGGGATAAACCATTTTGACTAGGGGACCAAAATTTGACCAGGGATACCTTATTCATTTCAAGGAATTTTGAGATGGTTCTAAAGGAAATGTTTCTCAAAATTTAATTCTCTATCCAATTGTGACCTTAGCTAAGAGATTTGCACGGGACTTTTAGATGTTTTGGGGGCAAAAATGGCACAATGGGAACAAAATTTTGCAGGTGCCAACACTAGCTCTGGTTGGGGACATGTGACAAGCAGTGTCACAACGGGGATCTAGAAAATCTCTGGGAAGACCAACACACAAGCAAAAAGAAGGAAGACACACAAAACATATTTGTTATTATATGGAGCCTAATCAAACTCAGAGGTTAAATTTACCCCACTTTTATCGGCGCGATTTCCCCCCAAATTCCTATGGGGTCAAGGGGCAGCACCCCTTGCGGGGGTTTGGGGGCAACACCCCTTGCAGGGTCCAGGGGTAGCACCCCTGGCATGCTCCCTATTGCGATACAGGGCAGGGTTGAGGGACAGTGCCCCCGAAACCTCACATGATTTTTTATTATTTTATAAAGGCATCAGGAGTTATTTTTTCATTGGCCGACATAAAAAAACCCTATTTTTGTAACTGAAAAAAAGGTTGATAAAAGTGGCTAAGGGTTAGGGCTTCCATTGATATTGTATTGTAGCATTTGCAGTGGTATTGAGTTGCAAGGATTGCTAGTTGTAATCAGCTTGATTTACTGGATAATAATATTGGACTCTCTATTTGGTGTATGTAGCTTGAGTTTGGGTGAACCACATTAAAACTTGTCTCTCGCTGTTATTATTTTTGTGTATTTCCATTCTTCTGTTTAATATTTATTTGCATTTAATTGATATCTTCTACCAACTAACCTTAACAATATTTACAAAGAAACACAGTAAAAAAATGACTACAACCAAAATTTAGGACACTGCAGGCCATCCCCACAGGAAAATTGATGAGACTACTTTCCTCTGTCAAATACAAGCGTATTGAAGAAGCTGATCTCCCTCAATCCTTTGCTACACTAATCACCCAACATCAATAATAGAAACATTTTACATGCATGCACATACAAAATATATACATTCATATCATCATGTTGAAGATGGAAAAGAATTTTACTAGGGCAAGGTAGCGATATATAATATGATTCATTGTCACGCTGATTCACATATAAGCACTCAAATTCAAGTTCCATGTTAACATGATGCATTTCTAGGCCTACATAAATATCAGCATGAAGGTAAATTATCAAGATGAAAATCATCCAGCCTAGTTGCATTAATGCTGATGCTTTCTTCCATGACTGAATCAAAGGCATGATTCAGATTTAAAACCACAACATTAGGATATAGATATGATATTTGAGGCACTTCAAGTGAAGACTCACAATCTTCAATTTGCCTCTCTATTTTGGGTTCCTTGGCACACACTACTATGTAAAATTTGCTAGTAAGAAAATTAGAAATGATTTTTTCCTCATCAACCTGCAGATCAAAAACTTGACCCACACTAGAACATTCATCCTAACTATCACCAAGCCCAACCAATAAGACCAAAAATGTGCTCTCAACATGATCCACATTAATCAAAGGTAACTGCCCCAAACAAAGCTCTAGAAAATCATCTGTTACATTGTCTTCATAGTGGGAAATAGTTGCCTTAAAATCACCTATAGATGTAGCATTGCCCTCATGATGTCCGACTGAAGCATAACTGATGTAGAGCACACGGCGTAAACCAAACACTTATCAATTTTTGGATTCTTTTGACCCTGTCGAACCCTTTGAATTCACTATCGGCAAGACCAATTACCATCAGCAGCTTCAATAACCATTCTTTCGATACGCCGATATACTTCAACCGTCGGTATGACCTTCACTATTGGCGAGCTTGAGAGCTACTCAGCCGATACACACTGATCACTCTGATATACCTTGGAACCATATTTGTCACCCAGACTCCTTTCATCGGTGAATGCCTACGAACTTAGGCTGATGTACTGACAGACACACACAACGTCAACCTTGACTTTCTCTGTCGGAAACACAATCACTATCGTCCATGTTAGGGTTTTTTTATGCCGATACTCCTATATGCCATTGCACAGTTTGCCTTCACTGAACCCTAGCACATGGAGATGCTAAGTGATCTACTGTGCACAACTAAATTTGGTCCTCTACGCCACCGAATCATGAAAAAAAATAGAAACAAAACAAATATGGTAGAACGAAGCCATTCCACTTATTTCAACAGAAATCTTATTAGTGGAATGCTTTAAATCGACATATTGCAACAATGGGAAAACACAGAACGGAAAGGAAATCTACAGCTAACAAACTTGCAATTATAGAGAACAAAAATTGAAATGACGGAACATAATATCTTTATTTCTCTTTGAAACAATGTTCAACCATAGTCAACCTCCTCTCTATGATCTGATTACATTCTATCACAATATCATATGACTGATTACAACCTCAAACCTTAATACTTAATTTTTTTCATTTCCCTGGTTTTTATAGATTTGCCCAGAGTAGTACCAAACTAACTCCAAGTGGCTGGGAGATCGATTCCAAGTGGCTGGGAAACACTACTGCCTATTTTTGGCATTATTGCTATTTTTAGCATTATGCAATTACAATTGACAAATGTCACTTGGGACTTACAAAATGAACCTAGATTTATTCCACTTGGACTCACACATGGCACTAGGCCTTACAATTGGTCACTTGGACCTTATATAATGCCAAAACATCAAAATGAACATGAAATTAATTAAAGTATCTAGGTACCCCTGCATTATACTCCCGGGGTTAACAGAACTCAAGTCCCTTGAGGAACCAAGTCTAAAATATTAACCCCATGCTTGATGATGTCTTCGTCGCTCATCCAGGTTGCATCCTCATCAGGTAAACCACGCCATTTGACCAGATACTGCTTGTAGGTTTTATGTCTGGGCATCTTCTGAACTTTAGTGTCCAAAATACATTCCAACTGTACTGGCTGACTTGTGGAAAATCAGAAATCCATTTAGCATCCCCTGCTCCTGTCACATCTGAAACTGTAACATTGTCTCCCCTGAATGGAAACAGTTCTGACACATTGAAAATGGGTGATATTGCTAAATCTGGAGGAAGTTCAATTTTGTATGCATTAGGCCCAAATTTGTGTACAATCTTGCATGGACCTATCTTCTTCATAAGAAGCTTTGTGGGTTGCCCCTTTGGAAGTCTTTCCTTCTTCAGATATGCCATTACCAGATCCCCAACTTTGTATTGGATATCCCTTTTCTTCTGATCATCTCTCTCTCTATATTTCCCTGTGTTCTTCTGGATAGTTTCTCGTACAGCATCATGGATATCCTTCATGCTGATTGCAAAATCTTCTCCTTGTGCACTCCTTTTCTCCATGTTCTGGAGATCCTTGAGCTCCAAAATTCCTCTAGGATGAATCCCATATACAACTTCAAAAGGGCTCTTTCCTGTGCTCCTATTAACATAATTGTTATATGCAAACTCTACTTGTGGGATGATCATATCCCATGCTTCTCCATGCTATTTAGTCAAACACATCAAAAGATTACCCAGTGATCTATTCATGACCTTAGTTTGTCCATCTGCCTAAGGGTGATAGTTTGACGTGAAAGATAATTGAGTGTCTAATTTCTTCCACAATGTATGCCAAAAATGTCCCACAAACTTGGGATCTTTGTCAGTGACAATATTCAATGGCAAACCATGAATTCAAACTATTTCTTTAAAGAATAGACCAGCAATGTGTGAAGCATCATTGGTACATTTGCATGGCACAAAATGAGCCATTTTACTGAATATACCAACTACAACAAATACACTATCAAAACCTCTTTGAGTCCGGGGAAGACCCAAAACAAAATCCATACTTATACACTCCCATGGCCTTTACGGAATAGGAAGTGGTTGATAGAGACTTGCATTGGATGAAGTCCCTTTGGCTCTCTGGCAAATGTGACAACTATCTACAAATTTTTTGACATCTGTTTGCATCTTAGGCTAGAAGTAAAACCTTCTCACTTGTTCCAATGTCTTGTCTAGTCCAAAATGACCTCCAAGACTACCGCAATGTTTCTCTTTTATGATGTTCTCCCTCATGGAACATCTAGGCACACACACTTGGCTGCCTTTGAACAGTAACCCCTGCTATAGTAAAAATTTAGAAAAATTAGAGTGATAGGAATCTAAAAATTGTGAACAAACTGCGTATATCTCCTTGAAGTCCTCATCATCCTGGTACATATTCTTGAAAGAATCCACTCCCACACTTTGCAACTAGATTTCCTATATAGTGCACACTCTTCTGCTCAGAGCATCTTCCACCTTTTTGGCTTGTCCCTTCTTATGTTTGATGGAAAAAGTATATACCTGGAGTTGTTCGACTCACTTCATATACCTATGATTTAGCTTCTCCTGTGAATTCAAAAAACTCAGAGCATGGTTGTCAGTATAAACAATGAATTCCTTGGGCAAGAGATAATGTCTCCAATTTTTCAATGCTTGAACCATTGCATACAATTCTAGATCATATGTGGAATACATTCATTTAGCTTCATTCAGCTTTTAAGTAAAGAAAGCAATAGGTCTGCCTTCCTGACTCAAGACAGCACCAATGACAAGGTTACTAGCATCACATTCCACAGTAAACAACTTATTAAAATTAGGCAAAACCAAAATGGGTTTCTCTGCTATTTTCTATTTGAGAATCTCAAAAGACTCATCAGTTGCTCTATTCCAAACAAACTTACATTTATGTCCTCCTTTTATGGTATCTAGAATGGGTGCACAAACATGACTGAATCCTCTTATAAATTTCCTATAAAAAGTTGCCAACCCATGAAAACTTCTTACATCACTTACTATTTTAGGTGCTGGCCAAGACAAAATAGCAATTACCTTCTCTAGATCCATTTTCAAATCACCCTGGGATATCACAAATCCAAGGTATGTGAGCTCTTCCTTCATGAAGATACTCTTCTCCATATTGATCATCAGTTTCTTCTCATGCAGCTTCTTCAACACCTGTTCCAAATGTTGCAAATGTTCTTCTTTTGTCTTGTTGAAAATTAGAATATCGTCAAGATAGACAACAATAACTTTACCAATAAAATCCTTCAATACCTCATTCATTAGACGCATGAAAGTACTAGGAGCATTAGATAAACCAAATGGCATCACCAACCACTCATAAAGACCTTCATTAGTCTTAAAGGCTATCTTCCATTCATCCCCTTGTCTAATCCTAATTTGATGGTATCCACTCTTGAGATCAATTTTAGAAAAGTACTGAGCTCCTCCCAAACAATCCATGAGGTCCTCTATTCTGGGCATAGGAAACCTATATCTGATGGTGATCTTATTTATGGCTCTCAAATCAATACATAACCTCCATTTGCCATCCTTCTTGGGAGCTAAAACTGTGGGTACAGCAAATGGACTAAGACTTTTCCTCACCAGGCCTTTATCCAACAGTTCTTGTACTTGCTTAGCAATCTCCTCATTCTGATTAGGTGTCATTTTATAAACTGGTTTATTTGACAATGAGGATCCTAGGATGAAGTCAATCTGATGACTTATGTCTCTCACAGGGTGTAGTACATTAGGCATATCCTCCACCATGATACCCTTATATTTGTCTAACAATTCCTGCACTTCCTTAAGGACTTTTTCCTTGTTGTTTTTAGATAAATCAGAATTGTCTTTAGGTTTCAAAATCAAAGCATACACTTGGGTTCCCTCTTCTTTTAGATTATGGAGAAACTCTTTCCCACTCATTAACATGATGCTTGAGCCTACATTCTTGTCTACACCCTCTTTTGGTAAAGGATACATCTTATACTCTCAACCATTCTTAGTGATCACAAAGGAATTCAACTTACCATCATGCTAGGCTTTTACATCATACTGCCAAGGTATACCTAACAATAAATGGCATGCATCCATGGGAATTATATCACACAAAAGTTTATCCCCATATTCCCCTATCTGAAATTCTACCCAAGCTTGTTCATCGACCAAGACTTGTTGCCCTTTGTTCAGCTAGGACACTTTGTATGGACTAACATGTGGTAATCTTTTCAAATTCAGTTTCTCTACCATTTCTACTAAAACTAAATTTTTAGTTGAGCCAGAGTCAACAATTATATTACACCTTTTGCCAGAAACTTTACACAAAGTTTTGAATAGTGTCTTCCTCTAGGGTGGTTCCTTGTTTTGTGGTACCTTCAGCATTGTTCTTCTCATCATGAGATTCTCTCCATTTTGTGTTGGAGCTATGCTTCCAATAGGTGAGTTCACACCTTGACAATATTCTTCTTTAATCAGTTGGCTCCTTCTCTCTCCTCCATGAGAGCTTGAGGCTTTCTCCGGACACTTGCCTGTTGTGTGCCTAATTTGGTTACAATTATAACATCTTCTCGTGAAGATGTTAGGACCTTTGCCTGGTCCACCAAATTTGCCTCTCCCATTGGGTCTCCTTCCTTTGAAACCCTCTCTGGAACCAGATTCTCCACTGTATTCTTGCTGACTAGACTCCCGTTGAGTCTTCTAGAACTGATTTCTACCACCAAAGCTATTTCTGCCCCTGGAATTTCTTCCACCTCTGCCTTTGTTCTATTGGTCTCCCTTTCTTTTTTGCTTCTCTTCTACTCTCAGTACCACCTAGAAACATTTGTCCACAGTTTCTAGTGTCAAGATGATAATCTCATCTTGTATACTATACTTCAGGCCATTAATATACTTGGCAACTCTTCCTTTTTCATCCTCAGCATGACCACACCTTAGAGACAATTTGTGAAATTCGTCTGTATAGGTGGATACATCCATATCCTTCTGCCTGAGGTTTTGCATTTTCTTGTATATCTGCACTTCATAATCTGCTGGTAGGAACTGAGCCTTGATCCTCTCTACCATCTGACTCTAGGATGAGATCATGCTCTTGCTACTCTTCACCCTTTCTCCCTGGGTGTAGTTCCACCATGTGAGTGCAACGCCCTTCAATTTCATCTTTGCAAACTTGACTCTTCTATTCTTTGGTACCTCCTTGTACTCAAAATAATTATTCCTGGCATCGATCCATTCAATGACTTCTTCTGTGTCCATCTTTCCACTAAACATCAGAATCTCCATTTTTTGCCTTGGACAACTCCTTACCAAGTGATTTTATGGCCTCCAAAAATTGTTTTTGTTTTGGGGTTGTTTCCTCTTCCCCATCTTCTTCTTCTTCATCAGACTCGTATGATTTCCTACCTTTTCCTAAGGTCTTCAACTTAGCCTGGAGTGCTTCCTTGACTCTAGTCTTGATAATCTCCTCCATCTCCTTAAATTTCTTGACCACTTCAGTGGTCATCCCCTTTGGAGGCATATCACTAGCCCCTCCTTTGCTTTCTCTGTCTAACATAAACATTCACAAACAACACCAACACTTCTGCAGACCTTTCGATAGCTCTGATACCAAAATGATGCAGAGCACACAACAGAAATCAAACACTTATCAATTTTTGGATTTTTTTGACCCCATCGAACCCTTTGAATTCACTATCGGCAAGACCAATTACCATCAGCAGCTTCAATAACCATTCTTCCGATACACCAATATACTTCAACCATTAGTATGACCTTCACTATCGGCAAGCTTGAGAGCTACTCCACCGATACACACTGATCACTCCAATATACCTTCGAACCATATTTGTTGCCCAGACTCCTTTCATCGGTGAATGCCTACGAACTCAGGCTGATGTACTGACAGACACACTCCAGCGTCAACCTCGACTTTCTCTTTCAGCAACACAATCACTATCAGCCATGTTAGGGTTTTCTACCTGATACTGCTATATGCCATTGCACAGTCTGCCTTCACCGAACCCTAGCACATGGAGATGCTAGGCGATCTACTGTACACAACCAAATTTGGTCATCTACACCGTTGAATCATGAAACAAAACAAATATGGTACAATGAAGCCATTCCACTAATTTCGACAGAAATCTTATCAGTGGAATGCTTCAAATTGACATATTGCAACAATGGGAAAACACAGAATGGAAAGGAAATCTACAGCTAACAAACTTGCAATTATAGAGAACAGGAATCAAAATGACGGAACAAAATATCTTTATTTCTCTTTGAAACAATGTTCAACCATACTCAACCTCCTCTCTGCAATCTGATTACATTTGATCACAATATCATATGACTGATTACAACCTCAAACCCTAATACTTGATCTTGTTCATTTCCCTGGTTTTTATAGATTTGCCCTGAGTAGTACCAAACTGACTCCAAGAGGCTGGGAGATCGATTCCAAGCGGCTGAGAAACACTACTACCTATTTTTGGCATTATTGCTATTTTTAGCATTATGCGATTACAATTGACAAATGTCAGTTGGGACTTACTAAATGAACCTAGATTTATTCCACTCAGACTCACACATGGCGCTAGGCCTTACAATTGGTCACTTGGACCTTATACAACACCAGAACATCAAAATGAACATGAAATTAATTAAAGTATCTAGGTGTCCCTGCACCAATAACTCACATCATCCTCATGTAGACAAGTGCCAATGACCTCAATGTCATCATCAGGGATAAATTAGGGTAACACACCAAACAAGAGACCAATCTCTTGCTCACCCTCAACATCATTTTCTATAAATCCCTCTCCTTCCACTTGCTGTCCACAGGTAGCCATGTCATAAAGCCTATGACCTTCAACCTCCAAAGATGACAACTCAAATCCAATGAGCCCAAAGTAATCTTCAAAAAGAGGATTATCCATGCACCAATGATAATCGTACACAATGCTATTTGACAGACTTGCATGCACCTCATAGAGGGTATTATCTGTTATGCTCATCTCTTCATCGTCATTTACTTCATCAATATATGTATGCACTGCATAATCAACTATCTGAGATGATTCATTCAAAGCCTCACTTGCATACATACCTTCAAGGTGGTCTACAATACTACAATAGGTAGCTGGGTCAAAAATCACTTCACTAGATTGAAAGCCATCATTGATTTGTTCATCTTTATTATTTACTGATGACTAATCCAATCTAAGGTAGGTGAAATCACTACTATTTTCATCTAGATTGCTCTCATACATTGCACCAACACCTTCCTCTACCCTTCTACATACACAATCATCACTTGATATTATGTCTAGATCATATGAAACATCCACATCCTTGCTATCTACAATAGCCTGTTCATATTCAACTACCTCTACATCTGAGTATATAGATTTTGCAATCATATCCTACTTAACCTTGTCAACATAATCAATGAACACATAGGCCTGTTGCAAACCCCCTATATTGAATTCCTCCCATATAGAACTTGAGCCTATGGAATCATTATAAGCTCTCAAATATATGTGAAAACACGCAGGAAGATCAGGTCTGAATTTTTTTTGGATGTGAAATAGGGCCATTGCAAATCTATGGCTGAGCTCCATGCTAGACTCTCCTTCTTGCCTTCTGACTCTTCTAGTTTTTGGACAAGAAAAAAAGGGTCTAGACTACTTGCATAGTCCTCGAAGGCAACCACCAACTGATCCCAGGAAGCAAAATGCTGGTTAGGGAAAGTAACTGGAAACACTTCCATGCTATTCCACATAAAGATCTTACAAAACTCTCATCCACATATCCTAATAGCCAAATTGAAATTTATCCATGAAATATGAAAATGCATCAATGTGTGCCTTCCCATTGAAAACTTCACACCCATCAAATAATGACATCTGATTGTAAATCTTTTTGGGCATTTCATTTTGTATAAGACCTATTCTTAGGTATTTATGATAGAAAAATCAAATAAATTCACTTTACGAAGTTTGTAGTGATTTTGGGTGTTATTCGATGTTCTTAGTTTTTGTGGGTTTAGCATAAAACTTGTTGTATGAACTCATATTGTTTGCTTCTGTTGTAATTTAGTGTCTTAGACCTGATTACATGTTAAATTATATGATAAATTCAATGCAAAAGTGTTTTGGAGAAGTTTCATGTTTTTGGGTGTGATTTATGTGTAAGACTAGATAGCTAGTCTAGTCAAATTTGATGTGGATTTGTGGAGTTGTTCAAATTCATTTTCACATATGAATTTATTAATTGATTTTCAGTTGGGACATTATAGGAAAGGTGCTAGTTGTGACATTTTTTATTCCATATCTTGTGGGGCTGAACAGACTATGCCAATGCATCAGGGTGGGCAAGTAAATGTCAGGGGAGGTCTCGTTTCATACGTGAAGTGTCCCAGTCATTTTAGGCAACAAGCTACCGACAAAGTCCCTTAAGATCCTTAAGACCAAAAAACTATCAAACTTTGATGTAGCAGTTCTCAGAATTGGTGACAACTAGGAATGTTTTGTTTGGACCTACAAGTGCATGTGGGGTCCATCCACAATAACCTCTCTCAATTTTAGTCAACTCCAATTTGTTTGACTGTGTCAAAATCAAATACATTCTTAAAATGCTTCAATTTGATGTAGTAGAAAGGTGCTAGGAGTGACATTTTGCATTCCATAGCTCATGAGGCCGAATGGACTACGCCAACACATCGGGGTGGGCAGGTAAATGGTAGGGGAGGTCTTGTTTCATGTGCCAAGTGTTCCAGTTGTTTTCAGCTATAAGTTACTGACAAAGTCAAAAGTTGCTAGGACTAAAATTTTGCATTCCACAGGTCAGGGGCTAAACTGATTGCACCAACACATCGAGGTGGATGGGTAAATTCTAGGGGAGGTCTCATTTTGTGTGTAAAGCATCCCAGTCGTTCCAAGCTATAAGCTACTGACAAAGTGACTTTACTGGCAACTTACAACTCAGAAGAATTGGGAGCCTTAGCACACAAAATGAGACATCCCCTAGCATTTACCTACCCACCCCCATGTGTTGGCACAATCGGTTTGGCCCCATGACCTGTGGAATGCAAAATTTTAGTCCTAGCAACTTTCAACTTTGTCAGTAGCTTGTAGCTCAGAACGACTGGGACGCTTGGCACATAAAACAAGACCTCCCCTACCATTTACCCTCTGATGTGTTGGTGCAGTCTATTCAGCCTCATGAGATATGAAATGCAAAATGTCACCCCTAGCCCCTTTCCACTGCATCCATCTAAAGCATTTTACAAGAATGCGTTTGATTTCGGCACGGTCAAATAGACTGGAGTTAACCAAAACTAAGAGAAGTTATTATGGATGGACCCCACATGCACCTATAGGTCCAAACAGAATGTTCTCATCTGTCACAAATTCTAAGAACTACTTCATCAAAGTCTGATAGTTTTTTGGTCTTAGGGATCTTAAGGGACTTTGCCACTAGCTTGTTGCCCAGAATGACTACTTTTAGCATTGAGGAGTATACTTGGAAAGGTGTCTCATTGGTTCTTTGGTTACATGGCTTGCATAGAAAGGTTTGATGTTTTTTTGGGCTTATATTATCATTTTAAATAAAGATGGATTAATCCATCTTATGGCAATTTGATATCTAGTAGTAGGTGGTCTCTTGTACCATTGGATCCATTTAACTTTAAGACCTCCATCGCAATGAAGCTACCTACATTTAGATGGATGCATGAACATGTCAGTTTGTGTGTGTGTGTGCGTGTGTTTTTTGAGGGTTATAAGGGTTGAATAAGGTCTATTTATCTTTGTTGGGCTCTCTAATTCTTCCAATCACCATGATATTTCATAAACTACCTTGAAAACCCTTTATCCAACCTAAGTAGTTATTAAAAAAATCTTGATTCATTCATGTAATCTTTTATAGGTCATTAAAATGACCCTTAAATAATAGACCACCCTCCACAACTATCCTACACCCTTTATCAGCCCTAAAGAAACCATTCAGACCTTTATTGTGCTTTGGTTTAAACCTTCATGCAAGTGTCATCATTGTAGGATAGCAGTTATCCAAGAGTTGTAACTATTATAACAATTATTATAATGCTTCCATGCCCTTGTTTTCACTATATATCTAACCCACACTCTTGGAGTGCAACTTAAGGACCTCTGATAGACATATAGAGTGTGTATCTATTTTAAGTCTTTGTGAGAGGTTATCATGTTTTGAAAGGTTGACAGTCACAACAAGAAGGAAGCTCATCACTGTCACAATTTTATAATAGTCATAAA
Source organism: Cunninghamia lanceolata (assembly GCA_027924645.1). Lineage (NCBI taxonomy): Eukaryota > Viridiplantae > Streptophyta > Pinopsida > Cupressales > Cupressaceae > Cunninghamia > Cunninghamia lanceolata. The sequence continues at coordinate 9,681,098 of BSBN01000937.1, read as the reverse complement.
CATTGTCACCCCCATCAATCATGCCTAAATGCCTATGAGATCTTTTTGTCAAACCCTAAGTAATTTTCTTGACATGCAATTTGAATGGAAAATGATTACAATTGAGAAACTCTAGTGGACTATCCCAGTAATCTTCAACTTAGGAAGAGAGCTAAATATCATGTCAAGATCCAATCTTGAGAGTATTATCAAAGTCCTTTATGACTTTATGGTTATTTGATTTGGTAGAAGGTCATTTGATTGAGGGGCAGTCTACTAGGACAACCATAAGTGTGAATGTTGTCATGTCCAAGAATAAATGAGATAGTCATGAGAAGAATAGGAAGTAGATTTACCACATCATGGTGAAGAATATAATAGGAAATTGACACACAAGTTTATATATATTGTCAAAGAGGAAGTGTAAATGGAACCTAGGAGTGTCATCTTGAGAATCCATTGAAATGTTTATATAGGGATAAGACCATATAGTTTTGACCAATAAAGGGACAGTGACAAGTAAGTGTAAGGTAGATCTAAGATGGTGACAACTTCAAGGCCATGGAGTCACTTGGAATGAGTTTCTAACATGAGGTACAGTCATGAAGTGTTGAAGAAGGATTAATGTATGAGTGAGAGGATGCTCTTAAGGTCTAATACTACCATGAAGACTAAAGCTCAGTTGATAGTCTACTTGGACAATCATAAATCATAAGGCATAGTTCATTAGGCATTAAAACATCTTGTGAAAAGGAGAATATGGGATAGCTATGTGATTGATATGAATTCTATATAAAACTCCCATCATATTGTCATAGTCCCATAAAAAAAATTGTCATAAGGTTTGTCATGACCATAAAAATAGAATAATTCACAATGAATGCAAATTTTACCAACATTACCAAGGACTATTATACTAGTTATAATAATAATTTTGTTGAAAGAACAATCCTTATATTCTTAGTGATAGTTTATAGGAGAGTTATACTGGTCCAAGGTTAGCATGATATTATGCTCTCTAAGTTCTATTAAGGAGGGGTTGTCTTGAAATAATTATGGTTGTTACTAAATGTTGTTAGAAAAGGCTAATCACTATCCATCTTGAGAATAACATGAACAGTCTTAAAATTGCATAAGAATAGTCCTGGATCAGCAACATGTACCCTGTAATAGCCCACAAAGTATAATCAATCCTAAATACAACTCAATCACTTGTCAAAATTTGAAAGAAGAGGAGTGTACATAAGGATCCAAGTTTGTAGAGCAGTCCTTGTTCATCCAAAAGAATAATAATATAGTTACAAAACTAAATTTTAATAGTCCTATCACACAAGGGACAACCATGGTGATTTTGATTTTTGAGTTTGATTGAGCTCACATAATGAATTAAAGGATCATTTTCAATATGGTTGAAGACTTGGGATGGTGGAAAAGATGACAAGAATCATGAAGATCCGTGGAGAAAACCAAGAAGAACAAGAGGATACAAGAAGAACTATTGTAGTTCAAACTATCCTAGTAGACATGTATGCAAAGTGTAGAATGATAGACAAGGCTTGTGAACTATTTGATAGAACAACTCAGATAGATGTCATCTCATGAAATGCAATGATTGCAAGATTACTATCAATACTAGTATCAAGATTATAGGACTGTTATAGGACTTTTATAGGATTGTTATAGGTTGGACAAGTGACAAGAAAAACCACAATTGGTTTTGGTAAAGGACGACAGGTTGGGGTGGGTCTAAGTTTGCAAGAATGGAAAGTAAGGAAGCATAGGCAAGGCACATGAACTGTTTGGTGGAATACCTCAAAGAAATGAGAATTTTGTCAGATGTTGTAATTGCAATTACCATGTGACACATGTATGTAATATGTGAAAGCATAGACCAAATTTGGACTCAATTACTCTTTAAAATTCCCTCTCCCTTTTCATACAAATCATTTAGACTCGACTCATCTTCCATCTTCGTATTCGTTCTCTTTTAGCCCCACAACTAATCTACCTCTCGGGGGGGCCGAGGTAGGCCCCCCCTACTGTCTATAGGGATTCCCCCTCTAGGGGTAGAAAGTACCCCCTCTAGGGTGGGCGGGTGGATTGAGTCCAAATTTGGTCTATGCTTTCACATATTACATACATGTATCACATGGTAATTACAATTACAACATCTGACAAAATTCTCATTTCTTTGAGGTATTCCACCAAATAGTTCATGTGCCTTGCCTATGCTTCCTTACTTTGCATTCTTGTAAAATTAGACCCACCCTAACCTGTCCTCCTTTACCAAAACCAATTGTGGTTTTTCTCGTCACTTGTCCAACCTATAACAATCCTATAAAAGTCCTATAACAGTCCTATAATCGTGATACTAGTCTTGATAGTAGTCTTGCAATGATTGCATTCCATGAGATGAACTCTATTTGAGTTGTTCTATCAAACAATTCATGTGCCTTGTCTATCATTCCACACTTTGCATACATGTCTACTAGGATAGTTTGAACTACAATAGTTCTTCTTGTATCCTCTTGTTCTTCTTGGTTTTCTCCATGGATCTTCATGATTCTTGTCATCTTTTCCATCATCCCAAGTCTTCAACCATATTGAAAATGATCCTTTAATTCATTATGTGAGCTCAATCAAACTTAGAAATCAAAATCACCATGGTTGTCCCTTGTGTGATAGGACTATTAAAATTCAGTATTGTAACTATCTTATTATTCTTTTGGATGAACAAGGATTGCTCTACAAACTTGGATCCTTATGTACACTCCTCTTCTTTCAAATTTTGACAAGTGATTGAGTTGTATTTGGGATTCATTATTCTTTGTGGGCTATCACAGGGTACATGTTGCTAATCCAGGACTATTCTTATGCAATTTTAAGATTGTTCATGTTATTCTCAAGATGGATAGTGATTAGCCTTTTCTCACAACATTTGTTAACAACCATAATTATTTCAAGACAACCCCTCCTTAATAGAACTTAGAGAGCATAATATCATGCTAACCTTGGTATGACTCTCCTAGAAACTATCACTAAGAATATAAGGATTGTCCTTACAACAACATTATTATTATAACTAGTATAACAGTCCTTGGTCATGTTGGCAAAAATTGCATTCATTGTGAATTATTCTATTTTTATGGTCACGAAAAACCTTTTGACAATTTTGTTAATGGAACTATGACAATATGATATGAGTTTTATCTAGAATTCACATCAATCACATAGCTATCCCATATTCTCCTTTTCACAAGATGTTTTAATGCCTAATGAACTATGCCTTATGATTTATGATTATCCAAGTAGAATATCAACTGAGCTTTAGTCTTCATGGAAGTATTAGACCTTAAGAGCATCCTCTCACTCATACATTAATCCTTCTTCAACACTTCATGACTGTACCTCATTTTAGCAACTCATTCCAAGTGACTCCATGGCCTTGAAGTTGTCTCCATCTTAGATCTACCTTACACTTACTTGTGACTATCCCTTTATTGGTCAAGACTATATGGTCTTATCCCTATTTAAACATTTCAATGTACTCTCAAGATGACACTCTTAGGGTCCATTTACACTTCCTCTTTGACAATATATATAAACTTGTGTGTCCATTGCCTATGATATTCTTCACCATGATGTGGTAAATCTACTTCCTATTCTTCTCACGACTGTCTCATTTATTCTTGGACATGACAACATTCACAATTATGGTTGTTCTAGCAGACTGCCCCTCAATCAAATGACCTTCTACCAAATCAAATGGCAATAATGTCATAAAGGACTCTAATAATACTCTCAAGATAGGATCTTGACATGATATTTAGCTCTCTTCCTAAGTTGAAGATTTCTAGGATAGTCCACTAGAGCTTCTCAACTGTGATCATTTTCCATCCAAATTGCATGTCAAGAAAATTACTTAGGGTTTGACAGAGAGATCACACAGGCATTTAGGCATGATTAATGGGGGTGATAGTATTTATGACTATTATAAAAATGTGATAGTGATGCGATTCCTTCTTGTTGTGATAGTCAACCTTTCAAAACATGATAACCTCTCATAAAGACTTAAAATAGATACACACTGTATATGTCTATCAGAGGTCCTTAAGTTGCACTCCACCAGTGTGGGTTAGATATATAGTGAAAATAAGGGCATGGAAGCATTATTATAATTGTTATAATGGTTACAACTCTTGGATAACCGCTGTCCTCCAATGATGACACTTGCATGAAGGTTTAAACCAAAGCACAATAAAGGTTTGCATGGTTGCTTTAGGGCTGATAAAGGGTGTAAGATAGTTGTGGAGGGTGGTCTATTATTTAAGTGTCATTTTAATGACCTATAAAGGATTACGTGAATGAATCAAGATTGTTTTAATAACTACTTAGGTTGGGTGAAGGGTTTTCAAGGTAGTTTATAAAATATCATGGTGATTGGAAGAATTAGAGAGCCCAATAAAGATAAATAGACCTTATTCAACCCTTTTAACCCTCACAAAACACACACACACACACACACATAAAATGACATGTTCATGCATCCATCTAAATGTAGGTAGCTTCATTGCAATGGAGGTCTTAAATTTAAATGGATCCAATGGTACAAGAGACCACCTACTACCAGATATCAAATTGCCATAAGATGGATTAACCCATCTTTATTTAAAATGATAATATACGCCCAAAAAAACATCAAAACTTTCTATGCAAGCCAAGTAACCAAAGAACCAATGAGACACCTTTCCAAATATACTCCTCAATGCTAAAAGTAGTCATTCTAGGCAATAGGCTACCGGTAAAGTCCCTTAAGATCCATAAGACCAAAAAACTATCAAACTTTGATGGAGTAGTTCTCAGAATTCATGACAGATGGGAATGTTTTGTTTGGACCTACAGGTGCATGTGGGGTCCATCTAGAATAACCTCTCTAAGTTTTGGTCAACTCCAGTCTATTTGACCATGTTGAAATCAAACACATTCTTATAAAATGCTTCAGTTTGATGCAGTGGAAAGGGGCTAGGAGTGACATTTTGCATTCCATAGCTCATGAGGCCAAACAGACTACACCAACATGTCGGGGTGGGAAAGTAAATGGTAGGGGAGGTCTTGTTTCATGTGCCAAACATCCTAGTCGTTCTGGGCTATAAGCTACTGACAAAGTCAAAAGTTGCAAACTTAGACCCACCCCAACCTATCCTCCTTTACCAAAACCACAATTGGTTTTGGTAAAGGAGTACAGGTTGGGGTGGATCTAAGTTTGCAAGATTGCAAAGTAAGGAACCATATGCAAGGCACATGAACTGTTTGGTGGAATACCTCAAAGAAATGAGAATTTATCAGATGTTGTAATTGCAATTACCATGTGACACATGTATGTATTATGTGAAAACATAGACCAAATTTGGACTCAATTGGACTCCCAATCATAGGCTAAATTTGAAGGGAAATGACCCTATATCTTACATTGTCATATGTGAAAGCATAGACCAAATTTAGATCACTATGGTTTTGACATCTATCTTCCAATTGAGTCCAAGGTGACGATAGATGTCAAAACCATATTGATCTAAAATTTGGACTCAATATGTGAAAGCATAGACCAAATTTTGTCATCTACAAAACCTTAGGATCTCTCTAGTGCTCCTACAACTTTGCTAGGAACAAATTTATGCCTATCCCAACTCTAAATTTGTTCCTAAATACTATTATTCACCATCAAGTGCTCCTACCTTATAGGACTATTTTAGGACTTTTATAGGACTATTCTAGGACTGTTTTAGGACTGTTCTAGGACCTTTTTAGGATTGTTATAGGACTATTTTAGTTAAAACTATCCTAGTAGACATGTATACAAAGTGTGGAATGATAGACAAGGCACATTAACTGTTTGATAGAACAACTCAGATAGATGTCATCTCATGGAATACAATGATTGTAAGATTACTATCAAGATTAGTATAAGATTATAGGACTATTATTAGTAGCTTCTTGATTCTTGTTCATATTTAAATATTTTACTATTCTTCAATAACTATAAACTTTAACAACAACAACATGACTTCATCAACAAATATTTGACTTTGTTAATGACTACTCAACATCTTCAGCAAGGGAAACTTTGGTAGTAAAGAGCCACTTCTAGAGAAACTGTCAACTTCTACAGTACCTTCTTGATTCTTGTTCATATTTTTATTCTACTACTCTTCAATAACTATCAACTTTAACAACAACAACATGTCTTCATCAACAACTATATGACTTTGTTAATGACTACTCAACTTCATCAACAAGGGAAACATTGGTAGTAGAGAGCCACTTCTAGAGAAACTGTCAACTTCTACAGTAACAAAAAAAATAGGACATGACCCCGATCGTCTAATTATTTCAAATAGATCCAAATTAACTACTTAATTTTAGATCAATATGGTTTTGACATCCATCATCACCTTGTCCACATGATCCATGCGCCACATGCATGTACATATGTGTATGTGCCTTCTCCAATTCAATAAAGTAATTTATTCAAAGTCTTTAATGCCTTTGAATATATACATTTGGATTCTAGACTAGGGATTCATTTTATTATTCTATAGACTTGTGAATTACCATCTAATTTGAATGTTTACATTCTAATCCACCTAGGTAGATCAACTTAATAAAGCTCCATACAAACCATTATTTGATTTGAGTAATTTTACTTTGGACACATTTGTGAAGACTCCTAAAGAGCCTCCATATAAATTGTAAAGATGATATAGCCTCCATATAAGCATAAAGATGATATATAATTTTAGTTTGTTGAAGGCCATGTTTCACTCATTGATGAGGACTCTGCTACACCTTTAAAGTTGAGTCCTTTGTTTTGAACTTTGAACCATGCAAAGAGGCAAGTGAATTGTAATGCTTAAGTAAACACTAGTCTCAACATGATGTAGTTCAACTTGATGACATGTCTAAATGTGAAACATTTTAGTTTGTGTTGCATGAGGACTTCCTTATTCATGCATATCGAATTTCTAATTAGGTATATTTTTCTAAAGTGTATGAGTTTGAGGCTTTCAATTTTTGTATCAGACTCACTTGAAGATGCTAGCAGCCATGTGAACATGATTAATATGGGATCCAATAGTTGTCATTTTCCTATTCATTTGGAGTCGATTGTTGGCCCTTATGATTCTTTACATCATGTTGGCCTAGCATTTGAATAGTTGCTTCATGACATGGATGGGAATAGATCATACTCCTACTACCTAATATCGCTAAATTATATTGATGACTCTAATGATTTTGACTAATACCTTTAAGAAGTAGTGTCATGGTCATGTTTGGATGTGCAAGATACTTCATGCCAAGTAGTTAAAAGGTGGATACATAATCAAGTCAAGATTGGGAATCTCATTCATGAAGGTTAATTTTTTTACAACTTGGGAAGAGATGTACTTTAGTTTATCTATTGTAGAATGCAAATGAATCTCCCCACAAGTCTTGACTTGCAACATGTTCTTGATGTTATTTGCATGACATGCTTAATTTGTTTTCTCGTATGCCTTTAGGTCATTTAGTTGCAAGTTTTCATTTTTATGCTTTGTTCTAAGGGTTGTAAGTTGTGTTCCCTTTATCCTTGTCTATAAATATTGGTGTGTGTTTGTGTATCACCCCTATGTTTTTGGACTTCCCCTTTTCCTTTTTGGTCTACACCCTAGAAATTTTTTGGATTTTCATAGTGTCAGCATGTGATACTCATCCTCAACCATAGCTTATGTTGGCATTATTTTTTGTCTAACCTTCTGATATGCATATGTGATCTTCTAACTTGTATGAACCTTGTTGTATTTGTTTTTATGCTTCAATTCTCAGTTTAGATGTTCATTGTTATTCTCCATCATTAAGGTTTCATTTTGAGCATAAGCCTCTTACGGTTAGGGTTTAAGTTGTACATTTTCTCATTGCATGCACACCCTTATTCTAAGTGTTCCTTGATGTTTATATATCTCTTTACATGGCTCTATGTAATATACATGGACCATTTGTATCATGACACGTGTTATCCTAGTGATGCCAACGTTGGTGGGCTTTGATGCTTATTTGTCATGGGTGTATGGTCTCTCATGTGGCTTATGTGGATTCATTATTGGCTCTTTGCTTGCCATGTATTTCCTTTGATGGTGATGGGCCCAAGCATTTATTATGTTGGCTTTACAATATGAGGTGTCATTCCAACTTGGTGGTGACTATTCTCCTACAAGATAGTCGGGTGTACTTCATGGTAGAGCCCTCATGTCATAAGAACACATAAAACCAAAACTTTTGAACACTTAGTTTTGGGCAGCCCCAAAATGCCAGAAATGGATATCCATTTTTAGCTTCCAAAATGGATATCTATTTTGCAAGTAAAATGGATATCCATTTTTCTTTGGTAACAAAGAAATATGGATATCCATTTTCGTTGTTGAATTTTCATGGATTCTAACATGTTTTCATGTTTCAATCTCTTCTTCGAACTTCATCCTTCATGCTGACGACTTTTTTCTATGCAAAATTGATAAAACGAAAAGGGTTTATTGAATAAATTGTCAACTTTCTAAAAATATAAGATTTTTTTGGTTATCATTTTATTAAATAATTATTAATAATTTTCTATATAGTGTGTATCTAAAATCCTGATGGATACACTAATTGAAAAACATCCATAACTTTTAAACTGTTGCACCTTTTTGAGATCCGAAAGCTGCATCACACTCTATGCTTTTCTAGCTATAGGTTAAAAAAAAAAAAATTCAATTCTGATTTTTTTTTTATTGAGTTAGAATGGCTAGACAATTACTTTTTAGTTTTTAAAAAAAGTCACAATAAAAAAATCACAACTAATTATTTTATTGGAAAAAAATTTCAAACAAATATGCATCACATCTCGGCATGAGTCCTCTACTTATTTTGAAAGATTAAAAAAAAAAATTGTTTTCTCATAGTTAGGTTGGCTAGATAGACGCCCACTTTTATTTTTTCTAAAAAATTTAATAGTTGTTCATTGAAATATTCATTTTTCACTAAGTAAATTTAGTTTTTTTAAATAAAAAAATAGTAGCTCATAAACTAGATTCAATTCTCTACAAATTTTGTTCTTACATCTTTTTCAAATTGTGTAGATAATCCATTCAAATTTCACATGAACTTGATTAAGTCTGATTTTTTGTATTTTCATTGCCGCTTAGAGGTATAGTTTGGCCCATCATGATCCTGCACATATGCTTATGCTTTTTGAAGTTTTTCAATGAAGTATTAACTTCATGTTATAATTTGTAGTTGACTTTATATGCATGGTGAAAAGTCACTTAAGTGACCACTTGAGGGTCTTAGACTCATGGGCAACCAACCTTACGCCTTGGCACAACCGACTGGACAGGTTAAACACTTATATCATACCACTCATAATAAAATCAAAGGATGTGATTCAATTAGTGAACTGGTGAGATGTGTAGATCAAATGTTCGCTTTTGAAACTAAGAATGGTTATTTCCTAATGGCTTCACATTGAAAGGCATTTGAATGTCATTGCCTTTGTCTTCAGTTATATACAATTTTGTAACTATTTTGAAGGAACGATGGAAAGAGGAATTCTGCCAGCATATTGAATATATTACAAGTGTGGTCTGGGCTCGGGGTGAGTGTATTGAAGACCTTGATAGTATGTTGTTGTCAAGATAATAAATATATAGAGAGGCTTGCATAACAAAATGTAAAAGAGTTATAATGTGTCTCAATTTCACTGCATTCTTGGAATGTATATCTTTTCTACTATATTGAGAACTTCCTAACTATTGTCTGGGCTCGATGAGAGATGAGTGAAAGTAATGATACTATGTTTTTTGAGAGAGGTAGACTTGAATAAGAGAATATCAATGGATTCCTTTGTTTGACTATATCAACAAATTATGTTTTCTCTGCATAGTTTGGTGTCATCTGAATGTGATCATAGGTGATTGGAGTTTAGTGGGAAGTTAGGATAAAGTCTAAAGTCGTATAATAATGTTTTGAGTGTGAAAATGTCCATGTAATTAAAGATTAACTTTATCTATGGTTGATCATCACAATAGGAAATTATTATTGTGTCATCTATTTGCTCATTCAAAGAGGGTTTTATGAGTATATCAAAATTGGACAGAGTATTGTACACAATGTGAATAAGAAATGACTGTAGAGTATACAATAGCTGATTTGGTCCTTGCAGAGACAAAGAAAGCAGAAGGTATAATGGTCATTGCAGAGGTAAAAGATTTACTTCTCAAAGTATGATAACAAGTCCTTTTTAGAGTTTATTTTGTATTGGCCTTATATAGTTCTTGAGTGCATTGATATGATGATACAAGAACACATGTTTAGTGGTTGTATGTAAGGTAGAGAGATTATGTGATAGGGAGATGATGTATTATGTGAAGATGGGATTCTTGATCTAAGTATGAGTGTCTTTTGGGTTCAGGAGATCTTGTATTGTCCTACTATGCCAAAGTAATGTACTTTTGTGTTGAGTGAATGATGGGATGTTTGGGGAATCATTTTATGTAGAAGAAAGGAGTTTTTGAGTTATTCATGCAGATCTAAGATAGTTGACATGCTTGAGTAAGCAAGTTATAGAATTCATTTATATCATGTGGTATTAATGTAAATAGACTAGTACTATGTATATTTTCATGTTTTGTATTTGGAGTTGGTGCTCCTGGTTTGAGTAGAATTGATGTGATCAGTGAGATCCTTACCAGTGAGGCATGATTGTAATCAGTGAGCTTTTGGTCAATGAGACCTAATAAAGATTTTGGTGAGGTTGGATAGTGGTTTTACCCTATTTAGGGTTTTCCACTTTGAACACTTGTGTCATGGTTTCATGTTTGAGATTCTGTTGCTCTCTATATGTCTGGCATGTTAAGTATTAATTGTTCTTACAACTATTGGGCTGCTTAATGAACTAGTTTTATTAGATCACTGATTTAGCCCCCTCTCAATGATCTATTGTAATCCAACAATTGGTATTAGAGATGCAGGTTCCTAGCTGAAGTCTAATAGACTTGGGTTGATCTTGGCTGTGGATCTTGGTACTGGAATACTATGGAAAAGAATACAAGAAATAAGGGAAGAAGAAATGCTAAGAAAAATGCTTGTCAACAAGCACCATTAAAACCAAATACAAAATGTGATGTATTTGAAAGAAAGGACAACCTAATGATTGAAGATGATGACAAGGAAAGAAAAATTTCACATGAAGAAGAAGAAGTCAAATCTGGTCAAGAAGATGATGGAGAAGTGGTTCTTGAATAAGAACTATTTTATGTCTACAATGTGGTTGAAAAATGAAAGATGAAAACTCCAAGACTAAAGGTACAATTTCGAGAAAAAAAGAATTAAAATACAAGGTACTTTCAGCACTTGAAAAAGTAGAAAAATAGATCATGGATTTAAGGGTACAAGTTGAAGAATCAAACAAACTAATCATTAGCCTAAAAATAGAGATTGAAGAGACCGAAAGGATAGCAAATGTGAAAAAGTCTGTATCTGAAGTCAAAGCAATTGAATGCCAAAAACTAGATGCAGTGATAGTCACTTTAAGAAAAGATTTTGAAAATCTCAAAGTTCAGTTAGAGAAAAGTCAAAAGTTTGAAGATAGCACCAATAGGTTGAATGAGATGTTGAGTAAGAAAAACCATCACAAGGACACTACTAGATTAGGTTTGTTTGATTTACGATAGAAAACTGAGAGTGGGGGTGAATCAGTTGTTACCAAAATCCTATTCCTTATTCACTATAAACCTTCTTATATTTCAATAGCATATCAAAGATTCAATCATGAAAGCATAATGCAATAATTAAAGAGCATAAACAAATTCAACACATATAACACCATGATTTTAATGTGGAAAACCCAGTTAAGGGAAAAACCATGGGGTGACTAACCCAAGATTGTATTCTCTATTAAAAGAATAAGATGAATAAAATGGCACTTTCCAGTTCGAGCTCATTACCCAAGCACACTGCTCACAAGAGGCCCACTGCCTACAAGAGACACACTGTCTACAGAAGAATATAAATATTACATACTTGAATTGGAGATTAGCATCTTCACTATGCCTTAGTGAGTTCCATTTAAGCTCAACACCTCTGCTCTATTTTTTTCTCCTCTTCACTACTATCTTCTCCTCATAACCACATTATCATTTGAATGACTTCTAAACTCTTATTTATACATGACATCAACTTTGGAAGGATCATCAAAGTCGGCACAACATAGACTTATTTTATTATAGAGCAATTACAAAAAAAAAATACAACTTGACTTATTGTTGATGGTGGTTTTAGCACACAGCAACGCAGGTGTGATTGCTGGTTTCACACCTCTCTTGAAAAGTATCTTACCCTAAGTAAGACTATTCCAAGGATAATACAACTAGGTCTTAGCTTGCTTGGAATCTCTTAGTTGGTATGTTCTAGCTGTACCTACAAGGGGTCTTACATGCGATCTACAAATCTTCAGGTTTGGAGCAACAAATACATATAAACCCTTCTGTAATTCTTAGCTGATAAACAAGATAAAGTGCTACTGAAATTCTTATCCTAACAGCTAACAATGGTTTTTAAAGGAAATGCAAAAGATTTAGGGTTTTAGAAGGATCCTAAGTGACATTCACAATGCACGGATCATCTTTAGTAGACAAATACTCCAGAACTTTAAACAGCTTCCTGAGCTACCAAACTGAAATGAATGTTACAGTGCTACAGAAAATGGTGCTATCTTCAATGGAAGTCAAAAGATTTTCAGACCACATTCATTCATTAAATACCCAGTAGACAATGCAACTTAACTTATGAAATGCAGTTGAACTTCAACACGAATAATAAGCCCAGACTAACTTTACATAGCTATTTACCATCAACAAACAACTAAAAGTATGGACTTGGAATATTCATCAAATACTTCAGCAAACCATGAACATTACAAAAGCACAACTAATCTAACTATGGGAGAGCAAGAAGCAAAATATGAAAACCACAATGATTCAACAAAAGATGCAAATTCTCAGAATGACTATAGAAACTTTCTTTGTATTACTTCAAATGGCATAGAGTCAACAATTTGGCATCAAAATTTCTCTTTCAAATAGTGGAAGTGGCAACCCTTTATATAGAAAAGCAGCATGCCCTAGCTTTCAAATGAATAGTGGAGATTAGCTCAACACTGACGGTCCAGATTACATCAATAAAGGCAATTAAAATAGCCCACATCAATTCTCAGATTACATTTTGTCCTTTATGAAAAAAGATGAAAAACAGCCCCCAGATACATTGAATCTAGTCAATTTGACTAGCTAACTCAATACATTAGTAGAAAAGAACATTTTGGAAGAAAGAAAAGACAAAATAGAGTCACATGCTATCCCGAATACAACAACTTACAATTATGATGGGATTTCATCATTAGAATATTCAAAATAACTCAAGACTCCTTATCTAAGTTAATTCTATCTTTGTTGGCCAACTTGTTGCGATAAGTCAACCATGCCTCAAGTGCAGGGTTAATGTCTGAGGGGTCTGGATCCTTCAAATGGTTTATGTGGTAATCAAACACCTCTAGCTCCTGTCTGAATTTGCTATATATTCTTTCTATTTCTGCTCCTACTTTGTCAAATGCCTTAAATTCAGCTTTGAGGTCACTTGCCTTATCCAACCGTTCCTCCATGTTGAGCGTGTCATCTTCAAAAATTATTTTATGCAACTTGTCCTTGCATTTTTTGACATCAAATGGGGCATAATCATCATAGGACTCTTCCCTACAGTCCCTTAAGAAGTCACTAATTTCGTATATAACTGATCTCAATTCTTCATCAACTAGCTTATATGCTTCTTTTATATGCTCAAAGGTTTCCTTTCTCAAAAGTAGCTATTGATACCACTCAATGGGCCTTTGGCAGTTGATTCCCAGTCAAAATATTTTCTACAACCAACGTCTAAGCGGGTAATTCTCTAATACCTTATATCTGGGGATACATATGCGAATAATATTCGTTGAAAGAATCACATTCTTCATGCAAGTCTTTCCATCTCTTGTGCAAATCTACCAATTTTTGGTGTGCTTGAGCAGAGGCACTGATGGCTTCGCATCCCATTTCAAAAACCTTTAGCAACTAATTTTTTGTACCTTTGGATTTTGATCTAACCTCGCCCAACATAGCCATTTCATCAGTAGACAGGAAAGTAGGTATTGTCCTTATATCTCCTCCTGCATCTAATGGCTTTATCAAAAATTGATGACATGCTCGAAGCTCTTCATTTTGTTGTGTCAAGTCTTTCTTGGACATTTCATCTTTATCTAGCTCCTCCAAAATTGATGTGATTGAGCCTTTGAAATCATCCACTCTTTGAGCACGAGTGGCTGGACCTAAATCAATGGTAGATATGACATAATCCTCTGCCCTGACTTGTTCTCTTGCTGTATCAACTGGTGGGACCGCTATTTCTGCTATCCTTGATCCTGATTCATTCTTGAGATCTTAGCCTTTTTGTACTTCTTGGGCTTCTGAGCCTGTGATAGGATAGCACTCAGGTCAAGCTGCATTACTTCCACCTGTGGCTCAGGATATGCCATTATGCTTTGTAGCCATTCAAGAGCAGAAGATTTGTCCAATTCAGAAGCTCCATCCTCATCAATTACTGCTAGTTCTTTGGGCTGCTCTTTAGTTTTCTCTAAACTTTTCTCTTCTTCTTTCTCTTCTCCTGGGGCTAAATTCTCTAGGCTTACCATTACATTCTCCTGTGCAATCTTTAGAATCTCCTCTATTTGATCTTTGTCTTGAGGACTATCAGATATATCAATAACTACCATATTAGCTGAAGGTTCATGGAATTCCTCATTGTTTACTTCAGACAATACCTCCTTTTCTTCCTCAAGTGCTATTTATGGTTCCTTCAGCCCTAATTCGACACATACTTTCTCAATCCTAGGCACTAGTGGTATTGCCAATGAATCTGCAAGCATTTGGGAAATGGGGACAACATAAGAGATGGCTAAGGAAGGTGTGTTGACCTTTGTTAGGTTGGCTAAGACCGGTGATAAAGGGGAAGAAATGACAAGAGGTGAAGGAAAAGGCCATGGAGGCAGTGGAGAAGGAGGTGAAAGGATGGTAGAAATGGGAGGCAATGGTAAAGAAGAAGAAAGTGTAGGTGCAGTGGCAGTGGAAGGATATGAAATGGTGAGAGAGGAGGAAATAGGGCTACTAGAGTCAATGGAAGAAGTTGCCAATGAACAAGAGGTGGTGGCAATGGTAGAAGCAAGAGAGGTGGCAGAAGATGCCTCTTGAGTTATAGAGACTGATGTTATGGATGAGGTGGATGCAGTAGGGGAAGGGGAAATAGAAGGAGAAGTGGTAGTAGAAACAACTAGGGCTGAGGTAGTAGTGCCAACATTTTGTATAGGAGGTTGGGCAGGTGGAGGGTTTGAATCATTCTTAGTTGCAGCATCCTCTTTACTAACCTCTTTTACTTTTACCTTCTTAGCCTTGGAGCTTTCTCCAGCCCCATTTGACATGTCTTTTCTCTTCGAAGTTCTGGTCCTGGTTGAGGGAGGTTGGTCTTTCTTTTGGGGAGACCTTACAGATGGCTTTTTCATCTTCTTTGCTTCTTCTGCCAAAGATGTGTGCTCTTCACTATCTGATTTCTATTTTACAGCTAGCTCTGCCTCATCTATGACATGAATGGGTTCATCCTCTTCTCCCCCTAAATCCTTGTCTAACTCTACTGCTGTATAGGTAAGCTGGACTCCTTGTCCATTCATAATAGCCACTTGAGATCTGACCTAGGTCTTTCTTAATCTAATTGGTTCTCTCATGACAACTTTGAGGGAGCTTTCTTCTGCATTTGCCCAATTTGGCAATGGAATGGGCTGATGGTACTTGGCCTCCCATGGTCCTCTGACCATGACATTTTCATCATCCTACAACTGGTCTGGAACTACCATGATATGAAACCTCTTGATGAAATCCAGAGACAACCTTGCATGTGCTTTCTTCATAGCCTCGTAATCATCGGGGCAGTTAGCCCAAAAGTCTTCAATATGTATTTTATGGAAGAGCTGCCTACTTACAAATCTTTCCATTACTTTTTTTGGATCAAAATGGCTCCTTGCATTATAGTAGTGCAAACTCAAGAGTTGAAGCTCTTTATCTGAATGTTCTGCAGATGCCAAAGAGGGGCATGCATAGAGTCCTTTGCCGAACTTGATGGGAAATTGAACATTAGTTCTATGCAAGTGTTTCAGTTTCTCAACACATGGTATCAATTGCCTAGACAGTTCCAGAAGCACTGTCTTGTCATCTGGATATGTGGAGAGTCTATAGGCCATCCCAATGAAGCCTTGTACCCTTATGTATGTAAAATTATCAAACTGGATATACCAACTACCATATTTGGTTATTTCATTCATGGCCTCAGTGGAAATCCTCAAGGCTATGTTTCCTTGCAGCTTCCTGGCTATGTACATTGTGAATGCATCATTCACCCTTTTGAAGTGTATCAATGACTCAGATGAGGTCAACTGTGAGTAGCATTCATATACTTTAATCTGAGTCTTCTCATCATTTCTGACTTTACCCACTATGGACAATCCATCATAATGGTTCTATCTTGCCAATGCATAGATTGGTGCAGGAGCACCTACCTGACAGCTGGCCTCCATGAGGCAGTTAGTTTGTTATAGGTCTGGTTAATGTTTCCAAGAAGGTCTTATAAGACCAATGCATGTAATAAGGTCATGTTGACCATACCTTACTATTTTTAGGTAGTTTGTTATGACAGCTGATGACAGCTGTATAGTTTGTTAGTTCGGTTGGATCCCCCCCAGCCGCTTGGAAGCTCCCAGCCACTGGGAATCGAGTGGTAGTACTTGCGAGGAGTTCCTATTTATGTAGTAGGAGCGGTTGGATTTAGAGACAGACAGACAGACAGATAGATTGAGGAGTTAGATTGCAGAGTGAGACAGAGTATTGTACTTGCATCTTTTATCAATAAAGAGATCCTGTTTTGTCCATTCTCTGTTTGGATTCCTTTGTGTAATCGAGTTGCTGTTCTGGTGGTTACATGGACTCGCTGATCCATTCCACCGGTTGATTCGTCGAATTGGTGGAATGGCTATGTATAATAGTTTAGGGTTTAGTTTGCATTTTCTATTTGTTCCCATGTATGTTTGCAGGATCGCAGTCGAGAGGTGTTGAGAACCCTAGCATGGGTATGTGCTAGGTCGTGCTGGTTGTTAGAGTCTGGAAAGTCGTCCAGGAAGCGGATCGGGTCATCCTAGGAGATTCGGCGGATCAGAACGGTGGGAAAAATCTGCTAAGGTTTCGCATCTGCATCATCAGGATATTTCTGTGTATATCCTGCAGTTACACCGGGCATCGTCTGAATAGATGGAGGTGATCATGATGCAGTAGTTTGCATAAGGTGAATGCGCATTGGGGTGATCATTACAAGGTGTTGCCGATGAAGAGCATATCGGCATAAGTTAGTAGGTCGGGTTGACAATTCCTTCGCGGGCCGATGATGTTATGTTTGGCAGATCAGTAGGATATTGGAGGGAATGCGTATGACGTCATCGCCATCAGAATATTCGTCATCAGTATAAAGTTGAGTATCATCATCAGGATGTTTCAATATGATCGGATAAGTCATATCCTGATGTTGTTGTTTAAGTAGTCAGATATTGGGGTGACGTAAGCATCGAAGGAAAGGTGCGGGAAGTGTCGTCATCAGGATATATGGGAGGAACCGGATATTTTATATCCTGCTGATGAAGATGATGTCGAACATCATGATGCTGTAGATAGAGGTTGGCGGTAAGATGAACAGTGATCGTCAGGAGGATGATTGCGCTTGCCGAATATGATGATGCTGCCGATAGCTGGATATGATGATGCTACTGACAGGTGAAAGGTCGAAGGTTTGTCTGCAGGAGGATATCGGTCGGCAAGAGAAAATATGATGATGCTGACAATGTTAACAGAAAATATGATGATGATGATGGGTTGTAGACATACACGCTGTATGTCAAGGTTTTAGTGTGGATGCCTCTGCATCATAGATGATGTAGGACGCCCATCTAAAGTATTTGTCTTCTCTAAATTTGTTAAAGGCTTCATGGATGTTATCACTAGGGACTTGAGCCCAGTGGAACTTAGTTCCTTTTAGTAACTCAGTGATAAGAGCAAACATCCAATCTTCAAAGGTTGATGCTGTTGGTAATCCATATATTCTGCTCAGGAAAGTTACCAGATCTCCAATCTCATTATGAAAGTCACTTTTGTATAGTACTCTAGGGAGTTTAATGAGAGCAGACTTTCTACTTTTAACCCAATGGTCGTTTATATATTTTCTGCATCCCTCTACATCTTTGTTAGATGCCTCTTGTGACCCTTTTTTGTCTGGCATAGTCACAACCTTGTGCCAAGGGATATCAAAGGTTTTGGCCAGAGAAGGTGGGGTTAGATCAGCTAATATTTCCCCATTGGTTGTCTGAATTGTTCTTGTTATTCCATCATACATGTCTGCACAGGTGGCTATTAGCTCTACACACTGTACTGAAGTAGGGAAGGCAGCAGCCTGTCCAATACCACTAGCTTTGAGTACTCTGGCTCTGGGAGTTGGATTTGGACCAAAGACTCTTAGTCTGAAGTCATTGAGGTCTATGTGACCTAAGTCTGTGTCCCCTACATTACTCCACCTGAAGTGAATCTTGGTCTCCAGAGGGACTCCTTTGAACTCGTACTTCATTGCTTGGGCCCGAGCAATCATTTAATCTGCATGACTGAACCTTACTAAGTTTGACATACTAAGGAAATTCCTAACATACTTCTAAGTTTCAAATAAATCAATGCAGATCTGCTATCTTACTGTTAACATGCTTTTGAAGGAAATCTAAGTCTAACTGTAATAACAAAGCATGCAATCAAACATCTAATGTTGCTTGAAAATTTATGAAAATTACCATTAATAATGCACTACAACATTAATTTCATCATTGAACCACTTTCCTTTTGAAAATTTCAAGAAATTCAGTCATTTGCATGGTTTTGTGCTAAATTGAGGGTTGTCTGACTATCAAAAGGAAAAGCACTAAAATTGAGGTCATCTGACCTCAGCGGGGAAATCGGGTAGGTTCGAGCACATGTTTACTTCCTTTTTTGCTTTTGAGTTGTAGCGCAAGTTTTAGTAAGTACCAACCTGTACGGGATTTGGAGGTCTCTGACCTCTAACAAGTTAGTCAGTTGAGATTTTAGTGCAAAGTCATATTGGTGTGAATTTTTTATTGTGTTTGCGCATAAATTAGCTTGGTCTAAACTGTGCAAGTTTGGGCAGTGTCTGACTAAGTCGATAGGTGAGTATTATAGCGCAGGTTGGAAGGGGTTGCTTTTAGTGCCAAGTCAAGGTATTGTTTCCGGTAGGACTTTAGGGGGCTACTAACTTTGTGGAGGAATTTGTGTCATCTGACCAAGTCAGAGACATGATCTTTTAGTGCAAGGTTGAAGCGAGGGTTTTTCAGCACAAAAAGTAACTTCATGATTTGTGGGGTTTTTGAGACCTTTCGACCAAGTCAGAGAAAAGCGTTTTGGTACATGTAGGGTGGATAAGGTTGTTTTCAGTGCCAAATTAGTCTGGTTGCATGGCATGGGATTTGGAGGTCTCCAACCAACTTAAATAATGGTTTGTTTCACAGGTCGGTCGTGGCATGTTTTAGCACCAAGAAAATCTGGGGGTTTCACAGGGCAAAAAATTACCTAAGTCTAGTTTTTAACATAGTGACTCATTCAATTTCATAACGAGCTAAAAACTAGGGTTTTTCAAATGTAAATTCCATAGTTTGTACAGAAACCCTAGTAAAAAATGTAGATTTAACATTTATTTTCCTAATAAAAACTCACTGTTTAGACTAAACCCTAACTTCTTAGAGATGAAAGCTTGAAAGCCAGGGTTGAAACCCTACCTAGCAAGAGCGATGGCATGTTGGCTTGCAGGTAGGTCGTGGGTTTGAGCTCAGGGCAAGTCGGCAAATGGCAAATGGAGCTCTAAAATTTCTAGTCTTTAAACAAGATCAAATGATATAAAACGTGATTAATTTCCTTATAAACCTTTGCCAAATCCGCCATTAATGCACAGGTGTATGACCTGTCAGTTTTTTAGGGTTTGCGTGAATTCTCTTCAGCTCAGACTTGGCAGAGAATTTTGATGTGTCAGACTTGGTCAGACGAGGTTACATTCAGTGCAAAGCTTGGAGGTTCATCTTGCACATTTTGTGGAAGTTTCAGGTTTGTTCGACTAGCGGGCCTTTCAGGGTTGTCTGACTTAGTCGGTGATCATTGATTTTAGCACAAGTTGGAAGAGGCAGATTTTAGTACAAAAGTCTGACAAGGAGAAATCAGGGTTTGAAGTCGGTAACAACAATTTTTAGTGCAAAGGTCGGTCAGATAGGATCTTAGCACAAGGTTAGAGCAATGGGAATCTAGCGCTAGGGTCAGACAAGGCAGTTTTTAGCGCTAAGATCAGACAAGGCAGTTTTTAGCGCAAATGTTAGTTGAAGGGCAATTTAGTGCTAAAGACTATTTCAAGGCCCTAAAAAGGAGAATAAGGACTCATCCTAGTAGACTTTTGAAGTGATTTTTTTGAATATCATCTTTGAATCAAGGTCAAAATGCACTTTGATTACTCAATCACTTACAAGATGAAGAGATCTAATGACTCTCTAGCCAAATTAAAAAGAGGGGGTCCTCATTTTTAAATGGGGTGTGTGTGTGAGGCACAACACTTATTACAAAAACTTCATGCGCATCACTACACTATCAGCCACACATAGCTGGGACTTCAATCTTCTTTGAGGAACATTCCATTCTTCATAAAACATCTTCAAGATCATCCGCAACATGTGTAAATCATCCGGTTGGCCAAAACTACGAAGAACACTATCACACAAAGGTAAATCTTCAATCACAAGCTCAATCTTCAATGTGGTCTGCCACATGAACTTGACATAATCTAGAGACCCCCACAACCTTGCCTGAATCACCAAGAACATCCACACCACTTCTGCTTACTGTAATCATTCACATCTTCATCCGGAACCTCAAGAACACAGTTGCCCATCACTGTCACATTAGAAGAATTAGTTGTGAACCTCCAAACCACGGACCAATTGAGTTATCAATTCAAATTAGCCTCCCAAACATGCCGCTAGATCTGTAGAAGATGATATTGTATTTCTGGATCTCAAGGGACCTATTTGTGTCACTCTATCACCTCTGAACAGTTGCCAGAACTAGTTTTACTCTCATGGCCATAACTCCATATTTTCATGCAGACCTTTCAAATCTTGTCTGGATCATCTTCAAACACATATCTATAAACCCTTTGATGCACATTCACTAAACTTCATCTAGCTGGGGTCTTCACTTCATAGATCTTTATTGTCTTCACTGTTCTTCTCTGTTTCTGATAGGACTAATTTTCTCAATATTCTCAACACACAACTCATCCAATCCTTGACATCATTGCAATAGGAGTATGTAGACATCAATGACAACACCGGTTAGGCCCATACTTGCAACAATCTCCCCCTTTGTCATTGATGGCAACATATAATGTAAAAAACTATTTTAACCATCAAGACAAGAACTTCTCATCACTGACTAACATAGCTCCCTCTATCAACAACAACCATTCACATGTCTTCTCTTCCTTTACTACTCCCCATTTGATTAGCAACCACTTTTTATTTTTCACATGTCTTCTCTCCCCCTTTGACATCAATGGCAAAGGGCACATACTTGCAACCATTTCTCATACTTCAGAATCATACTGTCTAGTCCCCCTGAGTAGCAACTTCTTAACATCAATCTGGATCACAAGATATGATTGTGGGATCCACCAGACTGATGCACATCAGTGCACCTTAATTCAGAACTAGAGGGGTAATAACCCCTAACTTCTCCCTGAGATACTCAAAAGAGTCCTTAGGTAGAGGTTTAGTAAAAATGTCTGCAATTTGATCCTTTGAGGGTACAAACTCTAATTTGACTTCATTTTTGTTCACCTGCTCTCTCAAAAAGTGAAACTTGATGGATATATGTTTTGTCTTTGAATGCAACCCCATATTTTTTGATATGTTTATTGTACTTGAATTATCACAGAAGATTGTGATAGGTTCTTCATACTTCACTCTGATGTCTCTTAGCATTTGCTTCATCCACAATACTTGAGTGCAACTACCTGCTGCTACAATATACTCTACTTCTGCAGTAGATAGAGATATTGCTTCTTGTTTCTTACTAAGCCAAGAAACCAATCTTCTTTCCCAAAAAGAATGCACCACCACTAGTACTCTTCTAGTCATCCACATCTCCTACCCAATCAGCATCTGTATATGCATGAAGATAGAAATCATGATCCTTAGGATACCATAATCCATACTCAACTATTCCCTTCAGATATCTGAGAATTCTCTTGATTGCCATGACATGAGACTCTCTAGGATTAGCTTGGAATCTAGCAACAAGACCAACAACATTCATATTATCAGGTCTAGTTTTAGTAAGGTAGAATAGTCCTCCAACCATTGACCTGTATTTTTTCTAATCATCCTTAGGAGATTCATCATCTTTACTCAGCTTACATCTAGTTGCCATGGGATTATTCATTGGATTTGAATCTTCCATCCCAAATTTCTTCAACAATTCTTTCACATATTTGGCTTGTGATATGAAGATTCCTTTCTTTGTTTGAGTGATTTGCAGACCCAAGAAAAAAATTATTTCCCCAAACATAGACATCTCAAATTCACTTTCCATTTGATTTGCAAAAGTCTTGCACATACTATCTTTTCCTTTAAAAATGATATCATCAACAAATACTTCAACAATCAAGATATTTTTGTGATCAATCTTAAAATATAGATTACTGTCAGCAATACCTTTGTTGAAACCAATCTTCAAAAGAAATTTTAACAATCTTTTGTACTAGACTCTTAGGGATCGTTTGAGTCCATACATTGCCTTCTTCAACTTGCAGACCATATCTCGATGATCAGACAATTGAAATCCATCTCGTTGTTCAATGTATACCTCTACTTCCAAATCACCATATAGGAAAGCAAACTTGACATCCATCTGATACACCTTGAAATCTCTGAAGGCAGCAAAAGTAAGAAATAATTTGACTACTTCAATTCTTGCCACCGGAGCAAAAAATTTCTTCAAAGTCAACTCCTACTTGAGAATAACCCTTATAGACCAATCTGGCTTTGTTTCTTACTACTTCACCATCTTCATTCAATTTATTCTGGAAGACCCATTTAGTCCCAATCACATTTTTGTCCTTAGGTCTAGGAACAAGATCCCAAGTGTGATTCTTTTCAATCTACATCAATTCTTCCTCCATTGCTTTAACCCAACGTTCATCATTGCATGCTTCACTTACTATTTTTGGTTCAATATTTGAAATCAAACAATACTTCACTGAATCTTGAGAAATTTTTCTTCTTGTTTGAACACCTTTGCTTCTATCTCCTATGATCTGATCTTCAGATTGAGTCAATCTTACATACCTGGGAGTTTTGGGATGCTCTTGCACTTCTAATTCTTGGACAAGTTCATGCAAACTTGTCTCTTCTTCTTGTATTTTAGGATTCTCTAGATCAGTCTGAATCTGAATTGGAGTTGGGACTTATTCTTCTTGGTTTGAGACATCATTTTGATCATCTGCTTCATACTCATAATACCTTGAGGGACTTTCCATGCCTTCAACAACCTTCACATTTATACTTTCTACAATCTTTCTCAATCTATTGTTATAACACCGGTATGCTTTGCTTTGAGTAAAATATCCCAAGAATATCCCTTCATCACTTCTAGCATCAAACTTACCAAGGTCTTCATCTCTTTTGATATAGCATTTACTACCAAAGACTTTGAAATACTTCACAGTAGGAGTGATGCCAAACCAAAGTTCATAAGGGTCTTACCAGTATTGCCTTTGATTTGTACCTGATTAAGAGTATAGACAACAGTGCTTATAGCTTCTCTCCAATAGATTTGAGGAACATTTACTTCCAACATCATGGTCCTAGATGCTTCCTGGATGGTCTAGTTCTTTCTCTCCACTACTCCATTCTTCTATAGAGTCCTTGGAGTAGATAATTGTCTCTTTATCCCATGTTCCTCACAGGATGATATGAACTCACTGGATGTGAATTCTCCACCTCTATCAGACCTGAGGCATTTTATGTTTATGCTAGTTACATTTTCTACCATAGCCTTGAATATTTTGAACTTCTCAAGTGCTTCAGATTTCTATTTCAAGAAAGTCACCCACATCATCCCAGAGTGGTCATCAATTAGCAACATGAAATACCTATCTCCTTGCAGTCTCCTGATTCTTGCTGGACCACAAAGATCAGTGTGTAACAAGTCTAACAATCTGGTTGACGATTGTTCCTTACTTTTGAATGTGACTCTGTTCTGCTTACCCAACTGACATTCTTTGCACAAACTGTTAGTAGGTTTCACCAGTCTTGGAAGAGCTCTTACAGCTTGAGTCTTGCTTATCTTGATGATATTATCAAAATTCACATGGGACATTCTCCTATGCCACAACCAACTCTGATCAATTTGAACAAATAAGCAACTTTTGCCAGTACCAACAAAAGTGAAAGATGTTACCTTTTGTCTGTGTACCAGATGCAATCTTAGTTCTAGAGCTTTCAAAGATCTTGCATTTTCCATTTTTGAATCAGAGATCATAGCCTTTGTCCACCAACTATCCAACACTAAGAAGATTATGTTTCAAACCTTCAACATACAGAACATCACTAGTTTTGTTCTTTCCATCAAAGGAAATGGTTCCTCTACCTCTAATTTTGCCAACAAAAATATCTCCAAACTTTACAACTCCACCTTCATATATTTCCAAGCTTAAGAACTTACTCTTGTCACCAGTCATATGGTGAGAGTATCCACTATCAATAACCCATTCATCCTTTTCTTCAACCTGAGCAGCCAAAGTAATTTCTATCATCTTATGATTGGAAGATTTAGTAGGCATTAGATCTTCTTCTTTGATGGCAATTAACACCTAGTCACTTCCATGTTTGTTTCCTATCTCAGATTCATCATCTATTACTCCTTCATCATCATCTTCTTGAACATAGTAACACTTCTTTTGAAATCATGATCTATTAGGGTTTGGCCTTGAAAACCTTTTTGGACATCTTGAGGCAAAATGACCAATCTTATTGCAGGCAAAGCATTTGAAAGGTAATTTTCCTTCATACTTACCAGATCCTCTTGGTAGTCTTTTTGCAATGAGGGATTCAAGTTGTTTAGCATCTAATTCAACCTCATCTAGATCTTTCCTTGAGGAACTTTCTCCTAGATCATATCTCTGTTTTCCTTTTGAGAGGCACTAGCTTTGAATGTAGATTCAGTCTTGGGAAGTGCATCACCAAACTTAGCCAACTCAAATGCAGATATCTTACCAATGAATTGATCCCTTGTAATAGTTATTAAAGATATGATTTCCTCAATAGTAACAACTTTGTGTTTGTAAGAAGGAGGTAAAGATCTGAGAACTTTGGCAACAATCTTGTTTTCATCCAATATTCCACCAACACATCTAATGCCACATACAAGCTCATTTACTTTTAACACAAATAAAGTGATATTCTCATCTTCACTCATCTTCAAGTTTTCAAACTTTTCTTTCAGACTTTGTAGCTTAGAACATTTAACATATTTGTCTCCTTCATAAAGATTTTCTAGTTTTGTCCAAATTTCATATGCAGTCTTCAATCCCATAACATTTGTCAGCTATGAATTAGTCAAGGCACTCAGTAGGGCTTCTTTAGCTCTAAGATCATTGTCTGCATCTCTGACTTCATATATAGTTGTTGGACCATTCTTTGGTGGAACATATTTAGTTGTGGTAATGTTCCAATACTGATCTCCCATGCATTGTAAGTGACATTCCATGTGACTCTTCAAGGCAGTGAAGTTTGTTCCATCAAACCTTGGACTGTCCTTCTTGTAGGTCGACATCCTAGATCTCCTCAAGAGGTTAAACTTCTTCTAGAGGAACTTAGCTCTGATACCAATTGTTGGATTTAGAATAGACAATTGAGAGGGGGGTGAATCAGTTGTTACCAAAATCCTATTCCTTATTCACTTTAAAACTTCTTATATTTCAACAGCATATCAAAGATTCAATCATGAAAGCATAATGCAATAATTCAATAGTAGAAACAAATTCAACACATTTAACACCAAGATTTTAACATGAAAAACTTGGTTGAGGGAAAAACCATAGGGTGACTAACCCAAGATTGTATTCTCTGTTAAAAGAATAAGATGAATAAAATGACACTTGCCAGTTAGGGCTTACTACCTGAGCACACTGCTCACAAGAGACCCACTACCTACAGGAGACACACTGTCTACAGAAGAATATAAATATTACATACTTGAACTGGAGATTAACATCTTCACTATGCCTAAGTTAGTTCTATTTAAGCTCAACACATTTGCTCTATTTTTCTCTCCTCTTCACTATTATCTTCTCCTCATAACCACATTATCATTTGAATGACTTCACAACTCTTATTTATACATGACATCAACTTTGGAATGATCATCAAAGTCAGCACAACATACACTTATTTTATTACAGAGCAATTACAAAAAAAAACTTGACTTATTACAAAAAATTCATGCGCATCACTACACTGTCAGCCACACATAGCTGGGACTTCAATCTTCTTTGAGGAACATGCCATGCTTCGCAAAACATATTCAAGATCATCCACAACATACATAAATCATCTGGTCAACTAAGACTAGGCAGAACACTATCACCCGAAGGTAAATCTTCAATCATGAGCTCAATCTTCAATACGGTTTGCCAACATGAACTAGACACAATCTAGAGACCCCCACAAGCTTTATTGAACCACCAAGAACATGCGCACCACTTCTACTTACTGTAATCATTTGCATCTTCATCCGAAACCTCAAGAACATAGTCACCCATCACTGTCACATTAGAAGGATTTCTTGTGGATCTCCAATCCATGAAACAATTGAGTTTTCAAATCAAATTAGCCTCCCAAACATACCACCAAATCCACAGAAGATGATATTGTATTTCTAGATCTCACGGGACCTATTTGTATCACTCTATCACCTCTAAACAGTTTCCAAAACTGGTTTTACTCTCATGGCCATAACTCCTTCATATTTTCATGTGGACCTCTCAAATCTTGACTGGATCATCTTCAAACACATATCTACAAACCCTTTGATGCGCATTCACTGAACTTCATCTAGCTGGGATCTTCAATTCATAGATCTTTGTTGTCTTCACTATTCTTCTCTCTTTCTGATAGGAATAATTTTCTCAATATCCTCAACACACAACTCATCCAATCCTTGACATCAATGCAAAAAGAGTATGTTGACATCAATGACAACACCAGTTAGGCCCATACTTGCAACAAGGTTATGAAAGAGGGTAGAGTTCTAAGGTCAGAGATGCTCCTAGGAAGATGATAGATCTAAACTATCATTCTACTAGTCCTGAGACTGAAGACAAGAAGAAGACATAAGACAAGAGTGTTGATAATGGATGTTTCAAGGTTATCAACAATGGAAGAAGAAGAACTATTAGGTCCATAGGATCTCCACCTACCAAGAAAAATCAATCTATAAGGTATAATTATTCCTTTCCTGGTTATTGTTATTAATGTAATGGCTATGGTCATAAAGTTGTAACTTGTAGAATTGCTCATAGGAGAAGATCTAAATTTAGGAGTAGGAACTCTTTTGCCTCAATAAGGAACATGGATCTAGTGTGTTATAATTGTAACAATTTTGGTCATAGGAGTGCTAATTGTAGAACAACTACTAGAATATTTACAAGCCCTATTAGAGGAAATGTTTTTGTGTCTCCAAGGGACATAAATGTAATTTGTTATACATGTAACAAATTTGGGCATAGAGCACTTTTTTGTAGAAGTCACTTTGTGAAGCCACCTAGACATAACAAGAAGACAAATACCCTGACCAAGAAAAAGAAAGAACCTATGAAAGTGTGGAGAAGAAAACAAGACCAAGACAAGGAAGATTCTAAACTTGTGCATATTGCACAAGAGGCATCACTAATTGCTTAAAGAATAGCATGAGGTCAAGGGGAGATGATCATTGCCTTATCATTTAACCCAAAGGAGAAAACAAGGAAGATATGACAACATGAGTTAGAATGATCATTATGCATCAAGAGGTTGTAAGTTGAAAGGACAACATTTGTGGATGTAGTTAGACTTTGTAACAGTGTTTTTCTCTATATCAAGCTATTTTGTATTAGGACAATGTTTTGTAACAATGATTTGTAGCACATCAAAGCTAGAAGTTTTCAACTCAACACAGAGTGATAAGTTGTAGAGGGAGCATGTCATGTCCCAACATTAAGACATTATTTGTCATCATCAAATTGGAGGATAATTATGTATATAATAATACTTAATAAACATATATAATATTATTAAGTAATATTATAATATATTTATTGTACTTATATATAGTAAATATAAAGACAATTATAATATTATATATGATATATATATTATATAAATATAAATATGTATATTAATATTAATATAAATATAAATAAATGTTATTATAATATAATTATCATATAATATATATAAGACAAATGTCTTATAATATATAAATATAAATAAGAAATATTATTATAATCATTTATAATATAATAAATATAAATATAAATATTAATATTATTATTATATAATAATTATAATTATCAATGTAAATATTAAATCAAATATTAATATAAAGTATGATCATTATAAATATAATATTATAAATATATATAAAATTAATATTAACTAATATCCTTGGAAGATATCAATAAAGATAGACCAAGTTTATTAAAAGACAAAGTTTATTAAAACAAAGATAAATGCAACAATTATGTTAGAGGAAGCAAGTTAGATTATTAGTAAATAAAAGAGGTGCATATTAATTAAAGGTTATTTTCTATAAGACACATCCCTTCATTAAAGGAGGGTATAAAGATGGGAAGAAGATAACATAAAGGGAGAGAAAGGAAGGAATGATAAATATATATATATATATATATATGGAGAGGGTAAGGAAAATAGAAAAGACTACACAAGGAATATAATTCTAATTTATAAATATAACAGCAAGAAGGATATAATATAGAATTTTTGGAAATGGTAAATATATTCATGGTATTTTAAATCTGCAATACATAAGGAATAATATATTTTTGAGTTGTAATATACCATTTCAGAAATACTTATGTACATTAGCAGCCTTATAAGAACATCAGATATATCTGAGACATAATATATATGCTTTGAGTTAAAAGAAAAGAAATATATTAAAAGGGAATAATTCTCTTTATGAAGTGTTGCCTCTCTTGGTAATAGTTGCAGCCATACACTATTGAAGATATAAAAAGGAAGTGTGAAGCAAAAAAGATCATATATTAATATAAATCAGCAAACAACAGATTGGTCTTCCATTAAATACAAGTATTAGATCAGCACAAGGTATTATATCAGCAAGCATTACTAAGAGCAATCAATCATACAAGAAGTAAAATTGTGTGCAAGGTTAAGAAATTTTGTTCTTCCTAAAAGGGGACATTACAAGTGGTATCAGAGTAGTGTATCCTGCCATCCTGTGAAACAATCTTATGCAAGCATACACTAAGGAAAATTTTGAACCAAAGGAGAAGACAAAGAAATATAATGAAGAAGAAAGTTTATAATTGCCCGAGTATGAGCAAACCAAGTCAAGACACGATAGGTAGGGAGAATGTCCTCCATCGTGCTCTTGTCTAATTATGTTAAGAGGATGATAGGTAGGGAGAATGTCCTCCATCATACCTCAACAAGACACGATAGGTAGGGAGAATGTCCTCCATCATGCTCTTGTCTAATTATGTTAAGAGGATGATAGGTAGGGAGAATGTCCTCCATCATACCTCAACAAGACACAATAGATAGGGAGAATGTCTTCCATCATGCTCTTGTCTAATTATGTTAAGAGGATGATAGGTAGGGAGAATGTCCTCCATCATACCTCAACAAGACATGATAGGTAGGGAGAATGTCCTCCATCATGCTCTTGTCTAATTATGTTAATAGGATGATAGGTAGGGAGAATGTCCTCCATCATACCTCAACAAGACACGATAGGTAGGGAGAATGTCCTCCATCGTGCTCTTGTCTAATTATGTTAAGAGGATGATAGGTAGGGAGAATGTCCTCCATCATAACTCAACAAGACACGATAGGTAGGGAGAATGTCCTCCATGGTGCTCTTGTCTAATTATGTTAAGAGGATGATAGGTAGGGAGAATATCCTCCATCATACCTCAACAAGACACGATAGGTAGGGAGAATGTCCTCCATTGTGCTCTCATCAAATTATGTTAAAGGGATGATAGGTAGGAAGAATGCCCTCCATCATCAAGACATGATAGGTAGGAAGTATGCCCTCCATCATGCTCTTGTCAAGATGTGATAGGTAGGAAGTGTGCCCTCCATCACACTCTTGATCCTTAATGTTAAAGAGATGATAGGTAGGAAGAATGCCCTCCATCATGCTCTCATCAAATTATGTTAAAGGGATGATAGGTAGGAAGAATGCCCTCCATCATCAAGATATGATAGGTAGGAAGTGTGCCCTCCATCATGTTCTTGTCAAGATGTGATAGGTAGGAGGTGTGCCCTCCATCACACTCTTGATCTGTAATGTTATAGAGGTGATAGGTAGGAAGTGTGCCCTCCATCACACTCTAAATTGTAAGTATTTCTATGGATTCTATCAAAGGATCAACTTGAGGTATGGATACCTATATGTTGAAATTGAATGTTATTTATGTTATATCATTAATTATATTATGATGTATTGATTTCATTACTGATTTATTGATCTTTAATATTGCTAATGTCCCTTTCAAGAGTTATTCTTGTGTGTAGGTGAAGAAATCAGTATAACCTACAAGTGGACATTGGAGAAGTATAGAACATAAAAGTTAATTTTATTAATCACAAAGACCATAAACCAAATTCATCTTAGATCAATTCTTCCAACCTCCTTGAGTTCTTCTCTTGAAACCAATACTAAGTTATATTATGGGCCCATAAGCCACAAATTCCCAGGATCTTTTTTCATAATCATCTATAACACTTATATTTCATCAAGCACATCGCTATTTAAATAAAATCTTACCAAATCTTCTTTGATCATAAAATTTGTCTCCATGACATCATATAAGCAATTACTCCTCAAAAATACAACTCTTCTCAATTTTGAGGTCAATAACATATGATAAGTATAAGACCAAATCTCGTAATCAAAGATCAAGATATCTTCATCATTGATTCGAATCTTGGAATCTCAATGCTCCCAAAATCTTCTTTAGCATTGAAAATATTTTCATTGCCTAATGCCTTCATCTATGATACTTGCATCACTTTATTATTAAAAACATCAAACAAATGCTTACCTAAACATTTGTCTTCATTAAACATTTCAAGTATTCTTTGGTCACAAATTCTCTTTCATACAAATTCTCTTTCATGAATCACAATCATTTTCTCTTCACCAAAGCATATTAATTCTAAATAAAAACTATGACTTTGTCTCAACACATCGAAAGGTAGCACAAAGTAATGAAAGAACTCACTGTGATTGCTTGAGGACAAGCAATTTCAAGTGGGGAGGGCTGTCATGTCCCAACATTAAGACATTATTTATCATCATCAAATTGGAGGATAATTATGTATATAATAATACTTAATAAACATATATAATATTATTAAGTAATATTATAATATATTTATTGTACTTATATATAATAAATATAAAGACAATTATAATATTATATATGATATATATTATATAAATATAAATATGTATATTAATATTAATATAAATATAAATAAATGTTATTATAATATAATTATCGTATAATATATATAAGACAAATGTCTTATAATATATAAATATAAATAAGAAATATTATTATAATCATTTATAATATAATAAATATAAATATAAATATAAATATTATTATTATATAATAATTATAATTATCAATGTAAATATTAAATCAAATATTAATATAAAGTATGATCATTATAAATATAATATTATAAATATATATAAATTAATATTAACTAATATCCTTGGAAGATATCAATAAAGATAGACCAAGTTTATTAAAAGACAAAGTTTATTAAAACAAAGATAAATGCAACAATTATGTTAGAGGAAGCAAGTTAGATTATTAGTAAATAAAAGAGGTGCATATTAATTAAAGGTTATTTTCTATAAGACACATCCCTTCATTAAAGGAGGGTATAAAGATGGGAAGAAGATAACATAAAGGGAGAGAAAGGAAGGAATGAGAAATATATATATCTGGAGAGGGTAAGGAAAATAGAAAAGACTACACAAGGAATATAATTCTGATTTATAAGTATAACAGCAAGAAGGATATAATATAGAATTTTTGGAAATGGTAAATATATTCATGGTATTTTAAATCTGCAATATATAAGGAATAATATATTTTTGAGTTGTAATATACCATTTCAGAGATACTTATGTACATTAGTAGCCTTATAAGAACATCAGATATATCTGAGACATAATATATATGCTTTGAGTTAAAAGAAAAGAAATATATTAAAAGGGAATAATTCTCTTTATGAAGTGTTGCCTCTCTTGGCAATAGTTGCAGCCATACACTATTGAAGATATAAAAAGGAAGTGTGAAGCAAAAAAGATCATATAGTAATATAAATCAGCAAACAACAGATTGGTCTTCCATTAAATACAAGTATTAGATCAGCACAAGGTATTATATCAGCAAGCATTACTAAGAGCAATCAATCATACAAGAAGTAAAATTGTGTGCAAGGTTAAGAAATTTTGTTTTTCCTAAAAGGGGACATTACAGAGCAAGAATAATAGGGGGAGTGTTGTGTGGTTACACAACACACCCCATTTTGACTTGACAAAATAGGGACCCAACTTTTTACTGCTTTGGCTTGTGTTGTTTTCTTTTGCTCTTCGGCGGTCTGGTAAAAGTAAGTCATGCAGATGATCCTACGTAAGGGGGGCTGGGTAAGTCATCATGATGAGGTCAATTTTTTCAAAGTTGATATTTCATGACAATAACCTCATAGTTGGATAGAATACAAAATTTCATGCAGGTTTGCCTTTTGGATCACCCTAATATTCCTTAAGGAACGAGAGTTATGGTGAGTCAAAGTTCTGGTCAAACCTAATATTTCAAGGGGAGGATCATATTTCTTAACATCAGTCATCTTACAACAGATCACCCTGATGCCAATTTTATCACCCGATAATCATTTATTTGGAGATACGGACGTCAATGTTAGGTGATATAAGCATTTACCCGTCGAACAACATCATATATTTTGCGGGGGTCATATTTCTTAATATCACCTGATATTTCGAATATCACCCTGCCGCAGAATATCACCCCAGAGCCAATATACTGATGACATCATCCAATCCTGATGAACAAAGAAAAATCACCCTGACGGTGACGTCATCATCCTTTTTACCTCGCGGAGGTACGTATCCAACGATCACCCTTTTAAATAACATGATGGTGATGTCATCCTGATCTTTCGAAAGGGGGTCACATTTGTTAATATGACTCATCTTCGTTAACATGATGATAACGTTAGCTTATCCCATTTCACAAAGGACCTGATATGACGATGACATCATCAATTGGCTTGACATCTGAAGCTCGTCCATTCTCTAACATCCATCATCCTTTCTAATATGACTGATCTTTCCTAACATGACGGTGACATCATTCTGACCTGATATATGAAAAGCTCGACATGACCATGAATTCATCCTATTCGGAGGGTGATATTCCTCAATATCAGGGTCATATTTCTTAACATCACCCGATTTCCTTCTGTATGACCATGACGTTAGCGTTTCACATTTTAACGAAGCCTATCCATGATGATGACATCATCATCATATCCCAATCTATGAAGAGTCATATTAGTTAATATCCCTCATATTAACTAATGTGCATACCCGAACCCGATAATTTTATTCAATGGAATTTAGTGAACAAAAGCGCATGTATTGCATATGCATGATCTTACGCATGCGATAACTAAAAATGTAAGGATTGCATATCATAATGAAGGGTTACATTACCCTTGGAATGCAAAAAGAGCTACCAGAAGGTGAAACTATTTGAAAAACTTCAAAGAACCTCAAAAAATTAGGAAATTTTTGATCTTCTCCTTGGCAGGGTCATAACTCCTAGCTACTGTGTCAGAATTTAAATTTTTTAGAATCACTGGAAAGATAAACTAGTTATCTAGTTTGAGTTGCTCGGTCACTTAGGCTTAATGATGAGTAACTGATGGAGTGTTGAGGCCCTAAGTTTGCTCCGAAGGCCTCTGAAAATGCAATTTACCAAGATGTAGAAAATATTGAAAATCATATTTCTGATATTTTTATCAAAAAATCACTCAAATGACTCTGGACCTGATCAGATATTGAGCCATTTTAGGGCCTGATAGCATGTTTTCCAGTCAACGATAGTCACCCAGAACCTTTTAACCACCTATGGATATTTAATTATGTGAATTTTCATAGATGCTCAATATTCATAACCCGATATGTATAGGTTTGCACATTTATAGCCTGATAAAATATAAATGTTTATTTTCCTGCTAGTTATTAAATGAAGCTGATGCTTGATTCTTGTCTTTTTATTGTAGGATGTTGAAGCTATTTTGGAGTACGACTAAAAATTACAGAGTTGCTGACACGAAGGCAACGTGAACCAGAGCTAAGGAGGATATTGTCAAATATACTATTTGCTAGCTGGATGATGGACTAGGTAAAAGATGCTGGAATATTTTGTTCCAGCTGTGTAGTTGCCAACTGGCAGACACGTGCAATTCATATGGATTGTTGATCTTAATAGATAAATCCTGACCATAGGTCATCTGTAACCGTTCCCTCACCTTATTCTATAAAAGGTGCAGGGATGTGATAATTTGAATTATTCAGAAGCTTAATTGAAATTTGACTACTGAAATATCAGGGCTTATTTCAAAGTTATTGTAAGCATACATATCATTGCATACTTAATGAAAGACAAGACCATTTGATTACAAATCATCATAAATCCTGAGTAATCAGTGTTTGAATTCTTGATACATGCTTTGATTTTCTGCGTCCCTTGGAGTGCTTATCAGTCTGTATGTGTTGTCTTCATTCCTTTTCCTTTGAAGTTAGCATCACCTGTATCTAGCTATGGAACATCCTGGTGAAAAAATGGTTTGATTTCTTCTCCTCATGACTATATCTAGTATGTATGTGGTTCAATAGCTAAGATTCACCAAATTTGAAGTATTCTTTTAATTTTCTTTAAATTTTAGAGTAATTCCCCATCATAATTGCAAATAACAGATAATCAGAAGCAAATAACATGCAATATGTTGACATCTCGTAGATAACTGAATATCATTAGCATATTTGAGCTAAATGCATGTAGTATTGAAAATATTATGCAAAGAATTGCAAATAATGGTGGAAATCATGCAAATATCAACTTGCAGGCACATTATTTGAGTAAATTCATAGTGCAAGAGGTATAATTGTTGAAGATTTATGCAGAGCAGATATAAAGAGTGGGATATTTGAAGGAATACTGATGAACTTTGTAGAAATTACTGGAGTATGTAAGGCCCTTGAATGATTAACAGCAACGCACATCAACCACTGAGTAATGTCAGTAGATTAAATCCGTAATCAACGGAGACTTGGGATCATGAATTCTTTGAATTCATTCTATTTTTCAAGATGATTAAAGGTTGTGTAAATTTTATTCTATGTTTGTTTATGACTAACATCATCATCAACATAAATTAGCGCTAGAAGGAGGGCCAGAACAAGGAATTTCTAGATTTCTGCAAATGTTACATAAATATTTCATCATTTGAGGCTAATGTCTGCAAATATCTCTTATCTGAGAGGTTTTGACCATATCTTTGCAAAGATCTAGCTCAAAGCTTCAAAGATTAGTCTGATTTTCTAAGATTTCAAGTTTTATCATGGGATATGATAGATATCATTGAAATTTCAAAATCCTAAAAAAATTGAAAATAGAGTCTCATTTTGATGGATGCATATGAAAACAATCATCAAGTTAACATTCCTTTATTTCAGGAAACTTTGAATAAGCAGCTTTATCCTCAAAGTTTATCTAACTTTGGTTTATCTAGTTGTTGTAGGATACAGCAGATTGTAGAACACAGTGAAATTAATTATCTAACTTTTCTTATAAGGTTGGATCTATATTTGAAAGGAATAATATTTTTTATAGATGTGTTCAGGGCTGAAGTGTGGTAGGAAAATGAAGAAATTCTGGAGCAACAAGCAGATACAACACTAGAAATTATTAGTTGTTCAAACATTGAAGTGGATCGCTTTAAAGATTTTGAATTATACTTGTCTAGAAATATACAGTGTAGTCAAATATTAGGTTTATCCACTGATGATGTCCTGATTGAAAGTTGGTGTAGATTACATGACGAAGAGCATTCAGAAAGGGATTGGGACGCTTAATTGGTCATGTTGGAGAAGACTCAAATTCTGGAACAACAAAGAGAAGCAACACCCCTAATGATGAGTTATTTAGAAAACAGAATAGCTGAATCAATTATAGAAGGTAAAGAAGAGGAAACATCTTTCCTTGAGTCATTCAATGGTAAGATTGATAGGAATTCTCTACTTTATTATAAGGGTGAGGTAGAATGTAGGTATGAATCTTTTGAAAGTTATAGAGAAGAAACCATTTGTCAGGATAAAGTCTTTGATTATGATCCTATTGTTTTTGATAAGGATAGTGAAACATCTTTCCTTAAGTCATTTTGTGGTAAAAAGGAATGGAGATAGGTGGAAGAATTTAAATGCACTACTGTTGATGAAGTTCCTATGATAGTAACCTAGGAAATTGTAGAAAAGAAAATAAATGCTGATGTACTATCTAACTTGTCCAAATTGAATGATCAAATGCAAGAATGTTGCAGGTCAATGGAACCATATACCTTATTGGATGAAAAATGTGAGTTATTTGATGAACAATTCATGAAAGTTGAAGATGTAGAAAGCTTTGGAATTGTTGTGCATAATCAGATGCCAATCCAATGTTATTTTGAAAATGAAATAGGGGAGTATTCCTATCAATTGAGAGTTGTTTCACCTTTACAGTTAAATGATTTAGAAATGATAAATTTTTGTATATCAGGTTATGAAGATACTCATTTAGATGCCGATGTGTAGAAAATTAAAGAAAACATTGAGGTGCTGCCTGAAGTCAAGAATCAGACATACATCTAGAATGAGGAGACAAAGCTAGATAAAGAAGAAGGATTAATACTTCAAGAGTCATACATTCTTCAATTTGAAGTGAGACTAGACACAGAGCTAAGCAATGAGAATGCAAAGTTAAATGAAGGACCAGTTGTAAATGAAGAAGCATGTCCAACAGAGCCAGAAATACCTCATGTTGTATTTCTCCTTTCCACAGTAAATAATGTTGAATATTATTTTGATTATGGAAATTCAGGAGATAAGACATGCATATGGATATGCCATGAATATGATGAGCTTCCTCAGTTGTTGATCATTAAGAGTTATTCTGTTAAACACAATGAATTTAGAATACAAGAATAGTTTTCATAATACAAAGATGAATTTGTGAGAGTTAGAACCATAACCAGTGCCGTGATATTCCTGCACAATATAAGGAAGTATGCAAATACAGGTGCCTTTGGATCTTATCATGGGTTTTATTTGCCTTGTAGGGTTTGTATATAGTTTGGTAGAGTAGTTGTTTTGTTTCTTTCCTTGCTTTCTTGTTTTGTTTTCTGTTGTTTCCTTTTGTAGTTAGTTGTTTGTATCATTTTCTTTGTGTGTTTGCTTTCATTTTTCTTGTTGAGTTCTATTTTGGTTAGTCAAGATGATACAACTCATCACCCTAAGAAAATAACTAAATTGTTAGGATTCAAGTGATGAGAACAAATTCATATATAGGTTATGATTCATTCTGAGAAGTACTTGTGCTTAGGTCTGTGATATCTTTTCATCAGGGTGCCTTTTCTTGACCAAAGTGATTCTTTCACAATGACTCACCTAACAACCTTGGGTTTGTTGAACACACAAGTATAGGTGTTAAGTGAAAAATCTAAAGGGACTCCCTTGCTACCAATACAATCTCCAACCTAAATTAGCAAGTGACCATACCTTGCCCACTAAGCTTACATGATGACATCAGATATATAGAGTATAAATATTGAAAAATCAAAAAAATAATAAAACTAGGCCATCTAAGTAACTCTACCGAGGCTATAGACGCCTGCTGGCAGTGAGGCTCTACTTAGGGGGATTGTATAGATAACCTTGCTGGGGCTATGGACACTTGTTAGTAACAAGGCTCTATCCAGGTTGGCTATGAGGGATGCTCCCAAACTATGTAGCTTAACATCAATTACTCATTCTTTCAACTTACTTTCAAGATGAGGATAATTAATCATTTGCACACACCTGATCCTTTGTTAGCATTGTTGCCATGATGAAAACCTTATCATTCAAAAAGATTATAAGTGCTCATGCTTAGAAAGAGTTAGAATACTATGTTAGAGTGTGTTCACATCACTTGAATCATTGGAATTTAGTTGTTTTCTTTGGTGGCAAGCTATTGTGCGGTTACACAACACGCCCCATTTTGACTTGACAAAATAGGGACCCAACTTTTTGCTACTTTAGCTTGTGTTGTTTTCTTTTGCTCTTCGGCAGTCTGGTAAAAGTAAGTCATGTAGATGATCCTGCATAAGGGGGGCTGGGTAAGTCATCATGATGAGGTGAGTTTTTTCAAAGTTCATATTTCACGACAATAAGCTCATAGTTGGATAGAATACAAAATTTCATGCAGGTTTGCCTTTTGGATCACCTTGATATTCCTTAGGGAACGAGAGTTATGGTGAGTCAAATTCCTGGTCAAACCTAATATTCTGAGGGGAGGATCATATTTCTTAACATCAGTCATCTTACAAAAGATCACCCTGATGCCAATTTTATCACCCGATAATCATTTATCCGGAGATCCAGACATCAATGTTAGGCTATATAAGCATTTACTCGTCGAACAACGTCATATATTTTGCGGGAGTCATATTTCTTAATATGATTCGATATTTCGAATATCACCCGATATTTCGAATATCACCCTGCTGCAGAATATCACCCCAGAGCCAATATGCTGATGATGTCATCCAATCCCGATGAACAAAGAAAAATCACACTGACGGTGATGTCATCATCCTTTTTACCTCGCGGAGGTACGTATCGAATGATCACCCTTTTAAATAACATGATGGTGACATCATCCTGATCTTTCGAAAGGGGGTCACATTTGTTAATATGACTCATCTTCGTTAACATGATGATGACGTCAGCTTATCCCATTTCACAAAGGACCTTATATGATGATGAAATCATCAATCGGCTTGACATCCGAAGCTCGTCTATTCTCTAACATCCATCATCCTTTCTAATATGACTGATCTTTCCTAATATGATGGTGACATCATTCTGACCCAATATATAAAAAGCCTGACATGACTGTGATGTCATCCTATTCGGAGGGTGATATTCCTCAATATCAGGGTCATATTTCTTAACATCACTTGATTTCCTTCAGTATGACCATGACGTCAGCCTTTCACATTTTAACGAAGCCCATCCATGATGATGACATCATTATCATATCCTGATCTATGAAGAGAGTCATATTAGTTAATATCCCTCATATTAACTAATGTGCATACTTGAACCCGATCATTTTATTCACTGGAATTTAGTGAACAAAAGCGTATGTATTGCATATGCATGATCTTATGCATGCGATAATTGAAAATGTAAGGATTGCATATCATAATGAAGGGTCACATT
Organism: Cunninghamia lanceolata; assembly: GCA_027924645.1. NCBI lineage: Eukaryota > Viridiplantae > Streptophyta > Pinopsida > Cupressales > Cupressaceae > Cunninghamia > Cunninghamia lanceolata. The sequence continues at coordinate 9,640,956 of BSBN01000937.1, read as the reverse complement.
ACCCTTGGAATGCAAAAAGAGCTACCAAAAGGTGAAACTATTTGCAAAACTTCAGAGAAACTCAAAAAATTAGGAAATTTTTTATGTTCTCCTTGGCAGGGTCATAACTCCTAGCTACTATGTCAGAATTTAAACTTTTTGGAATCATTGGAAAGATAAACTAGTTATCCAGTTTGAGTTGCTCGATCACTTAAACTTAATGCTGAGTAACCGACGGAGTGTTGAGGCCCTAATTTTTCTCCGAAGGCCTCCGAAAATGTAATTTACCAAGATCTAGAAAATACCGAAAAATCATATTTTCCATATTTTTATCAAAAAATCACTCAAATGACCCTGGACCTGATCAGATATTGAGCCATTTTAGGGCCGGATAGCATGTTTTCTAGTCAATGATAGTCACCCAGACCCTCTTGACCACCTATGGACATTTAATTATGCGAATTTTCACAGATGCTCAATATTCATAACCCGATATGTATAGGTTTGCACATTCACAGCCTGATAAAATATAAATGTTTATTTTCTTGCTAGTTATTAAATGAAGCTTATGCTTCATTCTTGTCTTTTTATTGTAGGATGTTGAAGGTGTTTTGGAGTATGGCTGAAAATTACAGAGTTGCTGACACAGAGGCAACCTAAACCAGAGCTGAGGAGGATATTGTCAAATATGTTGTTTGCTAGCTGGATGATGGACTAGGTCAAAGATGCTGGAATATTTTGTGCCAACTGGCAGACATGTGCTATTCATCTGGCCTGTTGATCTTAATAGATAAATCCTGACTGTAGGTCATCTGTAACCGTTCCCTCACCTTATTCTATAAAAGGTGCAGGGATGTGATAATTTGAATTATTTAGAAGCTTAATTGAAATTTGACTGCTAAAATATTAGGGCTTATTTCAAAGTTATTGTAAGCATACATATCATTGCATACTTAATGAAAGAGAAGACCATTTGATTACAAATCATCATAAATCCTGAGTAATCAGTGTTTGAATTCTTGATACATGCTTTGATTTCCTGCGTCCCTTGGAGTGCTTATCAGTCTGTATGTGTTGTCTTCAGTCCTTTTGCTTTGAAGTTAGCATCATATGTATCTAGCTGTGGAACATCCTGGTGAAAATATGGTTTGATTTTTTCTCCTCATGACTGTATCTGGTATGTTGTGGTTCAATAGCTAAGATTCACCAAATTTGAAGTATTCTTTTAATTTTCTTTGAATTTCAGAGTAATTCCCCATCATAATTGCAAATAATAGATAATCAGAAGAAAATAACATGCAATATGCTGACATCTCGTAGATAACTGAATATCATTAGCATATTTGAGCTAAATGCATGTAGTATTAAAAATATCATGCAAAGAATTGCAAATAATGGTGGAAATCATGCAAATATCAACTTGTAGGCACATTATTTGAGTAAATTCATAGTGCAAGAGGTAGAATTATTGGAGATTTATGTAGAGTAGATATAAAGAGTGGGATATTTGAAAGAATACTGATGAACTTTGTAGAACTTACTGGAGTATGTAAGGCCCCGGAATGATTAATAGCAATGCACATCAACCACTGAGTAACGTCAGTAGATTAAGAACTAATCAATGGAGACTTGGGATCATGAATTCTTTGAATTCATCGTATCTTTCAAGATGATTAAAGGTTGTTGTGTAACTTTTATTCTATGTTTGTTTATGACTAACATCATCATCAACATAAATTGGCACTAGAAGGAGGGCCTGAACAAGGAATTTCTAGATTTCTGCAAATGTTACATAAATATTTCATCATTTGAGGCTAATGTCTACAAATATCTCTTATCTGAGAGGTTTTGACCATATCTTTGCAAAGATCTAGCTCAAAGCTTCAAAGATTAGTTTGATTTTCTGAGATTTCAAGTTTTATCCTGGGATATGATAGATCTCATTAAAATTTCAAAATCCTAAAAAAATTGAAAATAGAGTCTCATTTTGATGGATGCATATGAAAACAATCATCAAGTTAACATTCCTTTATTTTAGGAAACTTTGAATAAGCAGCTTTATCCTCAAAGTTTATCTAGCTTTGGTTTATCTAGTTGTTGCAGGATACACAAAAATATAGAACACAATGAAATTAATTGTCTAACTTTTCTTATAAGGTTGGATCTATATTTGAAAGGAATAATATTTTTTATAGATGTGTTTAGGGCTAAAGTCTGGCAAGAAAATGAAGAAATTCTGGAGTAACAAGCAAATACAACAGTAGAAATTATTAGTTGTTTAGACACTGCAGTGGACCGCTTTAAAGATTTTGAATTATACTTGTCTAGAAATATACAGTGTAGTCAAATATTAGGTTTATCCACTGATGATGTCCTGATTGAAAGTTGGTGCAGATTACATGATGAAGAGCATTCAGAAAGGGATTCTAACGCTTGCTTGGTCATGTTGGAGAAGACTCAAATTCTGGAACAGCAAAGAGAAGCAACACCCCTAATGATGAGTTGTTTAGAAAATACAATAGCTGAATCAATTATAGAAGGTAAAGAAGAGGAAACATCTTTCCTTGAGTCATTCTATGGTAAGATTGATAGGAGTTCTCTACTTTATGATAAGGGTGAGGTAGAATGCAGGTATGAATCTTTTGAAAATTATAGAGAAGAAACCATTTGTCAGGATAAAGTCTTTGATTATGATCCTATTGTTTTTGATAAGGATAGTGAAACATCTTAACTTGAGTCATTTTATGGTAAAAGGGAATGGAGACAGGTGGAAGAATTTAAATGCACTACTGCTGATGAAGTTCCTATGATAGTAACCTAGGAAATTGTAGAAAAGAAAATAAATGTTGATGTACTATCTAACTTGTCCAAATTGAATGATCAAATGCAAGAATATTGTAGGTCAATGGAACCATATACCTTACTGGATGAAAAATGTGAGTTATTTGATGAACAATTCATGAAAGTTGAAGATGTAGAAAGCTTTGGAATTGTTGTGCATAATCAGATGCCAATCCAATGTCATTTTGAAAATGAATTAGGGGAGTATTCCTATCAATTGAGAGTTGTTTCACCTTTACAGTTAAACGATTTAGAAATGATAAATTTCTGTATATCAGGTTATGAAGATACTCATTTAGATGCTGATGTGCAGAAAATTAAAGAAAACATTGAGGTGCTGCTTGAAGTCGAGAATCAGACATACATCCAGAATGAGGAGACAAAGATGGATAAAGATGAAGGATTAATACTTCAAGAGTCATACATTCTTCAATTTGAAGTGAGACTAGACACTAAGCTAAGCAATGAGAATGCAAAGTTAAATGGAGGACCAGCTGTCAATGAAGAAGCATGTCCAACAGAGCCAGAAATACATCAGGTTGTATTTCTCCTTTCCACAGTAAATAATGTTGAATATTATTTTGATTATGGAAATTTAGGAGATAAGACATGCATATGGATATGCCATGAATATGATGAGCTTCCTCAGTTGCTTATCATTAAGAGTTATTCTATTAAGCACAATGAATTTAGAATACAAGAATATTTTTTAGAATACAAAGTTGAATTTGTGAGGGTTAGAACCATAACCAGTGCCGTGATACTCCTGCACAATATAAGGAAGTATGCAAATACAGGTGCCTTTGGATCTTATCATGGGTTTTATTTGCCTTGTATGGTTTGTATATAGTTTGGTAGAGTAGTTGTTTTGTTTCTTTCCTTGCTTTCTTGTTTTGTTTTCTGTTGTTTCCTTTTGTAGTTAGTTGTTTGTATAGTTTTCTTTGTCTGTTTGCTTTCATTTTTCTTGTTGAGTTCTATTTTGGTTAGTCAAGATGATGCAGCTCATCACCTTAAGAAAATAACTAAATTGTTAGGATTCAAGTGATGAGAACAAATTCACATATAGGTTATGATTCATTCTAAGAAGTACTTGTGCTCAGGTCTGTGATATCTTTTCATCAGGGTGCCTTTTCTTGACCAAAGTGATTCTTTCACAATGATTCACCTAATAGCCTTGGGTTTGTTGAACACACAAGTATAGGTGTTAAGTGAAAAATCTAAAGGGACTCCCTTGCTACCAATATGATCTCCAACCTAAATTAGCAAGTGACCATACCTTGTACACTAATCTTACATGATGACATCAGATATATAGAGTATAAATATTGAAAAATCAAAAAATAATAAAACTAGGCCATCTAAGTAAATCTATCAGGGCTATAGATGCCTACTGGCAGTGAGGCTCTACTTAGGGGTATTGTATAGATAACCTTGCCAGGGCTATTGATGCCTACTGGCAGCAAGGCTCTATCTAGGTTGGCTATGAGGGATAGTCCCAAACTATGTAGCTTAACATCAGTTACTCATGCTTTCAACTTGCTTTCAAGATGAGGATAATTAATCATTTGCACACACCTGATCTTTTGTTAGCATTGTTGCCATGATGAAAACCTTATCATTCAGAAAGATTATAAGTGCTCATGCTTAGAAAGAGTTAGAATACTATGTTAGAGTGTGTTCACATCACTTGAATCATTGGAATTTGGTTGTTTTCTTTAGTGGCAAGCTATTGTGTGGTTACACAACACGCCCCATTTTGACTTGACAAAATAGGGACCCAACTTTTTGCTGCTTTGGCTTGTGTTGTTTTCTTTTGCTCTTCGGTGGTTTGGTAAAAGTAAGTCATGCAGATGATCTTGCATAAGGGGGGCTGGGTAAGTCATCATGATGAGGTCAGTTTTTTCAAAGTTCATATTTCATGACAATAAGCTCATAGTTGGATAGAATACAAAATTTCATGCAGGTTTGCCTTTTGGATCACCCTGATATTCCTTAGGGAATGAGAGTTATGGTGAGTCAAAGTCCTGGTCAAACTTGATATTCTGAGGGGAGGATCATATTTATTAATGTTAGTCAACTTAAAATAGATCACCCTGATGCCAATTTTATCACTTGATAATCATTTATCCAGAGATCCGGACGTCAATGTTAGGTGATATAAGCATTTACCCGTCGAACAACGTCATATATTCTGTGGGGGTCATATTTCTTAATATCACCTGATATTTCAAATATCACCCTACCGCAGAATATCACCCCATAGCCAATATGCTGATGACGTCATCCAATCCCGATGAACAAAGAAAAATCACCTTGACGGTGACATCATCATCATTTTTACCTCGCGGAGCTATGTATCCAACGATCACCCTTTTAAATAACATGATGGTGATATCATCCTAATATTTCGAAAGGAGGTCACATTCGTTAATATGACTCATCTTCATTAACATGATGATGACGTCAGCTTATCCCATTTCACAAAGGACCTGTTATGACGATGACATCATCAATCAGCTTGACATCTGAAGCTCGTCTATTCTCTAACATCCGTCATTTTTCTAATATGACTGATCTTTCCTAACATGATGGTGATGTCATTCTGACCCAATATGTAAAAATCTCAACATGATCATGATGTCATCCTATTCGGAGGGTGATATTCCTCAATATCAGGGTCATATTTCTTAACATCACCCGATTTCCTTCAGTATGACCATGACATCAGCGTTTCACATTTTAACGAAGCCCATCCATGATGACGACATCATTATCATATCCCAATCTATGAAGAGATTCATGTTAGTTAATATCCCTCATATTAACTAATGTGCATACCCGAACCCGATCATTTTATTCAATGGAATTTAGTGAACAAAAGTGCATGTATTGCATATGCATGATCTTATGCATGCGATAACTGAAAATGTAAGGATTGCATATCATAATGAAGGGTCACATTACCCTTGGAATGCAAAAAGAGCTACCAGAAGGTGAAACTATTTGCAAAACTTTAGAGAAACTCAAAAAATTAGGAAATTTTTGATCTTCGCCTTGGTAGGGTCATAACTCCTAGCTACTGTGTTGGAATTTAAACTTTTTGGAATCATTGGAAAGATAAACTAGTTATCTAGTTTGAGTTGCTCGATCACTTAGGCTTAATGCTGTGTAACCAACGTAGTGTTGAGGCCCTAATTTCGCTCTGAAGGCCTCCGAAAATGTAATCTAGCAAGATGTAGAAAATATCGAAAATCATATTTTTGATATTTTTATGAAAAAATCACTCAAATGACCGTAGACCTGATCAGATATTGAGCCATTTTAGGGCCTAATAGCATGTTTTCCAGTCAACGATAGTCACCCGGACCCTCTTGACCACCTATGGACATTTAATTATGCGAATTTTCACAGATGCTCAATATTCATAACCCAATATGTATAGGTTTGCATATTCATAGCCTGATAAAATATAAATGTTTATTTTCCTGCTAGTTATTAAATGAAGCTGATGCTTGATTCTTGTCTTTTTATTGCAGGATGTTGAAGCTGTTTTGGAGTACGGCTGAAAATTACAGAGTTGCTGATACGGAGGCGACCTGAACCAGAGCTGAGGAGGATATTGTCAAATATGTTGTTTGCTAGCTAGATGATGGACTAGGTCAAAGATATTGGAATATTTTGTGCCAGCTGTGTTGTTGCCAACTGGTAGACATGTGCTATTCATTTGGACTATTGATCTTAATAGATAAATCCTGACCCTAGGTCATCTGTAACCGTTCCCTCACCTTATCCTATAAAAGGTGCAGGGATGTGATAATTTGAATTATTCAGAAGCTTAATTGAAATTTGACTACTGAAATATCAGGGCTTATTTCAAAGTTATTGTAAGCATACATATCATTGCATACTTAATGAAAGAGAAGACCGTTTGATTACAAATCATCATAAATCCTAAGTAATCAGAGTTTGAATTCTTGATACATGCTTTGATTTGCTGTGTCCCTTGGAGTGCTTATCAATCTATATGTGTTGTCTTCATTCCTTTTCCTTTGAAGTTAGCATCATCTATATCTTGCTGTGGAACATCGTGGTGAAAATATGGTTTGATTTCTTCTCCTCATGACTGTATTTGGTATGTATGTGGTTCAATATCTAAGATTCACCAAATTTGAAGTATTCTTTTAATTTTCTTTAAATTTCAGAGTAATTCCCCATCATAATTGCAAATAATGGATAATCAGAAGCAAATAACATGTAATATGCTGACATCTCGTAGATGACTGAATATCATTAGCGTATTTGAGCTAAATGCATGTAGTATTGAAAATATCATGCAAAGAATTGCAAATAATGGCAGAAATCATGCAAATATCAACTTGTAGGCACATTATTTGAGTAAATTCATAGTGCAAGAGGTAGAATTATTGGAGATTTATGTAGAGCAGATATAAAGAGTGGGATATTTGAAGGAATACTGATGAACTTTGTAGAAATTACTGGAGTATGTAAGGCCCCTGAATGATTAATAGCAATGCATATCAATGACTGAGTAACGTCAATAGATTAAGAACTAATCAACAGAGACTTGGCATGATGAATTCTTTGAATTCATTATATCTTTTAGGATGATTAAAGGTTGTTTTGTAACTTTTATTCTATATTTGTTTATGACTAACATCATCATCAACATAAATTGGCGCTAGGAGGGCCTAAACAAGGAATTTCTGGATTTCTGCAAATGTTACATAAATATTTGATCATTTGAGGCTAATGTCTACAAATATCTCTTATCTAATAGGTTTTGATCATATCTTTGCAAAGATCTAGCTCAAAGCTTCAAAGATTAGTTTGATTTTCTAAGATTTCAAGTTTTATCCTGAGATATGATAGATCTCATTAAATTTCAAAATCCTAAAAAAATTGAAAATAGAGTCTCATTTTGATGGATGCATATGAAAACAATCATCAAGTTAACATTCCTTTATTTCAGGAAACTTTGAATAAGCAGCTTTATCCTCAAAGTTTATCTAACTTTGGTTTATCCAGTTGTTGCAGGATACACCAGACTATAGAACATAGTGAAATTAATTGTCTAACTTTTCTTATAAGGTTGGATCTATATTTGAAAGGAAAAATATTTTTTATAGATGTGTTTAGGGCTGAAGTCTGGCAAGAAAATGAAGAAATTCTGGAGCAACAAGCAGATACAACACTAGAAATTATTAGTTGTTCAAACACTGAAGTGGACCGCTTTAAAGATTTTGAATTATACTTGTCTAAAAATATACAGTGTAGTCAAATATTAGGTTTATCCACTGATGATGTCCTGATTGAAAGTTGGTGCAGATTACATGATGAAGAGCATGTAGAAAGTGATTGTCATGCTTGCTTGGTCATGTTGGAGAAGACTCAAATTCTGGAACAGCAAAGAGAAGAAACACCCCTAATGATGAATTGTTTAGAAAATACAATAGCTGAATTAGTTATAGAATGCAAGGAAGAGGAAGCATCTTTCCTTGAGTCATTCTATGGTAAGATTGATAGGAGTTCTCTACTTTATGATAAGGGTGATGTAGAATGCAGGTATGAATCTTTTAAAAATTATAGAGAAGAAACCATTTGTCAGGATAAAGTCTTTGATTATGATCCTATTGTTTTTGATAAGGATAGTGAAACATATTTCCTTGAGTCATTTTATGGTAAAAAGGAAAGGAGATAGGTGGAAGAATTTAAATACACTACTGCTGATGAAGTTCCTATGATAGTAACCCAAGAAATTGAAGAAAAGAAAATAAATGTTGATGTACTATCTAACTTGTCCAAATTGAATGGTCAAATGCAAGAATGTTGCAGGTCAATGGAACCATATACCTTACTGGATGAAAAATGTGAGTTATTTGATGAACAATTCATGAAAGTTGAAGATGAAGAAAGCTTTGGAATTGTTGTGCATAATTAGATGCCAATCCAATGTCATTTTGAAAATGAAATAGGGGAGTATTCCTATCAATTGAGAGTTGTTTCACCTTTACAGTTAAATGATTTAGAAATGATAAATTTATGTATATCAGGTTATGAAGATACTCATTTAGATGCTAATGTGCAGAAAATTAAAGAAAACATTGAGGTGCTGCCTGAAGTCGAGAATCAGACATACATCCAGAATGAGGAGACAAAGCTGGATAAAGATGAAGGATTAATACTTCAAGAATCATACATTCTTCAATTTGAAGTGAGACTAGACACTGAGCTAGGCAATGAGAATGCAAAGTTAAATGGAGGACCAGCTGTCAATGAAGAAGCATGTCCAACAGAGCTAGAAATACATTAGGTTGTATTTCTCCTTTCCATAGTAAATAATGTTGAATATTATTTTGATTATGGAAATTCAGGAGATAAGAAATGCATATGGATATGCCATGAATATGATGAGCTTCCTCAGTTGTTGATCATTAAGAGTTATTCTATTAAACACAATGAATTTAGAATACAAGAATATTTTTTAGAATACAAAGATGAAATTGCGAGGGTTAGAACCATAACTAGTGCCCTGATGCTCCTGCACAATATAAGGAAGTATGCAAATATAGGTGCCTTTGGATCTTATCGTGGGTTTTATTTGCCTTGTAGGGTTTGTATATAGTTTGGTAGAGTAGTTGTTTTATTTCTTTCCTTGCTTTCTTGTTTTGTTTTCTGTTCTTTCCTTTTATAGTTAGTTGTTTGTATAGTTTTCTTTGTGTGTTTGCTTTCGTTTTGCTTGTTGAGTTCTATTTTGGTTAGTCAAGATGATGCAGCTCATCACCCTAAGAAAATAACTAAATTGTTAGGATTCAAGTGATGAGAACAAATTCATATATAGGTTATCATTCATTTTGAGAAGTACTTGTGCTCAGGTCTATGATATCTTTTCAGTATGGTGCCTTTTCTTGACCAAAGTTTCACAATGATTCACCTAACAGCCTTGGGTTTGTTGAACACACAAGTATAGGTGTTAAGTGAAAAAACTAAAGGGACTCCCTTGCTACCAATACGATCTCCAACCTAAATTAGCAAGTGACCATACCTTGCACACTAAGCTTACATGATGACATCAGATATATAGAGTATAAATATTGAAAAATCAAAAAATAATAAAACTAGGCCATCTAAGTAACTCTATCGGGGCTATAGACGCCTGCTGGCAGTGAGGCTCTACTTAGGGGGATTGTATAGATAACCTTGCCGGGGCTATGGACGCCTACTGGTAGCAAGGCTCTATCCAAGTTGGCTATGAGGGATGCTCCCAAACTATGTAGCTTAACATCAGTTATTCATGCTTTCAACTTGCTTTCAAGATGAGGATAATTAATCATTTGCGCACACCTGATCCTTTGGTAGCATTGTTGCCATGATGAAAACATTATCATTCAGAAAGATTATAAGTGCTCATGCTTAGAAAGAGTTAGAATACTATGTTAGAGTGTGTTCACATCACTTGAATCATTGGAATTTTGCTGTTTTCTTTAGTGGCAAGCTATTGTGTGGTTACACAACACACCCCATTTTGACTTGACAAAACAGGGACCCAACTTTTTGCTGCTTTAGCTTGTGTTGTTTTCTTTTGCTCTTCGACGGTCTGGTAAAAGTAAGTCATGTAGATGATCCTGCATAAGGGGGGCTGGGTAAGTCATCATGATGAGGTTAGTTTTTTCAATGTTCATATTTCATGACAATAACCTCATAGTTGGATACAATACAAAATTTGATGCAGGTTTGCCTTTTAGATCACCCTGATATTCCTTAGGGAATGAGAATTATGGTGAGTCAAAGTCCTGGTCAAACTTGATATTCCGAGGGGAGGATCATATTTCCTAACATCAGTCATCTTACAAAAGATCACCTTGATGCCAATTTTATCAACCGATAATCATTTATCCGGAGATCTGGACATCAATGTTAGGTGATATAAGCATTTACCCATCGAACAATGTCATATATTTTGCGGGGGTCATATTTCTTAATATCGCCTGATATTTCGAATATCACCCTACCGCAGAATATCACCCCAGAGCCAATATGCTGATGACATCATCCAATCCCAATGAACAAAGAAAAATCACCCTGACGGTGATGTCATCATCCTTTTTACTTCGCGGAGGTCCATATCCAATGATCACCCTTTTAAATAACATGATGGTGATGTCATCCTGATCTTTCAAAAGGGGGTCACGTTCGTTAATATGACTCATCTTCGTTAACATGATGATGACGTCAGCTTATCCCATTTCACAAAGGACCTGATATGACGATGACATCATCAATCAGCTTGACATCCAAAGCTCGTCTATTCTCTAACATCCATCATCTTTTCTAATATGACTAATCTTTCCTAACATGACGGTGACGTCATTCTGACCTGATATATAAAAAGCTCGACATGACCATGACGTCATCCTATTTGGAGGGTGATATTCCTCAATATCAGGGTCATATTTCTTAACATCACCCGATTTCCTTCAGTATGACCATGACATCAGCCTTTCACATTTTAGTGAAGCCCGTCCATGATGATGATATCATCATCATATATCCCTCATATTAACTAATGTGCATACTTGAACCCGATAGTTTTATTCAATGGAATTTAGTGAACAAAAGCGCATGTATTGCATATGCATGATCTTATGCGTGCGATAACTGAAAATGTAAGGATTGCATTTCATAATGAAGGGTCACATTACCCTTGGAATGCAAAAAGAGCTACTAGAAGGTGAAACTATTTGCAAAACTTCAGAGAAACTAGAAAAATTAGGAAATTTTTGATCGTCTCCTTGGCAGGGTCATAACTCCTAGCTAATGTGTCAGAATTTAAACTTTTTGGAATCATTGGAAAGATAAACTAGTTATCTAGTTTGAGTTGCTCAGTCACTTAGGCTTAACACCGAGTAACCGATGAAGTGTTGATGCCCTAATTTCGCTCCGAAGGCCTCTGAAAATGCAATTTACCAAAATGTAGAAAATACCGAAAATCATATTTTCAATATTTTTATCAAAAAATCACTCAAATGACCCTGGACCTGATCAGATATTGAGCCATTTTAGGGCCTGATAGCATGTTTTCTAGTCAACGATAGTCACTCGGACCCTCTTGATCACCTATGGACATTTAATTATGCAAATTTTCACAGATGCTCAATATTCATAACCTGATATGTATAGGTTTGCACATTCATAGCCTGATACAATATAAATGTTTATTTTCCTGCTAGTTATTAAATGAAGCTGATGCTTGATTCTTGTCTTTTTATTGCAGGATGTTGAAGGTGTTTTGGAGTACGGCGGAAAATTACAGAGTTGCTGACACGGAGGCAACCTGAACCAGAGCTGAGGAGGATATTGTCAAATATGTTGTTTGCTAGCTGGATGATGGACTAGGTCAAAGATGCTAGAATATTTTGTGCCAGCTATGTAGTTGCCAACTGGCAGACACGTGCTATTCATCTAGACTATTGATCTTAATAGATAAATCCTGACCGTAGGTCATCTATAACCATTCCCTCACCTTATTCTATCAAAGGTTCAGGGATGTGATAATTTGAATTATTCAGAAGCTTAATTGAAATTTGACTGCTGAAATATTAGGGCTTATTTCAAAGTTATTGTAAGCATACATATCATTGCATACTTAATGAAAGAGAAGACCGTTTGATTACAAATCATCATAAATCCTGAGTAATCAGTGTTTGAATTCTTAATACATGCTTTGATTTTCTACGTCCCTTGGAGTGCTTATCAGTCTGTATGTGTTGTCTTCATTCCTTTTCCTTTGAAGTTAGCATCATCTGTATCTAGCTATGGAACATCCTGGTGAAAATATGGTTTGATTTCTTCTCCTCATGACTATATCTAGTATGTATGTGGTTCAATAGCTAAGATTCACCAAATTTGAAGTATTCTTTTAATTTTCTTTGAATTTTAGAGTAATTTCCTATCATAATTGCAAATAATAGATAATCAGAAGAAAATAACATGCAATATGCTGACATCTCATAGATAACTGAATATCATTAGCATATTTGAGCTAAATGCATGTAGTATTGAAAATATCATGCAAAGAATTGCAAATAATGGTGGAAATCATGTAAATATCAACTTGTAGGCACATTATTTGAGTCAATTCATAGTGCAAGAGGTAGAATTGTTGGAGATTTATGTAGAGCAGATATAAAGAGTGGGATATTTGAAGGAATACTGATAAACTTTGTAGAAATTACTGGAGTATGTAAGGCCCCTGAATGATTAACAGCAATGCACATCAACCACTAAGTAACGTCAGTAGATTAAGAACTAATCAACAGAGACTTGGGATCATGAATTCTTTGAATTCATCATATCTATCAAGATGATTAAAGGTTGTTGTGTAACTTTTATTCTATGTTTGTTTATGACTAACATCATCATCAACAGGGAGCAAGTGTCAAGTGTGATAATCCATCCTAGGAATTTTCTTGTTGATTATAGCAATACTCCACCTCAAATTGCATAATATTGAGCTCAAGATAATTGGCTAACAATTCCTCCACTTCCCACACATTGTCAACATGGAGTGGTTGTTCAGTCTAAGTTGAGAGAGAGATTAGGGGTTCTCTCTTTTGCCTCTCCTTTCTAAATCAAATCTTTTAAGCATGTGTTGAGGGGGAGTTGTTTTTTGATGTATCAATCAAACCCCATAGACAACAACAAAGAGGTTGTGTCTCTACAATGATAATGGTATCATGGTAACATTAAGTTCATCTGGATAGTCATGGATAGAGAGAATTCATTTTTTTAAGATTGCAGGTGCCATGCTTAGTTATGTTTGTTTATGCATTGGCAAGAATTTTTAGGTGTTAAGAACAACAATTTCAATATAGTGATATGCATTAGATATCTTGTTATGAAAGTGTCCCTTTGTATTAACAAGTCTTCCATGAGCATAGAAACCCTCATGACAGTGGTATACTACAACAGAAATTCCATGAATTTTGTATATCTTAATGAATGCCAACGTGGGAGAAAGGAGGTCTACAAAGTATGCATGCTTATCTCTTGTGATTAGTAATTTGTCAAAGACATATCTACATTATAGAGTTAGTCCATTACAGGGCAATCACATTAGGAAAAGGTGATAGCAAAATCACTTAGTGTGAAGACTCCATGATAGATGAAGGTAGATAAAGGGTAGTGAGAAGGTGGCAATGATATAGGACTATGAAGAAACATTATAGGCATGGAAAAAAACAATGAGGAAAGGTGACAAACCTCACATTAGGAAAATGGATAGTCCTCACAAGGATGATAGTTCATATGCCCAAAAGGTTCTTTATTCACATTATGATAGTTATCATGAAGCAAGCCAAACATGAACTATTAAATGACAATGAGAAATGTTATGTGATGATAGGTGTATAATAATAGTCATCAAATGGACCGTGACTCACAATGTGATGATGGATAGTTGTGGTGTTTATATCAGTGCCTCTGTGATTGTTCCATAGTGCAAGAATCACAATCACAGTGCAAAAAACCTATTCATAGTGGATAGTACCCTTGTTTCTTAGATCAACAAACAATGGCATGATACAGTAATGTGGTATGTAGATGATGTAATGTGGACAATGATTCACAATTGTGGTACTTGATAGTGCATATGGACTTTAGTATTGCTAGTGGTCTATATAACATCATATTGCCAATCCTATGATGTTTATACTATGGTATTGCTCTCATAAGAAGTTTTGCCAATGATTGTTTTGGACTAAATATTCTTGCATAGTGATGTTTGTCCTAAGACAATGATATGATGTTTTCTTGAAAGAATCTTACTACAGGAGATGGTAATAGTGTCTATGTTATGAGAGTGATGTGCATTCAGTTGTACAGATATGGTAATAGCACTAAGTAGTTATGCATGATGTTGTTTCATTTATACTTCAATCTCAATGTGTAGACAAGATGACAATGACAATGCTTTGTTTTCTATCTCAGTGTGTAGATAAGATGACAATGATAGTTCCTATCTTTCCATGGAGATATATCTATTTTGTAAGGGGAGTACATAGTCCTTTGTCATTTGATGTCAAAGGGGGAGTGATAGATTTGCAAGCATGTTGAATTACAATCAATGACAAAGGAGGAGTTTTTTGGTTTGATTTGTCATTGATGTCAATTGATGTCAAAGGTACATGAGATGTCAAAAGATAATAGAGGGTATGTTGATCAATGGTGCATGAGATTTCAAAATATGACAGCGGATATGTCGATGCTTTGTATGCATTTCATGGTAAGTTTTGTTGATGCTTGTCACATATGTTAGAGCATGGTAAAGATGTCAGAGCATGGTAAAGATATCAGATAATGGTAAAGGTACTTATTCATTCATTCCCATGGTGTTTGTTGATTGATTTTCCATTGGTGCCAAAGTTGATTTGTCATTGGTATTCTTGCAAAAGTAAAAGTGGTATTTGTCCTTTCCTTTCATTGTCATCTTTATGACAAAGTTGCTTCTTGAAAAAGGTGCTTGTATTCACTTCATGGTGTTGATGCTCATTGCTCATTCAGGATTCATTTTATGGTGTTGGCATTTCATGGTACTAATTGCAAAGTTGTTGATGCAAAATGCAAAGTGGACATTGTTGATCATTCAAAGATTATTATTTGAGATGAGACTTATGAAGGGTGAATCTATGGTGGCAATCCCTTTTTAGGGTTTTAGTTGATAAGATCTCTACATCTCATAACCTAAAACACTAAGTTCTATACCCTAATAACCTAGAGTTTTTGCTTTTTGAAGGTTTTCAATGAAGAATTAACTTTATGTTATAATTGGTAGTTGACTTGGTATGCATAGTGAAAAGTCACTTAAATGACTACTTGAGGGTTTTAGACTCATGAACAACTGGCCCTATTCCTTGGCACAACTAGCTGTATAGGTTAAACACTTATATCATACTACTCACAATAAAATCAATGGATGTGATTGAATTGGTGAATTGGTGGGCTGTGTAGATCAAAGGTCCATTGTTGAAACTGAGAACAATTATTTCTTGAGGGCTTTATATTGATGAACATTTGAATGGCATTGCCTTTGTCTTTAGCTATATATAGTTTTGTAAGTTTTTGGAAGGAACAATGGAAAGAGGAACTTTGCATCATATTGAATATATTCCAAGTGTGGTCTGGGCTCGGGGCGAGTGTATTGAAGACCTTGATAGTATGTTGTTGTCAAGATAATGCATAGATAGAGAGGCTTGCATAACAAAATGTAAAAGAGTTATATTGTGTCTTAGTTTGACTACATTCTTGTAATGTGTATCTTTGTTAGTATATTGAGAACTTCCTAACTGTTGTTTGGCCTCAATGAGAGAGGAGTGAAATCAATGATACTATGTTTTTGAGAGAGGGAGACTTGAATAAGATATTATTAAAGGATTCCTATGTTTTGAATATCAATGAATTGTGTTTTCTCTGCACAGTTTTTTGTGATCTGAATGTGATCATAGGTGATTGGAGTTTGGTGGGATGTTAGGACAGAGTCTGAAGTTGTATAACAATGTTCTGAGTGTGAAAATGTCCATGTAATTGAAGTTTAACTTTGTCTATGGTTGATCATCATAAAAGTAAGTTATTGTTGTGTCATCTAATTGCTCATTCAAAGAGGGTTTTATGAGTATATCAAAAGTGGATAGAGTATTGTACACAATGTGAATAAGAAATGAATGTAGAGTATACAAAAGCTGATCTGGTCTTGGGAGAGACAAAGAAAGCAAAAGGTATAATGGTCATTGTAAAGGTAAAAGATTTACTTCTCAAAGTATGATAATGAGTCCTTTTTAGTGTTTGATTTGTATTGGCCTTATATAGTTCTTGAGTGCACTAATATGATGATACATGAACATATGTTTAGTGGCTATATGTAAGGTATAGAGATTGTGTGATAGGAAGATTATGTATTATGTAAAGATGGGATTCTTGATTTAAGTATGAGTGTCTTTTGGGTTTAGGAGATCTTGCATTGTCCTATTATGCAAAAGCAATGTACTTTTGTGTTGAGTGAATGATGGGTTGTTTGAAGAGTCATTTAATGTAAAAGAAAGGAGTTATTGAGTTATTCATGTAGATCTAAGAGAGTTGACATGTTTGAGTAAGAGAGTTATAGAATTCATATATAACCTGTGGTATTGATGTAAACAGAATAGTACTCTATATATTTTCATGTTGTGTATTTGGAGTTGTTGTTCTTGGTTTTAGTAGAGTTGATGTGATCAGTGAGATCTTGTGATCGATGGGATCCTTGCCAATGAGGCATGATTGTAATCAGTGAGATTTTGGTCAGTGAGACCTAATAAATATTTTGGTGAGGTTGGATATTGGTTTTTCCTTGTTTAGGATTTCCACTTTAAACACTTGTGTCATGGTTTCATGTTTGAGATTTTGTTGCTCTCTATATCTCTGGCATGTTAAGTATTAATTAATTTTACAACTATTGGGATGAATAATGAACTAGTTTTATTAGATCACTGATTCACCCCACCTCTCAATGATCCATTGTATTCCAACAATTGGTATTAAAGTTGCAGGTTCCTAGTAGAAGTCTAGTAGACTTGAGTTGATCTTGGTGGTGGAATACTATGGCAAAGAATAAAAGAAATAAGGGAAGAAAAAATAATAAGAAAAATGCTGGTCAACAAGCACCATCGAAACCAAATACTAAAGGTGATGTATTTGAAAGAAAAGACAACCTAATGATTGAAGATGATGACAAAGAAATAAGACTTTCACATGAAGAAGTAGAAGTCAAATCTGATCAAGAAGATGATGAAGAAGTAGATCTTGAAGAAGAACTATTTTATGCCTAGAATGTGGTCAAAAAAATAAAAGAGGAAAACTCAAGACTAAAGGTACAGTTTCAAGAAGAAAAAGAATCAAAATACAAAGTACTTTTATCCATTGAAAATGTAGAAAAATAGATCATGGATTTAAAGATACAAGTTGAAGAATCAAACAAACTAATCATTAGCCTAAAAATAGATATTGAAGAGGCCAAAAGGATAGCAGATATGACAAAGTTTGAATCTAAAGTCAAAACAATCGAATGCCAAAAAGTAGAGGAAGAGATACTCACTTTAAGAAAAGATTTTGAAAATCTCAAAGTTCAATTAGAGAAAAATTAGAAGTTTGAAGATAGCACCAACAGGTTGAATGAGATGTTGAGTAAGCAAAAACATCACAAGGACACTACTGGATTAGGCTATGAAGGAGGGTAGAGTTCTAAGGTCAAAGATGCTCCTAGGAAGAAGATAGATCTAAACTGTCATTCTACTGCTCTTGAGACTAAAGACAAGAAGAAGACAAAAGATAAGAGTGCTGATAATGGATTTTTCAAGGTTATCAACAATGAAAGAAGAAGAACTATCAGGTCAATATGATCTCCACCTACCAGGAAAAATCAATTTATAAGGTACAATTATTCCTTTCCTGGTTATTGTTATTCATGTAATGGCTATGGTCATAAGATTGCAACTTGTAGAATTACTCATAGGAGAAGATATGAATTTATGAGTAGGAACTCTTTTGCCTCAATAAGGAACATGGATCTAGTGTGTTACAATTGTATCAATTTTGGTCATAGGAGTGCTAATTGTAGAATAAATACTAGAATATTTACAAACCCTATCAGAGGAAATGTTTTTGTTTCTCCAAGGGACATAAATGTAATTTGTCATAAATGTAAAAAATTTGGCATAGAGCACATTTTTGTAGAAGTCACTTTGTGAAACCACCTAGACATAACAAGAAGCTAGATACCCTAAACAAGAAAAAGAAAGAACCTGTGAACATGTGGAGAAGAAAATAAGACCAAGACAAGGAAGATTCTAAACTTGTGCATATTGCACAAGAGGCATCACTAATTGCTTAAAGAATAGCATGACGTCAGGGGGAGATGATCATTGCCTTATCAATTAGCCCCAAGAAGAAAACAAGGAAGATATGAAAGTAGGAGTTAGAATGATCATTGTGCATCAAGATGTTTAAGCTAAAAGGACAATATTTGTGGATGTAATCAGACTTTGTAACAATGTTTTTCTCTGTATCAAGCTATTATGTATGAAGACAATGTTTTTGTAACAATGATTTGTAGCACATTAGGATTAGAAGTTATCAACTCAAGACAGAATGATAAGTTCTAGAGGGAGCAAGAATCACAAGGGGAGCAAGTGTCAAGTGTGATCATCCATCCTAGGAATTTTCTTGTTGATGATAGCAATACTCCACCTCAAATTGCATAATATTGAGGTCAAGATAATTGGCTAACAATTCCTACACTTTCCACACATTATAAACATTGAGTGGTAGTTCAGTCCAAGTTGAGAGAGATTATGGGTTCTCTCTTTTGCCTCCCTTTTCTAAATCAAATCTTTTAAGCATGAGTTGAGGGGGAGTTGTTTTTTGATGTATCATTCAAACCCCATAGACAACAACAAAAAGGTTGTGTCTCTACAGTGATAATGGTAACATGGTAACATTAAGTTCATGTAGACAGTCATGGATAGAGAGAAGTCATTTTTTTAAGATTACAGGTGCCATGCCTATTTATGTTTGTTTATGCATTGGAAAGAATTTGCAGGTGTTAATAACAATGATTCCAATATAGTGATATGCATCAACTATCTAGATATGACATTGTCCCTGTGTATTGACAAGTCTTCCATGAGCATAGAAACCCTCATGAAAGTGGTATACTACAATAGAAATTTTATGAATTTTCTATATCTTAATGAATTCCAATGTGGGAGAAAAGAGGTCTACAAAGTATGCATGCTTATCTCTTTTGATTAGTAATTTGTTAAAGACATATCTACATTACAGAGTCAGTCCATTACAAGGTAGTCACATTAGGAAAAGGTGACAACGAAATCACTTAGTGTGAAGACTACCATGATAGATTAAGGTAGATAAAGGGTAGTGAGAAGGTGGCAATGATATAGGACTATGAAGAAACACTATAGCCGTGGAAAAACATAATGAAGAAAGGTGACATACCTCACATTAGGAAAAAGGATAATCCTCACAAGGATGACAATTCACATGCCCAAAAGGTTCTTTATTCACATTATGATAGTCATCATGGAGCAAGCCAAACATGAACTATTAAATGAGAATGAGCAATGTTATGTGATGATAGGTCTATAAAATAATAGTCATCAAATGGACAATGACTCACAATGTGATGATGTATAGTTGTGGTGTTTGTATCAGTGTCTCTGTGATTGTTCCACAGTGCATGAATCATATTCATAGTGCGAGAATTCTATTAACAAAGGATAGTACTCTTGTTTCTTAGATCAACAAATAATGGCATGATACAATAATGTGGTATGCAAATGATGTAGTGTGGACAATGATTCACAATTGTGGTGGTTGATAGTGCATATGGACTTCAGTATTAACAGTGGTTTGTATAACATATTATTGCCAGTGCTATGATTCTTATACTATGGTATTCCTCTTATAATATGTTTTGCCAGTGATTATTTTGGATAGGATATTCTTGCATAGTTATGTTTGTCTTGAGACAATGATATGATAGTCATTTTTCTTGAAAGAATCTTGTTGCAGGAGATGGCAACATCTGTGTTATGAGAGTGATGTGCATTCAGTTGTAGGGATATGGTAATAGTGCTGAGTAGTTATGCATGATGTTGTTTCATTATACTTTAGTCTCATTGTGTAGACAAGATGACAATGATAGTGCTCTATTTTCTATCTCAGTGTGTAGATAAGATGACAATGACAGTGCTCTATTTTCTATCTCAGTGTGTAGGAGGAGTATGTAGTACTTTGTCATTTGATTTCAAAGGGGGGAGTGATAGATTTGCAAGCATGTTGAATTGCCATCAATGACAAAGGGGGAGTTTTTTGGTTTTATTTGTCATTGATGTCCAAGGTTTGTCATTGATCTCAATTGATGTCAGAGGTGCATGAGATGTCAAAATATGACAAAGGGTATGTTGATCAAAGGTGAATGAGATGCCAAAAGATGACAGAGGGTATGTTAATGCTTTGTATGCATTTCATGGTAAGTTTTGTTGATGCTTGTCACAAATGTCAGAGCATGGTAAAGATGTTAGAGCATGGTAAAGATATCAGAGCATGGTAAAGGCACTTGTTCATTCATTCCCATGGTGTTTGGTGATTAATATTTCATTTGTACCAATGTTGATTTGTCATTGGTATTGTTGCAAAAGAAAAAGTGGTATTTGTCCTTTCCTTTCATTGACATCTTTATGACAAAGTTGCTTCTTGACAAAGGTGGTTGTATTTAGTTCATGGTGTTCATGCTTATTGCTCATTCAAGCTTCATTTTATGGTGTTGGAATTTCATGGTACTAATGCAAAGGTATTGGTTGATGCAAATTGCAAAGGCGTTAATGCAAAATGCAAAGTGTAGATTGTTGATCATTCAGAGATTGTTATTCGAGATGAGACTTATAAAGGGTGAATCTATGGTGGAAATCCATTTTTAGGGTTTTAATTACTAAGATATCTATATCTTATAACCTAAAACACTAAGTTATATACCTTAATAACCTAGAGTTTATGATTTTTGAAGGTTTTCAATGAAGTATTAACTTTGTGTTATAATTAGTAGTTGACTTGCTATGCACGGTGAAAGTCACTTAAGTGACTACTTGAGGGTTTTAGATTCATGGACAATTGGCCCTACTCTTTGGTACAACCGGCTGGATAGGTTAAACACTTATATCATACCACTCATAGTAAAATCAATGGATGTGATTTAATTGGTGAATTAGTAGGTTGTGTAGATCAAAGGTTCACATTTGAAATTGAGAACAGTTATTTCCTGAGGGCTTCACATTGATAGGAATTTGAATGTCATTGCCTTTGTCTTCAGTAATATACAGTTTTGTAACTATTTTGAAGGAACGATGGAAAGAGTAACTTTGCTAGCATATTGAATATATTCCAAGTGTGGTCTGGGCTCAGGGTGAGTGTATTGAAGACCTTGATAGTATGTTGTTGTCAAGATAATGCATAGACAGAGAGGCTTGCATAACAAAATGTAAAAGAGTTATATTGTGTCTCAGTTTGACTGCATTCCTTGAATGTGTATCTTTGCTAGTATATTGAGAACTTCCTAACTATTGTCTGGGCTCAATGAGAGAGGAGGGAAATCAATGATACTATGTTTTTGAGAGAGGGAGACTTGAATAAGAGAATATCAAATGATTCCTTTGTTTTCACTGTATCAATGAAATGTGTTTTCTCTGCACAGGTTGGTGTGATTTGAATGTGATAATAGGTGACTAGAGTTTGGTGGGATATTAGGATAGAGCCTAAAGTTGTATAACAATGTTCTGAGTGTGAAAATGTCCATGTAATTTAAATTTAACTTTGTCTATGGTTGATCATCATAATAGGAGGTTATTGTTGTGTCATCTATTTTCTGATTCAAAGAGGGTTTTATGAGTATATCAAATGTGGATAGAGTATTGTACACAATGTGAATAAGAAATGAGTGCAGAGTATACATAAGCTGATCAGGTCCTTGCAGAGACAAAGAAAGTAGAAGGCATAATGGTCATTGCAGAAGTAAAATATTTACTTCTCAAAGTATGATAATGAGTCCTTTTTAGTGTTTGTTTTGTATTGGCCTTATATAGTTCTTGAGTGCACTGATATGATGATACAAGAATATATGTTTAGCGGCTGTATGTAAGGTAGAGAGATTGTGTGATAGAAAGATGATGTATTATGTAAAGATGGGATTCTTGATCTTTATGCATGTCTTTTGGGTTCAGGAGATCTTGTATTTTCCTATTATGCAAAAGTAATGTACTTTTGTGTTTATTGAATGATGGGTTGTTTAAAGAGTCATTTTATGTAAAAGAAAGGAGTTTTTGAGTTATTCATGTAGATCTAAGAGAGTTGACATGTTTGAGTAAGAGAATTGAAAGAATTCATCTATAACCCGTGGTATTAATATAAACAGAGTAGTACTTTGTAGATTTACATGTTTTGTATTTGGAGTTGGTGCTCCTCGTTTGAGTAGAGTTGATGTGATTGGTGAGATCCTGTGATCAGTGAGATCCTTGCTAGTGAGGCATGATTGTAATTAGTGAGATTTTGGCTAGTGGGACCTAATACAGATTTTGGTGAGGTTGGATAGTGGTTTTTCCTTGTTTGGGGTTTTCTACTTTAAATACTTGTGTCATGGTTTCAAGTTTGAGATTATATTGCTCTCTATATATCTGGCATGTTAAGTATTAAATTTTTTTACAACTATTGGGCTGATTAATGAACAAGTTTTATTAGATCACTGATTCACCTCCCCTCTTAGTGATCCATTGTATTCCAACAATACCAATACATAAAACATGCTTTACAATTCATTCCTATGCTACATCAAAACATAGTTTTCCATTTACTACATAGACTGGATCGATTTGAAGCCCTGAACTATATTGAGGCGCTATAGACCAAAAAATTGGCTCAAAGACCAACCCTAGGAATGTCACTCAAACATGTATATATAGCAATCAACAACTCCTGGATGTTTGAAATCCCAGTCAATAAGCAACTACTACAATAACTGAAGTACATGGCCACATCAAAAAATTAGCAGAATAGAAGGAAGCCAATGCCTTACATACTGACTCGCATCCTTGAGGAGACCTATAAAAAATATGGTTACTGGCACATTGCATTCCTCACTAAACTCAAGTACATGCTCATTAACTATAGACACTGCATCATCCATCAGCAAAGTACCCATGACACCTGCAACTTTGCAACCTCACGCCATGTATTTGACCTTGGTTTTGATTTTGCCTCATTGGAAAAAAACATTCTAACATCAACTTGCTGCCTCATTCTCCCTTTTTCATCTTCTAGTTGGCAAAATTGGACATTTTAGAACTTCCCATTTCCCCCCCTTTTTGGCAAATCTTTAATTTGCCAAACTCTATCTTTATCTCCTTTATCAGCAACTTTTCACTTTTGAGAACTTGCCTTCCTTTTCATTAGTCAAAAAAGACCACTTTTCCTAACCACATTCACCTTGCATTTATCGGCAAATTCCTCTTTTGTTGAACTTTGTCTTGCTCTATCATTCTCCTGCCTTATTGGAAAATTACACATTTGTTGAACTTCACTTTTCATCCTCTTCATTTGCCTTATCAGGAAATGTCAACCTTCTCAAACTTGGCTTGTGTTACCCCCATTCACCTTTTATTGGCAAAAAGCCACTTTGCTGAACTCACTCCTTTATTGCCCTTATTGGTGATTTCATATTTTTTAGAACCTGGAGGCTATTTGCTTTTTATTGGCGTTGTCAGCAAATTTCTATTTTTCTGAACCTAAGTCATTTTCCCCTTATGGGCAAAACCTAACATTTCATAACCAAGGGCCGTAGGTGCCACTTCTCCTTTATTGGCAAAAAACTTTTGCCAAACCACTTTTATCTTCTCTTAATTTGCCTTATCGACAAAAATGAATTTTGTCAAATTTGTACCTTTTCATTGCCTTAGTACTCCTATCGGTGAATCCCCACTTTTTAGAACGAAATCTACCATGCCTTTTTCCTCATTCTCAGCCTTTTCACCCATCAGTGAACCATAAGAAAACCAAACTACTTGCCAAGTTAGGCTTTCCTTTGATTCATTGATGAAGCTCCCCTTTATCGTGGCCCTTTTGTTCTCTATGAGCAATGTCCTCATCGACCGAACCTCTAGTCAGCAAACTTGGAGGTTTATGAACCTCCAAATTCACCAACAAAGCCTTTCCTTTGTCTTCAACCTCTTCGTTACCTTTCTTCATTCCATGCTACAGTAGCTTCCTTATTCTTCTATCAGTGAATTTTGTGATTGGTGAACTTTGCGATTGGTGAACCTCTAAGTTCACTAATTCAAAACATCACTAATAAGGCAACATCCTCTCCCTTTTCCATGGGATTCTATCTTTGTCTAGCTCTCAAACCTTTCCATCACTTTGTCATCAAATCAGAATACTTGTGAAACTCTGAACTAGTTCGCTAGTTTGGACTTTCATCGATTTGCTGATAGAAAGGCATTTCCTTCCTTAGTTGCTTACATAAAACCTTTTTCCTTGGTGTGCCTCGTCTTTATCTACTGCTGATGCCTAAATCAATGAGTCAGCAAATACCAGAACTCCCAAAAAGTTAGTAAGTTTGGGAATAGGCTGATTTGTTAATAAAGGAAGAATATGAAAATATTCTAAGGGATAAACCATTTTGACCAAGGCAAAAAACATAAAGACCAAACTTTGACCAAGGATAACTTCTTCATTTCAAGGAATTTTAAGATGGTTCAAAAGGCAAAGTTGCCCAAAATTTAATTCTCTATCCAATGGTGACCTTAGCTAAGAGATTTTCATAGGACTTTTGGATGTTTTGGGGGCAAAAAGGGCACAATGGGAAAAAATTTTGCAGGCACCAGCAAGACCAAGAAAAGGAAAGGAGTGGAGTTAAGAGAGATTGTGCAAAGATGACTAAGAGGTACATAATGGAAGTGTGTAGATACTAGTTTGTAGATGTGTAGGATTTACATAAGGAAGAGGATGTCCAAGAGAAGAATGTAGAGAGGAGGCACCAATGAGGAATAGAAGGAGATCATGAAAGGAGAATACAAAAAGAGAAGGCATGGGATGAGTGTGTGGGATAAGGTGCTCATTAATATTTGGTATAGAAAGGGTGAAGGTTGAGATTGGGAAAAAATAAAGTGTGCAAAGGAGGGGAAAAGGAAATGTGGCAAGGATGTATCATGGCTAATTATTGACCTTAATGCCAAAGATAAAAGATGAGCTAGAAGACCTATTAGAGATTCAATATTCATCAACAATCCATATTCTAAATATAAATGGCATTTAAAGCAAGATAAACTACCATGATAGAACTATGTAGGCCACAAGAATACTTAACCACTAAGGACATTGATTGGGTGTGAAGTGAGGGGATGACAATATTTTGAAATCACATTAAATTGGCCATATAATTCTAGAAGCAAATATGAAGAAGAGGCTAGTTAGCATGAAGTTAGTCATATGATGTTGTAGTCACTACTAGAAAAGTAATAGAGAGGTCATAGATGGGTAGGTCACTAGGGCAGGAGGCTAACTATGAAGGCCAAGGGTAACTTAAGAGGGATCACTACAAAAATTTAGAGAGAGAGAGAGAGAGAGAGAGAGAGAGAGAGAGAGAGAGAGAGAGAGAGAGAGAGAGAGAGAGAGAGATTTCCTAGGGAGGAATTCAAAGGGTTAGTCATTTAAAGTACACAAAACATTGTAAGTTTAAATGTGAGGATATAACTACCTACATGTTGGGTGGGTGCAAGATCATGATGGGCCAAACACAACCCCTAAGTGGCAATGTAAATGTGAAAAATAGAATTAAGTAACTTGATGTCAAAAATTGAATGATTTTTCTACACAATGTAGAAATAAGGAAGTAATAAATGTTGTAATAAATTGAATGTAGTTTATGGGCTACTACTTTTTTTACAAAAAAATTAAAAATGGTTTGGTGAAAATTGGATATTTCAATGAAGCACTACTAAATTTTTTAGAAAAATGTAAAAAGTAGGTGTCATTCGAGCCAACCTAAGTATGAGAAAAAGATAATATTTTTTCTCCATGATTTGGATTTAAGTAAAGGACACATGAGTGGATGTGATGCATATATTTTTTTTAAAAATTGTAAATAAATAATTATTTATGAATTTTTTTACTTTGGATTTTTTAAAATATTAAAAATCAAATTTTTAGCAAACCTAACTTGGTCAAAAATATATGAAACTCAAAAATTTTAAATTTTAATGTATACCCAATAAATCCTAGAACTTTACACATTTTTTGAATTTAAAAAAGGATTAATATGTTGAAAGTTATGGATGTTTTTCAATATGTATATCTATCAGGAAATCAGACATAACGTGTGTAGAAAATTAATAATAATTACCTATTAGAATGATTATGAGGTGTATATTATTTTTTTAGAATCTTAATAGCTTCCTCTATAAACCCTTTTCATTTGATTAAATTTAGTTACAAAAAAGTCTATCAGCTTCAAGGATGAAATTGTGGAAAATTTCAGGATAACACTAAATGGGTTGTTTTGAAGTTTGTTTGGCAAGTTTTAGGACTCCCACTTAACTAAATATGAGGTAATCCGAAGGAATTTCTAAATTTGAGGTAGAAATATTAACACCCTTTCCATCCAAATATAAATATTAGTCTAAATGTTAGCACTTTTTCATCCAACAAGTTTTTTCTCTATTGCCACTACTTGGCCCATCACGATCTCACACTCACCTTGTTGACCATGTGTGAAGAGAAAAGGAGCTCAAGAGTGAAAAGGGACATTAAGCCCATGAAAATATATCCATGCAATTCCTTCCAAAGTAAAACTATTTTATTATCCATTGGTCATTGTTCTAAGTACATTGATGTGTGTGTTTGGGTGTGAGTTCACATGCTACATGGTTAGGCTTCCTTTCAATTAGATAAGGTGCTCATAATTATTTATTATAAATATTTGTTATAAAGAGGGTAAGGGTTGAGATTCGACAAGAAAGAAGTGTCCAAAGGAGAGGAAAAGGAAATGTGGCAAGGATGTATTCATGGTGAATTATTAACCTTGATCACAAATATAAAAGATGAGCTAGGAGGTGTTGGAGATTCAATCTTCATTAGGAATCCCTATTTAGAATATAAATGGAATTTAGGTTAAGATCAACTACAATGATAGAACTATATAGGCCACAAGAAGATGTAATAGTTAAGGCAATTAATTGGATGTGAAATGGGAGGATAATAATAATTTGAAATCTCATGCTTGGCTATATGATTCTAGAGGAAAAGTTGATGAAGAGGCTAGTTGAAGAGATAGTTTGTAGGCTAATTAGCATGAAGTTGATTATATGACGTTATGGTCACAACTATAAAAGGAATGGAGAGGTCATAGATAGGTAGGTCACTAGGATAGGAGGATAACTGTGAAGGCCAAGGGTAGCTTAAGAGGGATTACTACAAAAGGTGTAAGAGAAAGAAAAAGAGATTTCCTAGGGAGGAATTCTATAACATCCCAATTGGAAGATTAATATCCTTAAACATTAATTAAAAAAAAATGCACTCTTTTTTTAATTATTTGTAATCCAAAAATATTACATTTGTAATTTCCAATCACAATATATATTTTCAAAAGATGGTAGCTTCACATGCGACTAACAAATTTCACACATAGCAAATGGTTGTGTTTCTTATGACTTACAATTTTATCAATATCATTTACAAAATAAGTAATGTGTTCTTATTCACAAGTCTTCGATAGTCAACTGCAAGAGAGAGAGAGAGAGAGAGAGAGAGAGAGAGAGAGAGAGAGAGAGAGAGAGAGAGAGAGAGAGAGAGAGAGAGCATCACCCAGGTACTTTTCCTCCAACTGTAGACTGGCAGTCTCCCACACACCTTCTTATTGGAAGTGGCCCTTCCCTTCATGAGGGTAATAGATAATGAGAATAAACTTATTCTTTATGCCATCTGAGAACTAGTGATGTCTCCTAACTAATAACAATTAGGTTTACAACTCTAGTCTAGATCTAGCTATGTATGACCCATTATGATTGTTCATCTATCTGGTACACCATGAACTGACAATGCAAGCAGTGACTTTTGCATTACTTTGGTCAAAGTTTCATATAAATGTATAGTTGAATGTTCACTCACTCTTTTCTCAACTTGGAGACAACATTCATTTTTTTCAATTCATATCATATATATGTAATAATTTTCTTTGACTTGCTTATACCATATTGGTCTTAAAGACATACCATATTCCCTTATCTACTAGTCAACTTGACAAGTCTAAGGTGAATTCTTAGGTGACTATGCAACATACATTGAGTCCCTCTTTGCATCCTTGCAATCATGGGTCTATGAAGTCCTGTCATCTACTTAATGACAGGTGTTTACCTATTTCCATGCTCATCTGGGTTCTTCTATACATACAAGATTTGACATTTAAGACATATGGATTAACAACTAAAGACTCTATCTATCTTATTCTAAGAATATAAATATTTGACTCATAATCTATCAAAGATAACCTATAAATTCATAAACCTATGTATTGAATACACTTCCTCATGTATATCAAAAAGAATTCCAAATAAAAAAGTAATCTATATCATGACCTTTACTTACCATAATAAGTATATCTCTCGATAACCTTGTGGCTATTCTTAGCCTATGATTGGGTAAAAGATTATTCCTCTACAAAACTAGGATATAGATAGTTTAGAATAACTCTAGAATAGCATCTAAAAATAATTCATTATTCTTCATATACAAAGAAATAGTGGTCTAGTGTCAAGTGCTCCTACTTAATGCCTTCGACTCATTAACTAGGTTTTTAAGCTTTCAAACACACTCTATGCCTTTTCAGTTAACTACTGCTATGAGAAGAATAATTTGTTTAAGACAAACAACCTTCTCTTAGGTGTCTCAATAAGTCTTCCATTGGCCCATGTTGTTATATGGAGCCCAGTCAGACTCAGAGATTAAATTTCTCCACTTTTATTGGTGTGTTTTCCACCAAAATTAATTAATGTGGGAATTGCCTATTATTTAATAGAGGCATCAGTAGTTATTTTTCTATTGGATGACATATTAAAAAACTCACTTTGTATAATCGCCATAAGTGTTGATAAAAATGACTAGAGAAGGTGAAAAGATTAGGGTTACAATTGATATTGTTTTGTAGCATATTGCAATAGTATTGAGTTGCAGGATTGCTAGTTGTAATCAATTCAATTTGCTGGATAATAATATTGGACTCTCTGTTGGTGGATGTAGCCTGGGGTGGGTGAACCACATTAAAATTCTCTCTCATTGTTATTATTTCTGTATATTTTAATTCCTCTGTTTAATCTTTGATTATCCACATTAAATTGGTATCTTCTAGCTAATATTCCTAACAAGTGGTATCAAAGTTAAGTTGTGTTTGATTATCCTCTACAGGAAGGTCTCATGGTCAAGTGGGAGTCTCACAGTTGAGTAGTAGTAATGGTAGACAAGGGTAAATTGAAGGTAGATAAATTCAATGGGCAAAACTATTAGTTATGGAAATGAAAAATGGAGGATTATCTCTATCAAAAGGATTTATGGAAGGCATCGCAAGGGAAAATGAAGAAATTGATAGCAATGATTAATGAGGATTGGGAACTTCTGGACAACAAGGCACTGGGAAGCATTCGTTTGTTCCTGGTGCCATCAGTGACATTCAATATTTCGAAAGTGAAGACAATGAGTGAATTGATGTAGACATTGGCAAAGTTAAATGAAAAGCCTTCCACTTTGAATAAGGTATTTCTTATGAAGCATTTATTTAATATAAAAATGATAGAAGATAGTTTAGTTACTGATCATTTAAATGTGTTTAACACAATTACCAATCAATTGACTTCTGTAAATGTAAATTTCGATGAAGTTAGATCTCTCTTGATATTATGTTCTTTTCCTGAAAGATGGAATAGTTTGGTAACGGTGGTTAGTAACTCTATTTCTAGTTCAAATACCTTAAAATTTGATGATGTTTTTGGTGTTATTCTGAGTGAGGAAATCCTTAGGAAAACCTCAAGTGGAACATCTACATCAGGTAGTGTTTTGAATGCAAAAAGTAGGGGTAGATCAAAGGAGAGAGGAAAAGGTTCTGGAGATCGTGGGAAGTCATGAGGAAAATCAAAGGACAAGAGGTCCCAATCTAGAGGAAAGAAGGATTTCTAGTACTATGGGAAATCAGGTCATCTGAAGAAAGACTAATGGTCTCGGAAGAATAAAGAAGGAGACAAATAAGAAGGCCATAAGGAGGAAAGTGCACTAAGTAATAAATATGAAGATGATGCTTTGATTCTTTCCCTAGATAATGTTGATGATTCATGGGTTTTAGATTTAAGGACCTCATTTCATGCTACGCCCCATAGAAGTTATTTTCTTGATTACATCTAAGGGGATTATTGGTTGGATTATATGGGAGATAATGAATCCTATCAGATTATTAGAAGGGGAAGAATTAGGATTAAATTATAGAATGGGAATCATTGGCTACTACAAGAGGTAAAGCACATTCCAAGGCTGAGTAGGAATTTAATTTTAGTAGGGCAGCTAGGTGATGAAGGTTGCATGGTTACTTTTAGTGATAAAAATTAGAAGGTTACAAAAGGTGCCTTAATAGTAGCAAAAGGTGTGAAAGTAGGTACCTTATATCTTTGTACAGGGCATATTGTTCCTTCTACTTTAGTTGTTGCAAAGAAAACTCAAACAAGAAAGTTGCTGGAGAAAACAACTACAATAGTTACTACAGGTTTTGTAACAGGTT
Source organism: Cunninghamia lanceolata (assembly GCA_027924645.1). Classification (NCBI taxonomy): domain Eukaryota; kingdom Viridiplantae; phylum Streptophyta; class Pinopsida; order Cupressales; family Cupressaceae; genus Cunninghamia; species Cunninghamia lanceolata. The sequence continues at coordinate 9,609,710 of BSBN01000937.1, read as the reverse complement.
CAGGAATAGTTGCTGTGGGTTCATAGGTAGTGACTAAAATAGTTGATGTGGGTTCTAAGAAAACACTGTGGCATAATAGAATTGGGCATATGAGTGAAAAAGGTATGAAGGTACTTCATTCTAAGAAAGTTTTACTAGGTCTAAAATGTATTAATATCAATTTCTGTGAAAGTTGTGTGTATGACAAACAAAAGAGTGTTAGTTTTCTCAAGGATGGGAAGAAAAGGAAAGATGAAAAGTTGGAGCTTGTACATTCGTATGTATGTGGACCAGCTCAAGTGTCTTCACTTGGTAGCTCTCGGTATTATGTAACATTCATAGATGATGCAACTAGGAAGGTTTAGATTTATTTCGTTAGGCAAAAATCTGATGTATTTGAAACATATAAGAAATGGAGAAGATTGGTTGAGAATGAGATGGGTAAAAAATTAAAATTTCTTAGAACTGATAATGGTGGTGAGTATTGCAACAAAGAGTTTGAGGATTATTGTTCCTCTAATGGAATTCATAGACAGAAAATGATTCGAAGGACTCCACAGGAGAATGGAGTGACTGATCGCATGAATAGGATAATAATGGAACATGCAAAGAACATGAGATTGCATGTTGGGCTACCTTTAAACATGTGGGTAGAGGCTATCAATACCACTATATATTTAATTAATAGAGGTCCTTCAGTTCATTTAGGTTGTGGTATTCTAGAGGAAGAATGGATAGGTAAGAAGGTGAGTTATTCTTTTTTCAAAACCTTTGGATGTGAAGCATTTGCACATGTAGATTCTAAAAATAGAACCAAATTGGATTAAAAGTCAAAAAAATTGTATCTTCATTAGATATGTCATTGATGAATTTGGTTATAGGCTTTTGGATTTTGAAAATTTGAAAATTGTGAGCAGATATTGTATTCAATGAGAAGGTGTTGTACAAAGATCAATTGTAGCAACATGAGAAGAAAGAAAAGGATTATGTGGTGTTAGATGATAGTTTGGACAATGATATTCTAGTGGTTCCTCATGCTTTTTAATAACAACAAAAAATACCACAAATTCTAGTGAATGTTAGATAGTCAACAAGGATATGTAGACCTTCCAAAAGGTTTTCTCCCTCTTTGTATTCTATTTCATTAACTAATATTGGTGAACTAGAAGGGTATGATGAAGCTATGTAGGTGGATACAAAGGTTTAGTGGGAGCATGGAATGGAAGAAGAAATTGACTCCTTGATGAAATATCAGACTTGGGAATTATGCAAGTTGCTTGCACATAAAAAGACTTTACCAGACAAATGGGTTTATAGGCTGAAAGAGGAAGATGGAGGTAAGAAAAGATTTAAAGCTAGGTTAGTAGTAAAAGGATTTGCACAAAAAAAGGCATTGATTTTGATGAGATTTTTCTTCGGTTGTTAAGATGACTTCTATTCATATTGTTTTAAGTATTATGGCTACTAAAGATTTGCATTTGGAATAGCTAGATGTGAAAACCACCTTTCTCCATGGTGATTTGGAGGAGGAGATATATATGGAATAGACACAAGGATTTGAGGTCAAAGGTAAGGAGAAACTGGTGTGTAGATTGAAGAAGAGTTTATATGGATTGAAACAAGAACCTCAATAGTGGTACTTGAAATTTGATAGTTTTATGGCTAAGCAAGACTACAACTGATGTAATTTTGACCATTGTGTTTATTTTAAGAAGTTGGATAATGATAGCTACATTATTTTATGTTTATATGTTGATGACATGCTTGTAGCGGGGTCTAACATGGATCACATAAGTGAGTTAAAACATCAAATAGCAAAATCATTTGCTAAGAAGGATTTGGGGGTAGCAAAACAAATCCTTGGTATGAGAATTTGTAGAGATAGAAAGAACAAAAAATTGACTCTATCTCAGGCTGATTATTTTGGAAAGGTCTTGCAGAGATTCTATATGGAGAATGAAATAGTTGTTAGCACACCTTTGCCTAGTCATTTCAAGTTGACTAAGGAGATGTGTCCAAAGACACAAGAGGAGGAAAAAAAATGTCCAAGGTACCATATGCTTTAGTTGTAGGAAGTTTAATGTACATCATGGTATGTATGAGGCCGGATATTGTACATACCATAGGAGTTCTAAGTAGGTATATGATTAATCTTGGATTGGAGCATTGGAATGTGGTAAATGAATTCTAAGGTATTTGAGAGGTATATCTAATAAACATTTATCTTTTGGGGGCTCTAATACTAATTTAAAAGGCTACACGGACTTAGATTAGGTAGGGGATATTGATACCAGGCGGAGTACTATAGGTTATGACTTTACTATAGGTAGGACAATGGTGTGTTGGATCTCAAGGTTGCAAAAGGTGGTTTCTTTATCCACCATGGAGGCAGAGTATGTAGATCCAACATAGGCAAGCAAGGAGATGATATGGCTGCAATTTTTCATGGAAGAATTGGGAAAAGAATAGGCTAATAGTTATTTGTTTACAAAGAACCAAAGTGCCATACATCTTGCAAAGAATTATGCCTTGCATTTGAAGACCAAACACATACAACTAAGGTATAACTTCATCCGGTTGTTGTTGAAGGATGAACAATTAAGGATGGAAAAGATATATATAGATGAGAATCTAGTGGATATGTTTACGAAGGCAGTGACAAGGGAAAAGTTGAGCTCCTCTTCAACTTCGATTGGCCTTCAAGATTGAAAATAATAAAATCAGAACAATATGGTCTAGGATACTTATTTCTAGTGGGTGCTATAGGGACAACGGTGTTATGATTAGTCTCTAAGTGGGAGATGACATGGTGAGGAGTCTGATCAGCCTCCAAGTGGGAGATTGTTGTTATATGGAGCCCAATCAAACTTGGAGGTTAAATTTTCACCACTTTTGTCGATGCGTTTTTCTCCCAAATTAACTAATAGGGGAATTGGTAGGGGGATGAAATTAGGGAACTACAGGGTCTCGGGGGAAGCACCCCCAAAGCAAAATTGCCTATTATTTAATAAAGGTGTTGGTAGTTATTTTCTATTGGCCAACATATAATAAAACCCACTCTGTATAACTGCCATAAGTCTTGATGAAAATGGATGGAGAAGGAAGAAAGCTTAGGGTTACATTTGATATTGTTTTGTAGCATATTGCAGTGGTATTGAGTTGCAATATTGTTGGTTGTAATTAGTTTGATTTCTTGGATAATAATATTGGACTCTCTATTGGTGGATGTAGCCCAAGTTTGCGTGAACCATGTTAAAATTGTCTCACTGTTATTATTTTTGTGTATTTTAATTCCTTTGTTTAATCTCTAATTATCTACATTTAATTGATATCTTTTGCCTGCTATTCCTAACAACCCATACTAAATTACTATTGTAGACACCTAAAATTGTCCAATTCCCAGATCAAACATTCATCTGCCATACTTCACATTAATTAAATAATTTTTAATTATTCGATTAATTTTATCTATTGATCATCTCCATCTTATTCCTCCATTTTAATTAAATAATTCTAATTATTTAATTAAATTAACTTTCCTACATATGTTACTAAAAAAAATTTAAGTTATTTATTTAATTAAAGCTAATATTCCATTACCTCCAAAAAAAAGTTAATATTTTATTTATTTTGCATGTGCACATGAAATTTAATTATTTATTTATTTAATTTCCTATTTTCCCCCTCACCACAATTCACTCTCAATCAATTTAGTTGACTAATAAATTAAATCAGTTAACAAGTCAATCAATCTAGTTAACTAATCAATCAATTTAGTTAACTAAGAAATCAACTCAATGAACTCATCAATCAATGCTATTAGCCTCCATAATGCATCATAGGACAAGTACACTTGTCTCTCTCTCATTTGCTCACATCCTCTCAACCAATTCTAGCCATTGATCTCTCTAATTATTCACAACCGTTGATTGTCATTTCTTTGGGTCTATAAGTTGAACATCCTTCTCAACCTCTAATGATCTCTTATGTTCATACAACATCATGCTACTAAAATCATTCTAGATCCTCTTATCTATCAATCCTCATACAACTTGTTATGCCTGAGATGAGTAATCCACATATCGACATATCTAAGGAGCAAACCATTGGAGTTTGGGTGCATTCCAATTCACTCAATCGATGAGGTTGGATTTGTGAATGAAAAGGTCTAGATCCTCTTATCTATCATCCTCATACAATTGGTTATGCTTGAGCTGAGCAATCCACATATCAACATTTCTAAGGAGCAAAATCTATTGGATTTGGGTGCATTCCAATTCTCTCAATTGGTGAGGTTGGATTTGTGTGCAAAGGAAGGTAAATTACTATTTGATTTGATCTATTTTGATTATCATTGCATTCCAAATTTTATACTCTCACAACTACAACCAAAGCATAGTTTTATTTAGTAGTCGATTCACTAAAATGTCAACCTGTACTTCTCATAGTTGGCCTCTATATCTTTTGGCACAATCAGCCTATATATTTTGTCACAGTCAACCTCTACATTAGGCACAATCATCCTACACATTTAGGCATAGTTAGCCTACACATTTAGACACAATCGACCTATACATTTTGACACAGTCGGCCTCCACATCTGTTGGCACAGTCAACCTATATATCTCTTAGCACAGTCAACCTACACATTTTGACATAGTCGGCCTCTATATCTCTTGGCATAGTCTTTTGACTGTTGCACCACTTAAGCTTATTGTGTTTCATTAACAATGAAAATGATATATGTTTAAGACATAGCCGAGTGATTCTCTAAATTAGAGATATTGAAATGTATAACATTTCTTGTACCATTTTTTTTTGCTTCATAATAGGGATTTTATTAAAATAGTAATAGAAAAAAATAGAAAGCTGCCACGTAGCTAAGAAGAAATAGAGAGCTATATAAACCTCCAGAAGAAAGAGGGAAGAAAGAGGGAAACTAAAGGGGAGCTACAAAAGAAAGTAGATCTGAAACAAGTTCTCATAAATGATGCCCAGAAACTCAAGAAGAGAAAGTGAAGCTCAGGTGCCAAAAAAAGGGCTACGCCCTTCGAGTGTTTCAAAAGAGAAGTGCATCCAAGGTCCGCTGAGAGCCAACTTCCACCGCTTCTGACCCTTCAATGTGGAGTTTTTCAGCATCAAACTTTCTCCCAGCCTTATGTTTAGAGCCGCAATCAGGTTTCAATTTGCCGCTTAAATGCTGTGAATTCCAAGTTTCTGAGGTGGACCTAGAGTAAAATCATCATAACAATCATGCAAATGCTCTTCCAAATCCTCCATGAAAGGGAAAGTGCAGTCAGAATCATAGCCATCCTCCTCCATCCAAGAGGGAGAATCAGGAGGGGTCTCATGGACAGGGACAATTGAAAGAGAAGAGGGATCTGTCATCTGTTCCAAAATGGCCCAGGTGCCTGTCAAGGTTCGAAAAACTTGCCATGATTCCTCTAGCTAAAATTTGAGTCCAAAGTGCCTCCCTTTTTGACTCACTTCTTCAAACAAACATTCCTCACCCCAGCTAAACGTTGAAGGGAGCAAGCTTCAATTATGTGACAAAGCTTATTGCAAATTTAAAAATTGAGTCCAAACACCATGAGAAGAATGGATCCGGGTTAGAAATATCCACCAAAGCACAAACCCTATAGAATCTGCAATCTAAAGCCACCAAGTTTGGATCAAGCTTGACAAAAGACCCCACCTGATTGACCATATTGCTAAGCAAATCTGTATTGCGTATAACTAGAGGCATATTATAAAGCCTAATCCAAACAAGAATACATGTAATCTTCATTATAGTCAGATCAAAGAAAGGCCACCAAGGAGAAATGAAGGGGCCAAATTTACCAAAAAACTAAGGCCCATTCTGCAAAACAAAGTTACAGTCCTCCACAAAGCAAAAGGTAATAAGGAAAAAACTAAAGTCCAAAGATTCAAAAGTAGGGGGAAGGCAGATTACTCTAGGAACATTTGATCCAATTGAAAATGGAAGAAACCAAAGGGTGCCTATGTAGGTGTCACAACACCACCAAGTGGTTACCATACTCCTTAGTGATGGATGCAATACATTTGTCAGAAATGCTAAAATATGCAGGCTCATCGAAAAAGGAACCAACTGAATCCTTGAAAGAGAACTGATCACTACCAGCTTGAGGTCCACTATCCATCATTGGTGGAGGCGGTAGGTCCAGAGGCACCAGAGGATCTCAGGGGTAAGGTGGATTAGGGTTAACTGGCATCGCATGCTTACGGCAAAAATCTGAGCAAACATGGAACAGGTTTTCCCTATTTTTGCACGCTTCAATAGAGCCTAAGGGCTCAGTGCTAGAAAAATCCCTAGCATCGTTAAAAGCTAGATCATTATTGGTTCGAGGGGCAGGAGGAGGAGATGTCACAAATTCTTGAGATGCTATAGAGTGAAGAGCGTACCTCTTCCTTCCGTCTCTCACCACAGTAGTGCCTCCTCCATGCTTCAAACCAGGGAAGCACTTGGGCTTGGTGTTTCGTGGAGCCTACCCACTACCATTTTTTCCATTTCCATCCCCACACACATTCAAACGGGCCAGACCGCCTTTGCGAGCCACACCTAGTGAGCCCTCACACATTTTTTCTCACATGATATTTTGTCAACATTTCCTATACCATTTACTATATGACAAGAAATAGATAATTATACATAGTTATTATAACTCTTCCTCTTACTAGGTTACAATATAATGATGCAGAAAAATAATCCTCTGTAGAGGATAAACAACAAGTCTACTATCACTATACTTCATGATATCCTACTTGCCAATCGACAATCTAAACAAAAACTCCTTTCATGTTTATACTTGCATATTTAATCAAATGAAAGGTAGATGTATTCTATCATACTCTACTAAATACAGTGGACTTAACTATGTAGTGATATAGGCTATACTTCATTGCTTCCTTCTCACTACCTTTACTAGGCTTGCGTTTCTATATCTCCTCTGTTCCCTAAGCTATGAGCCCTCTTCGAAATACTCAATTCCTATCTTCTCCTCTTACTTGTCCCACTCACCCTTGGTTATGGGCTGATAGTAAATACATTGCTACAAATTTCTCTCCACTCCCCCATGATCCTTCACATGTAGAAAAAAGTGGGAAGTATGGAGCTACTACTCCTTCCTCCACTCCCCAAGCATCTGGGAAGTTCGCCTAGGTGAATAAAGAGAAACTTTTACCTCTACCAAACATGATCTTTAACCAAGACAATAATAAAAATAATTTTATAATAGACAATAATACACTTATCTAATAGACGTCACTATTGCATACTCTCAAAAGCTAATTATTCTTATTTGTAAGCACAATTATCGACAGAGGGTTCTTGCAAAGTTGACTAAGATCTTAACAACAAAATTAAACATGTTTATTTGATTACTCATGTCGACTTGGAATCCAAAGGCATACAACATGTTTCTATTTGACAACAAAAATGATTTTAATCTTTGTCTTAATGATAACATATATTGACAAGAATAAACAGGATCTTTCTACTAATCACAAATATTTCTAAGACAATTAAAGACATAGGGATAAAGACTTAATCTAAATCTAACTTATCCTCTACTAAGTATATGTGTGTGCATGTTTCCAAATGGCATTAGGATCTTTGCATTCTCATGATCTAGCATCCTCTCCATGGTGATACTCTCTATCCTTATGTCTAAGGGAAAACAACATTGTTCATTCATCCACCTCAGTTGCACGATGGTAATTGGTTCATTACATCATTTAACCAGGTGATCAATAATATCGTTGTAAACAATTATTCTTTGCATATCCACTAATATAAAGTGAATGTATTTTCTATTATTAATTTAATCATAATATTTTCTCTGACTAACTATCTATCTTCTTGAAAATAATCAAAATAAATATATTAGTTTAAAAATGGGGTGTGACATATCACCCCCCTTAGAGATCATCATCCTCGATGACTATGTCCAAACAAAAATAAATATTTCAAATATGTTCTTATACATCATGTTATATAAAAAGATGTGAAAACCTTTGATATATATCTTTGTAATCCTCCCAAGTAGCATTTTCCTCTGAATATGAGTCCCACTAGACCATGCATTGGGTAACCTATCTGTTACATAGGCAGAGCTTATGTACCTTGAGCACTTTGAGAGGCTTGATCATGACCACCCCTGGGTCCTACACCTAAAGAGTATTCCAATCAAATATATGATTTGATCCTGATATATTTCTTCAAATATGACACATGGAAAACATCATGCCTTCTAGCAAGGGCTAGTGGTAGAGCTATTCTGTAAGCAACTAGATTAACCACTTCTAGGACTTCAAAAGTTCCAACATATCTAGGTGGTAGTTTGGAAGACTTTCTAAACTTAATTGGGCTCTTATGTGGTTTTACTCTCAAGAGAACTTTATCTCATACTGAAAATTGTCGAGGTATTCGGTTGGCATTAGCATAACTTTTTTGTCTATCATTTACTTTTGCCAATCTCTTCCTGATCAGCTTTACTTGCTCCTCCATTTTTGAAAGCATCTCTATCCCAAGGCAATTCCTATCCTCTAACTTATCCTAGCTTATAGGAGTTTGACACTTCCTATCGTACAATGCTTCGAATGGAGCCATCTTAATCATAGAATGATAAGAATTATTATATACAAATTCAACTAGTGGAAGATACTCTTCCCACTTATACTGCTGATCCATGCAATACATCTTCATGAAATACTCCAGTATTTGATCAAATCTCTCATTTTGTCCATCCATTTTTGGATGATAGGCTAAGCTTATATTCAATAGTGTTCCCAAAGTCGAGGACAAGGTTTTCCAAAACCTTGAAGTTATATGTGCATATCTATCTGAAATTATCTTTTCTGGTATTCCATGTGTTATGGGAAAATGTGGATAATATCAATAATCAATAATAACCCAATAACTCAATGAAAATGGAAATAAACAAGATTCAAAACAAAGAACAATACCTCACAAACCTTGTTACTTCGTAGCTTCCATTGGTCGTCTAATCTAAATTGATCTTTCATGTGAATGAAGCCCTCAGAAAGCACACTTCCTTGCTTTGTTCTTCAATATGACAATAGAGAAATGGCTATGATATTTCTTGTAATGAAGAGGATCTTCAATACAATAGAAATGGTGATCACAAGGTATGGGATGGTGTGGGTGCTAAAGGCGCGCTGTGAATTCTGTAGAGTAACTTTACTGAAAGCTTGGATTATTGAAATAGAGGAATAGGGTTGTATTTATAGACTTGAGAGAAGGAAGATCAATGGTTGAGAAGATTTGAGAGGATGTGCATGAATAGGAAGAAGACAAGTGTCATACAAAAAGCTATTTTGTTTGAGTTAACTGCATTCTTGATAAAGATAAGATTTGATTTCATAAATTAGAATGTTTTGTTTTAATTTAAGAGTTGTTGATAAAAATAAGATTGATTAAATCAATTAACTCAACTTGTGTTTTTCTTTTGCATTATTTGAGAGAAATTAAATAATAAATTATTTAATTTTGCGTGCATGAAGAACAAGATTTATTTTTAGAAGATTTGGAAGATTTTTAAGGAATTAGAAGATAGAAAAGCAAATTAAATAAATAAATTTATTTAATTGTTTGTGCATGATTTGCAAGAATAAATAAAATATTTGATTATATTTTATTTTTTAGAGATTGAGATAATTTAAATAAATTTGGAAGAATAACTTTGATTTAATTAAATAATTGTAGAATTATTTAATTGTAGATAAAAGGATTTAGAAGAATTTGATGAAGCTAATTAAATAAGTGATTTTATTTAATTTTTGGGAGGAATATGAACCAAAAAAATAAATTGATTTATTTATTTATTGATAGAGGAATATTAAGATGAAATAAATATTTAAAATATTTATTTAGATAGAGTCATGTCATTTTTAGGTGTATACATTTTGCCCCTCTTTGATGCACAATTGCTACAAAAACAACTTGACTTCCTAAATCATGAGGGGCATAATTATTCTCATAAGGTCATGACTTCCTAGACTTATAGGCCACAACTTGGTATTCTTGCATGAACACTCTTCCTAACCCTTCTCTTGAAGCATCAATCACAATAAGAAAATGACCCTTTGGGTGAGAGGAACCTCTTGCAACAATATAATGAAAAATGCACGAAATAACAGAAATAGAAGAACACAGAAGGAATTTATTGATCACAGGCCACTTCGAGGGGGCAACTTGCTTTGAGAAAGCTCAATACAATAAATTCGTGGATGCCTTCATTGGCCTAAACACGTACTTATGTACTAAGTCTAATCTAAACAACTATTACTCCCCATGAATGTGGGATAATACAATATACTCACGGGATGACTTACAAAGCATATGCATCCAACAACAATATACTAACAAAGTAAAGAGAAGGGTTAAACATGAGTTCCTAACATCTCCTCCCTCTTAGAAAAGCTTTGTCCTCAAAGCTTAAGATGTGGAAATTGTTGATGAATTTGAAGGAGTGGTTCCCATGTAGCATCCTTTGGTTACATTCCGTGCCATTGAATTAATACCTCTGTGATGGATCAAGAGAGAAGCTGATGAGTGCACCTATCGAGGATTGCCTCAAGCTCCAAAATGATGTATCCTTTGTTATCCAGTTCTGGTAAAATAGTTTGTGATCTGATGTTGGTACCAAGAACTTTCTTTAGACAAGAGACATGAAATACTAGATGAATGCGGGAAGGAGGAAGCTCCAATTTATAAGAAATTGACCCAATCTTCTAAAGAACCTTATATGGCCCATAGAACTTTGGAGCCAGCTTATGACACCCTTTGAGTTTCAAGGATGAATGCTTGTATGGATGTAGATGAAGAAAACAATATCACCTACTTGAAAAGTGCGCTTAGAATGGTGCTGATCGGCTTGTTGTTTCATTCAATTTCTTGCCAAGTGAAGATTTTCCTACAAAATGCAAAGAATCTGATCTCAGGTCTAGAGAACCATGTTAACTGCCTGCACTGGTGAACTATTGGGGGTGTATAGAAGGAGCACTGGCTGTGCCTGACATAGATTGCTTCACATGGAGTCATTTTAGATGCAGTGTGGTAGGAGGTGTTCTACCACCATTCAGCGAGAGGGAGCCACTTTGCCCACTGATGCTGTTGGTTGGAGGTGAAGCAATGAAGATAAGTTTCCAAACATTTGTTGATAATTTCAGTCTAACCGTCTGTTTGTGGGTGATAGCCTGAACTCATCTTCAGTTTGGTGCCAGTGTGTTGAAATAGTTCTGTCCAAAAATAACTGGTGAAAGTTGCATCACAATCTGAGACAATGGAAGAATGGATGCCATGAAGACAGAAGATCTGGTCCATGCAAATTTGTACAACTAAGGAGGCGGTATAGTGATGGATGAGGGCACAAAAATGACTATATTTGAAGAGGTGATCAACCACAACCAAGATCACTATCTTCCCTCCAGATTTAGGGAGCCCCTCAATGAAATCAATAGAAATATCTGTCCAAATCCATGTAGGGATGGGCAAGGGTCTGAGCAATCTAGGAAGGAGTGTTGTTTCACCCTTGTTACATTGGCAAGTATCACATTCAACCACCATCTATTGAATTGCCCTTTTCATTCCCTTCCAAAAGAAGTTACGTCGTGCCTGCTCATAAGTTTTGAGGAACCCAGAGTGCCCTATCGATGGAGAAGCATGGAGTTCATAGAAGATAACTTGTTGAAGATCTGTGCTCTAGGGAAGGACTAGACGACCCTTGTATCTCAGAGAACCATCCCAAGAGTAATGTGGTACAGAAGAAGGGTTATTGACCAACTACTAGATGATTTGAGATAATGAAGAGTCATTGACATAAGCTTGTTGGACATATTCCAACCAATTTGGTACAGGCATAGAAATAGCTGAAAGAGAAGCTTGGTCATCAAATGTGTGAGAAAGAGCATCCGCCATAATATTGTCCTTACCCTTCTTGTAAGTGATCTCATAGTCATAACCGATGAGTTTGCTAACCCATTTCTATTGTGTTGGGTAGGAGACCCATTGTTCTCGGAAATATTTTAGACTCTAGTGATCAGTCTTGATGCAGAAATGATTCCCTAGTAGGTATGGCTGCCACTTCCGTACTGCATGCAAAATAGCCATCATTTCCTTCTCATATGTAGAGAGTACTAAATTATTACCAGAAAGGGCATTGCTGGTGAATGCAATGGGATGTTCATCTTGAAGGAGAATAGCACCAAGTCCATTGCCACAAGCATCTTTCAATAGTGAAGGTCTTGGAAAAATCCGGCATAGCTAGAATAGGTGTAGTACACATAGCTTGTTTTAGTTTTTCAAATGCACACTCAACAACATGTGTCCATGTAAAAGCATCCTTTTTCAACATAGCTGTTAGTGGAGTTGCAATCTTCCTATAATCCTTGACAAACTTGCGATAGTAGCCAGTCAGTCCCAAAAATCCATGGAGGCTCTTGAGTGTTTGAGGATGCGGCTAATGTTTCATGGCATTTATTTTGGCAAGATCCACTCGAACCCCTTGGGCTGAAAAAATATGCCTGAGATACTCCACTTCCTCCTAGTCAAAAACATATTTAGACTATTTTGCATAGAGATGATGATTAGAAAGAAGTTGTAGTACAAGATCCAGATGTTGGAGATGCTCAGCCCATGTTTTACTATAGATGAGGATATCATCAAAGAAGACTAGAATAAATTTCTGCAAGTAGGGCCAAAATATTTCATTCATCAATGCCTGGAATGTTGAAGGAGCATTAGTGAGGCCAAAGGGAATGACCAAAAACTCATAGTGACCATCATGCATGTGGAAATCCATTTTAGGGATATCATCCTCATGAACGCAAATTTGTTGATACCCCAGAACAAAGATCCAACTTGGAGAAAAAATGAGCGCCATGAAGCTCATCAACAACAGGAATTAGAAACTTATCCTTGATTGTGATGTGATTAAGTGCTTGAAAGTCAATGCAGAGGTGCCATGACCCATCTTTTTTTAAGACAAGAAGAACTGGTGAAGAAAAGGAACTAGTACTAGGGCAAATAATACCTTGCTTCAATAAGTCCTGAACAAGCATCTCAATCTCTGTCTTTTGGTGAAATGGGTAGTAGTAGGGCCTGAAGTTGGGAGGAATGCTTCCAAGAAGGAGCTGAATATGGTGGTCCTCTGGTCATGAAGGTGGCAATCCCACTGGTTTAGCAAAGACACATGCATATCTATCTAAAATTTGTTGTAGATCTGAAGGAGTAGTAGGGATCGCTGATGGTTGCATCTAAATGGAATGGAGCTGAGTGATGACACCATGTAAATTCTTCTTAAGGAGCTTTCCCATGTGATGTGAATTGATGATGCTGAGATACCCTGGTTGTAAGCCCTTCAATGTTTGTTTTTGCCCATTGTTTGAAAACTACATCCAAAGTTTAGCAAAATCCCATAAGATGGGTCCAAGTGTGCATAACCATTGAGTGTCCAAAACCACATCACATCCACCTAAGGGCAAGGAAAACATGCCAGAGCATAGGTTATAATCTCCAATAGAGATACGCACATTGTGACACTTCCCTTTGCAAGGTAATGTGCCCCCATTGACAATCATGACTTCAAAGCTGGAGCAAGGATGGACAAAACAATCAGCCTGTTTGGTGATCCGAGGGTCAATGAAGTTACGAGTGCTACCAGAATCAATGAGTATTGTAAGAGGGAGCTTCTTGAAGTAACCCTTGACCTGCATGGTTTATGGGGTGGTGACTCCTGCTAAATCATGGAGAGAGATCTCTGGGTGGTCTTCTTGAGAAGTAGGGTCAACAGGTGGCTGCTGAGTTTCGACCTAATCATCTACTATATCCTAAGCATATTCATTTTAGTTGCAGGTGGAGAATACACATCCAAGAGATAGAGCTTTTTCTCAACACATCTATTTCCCCAAGTGAATTTCTCATCACAATTATAACAAAGCCCTTTTTTTCTACATGCTCGCATCTCTTCTTCAGTCAAATGCTTGATGGAGTTGTTCTAGGAGCTAGCATGATTGGAGGTCTTTGGGAAACCATGTTTCTAAATGGAACAAAATTGGATTTGGAGTGCTGTTGAGTTGTGATCTTGTCCTCTGCTAACTTAGCCAACCCTAGGACTTCCATCATTGTGCTGGGATGAAACATTTTAACCTCAGATCAGATTGTACCCTTTAGACCACTAACAAAACAAATCCTAAAGAATTCATCAAACAATCCCTCTGTGTGATTGGCTAGCTTCTCAAATTCTATATGATATTCTCTCACAGTACCAGTTTGGTGAAGTTTAGTCAGAGCTCCTGTGAAGTCATCAAAAGCACTATGGCCAAATCGTTGCAAAATGAGTTTGCAAAAAATTGTCCATTTTGGCTCTTCATGAGCCTTGATGTACCAAAAGAACCATTGAAGGGCTTCATGTTCCAAATGAAAGGATGCAAGTGGGACTTTGTTGACATCAAAAGTATTATGAAGACTAAAATATTGTTTTGCCCGGTATATCTATCCAGTTGAATCATCACCATTGAAGCAAGGAAAATCAAGCTTCAACCCACAAAAATTGCTAGAAGAAGAGAATCCAGTGTCTGTAGAAGACTCTGGCTGCTATCTATTGTTCATGGTTGAATGCTGAAGATTGATGCCAATAATTTTTTCATCTAGATCTTAGAGTTTGGTCTTGAGGGCTGCAAGTTCATCCTCCATGTTTTTTGCTCCTGTGCGGGTGACAACCATAACCAGGAGTTTTTTTTTGGGGGGGTGGCGAATGGGTAGAAAAACAAAAACAAAAAAATTTTTAGTAAAGGAAAATTTGGATTTGGGAAAAACTCTGATGGGTAATTGTGGTTTGACTAGGTTTTGGACACTTTCTGAGGCATAGGGAAGCAGAAAATGGGGATTTTAGAAGTAGGGTGAAAGAATGGGAAAATTTATCCAAGAGGGACAAAGGAGCAGAAATAGGAAATGAACACTGTGGCAAAATTTGAAGGCTATTGGGCGAGAATTGAAGAAGTTATGGCAAACCCTATAAATAGATAAATGTGGGATTTCTGGCTTCGATAAATGGAATTTGGGATAGGGTCCTCAAGGAAGGAAATATGCAGAATGGAATTTCAAGGGTTCCAGTGAATTTTCAGAGGAAACAAAGATAAATCAAGGAAGATATGGAAACTATCTACCAACTGCTCTAGAATTCAATCTACAATTTGTTAGTTGTCAGTAGATATGGGCCCCAGGTATGTTTGGCTTCCTAAAGGTTCAGGGGATTCACTCGACTACCAATGTTGTCTAATGGATTGCGTATTGGGGTAGTACCCCTCACTCCATGGCTCAGGTAAAACTTATAACTACTTTTCCACAAACAATAGCTCTTGGTTTACCTCACAGATGGGAACTAGTCAATCAGGTAGGGGCCATTGCCCTTTTCACTGGTAGGTCCTCTCAATAGGCTAGCCACTTTGAGGTTCCTGTGGTACTCCTTGTGCAATGAGTTTTAGGGTTATGCCCAGGCACTTCCCACAGTTAAGTGGATAGGGATTATTCCCTGATCCAAACTTGCAATTGAAATGAACAATACAAATGCAAAAAAAAAAACTACTGCAATAATCATAGCACCTGGAGGCCACTGTAGAAAAAAATTCATCAGAAATTCCACCCAGTGAGCCCAAGAAAGCACTCTGATACCAAATGAGAGAAACCTCCTGCAACAATATAATGAAAAATGCATGAAATAACATAAATAGTAGAACACAGAAGGAATTTATTAATCGCAGGCCACTTCGAGGGGGCATCCTCCTTTGAGCAAGCTCAATACAATAAATTCGTGGATGCCTTCATTGGCCTCAACACGTACTTATATACTAAGTCTAATCTAAACAACTATTACTCCCCATGAATGTGGGATAATACAATATACTCATAGGACAAATTACAAAGCATATGCGTCCAACAATATACTAACAAAGTAAAGAGAAGGGTTAAACACAGGTTCCTAAAATTGGGTTTGGCACTTTAAGAATTGTTGTTGAAGTCAATTTCCTTTTAAGTATATTAAAAGCTTCTTTGCACTTATCAGACCATTAAAACCTCTTTGCTTTTCTCTATAAGGAACTGATAGGATGGGCAATTCTAGAAAAGTTCAAAATGAACTTCCTATAATACCCTACTAATCCCAAAAAACTACGCACTTCATGCATGTTTTTAGGTGTAGTCCATTCCAAAATAGCCTTTATCTTCAAAGGATCTACATCAATTCCTTTAGCTGATATGATATGGTCCAAATACTACACCTCTTTTTGAAAGAAGTTACATATGAATGTATTTCCATAAATTTTATGCTCCATGAGTCATTGCAGAACTATCCACAAGTGTTGATGGTGTTCCTCCTCATTACAAGAGTAGATTAAAATATCATCTAAAAACACCCAAAAAAAATTGTGTAGACAGTCTCTAAAGAACTGTTCATCAAATTCATGAATGTTGCTAGAGAATTGGTCAAACCCAAAAGTTAAGACTGTGAACTCATAATGCTCATACCTTGTTTGAAAGGCTATCTTGTGAATTTCTTCTTCCTTCAATCTCAACTGATGATAACCTGACCTAAGGTCAATCTTGGAAAATATAGTTGCATCATGCAATTGATCAAATAGATTGTCTATGCGCGGTAGAGAATACTTTTTCTTAATTGTTGGTTTGTTAAGCATACAATAATCTATAAAAAGATGTAGAGTGCCATCTTTCTTGTTAGAAAAGATCACTGGTTCTCCCCAAGGCAACACACTAGGTCTAATCAATCCTTTTTGCAACAATTCCTAGAGTTGAGCCTTTAGCTCCATCAACTTAGTAGTAGTCATCTAATAAGGTGCTTTGGACACTGGTTCCAAAATAGGAATAATATCTATTGCAAAATCAAAATCTCTTTTCAGGGGAACACCTAGACATTCTTTCAGAAACACATCCTGAAAATCATGAAGAAAAGAATATGCTTCAATAGAATTTTCCTTAAGTTTCTTCTCCTCTTCATATTTTACCTCCTCCATTTTGACTACAAACATCTGACATCCTTTCTATTTTGTTCTTTTCAGTTGCATCATGGAAATTTACCTAATTTTCATTTCTCACTAAAAGCCTTGGATAAGGACAACATTTCCATCATCATCTAAGCATTCTACTCTTTTAGAAAGAGAATCAACTTTTGTCTTATGCTGAGATAATCATTTCATCCCTAAAATGACATCATGGGATCCTAGAGGTGCTACATATAGGTGAACCTCAAAGGAAAAAATAGGTAGGGTTAATCTAGCTTCAAACAAGCATTGCTCTACCTGACCTCTTGACTAGTTTGCAATCTCTATTGTCGATGAATTATCCATGAAACCATCTTTCCTAGACATTTTATCAAGTATTCTAGGGTTCCCAAAATTTGTAGTTTCTCATGTATCTGTAAGAATATAAATTAGGGTTCCAAAGAGAGTACATGTGGTTTCAATAGGAGTAACATGATACTCAGCTTAATGACTATCAAGAGTAGCATGAATCCTTTGCTAAAAAACCATTTACTATGAAGGTAAAGGTTTGGCTCCATAAGAATTCCCTTGACTCTTCATCGGGCACAGAATAGCATAATGATCTCCTACACATGTGAAACACCCTCTAGGAGGACCTCTCTTTCTTGAAATTGGTTAGAATTATCATCATTCTTTTTTGGATTGAAATCCTTGTTTCCATCCCTAGAATCATTTCTGTTAAATCTAGAACTTTTAGCACAGTTCCTCTCTCTAGATTACTAATTTCTATTTCTCTTTTTGAAGAACGTTGACAAATGACTCCAGCTAAATTTCTTTCAAGATCTTTCTCGATACATAGAGATAGATTTGAGCTTTTTCTCTTGCTTGATGTCTTTCTCAAAGACTTGATCCATGGTTGTGGTCCATGGACATCCACTTCTATGCCAATCTAAGAATTCAAGCCCATGATAAACTTCCTTATTCTAAATCTCTCATGCTTCTGATATTGTAGCACATACTTCACAAATCTGGTAAATTTTTCCTAGTATTTAGTGACAATCATATCTCCTAGACACAGATTTTGAAAATATGTTAATTAATGGTCAAAGTAAAGTTGGAGCAACCACCTTTTCCTAAATATGACCAAAAATTGATCCCAAGTTAGACTCAAGGAACTCAAGCCTTAGATGCATCTCCACTCACTGTTCCATCGAACTTAGGATGTATACCTTTCTTCATATCTCAAGCTAGCTCACTGGTTAGATGAGTTTTTACCTCATTTTGAATTAGTGAGTCTTGATTATTTACTCTTGGTTCACCATGGAAATTGGATTCTTCTCTTCCTTCAGATTGGTGTTCTTGATTGGTTTCTCCCCCTCTAACTTCATATTCCATGGTTTCTAATGTTCTTTTTGTTTCATTTAAAATTGACAAAATTTGATCTAATTTTTCCATGGGGTTATTCCTAGGATCTGATCCATCCGGGTTCCCTTTGGATTGGTTTCCAAAATGTTCCATAACATTACAAAACCTAATCATTTGCATAGAAAAGTATCAAAACATGTAACTTTTTGATATGCTATCATAAAGGTACAAGTTCATAAATAAAGAAACTTAGAGATTCATCACATAAACATTTTCTTATTGTAAAAGCCAAAACTTTACTTTATTCACTTTCTATATTTTCACATCCTTATTCAAATACAAAACATTTCTTCTATTTTTTTGTGAAAGAAATATCTACATATCACTTCCTAATAGAGGAATTTCCTCTGGTCCGTCCTCTCCATCATAATTGAGTAACACAAACTTAGTAGGTGGATGTACTAGTGAGTACTCCTTCAATGCCTATTGACATATAATAGTTGTATCCTAACCACACTTGAAAGGCATGGACCATGATGAGCGGATGGTTTACTAATCTTAACAATAGTAGGGGTTGGTAACTTTTTTGCCTCCTCAATCGATTTCTTGCTTTCCAGGGAACATGTGTGAGTGCATCATCTAGTGTTTCAAAATTAGTAAACCAAGCTTCCTTTACATAAATCATTCTTTCTTTCATCTTTGGTTCAGGAGATGGCTCTTTCTTAATAGTGATCTTAGGTATTTCACTAAGTTTTGTTTTCTTGGCTCACTTTCTTGTCCTTTTGTTTCCTATGATTTTGGTACAAGAAGAAATGTTTTATCATTAGCATATCATGCCAATCTTGCAAAACCTCACAATGAGCTCCAAGGTCCAAGTGTTGAACCTGGTAGCTCTGATACCATGTTAACATCCCAACCAGAATATTAAATATCATTAAACACTAATAAAGAAAAAACTTACTCTTTTTTAATTAGCTGTAATCCAAAAATATTACATTTGCAATTTCCAAGCACAATATATATTTTTAAAAGATGGTTGCTTCACACACTACTAAAAAATATCACATATATATCAAATGGTTATGTTTATTATGACTTAAAATTTTATCAATATCATTTACAAAATAAGTAATGTGTTCCTATTCACAAGTCTTCGGCAGTCAACTCAAGGAGATAGTGCATCACCCTAGTGCTTTTCCTCCAACCAGAGATAGAGGGTCCCCCAAACACCATCCTATTGAATGTGGTCATTCCCATCATGAGGGTAATAGAGAATGATAATCAACTAATTCTTTATACAATCTGAGAACTAGTGATGTGTCCTAGCTAATGAAAATTGAGTTTACAACTCTACTATAGCTCTAGCTATGTATGGACCATTTTGATTGTTCAGTTATTTGGTACACTATGAACCAACAATGCAAGAAGTCAGTTTTGCATTACTTTGGCGAAAGTTTCATATATAGGTATAGTCGAATGTTCACTCACTCTTTTCTCAACTTGGAGACAACATTCTTATTTTTTAATTCATATCATATATATGTAATAATTCTCTTCAACTCGCTTAAATACCATATTGGTCTTAAAGACATACCATATTTCCTTATCTACTAGTCAACTTGACAAGTCTAAGGTGAGAGCTCAAGTGACTATGTAACATACATTGAGTCCCTGTTTGCATCCTTGCAATCATGGGTCTATGACGTCCTATCGTCTACTCAATGACCTATCTACCTATTTCAATGCTCATCTAAGTTCTTCCATACATACAAGATTTGACATTTAAGTCATATGGATTAATGATAAAAGACCATATCTATCTTAATCTAAGAATATAAATATTTGACTCATAATCTATCAAAGATAACCTATAACTTCATAAACCTACGTATTGGATACTCTTCCTCATGTATATCAAAAGAGAATTCCAAAATAATGAAATAATCTATATCATGACCTTTCATTGCTATCGAAATTATATCTCTCGAGAATCTTGTGGCTATTCTTAGCCTAAGATTGGGAAAAAGATTATTCCTCTACAAAACTAGGCTATACATAGTTTAGAATAACTCTAGAATAGTAGCTAAAAACAACTCAATCTTCTTCATATACTTAGAAATAGTGGTGTAATGTTAAGTGCTACTACTCAATGATTTCAACTTAGTAACTAGCTTTTTAAGCTTTCAAACACACTCTATGCCTTCTCAGTTAGCTACTACTATGAGAAGAATACTTTGTTTAAGACAAACAACCTTCTCTTAGGTCTCTCAATAAGTCTTCCATCGACCCATACTAAATTACTACAACCAATGCATGGTTTTATTTAGCAGTTGATCCACTACAATGTCGACCTATACTTTTCACAGTCAAACTCTATATCTTTTGATATATCAGCCTATATATTGTGGCACAATTAACCTCTACATTAGGCTTAGTCAGCCTACACATTTAGACGCAATCCGCCTATACATTTTGACATAGTTAGCCTCTATATCTGTTGGCATAGTTGACCTATAGATCTCTTGGCACAGTCAACCTCTACATTTTGACACAGTCAACCAACACATTTAGGAATAGTCGGCCAACACATTTTGACATAGTCGGCCTCTATATCTCTTGGCATAGTGTTTTGACTGTTGTACCACTAAAGATTATTATGTTTCATTAACAATGAAAATGATATATGTTTAAGATGTAGTTGAGAAATTCTCTAAATCAGAGATATGAAATGTATAACATTTTTTATAACATTTACTATATGACAAGAAATATATTTATACAAATTTATTATAACTCTTCCTCTTATTAGGTTATGGTATAATGATACAGAAAATAATCTTCTATAGAGGACAAACACCAAGTTTACTATCACTACACTTCATGGTAGCCTACTTGCCAATCAACAATCTAAACAAAAACTCTTTTCATGTTTATACTTGCAAGTTTAATCGAATAAAATGTAGATGTATTCTATCGTACTCTATTGAATACAATGGACATACCTATATAGT
Source organism: Cunninghamia lanceolata (assembly GCA_027924645.1). Lineage (NCBI taxonomy): Eukaryota > Viridiplantae > Streptophyta > Pinopsida > Cupressales > Cupressaceae > Cunninghamia > Cunninghamia lanceolata. The sequence continues at coordinate 9,588,321 of BSBN01000937.1, read as the reverse complement.
GATACATGCCAAACTTCACCGCTACCTTCTTGCTACCTTTACTAGGTATGAGTTCCTATATCTCCTCTACTCCCTGAGCTATGAGCCCTCCTCTGAATACTCAATTCTTATATTCTCCTCTTACCTATCTCACTCACCATTGGTTATGGACTGATAGTAAATACATTGCCACAAATTTTTCTCCACTCACCCGCGACCATTCACATGTAGGAAAAAGTGGGAAGTATGGAGCTACTGCTCCTTCCCCAACTCTCCAAGCATCTAGGAAGTTCATCTAGGTGAATAAAGAGAAACATTTACTTGTACCAAACATGATCTCTAAGAAAGACAGTAATAATAATATAAATTTAAAACTAGATAATAATACACTTATGTAATAGAGGTTGGTATTGCATACTATCAAAAGCTAATTATTATTATTTGTAAGAATAATTATTGATGGAGGGTTATCGCAAAGTCGAATAAGATCTTAACAACAAAATTAAACATGTTTACTTAATTACTCATGTTGACTTGGCATCCAAAAACATATACCATGTTTCTATTTGGTGATGAAAAGGATTTTAACCTTCGTCTTAACGATGACATATATTGACAAGAATAAACATGATCTCTCGACTAATCACAAATATTTCTAAGGTGATAAGAGACATAGGGATAAAGACTTAATCCAAATCTGACTTATCCTCTACTAAGTATATGTGTCTATCTATGTTTCTAGATCGCATAAGGATCGTTGTATTCTCATGATATAGCATCCTCTCTGTAACATCCCAACTAGAATATTAAATATCCTAAAACATAATTTAGCAAAAACTCACACAAATTTTTTAACTAGAATCAAAAGATATTATATCTACAATTTTAAGTACAATACATATATTTAGAAGAATGATCACTTCACATGTGACTAACAAGATTCTATGAATAACAATTTGTCATATTTCTTACAACTTATAATATTACCAATATCATTTACAAAATTAGCAATGTGTTATTGTTCTGAAGCCTCTGACAGTAAACTACAAGAGAGAGAGAGCATCACCCTAGTGCTTTTCCTCCAAGCATAGATCAACGGTCCCCTGCATACCTTCCTTTTGGAAGTGGCCCTTCCCTTCATGAGGGTAATAAATAATGAGAATCAACTGATTCTTTTTGCCATCTAAGAACTAGTGATGTGTCCTTGCTAATACAATCAAGTTTACAACTCTAGTCTAGCTCTAGCTATGGATGACCTATTCTAATTGTTCAGTTATCTAGTACACTGTAAACCAACAATGCAAGTAGTAACTTTTGAATTACTTTGGAAAAAGTTTCATATAAATATATAATTTTATGTTCACTAACTCTTTTCTCAACTTGGAGACAGTGCTCTTACTTTTTAATTTACATCCTATTAAAATAATTCTTTTCAACCTGATTATACCATAATGGTCTTAAAGTAGTAACAATATCCTTATCTACTAGTCATTTTGACAAGTCTAAGGTGAGAACTTAGGTGACATAAAACATACATTGAGTCCCTCTTTGCATCCTTACAATCACGGGTCTATGACATCCTATCATCTACTCAATGACCTGTCTACCTAATCTCATGCTCACTATATTCTTCTACATATGTAAGATTCTAACACTTAAGTCAAAAGATTTTATGATTAAAGACTCTATCTATCTTAATCTAGAATATAATCATCCAACTCATAATATTTCAAAGATTAACTATAATTTCATATAGCAAAGATTCAAATTCACTTTCTCATGTCTATCAAAAGATAACATAATATCAAATAATCTATAGCATAACTTTCAATTGGCATAGTAAATTTATCTCTTGACAATCCTGTGGCTATCCTTAGCCTAAAATGGGGATTGAAGATCGTTAATCTATAAAACTAATTTACATATAATTTAAACAACTCTATAATAGTTTCTAAAATAACTCATTCTTCATTATATACTTTCACAAGTATGACCTTCTATTGGGTCTCTCTCACTTATGATTCATTAGCTTAAATAATAAAGTTTCTTGACACAATTGTACCTCACTTAAACATAGTTGGCTTCTTGAAAAAGGCTTTGTCGACATCTTATAACTCAACCAACTTCTGGTTGAGACACAATCGACCTATGAACATTACATTCGACCAATTAATAACTCATTCAGCCTAAGAACAATACATTTAGCCTATGATTACACATATGGAATAATAATAATATACTCAACCTATTGTCAACACATATGACCTATTGGCACATGTAAAATTCTACTCCCAAAGATGCCTTTTTTTTCCAAAGGACAAAATAGGGCTAGTTTGTGAAAGTCAAATTTCATTGACTACAGAGCAAAGTGAAAATGAAGACAAGTCCAAAGTTCACAAAAAATAACAATTCATCGATAGAGAAAATAAAGATGGAAGAATGAAGTGGAAAATGAATGGTTCGTGGTTAGGGTGTTTCGCTGACAAAAGGCATAAGAAGGATGCCCAATATGTGGAAAGGATGGTGTAGGCTGATTTGTACCTAGAATTTAATGATTCTACATAACAGTGCCGTGCATGTAGTTGGTATAGTTTTTCTATGCATTGGTACATTTGGATCCTCACAAAGAAGATATTTTAGATGTTGCAGGTGTCAGGGAGAGGATTTGAACTTTCCCTCTTTATTATTCCTAGTACAAAAAGAGTGCAAGAAATCTTCCTCTAACGTTTCCATAATTGACAAAGAATGGGCAAGCTTCCAAACATGTAGATTTCCTAACATTGTAGTGGGATTTTATTTAATGTGGCATGGGTATACTCATTGATTGAATGAAGAATTGGGAAATGGGTACATGGAATTGTAATGCTATATTAGAAATCCAACTGTGTGTCTTTGTTCTTAAGACAACCTATTTAAATCTAATCCTAGATATCTTTTATAGGTTTTATTTCAGAAATTTCTAATTATAAGTTCCCAAGTATATTTGTTTTCCTCCCTTAGAAACAAATTTTTCATTTCTACCTTTTATTGGCAAATCCGCAAATTCTTGAACTTGTGAAATGTTTGTGGGTTCACCAGTTTGCTAATTTGCCAATTTTGTGACAAAGAGGTGAAGGAATGCTCGGATGAAGGAGGGAGAATCAGAAGGTTTTTAAGGAAAGAAAAGAAAGTGAAGCTTGGTTCTTTCATCGACAAGTTGTGAAGTTTGCGAACCCATCGGTTAACTGACTAACAGGTCATTGATCAAAGAGATTACTGATTGAGGAAGACAAGTAAGGAGATGCAAAAAGTTTCTAAGGAAAGTGAAGTGAAGTGAAGTCTTTATTAGAAATGGGTTTGGTTCATGATCCAAAAAGTTCATTGACAGAGTAGTTCACCAACAGGGCAAAAGGTCGATAAAAAAAGAAGATAGAAGGAAAATGGTAGAGAAAAGCCAAGTTCATGAATATCTAGATTTGCCAATAAGGGAAATAGAAAGAAAGAAGAGAAAGGTAACAAAATAAAAAAATAACTATGGAAAAGATAAAGAAAGGGCTTTATCGACAAATAAGGGGAAACTTGAAATCACCAAATAGTTTGAATTTTTCAAGTTTGCTGATAAGGTGATTGGTCAACAAAACAAAGAAAGGGAGCTTCTTCCATGGTTTGAAAAAGGTGAAGATTGCTGATAAAAAGGAAGAAGATAGAAAGATAAAAATAAAGAAAGAAGTAGTTCACAATGGCAAGAAATTGTTGACAAAGGACAAAACAGGGCTAGTTTGTGAAAGTCAAATTTCATCAACTACAGAGGAAAGTGAAAATAAAGACAAGTCCAAAGTTAAAAAAATGACAATTCACTGATAGAGAAAATAAAGATGGAAGAATGAAGTGGAAAATGAATGGTTTGTGGTGAGGGCATTTTGCTGACAAAAGGCATAAGGAGGATGTCCAATATGTGGAAAGGATGGTGTAGGCTGATTTGTACCCAGAATTTAATGATTCTACATAATAGTGCCATGCATGTAGTTGGTATAGTTTTTCTATGCATTGGTACATTTGGATCCTCACAAAGAAGATAGGTTAGATTTTGCAGGTGTTAGGGAGAAGATTTGAACTTTCCCTCTTTATTGTTCCTGGTACAAAAAGAATGCAAGCAATCTTCCTCTGACATTTCCATAATTGACAAAGAATGGGCAAGCTTCCAAATGTGTAGATTTCCTAACATTGTAGTGGGATTGAATGTAATGTGGCATGGGTATACTCATTGACTGAATGCAAAATTAGGAAATGGGTACATGTAATTGTAATGCTATATATGCATGTGTTTTAGATGCAATAGTTGTTGGTTGGTGGTCATTTTTGGGGGCATTGTTCTCTCAATGGGTTCTAAGCTCCAGAAAGTAGAGAAGAAAAGGTTATTTTGTAGTCTTTGTTCAACATGAAATAATTATGAAATGTATGTAATAGATTTTGCAAATCTTTGTATCAAACCACTATTTTTCTCCATTGGTGTAGATGTTCTTTCTAGCAAACGTATTCGTAGTTGTAGTTTGTTCTTGCCACATTTAGTGGTATAAATGTAAGCAATGATTTAGGTGAATGTGATAGTTCCTAATCCATTTTCAAGATTTTGAAAATGGTCATTTCAGTATTGCATAAGGAAGAATATGGTATTGCATTGGATTATTAAGCATTCTCAGTGATTTAGTATTGATTTTCATGCATTTGATTTATTAAATAGGAAGCTATACATTTCCTTGTAGTTGTTTTTTCTCTGTTGAACATTAGACTCTGCAACCGAATGGATAGACACCAATCTGAGTAGCCCTAGATCACCCAATCTTTAAAACAAAATAATACATCTATCCTTTAGACACAAAAGTAGTTTTAATGCATCCTCAGCATGTAGGATTGCCTTTATAAGCTATATAGGGGTCTTATAACAACCAAGATTTCTTATCTTAATGTCAAATTTGGGGCTAAGAAGGTGATTTGGTTGTGGTTGTTCATATATTTTAGTTGTTCATCTAGTTTTGATGTTGATACCTGCTTAGGTATAACCCTTGGAATATCCCTCTAGTGTTTAAGTTAAGCTCAAAGAGAAGAGGAGCCTACCCACTCTTGTTAGTTGGCAAAAATCACCCCTAACTTGTTTATAAATCTCTCTCTATCACCTTGATAACAATCCCTATCCTAGGTGATTTAGAAATGTTTTAGAGTTTTGTGCCGTGTCAATTTTGGGTACCAAGATTTTGGTGTCATTCTTGATGAACCACTAAGTTTTGTTTTTGGTTGCTGCGATATTGAAATACAATGTTTGGTCAGTTTTCTTCCCAACAGGGGAAGTGGTGACTCTATTTTAATAACCTAGAAAATGGTTGTAGTTTCAAGAGAAAAGAGCTTCACAATGAATAGAGGAAGGAACTAGGAACAACTTGGACATGAGGAATCCTCTAGCAGTGCAAGAAATATGAGGAGTAGATATAGGGTAAGAAGACCCAATTTGGTACCTCCAGCGAATATGCAAGACAACATATTTGTTGACATTAGAAGCCAGTACTCTTATACTTTTAAGGATTCTATAGATAACATGCTCAGAACAAATAGAAGGATGAATAGAAATGAATATAATGTTAGGAGAAATAAGAATATTATTGGTAGAGGAAGTAGGGATAGATCTCATGATCCACATTTGAGGACATTCGGGAATGCCAGTGAGAATGAAGAGATGTATCATGATACAAGGCATCCTAATTCCCCCACATGATCATTTGGAGGTCAGTATGACAATATCCCTAATGAGGCCAATTAACAGCACCCTGGTGATGAGGAAAGAGGAAGGAGAATCCAAGATGAACTTGACATGCTTGATTACCTTAGAAATCTAGACAAAGAGAGGTGCAAGCCTTACTTGATTAACAACAAGCTCGACTTGCCCAGTAGGCCCAACAAAACTAGAATGCACAATAGTAGGGCCTAAATCAAAATGCAAATTAGGAACATGCACCTCCACAACATTACAATCAGTACCACAATTTGCAAAATAATCAGAGACAATAACAACAACATCAAATGGGTTAGCAGAGCATAAATGAAGCTCATTCTCAAAGTATCAACATTCAACCACCACAAAACCAAGCTAACTGGCAACATGGTAATATTCAAAACATTGGGCATGCACAACGAAGATAAGCACAGAGGTTTCTTCCATAGAGGCAGCCATTGGGAGATGAAAGATATAGACAACTCAATTTATTTGGCACACTTGACTTTCCTATTCCAATTCCTATTGAGATTAGGGGGAAGATTCCTAGATTTCAAGGTAATAATGCTATCACATGTGAGGAACATCTTAGACTTTTCATTAATGAATGTCATTGATGAATATGAAATTGAGGAAGAAGATGTTATGATTAAGCTATTTGTACACTCATTGGAAGAAAGTGCTAAAGAATGGTACAAGGCTCTCCCTAGTAATAGTATTGATTCTTGGGAGGTTTTCATGAGAGTATTCAAATTGCAATATGGGGACAGGATTGATCCCAAGTTTTCTATCCATGAACTTACAACCATCAACAAAGCGATAAATGAAATAGTAGTTGATTTCAACAGCCACTTCATATTGACAATAAGAAAGGTACCTCCTCTTATGAGACCTAATGAATCTATGTGTTTAGTTTTGTATTGTGGTGCCTTTGATTTCAACAGTTCGTAAACATTAAGAGAGGCATATGCTACATCCATAAACATACAAATTAATATGAGAGCTTCATGGAAGCATACCAAAAGGTCTGATATCAAATTGTCCTGGCTAGATAAGCTAGCTTTCAACAATCCTCTCACTACTGATGACAAATTGGACAAACTCATGGGGGCTGCAAAAGATTTGTCCTACAAGGTTACTAGGAATGACAAAGGTTTTCCAACTTAGGGTGCTGCAATACATTTTAATGAAGGTTAGAGATTGCATTATAGGCCTTATAATACTGATTGGTGTAACAGACCACAACAAAATGACAGATAAGCTACCCCCAGGCATGTAAGCTTCAAATAGCCTAAAAGGGACGGTCCTAATCCTTTAAGAAAGGATCATGTCAACTTCCAAGATGAGTCTTTATGCTGCTAGGCTTGCTTTTTCCCCCATGATCTAGCAAACTGTGTGGTGGCTCATTCATTAGGCAAAGAAGAAAAATTTCCAAATGAAGAAGGTTCAGCTAAGTATTGTAAAGAAGAAATAAATTAGTTTGATGCAGAAGATTATGAGTAAATAGGTCAAGATGTTGATCATGACAGCTATGAAGAAGATGATCATATTTTCCAATATGATTATGATGAAGGTCCAAAGAAATATCAATTACCAGCTCATGATTTTGGACACTTGAGAGACCTTATGCAAAAGAAGTATCATCAGTCCAATCCTTCAAAAAAAGATATAAAAGCCTTGACTGATGCAACCATTTTGCAAGTCTAGGGTGGCTATCAATTGAGAAATAGGACTATCCCTATGCATAATGCCCCTACCATGGAATCAAAACAACAAAGATTGAATGGGGATAGGGATAAATGTAAGGGAAATGTGGAGAAGAAAAGTAGTAGCACTTGAAAGAAGAGTGTTCCTGAAAAGAAGAAAGTTCCAACATAGTCTCCAGTAGAAAAAAAGAATCCAACACTAATCGTGTTGATAGTTACTATACCCATTCTAGGGGTTCATTATCCAAAAGGTGGTGAGAATCATGATCATCCTTAGGCACAAAAGAACCAGAAGAAGAGAAGGAGAAGACAATGGAAAAGGGTAAGGATATTTCATCTAATCAAGTAATACCTTATATTCCTTGTGCAACTGATGTTAGTATTTCATGTGATACTCCTTTACCTAATTATAACCCTATTGATATGGCTCAAGTCTTTAGTCAAATCAGAATTTTTGTGCCAATAGTAGAACTCCTTAGAATCCCAAAATATAGAGATAGAGTAGTCATTTATCACTATTGTAGACTAATGATGAGGGCGTAGGTCATGTTGAAACAATTGAGGTTTACTTAGGGTCATCTATGGTTAATAGCAAGATGGGAGTAGATACTTTTTGCACCACTTTGATCATAAACAGATGGTTGCTACATAATTGCATGCTTGATTCAAGTTCATATAGCAATTTCATGCCACTTGAAATCATGAATAACTTTGGGTTGAAGGTGTCTAAGTCTTTTGGAAAATGCTTTGCAATGGATTCTAGGGAGGTTAGAGTAATAGGTTTGGTTAAAGATGTTGAGGTCAAGCTTTTTGCATACCAAGACAAATCCTTCCTAATGGATATAATTGTTTTGGATTACCCTGCCAAGTGGGGTATGTTGTTATCAAGAAAATGGGTAGAATCTATGGGTGGAAGTATTTAGATGGATCTTTCATATGCCACTATTCTAGTCTAGGACATGGAGGTAAACTTGTGTAGGGAGAAGAAGGTGGAAGACCAAAACATAAAGGACAGATATAAAATAGAGGAAGATCAGTTAAATTTCTAACACTGATATAGACCATTTTATGGGATATTGCAGTAATGATGTTCCATGCCTTGATATTCTACCCTTTGATCCTATCACTTCTATTTGTAGTGCATCTAATTTATGGACATTGTATTTTGATGGTGCATACTGAAGAGAAGTCTCAGGTGCTAGAATTGTTTTGATATCCCTAGATGGTGAACAATTTGGTATGTCTTTTAGACTTGGTCTTTAGTGCACTAACAACATAGCTGAGTATGAAGCATTGTTGTTAGGTTTAAATGTTTCTCACAAGCATAAAGTCAAGTGCCTAAAGATTTATGGTGACTTAGAATTATTTGTGTAGCAGATTAGAAATAATTTTACTACCAAGAATAACAGGTTAAAAGCATATAGGAATGTTGTATGGGACACCATGGAGCTATTTGATGTCATTGGCATCAAATGGATTGAAAGGACTAAAAATGAAGAGGCAGATTTCCTAGTTCCAAAATAGCCTTTATCTTTGAAGGATGTACATCAATTCCTTTAGCTGATATGATATGAAACAAAATATTGCACCTCTTTTTGAAAGAAGGTACATATGGATAACTTTCCATAAATTTTACGCTCCATGAGTCATTGTAGAACTATCCACATGTTTTGATGGTGTTCCTCCTCATTATGAGAGTAGATTAAAATATCATTTAAAAACACTAGAATAAGTTTGTTTAGACAGTCTCTAAAAAACTCTTCATCAAATTCATGAGTGTTTCTAGAGCATTGGTCAAACCAAAAGGTAAGAATGTGAACTCATCATGCTCATAACCTATTCGAAAGGCTATCTTGTGAATGTCTTCTTCCTTCAATCTCAATTGATGATAACCTGACCTAAGGTCAATCATGAAAAATATAGTTGCATCACACAATTGATCAAAGACATTATCTATGCGTGGTAGAGGATAATTTTTCTTAATCACTACTTTGTTAAGCATACAATAATCTATACAAAGATGCGGAGTGCCATCTTTCGTGTTAAAAAAAATCACTGGTTCTCCCCAAGGCAACACACTAGGTCTAATTAGTCCTTTTTGCAACAATTCCCAGAGTTGAGCCTTTACCTCCATCAACTCAGTAGTAGTCATCTGATAAGGTGCTTTGGACACTGGTTCCAAAATAGGAATAATACCTATTGCAAAATTAGAATCTCTTTTTAGGGGAACACCTAGATGTTCTTCCAGAAACACATCCTAAAAATCATGAAGAAAAGAATACGCTTCAATAGAATTTCCTTAAGTCTATTCTCCTCTTCATATTTTACCTCCATTTTAACTACAAACATCTGACATCCTTTTCATTTTTCTCTTTTCAATTGCATCGCATAAATTTACCTAATTTTCATATCTCACTGAATGCCTTGGATAAGGACAATATTTCCATCGTCATCTAAGCATTCTACTCTTTTAGAAAGAGAATCAACTTTTGTCTTATGCTGAGATAACTATTTCATCCCTAAAATGACATCATGGGATCCTAGAGGTGCTACATATAGGTCAACCTCCATGGAAAAAATAGGTAGGGTTAATTTGGCTTCAAATAGGCATTGCTCTACCTGAGCTCTTGAATGGGTTGCAAACTCTATTGTCCATGAATTAGCCATGAAACCAACTTTCTTAGACATTTTATCAAGTATTCTAGGGTTCCCAAAAATTTTAGTTGCTCCTGTATTTGTAAGAATAAAAATTAGGGTTTGAAAAAGAGTACATGTGGTTTCAATAGGAGTAACCTAATACATAGCTTAATGACTATCAAGAGTAGCATGAATCCTTTTCTGAAAAGCCATTTACTGTGAAGGTAAAGGTTTTCCTTCATAAAAATTTTGTTGACTCTTCGTGGGGCATAGACTAGCATAATGATCTCCTCCACATGTGAAACACCCTCCAAGAGGACCTCTCTTTCTTGAAGATTGGTTAGAATTATCATCATTCTTTTTCCAATTGAAATCCTTGTTTCCATCCCTAGAATCATTTCTATTAAATCTAGAAATTTTACCACAGTTCCTCTCTTTGGATTACTGATTTCTATTTCTCTTTCTTAAGAATGTTGAAGGACGACTCTAGTTAAATTTCCTTCAAGATCTTTATCAATACATAGAGATAGATTTGAGCTTTTTCTCTTGCTTGATGGCTTTCTCAAAGACTTGATCCTTGGTTATGGGTCCATGGACATTCACTTCTATGCCAATCTAAGCATTCAAGCCCATGATAAACTTCCTTCTAAATCTCTCATCCTTCTAATATTGTGGCACATACTTCAATAATCTGGTAAATTTTTCATAGTATTTAGTGACAATCATATCTCCTTGACACAGATTTTGGAAATATGTTAATTTCTAGTCAAATTAAAGTTGAAGGAACCACCTTTTCCTGAATATGACCACAAATTGATCCCATGTCAGACTCAAGGAACTCAATCCTAATTCCATTTTCTTGTTCATCCACCACGTAGATTCTTTTCTAGCTAACTGGTATACTCCCCATACAACATTGGTGATCTTAGAATAATTTATTATCTCAAAATATTTTTCCATCTCTATCAGCTAAGCCTTGGATGCATCTCCACTCACTATTCCATCGAACTTAGGAGGTATAACATTCTTCATATCTCGAGCTAGCTCAATGGTTAGATGAATTTTCGCCACATTTTGAATTAGTGAGTCTTGATTATTTAGTCTTGGTTCACCATGGAAATTAGATTCTTCTCTTCCTTCAGTGTAGTGTTCTTGATTGGTTTCTCCCCCTCTAACTTCATATTCCATGATTTATAATCTTCCTTTTGTTTCATTTAAAATTGACAAAATTTGATTTAATTTTTCCATGGGGTTATTCTTAGGATCTGAGCCATCTGGATTCCCTCTTGATTGGTTTCTAGTGTGTTTCATAACATTACCACACCTAATCATTTGCATAGAAAATTATCAAAACATGTAACTTTTTGATATGCTATCATAAAGGTACAAGTTCATAAATAAAGAAACTTAGAGATTCATCACATAAACATTTTCTTATTCTAAAACCCAAAACTTTACTTTATTCACTTTCTGGATTTTCACATCCTTATTCAAATACAAAACATCTCTTCTATTTTTTTGTGAAAGAAATATCTACATATCACTTTCTAATAGAGGAATTTCCTTTAGTTCCTCCTCTCCATCATAATCGAGTAACACAAATTTAGTAGGTGGATGTACTAGTGAGTACTCCAACAATTATTGACATATAATAGGTGCATCCTTACCACACTCGAAAGGCATGGACCATGATGAGCGGATGGTTTACTAATCTTAACAATAGTAGGGGTTGGTAACTTTTTTGCCTCCTCAATCTGTTTCTTGCTTTCCAAGGAACACGTTTGAGTACATCATCTAGTGTTTCAACATTAATGAACCAAGCTTCCTTTACATAAATCATTCTTTCTTTCATCTTTGGTTCAGGAGATGGCTCTTTCTTAATAGTGATCTTAGGTATTTCACTAAGTTTTGTTTTCTTGGCTCACTTTCTTGTCTTTTTGTTTCCTACCATTCTGGCACAAGAACAAATGTTTTATCATTAGCATATCTTGCCAATCTTCCAAGACCTCACAATGAGCTCCAAGGTCCAAGTGTTGAACCTGGTATCTGTAGTACCATGTGTAACATCCCAACTAGAATATTAAATATCATTAAACACTAATAAAGAAAAAACTCACTCTTTTTTTAATTATCTGTAATCCAAAAATATTACATTTGCAATTTCCAATCACAATATATATTTTTAAAAGATGGTTGCTTCACATGCGACTAAAATATCTCACATATATCAAGTGGTCATATTTATTATGACTTACAATTTTATCAATATCATTTACAAAATAAGTAATCTGTTCCTATTTCAAAGTCTTCAACAGTCAACTGCAGGAGAGAGATTATCACCCCAGTGTTTTTCCTCCAACCACAGATTGATGGTCCCCCACACACCTTCCTATTGGATGTGGTCATTCCCTTCATGAGGGTAATAGATAATGAGAATCAACTGATTCTTTATGCAATCTAAGAACAAGTGATGTGTCTTAGCTAATGAAAATTGAGTTTACGACTCTAGTGTAGCTCTAACTATGTATGACCCATTCTAATTGTTCAGTTATTTAGTACACTGTGAACCAACAATGCAAGAAGTGACTTTTTATTACTTTGGCCAAAGTTTCATATAAATGTATAGTTGAATGTTCACTCCGTCTTTTGTCAACTTAGAGACAACATTCTTATTTTTCAATTCATATCATAAATATGTAATAATTGTCTTCAACTCGCTTATACCATATTGGTCTTAAAGCTTCAAAACGTCACTTCTAGGAGTCGAACCCTGCGTGCTTCTTGTTTGGGTTGTAATGCTAGTTTGATATCCAGAGTAAGGAGTTTTAGTTGACCGAGTGAAAATAGGGGCACCACCACCCATACCACCTGATAACACAAGAAACAAACACTTTTGATTTTCTATAGTCCCACCCACATTTGATCAAGATCGAGACCCCTCTACCTATTGCCATTGTTGGAGGTCGTTAGGTAATAATCATGTTGATGTTTGCTCAGGACTTGTAGCAGTTTACTGGCAAGGTTTGGCATACCATATTCCCTTATCTACTAGTCAACTTGACAAGTCTAAGGTGAGAGCTTAAGTGACTATGCAAAATACATTGAGTCCCTCTTTGCATCCTTGCAATCATGGGTCTATGACATCCTGTCATCTACTCAATGACCTATCTACCTATTTTCATGCTCATCTAGGTTCTTCCATACATACAAGATTTGACATTTAAGCCATATGGATTAATGATAAAAGACCATATCTATCTTAATCTAAGAATATAAATATTCAACTAATAATCTATCAAAGATAACCTATAACTTCATAAACCTACGTATTGAATAGGCTTCCTCATGTATATCAAAAGAGAATTCCAAAATAACAAAATAATCTATATCATGACCTTTCATTCCTATAGTAATTATATCTCTCAACAATCATGTGGCTATTCTTAGCATAAGATTGGGAAAAAGATTATTCCTCTACAAAACTAGGATATAAATAGTTTAGAATAACTCTAGAATAGTATCTAAAAACAACTCAATATTCTTCATATACTTAGAAATAGTGGTGTAATGTCAAGTGCTCCTACTCAATGAATTCAACTTAGTAACTAGCTTTTTAAGCTTTCAAACATGCTCTATGCCTTCCTAGTTAGCTACTACTATGAGAACAATACTTTGCTTAAGACAAATGACCTTCTCTTAGGTCTCTCAATAAGTCTACCATTGACCCATACTAAATTACTACAACCAAAGCATGGTTTATTTAGCAGTCGATCCACTACAATGTCAACCTATACTTTTCACAGTCAAACTCTATATATTTTGACATAGTCAGCCTCTATATTGTGGCACAGTCAACCTCAACATTAGGCTTAGTCGGCCTACACATTTAGGTAGAGTCAGCCTACACATTTAGACATAGTCGACCTATACATTTTGACATAGTCAACCTCTATATATCTTGGCATAGTCAGCCTATAGATCTCTTGACACAGTTAGCCTCTACATTTTGACATAGTCAAACAACACATTTAGGAACAGTCAGCCTACACATTTTGACATATTCAGCCTTTATATCTCTTGGCACAGTCTTTTGATTGTTACACCACTAAAGATTATTGTGTTTCATTAATAATGAAAATGATATATGTTTAATATATAGCTGAGTGATTATCTAAATCAGAGATACGAAATGTATAACATTTTTTATACCATTTACTATATGAAAAGTAATATATTTATAGAAAGTTATTATAACTCTTCCTCTTATGAGGTTATGACATAATGATACAGAAAAATAATCCTTTCTAGAGGATAAACAAGTTTACTATCACTACGCTTTATGGTAGCCTACTTGCCAATGAACAACCTAAACAAAAAATCTTTTCATATTTATACTTGCAGATTTAATTGAATAAAGGGTATATGTATTCTATCGTACTCTATTGAATACAGTGGAATGACCTATGTAGTGATACATGCTAAACTTCACTACTGGCTTCTTTCTACCTTTACTAGGCATGCATTCCTATATCTCCTCTACTCCATGAGCTACAAGCCCTCCTCTGAATACTCAATTCTTATATTCTCCTCTTACCTATCTCACTCAACCTTGGTTATGGACTGATAGTGAATACATTGCCACAAATTTCTTTCCACTCCCCTGCGACCATTCATATGTAGGAAAAAGTGGGAAGTATGGAGCTAGTGCTCCTTCCCCCACTCCCCAAGCATTTAGGAAGTTCACCTAGGTGAATAAAGAGAAACATTTAATTGTACCAAACATGATCTTCAACCAAGACAATAATAATAATATTAATTTAAAAATAGACAATAATACACTTATCTAATAGAGGTTGCTATTTCATACTATCAAAAGCTAATTATTCTTATTTGTAAGAACAATTATTGATGGAGGGTTATTGCAAAGTTGAATAAGATCTTAACAACAAAATTAAATGTGTTTACTCAATTACTCATGTTGACTTGGCATCCAAAGACATACACCATCTTTCTATTTGATGATGAAAAGGATTTTAACTGTCATCTTAACGATGACATATATTGACAGGAATAAACATGATCTCTCTACTAATCACAAATATTTCTAAGGTGATAATAGACATAGGGATAAATACTTAATCCAAATCTAACTTATCCTCTGCTAAGTATATGTGTCTATCTATGTTTCCAGATGGCATAGGGATCATTGTACTCTCACGACATAGCATCCTCTTTGTAACATCCTAACTGGAATAATAAATATCCTAAAACATAATTTAGCAAAAACTCACACAAAGTTTTTTTTAACTAGAATCAAAAGATATTATATCTGTACAATCTCAAGTAAAATACATATATTTAGAATAATGGTCACTTCACATGGGACTAACAAGATTCTATGAATAACAATTTGTCATATTTCTTATGAATTATAATATTACCAAATATCATTTACAAAATAAGCAATGTGTTCTTGTTCTCAAGCCTCCAACAGTCAACTACATGAGAGAGAGAGCATCACCCTGGTGCTTTTCCTCCAACCATAGACCAGCAGTTCCCCCCACACCTTCCTTTTGGAAGTGGCCCTTCCCTTCATGAGGGTAATAGACAATGAGAATCAACTGATTCTTTTTGCCATCTAAGAACTAGCGATGTGTCCTAGATAATACAATCAGGTTTACAACTCTAGTCTAGCTCTAGCTATGTATGACCTATTATGATTGTTCATCTATTTGATACACTATAAACCAACAATGCAAGGAGTAACTTTTGCATTACTTTGGAAAAATTTTCATATACATATATAATTGTATGTTCACTCACTCTTTTATAGACTTGGAGACAACACACTTACTTTTCAATTTATATCATATTAAAATAAGTCTTTTTGACTTGATTATACCATAATGGTCTTAAATTCGTAACAATTTCCTTATCTACTAGTCATTTTGACAAGTCTAAGGTGAGAACATAGGTGACTAGAAAACATACATTAAATCCCTCTTTGCATCCTTGCATTCACGGGTCTATGACATCCTGTCATCTACTCAATGACATGTCTACCTAATCTCATGCTCACTATATTTTTCTACATATGCAAGATTCTAACACTCAAGTCAAAGGATTTTATGATTAAAGACTCTATTTGTTTTAACCTAGAACATAATCATCCAACTCATAATATTTCAAAGATTAACTATAATTTCATATAGTAAAGATTCAAATTCACCTTCTCATGTATATCAAAAGATAACATAATATCAAATAATCTATAGCATAGCTTTCTATTGGCATAGTGAATTTATCTCTTGACAATCATGTGGCTATCCTTAACCTAAAATGGGATTGAAGATCATTTCTCTATAAAACTAATTTACATATAATTTAAACAACTCTAGAATAGTTTCTAAAACAACTCATTCTTCATTATATTCTTTCAGAAGTATGACCTTCTCTTGGGTCTCTCTCACTTAAGTTGCATTAGCTCAATAATAAAGTTTCTTGGCACAATTGTATCTCACTTAAACATAGTTGGCTTCTTGAAAAAGGCTCAGTCCACCTCTCTTATAACTCAACTAACTTCTGCTTGAGACATAATCGACCTATGAACATTACATTCAGCCAATTATTAACTCATTCGGCCTAAGAGCAATACATTTAGCCTATGATTACACATATGGACTAATAATAATATACTCAACCTATTTCAACACATACAGCCTATTGGCACATGTAAAATTTTGCTCCCAAAGATGCCTTATTTTTCCCCAATGTCCATTAGAAATCCCACCGTGTGTCTTTGTCTTAAGACAATCTATTTAAATCTAATTTGAGATATCTTTTATGGGTTTTATTTTAGAAATTTCTAAGTATAAATGCCCAAGTATATTTGTTTTCCTCCCTTAGAAAAAAATTGTTCATTTCTACTTTTTATCAGCAAATCGACAAATTCTCAAACTTGTGAAAGGTTCACGGGTTCACTAGTTTGCTGATTTGCCAATTTTGTGACAAAGAGGTGAAGGAATGCTTAGATGACGGAGGGAGAATTAGAAGGTTTTTAAGGAAAGAAAAGAAAGTGAAGGCTGGTTCTTTCATCAACAAATTGTGAAGTTTACAAACCCATCGGTTCACCAATCGACAGGTTCATAGATCAAAGAGATTGTTGATTGAGGAAGACAAGGGAGGAGATGCAAAAAGTTTCTAATGAAATTGAAGTAAAGTTTTTATCAGTGATGGGTTTGGTTCACAAACTAAAAATTTCACTGACAGAGTAGTTCACCAACAGGGAAAAAGGCCGATAAAGAAAGAAGATAGAAGGAAAAGGGTAGAGAAAATCCTAGTTCATGAATATCTAGATTTGCCAAGAAGGCAAATAGAAAGAAAGAAGAGAATGGTAACAAAAGAAAAAAAAAACTATGGAAAAGATAAAGAAAGAGCTTTTAATGCAGGAGCATCCAGTGGTGTAAGGGCAATCTTGCATCACCCAAAAAGAAGATAATTTAAAATCATTGTAGTTGTTTTCATTTCTTTCCATAATTAGTGTTTTTGGTTCCATAATATTTAGAATAATGATGTAGGACTTTCAGTTTTTCCAAAACTGCTAAAAATAACAACCTGCATGTTTTGGAAAGTGTACCTGCTATTTTTAGAAAGTTTGCATTTGGGCTTAGATTGAAGCAAAAACTTACAAAAAGTTACATAACAGAAATATAAGACCTTTGGTGAAGGAATCAGGCAAAGATCATTTGTGAGCTGAAAGATATTAAAGTTTTTGTTTTCTTAAAATCCCCTGAAAATTTTTGAAACAAGATATGAGGCACTAAAACATCCCATAACATCCCAAAAAGTTGACAGAAATCCATTTACATATTTCCAGTGTGATAGTTCATATCGCGAGCTTTTCGGCGCTTAAAATAGTTTGTCAATCGAACACCCGAATCAAAAGTATGCTTCCTGGAAGTTGACCTACTTTTGGAGGGAGTTGCAAATTTCAAAATTTAGCTGGAGGCCACCAAAAGTGCTATTTATGACTATTTTCAGAACCTAGGTAGTAGTAGAGTTAAGGGGGCCAGTGTAGAGTCAAGAATAGGTGGGAAAATAGAAACCCTAGTTGATTTGGGGTTACAAAAGGCTGGAGATTGTAGATTCTTGAGGTTGGGAAAGCTATAATATATTGCAGCCAGTAGAGGATTCATCCTCTGATTGTAATTGAGCTTCTATAATGTAATGAGTTGCTCAGATCAATAAAAGAAAGTTCTATTTTTTGTGTTCAATTTCTGTTATTGTGTGTTTTGTGATTTACCCCCTTCATCGGCTTTATTGACAAACAAGGGGAAACTCAAACTCACCAAACAATTTGAATTTTTTAAAGTTCTCTGATAAGGTGATTGGCCGACAAAGAAAAGAAGGGGAGCTTCTTCCATGGTTCAAAAAAGGTGAAGATTGCTGATAAAAAGGAAGACAATAGAAAGATAAAAATAAAGAAAGAAGTAGTTCACAAAGGCAAGAAATTGTTGACAAAGGACAAAATAGGGATAGTTTGTGAAAGTCAAATTTCACCGACTACAGAGGAAAGTGAAAATGAAGACAAGTCCAAAGTTCACAAAAATGACAATTCATTGATAGAGAAAATAAAGATGGAAAAATGAAGTGGAAAATGAATGGTTAATGGTGAGGGTGTTTCACTGACAAAAGGCATAAGGAGGATGCCCAATATGTGGAAAGGATGGTGCAGGCTAATCTATACCCATAATTTAATGATTCTACAGAACAATGCCATGGATGTAGTTGGTATAGTGAAATTCTTCTATGCATTGGTACATTTGGATCCTCACAAAGAAGATAGGTTAGATGTTGTAGGTGTTAGGGAGAGGATTTGAACTTTCGCTCCTTATTGTTCCTAACACAAAAAGAGTGCAAGGAATCTTCCTATGACATTTCCATAATTGACAAAGAATGGGCAAGCTTCCAAATGTGTAGATTTCCTAACATTGCAGTGGGATTGAATTTAATGTGGCATGGGTATACTCATTGACTGAATGTAGAACTGGGAAATGCGTACATGGAATTGTAATGTTATACATGGATGTGTTTAGATGCAATAGTTTTTGGTTGGTGGTCATTTTTTGGGGCATTATTCTCTCAATAGGTTCTAAGCTCCAAAAGGTAGAGAAGAAAAGGTTATTTTGCAATCTTTTTTCAGCATGAAATAATTATGAAATGTATGTAATAGATTTTACAAATCTTTGTATCAAACCACTATTTTTCTCCACAGCTGCAGATGTTCTTTCTAGCAAACTTAATTGCAATTGTAGTTTGTTCTTACCACATTTAGTGATATAAATGTAAGTAATGGTTTAAGTGAATGTGATAGTTCCTAATCCATTTTCAAGTTTTTGAAAATGGTCATTTCAGTATTGCATAAGGAAGAATATGGTATCGCATTCAATTATTAAGTATTCTTAGTGATTTGGTATTGATTTTCATGCATTTGATTTATCAAATAGGTAGCTATACATTTCCTTGTAGTTGTTTTTTCCTCTATTGAACATTAGACTCTGCAACACAATGGATAGGCAACAATCTGAGTAGCCCTAGATCACATAATATTCAAAACAAAATAATACATCTATCCTTTAGACACAAAAGTAGTTTTAATGCATCCTTAGTTTGTAGGATTACCTTTATCAACTATATGGGGGTCTTATAGCAACCAACATTTCTTAGCTTAGTGACAAATTTGGGGCTAAGAAGGCAATTTGGTTGTGGTTGTTCATATATTTTAGTTGTTCATCTGGTTTTTATGTTAATACCTACTTAGGTATAACACTTGGAATATCCCTCTAGAGTTTAAGGTGAGCTCAAAGAGCAGAGGAGCCTACCCACTTTTATTAGTTGGAAAAAAATGCCCCTAACTTGTTGATAAATCTCTTTCTATCATCTTGATGACAATCCCTGTCCTAGGTGATTTAGAAATGTTTTAGAGTTTTGTGCCACAATAATTTTGGGCACCAAGATTTTGGCATCCTTCTTGGTGAACCATTAAGTTTTGTTTCTGGTTGTTGCGATATTGAAATATAGTGTTTGTTCAGTTTTCTTCCCAATAGGAGAAGTGGTGAATCTATTTTAATAACTTAGAAAACAATTGTAGTTTGAAGAGAAAAGAGCTTCACAATGAATAGAGGAAGGAACAAGGAACAACCTGGACATGAGGAATCCTCTAGCAGTGCAAGAAATAGGAGTAGATATTGGGTAAGAAGACCCAATGTGGTACCTCTAGTAAATACACAAGACAACATATTTATTGACCTTAGGAGCCAGTACAATTATACTTTTGAGGATTCTATATATAACATGCTCAAAACAACAAAAGGATGAATATAAATGAATATGATGTTAGGATAAATGAGAATATTTTTGATAGAGGAAGGGTTGATGCAAAAAATTGGGTCCACAAAAAGTTCACAAAGTGGAAGTGTTCTTGTTATTTTTCAGAATTTGTCACACTTGGATTGAAAATTTGAAGCACTTACACAATGAATTGTGGAAAAAGTCAGGAATATGAAATTTAGTATTTTGAATCTAATTTCCAAATATGTATTTTTTTTAAAAACCCAAATGATAGAAATTTAATTTTGATAGGTATTTATAAAAACCACTTTTTAAAAGTCATTTTTTTTACCATACCATGCACTTGTACGGACACCACTTTTTGACCTAAATGAAAGTATTTTCCTAATTCCTTTTGGGAAAAGATACCTAACAATATGAAGATTGATGAGAATTTTTTTTGTAATTTTTTTCTAAATATTTTTTTTTATTGAATTTTTATTGGCCCTAATTGCTATTTTAAAAAATCAACGTGTATGAACAACATAATTAGACCTAAAATAAACATTTTTTTTTTTCATTGTGTAGAGAATTGTCTGAAGATTGATGTCATGTAATTTTTTTTACAAAAAAATTAACAAAAAAAAGGTTATTAAAAAAAAAAACTTGATTTTTCAAGTTTATGGACCAATTTTCTTATAAATTAATTAAAAAATATCAAACATAAACCAATCTTAACAAAACTTATATATTTGGAAACTAAACATCATTTTCTATAATGGGTTTTAATTTCGTAGATTAATTCATATAAAGGGTCCATTAACTATATCGTCAAAATTTGACATTTCTCTTGAACTTGCCTTAGTTTTTTAGTTGCAGGTCAAAAGCTAATGGTCGGATTGCCAAGCCTTTCCAAAGCCAAAAACCAAGGCTGCATGTGGATTGGGAATTCAAATTTTAAAAAATGCATACGCGTTCTTAAGAAAAATGCGTACGTATTTTATAAACACATACGTGTTATCTGTTTGGTCGTTCGAAAAAAGAAATGCATACATGTTACATAATGTGTATGCATTTATAAAATAGAACGCGTGCGTATTTCTAATAGATCTATTTTTCCCTGATTTGGAAAAAACTAACTGAGCACTCTTTCCTTACAACATTCTCTTTTTGTAGTACGGACCAAAAGCACCAGTTTTTGCATATTTTATTGCATTCTTGTCTTGTACAATCTCTTAACAGGTCATATTCTATTCAAATTTTTGAAAGAGATAACTACAAATTGAATTTTCTAAAGTAGAATCAAGTACAAGGACTTTTTACAAGAAAATTTGGAAAAAGAGAGATTTTGAATGTATTCATGATGTTTTTGTACCTCAAAGTTTATAGAAGAAAGGATCTCCATATTATATAGTTTTATTTGAATATTTGAAGGAGGTGGCTATTATAAAATACCTATTAAGATTCATTTGTGTTTTTATCAAGAGGGTTTGCTAATCATGGGATCAAAGAAAATACAAAGAAAAAGATATAGAAAGTTAATGACACCCGAAGAAATTGAAGCAAATAGAGAAATGAAGGCAAAAAGACAAAGGTATATAAGAGAAAGAATCTTCCAAATAAAAAATTTGGAAGCATCTAGTTCCTTGAATGTTGAAGAGGAAACCATGAAGGGTGAGAGGAATGTAGATGATGCAAATGTGGAGATGGTGAATATGGAAGAAAATGCAATTATGGAGACAAACCCAACTATGCCTTTAACTTCAACTTCGAATGATATAGAAATAGCACCTATTCAAACAACTTCATGTATGTCTTCAAATCCACCTCCCAATAATATGGGAAATGCACATATTGAAATAATTTATGCGGGTATGTCTTAAAACTCAAGTCTTGACAATATTGATCTTAGTTATTTAGGTTAAGCTGGATACACCATTGATGGTATCAATAATTCTAGTTTTGAAACAATGCAAAAACAAAATAATGATGAAATCCCTCATATTGATGAAAATGAGAATGAAATCCCTTGTATGTTTGAAAATGAAATTGAAACCCCTTGCATGTTTAATGAAAATGAAACCCATTGCATGTTCAATGAAAATGAAAACAGTTTTTACAATTGAAAGAGACGTGTTAGATAACCTTCTTGGTAAATTTTCTTGGAGACAAATTAGAATTCATGGAAATAGATTATATAAAATATTTTTTTATAGAAAGAAATTAGGATTGTAATGTCAACTCATGATGCAATTGATGAAAATGTGAAAAATGTGAAAAGTGATGAAAAAATAAGGCATTTTTGTAAAACCAAAAAAGAAAGATGATTCAGTAGAACAAGTCATAGCTAGTGTTGCCAATGCTATTGATTCTATAGGAAAGAAAAGTTGATCTAAAGATAAGAATTCAGCTCGTCATACAATAAAAATTGCTCTAGTTAATAAATCAACTGCAAATAAAAGAATGATAAGTAAGATTAGTAAATATATAAAAGTAAATCTGAAAACTTATAAGAGTGGCTAAAAGAGGATAAAGTATTAAAAAAGATCCAATTAATCAATGTTGGAGTTTTAGTGGTAGACTCCCAAGATCAGATATGGAATTAACTAATGAAATCAAATCTTTAATCAAATTTTTTTGGCATGATAATACAAGAGTATCACCTAATATTAGAGATGTTTTAAAATTAAGGGTGGGATCAAAAATACATGACCCTCATCTAAAGCATCTATTAGATATGACTCAAACTAAATTATATAAGTTTTTTTTAGATGATTCAATCTTACCAAATATTAGCATAAGTCAAAGATCATTTGAAAAATGTAAACCTTGGTATGTTAGAATTAATAAACAACAAATCTTTTGTTGTTGTAAAACTTATGTACAATTTCATTATTATTATGATATTTTTCATTATATACATTGTACTTTGCATGCTAACCATATTATGCAGGACATTTGTGGTATTAATATGCCACCTGAAACAATCAAATATTTTATAGCAGGTTTGTTTTGTGAACCCCTTACTGGAAACTTATTTTATTTAAATGCATGTATTTTTGGACAATGTGATAGATGTGGTAATTTTTCGTTGTTAGGAGAATGTATGCATGAAATTAGTTTACATGAATTTGGACAACAATTAGTGGATATTAAAAAATTAAAAAATATTGAATATTCTTTAAAAGATGGAGAAATTGAAAAACATTGTGAGCTAATTGTGGAAAAATTTAGTGTGCATGCATTTATTAAAGAATTTAAAGATAAGATTGTACCTAAATATGTAAAACACTCTCAAAATGCTCATTGGCTTGATGGTCAATTTCGTACATGTAAAAACACATTCACAGTTGAAACTATATTGTTAGTTGTTGATTTTGCTGAAAACTATACTCTTAGTCCACAAGAAGAAATTCAATCACAATATTATAATTCAATGAAAGTAGCCATAGTTGTTCATATTGTATATATACATGCAAATGATAGTAGAGAAGATAATAGAAATTTTTTGAGAGAGTACCATATTTATGTGATTGATAATTGATTACATTCACCTGAGCTTGTTCAATATTGTTTCGATACATTTTATAAAAATTTAAAAGAGAGAGGAATTCAAATGAGAGAACATCTCATATGGTCGGATAATTGCACGGGTTAATTCAAGAATGCTAGAATATTTTATTGGTAATGTAGAGTTCATAAGGAAAATAATATCCAGCACATATGGAGTTTTTTTGACGTTGGACATGTTAAAGGAGAACATGATGGAGTAGGTGCATGTGTGTAAAGAGCTCTTGCTAGAGAGCAACTAAAATTTGAGGATGCAATGAAATTCAAAGATGCACGTGCAATTGTAGATTGGTGCAATGTAAAATCATCTACAAGAACAATTGACATCTCAATAATTTGATGCTTCTTTTAGTAAGTTGAATAAAATGATATTCTTACTCGACAAGATTGTGAAACAATTAATGGATCTGCAAAATGGCATTCGTTTAAGAGTTCAAATGCAAATACATGGATAATATGGACAAGGGAGCTTGCATTTTTTTGTCAATTTTGTATTGCAGGTGATTGAGAGGCGTGTGAAAATATAGAATGGGTCAAAGAATGGCAACAAAGAGCCTTAACACCTACATCGACACACAATCAACATGGAATGACAATTGAACATAATCAACTATTTGCATCAGATGATTATGATCATGTTTCAAACCTTGTACAAGAAGGTACATTAAAAATTGAATTTAATTATATATGTATGCATTTTTATATATGAATTAAACATATGTCACTCTTTATTGAATTATTTTTTTTCTGCAGGACATGTGTATGTTGTTGTTGCACCTGAGGGGAATGAAGAGGAGACAGAGTATTGGTTGGCTAGATGTGTTGAGAGAAAACATAAGTTGGTACATCCTAGAGTGGATGATGACAACTTTGAGTGTCCAACTGGTTCTGTGGTTGTTGTTGGCACCTGGCTTAAAAAATATCTAATAAGAAAGAATGGCTTGCCTCCATTTGAAGACTATGAAAGACACAAGAAGATTATACATTACTCGTGCATTTGACTTTGGTAACCAATATAAAACTAGTTAGATATAAAGGAAGGCTTACTAATAAAGTGTTATGGACAGTTTCAATGTATGATCATGAGACAAT
The DNA here is from genome assembly GCA_027924645.1 of Cunninghamia lanceolata. Classification (NCBI taxonomy): domain Eukaryota; kingdom Viridiplantae; phylum Streptophyta; class Pinopsida; order Cupressales; family Cupressaceae; genus Cunninghamia; species Cunninghamia lanceolata. The sequence goes on along the minus strand of BSBN01000937.1, from coordinate 9,563,265 downwards.
CATAGGTACATTAGAAAAAGAAGAGGATGCACATGGTACAATGGAGCAAATAAATACAGGTAAGTATATAGTTGTATATAAAGTTAAAAATTTATCGCATATACATGTCTATATATATGTTAGTCTTTAGTCATTTAATAATTATAGTTTTAAAACATTTTTTGTTTTAGGTCTCCCAAAACTAGATGCATTACAAAAAAGAGAGTGCCCATGCATATATATTACAGTGGATTTCGAATCTAGATAGAGGAAACTGTATATAGTTCTAGATACATTTAATTGATAGTAAAAATTTAAAACTAAATAATTCATTGTCATTTTATAAAAAGTTTATAATTAATTTCATATCCCCTTAATCCATTGTCTTAGGACCCCTTAAGCCATCCTCTTAGGACCCTTTAAGCCATATCCTCCTATCTACCCTTAATCTATCCTCTTGCATCCCCTTAAGTCACTATCTTAATTTTCCCCTTAAGCCATCCTCTTAGGACCCCTTAAGCTATATCCTCTTATCTGAACCCCTTAATCCATCATCTTGCATCTCCTAGGCTTTAGGTTGTAGGGTTCATGAGATGCAAAGAATAACAAATCTTTATGGGTTAAGGGTTTAGGGTACATCTCTTAACTTCCCTTAAGCCATCCTCTTAGAATAACTAATCTATATTTAGGATTTCTAGGATTTGTAGGGTTCATGAGATGCATGACTCATATAATCTATATCTAGTATATCTAGGTTTAGTATGTATTGTTTTTTTCTTGCATGAATTATCTAGTTACATGACTCATAAAATATAGTTTCTTTACTTACATTAATTATTTTTGTAGGTTCTCATCAAGTCAATCTACCATGATTGTCACTGTAAAAAATTTTCATCATATAAATTATGTAAATATCAATTTGTGGTCTTGAGCTAAAAGTGGATAAGATTTAATTGTATTTATATGTACATATGTTTCAACATCAATATAGTAATATTAAACATCAATATACATTATATATGTTTGTTCGATGTATGAACTTCAATGAACTTGTAAATCACTTTTTATATCTTGTTCCAAATTTATCTTATACAAATTGTCTCTTATAAACCACATTTTATAAAATTGTTCAATTGTATCTATCACAACCCCTAGTTTCAATAATTAATTTTCAATTTAATATTACTATTTTAATGATGTTGACCAAACTTTGACCCATATGTGTAACAGGAATATACTCTTGATGGAGAGAGTATCAATGAGGAGGGGGCATCTAGCCAACTGATAGCAATTGTGGTGAAAAAAATTTGCACACATAGGCACTTAGATGGCATATAATTGTATAGGCACTGCATAAATTAATTGTATCAATATATTGTCTTCTTATTTTACTAGAAAAGAATATCATTTAATATGTTATAGTTGTTATTTAATTAATTGTTAGTTAAAAATGCTCTCACTGAAATAAAAGTAATTTAAATTATATTTATATTTTATTGTGTGTGAGGGAAAGGATTATATTTTATTAATTATTATTTTTTAGAAATAATTGTGTTGTAAATTAATTAATAAAATTATGTTTAATTATTAAATTTATGCCTTTTTCAAAATTAGATATATTTTTTATTTTATAACAATATAAATAATTCATAGAAAAAGAAAACAAAACTTAGAAAAGAAAAGAAAAGATAGAAACAAAAAAAACTTAAAAAAAAAAAAGAAAAAGAAAATGAAAATAGAAAATCAGAAGCTAAAATCAAGGGAAAAAGCCATGTTAAGAGAAAATGAAAATAGAATAATGCAAAACCAATTAGATAACTAAATTAGAAAGAAATAAATATTAAGAGTATATTTATATGATTTATTATTTTAATAGCAAGTTTTCATCAATAACAACAAAATAAAAATGTGCCTATTTTATATTAGAAAATAAGAAAAGCTAATTCTTCATTATTAGATATTTCTAAATTGTGTGTCTGAAACTCACATTATTAGTAAGTTTATAATTAGTTCTTGCTATGAAAACTTGACTTTTATTATTATTTTTAAAATTGTATTTTAGTTATTAAATCTTATCTAATTTAATTTAAATTTAGTTTTAGTGAATTTATGTGGTGATTAAGGAACTTGCCTTTTTGTGAGTAAAAAAAATATTTATTTTTATTTTATTTAAAATACAATATTATTTAGAATGATAAACTAATTAGGTATTTATAAATTAATAAGTGCCAATTAAAATTAGTAATAAATGTAGTTCAATTTTTTTTTAGAATTTAAGAATATCATTTTAGGGAAATGTCTTTTATGAATTGTCATTAATTGAATTTACTATTAGTTTCTAAATTTCCTTTGAGTGTATTTTTTTTACTTTTTAGGAACAATAGTGAATTTAGAAGGAACATTATATATAAATAAATAGAGGAGAAAAAGAAGGGATTTTGGAGGAGAAAAGGGAGGTAAGTTTACATTTTGGTAGGATAAAAAATAAATAAATTACATTAGGCATTATTTGTTTAATTATATTGATTGCATTCTAGGAGAGCATTTTGGATGAGCAATTGTGATAATTTTTGGCAATGTTCATTTCAAAGGATTGAAAGTTTGAGATATTCATCAAAGAAAGAAATTAAGCAAGATTTTAAGAGATTACGAAAGCATGATTTTCGGAGCTAAAATGGAGTGCCATATTTGAAGAGTCAGTTATGATTTGAGTAACTTTCTATATTACAGTGGATTTGATTCTCCATGACTAGGCTTTATAACTCATGGTTTTGAGTTTCCTTTTTGGTGGATTATTTTAATGGAACTCCTATAAATTGAAGGCTTGAGGAGTTATTTGGAAGGGAGTTTTATGCAGGGTTATGCTGGGAGCTTTTCCTCCAAGGGAGCAAGATGTAAATTTCCATGTTAAGGCTTTAAGCCTACAAGTGTATTATAACATGTTTGTGGTTGTAGATTAATACATTGGTTCGATGCTTTGAAGGGTGGCTTTTTTTTACCCGAAAGGGTTTTCCCCACGTATATTGTTGTTTCTTCTCTTCTGTCTATTTTCTTCTTTTATATTCTTAAAGTATTAATTTACATGTTGTTATGCTGCTGAAATTTTCTTAGATCTGTAAGCTACATTATCTTTCCTCTAAGGGTTAATGAGATGGGAAATCAACTATGATTGTTTTCACTATAAGGGCATAGTAGTATGTGCTTGCATCAAGTTATAGAATAATTGTTTAATTAAAATATAGGATGTTGTAAGGTTTACATGTCAAAAGTTAACCTATGGTTGATATGATATTCTTATATGAGCCTACATGACTTAATATGTTAAGGCTTAGTCCTCTTATTTAATCTATCTTATTCATAGATGTATTGAATCACATTTGATGATTGTATACAAGTACTATTTGTAAGTTGTGATATTTGTGGGAAGAAGGTGAATTATTTTCTTTTTTCACACTATTTTATAAGAATATAATTCTAGTTAATTGTTTATGGATTAAAATTGCTTTTCATTGGTTTCTTTTAGTAAGTGGTATTTTTTGGACGTTACATTTGGTATCAGAGCTAGGTTGCAACACCTGGGAGCTTTGGGGTAAAAGTAATAGTGTGAAACATGGATGATTTACATTGCAAAAATGATTAAGATGATTTCGATTATAAAATATTTTAAAAGAACTAATGTTTTATTAAGATGGATTGCAGGAAGAGTGGATCAACTATCTATTTTATGAAAAGAAATGCATAGAGTTTTAACAAAAAGGGAAAGGTGAGTTGTTTTTTGTAAAAGAAAGACTTGTCATTTTCTCTACCTGAAATCTTCTAGAGTTTAGGTGGTTGTGAGATTACTGGATTATTTGAAGAGTGGAAGGCTGAAAGGTTAATGAGCTAACCAGGCATGAACAATCAAGAAAAAGTTTATGAAATAAATTGTGTAAGTTGCAAAGATATCAAAAGAGTTATAGGATAGGCTGGAAAAAAGAGATAAGAAGTTTGTTGTTGTTAGGGTTAGCCGGCAGAAGATATCAATTAAATGCAAATAAAGATTAAACAGAGAAATGGAAATACACAGAATTAATAACAGCGAGAGACAAGATTTAACGTGGTTCACCCAAACTCGGGCTACATCCACCAAACAGAGAGTCCAATATTATTATCCAGTAAATCAAACCGATTACAATCAGCAATCCCTGCAACTCAATACCGTTGCAAATGCTACAATACAATACTCAAACCCTAACCCTTGGCCGCTTTTTATCAAGCCTTTTTGTCGGTTACAAAAATTAGGGTTTTCTTATGTCGGTCATAAAAAATAGGATTTTTTAAGTCGGCCCTAGGATTTTTTAAGTCGGCCCTAAAATTTTTTTTCTCGAGGGCTACTGCCCCCGAACCCCAGCGAGGATACATGGCTAGTGTACAGTACTTTCTTGATCAGTCGCCACCTACCAACAATCTCCCACTTGGAGACTGATCAGGCTCCACACCAAACAATCTCCCAATTGGAGACTGATCCTGGACAACACCGCTGCGCATGCAGCTCCCACTGGAAATAAGCACCCTGGACTCTGCTATTCAATTTTTATTGTTTTCAGTCTAGAAGACCAATCAAAGCTGAAGAGGAGCTTAGCTTCTCCCTTGTTACTGCCTTTGTAAACATATCCGCTAGATGTTCATCTGTATGTATCTTTTCCAGCCTTAACTGTCCATTATCCAACACCGACCGAAGAAAGTGATACCTCAACTGTATGTGTTTGGTCTTTGAATGCAAGGCAGAATTCTTTGCAAGATGTATGGCACTCTGACTGTTTGTATACAAAGAACTGTTAGCCTGTGGTTTACCCAATTCTTCCATGAAAGATTGCAGCCATATCATCTCCTTGCTTGCCTCTGTTGCAGCTACATATTCTGCCTCTGTGGTGGATAAAGCAACCACCTTTTGCAACCTGGAAATCCAACTCACCGATGTTCCTCCTACAGTAAAGACATAACCTGTAGTACTCCGCCTGGTATCAATATCCCGTGCCAAATCTGAGTCAACATAACCTGCTAAATCAGTATTAGAGCCCCCAAAACATAAGTGTTTATTAGATGTACCTTTCAAATATCTGAGAATCCATTTTACCGCATTCCAATGCTCAAATCCGGGATGACTCATATACCTACTAACGACTCCGATAGCATGTGCAATATCCGGTCTTGTGCATACCATGGCATACATTAAACTTCCTACAGCTGAAGCATAGGGTACCTTGGACATTTTTTCTTCCTCCTTTTGTGTCTTTGGACACATCTCCTTAGTCAATTTCAAATGACTAAGCAAAGGTGTGCTGACAGCTTTTGCATTCTCCATATGGAATCTCTACAACACCTTTTCAACATAAGCAGCTTGAGATAGAGTCAATTTTCTATTCTTCCTATCTCTGCAAATTTTCATACCAAGGATTTGTTTTGCTGCCCCCAAATCCTTCATATCAAATGACTGTGATAACTGATGTTTTAACTCTCTGATGTGATCCATGTTAGACCTAGCTACAAGCATGTCATCAACATATAAACATAAAATAATGTAGCTGTCATTATCCAACCTCTTAAAATAAACACAATGGTCAGAATTACACCTATTGTAGCCTTGCTCAGCCATAAAACTATCAAATTTCAAATACCATTGCCGAGGTGCTTGTTTCAAGCCATACAAACTCTTCTTCAATCTGCACACTTGTTTCTCCTTACCTTTGACCTCAAATCCTTGTGGTTGTGCCATGTATATCTCCTCCTCCAAATCACCATGGAGAAAGACAGTTTTCACATCTAGTTGTTCCAAATGCAAATCTTCAGCAGCCACAATACTTAAAACAGTACGAATAGAAGTCATCTTGACAACTAGAGAAAATATCTCATCAAAATCAATGCCCTGTTTCTGTGCAAATCCTTTTACAACTAATCTAGCCTTAAATCATTTCTTACCTCCATCTTCCTTTTTCAACCTATAAACCCATTTGTTTGGTAAAGCCTTTTTACCTGCAGGTAACTTACATAATTCCCAAGTCTGATTCTTCAGCAAGGAGTCCATTTCTTCTTTCATGGCAAGCTCCCACTGAACTTGTGTATTCACCTGCATAGCTTCATCATACCCTTCTGGTTCACCAGCATCTGTTAACAAAATAGAATACAAAGAGGGAGAAAACCTTTCAGGAGGTCTACTTATCCTTGTTGACCGTCTAACATGCACTAGAGTTTGTGGTATTTCTGGTTGCTGTTGCGGAGCATGAGGAGCCACTGGAACATCACTATTTAGAGTATCATCCAGCACCACATAATCCTTTTCTTTCTTCTCATGCTGCTGCAACTGATCTTTGTACAACACCTTCTCATTGAATATAACATCCCTGCTTCTCACAATTTTTTGATTTTCAAAATCTCAAAGCCTATAACCAAATTCATCAATGCCATATCCAATGAAGGTACATTTTTTTGATTTCGCATCCAACTTGGTTCTATTTTCAGAATCTATATGTGCAAATGCTTCACAGCCGAAGGTTTTAAGAAAAGAATAACTCACCTTCTTGCCAGTCCATGCTTCCTCTGGAATACCACAGCCCAAAGGAACTGAAGGACCTCTGGTAATTAAATATACAGCAGTGTTGACAGCCTCTGCCCACATGTTTAAAGGCAGTCCAGCATGCAATCTCATGGTCCTTGCACGCTCCATTATTGTCCTATTCATACGTTCAACCACTCCATTTTCCTGTGGAGTCCCTGGAACCATTTTCTGCCTACGAATTCCATTAAAGGAACAATAATCTTCAAATTCTTTCCTGCAATACTCACCGCCATTATCAGATCTGAGACATTTTAATCTTTTACCTGTCTCATTTTCAACCAAGCTTCTCCATTTCTTAAATGTTTCAAATACATTAGATTTTTGTCTAAGGAAATAAATCCAGACCTTCCTAGTTGCATCATCTATGAATGTAACATAATACCGAAAGCCACCGAAAGAAGATACCTGAGCTGGTCCCCATACATCTGTATGCACAAGCTTCAACTTTTCATTTTTCTTTTGCTTCCCATCTCTGAGAAAACTGACTCTCTTTTGTTTTCCATACACACAACTTTCACAGAAATCCATATTAATACATTTCAGACCTGGTAAAACTTTCTTAGAATGAAGTACCTTCATACCTTTTTCACTCATATGCCCAAGTTTGTTATGCCACAGTGTTGTTTCAGAACCTGCAACAACTTTTCTAGTCTCTTCCTGCAAATCTGCAGCAACTGTTCCTAAACCTGTTTGTTTTTCCTCTATAACATCTAAAGTAGAAGGAACAGTATGACCTGTACAAAGATATAAGGTGCCTACTTTCACACCTTTTGCTACTACTAAGGCACCTTTTGAAACCTTCCAATTTTTATCAGTAAATATAACAGTGCAACCTTGTTCAGTTAGCTGCCCTGCTGAAATTAAATTCCTACTGAGCCTTAGAGCATGCCTTACCTCTTGTAGTAGCCAATGATTCCCATTCTGCAACTTAATCTTGATTCTTCCTTTTCCAACAATCTGACAGGGTTCGTTATCTCCCAAATAAACCAGCCCAAAATCCCCTTGGACATAATCAAGGAAATAACTTCTATGGGGCGTAGCATGAAATGAGGCCCCTGAATCTAAAACCCATGAATCATCAGCATTATCTAAGGAAAGAATCAAAGCATCATCTTCAGACTTATTGCTTACCACATTTGCTTCCTTATTGCCTTCTTGTTTGTCTCCTTCTTTATTTTTCTGAGACCAACAATCTTTCTTCAGATGACCTGGTTTTCCACAGTACCAGCAATCCTTCTGTCCTCTGGTTTGGAATCTTTTGTCTTTTGATTTTCCTCGTGACTTCCCATGACCTCCAGAACCTTTTCCTCTCTCCTTTGATCTGCCCCTGCTTTCTGCATTCAAAACATTGCCTGATTTAGATCCACCTGAGCTTTTCTTACGAATTTCCTCACTCAGAATAACACCAACAACATCATCAAATTTTAGGGTATTTGAACCAGAAACAGAGTTACTAACCGCCATTACCAAACTATCCCAGCTTTCAGGCAATGAACATAATATCAAGAGAGCTCTAACTTCTTCATCAAATTTTACATTTACAGAAGTCAATTGACTGACAATCATATTAAATTTATTTAAATGACCTGTCACAGATCCACCTTCAACCATTTTCAAATTAAACAACTGCTTCATGAGAAATACCTTATTTGAGGCTGAGGGTTTTTCATACAATTTAGCCAAAGCTTTCATCAGACCATCTGTTGTCTTCGCTTCTGTTATATTGAATGCCACCGACGGTGCCAGGCACAACCGAATGGTTCCCAGTGCCTTTCTGTCAAGAAGATTCCAATCCTCATCAGACATTGTTGCCGGTTTCTTGGCTACTCCTTCCAACGGCCTCCATAAATCCTTTTGATAGAGGTAATCCTCCATCTGCATCTTCCATAACTGATAGTTCTGCCCATTGAATTTATCAACCTTCATTTTAGCCTTGTCCGCCATTGCTCCCACTCAACTATGAGACTTTCCTGCAGACGATAATCGAACACAACCCGCTCTGATACCACTTGTTAGGGTTAGCCGGCAGAAGATATCAATTAAATGCAAATAAAGATTAAATAGAGAAATGGAAATACACAGAATTAATAACAGCGAGAGACAAGATTTAACGTGGTTCACCCAAACTCGGGCTACATCCACCAAACAGAGAGTCTAATATTATTATCCAGTAAATCAAACCGATTACAATCAGCAATCCCTGCAACTCAATACTGCTGCAAATGCTACAATACAATACTCAAACCCTAACCCTTGGCTGCTTTTTATCAAGCCTTTTTGTCGGTTACAAAAATTAGGGTTTTCTTATGTCGGTCATAAAAAATAGGATTTTTTAATTCGGCCCTAAAAATTTTTTTCTCGGGGGCTACCGCCCCCGAACCCCCGTTTCTCGGGGGCTGCCACCCCCGAACCCTCGTTCGAGGCCCGGCCCAGCCCCGAACCCCGGTGAGGATACATGGCTAGTGTACAGTACTTTCTTGATCAGTCGCCACCTACCAACAATTGTCTATTTTGTTGTTTTTCTTAGATTAATAATGGAATTCAATGATTTATTATGATACTAACATTATTTTCTGTGGGAGCCTTGCTCTCTATGAGATATTGAATGGTGATAAGGGAGCTACAAAAGTGATAAGGAAGCTACATTGTGAAAAAAGGGAGTTTTCTAAACTTTGATTACTCATAACTATTGAATGTTATAATTGCATAAATTTCATGGTCTATTTCTTTTGTGGTACATATTGGAGCTCCATGTGGTTTGAGACCACCACATTCCCCTCCTCCCCTTAGGTGGATCGTTTGAAGTCATGTAGTAATTGAGATATTCAGTTTTGTGAGAAGATTTGAAATTTTTATTTTCTTATTTGTTTTAGAGAGCTACCAGTTTGAAGATTTGTTAAGATATTGGGTTGTTTATTGTCCTTTTTGCCTCAAGAACTATTCTATTAAGAATATTGGTTTTGACTTGAACTGTCGTGTTCCTGTTAATTAATTTATTTTTATATGAAGTTTTATTTGTTGATTTTTTTAATTTTTATTTGAAATCTTTACTCATTGGAACTTTTGTATTTTGAGTCTTTATAGTTGCTAGCTTGTGTGAAGTAATGTGAATTGTGTAAATTGTCTTGATAGGTTGTCTCCCTTGGGGAATGTATATTGTGAAATTGTGTAAGGTCTAATTAATGACATTAAAGTTATATTTGGCACTAATCATTTCAATCTCATTAAAAGTATATATAATGAATGAAACTGATAATTGTGATGTTTTACAATTAATTTGATTTTTCAGTAATTTATATTGATACTTCTATGACAAGTAATGAAGAAATTTTTGTATAAGCATTGTTATGTTGGTTGATTGCTCTATGTGACCTATAGTTGCTTTGTGTCAGCTATGATTGCTCAGTGTGAGCTATGGTTGCTCTATGGGAGCTATGATTGCTACAAGTTGTTTGATCAATAGAGGAAGGTATATGGATAGCCAAGGTAAGAATGATTGATGTAGTGAATCATGTATGCTTGATTGTTATTAGTGAGAGTACTTATACATTTGTACTATATGAGAATAATAATTTTTTGGTGCAAGTAATGTACTATGTAGTAATACACCTATAATACTTTGTGCAAATGACGCATGTGTATGAAATTGTTTCCTTAATGCACTTATCATATTTATTATATTTATACTTGAATAAGAAATGTTCACTATACTTATCCTAATGAGAGTGATGCATATGTCATATTATCATTGTCCTTGTGTGAGTGAGGCACTAGAATGAGTTATTGATTCCTTTGTGTGAATAAAGTATTTGAGTAATGATTACATTTATAATTTGTGTGTGAGATACACCTTTTATACTCATTGTGTTTTGGATCAAGTAATGATCACTATAATTATATTACTACAATTTATGCATGTTTCATATTTTGTGCGAGCAATGTACTTGTGTGAGAGATGCACTTACCATATTTATTGAACAAAAATTTGAGCAAGGAATGCTCATTGTGTGTGATGCATTTACCATATTTTATGCGAGAGAGGAACTACAAGTAAATTATGTATTTGTATCATGTGTGAGTTAAGGACCAAAGGATTCATGCTTTCTTATTATTCATTTTATGTGCATTAGTGTGAGTTATGCACTATCATATTTATTTGATTTGTATTTAATACAATTTGAAAAAGAGCATTCTTGTTGAATGTGATGTATGTGGTAAAGCCTACCTTTTGGGATAGGATGCCGAATGTGGAATAATAGAGAAAGCTAATTCTCTTTTCAGGATTTAACCAATATTTTTAAAGTGCTTTGGCCAAAGCCATGTATTCATTGAAATATATGAATGAAAGCCTAGAAAAATTTATATTATATGTTTCTCTGCCACATCCTGTTGTAAGATATTGCATATTCTAGTAGAAAGAATTGCAATTAGGCATCAGGCTTGCATCGAGAGCTTCTCTCCTGCCCTTTTATTTTAAGTTTCTAGGCACGTCATGCAGGACTGGGTATTCTTTGAGTTAGGAAAAATCCCAAGGAAGTGTTGTGTTCATGGTTGGGTGGAAAAGCACCATAACCATGCTTTTGAACATAGATTGTACATTTAAATCTCTTTATATAATTTAGAAAATGGGTATGACATGTATTGTACTTCTTTCTCTATGAACTCTAACTGCACTTGAAAACTAGAAGAAATGGTACATTTTGAATATTTTCTTTCTAATATAGATTAATATTTATCTTGTTGATAAATGGATGTATCAATATTGAAATTTGATGGACTTCTAATTTTTATTTTCTAATCATGTAATGATCTTTTTGTATATTGGAAACCTGTAATCTTATATTTTATGAAGAATTTGTTGTAAATTGAGATATTTCTGTTGTTGAGATTTTTAAATTGCCAATGATGATAGCAAGTAGTATGGGATGCTTGTTTTCATCATAAGGGCAAATGTTCTGATGTCTCGTATGATTAGGTATGATGACAAAAATGAACATGAGTATTATTTTATGTGAATAACTAGAACATGAATAAAATTCTATGAAGAAAAGGAATTAGCTTGCATGTTTTTATTCATCGTAGAGTGTTAAACTAAATTGATTTCGTGAACAATAATCTACTAACAATGTGTCCAAGTGAATGAATGTTAGATAAAGGAATTTTTACAGTTATGAACAAACCGGTGCTTGGAGCAATGATACATTCTCAGGTGGGCCGATTTTGACATTGACGTAAAACAAAATTAAAGAGATAAGAAATCTTATCTTTAGTTAAGTTGATTTGATCATTGGGATGATGATTCTTTAATGGGGGAAGGATGTCACAACCCCTAGTTTCAATAATTAATTTTTAATTTAATATTACTATTTTAATGATCATTGACCAAACTTTGACTCATGTGCGTAACAGGGATATACTCTTGATGTAGAGAGTATCAATGAGGAATGGGGCATCTAGCCAACTGATAGCGATTGTGGTGAAAATAATTTACACACACAGGCACTTAGATGACATATAATTGTATAGGCATTGCATAAATTAATTGTATTGACATATTGTCTTCTTATTTTACTAGAAAAGAAAATCATTTAATATGTTATAGTTGTTATTTAATTAATTGTTAGTTAAAAATGCTGTCGGTGAAATAAAAGTAATTTAAATTATATTTATATTTTATTGTATGTGAGGGAAAGAATTATATTTTATTAATTATTATTTTTTAGAAATAATTGTGTGGCAAATTAATTAATAAAATTATGTTTAATTATTAAATTTATGCCTTTTTCAAAATTAGATTATATGTTTTATTTTATAACAATATAAATAATTCATAGAAAAAGAAAACAAAACTTAGAAAAGAAAATAAAAGATAGAAACAAAGAAAACATTAAAAAGAAAAGAAAAAGAAAACGAAAAATAGAAAATCAGAAGCTAAAATCAAGGAAAAAAGCCATGTTAAGAGAAAATGAAAATAGAATAATGCAAAACAAAGTAGATAACTGAATTAGAAAGAAATAAATATTAGGAGTATATTTATATGATTTATTATTTTAATAGCAAGTTTTCATGAGATAAAAGCAAGAAAATAAAAAGGTGACTATTATAAATTAGAAAATAAGAAAAGCTAATTCTTCATTATTGGATATTTCTAAATTGTGTGTGTGAACTTCACATTATTAGTAAGTTTATAATTAGTTCTTGCTATGAAAACTTAACTTTTATTATTATTTTTAAAATTGTATTTTAGTTATTAAATCTTATCCAATTTAATTTAAATTTAGTTTTAGTCAATTTATGTGGTGATTAAGGAACTTGCCTTTTTGTGAGTAAAAAAAATAATTTTTTTTATTTTATTTAAAATACAATATTATTTAGAATGATAAACTAATTAGGTATTTATTAATTAATAAGTGCCAATTAAAATTAGTAATAAATGTAGTTCAAGTTTTTTAGAATTTAAGAATATCATTTTAGGGAAATATCTTTTATGAATTGTCATTAATTGAATTTACTATTAGTTTCTAAATTTCGTTTGAGTGTTTTTATTTTTATTTTTTAGGAACAATAGTGATTTTAGAAGGAATATTATATATAAATAAGAGGAGAAAAAGAAGGGATTATAAATGGAGGAGAAAAGGGAGGTAAGTTTACATTTTGGTGGGATAAAAAATAAATAAATTACATTAGGCATTATTTGTTTAATTATTTCGATTGCATTCTAGGATAGGATTTTGGATGAGCAATTGTGATAATTTTTTGCAATGTTATTGTGATAATTTTTTTCAATGTTCATTTCAAAGGATTGAAAGTTTGAGATATTCATCAAAGAAAGAAACTAGGCAAGATTTTAAGAGATTACGAAAGCATGATTTTCAGAGCCAAAATGGAGTGCCATATTTGGAGAGTCAGTTATGATTAGAGTAACTTTCTATATCATGTTGGATTTGATTCTCCATGACTAAGCTTTATAACTCATGGTTTTGAGTTTCCTTTTTAGTGGATTATTGTATTGGAACTCCTATAAATTGAAGGCTTGAGGAGTTATTTGGAAGGGAGTTTTATGTAGGGTTATGCTGTGAGCTTTTCCTCCAAGGGAGCAAGATGTAAATTTCCATGTTAAGGCTTTGAGCCTACAAGTGTATTGTAACATGTTTGTGGTTGCAGATTAATACATTGGTTGGATGCTTTGAAGGGTGGGGTTTTTTACTCGAAAGGGTTTTCCCCATGTATATTGTTGTTTCTTCTCTTCTGTCTATTTTCTTCTTCTTTTATGTTCTTAAAGTATTAATTTACATGTTGTTATGCTGCTGAAATTTTCTTAGATCTGTAAGCTACATTATCTTTCCTCTAAGTGTTAATGAGATGGGAAATCAACTATGTTTGTTTTCACTATAAGGGCATAGTAGTATGTGCTTGCATGAAATTATAGAATAATTGTTTAATAAAAAATAGGATGTTGTAAGGTTTACATGTAACGCCCCGCAATGAACATCTTAGAGAACAACACATCTATGCTATGCAATACAGAATAATTTTTTTTAATAAGCTAACAAAGTAATGTTTAACAAATCAATACACATCATTAAACTAACAACTTGTCCTCTAAGGTTCCATGGTTGGATTATTTGATAAATTAATCAACATAATTTAACATACATTATTAACTAACATCAGTAGATCATTCTAAATCTATTGCACTAATGAATACACATATACATCTCCATTTCATGACATCAGTTAGATAATCAACTTGATCAAGATTACATGTACATATTCAAAAGTCTATACATATGAGTACATCATTATGTAGTTTATCATTCTAAATCTGTTGCACTAATGAATACACATATACATCTCCATTTCATGACATCAGTTAGATAATCAACTTGATCAAGATTACATGTACATATTCAAAAGCCTATACATATGAGTACATCATTATGTAGTTTACATTATCACTATCCTGATTACATCTGAATATATACAATGTGATGCAATTGATACACAAGGCTAGTACATGAATATAAATCACTTCCTTCATAACTGGTACAAGATCTGATGCCTGATACACAAGATATATCCTCCTCACACATGAACATCGACAAGGGAAAAACTAATGGATAAAAACTCTTCCACCCAACCATGTGGAACCGTGAGGTCCACCCCTCGAGCTAGGAGTTAACATAAGGTCCCCACTACAACATATAGTTAGGTAGACAATAGACTATAAGAACAAAGACAACACATGACTCCAACAACACAAGTCAATATCACAAACAACTTAACAACACTTCCAGAGGTAACACATAATGAATGGGGAGAGTACAACTGGGGAATGCTAGGCTACAGTAGGGAGAGTGTCATCGCATAGTCTTAACATGGGTTATCCTAACTGCCTCTCACTAGGCGCCGGCCCCATAGGGTGACTCATGCGGAATCAACCTTCCTTCAATGAGGACAAGGAAGTTGATCTTGCCAACTAGGCCTTCTCTACCCATCCTTAGTTTAAACGAGCACTACAGGCATGGGAGAGGAAATCCAATTATCTTGTTAATGTGTAATCTACCCTTTTTCCCCTAGTTCATTTTTAGGTTTTCACTTAGTTAACAACCTTCAATGGGTTATCCTGACAGCCACTTTGGGTGCCGACCCCCATTGAGAGCAACTCCCCTACCTGCAACTAGAAGACCCTACTCAACAAGCATAGTAACATCATCATGACAATGAGAATACATGAGCCATACAAGGCATTAACCATCTTGCATAACAATTATCCTTATATCAACATGTATATATAACAATGCAAGGCATTGACCCTCAAAACATAATCATAAGGGCAAAACTCCTAAACCATTGCCTATAACAACACATATTCATTACATCTTTATGATTTCCATGTCTCCCCATTCCACAACTCACCACAAAACTCGATACAAGACAAATACAACTAAATGGACAACAATGCATCCACAGAGAAGTACATTTATCATTCACATTGTCCTTTAATCCATACAAAACTAGAGACAACATGCTTCTTAAAACATCATGATCTCAAGACATCCCATTCTAAGCCTCTGGAAAACTAACCACACATGTAGATACAAAATCAAAAAGACTATATGAACTAGTTCATGACCCACAAATTGAATTTACTAAACCTATTACTAGCAATTTACATTTTCTCAATATCAACACACATATAATTAAATTATGCCTTCTTTACAACTAATCCACTATAGCAGTTTACAATTGACTAAGTTATTACAATAGTATATTAACATTAAAATATAGCATATCATTTGATTGTATTCTTATTAAGGAATAAATCTATAATTACAATAAATGTTAACTACATGTAAATATTTATTAAAATAATTATTTAATTGATTTATAATGATATAAATATATTTATATATCATTAACATAACTAAAGTAAACCACTATTTGTCATTTTTATAAATCAAGTTAATTAAATAATTACAAAGTAATTTAAATTAAACTCTTGAGGATAAACATGAGGGTTCCTATTTATTTTATAAACATATAAAAACCCTAAATCTCCTAATAACATATTTAACTTAAAAGTAAAAAGAAACAACTTTAATTACTCTACATAACCATCATACCTTCTATGGTCAATTTACATCTCATTCACAACAAAAGTGCTAATATTTACTCTAAAACAAGACCTAAATTACATCTTAACCTAATGCTTGTAATTCATTATTCCCCACACTACATTTACCCTCAAGTTATAATAATATTACCATTCTTTTAATACAAACTAATCAACACAAAAGACATCCTTACTATGAGTCATAAAATTCTTAATTAAAAAAATAGAAAATTAAATTTAAATCTTAATCCTAAAAACATTACTTATATGTATTTCTTTATTTACCAGCAATTCTACTCAAAGACATGAGATATTTTTATATTACAGAAATAGATTCTATTTCTTAATGAATAATAATAATAATAATAATAATAATAATTTACATGGGTCATTGGATAGTAAATATTTTTCATCCAAAGAGAATTAACCAATTATCAAGATTAAAATCTAAATGTAATGTCTATAATCCTAATTTTAATCTTGTTAACCAAAACTATCTTAACAAAATCACCTCTAAATTTAACTCACCAACATTAAATGTTTAAACACACTAAATTCCATTTTAAATATATTAAACAAATGTTATATATATCAACTAATTTTCTTTATTTAATTCTTTTTCAAAATATAGATAATTCAAATGATCTACACAATTACCAACTGATTTCATAACTACTTTTAATTGTTAATTCAATTCAAGATACATATTTTATAATTCCATACCCTAATAATTTAACTTACCCAACAATTTTACTGGTAACATTATTTTAAATTTCTAAATGATTAATGCATCTATTTACTCAACTACCATGGTAAATAATAATAATAATAATAATAATAATAATAATAATAATAATAATAATAATAATAAAACATAAATCGTTGGATGGTAAATATTTTCATCCAAAACAAAGGTAATTTGTTACTGTTATTAATGACAGTTATCTATTCAATAGTGCCCTTAAAATACTAAGACCTGCTTTAATATAAGTAGATTATGTAAAAACTTAATATACAAATTATCATAATCCTATATAAATTTTGACAGTTTGTTCAAAATCCCTTCTACCATACGATACGGTCCTTTTACACTTTTAGTTGTATATTACAGCTAAAATAAATATTAAACTACATCTATAGCTACTGGTGATATTAATTTTCTAACAAACCTTAATTACGAACATTTAATATGAGTTGTTCTTTTCAAAGTGGAAATTCCTACTGGGCAGCCTTTACAGAGGCGAGTTAATTTAAATTGACTAAGTTTAGATTTTAATGTCCACTAATACTAGAGATATAATTTGTTATGGCATTAATTTAGTTCACCTATCCTAAAATAAAACAAAATAGTAGAATACAATCCTCATTACAGCCATTACAAAAATGGAATGCCATCCTCATAACAGCCATGAGGTGTGTGGAGAATATAGATTATGATAGACGCATAGCTAGAATGTAATCCTCATCACAGTCCAGAAAATATGCATTGAGAAACTAGATTATGATAAAGGCATGGCATCAATATGGAAAAGAATGACTAACACTAATTGACACTATTTCTAATGGCGTACCAGGCAGACCTACTAAAAAGGTTTTAGAAACTTTCAGACAAAAGTGAACTATAAAATGGAATTTATCGTGAGATGAATTAAGATTCAGTGTGCAGAGAAAGAGGTAACCCAACCATGTATATGGCTGTATCTCTGAACCATTCAATTTCGTCCACTACCTATCTCAATCTCAGATCACTATGTAGAGAGGGTTCCTTGAAAGAGAGCACACACACATTATGCTTTACAATACATTCTTGTGTGTATCTTCAACTATTAAAACCCTACAATTCTCTATCATAGGGTAAACTAATCCACTCCTCCTCGCTAATGAATACACTCTTACAAAAATACACTCATCAACATGTATGACAGGTGCGGAGAAGTACAACGATTTAAGGTTAAAGCTAAATGGATTATCAAAAAAGCTTTAGGAATGATCAAACGCACCATCTGATATACTCACCTGAATTATTTTATTTTCAACCATTTCCAGCACTGAGATATTAATTCAAGGATTAGGGTGGTTGCAGGATATATACAAGTTAGATTTGTTGAAAGAAATTTATAAACTCAAAGAGAATAAGATTGGTGCATGATAGAGAAAGAAATCATTTGGCAAAGAGCTGTGCACATTTCAATCACCTCAGGAAACCATACAATATTCACCTATAGTAGAACATTATGCATACATGGATGACCTACTTGGCAGCGCTAGCCATTCAGAGGACACCATAAACTTTGTCATTGAGATACCAAATAATTTGGTGCTAGTTATATGGTTGTGTTTTCTTGGCAGATTGTAGATCACATATGAAAATAGTTTAAGGTATCTCCAGCGGTGCTGCTCCTTGATTTGGATCCTAAAAATATTCCACATAATCTATGCTTCCCTCAGACATCGTTACAGAAGTGGTAGGTAAAGAAAACCAGATTGCAACCATCGCTAGCATCCTGCCAGCCTAAACGAATGGGGTTTTGGTAAACAGGTATGAGCATCCGTCTAAACATGAAGGATAGATGGATTCATTATATATTGTAGTTGCCATTGGACTGATCTGGTGATGGGACTGTCCTGACAAACACACTTGCAATCTATAGATACATAGATAATGCATGTACACTGTTTAACAAGATACTTCAATGACATGACACTTCACGGAATACCATGATCGCAGCATTGCAAAATGTGAGATTTAACTTACATGATCGATCAGCAAAGATCTAGCATCATATTGGATTAAACTGACATTATAGATTTGTAATTTTGTTGAAGGGTAACATTATAGATTTGTAATTTTGTTGAAGGGCATCTAGAAGGAAACCCTAAAATAATGGAATTAAAAGTACTACACAGAGATATCCAGATACACGATAATCAGTAAACCTATGAAAATAAAAACTGAAGTCTTTAAGCATATCAATTGACAAGAGAAGATCTTTCCCCACTTCCTTTCAATCAAAGTAAAGAAGAATGGGGAAGTGTGCAGAGGCCGTAAAACCACTGTAACAGGCTCTAGAATGAAGTAGAACAGTGCCGTTGGAGATCAAAGATGATTTGAATGCCAAAATGTTGAAGGCTCAAATAGGAGGAAAAACACACACCATAGAGGGAGCAATGTTTATCTATCTAAAACCATTTACATATACAAGAAGAAAGAGAGAGATCGAAGGATAATGGAACCTGGACTGCTAATGGATTGTTGCTGCTTTCGAACCCCAACTTGCAACTTCCACCTCCTCCAAAATTGCTTCCCATCCATTCTCCCCCCTCCTCTTTAGAAAGAGATCCCTAAATTCTCTAGAACCTTCTTCCTCCACCATTTTAGGAACCAAACACATGATACAAAGCGACAACCCTAACTTCTCTTCCAATATTCTTAATAATATTATTATTTTATTATTTTAATATTAACTATATATTTCTTTTGACACAATTTATAATTGTTTATATTTATTTATTTATGCATTTTATTTTCAATTTAATTTTATTCATTTACAACTTGTAATTTATTATTTTATTTAATCATTAATCAAATTTATTTATTATTTTCATATTAATTTTACCAATACAATTAGTAATCGACACATTATTTCCTTTTAAAAGTATTTATTTAACTCTAGCTTGAGATTATCATTGTTTAATGAAACTCTAACCAAATCTATAATCAAACATTTCTAATTGAATAATCTAACCTACAGAATGATGCTTGACCACCCAGCAAAGCCACAAGACAAGACGACAACAAAGGAAACAAACAGTCCAACTGATAGTGACGACTGGACAAGATACAAAATACTCATCCTCTTCGAGGATGTTGACTAAGTAGGGAACCTTATGCTAACTCCGATCAATGATTCCATTGGCTAGGGCATGCTCAGACCTGCTAGTTCAGGTGGAGTCGATGCCCGATACCTGCATCCTGCAGCAAACTACACAGTTAAACATAAATATATATATATATATATCATATAGTGAATGGCAGTTTTAGTGTGGCAGGGTACTCAAACACGAGTAATGCGACACTGTTCCATTCACATAAACACATCGACAAGTCACTACGTTATGCATAACAACTATCTACTAAACAATCAAGATGGGACAATCAGTTACATATGATCTTATACAAGCAGTCATCAATAGTAACATCATCACAAAGATCAGATAAAACATAAAGCTCTGAATTAAATTAATCCACCACATCTAGTATGTCCATACAACTATGAAAACATAAAATACCAATAGTTAAAACTTCAACAGATGTCATCATAACAATATGTCCATAAACAACTAGCATGATAACAGAGAATCGATCATCAAATAGAATGTCATAATGTCCAGTCCTACTAGGATAACTATTAGTCTGACAAAAGGCAAGGTGAGGGGCACTACATTACATGTCAAAAGTTAACCTATGGTTGATATGATATTCTTATATGAGCCTACATGGCTAAATATGGTAAGGCTTAGTCCTCTTATTTAAGCTATCTTATTCATAGATGTATTGAATCACATTTAATGATTGTATACAAGTACTATTTGCAAGTTGTGATATTTGTGGGAAGAAGGTTAATTATTTTTCTTTTTTGCACTATTTTATAAGAATATAATTCTAGTTAATTATTTATGGATTAAAATTGCTTTTCATTGGTTTCTTTTAGTAAGTGATATTTTTTAGACATTACAGTATCTTATATATTTTATACATGTCAATTATAAGTTATGGTAATTAATAGTGTTAGGATCTTAAACTACTTTTGCAAAGTCATCTAGTCCATATTATTTCATAAGAAAGTGTAGATATCTAAGTCTTATATAATTAATATCTTGAGTCAAAGAATTGTAAATGATTGGTGTTAGATTTTGGAGAATATGATCTTCTTAGGAAGTTAACATTATATTGCATTATTAGTAGAATCTTGTTCCTTTTAAGGTTCTTTTGCAATTGAAATGATGTTATGGTGTCTGCAAGACTAAGAATTTTCTTAAGGGCCTACATGAAATCTTGTGTAAACCTAAGTTCTACGTGAAATCTTGCATAAACCTAAGTATGAGACATTAGACCTTAGGTTTTTTCCTCCTCTTATTAAGGGAGGAATTGCAACTTAAATCTAAGAATGGAAAAATACTTAGAGAATTGGTGATTAGAGATTTAGAAGAAAATATGATGTCAAACAAGGTGTCAAACTCAATCCCAAGGAGACTTATTTCACAACAATGGGCTCAACTAAGCGCTTCTACGAACTTCACAAGAAATCCTCTCAAGGCAATTTCGTATTTCAAGGACACAAACTATGGGTTTCCAACTTCTCAAAGCCCAACACTACTTCCAATGACTCTCTCTCACCTCAGGGTCTCAAATCAGACCAGACTTTACTATCATTGTGCTCCTACACCAAAATCATAGGATTTATATTACTTGATAAAGTGTTTATCTTAATAGGAGAATAGGTTCAATATGATTAAAAAAAATTTAGCTAATGAATGCATCTTTTTGATACATTGAATGATTGTTGCAATTACATAGATTTTTGTTTAATGATTAATATTTGCTAGAATTGGAAAATAGTTAAAATTACATGCCCTTAATTAGTGTTAGATTTTGGAGAATATGATCTTCTTAAAAAGTTTATAATTTGCTTAAGGGCCTATTATATGGTTTATAGAACTTTGTTAATGAATGCATCTTTTGGATACATTGAATGATTGTTGCAATTACATAGATTTTTGTTTAGTGATTAATAGTTAAAATTACCTGCCCTTACTTTATTATGAATATGATCTAACCTATAAGGAATGTATTAATTTGTCACCTAACCTTGTGATTTTATTTAAATTTGAAGGTTAATCATTTTAAGGCATCTAAACTTCATTCAACAATGGCATGTTTAAAATATATATGTAATTTAATTCTAGACAAGAATTTATAGTGCATATTACTTGAAAATTAGATAAAATATATATGTGTGAGTACATATAATCATCATAATGAACATAACATGTATGTGATCACATTCATAAACACAAGTTACACTATTATAATGTATATAATGTATGTAAAATGGTCCATGAAACAACATGCTCAAAATGTATATCTAAAGTATTGAATTCAAAGTTATCTAAAGTATTAAATTAAGACATCTAAACTTCATTCAACAATTACATGTAAATATATATGCAATTTGATTCTAGATAAGAATTTATAGTGCATATTACTTGAAAATTAGATTATATATATGTGTGTGTGTGTGTACATATAATCATCATAATGAACATAACATGTATGTGAACACATTCATAAACACAAACATGATCATAATGTATATAATGTATGTGAAATGGTCCATGAAATAACATGTTCAAGATGTATATGTCAAGTGGCACACATATAAATAAAACTATCTAAACTCCATCAGGACAATCGGTCAAATCAAGTCTATCAGGACCAACTGATTGAGGTGCTAATTCCTAGATATTCAAATAAAGAAAACAATAGGTTAGAAAATATTAGTGATAAAAAATGATTTTTATTGAAGATAGTCAAATCAAGCAAACAATATAGATTAGAATTTATATTAACTCGATAAAAAATTGATTTTAATTAAATATAGTAAATATAGTAAAAATGATTTTAAGTATATATGCATAAATTACCATCTGATCATGTGAATTTATTGGCACATTTTGTTCAACAGGTGGTATAACTATCAATTAAGGACCAAATGATTGAGCTGGTAATTCCTGGATATTCAAATAAAGCAAACAATAGGTTAGAAAATATTAGTGATAAAAGATGATTTTAATTAAATTTAAATATATATTTAAAAGACCTAAAAATTGTACAGGAGATTTAGTAAAGTTTAGGACCTCGAATGAGATGGACTCATGGTCATGACCATGATCAGGAGCCTCCCTACCACCTATAAGGATATTGTTATCATCCTACATAAAATAATCATAGTACATGTAGTGAGTTCTTAAAGCACATGTAAATTTCAAACTTAAATAAAATTTGAAAGCACACACTTGAGATGGGCCATGCATAAAAGTTGATGATGACCCAGGAGTGCTCACCACACCTTGTGGTTGGTCGGTCATGGGTATCGCATGACCTCCCCTGCATAGATACAATATATCATAATTTCACATGTGTACAAATTTAAATTAAATTAGATATGGACATAAATTAAAATATATATTAGTTTACCTAACCATAAGGTGTGCCCATTTCTACAAATCTCAAAAAATAAACATGATCATATTGAGAAACTGGCCTCCTCTTATCATGCATCTACATAGAACATTTCTTGAAAATGAATATTATATTATATATAATTTAATTTAATATTATTTACATGAATTATGCACATTTCAAATAAATTAAAATGCATGCCTTTCAAAAGGTGTACATACATGTGTAGGATGATCATTAGCATATAGTAAGTCCATAAATGATTTTGTCGTAGATACAGGTAGACTTACAATGGATGCCTATGTATGCCCATAGGATGAACCTCCTTGCTCTCTATCACCCACTTCAATGCCACGTGGGTTTTCTAATGAATGAGATCTCTTGAGAGAGAACTCAATGCTCCTAATGTGGACAATATCGTTTGCTACTGATATGTAGCGAGAATACTAGGAGCTAGAGGAGCAACAATTGGTGGAATCAAAGCACATCGCTAAGGATCGACATGTGCTCCTAATCTATTTTGGGGCATGCCATGACCAACTCCCTAAAATGACCTCATATCAAAATAGTTGGGTTTTTGACCCAACTCAAAATCAACCCATAACTTTCTCAAAAAATAAAGGGGCACCTCACAATTGCCATGTGGTGGAGTATCAAAGACCATCAACCATCTATCCCAAAAATGTGTAGCTATCTGTTGGTGCCTACACCATTTAATTGAAAGTCATTTTTTATTGCATGGAATTGGTTTGTTTGTATTGGGGTTAAAGAAATGTGCACAAATTGCTTCTTTGGTAATATGAAGGTCATGGATTTCTTTATAAGAAAACCCATCTGCATAAAATTGTCTTCTCTCTTCTCTCCATCGGTGAAAACTAACTAGGTCTGCATCGATGGATCAAATAGAGTCGACAACAGTTTGCATCGAAGATGTAAATCGTGCTACATGGGGGTGAAGGTTGGGCTCATTTTTTATCAAATTTATATTTTCTTGAATGACATTTAGGTTTGCATTTATGCTCTCTCTTAATTGATTTTGATCAATTTGAGGATGTGGGGGGTTAGGAGGTGGAGGGTTAGGAGGTGGAGAGGGTGGAGGTGTGGGGTTTTGTGGTGGTGATACATTATGTGGAGGTGATGGTCCACGTAATGGGTTTTCAGGATGGTCAATATGTATGAAATCCTCTATGGAAAACTCATTAGCTATAGCTCTATTTGGCTCCATGTGATGAAAGGGCAACTGCATGTTAAACAATAAAAGAAATATATCCACATACTAATTAAATAATGTACACAATTTGAACTAAAAATCACATTGAACGTGGACAAATTCAAAATATATGTCATTTGAAGACACATTCAATTTAAAACATTAAAAAATGCATCTAATGAAAATTTAGACTAATTTATATTGTAGAAAATACAAACAATTTGAGCCTCCCCTTCATCCCATATTATTTGCTAATCACTTTCAAAAGGTCTTGGATGAAAAATAAAACACAAATTTTTCTATATCGAGCATTTATATCAATTCAAAGAGTTAGAACTGGAACCTAGATATTGAATGTCAAGTAAATATTTTATAAAGTTTAATACATGATTATCACAATACATTCAACCTATTTGTATGATTATCATGTCCATCCATACACTACTTCCTAGGTTATCATTGTCTATTATGATCTAGCTTGTCTTTTATCCTACTTTGGGTCCATGCTCACAAGGTTGACCTCACGAGCGTATCATTGTTCCACCCAACATCAATTTTAGAAATTCAAATTCAGACAAGTGAACCCCCCTTTACCTAGGACTTATTCATTGTCTTCGATCTTGTTTTCTATTAGAGGGTTAGTTAAAGAAAATTGTCCTCATGGCTTTAATCATACAATAACTGAGTAAATATATTTATAAGTATTAGTTGTCCCCTAGCTAATAGAAGGAGCATAGCAACGCAATTTGGATCAGGCAAGTAGAAGGGTAGAAGTTTGTTTGAGCATAGGAATATGCAATAATTAACATGATCATCCTTTCTCTCTCATCTAGGAAAATGCAACAATGGAGGAAAGAGGGTAAATTGGTTCCTTTTTTTTCATACGTTTATGGTTCCTTTGTACTTCATTCCTAATTGTTATCTAGGTAGAATGATAACAAGTGTATTGATTTATTTTGTGATTTGTATTCCATCCTAGACCTATCCTTTGTCCAATTGAGTTTTATGGGTCTACTCCTAAATCTTTGACTGATTCCATTGCTTCTACTTGATATGTTATCTCTATGTTGACTTAGTTGTATGTTCTAGGGCTTATTTTTTTTATCTTGGTTGAATGCCAAAAGTCAAATAATTGTGATGTCTTCCTTTTATGGTGTTTTTTGATATTGCTTTATGGTCCTTGCCTCTTCCTCCTCTTGTGAGGTACCTTATTTGCAACATCATTCCTCCCCATTTTGTGTTGGAACCACTCATCACTTGCTTTTCCTATAAGCTAATTTTATAAGAACTTTACAATGCTTTCCAACCTTGTTTCTGTAAGGAAAGCACAGGTGCGGAAAACAGCTTCCCTAATGTTAATTCCCAGGGGACAGTGTAGACCAGTCACTTTTTAAATTACAATAACACAGATGAATACACAAGAGAAACCAAAATAGACAATAGTTAGAACACAGACACACAGAATTACGTGGGAAAACCCTTACGGGTAAAAAACCCACCACCACAAGAAAACAATCTTTATTACAGTAAGATATACAGTTACAATAAAGAACTCAGCTTCTTGCTCAGGTGTTTGATTCTCGACATCATACACAGTTCATCTCCCTGTACATTTACAGAATGAACCTTTATTCAAGTCTCATCATCATAATACCAACGACACCTATAGACATATCATTCTATTTCCAATCTGCAAGAACAAGAGTCGTTACAGACTTCTGCTCTAACTGATAGAACAAATTCCTCATACGTCGCTGCCATCTAACCGTCGCAACGGTTCACATTTCAGTGAGGCGTTTAGTCCCACATGTACCAAGTCGCAAAGGACTTTGCAGTTTATAACCGCCAACAGGTGAAAGAGTATTGTCAGCAATTTTGTTGCCGACAATACCAAGCCTCCAAGTCCATCGGCATAACAACTCCCATCGGCCCTCAGACTTCACCTCCCACCGATGAGCATTGTCTCCCCGATCACCAAGGTTACCATCGGTATGACATTCTCCATTGGCAAAAGATCTAGCCCTCGCTCCGACAGAGGTTTGTCTCACCGATACCAATAAGACTTCCATCAGGATGTCCGCAGTACATCGGCCCAACACCTTTAGCCGACGGGTATTCTCTTGCCGATAGACATACGCCATCGGAGTGACTACTCCTGTCGGAGTAACTCTACAGTGTTTGGCCGATAGGCCTTGTCTTGCCGACGACCAACCCGTAACCTTCGTCGGAGTGACTACTCCTGTCGGAGTAATTCCACAAAGGTTGGCCGATAGGCCTTGTCTTGCCGACGACCGTAACCTTCGTCGGAGTGACTACTCCTGTCGGAGTAACTCCACAAAGTTTGGCCGATAGGCCTTGTCTTGCCGACGGTTGAATGCTTCCATCGGGGTGACACTCAGCATCGGACAAACCTTCGATGCTTATTCCGACGGCCCTTGTCTCACCGATGCCAATGGTCTTCAACACGGTCCTGCCGATAGTGCTTCGTCACAGCGATGCCGACATCGCATATCCTCAGACCAATGAACCAAGGAACAGTTGAACTAAAATTCATTGAACCTACCAAATGAACTCTAGAAAGGTTCAACAAAGAGGTTCAAAACATAGGTTCAACTAAGAGGTTCAAGTAGTAATTTGAGACACAAGTTCTCTTCAATCTCCCACTTGTCGAAGACATTACTGCTACCTCTTAGTCCTCTTAGTCCTCATTCGATTATTGAGAACTATGGGCCCGAAGACCCATTTCATCTGAGCACCATTTGAACTTGGCTGTGTTCACCGGTTTAGTTAAGGCATCAGCAACATTTTCCAAAGTGTCAACTTTTTCCAGCTTCACCTTCCTGTCTTCCACCATATCACGAACAAAGTGATATTGGACATCAATATGTTTTGTCCTAGCATGAAATGTAGGATTCTTTGCCAAACATATGGCACTTTGACTGTCACAATGAATTTGTATTTGCCCTGCATTAAAACCAACATCAGAACACAACCTTTTCAACCAAACAGCTTCTTGGCATGCACGAGTGGCTGCCATGTACTCTGCCTCTGTTGTGGACAAAGCGACTACAGCCTGTCGCTTGCTCATCCAACTGATAGCACCACCATGTAACATGAACACGTATCCACTGGTGGATCTCCGACTGTCAATGTCCCCTGCCCAATCAGAATCAACATATCCCTGAATACTGATAGATCTCTTAGACCCTTCTGAGTTTCCATGATAACAAATAGCATAGTCAGAAGTTCCCTTCAAATACCTCATAACTCTTTTCACAGCATCCCAATGTGATCTGCCTGGATTCGCCATAAATCGGCTCAAAACTCCCACTGCTTGGGCAATGTCTGGTCTGGTACAGACCATTGCATACATTAAACTGCCAACAGCACTTGCATAAGGTACTCTCTTCATGTCATCAATTTCATTTGAAGATTCTGGACAATCTTCAACAGATAATTTCGTTCCCTGCAAAACTGGAACAACTAACTGTTTAGAATCAGACATATGAAACTTATCAAGAACATTGGTAATATACTTCCTCTGGCTAAGCCAAATTTTTCTCTTAGATCTGTCCCTTTTGATCTCCATTCCCAGAATGTACTTTGCTGCCCCCAGATTTTTCATTTCAAATTTCAAGGACAACTGAGAGTTTAATTCTGAGATCATCCCCTTACCATTGCCAATGAACAACATGTCATCCACATATAGTGCAATTATAAGAATCTGGTCACCTTCAGTTTTATAATAGACACAATGATCAGATTTAGATCTCACATACCCCAAGGATAAAACATACGTATCAAACTTTTGATACCACATTCTGGGAGACTGTTTCAAACCATAAAGAGACTTCTTAAGTTTGCATACCAGATGTTCTTTACCTTTTTCCACAAAATGCTCTGGCTGAGACATATAAATTTCTTCTTCAAGGTCTCCATGAAGAAACGCTGTTGTCACATCCATCTGCTCAATTTCAAAATCATATGCCGCTGCAAGTGACAACAGAAATCTAATGGATGTCAACTTAGCTACAGGAGAAAAGATTTCTCCATAATCAATACCTTCTTTTTGGGAATACCCCTTAGCAACCAGTCTTGCCTTGTACTTCTCAATACTACCATCTGGACCATATTTCTTCTTAAATACCCACTTACAGCCTACAGGTTTTCTTCCTTCAGGCAAGGGCACCAGATCCCAGGTTCCATTCTTCTCCAATGATGTCATTTCACTATGCATGGCCTCCAACCAGGAATCTGAATCAGGTACACTAATAGCTTCTTTCACAGTCCTAGGTTCATCAGTATTAGTAAGTAAAGCATAGGCACAAGTTGAATCAGGTACTGAAAATCCATACCTATTTGGTTGTCTTCTTTCACGTGTAGATCTCCTCACAGGTTGAGGTGCAGGTTCAGGTTCTTGCTCTGGATCAGAATCTTCGGAGCTACTTGAACTCTTATCTGAACCATCTACACTTGGTGCTTGTTGTTCCTCTTTTACAGAAGTCAGAGGAACATTCACAACACTCTTTTCTTTCTTTTCTTCTGTCTTTTCTGGCTGAGGATCAACAACCAATGGTTTCAGCTCTCTGAAAATTACATTCCTGCTGTAGATTACCTTTTCAGTTTCAGGATTCCAAAGCTTGTATCCTTTAATACCGACTCCATAGCCAACAAAGATACATTTAACTGCCTTGTTATCCAACTTAGATCTTTTAACTTCAGGAATATGAGCATATGCCTCACAGCCAAAGACTCGAATATGTCTTAGAGAGGGCTTCTTACCAGACCATGCTTCCATAGGTGTCTTATCAACCAATGCTGATGTAGGAGAACGATTCAGCAAGTAACAAGCTGTAGCAACTGCCTCAGCCCAGAACTTCTGTTCAAGACCAGCATAACTCAACATACTTCTTGCTTTCTCCATCAACGATCGATTTAACCTTTCAGCAACTCCATTCTGTTGTGGAGTATAAGGTGTAGTTTTATGCCTTTTAATTCCATGGTCTACACAATACTTATCAAAATCCGCATTGCAATATTCACCACCGTTATCTGTTCTCAAGCATTTTAGTTTTCTACCAGTCTGATTTTCCACAAGAGTTTTAAATTCTTTAAATCGACTGAACACTTCTGATTTGTTTTTCAAAAAATATACAAATGCCCTTCTTGAATAATCATCAATGAACGATACATAGTATCTTGATTTAGATAAAGAAGGAACATCAACTGGACCAAAAACATCAGAATGCACATAGTCCAGAACACCAGAAGATTTATGAGAACTAGAGTAAAATGAAACACGGTTTTGCTTTCCATATATACAATGTTCGCAGAAATCGAACTCCAGATTACAATCAATCAGCCCATCTACCAGATTTTTGTTTTTCAAGGTTTTTAAACCTTTCTCACCTATGTGACCAAGTCTATGATGCCAGAGCATTGTTTTCTCTGCAGGAAGTTTAACTTCCATAGAATTTACGTCATGTGTTACAATAGTAGCCTTTTCAGATTTTGCAGAGACATTATTACAGCACACTGGTTTAGCATCTAACCTATACAGAGTTCCAATGCGTTCACCTTTTGCCAGAACAATAGAACCTCTAGTCATCTTACAGCCACCATTCACAAAAGTAACTTGCACTCCAACATCATTAAGTTTACTAACAGAAAGTAAATTTCGAGCCAGACCTGGTATATGAAGAACTTCATTCATTCCCTTTATTCTGCCATCTGGGAACTGGATTCTGACTCGACCTCGGCCAACAATTTCCAGTGTTGAATCACTAGCCAGGAACACCTTGCCACCAGCATAGGGTTCATACTTTGTGAACCACTCTCTATGAGATGTCATATGAAAGGATGCTCCTGAATCAATCAGCCAAACATCTTCAGAAGCAGGTGTTGCCAGAGCAGCAATGAAAGCATCAGCATCACTGTGTGAAGACTCAGAGTCAGAGAAGTTCTTCTTCTTCTTTTTCTCCTCTTTGCAGTCTTTCTTGACATGACCTTTCTGTCCACAATTCCAGCACTTCACCTTGGACTTCTTGCCAGGAGATTTTGATTTCCCCTCTGATTTGGACTTAGACTTCTTGTCCTTCTTCTTGCCTCTTTCCTTTGATCTACCACGAACTGACAGAGCCTCTTTGGCCATTCCAGAAGATTTCCTCCACATCTCTTCAGACAACAAAGAGGCAACAATAGTTTCCTGAGAAAACGTAGTTGTTGTACTTCCAATAGCCATCACCAGATGGTCCCACGAGTCAGGTAAGGAACATAACAGAAGCATACAGTGATCTTCGTCTTCTATTTTTACACCTATAGATGTCAACTGAGCAACAATCGTATTGAATGCACTCAGATGTTCTGCTACAGATGCACCTTCATCCATCTTCAGAGAATACAATTTCTTTCTGAGGAAAAGTTTATTTACCAAGGACTTGCCCTGATAAATATTATTCAACTTTTTCCACAAATCACTTGCAGATTTCTCCTCATGGATGTTCAATAGAACAGAGTCAGATAAACTCAGTCTTATCAGTCCTTTGGCTTTTCTGCATATCAGTTCCCAATCTTCTTGCTTCATGCCTGTAGGTTGAACTCCAGACACAGCAACCCAAAGATCTCTATAGACTAACATGTCTTCAACTTTAAGTTTCCACAACTCAAAATTTGTGCCATTGAATTTCTCAATGTCTATTTTGTCTGATGTACTTGCCATCTCTATTTAATTTAAAAAATAACTTTCTACAGAACTCCCACACAACAGAATTAACACAAAAAACCCAAACTACCGACAAGGATAACACAACGGGCCAGGCTCTGATACCACTTGTAAGGAAAGCACAGGTGCGGAAAACAGCTTCCCTAATGTTAATTCCCAGGGGACAGTGTAGACCAGTCACTTTTTAAATTACAATAACACAGATGAATACACAAGAGAAACCAAAATAGACAATAGTTAGAACACAGACACACAGAATTACGTGGGAAAACCCTTACGGGTAAAAAACCCACCACCACAAGAAAACAATCTTTATTATAGTAAGATATACAGTTACAATAAAGAACTCAGCTTCTTGCTCAGGTGTTTGATTCTCGACATCATACACAGTTCATCTCCCTGTACATTTACAGAACGAACCTTTATTCAAGTCTCATCATCATAATACCAACGACACCTATAGACATATCATTCTATTTCCAATCTGCAAGAACAAGAGTCGTTACAGACTTCTGCTCTAACTGATAGAACAAATTCCTCATACGTCGCTGCCATCTAACCGTCGCAACGGTTCACATTTCAGTGAGGCGTTTAGTCCCACATGTACCAAGTCGCAAAGGACTTTGCAGTTTATAACCGCCAACAGGTGAAAGAGTATTGTCAGCAATTTTGTTGCCGACAATACCAAGCCTCCAAGTCCATCGGCATAACAACTCCCATCGGCCCTCAGACTTCACCTCCCACCGATGAGCATTGTCTCCCCGATCACCAAGGTTACCATCGGTATGACATTCTCCATCGGCAAAAGATCTAGCCCTCGCTCCGACAGAGGTTTGTCTCACCGATACCAATAAGACTTCCATCAGGATGTCCGCAGTACATCGGCCCAACACCTTTAGCCGACGGGTATTCTCTTGCCGATAGACATACGCCATCGGAGTGACTACTCCTGTCAGAGTAACTCTACAGTGTTTGGCCGATAGGCCTTGTCTTGCCGACGACCAACCCGTAACCTTCGTCGGAGTGACTACTCCTGTCGGAGTAATTCCACAAAGGTTGGCCGATAGGCCTTGTCTTGCCGACGACCATAACCTTCGTCGGAGTGACTACTCCTGTCGGAGTAACTCCACAAAGTTTGGCCGATAGGCCTTGTCTTGCCGACGGTTGAATGCTTCCATCGGGGTGACACTCAGCATCGGACAAACCTTCGATGCTTATTCCGACGGCCCTTGTCTCACCGATGCCAATGGTCTTCAACACGGTCCTGCCGATAGTGCTTCGTCACAGCGATGCCGACATCGCATATCCTCAGACCAATGAACCAAGGAACAGTTGAACTAAAATTCATTGAACCTACCAAATGAACTCTAGAAAGGTTCAACAAAGAGGTTCAAAACATAGGTTCAACTAAGAGGTTCAAGTAGTAATTTGAGACACAAGTTCTCTTCAGTTTCTCCCTTTGTGGTGATCTTTCCTTTCTACAAGTAAGTTTGTTTTATCTGTCCAAGGTATTTTCTCATCATATTAGTGTGTTTGGCATATTTATGGTGTACGTTGGTTGTTGATGGTCTTATTGTCCATGTGGATGGTTATTATTCAAATAGCTTTTGAATATTTACCTACCCTTCTATCCAGTACTCATCTCACCTACCATGGTCAATTGTTTCAAGTTCATGGGTTATTTTCAAATGTTTGAAAACTTATGGTCAACCTAGTTGGTGGTTGGATTTTCTTCACCACTTATTGGTTTGCTCTTGGTCTTTCTTGGGAGTTGGCATGTTGATAGTTAGTTCACAGAACTTTGATTCTATAGTTTTGAGCATAGGAATAAGTTTGTTAAAGTAGGAAGTTAGTTCATAATTTTGATTCTATACCTACCTATGAATTTGTTCTCTATTAGAGTATATTTAGTAGACATTTAACAAATAGCCTTCAAATTAGACTAAGGGATCACATTTCTCAAAGCTAAACATCAACACATCAAAGACCCTTGTCAATTATATTCATCATTTAGTGATACAATTAAACATGAATCTTGTGGTTTAGGGTTTTAATTTTAGGTTTTATGGTTTATGTTTTAGGTTTTAGGGTTTACGGTTCAAGGTTTGATGCAGGAGCTCTATGCCAATTTGAAAAAGTGTAGGTTCATGCAGGACAGTTTGGTTTTTTTAGGCTTTGTCATTTCTAAAGATGGTGTCAGAATGGATCCAGAAAAGGTTAGGGCAATTCTAGAATGGCCTAGTCCAAGCAGCATCACAGCGGTAAAAAGTTTTCATGGCTTGGCCACTTTCTATTGAAAGTTCATTCAAAATTTCAGTAGTATTGTAGCTCCTATAATAGATTGCACCAAAGGGAGGGAGTTTGTATGGACCAAGGATATTGAGGAGAGTTTTAAGTACTTGAAGAAAAAGGTAACATAAGCACCTATACTTGCATTGCCAAAATTTGATAAGGTATTTGAAGTAGAATGTGATGCCTCCCATGTGGGAATAGGTGTTGTGCTTAGCCAAGCTAGAAAACCTATAGCTTTCTTTAGTGAAAAGCTAAATGCAGTGAGAAAGAATTATTCTACTTATGATTTGGAATTGTTCAAGCATTGAGGCATTAGAGATATTATCTAGTTCCCCAGGAGTTTGTATTGTTTACAGATCATATTGCACTGAGATACTTGAACACACAGAAAAAGTTGAATAGTAGGCATGCCAAGTGGGTCTCTTTCTTGTAGGGTTACAACTTTGTGTTGAAGCATAAGTCTGGAAAACAAAATCAGGTTGCAGATGCGTTAAGTAGGCGTGTTGCACTTTTGACCACAATGGAAACTGAGGTGATTGGTTTTGATGCCATAGAAAATTTGTATGAGTCTGATGATGACTTTTGGGAGATTGTGGAACAATTGAAGGCACCAGTATCTGGTAACCTGGATCACTTTTGGGGTGAATATTTTATGCAAGATGGGTATTTATTTAAAGGAAAACAACTATGCATACCAGCTAGCTCTATGAGGGAGAACATTATTAGAGAATTTCATAGTAGTGGGTTGGATGGACATTTTGGCAAGGACAAGACAATAGCCTTGATAGAAGATAAATATTATTGGCCAAAGATGAAAAGGGATATAACTAAGTATGTAACAAGGTGTAGAATCTGCCAAGTGGCTAAGGGACATTCATAGAATACAAGGTTGTATATGCCCTTACCAGTACCAGCTGCACCATGGATAGATTTGAGCATGGACTTTGTATTAGGACTTCCACATACTCAATGAGGTAATGACTCAATTTTTGTAGTTGTTGATAGGTTCTCCAAGATGGTTCATTTTATTGCCTGTAAGAAAACTAATGATGCAACGAGGGTCGCAGAGTTATTTTTTTCAGAAGTTGTTCGACTACATGGTGTTCCAAAGATTATTACCTCTGACAGGGATACCAAATTCCTCAGTCATTTCTGGAGGAAGAAGATGGGGACCAAGTTACAGTTTAGTAGTGCCTATCATCCTCAAATAGATGGGCAAACAGAGGTAGTCAATTGGAGTCTGGAAAATTTGCTGCGGTGTATTGTTGGAGAAAAGCCAAAACAATGGGATTTGGCATTACCCCAGGCTGAATTTGCCTATAATAGTTTTGTTAACAGATCAACGGGAAAGTCCCCTTTCCAGATTGTGTAGCAGGAATCCTCAGGGTGTTCTAGATTTGGTACAGCTACCAATGAAAGATAGGGTCAGTGATGATGGGGAAGCATTTGCAGAACACCTTCAATAGTTGCAGAAAGACGTGAGACAGAAGTTGCAGGACAGTAATGAGAGGTACAAGAATTTAGTGGATACTAGTAGGCAACATCAGACATTCAGTGAAGGTGACTTAGTGATGGTATATTTGAGAAAAGAGTGGTTTCCTACTAGAACATATCACAAGTTGAAGTACAAGAAAATTAGTCCTTGCAGAATTACAAAGAAGATCAATGATAATGCATATGAGGTCAGTTTACCAGATGATCTTGATATTTCTCCTGTGTTTAATATTTCTGATTTGTATGCATTCCATGGTGAGGTTGATGCTGAAGATAGTCAACTAGAGGTGGCATGGCACAATCACATTCCCCATAAGAAGAAGGAAAAGATTGCACAGGTTCTTGATAAGAACACTATCTACACTCGGCAAGGGCATTACAACAAGTATTTAGTACAATGGGAAGGATTGCCACCAATAGATAGCATGTGGATTACAGAGTGGGAAGTGCAGAGGTTAGATCCAATCAAATGGCAACAGTTTGAAGACACTCACTTGCAGGAGCTGCGTTCTTTTCAACCAGAGGAGAATGATGCAGGGACTTCCGGAGGTCATAACTTTTGATTCAGATGTGGGTTTTCTACGAAATTTTACAGGTGGATGCACTATGAGGTGGCCAGTGGTTTCCCAACCCATCCTAGTTGTTTGGACCTCGTCTTGGCACTTTTTCAGGGCTTGAAACTTTCATCTTGGCCCTCAAAATGGCAAATTAGTGTTTTTTTCTAGTTTTTTAAAAGTTGCTTGTTTTAATAACTCAAAACTCATGTTTCGAATCTAGGATGTTAGTTGGTTTTTCGTCCTACCTTAGCTTTATGAGTTTTTTGGGAAAAAACTGGATTCTCAAGATATGATTGTAAAATTACCTAAAATGGCAAAATCTGACAATTGTCGAAATCTGCCAAAAGAGGTAATTTTTTGTTTTTTCTTTGTTTTCTTAGATATAAGAGAGTTTTCTCTCATTGTAGTGGCAGAGTTGATGAATAGAAGTTTTGTTATGTTTCATCTTCGAAATCTTTGTCTCTCATGTTTAATGGTACAATTCTGTTGAGTGTATGTTGTGTGCTGCATCAAGGTTTTAGGGTTTTAGTCCTAGGGTTAAGGGTTTTAGGTTTAGATTTTAGGGTTTAGGTCCTAAGGTTAAGCATTAAGGGTTTTAGTTTTTAGTTCTAAGTTTGTTGGAACCTAGGGTTTAGGGTTTTTATTTGTAACTCTAGGTTTTATGTGATTTACCTGATTAAATTAGTCAAATTAGGTATCAATTTTGTGGATTTCAATTTTGAATTTATGGTTTCTCATTTGCATGATGATTTTGTTTGCAAATAAAATTTTAAAACTATAAATTAAACAAGATAATTAAAAACAAAAATAACAAATAGTAAACTACAATTACAAGTAAAAAATGCAACATATAAGACCAAAAAATGCAAAATTTAACCAACCTAGAGGTCGCGGAGGTCACTTGCATCAATGGGAGGAGGTGGCAATGAAATTTGTGTTGGTAAAGGGCTTGAAAAATGTGTACCCGAATTGCTCTATCACTATTCCTCTCCTACAAGGTCGCTGGAAAAATGAAATGACAGTCATTTATTTAAAAAATTAAATACCTTTTAAAAATATGTACGCATTTCTAAATGCATATGCGTTATAAAGTATACACGTTTAACAACACGTACGCATTATAGTGTGTACACGTTTCTAAACATGTACACATTTTATAATGCGTATGCATTTTTTGTCGTGTATCTGAATCATAATGCATACCTATTTTGATTTAGCCTCAGGTACCCGTAGCTAAGTGCATACACATTTTTTCAATAATGCATACACATTTCCTACAATTTTTTTTGTTTTGGGCTAAAACATCCCCTCTTCGTGGACCCAACTTCTTGCTTTTACCCGGAAGTAGAGATAGATCTCATGATCCACATTTGAGGATGTTTAGGAATGCCAGTGAGAATGAAGAGATATATCAGGATACAAGGCATCCTAATTCCCCCACATGATCATTTGGAGGTCAGCATGACAATATCCCTAATTAGGGTTATCAATAACACCCTAGCGATGTGGAAAGAGAAAGGATAATCCAAGATGAACTTGACCTGCTTGATTTCCTTAGAAATCTAGACAAAGAGAGGCGCAGGCCTTACTTGATCAACAACAAGCTCAACTTGCCAAGTGAGACCAACAAAACTAGAATGCACAACAACAGGGCCTAAATCAAAATGTAATTTAGCAACATGCACCTCCATAACATTACAATCAGAACCACAATCTACAAAATAATCAAAGACAACAACAATAACATCAAATGGGCTATAGGGCATAAATCAAGCCCATGCTCAAAATATCAACATTCAACCACCACAAAACCAAGCTAACCAACAACATGACAATATTAAGAACATTAGGCATGCACATCAAAGACAAGCACAGAGGTTTCTTCCATAGAGGCAGCCATTGGGAGATGAAAGATATAAACAACTCAATTTCTTTGGCATACTTGACTTTCCTAATCCAATTCCTATTGAGATTAGGGGAAAGATTCCTAGGTTTCAAGGTAATAATGCTATCATAGGTGAGGAACATCTTAGACATTTCATTAATGTCACTGATGAATATGAAATTGAGGAAGAAGATGTTATGATTAAACTATTTGTACACTCATTGGAAGAAAGTGCTAAAAAATGGTACAAGGATCTCCCTATTAATAGTATTGATTCTTGGGAGGAGTTCATGAGAGTATTCAGATCGCAATATAGGGATAGGATTGATCCCAAGTTTTCTATCCATGAACTTACAACCATCAAAAAAGAGATAAATCAAATAGTAGCCGATTTCAACAGCTGCTTCATCCTGACAATAAGAAAGGTACCTCCTCATATGAGACCTAATGAATCTATGTGTTTAGTTTTGTATTGTTGTGCCTTTGATTTCAACAGTCCATAAACATTAAGAGAGGCATATGCTACATCCATAAACATAAAAAGTAATATGAGAGTTTCAGAGAAGCATATCAAAAGGTCTGATGTCAAATTGTCCCAGCTAGATAAGCTAGCTTTCAACAAATCTCTCACTATTAATGACAAATTGGACAAACTCATGGGGGTTGTGAAATATTTGTCCTATAAGGTTGCTAGGAATGACAAAGGTTTGCCACCTCAAGGTGTTGCAACACATTTTAATGAAGGTCAGGGATTGCATAATAGGCCTTATAATATTGATTGGTCTAAGAGACCACAACAAAATGACAGACAAGCTGCCCCTAGGCATGTAAGTTTCAAATAGCCTGAAAGGGACATGCCTGATCCTTTGAGAAAGGATCATGTCAACTTCCAAGATGAGTCTTTATGGTGCCATGCTTGCTTTCTCTCCCATGATCCATCAAACTATGTGGTGGCTCATTCATTGGGTAGAGAAGAATAATTTCCAAATGAAGAAGGTGCAGATGAGTATTATGAAGAAGAAATAAATTAGTTTGATGTAGATTATGAGCAAATAGGTCAAGATGCTGATCATGACATCTATGAAGAGGGTCAATGCAAGAAGTTGGGTCCACTTTTTGGCCAAAAAGTGTAAGTGTTTTACCTGATTTTTAGAATTTGTCACATTTGACCTAAACATTTGAGGCACTTAAAGATTGAATATTAAAAAATGTTAGTAATATGAAATGTAGTACTCAAAGTCTAGTTTCCAAATATGTAATTTATTTTAATACCTAGATGATACAAATTAATTTTAATAGGCATTTCTAAAAGCCACTGTTTAAAAGTCACTTTTTTTACCATACCATGCACGTGTATGGCCAACATAATTTGACCTAAATATAAGTATTTTTCTAAATCCTTTTGGGAAAAGATGCATAGTACAGTGAAGTTTGATGAGGATATTTTTTAATAATTTTTTTCCAAATATTTTTTTTTATTAATTTTTTATTGGCCCTAATTGTTGTTTTTGAAAACCCTCATGTACGACCAACATAATTTGAGAAAAACTAATCATAAAATATTTTTTTTTTCATTGTGTAAAGAATGATGTGTAGATTGATGACATATAAATTTTTTTCAAAAAAAATTAAAAATTAAAAGTTATTAAAAAAATACAAACTTCTATCATTTCAAGTTTTTGGACTAGTTTGCTCATAAATTAAATAATAAATATAAAAACAAGCCCAATAAAAAAAATTACATATTTGAAAACTAGACACTATCATCTATAATGGGTTTTAATTTGTAAAAAAATTCAGAAAAAAATGTCGTTAGCCATAAGGTAAAGTCAGTCTTTCCTCTTGTTCTATACTTAGACAAATACTTGCAGGTCCAAGGCTCAAGGTCGGCTATCCATGCCTTTCCCAAGCCTAAAATAAAACCAAAAGTGTGGGTGTTAAATTCAAAATTTTAGAAATGGGTACCCATTCTAAAAAACAATAGAAAATAAAACGAGCAGCCCTTTTAAAATGGGTACCTGTTCTAAAAAATAATAGAAAACAAGACAGGTACCCATTCCTAAAAATTATAAAAAATAAAACGGGTACCCATTCTATAAAACAAAATGGGTACTCATTTTAAAATGGGTACCCATTCTATAAAACAAACAGGTACTCATTTTAAAATGGGTACCTATTCTAGGCTCGAGTGCCCGTTCCTAAACAGGTACCCATTTTCTTTAAAATGGGTACCCGTTCCTGTCAGGATTTTTTTTTGCACGACACTTCCCCTATATGTGGACCCAACTTCTTTCTTTTACCCAAGAAGATGACCATATTTTCCAATAAGATTATGATGAAGGTCCAAAGAAATATCAATTACCAGCTCATGATTTTGGGCACTTGAGAGACCTTATGCAGAAGAAGTGTCAACAGTCCAAGCCTTCCAAAAATGATATGAAAGCCTTGACTGATGCAGCCATTTTTCAAGTCTAGGGTGGCTATCAACTGTGAAATAGGACTATCCTTGTGCATAATACCCCTGCCATGGAATCAAAACAACAAATATTGAATGGCGATAGGGACAAATGTAAGGGGAATGTTGAGAAGAAAAGTAGTAGCACTCCAAAGAAGAGTGTTCCTAAAAAGAAGAAAGTTCCAACATAGTCTCTAGTAGAAAAAAAGAATCTAGCATGAATCATGTAGCCAGTTACTACACCCATTCTAGGGGTTCATTATCCAAAAGGTTATGGGAAGCATGATCAACCTTAGGCACAAAAAGAACCAAAAAAGGAGAAGGAGAAGATAAAGGAAAAGGGTAAGGATAAGGATATTTCATCTAATCAATTAATACCTCATATTCCTTGCGCAAATGATGTTACTATTTCATGTGATACTCCTTTACCTAATTATAACCCTATTGATATGGCTCAAGTCTTTAGTCAAATTAGAATTTTCATGCCAATAGTGAGACTCCTTAGAATCCCTAAATATAGAGATAGAGTAGAGTCATTTATCACTGTTGTAGACATACAAAAACAACCTATTGTTGTTCCCAGTGGGTCATGTTGAAATAGTTGAGGTTTACTTAGGGTCATCTATGGTTAACATCAAGATGGGAGTAGACCCTTTTTGCCCCACTTTGATCATAAATAGATGGTTGCTACATAATTGTATGCTTGATTCAAGTTCATGTAGCAATGTCATGCCACTTGAAATCATGAATGACTTTGGGTTGAAGGAGTCCAAGTCTTTTGGAAAATGCTTTGCAATAGATTCTAGGGAGGTTAATGTGGTAGGTCTGGTTAAAGATGTTGAGGTCAAGCTTTCTGCATAGCCAGACAAATCCTTCCTAATGAATATAATTGTTTTGGATTACCCTACCAAATGGGATATGTTGTTATTAAGAAAATGGGTATAATTTATGGGTGGAAGTATTGAGATGGATCTTTAATATGCCACTATTCTAG
Organism: Cunninghamia lanceolata; assembly: GCA_027924645.1. NCBI lineage: Eukaryota > Viridiplantae > Streptophyta > Pinopsida > Cupressales > Cupressaceae > Cunninghamia > Cunninghamia lanceolata. Next base: position 9,522,224 of record BSBN01000937.1, on the reverse strand, counting down.
TCTAGGACATGGAGGTAAACCTGTGTAAGGAGAAGAAGGTGGAAGACTGAAACATAGAGGACATATATATAATAGAGGAAGATCACTTAAATTTTTGACACTGATATAGACCATTTTATGGGATATTGCAGTAATGATGTTCCTAGCCTCAATATTCTACCCTCTGATCGTATCACTTCTATTTGTAGTGCATCTAATTTATGGACATTATATTTTGATGGTGTATACTCAAGGGAAGTCTCAAGTGCTAGAAGTGTTCTGATATCCCCAGATCATGAACAATTTGGTATGTCTTTTAGACTTGGTTTTTAGTGCACTAACAACATAGCTGAGTATGAAGCATTGTTGTTAGGTTTAAATGTTTCTCACAAGAATAAAGTCAAGTGCTTGAAGATTTATAGTGACTTAAAATTAGTTGAGCAGTAGATTAGAAATAATTTTTCTACCAAGGATAATAGGTTAAAAGCATATAGGAATGTTGTATGGGACACCATGGAGATATTTGATGTCATTGGCATCGAATGGATTGAAATGAATAAAAATGAGGAGGTAGATTCCCTAGCTGTGGCTACATCAAAATTTGATCCTCAATTGGATTTTCCTCATGGACAATGTTGGTTCCCAAAATAACTACAATACAAAACTCTAAAACATTTCTAAATCACCTAGGCCAAGGAATGTCATTAGGGTGAGAGAAGAGGTTTATCAACAAGTTATGGGTGATTTTTCCAACTACAGGAGTGGGTAGACTCCTCTGCTCTTTGAGCTCAGCTTACACTCTAGAGGGATATTCCAAGGGGTATACCTAAGTAGGTATTGGTATCAAACTAGATGAACAACTAAAAATATGAACCAAACCCAAATCACTTTCTTAGCCCCAAATTTGTCATTAGACTAAGAACAAATGGCTATTATAAGACCCCTATATAACTGATAATGGTAATCCTACAGAATGAGGATGCATAAAACAACTACAGCTTCTAAATATAAGATGTATTGTTTTGTTTTGAAGATTGGGTGATCTAAGGCTACTCAGACTAGTGCCTATTTTTTGGGCTGCAGAGTCTAATGTTCAATAGAGGAAAAAAACCACACAGAAGTGTATAACTGCCTATTTGATAAATCAAATGGAATGAAAATCAATACCAAATCATTGAGAATACTTAACAATCCAACACCATACCATGTTCTTCCCTATGCGATACTGAAATGACCATTTACAAAGCTTGTTAAGAACTGTCACATGCATTCAAATTAGAGCTTACATTCAAACCACTAAATGTGACAAGAGTAAAATATAACTACAATTATGGTTTTCTAAGAAAATCACATACAATAATGGAGAAAAATAGTAATATGATACAAAGATTTACAAATTCTATTACATACATTTCATGAATGTTTCATGTTAAATAAAGACTACAAAATATCCTTTCCTAATCTACCTTCTAGAGCTCACAACCCTGCTAAGAAATTTGCCCAACTGACCAACCCCTACTATAACACAAACACCTGCATATATAGTGTTTCAACTCATTTCACTCTTGCAGGCACCCCACCCTGTCAAGGACTACACCCACATTGCATTAATTTTCATCCACTCTCTGCCAAAAGATTTTCACACTCTAAAGAGATTAGCCATGCTTAGTTAATTCTAAAAATGACAGATGGAGATTTCTTACAGTCATAATGTACTTGTACATTGAAGAGAGAAGGTTTGACTCTCTTTTCCTGACATCTGCAATCTTTGACATATCCAATTTGTTTTTCAAATGTATCTATGCAATGAAGAATTTCACTGTGTCAACCACCTGTATGGCACTACTATGCAGAATCATTAAATTCAAGGTACAAATTAGCTTGAATATTCTTGCAATTATGGCATACCTTCAAGAAATTACCCTTTTAAAACAATTACAACACTTCCAATGTGTTGTCCAAATTTTAGTTTTGAGCCATTTAATTTTTGACTATACCCTGTGCATTTTCCCACCTTTATCGACCAATTGCCATTTTCACAAACTCCTTATTTGTCACCTCATTCTCCCTTTGTCAGCAAACTTCAACTTTTTCAAACTTGCCTTTCTTTGCCCTTATCAGAAAGTTCTAACTTTTGTGAACCATCTTCTCTTTGCTCCTTTTTTGCCTCTATTGGCAAATTTTCAATTTTACGAACCAGTCATCTCTTCCTTTTTTTCTCCATTTTCTTTCTTCTTCCTTTTCAACAATTTTCTTCTTTGCCAAACCAATCGTATTTCTTTCATCTGTAGATGTTTGCCTTATCAAAAAACATGGAATTTTATGAACTTGAGCAACTTTGCCTTTTATTGGCAAATTCTCTCTTTTCAGAACCTTTCTTTCTTCTTTTGCTTTCCTTACCATATCACCTTATCAGTGAATCATGAAACATTCAAACTTTTCAAAAGTTCAGTCTTCCACTGGTTTGCTGACAAAGCCACCTTTTTTGCTTCCTTTGCTTTAGTTATTTTCATCTTTATCAAAAAAATTTACTTTTTTTAACATTTATGCCTTTTCACTATTTGCCTTATTGGCAAACTTATAATTTATCAAACTTTGGCTTGTGTTCTTGTTTTCATCCTTCATCTACTTGCCTTATTGGTAAATCTCCAAATCTTTGAAATTTATCTTCACTGTGCCTTATTTTGTTTATCTTACCTTTCTATCAACAAGTCTTCCTACTTTCGAACCAAGCCTCAACAGCTCCCTTATTGGCAAATTATGCTTTGTCGACAAATTATGAAAATTTTGAACTTCTTAGAAAGTTTGGGACCTCACCAACTTCTGAACAAAGCCATTCCTTTTGTATTTGCCTTAGAAAATTTCACATTTTTCAATTTGCCTTATCAAAAAAACTGCTCAGAGGCAAACCTTACCTCTATCTTCTTTGATATCCGCCTTATCAATGAATCGTCTATTTTACGAACTATGCCCTGACCACTATCTTGCCTTAGAAACTTTACTTTCCTTTAGTCAGGGGAAGACAACGTCAACAAAACCTCATACTACCAAACTAACAAGTTCACAAGCCTCAGCCCCCGCTAACAAGGCCTTTTTCAACCATTTTTTGTGCTCTAGAAAATTTCAATTGCATCTTTTCTTTGTCTACCCTTCATTCAGTGAATGTCTTCATCAGCGAACCTACCAGACAATGAACCATTGGGTTCATGAACTACTTAACTTGCAAATAAAACATGTCTTTCCCTTACTCCACTGGCTATTTTCTTTCTTTTGTTCTTTTTTCTATCTTCTTCGTCCTTCGCGTCTTTTCAGTGAATTAGCGAAATTTCAAACTTGTGAACTAGGTTCGCTAGTTTTGAAATTTCCCTATTTGTCAACAGAGCACTGAAATGGACAAAATTTTCTAAGGAAGAAAAGAAAAATCCTAGGGGATTTATACTTTGAAAATTTTTGAATATAACCCCTAAAGGATGTCTAAGATCAGATTTAAACAAGGGGGTTTCAATGGTAAAGGCATAAAATGGGAATTTTAGATTTTTGGGACAAAGTAGGGCATTCTTCCCACTTTCTGGGACATCGTCATTTTTGCTGAAATCACATATTTTTAGAAAATATAATGATTAAGCCTTGAAAAGTTCAATTTAAATTGAAGAGGGTTTGATCATACCCCCTTAGATTCAAACCCCCTTGGATAGAACCCTACTAGTTTTAAACCATACCTATAATGGAGTCTCCTCTACACCTATCAAAATGTTGATAAAAAACCACTTTTGATTTACCTTTTGGGGATCAAATGAATTCATTTAAAATTTATGTTTTGTAAGTATGTAGTCCTTATTATAAGCTTCCCAAAAAGTATAATTTTAAATATATTTAATTTGATTATTATATTTATTTTTTATTTCTTGTGAATGTAGGTTTTTCAATGATCATCAAGGTCTTTGTTTCACACATATGAAGAAATAGGAAAATAGAGAAAAAAAAAATCGAAAAAATTCATGTCCTCTAGGTATTGATGTCCTTATTCCAACAAAAAAAATTGAATTCTTATACTTAAAAAAAAAATATGTTGGACATAATACGCCTATGTCTAAATTATAATTGGTTTGACTTCAAAACTTAATTAAAAAAATATTCAACAAAACATCATGAAACAAAATGCATCCTCTAGATATCAGTGTTACCAACCTAAATTCAAAAGAATCAGAATTTTATCCTTTGTAGAAAAAAAGTTATGTGCGATAGAATACACATCACTTTAAAAAATGTTGTTTACTATTAAAAACTAGTTATCAAAGGAGACGCAAATAAAATTACAATTTAACTCTAATTTTTTAAAAAAATATATATTTAGAATGTACAGACAAAATCTCACAAATCACTAGTTCACATCATCTTCAAATTCCTAATGGTTTAGCGGCTATAGGTGTCAGAAAGTGAAGATTTAGTTCAAAATGTTAATTTCAATTTTAAGTTTGGCCAAAAAGTGTAACCCATTATTGTGGGATGACCTTGGGAGAAAATTTTTGCAGGTGCCAACACTGGCTCTGTTTGGGGACATGTGACAAGCAATGTCAAAGTGAGGATTTAGATCTTTGGGTAGACCAAAAAAGCACAAAACACACAAAGCAAAAAACACAAACGTATTTACAACAAAGGCTTATATACAAGATGAAATATAGTCATAAACATTAGAGAACAAAAGATAGTTTATTGTATTCATATGTTATCCATGAATGCGCAACTCCAACATTTCTCCCTCCATATTTTTGATGTAGTATGTGTCTTGACCATCTCTTTCATCAATTTGATAAGGGGCCAACCATAGTGGCTCAAATTTTCCATGCTTACCCTTGTCCTCTGATTTTGCATTCCATAGGAGAACCAGATTACCAATTTGAAAGCACCTTCTGACTATTCTCTTGTTGAAAAGATGCTCAACCTTTTGTTGTTGCAACAAATTTTAATCATGCGCCAACCTTCTAATCTCATCCAACTCAACCAATTCATGCATCCTCAGTGTCAAAGCATCATCACCATCTTCTCCTATTTGTTGCAACAAATGATATACTAGCAATTCCAATGACATTGGCATTTTTGCCTCTAATCCATTTACTAACTTGAAGGGACTCTTACCTATAGCGCATTTGTATGTGACTTGATCTACCCAAACTGCATATTTCAACTTGTCACCCCATCTCTTCTTGTTCATTTCTAGAGTCCTCTTCAAGATTTTCATGAGGCTTTTATTGCTAGACTCAGCTTGTCCATTGCTTTGCGAATGATATGGTGATGAATGAATCAAATTGATTTTATCTTGGCATACATATCAATTATATCCTGAGATCTGAAGCACATGGTATTATCTGCAACAATCCTGGATGGCTCTCCAAATCTGGTTATCACATTTTTCACAAGGAACTCAATCACCACCTTGGATGTGGTATAGCGAGTGGTGATAGCCTCAACCCACTTGGTGGCGACAAGGATCTACTTAAATCCATTATTGGATTTCTCTTGAATTTCCCCTATAAAATCAATGCCCTGTTGCTGAAATGGTGCTTCAACTACAACTGGTAAAAGGGGTAATGCTCCAACAAATTTCATCTTGCCATAGAAATGTTGGCAAGCATCACATTTTCTGACCTATTTGGCAACATCTTTGAAGAGACTCAGCCACCAAAATCCTTCTCCTATAATTGTTGTCATGAAGGATTGCGCCTTGAATGCTAAGCTTTAAAACTTAGCAATCTTGTGCAACATGGGAACATTTTCAGATTGTGGGTTTTCTATAATGAGAATGAACCTCTGGAAGAGCTGTCTCCCTTTTAATGTCCCTTGGATCTAATATACTTGCTTGGAAAAGAGATAGAAATGATGATTAAATAAACTAAAATTGATCTAAGGGGTGATGCACCAATGATTCACAACTACATAAAACCTATAAAAAGCTGAGTTACAATACTCAATATCTCTCTCTGCAATGTGAAAATATAAGAAGAATGCAAGAACTGAGAAAAAAAACACATACTTTTTTCTATAATACCAAAAAACTATCTCCAAAAGACCAGGGGAACTCAACTCCAGTCTAATTGGACTGCAAAATATGCATGAATACGCTAAAAAAGCAACTCCTAGTTGTTGGGCGAGCAAGAGGAAAAAGCCTAAAAATTAGGGCCCATAACTGCTCCAAATTGAGCTATTTCAGCTCAAAACTCCTCCCAAGATATTTGACCAAAAAACTACCAAAAATAGCTTAGTTTGACTCCAAGTCAAAAATAGAAAAAGAAACTCCTTCTGCATGAGTCTCCAACCTCAGTTCAACTCCAGCTCTCTTTCTTGCATGATTTGAGGGAAAAAATATATTATTTTTGACAAATATTAAGGGCAAATCATGTGCATGCTTTACCTTAATAAGTGTTTCGCAATTTATCTTCTTGTTTTTTGTGAAACAAATATTAGGGTAATTTATAAAACATTCCCCTTAATATTTTTTAAATACATTATTATTTGTCTTCCTCCCATGCAAGCAAAAAAAGGGGTTCTATATGGTTTACATTGACTTATGTGTTCATACAAAAGTCCTCAAAAGCCTTCACAATGCATTAAAATTGACCCAAGGCATATGCAAGTCCTTTTAAAAAGGTCATCAAATACTTGTGATTTTCCTTAACCTCCAATGATGTGTCCTTCATTTTTCCTAAGAAACTCGTCAACCTTAGGTCTTGATCTTTCAAGCTTCATTTGATTTTCCATCTCCTTACTTTATATCAAAGTCAAAAAAGGCATCATTTTACTTAGTTTTAGGGCATTATGAAACAAAAAGAAACCCTAAAAGGATTTTCACCATTCTTTCCCTTTGTATATGCCCTACGTCGCCATGGAGGGTTTTGGCACCTGTTGAAGAGCTTCATTGTCGGTCTTTGGAGGTTTTTTTTCTGTTGTTTCTGGTAAGCTTCTCCTCCTCTGTCATGAAAATTTGTGTATTTCGATGAAGAAAATGGTAAAATCTTTCTTTCTTTGACAAGAACTCGATTAGGGTTGGTTACACACTTGTGAAAGACTACTCTAGATTTTTGTAGCTTCTAAAGTGGCTCCTTTTGTAGCAGTGGAATAATTGTTGCTTCTTCATTCTGTATATTTTAGTTTATGAAGAAAATATTAGAAAAAAAGTTTTGCATGTTTAAAAAAAATTGCTCTTTTCACTATAAAATGCTACTCCTTATGGTCAGGCTCCTCACAAATATGACATATAATGCCAACAGATCATATATAGATACCCTTTCTTTTGCTATGTTTTCCTACTGATTTTGCTAGTCCATAACAAACTCCTTTGTAGGGGACCACTATATATACCATTGTCAACTTGGGTACCCATATCTCTTAAAAATAGACATGTGATGAGCACTGATATGGCATGTTTTGTATTCCTCCATATATGAAACCCTCTATGGTTTGAGGACCCTATTGCCTCTTAGTGAAAATCTGTGTTCTTCATGACTACTATAAGAAAATGATCAAAATAATGAAAACTGTGCTTCTTACTTCACTATACAACTGCTCCTATGCTTTGATTTGTGAGGAAAAGCTAAGTATTCATTCTATTGCTATTCCTTTTGACATATGTAGTCAAAATGGCCCTTCTGAAACCTATTCTCCTTGCACTATCCTCTGACAGATCACTCTAGGAGTGGTAGGACTATTTTTCTTCACTGTATGCATGTTTTCTTTATCTTTGTTATAGTCTCCTAATCATACAACGTAAAACTCTCTACTTGTATTCAACCAAGCTCTACCCTATTCTACCATCCTCCTCCTTTGATTGTCATCTTAGCTCTTGTCATGCTCAATGATTTGACATTGTTCTAGATAGTATTTATCAACTTATGAGTATTCATGTACTCCTTAACATGTTTGTAAAAGTCTTTGAGCTTCATGATAGATCACTATTATCTAGTAGACCTATAAACTATCATTCTCTGGTAGATGCACCCATGACCCCTTTGACATCTGCTCCTGTTATGTGAGATGAACAAACACATGCATATTCTATAATCTTGGCCTCGGGATCTGATAAAAGACCCAATAGTATTTGAATTGCTTCCATAGCCAAATCTAATGCTCTGTTTCATTCTTCTCTTTAACTTAACACCCTTCTTGTGATCACTTTTCACTATTTTACTGTTGACTATTCTATTCTTGTTTTATATAGTCCCTAAGATTGTCTATTATGCTATTCTTAGCTTCTTAAGTCATGCCATTCTTTGTAGAAAGGGCAGGCCTCTTGATAGACCTCCTTTTGATGTTTGTGAATAGGTGGATGACTTGGTGTGATGGATGGGTTCTTATGGATTCTCTCATAGGAACACTTGATGTTTCACTTGGTTTTGAAAAGTCTTATAAACTGTCACCCCTCTTGTAGGGAAAACACAGCCACCAACAATGAAAACATTCAACAACTTGGATTCTTCATGACTGTCTACAAGAATTCAAAGACTACTATCTTTTGTAATAGCATACTAGAATTTGATGCTTTCTCTTTGCTATTCCTATCAACTATCCTTCTGTATGCATTGTCTTGATTCTTATTCCCTATGAACCGTATGACTTAACACTTGCTATAGAGACTACTCCTCTTATGACTACTAAAACCTTTGTCCTTGTGTGTGCATTGTCTTGATAGACTAATTTTTATTTCTTTATAACACACCTCCATGACTATTATTTCATGTGGATTGGTTTTACTGTGCTCAATCTTTGCCAAAACATTTTGAAGGCATGAAGCCTAAGAGAAAGTCACAACCCCCTGAAGATTTTACATCATAGATCTCTATGACCTTGGAAAGTCTTTTAGGAATAGGTAAAAGACTCTATCTCTTCACTGTCATCACTCATCTTCTCAAGGTGCTAGGACTATTTGATTTCTCATTTTAATAGTCCTTTTCCTTTGCTTTTTATTGTGTTGGGCCAGTCATAATGATGTTTTCCTTTGGGTTATTGAAGATCACTCTACTTAAATATCACTCATTTCAATGATCAAATATTCATTAGAAATCTTATATCTCATTCTCAACAAAAGTGGTAAATATTTGTCTTATTTTTATTTGTCCAAATTGGTTTTGACTATTGGAGTAGATCATATATGAGAATAGTCATCTGAAGCAATCATCATCATGTCTATTTTACCAATTTAATGAACGTTTTGCATGACTTATGACTTCTTGGACTTTTGACAGATCTTTCCCAGGTGACATTGCTCCACTACATGCATGTTTACAGTGATACTTTTGTTAACTCTGTTGTAAGTGCCTTCAAACCCTCCTTTTGATTGTCCCTAGTCTACTACTCCTCTCTAAGTTACTAACTATGTTTGTCACTTGAATATCCTTTTGATAATCCTACTCCCACTGTCTTTGTTGAATTTCTATGTAGGTCTTTATGAAGAAACTCTCCATAACATATTGTCCTTGTAGATTTAGGCATTCTTTGATGATTGTTGACTGTGTGGTGTTGATGACTGTTTTGATGCAATCATAACAATAAGTTAAAATTCACATATAATGAACTGAAACTATACTTGAAAGATAAGAAGGAATCATTTGAGATTCAACTAATCCCAAGTCTACAATGGTTCGGTTGGTCAAGTTCAGTTGGTCAATGTGAAGCTGTAATGTTCAAGGGGCCTTACGTAGTTTAGGTTTGTTTGATGGCTTACTGGACTAAGAATATGCAAAGAGGTCATAGATTTCAACAAGTATTCTGTTCATTTTGCATACAAGTGTTACTGGGCTGCAAGTTTCAGATGGTTTTCTTGAATTTTTTTTTTTTTGCAGCTTTCTTCTTTATCTATTTATGAAAACTGTCTACTTATAGCTCTGTTATGCATACTTCTTCAAATTTGAGACAATTTCCTTTAGATTTCTACGTTTTCAGCTAAATATTTCAGATGGGTTGGGAAAAGTTAGAAGGATCTAATCTATACCTCATTTAATCTACCCAAGGATCTAATTGTTTCTGTTATGCACTATGTAAATACCACAGTAATTTGATCAAATCCACAGTAAAAACCCTAAATGTAAGTTCTGAGCATTTTCACAAACATACATTTAAAATTGCAAGCTCTCAAAGAAGAAATTTCAAAACACAAAGAAGAGCAGGAGAACACTCAGAAGATAGATGCAAAACTCCAGATTCTATTGTATTAGAAATGAATAGTCATATATGATTTACAATGTAGGAATGACTCTTAGTTTCATTGATCATACTACAGAGAACTTACAAGCTTTATAGATACAGTAAGGTAGCCAGACATTCCACGCGCACCTTACTGCAGACAAACAGGCGACCTCCTTCTTCTACTCTAAACTATGCTAACTTGCTGTATGCTTCTAAAAAAAAAACTGTTGTAGCCACTGTTGTTTTCCTAAAATCCCTGTTGTCCCGTATTACAGTGTAGAGAGGCACAATATATAACATTCTAATTGTCCTCACTACAGCAAAAACCTAACTGAACCCCTGGTTCAAACCCCTGGTTACAGCAATAAATACAGGTGAACCGGCTCTCAAAAATATCTCTGAGCAGTGTCAAATCTGGGCGAAATATTGCCCCTTCTGAGAAGTTCCGGCAGCTGGGTAATAACTTCTGTTTGTCTATTGTAGTAACGCCTCCAGCTGCAACTCTGTCCTTTACTTGAATGGCCTTGACTTTTTCGCACTTCATCCTTATCTTCTTGCTCCTGAGATCAGATTTTCTTCCTCCATGAGGTCACTGTGTTGACTTTCCAGCTGCTTCCTCAACTGCAAGCCTGCAAGACAAGACAAGCAATAAGTATTTCATTTATCACATAAACAGCAGGAAATTGAAATAACCGTTTAAATCCAGGTGACTACGCAAGATTGTGGAAATCGGATCCAGAATACTCTCAAAACGCGTCCAAAATGCGCTCAGACTGCTCAAAATTCATCGGGTCAACTATCGCTGACCGGGAAAATGCCACAGGTGCCAAAAAAACACTTTAAAATTCCACCGCTTCATTTCCCGCCCATCGGCATGACTATCGCTATCGGTGCGTCAAAAAAACATGTTGGTCGATATTCACATCATCATCATGATATTCCAGAAATATGATGCTCTCCCTCCTGAAGGTCCAGATGACGTCATCATGATGTTCGGCTTCTGCATATCGGGGAAAAGAACAACATCATCATCATCATCATGTCGAAGAAGAAAAGGAGGATATGGAATATGATCATGTTGCCGAGGAAAGGAAAATGATGGTGATGTCATCATGATATTCGGGCTTTATTGAAGTGCTAAGGATGACGTCATCGTCATATTTGTGAACCGGATCGTGCTTTGGAAAATATCCTGCCGAAGGGAAAATGTGATGATGATGATGATCAGGATATTAGCTTCTTCGTTTATCAGATCGGGATGACGTCATCATGATGTTTGCGCTAGGGTGATATTGTAAAATATGATCAGGAGGATATGAACATGATGATCCTCTTTATCGAATTATGATGATGATGTCTCCATCACTTAGCGGATTTCAGCGAATATGACCCTCTTGTGAAAGATCAGGATGATGATCATGATTATGCAGAAGGAGGTCAGGAGGATATAAAGTCGTCATCATCATCTTTCGAATTTCAGCAAATATCATGATGATGACGCTCCGATAGGTTTATAGCATGCGCATGCAAATATGCCGATGAAGAATTTTCTAAGTCAGGGTGATCCGATATTATCAGCATGATGTTTAAATTTTAGGCGATGCAAAGGTATCATGATGATGCTCGCGATACAAAGACCGCTCGACGGGGGAAACTTATCGTGACTTAAAGTTGACGTCATCATGATATTTGAACCTCAGGATATTATCGGGGGGGCGTTTCAAATATGATGATGACGTTCTTCATACAGTAAAACCGAGTTGATAACGTATGACCCTCCTAAAAAATATCATGATGATGCATAATGCGCATAAGGCCATTTGACGGGTAAAAAGCACTGCCACCTAAGATTGACGTCCGGATGTTGCGACTGCATGATTTTTATCGGGTGATAGACCAAGATCATGATGATGTTGACAACATGACTTAGGATATAAAAGTATGATGATCCTCCTGCGAATATCAGGTTTGACCAAAACTTTGACCGTGCATAACTTTCACATATGGAAAAATTTTCAAGTGAAGTAAAAGGCAAACTTGCATGGAATTTCAAGCTCTTTCTAAATATGAGGTCACAGAAACAAAATATGAACTTTGACAAACTGACCTCATGATGATGACCTACCTCATCCTATATCATGATGATGATGCACCTGACCTTCATTTTTACCAGACCGCCAGAAAGCAGAAAAACACAAGCGGAAGCAAAAAGCAAAACATCAGCAGGGGTCCCCATTTTGCTAAGGAGCATAATGGGGTGTGTTGTGAACATCACAACAACTAGCAACCAAAACAAAACAATTAAATTCAGAGTGTTCAAGGAAACTAGATGAAATGAACTCATAACTTCCAACTATCTTTCTTGCGAATTACTATTCAGCTTGAGACTCAAAGTATTCAATAAAGATGCATGAATTTCCATTTTTAGTTTAGTTGTGTGCACGTGATTAATTATCCTCATCTTGAAGATCGGTTGAACAAACCAGTGACTGACATTAGCCTACGTAGGTGAGGATATTCCCTCATAGCCGACCGGATAGAGCCTTGCTGCCAGCGAGCGTCTATAGCCCCGGCAAGGTTATCGTTACAATTCTCCTAAGTAGAGCCCCACTGCCAGCGAGCGTCCATAGCCCCGGTAGAGTTACTTAGATGGCTTAATCTGGATTTTCAGTATAATCCGCTTTATTTATTTATTTATTTTTTTGTTTTCTAATTTTGAAAGATTTCATAAGATATAGCAATTTGTAACTTCATGATGCAAGGAGTGGGCACTTGCTGAAATTAAGCTGAGAATTGTAATGGTAGCAAGGGTGACCTCTGATTTTTCACCTAATATCTACACTGGTAGGTTCAACAAACCCAAGGATTTTAGGTGTGTCATCGTGAGAAACCTGCTTCGAATTCTCAATCACATTTATTGAATACAAAACTTCAGAAGATGAACAACTCTCTACATTCATGACAGTGACAAATTATGTGTAAATTGCAAATGGTTAACCTGAATATCCTAAATTTTATACTGTTTTGAATGGTTGCTAGTTTTGCTCCTTAATACTCTACAGTAAAATAAAGATCCCTGCTGAGGAGACAACAAACAAACCAAACAAACAGGCTATACAAACAACACAACAAAAGAAAAAACTGTACAAACAGAAAGAAACAAAAAGCAAAAACAAACAGAAGACAAGCTATACAAATAGCCAACCCAAAAGAAAACAGCAAAAGAAGAACTGTACATTATCTACAGCATTTTACATTAAGAGAGAAAGGACTGCCTCATCCTGACCTTCAAGCCTGGAAGTAGTGTTTCAAATGTTGGCCATTAACTGGTAATGGCATATCTTCTCCAGTCAAGGTCTTAAGTCTAAAGGTGTTATCTCCTATTATTTCTGAGACTTGTAATGGACCCAGCCATAATTTATCAAATTTTCCATGGCTTCCTTTCTTTTCATGTGCTTTGTCCCAGCACAACACTAAGTCTGATATCCTAAATGTCTTGACTCTTGCTCTTTTGTCAAACCACCTCTTAACAACTGCTTGGTGTTTGGCAAACTTCTCGAGGGCTTGACCTCTTTTCTCCTCTAGTTGTAACATTTGCACTATTCTGGCTTCCCTATGGTTATCAAAGCCTAGATATTCATTGGCAAACTTCCAGGTTGGTATTCTCAGATTAACCGGAAGTATGGGATCAGTCCCATAAACTAAGTGATAAGGTGTGCTACCTAAAGCTGTTTTGAACTTGGTCCTGTCTACCCATAATGCATATCTTAATAGGGTATTCCACTCTCTAGGACTTTTGGCAATTAACCTCTTGATGATGTCTAATAAAATTTTGTTTGTTGATTCAGCCAGTCCATTACCTTGAGGGTAATAATTCGAAGAAAACCTTAGAATAATCCCATATTCAAATGCCCATTTAGAAAATTTTAAAGAAGAGAAAGCAGGGCCGTTATCACATACCAATGAATAGGGTGTTCCAAACCTGGTGATGATGTTTTCTTCAAGGAACTTGATAACTACCTCAGTTGTGGAAAACTTGCAGCAGGTGGCCTCAGTCCACCTTGTACAATAGTCTGTTACCGTCAATATAAATTTGTGTCCTGCAGAAGATGGGGGATTGATAACTCCGATAAAATCCAAGCCCCACTGTGCAAACGGTCTGGACTCGATCACAGGCTGCAGTGGATTGGCCAGATTTCTCCCTTTGTCTGCTGCAGTCTGACAGGTGTGGCAACCTCTGATGTGACTCTTAGTATCTTTGAATATAGTGGGCCAGTAATAGCCCGCTCTCAGTATTTTGTGTGTTGTAGCTAAATGGGAACCATGGCCGGTTCCGTACTTGTCATGTAGTTATGTCAACACTTTATCAGCTTCAGTTCTGTTTATGCATCTCAAATAAATTCCATCATGGTTCTTCCTGAATAGAAGACCTCCTTGTACCATATAATTTTGTGCCTTAATCTTCAAAGCTCTCCTCTGAGAAGCCTTCATCTTGCTTGGGTACTTTCTAGCTATCAGGAAGGTGCTTAAATCATCGTACCAGCCTGATGCGTCTTGGGAATTCAATACATATTGCTGTTTTATCAGATTTGGATCCATGTTTGCTATTGTCTGCACCAACGCCTGCCCTCTGACCAGCTTTGCGGGAATGATCTCCATGTCGAATCCTTGCAGTGTGGTGATCCATTTGGCTCTTTTTTCTCCAGGCTCGTTTTGCATCAGTAGCATCTTTACTGCTGCGTCTGGTACTATGGCTCTAATCTGACTGCGCAGAATATAGTGTCTAAATTTTTTCACAGCCTTTACTAATGCGAATGCCTGTCTTTCGATATCTAGATATCTCAGCTGTGCATCCTTCAGAGGCGCACTCATAAATGCTATGGGCCTCTCTTCATTATTTTCACCTTTCTGTGTCAAGGCAGCCGCGACAGAATGAGAAGATGCAAAGGAGTAGATGTAAAAAGGGCTTGTGTAGTCCGGACTGGCCAATACAGGGGCATTAGAAATTGCCTCCTTGATATCTTCAAATGCAGCTTTGGCCACTGGCGTCCATTCCATCTGTGCATCTTTCTTCAACATGGCATTCAACGGCTGCACGATCTCTGCAAAACCTGTTATAAACTTCCGAACAAAGTTAATTTTACCAAAAAATGATTTCAACTCTTTCCTACTGTTTGGTATTTGCAAATTTTTTATGGATTCTATTCTATCCGGATCAATTGAAATTCCATTTTCAGAAATGACATGGCCTAATAATTTTCCTTCAGTTACGCCAAATATACATTTCTTAGGATTAAGGGAAATCCCATACCTTTCACATCGCTGGAGTACTTTTCTGAGGTCCTCAGCGTGGGTGGATGCATCCTTGGAATACACAGTTAAATCATCCATATACACAACAATGCATTTACCTGATAATCCACGAAAAGCAACGTCCATGGCCCTCTGAAAAGTGGCACCTACATTAATTAAACCAAAAGGCATTCTTCTATACGCATAATTTCCCCATTTGCAAGTGAAGGTGGTTTTTAGTCTATCTTCTCTGTCAATTAAAACCTGGTTATAACCTGAAAAACCATCTAAAAAAGACATCATCTTTGCGCCATTTACTGCTTGCAGTACTTCGTCTATTGGGGGCAAAGGATAATTATCCTTTTCAGAAGCCTTGTTCAAATTTGTAAAGTCTACGCACAACCTGATGTCTCCGTTTTTCTTCCTCACTGGTACCAAGTTAGCTACCCAGACAGAATGTCTGACTGGGAAAACTATTCAAGCGGACAGTAGTTTTTTAACTTCCTCAAAGATTAAAGGCTCTAGAATGGCATTCACAGGCCTTTGTTTTTGCCTAAATGGTTTGACTTCTTTTCTTAAAGGTATTACGTGAGTTATGATGGACTCATCAAATGTTTTCAAGTCTTCATAAGTCCATGCTATGACATGTTTATATTCTTTCAGAACATCCAGAACCTCTTCTCTGATTTTCTCAGAGCAAGCTTTCCCAATTAGTACATTTTGCTGATTTAGCTCAGTCCCTAAGTTATGTAAATCATACTTACCCCCTTCTGTTTTGGGTAAGTCTTTCTGTCTTATTATTCCGTCGAAGTCAAAGATATGTTCTAATTTGATTACTCCTTCTGGTAAGAAGTTGCTCTTTAAGTTGATCATATCTTCTTCGTCCCATGTTACTTCAGGTCTTTCTTGTTCATCAATGATTTGGGCCTCAAATGCCTCATTACAAGTCAGAAAATTAATGATTTGCTGATCCTCTCCAAATACCTGAAAGTGTGTAACGTTGTCTGGTATACTGGGCACGTTAACTAGCTCAACAGCAAATCGTCTTAATCCTAACAGTGCCAATGGTTCTAATGTACTAGCAGCAACTGCTAACGCATCTGGCCTGTGGTTCAGTTCTCTAGGAATGTGCTCTATGTTAATAGCATCAAACGAATCCATTAAATTCCATACTCTATGTCTGTAACTGATCATTTTCTTATAATTGCAGGCATATAGTTTCCTCACTTGTCTGACTACTAATTCAGAGTCTGAAAATACTCTGATGGCTTTTACCCCTTTCCTGATGGCCATGACAAGTCCTAAAATTAGGGCCTCATATTCAGCAATATTGTTAGTGCAGGAAAATTGTAATCTATATGCTGCCAAATGAGATTTACCTTGAGGATCTATGAGTTCAATACCCGCACCTGCGCCTTGTTTTGATTTGGACCCATCACACTTTAACGTCCACATGCCATCTTTTCTTTCCTGATCTTTTACCTTGGCATACTTTGTCTCTTTTATTGCCTGTGGGGTGTTGTCTTGTTTGTTCATGGGTTTTTCCGTTTGGTTATCTTGCATATGTGTGTTTTTTAGTTTGCAACTCAGGAAGATGACTACCCTTGTCCTCTATTTCTTTTCCTAAATCTGGGGTCAGGGCATCTATATTATCCTGAACATATCTCTGTGTTGGATCAGGATGCTCATTTTTCTCTTGTGACTCTACCTTCCCTATGCACTTCTTGTATTCATATTCAATGATGTCTTTGCATATTTCACAATTCTCCTCAGAATGCTGCCTACCATGGACTCTACACTTATTTTTATATAACTTGCATTGGACTGGGAGATTGTGTGTAACGCACTCTTCCACCTCTCGTCTAATGGCATGACCAAATTTGTCTATGGCATTGTTTTCCTCATCTGAAGAATTTCCGTCAGACTCAATGAATAATGCCATTCTATTGCTGACACACTTCTTTCTAATGTTTAACATCATGATCTCTTCAATCTGCATCCCATTGTTGGTAATTCTGTAGACACCTGGTTCAACAGCGGCATATAATATTTCATTGTTCGATTATACTCTGTTATCATATGTCTCATTTTGGGCTCTGCCTCTATTCTGATCTGGTTTGGGATGCCTCTCCATGGTAACCACATGTGTAAAAAGTCAGTAGCCATATATCCGTTTAATGTCTTGGACCAATCCCTACTTAGCAACATTCCATAATTTACGGGTATATCCACTACTTGAATGTCAATGATTTGGCTTACCCTAGGGTCTGAAGCTAATTGCACTTGAATGTTCATGAGTTCCCCTATCACGCTAACCTCGGTCTTATCTAATTGCGTGACAACCTTGGCAGATTTGGTGGGAGTCAGCCTGAGAGTTTTACATATTCCTAAGGGCATTACGTTGGCTGAAGCACCAGAATCTACCATGCAATTGTGTATATTCTTCCCACACAACCTAACAGTTAACAAGAAAGGTTGAGTATCCCTCTTATCCGCATGTATTACCACATTTGTATTGGAAGGCTGCTCAACTTTCTTACCCTTCTCCTTAGGTGGTGAATCACTATTAGGAACAGTTATATCAGCAGACACCTTGTTCGTTATGGATGTATCCAGGGATTTTAAAAAAGCATTTCTGATCCCTGGGGTCTTCAATAATTCATTTAGAGGTATGCTGACCTTAATTTTCTTTATTTCCTCTGATAAGTAATTCATTAATCTTGTTGTTTCTATTGCTTCTATCTTACTTGTTTGATCCTTTTGTATTGTTGTTCCATTATTTGTGTGCTGACTAGCTTTAAGTATGGTAGGATTGTTGCTAGCATTCTGATCTGGGGGTGTATTGATGTTATTCGGAAGAGTGGAGGTGGTGAAAGGTCCTCCCGGCCTAGGGTTATTCCTCAAATTGTAGGTGTGGCCTTTATTTGTTTGTTGAAAGGCCTGTACCTCTTCTGTTTCATTTAATATCTCATTTTCAGATTCAAAAGGAAACTGAAAAGCATTTAACACAAAGGCTGATTCAGGATAAAGACTTTCACAACAGTATGGTTCATCCTCTAGCAATTCATCCTCTTTCTCTTCTGCAGTTGCAAAGGTAAACGTTTCTAAGACTAATGCTGTGTCATATTCTGAGGGTACTACCTCATTACCCTTAGGAATGAGAAATTCAGAGGTAGGAGGCTGTACATCTACGTTGAAAATACTAGCTGCCAAGTGGAACTGTGGACAGTCGTGCTCAGCATGGGCATTGGTATTGTGAAATCTGCACCAATTTCTGGGTGTTGTACTGGCCATTTGTATGCTAGTTGTTTGTTTTGCACCATGATTATCTGTATTCTCAAAAGGAGAAGCCAGAGTACCGTTGTTGGGCCCAGTGTTCCATGTCTTGCGTGGCCTAGGTTGATTCTGATTTTTGTTATTATTGCCCCAGGTCCTATTATCTATCACTGGCCCCCTATTTTGCATTGGTTGCCCCTGATTGGGGCCTTGATGCTGATTGTAGTTTTGGTTCTGATTGAACTGCTGATTTTGATTGAGGCTATAATTCTGATTTTGGCCTTGGTTGTGATTTTGATGGGGATTGTAGTTTTGGTTGCTTCTTCCATAAAGGCCCTCGTTTCTTAGCTGTGTCACTTCGGTTGTTAATCTTTTCAGATGTGCAGTAATTTCTTTGATTTCTTCCCTATCCTCTTGTGCTTTTGCCACAGTTACATCCCTAGGAAGTTGGAAGAAAGGCTGACCATTATTTTGACTGTTATTGGAAGTACTAGCTGTGTAAGGAGTTATAGCTTAGATTGGAGTAGGATTATACACAGGTGTATAAGAAGGAACTGGATTTATTAGTGGAGCATGCTGCACAGGGACTCCATTCCATGGGTGTGCCTGATTCTGCACCCCAAAATTTCCTCCATTGACAAATGGACTGTAAGTTGTATGTCTCATTTCTTGGTTCATTGAGGCTGCTTCTTTATAGGCTTTGGATATTGAATCTATGTCAGGTTTTCTTTTGAAAAACATGGCAGTTAAAGGATCCAAGGCAGCATAGTACATAGCCAACAAGGGAGCATCATCTATGGTATAAGGGGCTACTAGCCTAGAATAGGCCTTCTGAAATCTGTCATTGAAATTATCAATTAGCTCTCCCTCACCTCGTTTTATAGCAGCCAATTTATGATACAAAGCGCATGGATCAACGGGTCCTCTAAATCTTGACAGAAATGCTTCTTCCATAAGTGCCCAGGAAGAAATGTAACCATTGGGTAAGTTTACGTACCAGCTAGAGGCCTGTTCATTGAAGGTGTAAGGAAACAATCTACACACAACATCCTCATGTTCTAACATAGCCCTAAAACATGCTTCCTTAAATATTCTAATATGATCTTCTGGGTCCTGATGCAACTGGTATTTGGGACATATCTTTTCCGGATTTTCTAGCATCTCATGATAATCATTGAAGAATATGGGAGAATTGACATCGAAATAAGCCATTGCAGGTGTTTGAGCTTGACTTGAACTTGCAGAAATACCTGGATTAATTGGTGGATTAGGATTTAGAGTAGGATTGAGACCTCCAGGAGTGCCTGAACCAAGATTTAAAGATCTGAACAGTGATCTGTCAGGACGTACAATACTACGGATGTTAAAAGGTGACCCAGGAGGCGTTCTAGATGAACTTCCTGCTTGCGATATTTTTGGATTCCAAATTAAAGGGCTTTTACTTCGCCTTGTATCAGGTAGTTGCACAAATATATCTCTTGAACTGGACCTAGACCTGGTCACTCTATTACTGTCGTTAGCTAGTTTGAAATGAAACCTAACTCAGGAAGGCCCTCCTTCTAGTGCCAGAAAACTGTTGATGACTGTTTTGATGCAATCATAACAATAAGTTAAAATTCACATATAATGAACTGAAACTATACTTGAAAGATAAGAAGGAATCATTTGAGATTCAACTAATCCCAAGTCTACAATGGTCCGGTTGGTCAAGTTCAGTTGGTCAATGTGAAGCTGTAATGTTCAAGGGGCCTTACGTAGTTTAGGTTTGTTTGATGGCTTACTGGACTAAGAATATGCAAAGAGGTCATAGATTTCAACAAGTATTCTGTTCATTTTGCATACAAGTGTTACTGGGCTGCAAGTTTCAGATGGTTTTCTTGAATTTTTTTTTTTTGCAGCTTTCTTCTTTATCTATTTATGAAAACTGTCTACTTATAGCTCTGTTATGCATACTTCTTCAAATTTGAGTCAATTTCCTTTAGATTTCTACGTTTTCAGCTAAATATTTCAGATGGGTTGGGAAAAGTTAGAAGGATCTAATCTATACCTCATTTAATCTACCCAAGGATCTAATTGTTTCTGTTATGCACTATGTAAATACGACAGTAATTTGATCAAATCCACAGTAAAAACCCTAAATGTAAGTTCTGAGCATTTTCACAAACATACATTTAAAATTGCAAGCTCTCAAAGAAGAAATTTCAAAACACAAAGAAGAGCAGGAGAACACTCAGAAGATAGATGCAGAACTCCAGATTCTATTGTATTAGAAACGAATAGTCATATATGATTTACAATGTAGGAATGACTCTTAGTTTCATTGATCATACTACAGAGAACTTACAAGCTTTACAGATACAGTAAGGCAGCCAGACATTCCACGCGCACCTTACTGCAGACAAACAGGCGACCTCCTTCTTCTACTCTAAACTATGCTAACTTGCTGTATGCTTCTAAAAAAAAACTATTGTAGCCACTGTTGTTTTCCTAAAATCCCTGTTGTCCCGTATTACAGTGTCGAGAGGCACAATATATAACATTCTAATTGTCCTCACTACAGCAAAAACCTAACTGAACCCCTGGTTCAAACCCCTGGTTACAGCAATAAATACAGGTGAACCAGCTCTCAAAAATATCTCTGAGCAGTGTCAAATCTGGGCGAAATATTGCCCCTTCTGAGAAGTTCCGGCAGCTGGGTAATAACTTCTGTTTGTCTGTTGTAGTAACGCCTCCAGCTGCAACTCTGTCCTTTACTTGAATGGCCTTGACTTTTTCGCACTTCATCCTTATCTTCTTGCTCCTGAGATCAGATTTCCTTCCTCCATGAGGTCACTGTGTTGACTTTCCAGCTGCTTCCTCAACTGCAAGCCTGCAAGACAAGACAAGCAATAAGTATTTCATTTATCACATAAACAGCAGGAAATTGAAATAACCGTTTAAATCCAGGTGACTGCGCAAGATTGTGGAAATCGGATCCAGAATACTCTCAAAACGCGTCCAAAATGCGCTCAGACTGCTCAAAATTCATCGGGTCAACTATCGCTGACCGAGAAAATGCCACATTTGTATTGGAAGGCTGCTCAACTTTCTTACCCTTCTCCTTAGGTGGTGAATCACTATTAGGAACAGTTATATCAGCAGACACCTTGTTTGTTATGGATGTATCCAGGGATTTTAAAAAAGCATTTCTGATCCCTGGGGTCTTCAATAATTCATTTAGAGGTATGCTGACCTTAATTTTCTTTATTTCCTCTGATAAGTAATTCATTAATCTTGTTGTTTCTATTGCTTCTGTCTTACTTGTTTGATCCTTTTGTACAGCTGTTCCATTATTTGTGTGCTGACTAGCTTTAAGTATGGCAGGATTGTTGCTAGCATTCTGATCTGGGGGTGTATTGATGTTATTCGGAGGAGTGGAGGTGGTGAAAGGTCCTCCCGGCCTAGGGTTATTCCTCAAATTGTAGGTGTGGCCTTTATTTGTTTGTTGAAAGGCCTGTACCTCTTCTGTTTCATTTAATATCTCATTTTCAGATTCAAAATGAAACTGAAAAGCATTTAACACAAAGGCTGATTCAGGATAACGACTTTCACAACAGTATGGTTCATCCTCTAGCAATTCATCCTCTTTCTCTTCTGCAGTTGCAAAGGTAAACATTTCTAAGACTAATGCTGTGTCATATTCTGAGGGTACTACCTCATTACCCTTAGGAATGAGAAATTCAGAGGTAGGAGGCTGTACATCTACGTTGAAAATACTAGCTGCCAAGTGGAACTGTGGACAGTCGTGCTCAGCATGGGCATTGGTATTGTGAAATCTGCACCAATTTCTGGGTGCTGTACTGGCCATTTGTATGCTAGTTGTTTGTTTTGCACCATGATTATCTGTATTCTCAAAAGGAGAAGCCAGAGTACCGTTGTTGGGCCCAGTGTTCCATGTCTTGGGTGGCCTAGGTTGATTCTGATTTTTGTTATTATTGCCCCAGGTCCTATTATCTATCACTGGCCCCCTATTTTGCATTGGTTGCCCCTGACTGGGGCCTTGATGCTGATTGTAGTTTTGGTTCTGATTGAACTGCTGATTTTGATTGAGGCTATAATTCTGATTTTGGCCTTGGTTGTGATTTTGATGGGGATTGTAGTTTTGGTTGCTTATTCCATAAAGGCCCTCGTTTCTTAGCTGTGTCACTTCGGTTGTTAATATTTTCAGATGTGCAGTAATTTCTTTGATTTCTTCTCTATCCTCTTGTGCTTTTGCCATAGTTACATCCCTAGGAAGTTGGAAGAAAGGCTGACCATTATTTTGACTGTTATTGGAAGTACTAGCCGTGTAAGGAGTTATAGCTTGGATTGGAGTAGGATTATACACAGGTGTATAAGAAGGAACTGGATTTATTAGTGGAGCATACTGCACAGGGACTCCATTCCATGGGTGTGCCTGATTCTGCACCCCAAAATTTCCTCCATTGACAAATGGACTGTAAGTTGTATGTCTCATTTCTTGGTTCACTGAGGCTGCTTCTTTATAGGCTTTGGATATTGAATCTATGTCAGGTTTTCTTTTGACAAACATGGCAGTTAAAGGATCCAAGGCAGCATAGTACATAGCCAACAAGGGAGCATCATCTATGGTATAAGGGGCTACTAGCCTAGAATAGGCCTTCTGAAATCTGTCATTGAAATTATCAATTAGCTCTCCCTCACCTCGTTTTATAGCAGCCAATTTATGATACAAAGCGCATGGATCAACGGGTCCTCTAAATCTTGACAGAAATGCTTCTTCCATAAGTGCCCAGGAAGAAATGTAACCATTGGGTAAGTTTACGTACCAGCTAGAGGCCTGTTCATTGAAGGTGTAAGGAAACAATCTACACACAACATCCTCATGTTCTAACATAGCCCTAAAACATGCTTCCTTAAATATTCTAATATGATCTTCTGGGTCCTGATGCAACTGGTATTTGGGACATATCTTTTCTAGATTTTTTGGCATCTCATGATAATCATTGAAGAATATGGGAGAATTGACATCGAAATAAGCCATTGCAGGTGTTTGAGCTTGACTTGAACTTGTAGAAATACCTGGATTGATTGGTGGATTAGGATTTAGAGGAGGATTGAGACCTCCAGGAGTGCCTGAACCAAGATTTAAAGATTTGAACAGTGATCTATCAGGACTTACAATACTACGGATGTTAAAAGGTGACCCAGGAGGCGTTCCAGATGAACTTCCTGCTTGCGATATTTTTGGATTCCAAATTAAAGGGCTTTTACTTCGCCTTGTATCAGGTAGTTGCACAAATATATCTCCTGAACTGGACCTAGACCTGGTCACTCTATTACTATCGTTAGCCAGTTTGAAATGAAACCTAACTCAGGAAGGCCCTCCTTCTAGCGCCAGAAAACTGTTGATGACTATTTTGATGCAATCATAACAATAAGTTAAAATTCACATATAATGAACTGAAACTATACTTGAAAGATAAGAAGGAATCATTTGAGATTCAACTAATCCCAAGTCTACAATGGTCCGGTTGGTCAAGTTCAGTTGGTCAATGTGAAGCTGTAATGTTCAAGGGGCCTTACGTAGTTTAGGTTTGTTTGATGGCTTACTGGACTAAGAATATGCAAAGAGGTCATAGATTTCAACAAGTATTCTGTTCATTTTGCATACAAGTGTTACTGGGCTGCAAGTTTCAGATGGTTTTCTTGAATTTTTTTTTTTTGCAGCTTTCTTCTTTATCTATTTATGAAAACTGTCTACTTATAGCTCTGTTATGCATACTTCTTCAAATTTGAGACAATTTCCTTTAGATTTCTACGTTTTCAGCTAAATATTTCAGATGGGTTGGGAAAAGTTAGAAGGATCTAATCTATACCTCATTTAATCTACCGAAGGATCTAATTGTTTCTGTTATGCACTATGTAAATACGACAGTAATTTGATCAAATCCACAGTAAAAACCCTAAATGTAAGTTCTGAGTATTTTCACAAACATACATTTAAAATTGCAAGTTCTCAAAGAAGAAATTTTAAAACACAAAGAAGAGCAGGAGAACACTCAGAAGATAGATGCAGAACTCCAGATTCTATTGTATTAGAAATGAATAGTCATACATGATTTACAATGTAGGAATGACTCTTAGTTTCATTGATCATACTACAGAGAACTTACAAGCTTTACAGATACAGTAAGGCAGCCAGACATTCCACGCGCACCTTACTGCAGACAAACAGGCGACCTCCTTCTTCTACTCTAAACTATGCTAACTTGCTGTATGCTTCTAAAAAAAAAACTGTTGTAGCCACTGTTGTTTTCCTAAAATCCCTGTTGTCCCGTATTACAGTGTAGAGAGGCACAATATATAACATTCTAATTGTCCTCACTACAGCAAAAACCTAACTGAACCCCTGGTTCAAACCCCTGGTTACAGCAATAAATACAGGTGAACCGGCTCTCAAAAATATCTCTGAGCAGTGTCAAATTTGGACGAAATATTGCCCCTTCTGAGAAGTTCCGGCAGCTGGGTAATAACTTCTGTTTGTCTGTTGTAGTAACGCCTCCAGCTGCAACTCTGTCCTTTACTTGAATGGCCTTGACTTTTTCGCACTTCATCCTTATCTTCTTGCTCCTGAGATCAGATTTCCTTCCTCCATGAGGTCACTGTGTTGACTTTCCAGCTGCTTCCTCAACTGCAAGCCTGCAAGACAAGACAAGCAATAAGTATTTCATTTATCACATAAACAGCAGGAAATTGAAATAACCGTTTAAATCCAGGTGACTGCGCAAGATTGTGGAAATCGGATCCAGAATACTCTCAAAACGCGTCCAAAATGCGCTCAGACTGCTCAAAATTCATCGGATCAACTATCGCTGACCGGGAAAATGCCACAGGCGCCAAAAAAAACACTTTAAAATT
This sequence comes from Cunninghamia lanceolata, assembly GCA_027924645.1. Taxonomy (NCBI): domain Eukaryota; kingdom Viridiplantae; phylum Streptophyta; class Pinopsida; order Cupressales; family Cupressaceae; genus Cunninghamia; species Cunninghamia lanceolata. The sequence continues at coordinate 9,496,583 of BSBN01000937.1, read as the reverse complement.
CCACCGCTTCATTTCCCGCCCATCGGCATGACTATCGCTATCGGTGCGTCAAAAAAACATGTTGGTCGATATTCACATCATCATCATGATATTCCAGAAATATGATGCTCTCCCTCCTGAAGGTCCAGATGACGTCATCATGATGTTCGGCTTCTGTATATCGAGGAAAAGAACAACATCATCATCATCATCATGTCGAAGAAGAAAAGGAGGATATGGACTATGATCATGTTGCCGAGGAAAGGAAAATGATGGTGATGTCATCATGATATTCGGGCTTTATTGAAGTGCTAAGGATGACGTCATCGTCATATTTGTGAACCGGATCGTGCTTTGGAAAATATCCTGCCGAAGGGAAAATGTGATGATGATGATCATCAGGATATTAGCTTCTTCGTTTATCAGATCGGGATGACGTCATCATGATGTTTGCGCTAGGGTGATATTGTAAAATATGATCAGGAGGATATGAACATGATGATCCTCTTTATCGAATTATGATGATGATGTCTCCATCACTTAGCGAATTTCAGCGAATACGACCCTCTTGTGAAAGATCAGGATGATGATCATGATTATGCAGAAGGAGGTCAGGAGGATATAAAGTCGTCATCAGCATCTTTCGAATTTCAGCAAATATCATGATGATGACGCTCCGATAGGTTTATAGCATGCGCATGCAAATATGCCGATGAAGAATTTTCTAAGTCAGGGTGATCCGATATTATCAGCATGATGTTTAAATTTTAGGCGATGCAAAGGTATCATGATGATGCTCGCGATACAAAGACCGCTCGACGGGGGAAACTTATCGTGACTTAAAGTTGACGTCATCATGATATTTGAACCTCAGGATATTATCGGGGGGGCGTTTCAAATATGATGATGACGTTCTTCATACAGCAAAACCGAGTTGATAACGTATGACCCTCCTAAAAAATATCATGATGATGCATAATGCGCATAAGGCCATTTGACGGGTAAAAAGCACTGCCACCTAAGATTGACGTCCGGATGTTGCGACTGCATGATTTTTATCGGGTGATAGACCAAGATCATGATGATGTTGACAACATGACTTAGGATATAAAAGTATGATGATCCTCCTGCGAATATCAGGTTTGACCAAAACTTTGACCGTGCATAACTTTCACATATGGAAAAATTTTCAAGTGAAGTAAAAGGCAAACCTGCATGGAATTTCAAGCTCTTTCTAAATATGAGGTCACAGAAACAAAATATGAACTTTGACAAACTGACCTCATGATGATGACCTACCTCATCCTATATCATGATGATGATGCACCTGACCTTCATTTTTACCAGACCGCCAGAAAGCAGAAAAACACAAGCGGAAGCAAAAAGCAAAACATCAGCAGGGGTCCCCATTTTGCTAAGGAGCATAATGGGGTGTGTTGTGAACATCACAACATGTGGGCAACGTAACAACACTGTGGCAATGTTCATCCACAGAGCTGATCTAATAGGACTCTGTCTTAAGTGTGCATTTGATGCCTCTTAGGACTACTCTTTTTCAGTTTATGATGACTATTTCCTTTTGATTCATGGCAATCATACCTATCCTTTGAAAATCTTTCCTTCATGGTAACTGTCCTTAGACCCCTTTGGTCTTACTCAAGGGTTCATGGTGTGCCCTACCTCTTTCAACAAGCATGTTTCCCTTGACTTTTCAGTGAATGCTATTTCTATTCATCATGGAATGTTCACAAACCATGATGCACTAATGACTGTCCTATCACTCTTCATAAGTTACTCCCTATGCAGTGATAGTTTCTTTGATTGTCATTAATAATCTAATATGACTAATAGAAACAGTCTCTCTTTCTGTAACTCCATCTCTACACACTTCCACCTTTCATGACTACCACCTATTGGTGTATAAGGCTGCTATCTATCTATCATCAATATGATGCCTTCTTGTGCCTGTACTTGCACACTTAGCAAACGTATTAGGAAAATAGTATAGAGGTAAGGTGCCTCTCTTGTGCTTGTATGTTTCTATTCATTCCTGAATCCTTATGGTTGCATGCTTGCATCTGAGTAACTCTTTGTCTTTTTACTGTTCTTCCTTTGATGCACATGGATGATGGCATGTATATCTAATGTTAATGCATATAGATTTTGAAGGCACCCTAAGCACTAACCTCATCTCCCTCTTTCTCTTGTAGGAGTCTTCTAGGAGCGATGGAGAAGAACTTGAAGACATCCATCCATGGGGATTCGTTGTTCAAGAAATGATGGATCCCCTTGCCTTTCTATATGTTTCTATTACTTCACATGTATATGCTATTGTTCATTCCATTTGTGCAGTTATTCCCATGGCTTGTGTGGGAAACTATGAACATATCTTCTCTTATGAATATAAACAACTTTTATGCAATGATTTGTACATTGTTCTTTTTTAAAACACTCAATTGCATAATGAAATATATTTTTATACTCTTGCATGTTCTGAAAATTATTATAATCATAGATAAGTTTAGCAAGTGTGTGTATTGTTGATGCTTAAATTTGAAGATTAATCATCGACAATGGAAGATTGTAAGAATGCGGGATTGACTCTTAGAATAACCTCCAGATTTTAAAGAAGCTAGTTCTTCTCTAGGGTTTGGGGAAAAGGGAAGAAAGAAACAAGATTAAATGAAATGCCTAAATTGCTAAGGCGATGTGCCAAATTCATTTCCTAACTCAACAACACAATGATCAAACCCTAAATGATTTATTGGTAAAACTAAAGAGTAGAAATGCATGATTAATTATTCCCAACATTATACAGATTTATCAAAGGCTAAGAAATGGAAAAAAAGAAGTAAGAACAGAAAAACATATCTAGATCTACACAAAACATCACACTCTCTTCATCGCTTGATAGGAGAACAAAATACAGAGGCAAAATTGCACAATATACAATATTCGGATCCTTCATGAGAGGCTCCTACTAAGGCAAAAGTATGTCTCTACTCTACTGCTCAAATTCTTTGATCATTGGTTCTATGTGTAGTTCTATATCTTTCTCTCTCCTAGATCTCAAATATTTATAACTTAGAAGACAAAACCCTTTGAAGAAAATCCTCTAACTGTCCCAAAAAATATCTGTAATTGAAATCCCCAAAATCTCAGCTCTGATAATAGTTCTGGTAATTGATTCTCTAGTTAACTCCATGAGAACTGCAACTTCCATTTGCTTGGCCTGTGTGAGAGAAAACAAACTCCTACTCATTTTTTTTGGTTGTAACTTGCTATGAAAATCTCACATAGAATAAAGCGTGGATTTATTATTTTTAGGGTTGCATATATCTTTTACCCGTGAATAGAGTCAAAAATGAGTCTTTAATAATAACGAGTCTTATCACAAAGCATTTAGCTTTATGTACTAGAGGGACCCACATGACTCCTTTAATAAAAGACTCTAATCTTTATTTAAATCTAATTTTTATCTTCCCCTGTGAGTTTTTGCTACATAAGACTCTTTATTTTCTAATAAAACTCAGCTCATTTAAAGGAGGGCCCACCATTATTTATATGACTCTATATTAAAGTAGAATGAATCAACCTCCAAAACTCACATGACCCTTGCATTATTTATAAATCTTAAAGATATAATAAAAATCATTTAACTACCCTCCACTGCCTTCACGTGTCATAATGGTGCTTGTTTGGTAATGAATTTTCTCCTCTTTTCCTCAAACTCCCATGGCTTTGACAAGTGGTAACTTCCACTATATCTTGACCTGCTCTCTCCTATCCTCTTTCTCTGACATGTGGTTGCCTCCGCGCTCATCCTTTCTCTGACATGTGGTTTCTGTTGAATGTATTTGTGATCAATGGTAGCTGAGTTTCATCATTTCTATTGTTGTATGTGATTCTTTGGCCTATGTAAGCATTGAATGTTGCTTCTCATGTTGTTGCGCAATGCCTTGTACTTATATGATATGGGATTTATGATTACCCTTTACCTTTTCCCATGCCTTAGTTCGACAAGCTGACCCTTCTATCATGTGATAACATCTTTCATTACTTCCAATGCCATTTGTTTGAAGTGACAATTCTTATGTTCTTTGTAATGGATCGAACCTTCCTTTTTTATATGTCTAAACCCTGCATTTTCCATAGGTGCATAAAAGTTGGCTGCGCCATCTTCGTTTCATTTGAATTAAGAGCTGCATCTATTTGTCTATTGAGTGCCACTTGATCTCACACTATGTTGAACACCAAACCTATTGATTGGTAGCAACTATGCATAGGTTGATCCTTTGTTTAATGAAGGCAACGTCACTTCTTTGGCTCCGTTTGTTCTGAGTGTCTTAGAAACTTGTATGAAATTGTGCCTCATCTCCTCTAAGGATGGTGTTAGAATTTTGAGTTGCTATAGACTTGTGACTTCACCACTGTGGTGCCATGTTTCCTTTCTTTGCCAAGCTAAGTCTTTGTTTGCAAATGATGGAGCCTATCTCCTTAGATAGTGCCATGTATTATTGATCTAACCTCCTTATTGATGGTTGTTTTTGTTTGGAATAAGTGGTGCCTTTGAAAGGCTGCGTTTCATATCTTCATGACTGAGAATGGCTTGCCATGCTACAAATGATATTTGCCTCAATTTAAAACTTCCTTTGCAAAGACAAATCTTCATTCTCTTGCACCAGAATTTTAACTTGTCCTCTCTGTAATGGTGAGTACCTCTATTGGTTACGTCTATCTTTAGATGATAGCATCTTTTGTCATCATACTCATATATTCACAAGGTGTTGAGTCTTCACTCCATGAGCTAAGATTTTGGCACTTCATCTTAAAACTAATGGCTTAGTGATCTTTTGATATTCAATGCATGGATCCTTTGATTCTCATATTTGTTTATGATGATGCCTTCCTATTTGTTTGGACTGATCCATCATTGAAAAGGTCAATCCACTTTCTTATGAATGCACCGTTATCATCCACTAATGCACTGGGTTTGAAAATGTTGCATCTTGCATATGATGGTGTCTTCCTATGATCGGAAATGCTTTCCTTGAATAGACCAAGCTCCAATTCTTAATAGACTCTGTAGAATATGTTTGATGTTGGGAGAATTATAAAAATAGGCCGCTTGTTTTACACAGCCCATGTCTTATATTGGACGAATACTGTGCTCTTTGTTTTGAAAGAAAACACCTATTTTCTATGACGGTTGCCTTTATTTTGATAGATATCCATGTATTAAACCTTCATATGGTTATGGCTTTAGTCTTACTCATCATAGCTTATAAATAATGCCTTAGAACACTGGCACCATACTTTGAAAGGACTATCTTTGAATATGGCTTGGTCATGACCCGCATCATGATTTTGGTTGATGCTTGTTTTTAATGTTGAGTGTTTGTTTTGCATAAATAGATAGGCTACACCTTACTACTAAAACCTTACATTGTTTAAGGTTGCACCATCAAATCTAAATGGTTAAAACTCTTCTTTTGATGAGGTCATGCCTCTACTCTACAGTAGGTCAATCCTTACTTAATTGAAGTGCCATTGTTGATGTGACCTACACAGCGGTTCATTCTGACTGTCTCTCTTTATAGCTTACCACCAAATTTGAAACAAACCAGTGGCTTTTCTCCTAAACTTTCACTAAATCTATACTGAATCAATCTACCACTAAATCCACAACTATGATCCAAATTTTTTTTGAGGGTGTACAAAATTTGCACAACAGTTCTTAGCAACTGGCTGGGGAAATGAGCCTGCTCATTGTGAACCCAAAGAAAATAGTTCCTTATCCATTGGGCATAGAGTCACTTATGTCAGAGCTGAAAACCCATAAAATTGAAATCAGACCCACAATCAACATTTGTACAATCAGACCAATGCAAACTTCCCAACAAATGCATTGATTCTGAAACCAAAACACTGTTGGTCTAAACACCTTCCACAACTAATTAAACCTTATACAAATTGGTGACAACTGACTATACTGATATTCTGCAACTAAGACTAACTAATGACTATTGAGAGTGATGCATGACTGAATCACAGAAACTGACCCTTCATCCTTTATTGCAGCAATCGAGACTTACTGAAAGCAAACAAACTAAAATTGAAATCTATCTAATGTTGCAACTGCAACTTATTACTAAGCCTCTGAGACTAGATTACTGATATGTGAGAAACATAGGAACATGCCCATTCACATGGATGGTGAAATAACTCTAAGATCTAATTATTCTTCTGCATTTGATCCATAGTAAACTGATAATTAACCAAATGAAATGTATGAAGAAAAATATCAAGAACTTGTGCCTTTTCACTTTCTTGCATTCTAGAGGCTCATCCTTTGAATGAAAATACCAATTAGATTTATCTACATACTATTCTTGCTTTGGCAGAGGGTGGGAAGGGAAGAATAAACATTGTAGTTCATAACTTTGCTTGTATATGAAAGCTTCTATCAACATAACCTCATCGGTGATCTCTTTTTCAGACTCCTCAGCAAGTTCATGACTCAAGATAGTGTCAAAATCATGTGTGCAAGTGATAGAGCTACCAATAATAGTTTTAAATCTAATTGGGATGTCTTCTTGCAATATGAACATAGTGTGATGCAACTCTTCATAGTTACAATTGTCTCTTAAGGCCTCATTTTCATGAATTTTTAAATGCACTTGTGGATCTTCATCAAGAAAAAGAGAATACCCATTTTTTAAAAGAGAAAATAGATCAATGCCTGCACATACCTCTTCTTCCAAATTTTCCTCATAATCTGCTACCAGAGGCTTTGCAAAATAGCCATTCACTTGCTCAATAGTGGGATCCTCTCCAACATGAATCTGATACCCTTGTTGAAAAATTGATGATAAATCTTGATTTTGCTGCTCCAATTGCTCGAGAATATCTATACTATCTCCTTCAAGATGTGAAAACTTGTAACAGAAATGGAAACAACCACTCCTTTTAAACTATGCAGAAATGTCCTTTACAATTTTCCCCTCAAGATGAGGTTCAGATGTTGCATCCTCCATCACCGAGTACTTTTCAGCTTCTAGACTCTTATGCAAGTACTTTTTAGCTTCTAGAAGAGTCAATTCATAAGCATCCTCTGAATCTCTTTCATCAGTTAACTAATTTTCTGAGTCATACTTTACCATAGGTACATGATGCTCATGATTGACTAGGAACACTGGATAAATAAGAGTTGCATCTTTTCTTGTATTTTGGTCATTGACACTTGATTCTTCTTTGATATCAAAATGACAAAGAACATGATCTGTGCTTTCTATGGACTAGTTTGTAGACATGGAGGCTTGAAAAAAACAATTCTCAAAATAAGGGGGTCTCTTTTGTGCCTGAGGGAGGGTTTCTTCTACAAATTAATTACATCCATATTGTTATTCATAAGGACTTTGAGGCATGATAATTAGATCAGTATGAAACAAAGCTTGATGTCTTAGACCATTTATCGCATTGGTGAAGGATTTCAGGAGTTCTTTTATTGCACTCATCTCCTTATGATTTAACGAATAGGCAGGGAGGGTGGGTGGATTGGAAAAATTATGCATCTGGCTATAAGCAAGATCTTGAGATGGGATATTTGCATGAGGTAGCAATGGTTTTAAAGGCAAAGGAGGTAATTTACCAGCCTCTATGAGGTTATTTTTATCCCTAATAACAAGACTATATGATTGGGGTAGGGTTTCACCTCCTAAGGTTTGTATCATAATAGAGATTTTAGGGTCTCGAACCTTCAAATAATATAGAAATGCAAAAATTGGAGGAGGTCTCATATCAACTAATTTTTTTTCCATACCTTGTCAAATCTTGTATTGAAATCAAGCATGTTCTCCATAGGATGCATCTTAATTGTGATGAGATTTTGAGTGAGGGTGCTGACATCTGTCCACTCTTTGAATTGCTTGTAAATGAGGTCACCAATATGGTCCCATCTTGTGATTGAACTAGGCTGCAAACCTCTATACCATACCCTTGCTTTGTCTTTGAGAGAAGATGCCAGCAATAGAAGGGCTTCATTCTCAGCTATGATATTGTGTATGGTGCACAAATTGGCAACATCCTGCATATGGTCTGCTAGGGAAACTAAGCCATCCCTAAGAAAATGAGGTTTCCATACTACATTAGGAACCTAACCCTATTACTAAAGAAGAAGGGGACTTGAATCACAAGTCACAAAGGGCAAATTTCTGGTAGGAACATTCAGTTGCATGAAAATATTTTGAGGCTACCATGATTTGCAGAGGTAAAGAATTGAGAAAGAGTCACCAAGTGGAAGATTCATGCTCCTATGAGTAGATTTTTTTGTTTTTTTTCCACCAAAACCACAAAATATAGAAGAAAGATTCAAGAAAATTAAAGACTCAAGCCTTTGATTCTAGTCCCATCAGGCGTGCCAAAAACTATTGATGCTTAAATGTGTAGGTTAATCACCAACAATGGGATATTCTAAGAATGTGGGGTTGACTCTCAGAATAACCTCCAGATTTTAAAGAAGCTAGTTCTTCTCTAGGGTTTGGGGAAAAGCGAAGAAAGAAACAAGATTAAATGAAATGCCTAAATTGCTAAGGCAATGTGCTAGATTCATTTCCTAACTCAACAACACAATGATCAAACCCTAGATGATTCACTGGTAAAAATAAAGAGCAGAAATGCATGATTAATTATTTCAAGCATAATATAGATTTATCAGAGGCTAAGAAATAGAAAACAAGAAGCAAGAATAGAAAAAACATATTCAAATCTGCACAAAACACCACACTCTCTTCATTGCTTGACATGAGAACAAAATATAGAGGCAAAATTTCACAATATACAATATTCAGATCCTTCATGAGAGGCACTTGCTAAGGCAAAAAATATATCTCTACTCTATTGCTCAAAATCTTTGATCATTGATTTTGTGTGTAGTTCTATATCTTTCTCCATCTTAGATCTTTGATATTTATAACCTAGAAGCCAAAACCCTTTGAAGAAAATCCTCTAACTATCCTAAAAAATATTTGCAACTAAAATCCCCAAAATCTCAGCTCTAATAATGGTTCTGGTAACTAATTCTCCAATTAACTCCATGAGAGTTGTAGCTTCCATTTTCTTGGCCTACATGAGAAAAAACAAACTCCCACTCATTTGTTTTGGTTGTAACTTGCTATGAAAGTCTCATGTAGAATAAAGCATGGGTTTATTATTTTTAGGGTTGCATATGTTTTTTACCTGTGAATAGAGTAAAAAATGAGTCTTTAATAATTCATAAAGCATTTAGCTTTATGTACTGGAGGGACCCACATGACTCCTTTAATAAAAGACTCTAATCTTTATTTAAATCTAATTTTTTATCTTCCCCTGTGAGCTTTTGCTACATAAGACTCTTTATTTTTTTAATAAAACTTAGCTCATTTAAAGGAGGGCCCACCATCATTTATATGACTCCATATTAAATAGAATGACTCAACCTCCAAAACTCACATGACCCTTGTATTATTTATAAATCATAAAGATTTAATAAAAATAATTTAACTACCCTCTGCTACCTCCACATGTCACAAAGGCACTTGTCTGGGAATGAATTTTCTCCTGTTTTCCTCAAACTCCCGTAGCTCTGACAAGTGGCAACTTCCACTTCATCCCAAGATACTCTCTCTTGTCCTCTTTCTCTGACATGTTGTTGCCTCTATGCTCATACTTTCTGGAACACTTGGTTATCATTGGATGTATTTGTGATCGTTGGTATCTGAGTCTCATCATTTTTGTTACTCTATGTGATTTTTTGGCCTGCGTAAGCTTTCAATGCTACTTATCATGGTGTTGCATGGTGCCTTATACTTTTATGAGCTGGGATTTATGACTGCCCTTTACCTTTTCATGTGCCATAGTTTGACATGCCACCCCTGCTATTATGTGATGACATCTTTCATTATTTGCAATGCCATTTGTTTGAAGTGACAATGCTTATGTTCTTTGTAATGGATCGAACCTTCATTTTTTATATTTCTATGGCTTGCAGTTTCCATGGGTGTGTCAAATTTGGTTGTTCCATCTTCATTTTATTTGAATTGAGAGCTATGCCTATTTGTCTATTGAGTGCTACTTGATCTCACACTATGTTGAGCACCAAACCTATTGACTGGCAGCACCTATGCATAGGCGTATCCTTTGTTTAATGAAGGTAGCATCACTTCTTTGGCTCTATTTTTTCTGAGTGTCTTAGAAACTTGTATGAAATAGTGCCTCATCTCCTCTAAGGCTAGTGTTGGAGTTCTGAGTGGCTATAGACATGTGACTTCACCACTGTGGCACCATGTTTCCTTGCTTGGTTGAGCTAAGTCTTTGTTTGTGAATGATGGAGCCTATCTCCTCAGATAGTGCCATGTATTATTGATTGAACCTCCTTATTGATGGCTATTTTGGTTTGAAATAAGTGGCACCTTTGAAATGTTGTGTTTCATCTCTTCATGACTGAGAATGGAATGCCATGCTACAAATGATATTTGCCTTAGTTTAAATCTTCCTTCGCAAAGCCTAATCTTCATTCTCTTGCCCCATAATTCAAACTTGTCCTCTCTATAATGGTGAGTACCTCTGTTGGTTATGTCTATCTTTAGAAGATAGTGCCTTCTATCATCATACTCATATATTCACAAGGTACTGAGTCTTCACTCCATGAGTTGAGATTTTGGTGCTTCATCTTGAAACTGATGGCTTAGTGAGCTTTTGATATTCAATGCTTGGATCCTTTGATTCCCATATTTATTTATGATGATGCCTTCCTATTTGTTAGGACTGAGCCATCATTGAAAAGGTTGATCCACTTTCTTATGAATGCACTGTTATCATCTATTGTTGCATTGGGTTTGGAAATGCTGCATCTTGCATATGATGGTGTCTTCTTGTGATCATAAATGCTTTACTTGAATAGACCAAGCTCCATTTTTTAATAGACTCTACAAAATATGTTTGATGCTGGGAGAATTATAAAAATATGCCACTCCTTTTACAAGTAGGCCGCATCTTATATTGGACAAATATTATGTTCTTTGTTTTGAGAGAAAATGCCTCTTTTCTATGACAGCCACCTTGATTTGGATAGGTCTTCGTCCATTGAAACTTCATATGGCTATGGCTTTAGTCTTACTCATCACAACTTATATATAATGCCTTCGAATGCTAGCACCATACTTAGAAAGCACTGTCTTTGAATATCGCTTGGTCATGACCCGCATCATGATTTTGGTTGATGCTTATTTTTAATGCTGAGTGTTTGTTTTGCATGAATAGATAGGCAGTAACTTACTGCTGAAACCTTACATTGTTTAAGGTTGTACCATCGAATCTGAATGGCTGAAACTCTTCTTTTGATGAGTCCATGCCTCTTCTCTACAATAGGTTAATCCTTACTTATCTAAAGTTCCATTGTTGATGTGACCTATACGGTGCTTCGTTTTGACTATCTCTCTTTATAGGCTACCACCAAATTTGAAACAAACTCAATGGCTATTCTCCTGTACTTTCATTGAATCTATACTAAATCAAACTATTGTTGAATCCACAACTGTGATCTAAATTTTTTTGAGATGGTGTGCAAAATTTGCACATGTACCTTTCTCATTTAAACAAAATGAACTCATGTCTTCTTGTTAGCCTTAGGATGCTTCCTATTCAGGTGGGATGTCTTCCCCCACCCTTGTTTGGCTCATGGAACAACTCTTACTAAGTTGTTACATGATTTGGGTGATGGTGATGGTTGGGAAGACCCTCTAACTACATAGTAGGCCTTCTAGGTTTGGTTGTTCCCCCTATAACTCTGTGTTATTTCAGCTAGGCCTAATTGGGTAAAAATGCACAATTAGGTAACAATAATATTATGTGCTATGGTTTTGGCATGAAATTACCTACCACATATACCTTGCTGATATTCTTTAATAATTGCCTCAAATTGTTGCTAGTCCAGACACTTCAACAACAGTCCCTCATGATTTCTCCACATTAATGCTCCTTGAATTAAGACATACTTTTGAGATTGAAGCTTAAGGGTCCTCTGCTAAGTGACATTCATGCCTGGGGAATAATGCATGTTGACAATATTAAAGATAATATCTTTATAGCATGGATCATCTATCAAAGCACATGCATCAACATATGGAACATCATCCACTTCATTCACCTTAGCCGCCTCTAAGTTGAATTTTCCATTAATTTGGCTAAACCTTGGCCTCTAACTAGTTTGGTGATTTGCACCTCAATGTGATACTCTTGGATCATGTTGATCCACCTACATCTTCTTCCAGAAGCCTCTTGCTGTGTGAAAATATTTTTCATAGTAGAATATGGCACATATGCAATTATCTTTGCACCTATGAGATATAGTCTATTTTTTTTACTACCTTAACCAAAAAATATGCATGTTTTTCCATAATGGAATACTTTAACTCAGCAACTTGCAAAAAATTCTAAAAAATCCTATTGGCTTCTCAAATCCACCACTATTATATTGTAATAATACAATAGGAATAGTATAAAATGAAGCAAAGGAGAAAAGATGAAAGGGCTTTGCATAATCTGGGCTTACCAGCATTGGTGCATTCTTAAGAGCTTCCTTTATATCAATAAAAGCTTTAGCTGGGTCATTTGCCCATGTGATGGATTGTCCCTTCTTGAGCATATTGGAAATTGCTTTAGTCTTCTAAACAAAATAGGATCAAATCTCCTCACAAAGTTAATCTGCCCAAAGAAGGACTAAACACCTTTGACTATTTTGGGCTGAGGAATAAGGTCAATGACCTTAACTCTTTCTAGATATATTCTAACCCCATCCCTAGACATAATGTATTCCAGTAACTTTCCTTCTTCTACTCCAAATTGACATTTCTTGAGATTCAAGGAGATCCCATACACCAAACATTTACAAAAATCACTTGCAAATGCTTGCAAAGATCTTTTCTTTCCTTTGAAAATGTAGTAAGATCATCTTGGTATACAACCATGATCTCATCGATGAGGCTAGCAAAGGCCACATCCATTACCCTTTGAAATGTTGATCCTGTATTTTTCAACCCAAATGGAATTCTCAAATAAACACATGTACCCCAAGGAGACATGAATGTTTTGTACTATTATGACTCCTTAACCAACACTTGATTATATCCTAAGAACCCATCCATCATAGACATCAGCTCTGGACCAAAAACCCTCAGCAAAAGATGATCCATGCTTAGAAGAGGATAATTATTCTTAAAGGATTTGATGTTCAGATTTCTAAAATCTACACACAATCTAATCTCCCCATTCTTCTTCCTTACTAAGACAAGATTAGATACCCACTCAAAATGTCTGGTTGGTTTGATAATACCTCCCTCTTTCATTTTTAACAACTCTTTCTACATCTTGGGAGCTATAGTGGGGTTTATAGGCCTTTATTTTTGCCTAAATGGTTTTGCATCAGGTTGAAGGGGGATAGTATTCTGAAATAAATCCTCCCTATAAGCTTTCATCTCATCATAAGAATGTACAAAACATTTTTTGAACTTTCTCAATAAAGCAATCAACATTTTCTTTTCATGTGGCTTAAATTTCTAACCTATGTAGACCATTTTAGGTGTCTCCTTAGTTCCAAGGATAACACCTTCAACACTATCCTCTTCTACATTCTTATCTTTACTCTTCTAGTAGTCTGCATTATCAAACATTCTCTCTAGCATCACCAATCTCTTGGGAATACTATTTGTCTTCAACTATACTACCTCACTACCAAATGATGTTTCCTTGCCATTTTCCATCTCTACCATAGGTTGCTAGTCAATCACTTGACTATCAAACTCATCCATACAATTGAGGAAACTAAAAATCTAATTATTATCATTAAGGACTTGACAACTATAGATGTTATCAGGAATTGTAGGCCTGGTTAGAATTTCTCTAGCATAATGGCCTTGATGAATATCTAATTGAATATCATATTTTTATGTGGTTATAGCTAGGGAATTCACCTCTTCATTTTTCATTCTATCAATCCATTTGATGCAAATGACATCAAACGGCTCCATGGTATCCCATACAACATTCTTGTATGCTCTAATTTTGTTGTCCTTGGTAGAAAAAGTGTTTCTTACCTACTACACAATCAATTCTAAGTTGCCATATATTCTCAAGCACTGGACTCCATGTTTATGAGCTACATTCAGACCCAACACCAATGCTTCATACTCAGCCACATTATTGGTGCACTAAAAATCAAATAAAAAAGACTTACCAAATTGTTTGCCATCTGGAGATATTAAAACAATTCTAGCACCAGAGCCTTCTCTTGAAAATGCACCATCAAAATATAACGTCCATAAATTAGATGCACCACAAATAGAATTGATAGGATTGGAAGGTAAAAAATTCAAGAAAGGGTTATCATCATTGTAGTATCCCATAAAATGGTCTATGTTAGTGTCAAAGAAATTTAAATGATCCTCCTCTATTTTATATATGTCCTCTATGTGTTGGTCTTCCACCTTCTTCTCCCTATACAGCTTCACCTCCACGCCATGGACTGGAATACTGGCGTATGAAAGATCTATCTAAATGCTTCCACCCATATAGGCTACTCATTTCCTTGATAATAGAATACCTCATTTGGCAGGGTAATCCCAATAATTATGTCCATCAAGAATACTTTGTCAAGATATGCAGCTAATTTGACCTCAACATCTTTGACAAGGCCAATCACATTCACCTTCGTAGAATCCATGGAAAAACACTTACCAAAGGATTTGGACACCTTCAGTCCCAATTCATTCATAATTTTAAGTGGCATGACATTGCTGGATGCCCCTAAATCAAGCATATAGTTGTGTAACAGCCAACCATTTATGATCAAAGTAGTGTAAAAAGGGTCTACTCTCATCCTGTTGTTAACTATAGATGATCCTAAATAAACCTCAACTATTTTGGCATGACCACCCTCATTATTATCACTGGGAACAACAATAGGTTATTTTTATATATCTACAATAGTAATAAATGACTCTACCTTATCTCTATGTTTAGGGATTCTAAGGAGTTCCACTATTGGCACAGAAATTTTGATTTGGCTAAAAAGTTGAGCCATATCAATAGAATTATAATTGAGCAAAGGTGTGTCACATGAAATAGTTACACCATTTGCACAAAGAATGTAAGGTATTACTTGATTTAATGAAATATACTTACCTTCTTCCTTTGTCTTCTCCTTTTTTGGTTCTCTTTGTGCTTGAGGCTAATCCTTCTTATTGTTTCCTTTTAGATAATGGACCCCTAAAACAGGTATAGTAAAGTTAGTTGATCTATTGGTGCTGGATTCTTCTGCACATATTTCTTTTTTTTCTGCTAGTGGCTGCACTATAAGCTTCTTCTTATCTGGCACATTCTTTGGAGCACTACTACTTTTTTGGTCAACATTTCCCTTGCATTTGTCCTTATCCACCTTCAATCTTTGCTGCTTTGATTCCTTGGTAGGGGCATTATGCATAGGGACAATCCTATTTCTCAGTTGATATCCCCTTGGACTTGCAAAATGGCTACATCAGTCAAGGCTTTCATATCCTATTTTGAAGGTTTTGTAATGCCTCAATGAGATAAAACACAATATTAACCCTAAAAAAAAATTTCTCTTAATCTTTTGATTTAACATTAGGTTTTTTTATCTTGGTCTTCTAATGTAACTTAATCTAATCAAACGATCATCTATTTTTTCTTAATGTGCATAAAGTGCGAGCCATGAAATTTTAAATCAAATGTCATAATAATAATAATAATAATAATAATGTATTTCCAAAAAGAAGAATTAAATACCTCTAAAGTCGTTAAAACATAATAATCTTACAATTCACCCAGCTAATTAGAAGGAAGTAACACTTGAGAAGTAAAATAAAATTATTCTAGAGATAAAATAACTCTTAGGTAAATGAGATACTTCTTAAATAAATAAAATTCATTGTAAAAAGAAAATTACTTTTAAGTAAAATAAAATAATTCCCATGTAAATAAAGTGAAAGAATTTGCTGCATAAACACATTTTTTTTTCTCAGTAGAAAGCATACAACAAATTGTAAATTACTTTAAGTGAAATAAAATAATACTTAGATAATAAAAATAAAACAATTTGCTACACAAAAGCATTTTTATTTCTCACTGGATTAACAATTTGTAAATTGCTCTTACTATCACAAAAGACTTGTTTGTTTGACTCATGATACTATAATCCATATACTGTTAGCTTCTTACATACCATATAGTTTTGAACATTTGGAAATGATTGTCAATGAATATAAAGAAAAGGAAAGGGTTTCTTTTAATAAAATATGGGATTAATAGAAATGCCAACATGATAAATAGTTAAGCCATAATTTAGAATGATTAATCTAATCTATCTAAAGGTACATGTTTAATATTGGAAACATCGTGATCCATCATCAGGAGAAAGAGTAAGAGAAAAGAGAAGTAGAAATGTAACTTGCAAACTTAGTGCTTTAAATAGGAGAGGTGCGCGGGAACCAAGGAATCAAAGGAGATAAAGGAAGCCAAAAAACAAACCCACCAAGATATCACACACAAAAGCTCTCAACGCCCTAGGATTAAGAGAAAGAGCAATGAAGCCAAGAGGGAAAAAAACTAGAGAGTTAAAAAGGCCAAGATAAAGGAAGATAAACAAAGAGAAGAAAAACTGAAGACAACATTAAAAAAGTCAAATAATGAATGCAATTGTATATTTGTAAAAATATATCCATATGTGAAACCAACAAAAACATATAAACAACCAAATATTATATATATATATATATATAATACTATAAGACTAAATATAATATATATAGACAAGTACATTATATATATATATATAATTTAACTCAATTTGTTTTTGAAAATCTATATAATAATCTAAATGTTATAATGAAGGTATGCTCACTAATGTGAAAGTAACTCGTAAAAAAATAGGGTTTTCTCTCGTTAAATTTTCAAAAGGTGACCTTTATCTGAGGAGGAAAATATAGGATGCTCCTTAATGTTATGGTAACATCCTATCCTACATGCAGGATTAGATTTAAAAAAAAAAGTTTCACCTAAATTACCACTATTACCAACCTTATGTTAGAGGGCCAATAATTCACATGTCTCTCCTTTTTTTATTGAAATAATGCATTTACATAGAAGAGCAATCAAAGACTACAAAAGGCAGAGGTAAACAACTGCATAAACATATACAGATTACATAGAAACATGATGCTAGAAAAGCACAACTACAACTGTTATACACAAGAAACCTATAACAACCAGAATAGATGTGCATGCCCATGACACCATAATTGATAAGACCTCAGACAACTGAGAAATGGAAATCTATTTACAATCTTCCAACAATAGCAGAGGAGTGCAGAAATTCCTGTGCAAAGAAAGTCATGCCACAATGACAGAGAACACAACTACCTTCCGACATGAGAGGCAAATGTGTACACATGCTGAACCAGTGTTACCCAACATAAACAAGGTTGCCACTCCTCCAAGGCTAGAGTAAAACACTTCTAAACAAACTGCAACTCAACACCAGAAGCCAAGGAAATTATATGTTGCTCAACAACAGAAACCCGTAACTGACATTATGCCACAATAAATTGTTTAATAAAAGGTTCTCTGACAATATAAGGTACAACTAAAGCAAACTAAAGACTTAACATAGAGACATGAAGCCAAACAACCTCTAAATTGCTCTAGATAGCATTAGACAATATCATAGCATGAAACCCCAGAAAAACTGGACAAACCAAGGAAATTACAGTGATTGAATTAACTTATCGAGTTTTGGATCCAGGTTCCTTTTTTTTTAAGATGCAGTAGTTGATGTTTGATAAGCTGAAATTGATCGCCCATAGTCACTTTTTTCTTCGAATCTCTCTAAAACTGTGAAAATAAAGAAATGGTCTAAAGGAATACATTAGAGTAAACCCTTAGCATACCAGCGTCCTGATGATAAATGGATTTAGAAAAAACTGCCATGCATCTAATTTTCCAAATATGAAAGAGAATAGCTTGTCTAACAGAATTAGCAATAAGATTATTAAGAAGGCCCACCCCCAAAAGAGCTTCTTTCCAATTCAACTGATGTTCAAAAATTGTAGGTAAATCTTTATAAATAGTCTTCCAAAGCCTTTTAACAACCAGACATTCCCATAAAATATGCTTCATACTCTCAGTCAAATTGCAAAAAGGACATTTAGGAGGTTGGATCAAAATACATTTCAATCTGTCAGCAATAGGCAATTTAAAATGCAAGATTTCCCAAGTCAAAACCTGTGCAGTCATATCAGTTTTAGAATTCCAAATCTGAGCAGATAGTTTTGTCCAATATTTCTCACTAAATCTGTAATTCCACTTAACATTCAAATGTTGGTTAAAAAATAACCATGGAAGAAGTTGACTGTAAACTTTCTTTAAGGGAAATGCAGTAAATTGGTAAGATAAGAACCATTGCCAATCCCTAAGAAAGTTAAAGGAAGCACTAGTACGTAGCTTCATGTAAGGTTCCAGAGGAATCAAGGATTGAACAAAAATGAGAAAATGTTCCCATTGATTATTTAACCCAAAACAAAGTTTAACAACTTGCCAAGGCTCCCAACTCAGCAAAGTAAAATCCCAAATATCACCAACCTAATGAATTCCTTAAATAAATAATATGATTGCTTGGGAAAGCTAACAGCAAGAGGCTGACCATGGTATTGAATTAGTTTATTCCACCATAAAGATGATGAACCAAAACTAAACCCATGTTGGAGAGATGTTCCTTTCCATTCAAGTAGATGGCAAACTTGTTGCCAGGCCTTCCAAATAGATTGAATAGGAGGTGAATCTTTGAAATTAAAGTGTGGAGCTGTGAGAATTTTATCCCATCAATTCACAAGCTTCCATTTACCTTTAATAGAGGTAGAATTAATTCTATGCCGAACCAACACTTTCCATGGTTCATCTCCTTGTATGGCCTAGATTATCTATTTGGTAGATAAACAAATACCTTGGGTCCTCAGATTAATCAGACCAAGGGTAAAAGCACAAAGTTGTGTCACACTTTCAGCTGACTTATAGCACAAGTGAATTTAAGTATTTCTAACTAAAAATTAATTTTGGTCAAACATATGATCTTGTAAGATTCATTCTAGCTAAATTAGATATGTCCACAACTTTTCCAACTAATATTGTTGGCTAAATGCATATGTAGCACCACTATGAGACCAATTTACCAAAAAAATAAATTATCTAAAATTTTTGAT
Source organism: Cunninghamia lanceolata (assembly GCA_027924645.1). Lineage (NCBI taxonomy): Eukaryota > Viridiplantae > Streptophyta > Pinopsida > Cupressales > Cupressaceae > Cunninghamia > Cunninghamia lanceolata. The sequence continues at coordinate 9,477,300 of BSBN01000937.1, read as the reverse complement.
ATTTCAATAACCTCTACTCGTGTAAATAACATTTTTAAAAAAATATAAAAATACCCTTTTCTAGATCTGTAAGTTTAGTTTTCAAATATATATATATATTTTAATAGTTTAATTATTATTTATATTTTCCTTTCTATTTTTACTAAAAGTAGGTTATCAACACAAAACATTAGGTCGATTAACATGTCAAGGAAAAATAGTAAAACTTATTAAAAAAATAAAAAAAAAATATGATGCACTAGATAAAAGAATCTATATCAAGATGATATAATTTTTTTTCTATTTTAGATAAATAGTTAATATGAAAGCTGACGTTGAATGGAAACAACTATGTTTTAATACACACATTTTATTATTTATTTAAAAATATATATTTATCAAATTGGAAAAAAATATATCGATGCACTAAAGTTTCAAGTTACAAATACACACAAATTGAAGAAAAAAAAAATTACTATACAAAGATTGACGTCTCATGTAACTTCATTTTTCAGCATTTTATCAGCAACTAAATTATAGTGTCAATTTATTAAAAACTATATTCAAATAATTTTTCAATTTTTTTTCAAAAAATACAAACATAAAATATACTAAAAAATAAATATTTTATTAGTTTACATCATTTCAAAATTCAAAACATATATGTCACTTTTTAGTGATTCAAGTTTAAAAATTGGATCAACGTTGGTCATTTCCTTTATAAAAGTGTGACACAACATTGTGCTTTTACCCTCAAGCCCTCCTTTATGTTTGGGTTGAATGCAATGTCTCCAAGAGGTGTATTTAAAACCAACATTCCCATCCCATTTAGACCACAAGAATTGGCGAATGATTTTGTTTAGATCTTCATAACCCTTGTTAGAGGGCATCCAACAAGAAGAATAGTAAACATGGGTGGCTATGAAAATTTTATTAACAACTAGGATTTTTCCTACTAGAGATAAAAACTTATTTCCCCAGTTAAATATTTTTGTCTTGAGTCTATCAATGAACCATCTCCACATGTCTATGAGTGAAACACCCAAACCAAAGGGAATCCTGAGGTATCTAGTAATTTCCCCATGCTTGATTTGTCTCCATTCTTTAGGAATCCATTGAGGAACATCACCTAATTGAGTCATTAAAAATTCAATTTTGTTATGAGCGAGCTAAGAACCTGAGACAACACAATATAGATCTAAAATTTCCATGGCATTGTTGATCTCTACCTTAGAATTCTGCAAGAACAACATGCTCCCATCAGCAAAATGTGAGTTAATGACAACCATGTTTTGAGGGATTAAAACTCTAGATATAAGCTTCAGCTGATTAGCTTTATGTAGCAAATACCCCAATGCATCTGCTATAAGAACATAAAGGAATGGTGATAGTGGGCATCTCTAATGAATATATCATTATAGAGGAAATGTGTCAGTCATAGACTAGTTGATCAAGATCTAAGCATTAGCATCCTTAAACAAAATTTGAATGTGAGATTGGATTTTAGGTCCAAAACCAAGCCACTGTAGCATTTTAAGGATAAAACTTCAATGAATTCTATCATAGGCCTTGCCAAAATCTAGCTTGATTAAAAAAGCATCTTGACTGGATTGTTGACCCCATTCAGTAGTTTCCCAGGCAAGAAAAATGTTGTCAAGAATTTATCTTCCTCCCAAAAAGCCTCTTTGTTTGGGCCTTACAATATCTTGAACCACGGGTTTGATTCAGATACCCAAGGCTTTAGCTATAATTTCATAAGAGGTATTGAGGAGGGTAATTGGTCTCCAACCTGATATGGTGTCTTTCCTTTTCACTTTAGGTAAGAGATTAATAATGCCCCTATTGATGATGGGACCCAAAGAACCTTGTTCAAAGGCTTCCAAATACAATGAATAAAAATCATCCTTGATATATGGCCACATAGCTTGATAGAACTCTACTAGTAGTCCATCTATACCTGGGCTCTTATAAGAAGCCATCGAGAACAAATCATGTTCGAGCTCTTCCAATGAAAGAAGCCGATATAAGAAGTGACTATAACCAAGATCAATTCTATTGGGGATATATTTTTCAACCATCTCCTCCAATATGTATTGAATATCATTCCATTGGCTATCTTTGAAAAAAGACTCATAGAATTTTTGAAATATCAAACTTCTCTTAGTGGGATTTGTATAAAGATCATCAAACTCATCCCTTATTGCACAAATTCTTTCTTTTTTATGTTTGTAGTTCAAAAAATTGAAAAAATATTTAGAGCCTTTGTTCCCTTCCTTTATCCAATGTAATCTAGCTCTAATCTTGGCCCCTTCCCCTTTATAATGATCAATTTGATGCATAAGTGTTTTTGTAGCAGCAAAAAATGTTTGCAAATTAATATTACTAGGATCCATATTTAGTTTTTTCCTAGCTTGCTCTAGATCACCTTGGAGCGATCTTTCTCTACATTTGCATTATTGAGCCATTTTTTCTCCCAAAACTGTGAAGAAAGGTAGTACACTAGTCAATTGTAGCACACTACCATTCTATCTTTGATTCACCTTCTTATGGTTTTGGGAAAGACATCCACATTCCCGCAAGGGTAGTCATACATTCCTGATTCTTAAGATGGTAAACATTGAGCTTGAAAGGAAGTGAAGAGTTAAAATTTGCTTGTGGATCAAAATAAATGGTGCAGAAAATAGGGTAATGGTCTGACAAAGTAGTAGTATAATCCACTTGAATACAAATACTGGAAGAGGCATTGACCAATGACAGATTAGGCGAGAGATAGAATCTGTCCAACCTACTAAGTTTCCTATCCTTACTTGATCTGTAGTTAGACCAAGTAAACCAATTACTAGCACAACTAGTAAATTTATCATGGATTGGATCAGCCACTCCTAAGGTATTTCGATAGTACAACCAGCCATTAAATTCATCATTGCTAAGTTTAAAAGGGCTAAGCAAGCTCTGATCAGAATGATGTTCCACCATATTGAAGTCACTGCCAATGACCCAGTTAGCAATAGGAAGGGATTTGGCCATCCAATGCCAAAGGTCAATTCGCTCTTTTGCATTGTTAGTGGCATAAATGGAGCAAAAATCAATTGGCAAGCCATTGATAATGGTGAGGGCCCAAACACAACTATGTGAAGGGTCCTCACCCTTATCAATGACGAACTGGGAAATCCATGGTGCCATACCAATAATGGCCCCTCCTTTTCCATCTCTATGAGATGTATGCAAAAAGAAAAGCTTATTTCCATACATTTGATAGAGATACTTCAAGTCTATTATTGCCAATTTTAACTTCTTGTAGAAATAAAATATCAGTATTCCACTTAACAATAGTCTTCTTCACTTTATATTTAAGATGAGGGAGAGTAAACCCCCTCACATTCCAAGACAAAATTTTAAAATTCATGGTGCAGATGGAATATCAAAAATGTCATCTTGTGGTAGCACACTAAAGCTGTTAGCTATCTTGACTTGTTGGTCATTGTTCAAACATTTAGCATAAATAAGAGAAGGAGATCTAGACCTCTGTCACGAAGAAGGTGGAGGGGAAATAGAGTCATGTGCATGATGGGTTGAGGACTTGGGGGAAAGGAAAGACGAGCCATCACATGTGTCGGGAGGGTTGTTAGGACAGGATTGGGACTTGGATGGTTCTTTCCTTTTTTTAACCATTCTCCAACCATTAGTCATAATAGCATCCTTATAGGGAGAAGACTGAACCTGAGGTACCTTCAAAGAAATGTGTGAAGCTATTTGCGATGAAGGGGAAGAATGGGATGGAGGGGCTAAAGGAGATGAAGAGGTAGTGATATGAGGGGAAGCATGGTTATAAGGAATATTTGTGTGTCGATTATTAGGGGTAGAATTCAAGGGAACTTGTCAAAGTCTATTTCTTTGAATAGGACAATTGTGAATCAAATGGCCTTCTTTGCGACAGCAAAATAAGGCATTAGGCTTGTTCAAATAAACTAGGGGTTGTTCCATTTCAAAGCTTGGACCAATTGACTTAACACTTTCAGGTAACGGGTTGTTCAAGTCCATTTCTACACACACTCTAGGATGCACTCTCAGGCTGGAAAATTTATTAGAACTCTATTTGCACCAAATGACTCTGTTCAACTGGGCCACAATATCTTTCAAGAATGGTCGAAAGGCAATGTTTAAGTATGGAAGTTCTATCCACATAGGGTATTGAGAACAATATGGATCTTCAAGATGGAAATCAAACCTCCATACCTGAAGGTAACAAATTTATCCACAGATCACCCAAGTGTCGTATTGGAGTACAACTTGAGCATGGTCTGTAGATTTAAACATGCATGAAACATATCCTTTCTTGAGTCCCCTTAAAACATCAATTTCCCAACCTCTATTCTCCTAGTTATATCGAGCCCATTTATAGAAATCAGCTTCAGAAGGAATACCTCTAAGAAAAAATACAATAATAGTTTGACTTTGGCATTCAGAGATCACATCCATTACATCATCTGGGAGCATAAACATTAAGGGTTTACCTATTTCATTAGTGTTTCTCTCCTCAGACATTATATGGTCATCATCTAATTTCTGGACTATTGTATTTTCTGCTTTACCACCGATGACAGTGTTCAAGTCTATTGAACCATTACTTTCACTATATGCACCTGGCGTTGCCTCCATATCACTATTCTCTCCCTTTTCCTTTTTAACCTCTTCTTGTGATGTCAAATCTACTTGTTTTTCATCTCCTACCTGCCTCACCGCCTCTTTTAACCTCATTTAATTTGCCTTGCAGTAGCACAAAAGGTCAAGTGCCTGGGTTTGCTGAGAATACTCTTCCAGAAGTTGCGCTCAAACATCTGCTCTTTTTCCTAATGTTAACCAGATAAATAACCTAAATAAATAAAAATCTAATCATAACAAAGCCAATAAGAAAATAAAAACAAGGTTAAAATAAATTTACTTACTTCACAAAGAACATTTAAATATCCAACGAAGCCACAAATTAAATGTAAAAGAGGTTAGGAGTCCGCTAGCTTTGGGTGGAAATTATCAAACCTAATGAGGGCGCATGTCCAATAACGCCCTAAACAATGTTTCATTTTGAATTATAATTATTTTATCCCAAAACAAGGAGAGGTTTATGGTGGTGGGCAGGGCAGAACAGTTCTACCAAATTCTCTTCTTTTTTTCTTTTCCTACATTTGTTTTCTGCTGCAACATGGCTAAAACAATTTGGTAAGCTTGGTCTTATATTCCTTTCCCTTTTTTTTTCTTATTATTTTTTTTCTTTTTCTCTGGGCTCAGAGTATTTGTTTGCATTCTAGGCCCCTTCATGAGGCGGTAACCAGATAGGGTTAGAGATCTTCTGTTAGATTTATATATTTTTATTTACCCTCTTCATTTATTGTAATGGGAACAAACACCCTTAGAGAAGTCCAAGTTATCTGTATTAAATATGGCATGCAGGTTAAGAATGGCTGTGGAGAGATTGGATCTTTTCCTTGTCATTTTGGCAAGGTCATTTTTGTTTCTTTCTTTTCTAGCATGAAAGAGGAATAAATTTACTAAGGGCTCATGTTAAAGTTCCTACCTTGCTGACCATATATCTTTAGGTGAATAGATGGCGTAGGAACACCCTAAAAGGGGGTCCGTCGGGCTCATGGGGTTGTGGCGTTTCTCAGAGGCTGCGCCCATGGGGTTTGGGATTTGAATCTACGTTCTTAGAAGGCTTCATATTTTTCCTAATAACCCCTCATTTCATGGTAAAACAAAAAATGTTTTCAAGAACATCTTGCATCTCAACTTACAATCACCTTGACTTCAATCTTGTGCCTTAGTGTTTGTTAAGACACCAACAATTTGTTTTTTGTGCTATCCAAACTTTTATAAAATTCCTCAACAAATTATCGATTAGCAGTGTTTGGTTTGCTCAATCATTTCCAAAATAAGAAATATGTAAAAAGAGTATGTTTAGAAAGAAAGATACACCTACATGTAGAATCAAAGATAGTGAATTCTTTTTTTGTTTAACTAGCAATTATCTTCTTCCTAGTGCCTTTCTAGAAAACAATACAACCTTGCTCATTTATTTATTTAAACATTTATTTACCTCATTTTGTTTCTATCTTATGGAAAGAAAGTAGAAAATTCAGAATTTGTAGTTTCCTAACTCCTATTATCTCAGAGTTTGATTTTTGGTGCTACAGGACATAAGAAGATGGGAAATCTCAAGACATAACTAAAACACACATCCCCAAAGGAGAACTAAATCTTCACTACATGTTTGAGACATCTTATATGCTAGGAGTCTTTTAAGAAACAAACTCTTCATATTATTTTATCTTGTAGGTCACAAGGAATCTTACAACTTTGAACAACAAGGATACTATCCATTACATAAATACAACAACAACATTAATATCTCTTTTTTTATAACTGGTAAACTGAGGAAGTATATGCACTGACAACTATACTCAGATTTAACATTTGCAGCTTTCTTAATTGTTACACAGAGGTAATTACCTTACTTATTTTATAATGCAACTAGTTACCCCAACACTTCCAAACCTTCCTTTCATAGTTGTATACAACAATGCTATTGATCAAAACAAGCATCTACTTTACATAAAAAAAGTTTACAATATAAATAATATAATAATTATCTTATAGAACAATAAACCTCTCTTAGATATTTGACATTATAATAGCTTAATTTCCAACTCATTCTATGACTCTGTGTTCTGGGTCAGCCCCATAATCCTATTTCTTTTTTTTCTTCACTTCAGCCTCTTGAGACCTGTAACATAGTCTAAGTCTTTGATACAACTACTGGGGGCTCACCTCCCAGCCTAGGGTAGTAGCTGCCCACCCTTGAGTTAGGGGAGATCACAAGGTGACCTAGGCAATTTACACTCACCCATTTACTGACCCACTGAATCAACATCCAAGAGACACAAGATAGCACAGTAAGCACTCACATGTTTTGTCACACAATCCACAAGAAGGATTTCTGAAGAAAACCCTCATAGAGGGGTAAAGAAATGACATCAGCCTATAGGAATAAATTTAGCCATTATGTTTTATAATTTCACTTCTCATGGTTACTCATACCCTTCAGTTTCACTTGTTGGACCGTACTCTTACCCATATCTTTAATTTTCTCAAAACATAATTAGGGTACTCTCACCCATAATAATATTCTTATAGGAAGCATCTTCTCTACCCCACACAAAGGTTGAAACAACAAAGAAATAATTTCAACTTAACCAACAACACTGTAATCTATCCACAACTTCCAACAGCGCTTAACACAGCATACCACAATGTACAACACACAAAAACACGGTTCCAATCCCTTATAAGGAGTTGTTCAATTTCATTTCATGATAGATTTATTTATTTATTCAACAATAACAATAAAAGACACAATATTACTCAATTTCCTCAAGCTAATTCACGTTAAATGGGTATAAGCCTACCTAGAATCCACAACTGAATTGGTGGGCTGATTTAGCTCCATAATATCTCCCTTTTCTCCTCTAGTTTCCCTTTTAGAGACTTTACTCTCTAAATTTTCTTTCCTTCCTATTCTATCTCTACAATTATCTTTCCTCTTCCTTTTTTTTATAGTGATCCACACTAAAGAACCCCAAAAACATTAAAAAGAAATAATAATATCCCCCTAGTTCCCAGCACTCCCCATATTATTTCTTCTTTCATCTCCTACTTCTACCTATTCCCATGAGGTACCATGTGTCCCATCATGTGGACAACATGTGTCTCTATCATGTTGCTCCACTTGGCCTTCCCCTTGTTCTACACATAGTCTCCCCCTTACAAAGCACTAAATTAAATAATTTCCATTTAATAATAATTTTCATTTAACTTTTGTCTTTTGTCACTTTTTGAATGCCCCAAGAAAAGTCAAAATTATAATTTTTTTGATTCATTAGGAGGTTAAGCTTCAGCCTAATTACTTTATCTTCCATTTTTTTTAATAAAAGGCTAGGAGAATTATTAAAACCCCTTAACACAAAGAATAACTATGAGATGGTCCACATCACAATTTTCACATTGACAACATCACAACTCACATTAACACATCCTGACTCACATTAACAACATCCTATTTCACATTAACAACATCACGATTTGTAACATCCTATTTCACATTAACAACTTCACAATTTGTATGAACAATATCACGATTTACATTGACAATAACACAATTCCACATTGACGTAAACACAACATAAACATAACCATACAATAGACATTTGTGTCTCTAATAGACTAGGTTGGCTTACTAGGGAACCACAATGGGTCTCCAAGTGTTTTCCCCATTTCCACTAGCTCAAAACTGTACACTTGTTTCCACATTGTTAGTTATGATAACTATAGCCGAAGAAAAGATAAAATTAACCATTAACTACTTCATATATATATATATTAATTCAATGTTTCTTGCAACATATAAGAATCTTTCATTCAGAAGCTAATCCAATTAATCTCAATGCACACGACAATGGAAATACTTTTAATATATAAATAATGAAATCATGATCACAATAATATGAAACAATAGATTTCATGAATTAGATGCAAAGCCATACCTCAATGATTGGCACGATCCTTGAGAAAGGTACATATGAATGCACACAATATAACCCAAGGAATTAGATAATACTACACCTCAATAAAGGACATAATCTACTAAAATGAGATACAAAACATAACCTAGAAAGCATTATAGAGGTCAAACAAAGATACAAGTGTATATATAAGTATGTATCAATCATGATCCAACCAAATTCAGATGTCTCGAACTAGTGTGTAAACCATAGCCATAGTCAGATAAGCATCATATCCAAACACACAATGTCTTATCGTAAAATAATAGTAACAAAAGATGAAATCACTTCCTACCATAACGGTGGTAATGAGGAGGGATCCTACATTGGTGGAGACACAAGGTCTTACATTCTCCCCCCTTACATAGACTTCCTCCTGGAAGTCCTTAAGAGAAGGAAACTACCCACTTGAACACAACAAAACTAGGATCAATAGGGTATTTACTTTACCACATCATATAACAAGAAGTAAAAGTCTAAACATCCATATTATCTCAAGTCACATCAATATAAGTTAACCACATACCTCATTTTGAATAGCTAAGCATGTCCTTATATCATTACTACCATCATGAATGATTGAATTTTATATCTAAAGAATAGAATCAAGTCACATATTATGTTTTAGTCAAAAATTTAACATATGATTCTCAACATCACTCAATGACTCACATACACAGAACTCAATCCCACATATAACACACCATCCAAATTTAGAGGATCCTTCACATCACATACCTCTCCTAGGTGAATCATAAGATGAAGACCATACTCATGTATTAAGATATATACTCACCATGAAGACATCACATGGCTCACACCACAAGGCTCAACAAGAAAGGGGTGTTATGAGGAGGACAGCACTAATATACCATTGAGCTATCCATAGTGCCATAGAGCCAATAACGAATGAATGAATAACCATGCAATGTAGTAGCCACTGTGCCAATATCCAATTTAGCATAACATCATATAATCTCACCACCAAAGGAAATAAATATCATCCATACCATAGTGTCAATAACCAATGAATAACCATGTCATGTAGAAGACATTGTGCCAAGTAGCAAATCATGAAGGATAGTCTCAGGGTCCTCTCTAGGAGCCCTCCATACATAACTCAGTATGAACAAGATTCCCTAGGCCATCTACTCTCCTATGCACCCTGTCAGTGATCCCTCTAAGATATGATAGTAAACAATAGTCACAACACTCCACACCTATTAGTAGTTGAAACATTAACGTGCCTCAAATGAGAAAATTAAATAAGTAAAGAAAACTTCATAAATTAAACCTCAATAAAGTAGAAGAAAACAAATATAATTAATCATAGAAGAAGTGGAGATCAAATAACAATCATTGCAATATCCCAAGTTTATCCAAGAACACATCCTTGAGGAAAAAGGACTAACTCAAACATAAAAATGGCCAAATAGCCCAACATAACAAAACAATGTTGGCTTGCAAGCAACATATTCAACACATAAATAAATATTCCAACAATCTCTTACAAATTTACACATTACGAACACCATGTGACCTTGCAACAAGGTCACCTTAAGGGGAGGAGGGGAATCATACCGTGGTATCAAACCATAAAAGATAATAGCATGCAATATCATGGTGGTCTCAAACCACAGAATAATATGGTGGTTCTCAAACCACAGTATAACATGGTGGTTCTCAAACTAAAAAATAATATGGTGGTTCTCAAATCATGTAGAGTAGGATTATAAATTGTTCAAACTCACTCAAACAACTATCCAGAAAAATCTTTAGCCATCAAACAATAGGCTTTCCTTCACAAACTACCCTTAATCCTTGTAGCCCTCCAAAATGACTTATTTTGGCATAACTTTCAAAAAATATCTTGAAAAAAAAAACAAAAAGGAAGTTTTAGATACCCTTTATGCCCTTTTACAACATATCCAATTTTAGGTGGGGTTGTTTTGGAACACTGAGGCCAAATCTTGACTGTCCTACTCTTGACTAAGTTTAAAGTGTAGTAAATAGGGTTTTTCGGCGATAATTTTCAAACCAAAACTAATCTTCAGGAATGAAAAATTGATTTAAATACCCATTTGACCCTTATTTAACATATCTTAAAATTAGGGTAGGTTATTTTGTATGGAACCCTTCAAATTTGGAATATTTTCCCTCAAATTAGGCCTACTAAGGTTTCAGACCTGTTTTAGTAAAACGAACATAACTTGCTCAAAACACAATGACATTGAGTGCAACAAAACAAAGTATAAAGTAGATTCAATTATCTTTCGAACCATACCATATTTAAGTTGTATAAATACTATACAGATCCATACGAAGCTCTAAAACAACTAAATAATGTTTAGAAAATGTAGAAAATAGAACACTTTTATTGATTATTGTGCAAAACTTCAACCACCACCACTTGTGTCGACCATTTCTAGGTTAATACAACATATTTCTATCTGTTCCTAACTAACTTTTGATCTTCCACTTTTTTGTTTCTTCATTTACAACATGTTACTCTTCACATTCCACAGTTTTGTAACTTTTGGCATTTTTTGACAACATTTTACAAAAATGATAACTTTTTGCAACTTGACTCACCAAAACTCCTAGTGACCTAACATGGACTCTAACACATCCAAAATGGTCTTAAATGACCTTATTACAATTATTTAACACCAAAAAACCCAAAAACCAAACTTGACCCCTAACAACCTATTTAACCAAAGTGCTCCTGCACCATACTCCTGAGGAAAAGAAATTTGAGTTCCACCTCAAATATGAATCTTCTTTCTTTTCTTTCAATTCCTTTGCATGAGCACACTATTTTCATTTTGTTGGATCTCAAATACATTTGTATTAACTGGTACACTTGTGCTTTTTGGTCTAATAACATGCTTCTTGAGCCAAGGCCAACTTGGTACGATGTAGCCATGTGATTTTTTTTGTTTTCTTGTTCTAGCTTGACCTTGGACTGCAATTATAAATTTACTTTTGATGTTATTCATTTTGTCTTCTTTACCTGCACATGAAACAAACATATTAAAGAAATCATATTCTTCTTTTTCATACTTCACTTCTTCATCCATCTCATGTTGTTTGTCACACATTCTTTTCTCTTCATTATTCTCTAAATTCTTTTGCTGCACCTCAACCATACTCAGCCATTCATTTTTATTTTTGAATTGTTCATCCATTCTTCCATTCTCCTTGACATCAACATTCTTAACCCTTAGTTCTTCTCCTAAGAACCATGCTATCTTCTTATCCTCCATAACTATCTTCTCTCTTTGGACTATCCTTGAGTCATTTAAAGCTACTTTTGATGTCTCTTCTTTTTCTTCTTCCTGAACATTACCCACTTCAACATCAATGTCACTATTACTTTCATAAGTTTGAGCAAATTCAAAAGAAAATTCTTCTATTTCTTGTTCAACTAAGTTTTCAAACAACATGTTTTCAAATTTTGTTACCTCAACCATTGCCTCATATGGATTTGCTTCATATTGTTGTACTTCTGTCTTCTCACTTATCAATAAGATTTCAATTTCTATGCACTCATCCTTCAAGGCTGTTAATACACATTTCATCCCATCTTTTTTGATAATATCATATGTGTTTTTTTTTATTATACTTCACTACCCTAATATAGTGCCACAACCTTCCAAACACAATATAACATACATCCAAATGCATAATATCAAAAACTATTTCATCCTTATAAGGGCCTATTTGAAACTCAACTTTGCATTGTTCACTTACATTTACCTAGGTACCTGTTTGAAGTCAACTCACTAAATAGGGTGTGGGTCATGGTATTCTTTCCAAACCAAATTTATCTACCATATACTTAGAAATAATATTATCCATACAGATATCTGAAATCACAACTTTACAACATTTAAATACCTTTAGATTTTCAGGTAGTCATGAATAAGTTTTCCTTTGCCATCTTTCTTACTTTTTTGTCTACCATTCTTCCTCCTATATCTTATTTGCCATTTCTTCTTCATTTAACCTCTCTTCCACTCTTAACAATCTATCTAGAAATGATGATGCCCTTGTTGAATCTTTCTTCTTATTAGGAGTCATCCCTAAACATCAAATCTATTAAACCACGTTATCCAAAATAGTCAAATCACTTCCCAAAATCTTTTAGCTCTGATACCAATTTGATGAAAAGAAGGCATATAAATTGTTCAAACTCACTCAAACAACAATCCACAAGAATCTTTAGCCATCAAACAATAGGCTTTCCTTCACAAACTACCCTTAATCCTTATAGCCCTCCAAAATGACTTATTTTCGCATAACTTTTGGAGAGATCTTGAAACAAAAACAGAAAGGAAGTTTTAGATACCCTTTATGCCCTTTGACAAAATATCCAATTTTCAGGTGGGGTTGTTTTGAAACACTGAGGCCAAATCTCGACTGTCCTACTCTTGATTAGGCTTAAAGTGGTGTAGAAAATAGTGTTTTTTGGCCATAATTTTCAAATCAAAACTGATCTCCATGAAAGAAAACTTGATTCAAATACCCATTTAGCCCTTATTTGACATATCTCAAAATCAGGGTAGGTTATTCTATACAGAAACCCTCAAATTTAGATTATTTTCCCTCAAATTAGGCCTACTAGGGTTTCAAACATGTTTTAGTAAAACAGAAATAACTTGCTCAAAACACAATTAAATTGAGTACAACAAAAAACAATAGAAAGTAGATTCAATTATCTTTCCAACCATACCATATGTAGGTCATACAAATATCGTATAAATCCATACCAAGATTTGAAACAACTAATTAATGTTCAGAAAATGTAGAAAATAAAGCACTTTTATTGATTATTGTGCAAAAATTCAACCACCACCACGTGTGTCACTCATTTCTAGGTTAATACAACATATTTATATCAGTTCCTAACTAATTTTTTAACTTCCACCTTTTTGTTTCTTCATTTACAACATGTGACTCTTCACATTCCATAGTTTTGCAACTTTTGATAACTTTTTGCAACTTGACTCACCAAAACTTCTAATGACCTAACATGGACTCTAACACATCCAAAATGGTCTCAAATGGCCTTATTACAAGTATTTAACACCAACAAATCTAAAATTCAAACTTGACCCCTAACAACCTATTTAACCAAAGTGCTCCTACACCATACTTCCTAGGAAAAAGAAATTTGATTTCCACCTCACATATGAATCTTCTTTCTTGTCTTCTAAATCCTTTGCATGAGTGCATTGTTTTCATTTTACTGGATCTCAAATACATCTATATCAATTGGTGCACTTTTGCTTTTTGGTCCAACAACATGCTTCTTGAGCCAAGGCCAACTTGGTACAATGTAGCTATGTGATTTTGTTTGTTTTCTTATTCTAGCTTGACCTTGGACTGCAATTATAAATTTACTTTTAATGTTAGATCCATTTTGTCTTCTTTACCTACACATGAAACAAACATATTAAAGAAATCATATTCTTCTTCTTCATACTTCACTTCTTGATCCACCTCATGTTGTTTGTCACACATTCTTTTCTCTTCGTTATTCTCTAAAATCTTTGGCTGCACCTCAACCATACTCAGCCATTCATTTTCATTTTTGAATTTCTCATCTATTCTTCCATTCTCCTTGACATCAACATTCTCAACCCTTAGTTCTTCTCCTGAGAACCATGCTATCTCCTTATCCTCCATAACTATCTTCTCTCTTTGGAATATCCTTGAGTCCTTTATAGCTTCTTTTGTTGTCTCTTCTTATTCCTCCTCAACATCACCCACTTGAGCATCAATATCACTATTACTTTCATAAGTTTAGGAAAATTCAAAAGAAAATTCTTCCATTTCTTGTTCAACTAAGTTTCAAACAATATGTTGTTTTCAAAATTTGTTACCTCAACCATTACCTCATATGGCTTTGCTTCATATTGTTGTACTTCTATCTTTTCACTTAACAATAAACTTTCAATTTCTATGCACCCATCCTTTAAGGCTGTTAATGCAAATTTTATCCCATCTTTGTCCATAATATCATATGTGTTGTTTTTTCTATTATACTTTTCTTCCCTACTATAATACCACAACTTTCCAAACACAATATGACATACGTCCAAATGCATAATATCACAAACTATTTCATCCTTATAAGGACCTATTTGAAACTCAATTTTGCATTGTTCACTTACGGTTACCTACGTACCTGTTTGAAGCTAAGTCATTGAATAGGGTGTGGGATGTGATATTCTTTCCAAACCCAATTTATCTACCATATACTCAGAAATAATATTATTGATGCAGATATCTGAAATAACAACTTTACAACATGTACCTTTGGATTTGCAAGTAGTCCTGAATAAGCTTTCCTTTGCCATCTTTCTTGCTTTCTTGGCTTCCATTTCTTCCTCTTGTATCTTCTTTTCCATTTCTTCCTCATGTAACCTCTCTTCCACTCTTAAAAATATATGTAGAAATGATGATGCCCTTGTTCCATCTTTCTTCTTATTAGGAGCCATCCTTAAACATCAAATCTATTAAACCACGTTATCCAAAATAGTCAAATCACTTCCCAAAATCTTCTAGCTCTGATACCAATTTGATGCAAAGAAGGGGTATAAATTGTTCAAACTCACTCAAACAAATATCCACAAGAATATTTAGCCATCAAACAATAGGCTTTCCTTCACAAACTACCCTTAATCCTTGTAGCCTTCCAAAATGACTTATTTTGGCATAACTTTCAGAAAAATAATGAAACAAAAATAGAAAGATAGTTTTAGATACCCTTTATTCCCTTTGAAAACATATCCAATTTTTAGGTGGGGTTGTTTTGGAACACTGAGGCCAAATCTTGACTGTCCTACTCTTGACTAGGCTTCAACTGGTGGAGCAAATAGGGTTTTTCGGCCATAATTTTCAAACCAGAATTGATTACTAAGAAACAAAACTTGATTCAAATTCCTATTTGGCCCTTATTTAACATATCTAAAAATTAGGGTAGGTTATTTTGTACAAAAACCCTCAAATTTGGACTATTTTCCCTCAAATTAGGCCTATTAGGGTTTCAGACCTGTTTTAGTAAAATGGACATAATTTGCTCAACACACAATGAAATTGAGTACAAGAAAAATTGTAGAAATTAGATTCAATTATCTTTCAAACCATACCACATGCAGGTCATACAAATGTCATATAGATCCGTACCAAGCTCTGAAACATGTAAATAATGTTCAGAAAATATAGAAAATAGAACACTTTTATTGATTATTGTGCAAAACTTCAACAACCACCACTTGTTTCAACCATTTCCAAGTTAATACAACATATTTCTATAAGTTCTTAACTAAATTTTCAACTTCCACCTTTTTGTTTCTTCATTTAGAACATGTGACTCTTCACATTCCATAGTTTTGCAACTTTTGGCATTTTTTGACAGCATTTTACAAAAATGACAACTTTTTGCAACTTGACTCACCAAAACTCCTAATGACCTAACATGGAATTTAACACATCAAAAATAGTCTTAAATGACCTTATTACAAATATTTAACACCAACAAACCCAAAATGTAAACTTGACCCCTAACAACTTATTTTACCAAAGTGCTCCTGCACCATCAAACCATAGTATAATATGGTGGTTCTCAAACCACAGAATAGCATGGTGGTTCTCAAACCACATGACAATCAATTAAGAATTTAAATTTTCATATTATGTTTGTCCCACACAATTAAGAATAGGTTGATTATATATTTGCATGAAGAATCCACATGAATAAGCACCTACCCCATGCAACCTAGAATCCCACCATCATACCAAGGTCCACTGACATATGCCATGAAGGAGTCATCTATAGGATCTGAAATCCATCTCAAAAGAGAAAACCCACAAGCCTGTATGGTTATCATGCACCATGTGTCTGAAATATCACACATGTAAAAACTTATTTGTATTTACCCTAAGTAGAGAACAATATACCTCATACTTATACAGATAGCCACATCAACAGTCACGACATCCCTATAGCAAACTTTTAAGCACTATTATTTGATTTCACACTATCTGTCATTTTATTGAGCTGCCATATGAATTACCATGTCGCACTTAACTTATTTCATGACTATCATCTCTTTGAACATCCTGATAACATCTAATGCATCAATGCCTAAAGTTACCAATCCCTTATATTCGCAACCACAGTTAGATCTCAAAATCAAATGCCATAACTCTATCTGTATCCAATGTAGTACTAGTATCTCATAACTGATAGTAGCTTCCCTAATATTGGAAATTTGAGATGACATCAATATGAACTACCAAGTGTCTATAACTAGAAATAAGTATATGCTCAGGGCACGTTAGGGTCCATCCTCTACCCATGGAACAATAGAAAGGAAAGGGTTTGCACCATGAACCAACCAACATGGCTCAATTGTGGGGGAAGAGAGGGACTATACTCCAAAGTGGTCATGAGGGAAAGCCTTAAACTAGGGGTGTCACTAAGACATCACATCATTTAAGAACATGAAGGGTGACTCACACATCTCCACAAACACACTTCAACATATATTTCTTTAACATTTCTCTGCTAGGTGAAAAAGGTTATTCACACACATGTACAAATATTACAAAGGGCATACCCTATATCATCACACAGTTGAGGTATGACTACAACATTTACTAGAATTTACACATTACATCTCATATCCTTAGTATACAAGTGTAACATTATAACTTCACAACATTGTCTAGGATAATTACTCAGGTGACCACTTGTCTTTCACAACATAGTACAAAACATAATTCTTTTTCTAGTTGTTATTTGTTGTTAAAATCAACTCTGCACATGCAATCTATAATGCAGTGGGTACTTGTTTGCAAAGAATTATTCAGTAGATCAAATTACAATGTTACTTAATCTAAGAGGCATAACAAAACTCTTTCAAGATGACTAATGTCTAATATAATCAACTTATATTAAAAATTCTACCCAAACCAGTACAAGGACACTCATTCTACCATACATTAATTAATAATTGAATGTTTATAAGTTTTCTATGGCATCAACTAGTCTAGTTAAAGCCTTCTTATGTTCATGAAAACAATTCATTCATGAAGATGTTAAATATATTAACAATGCTTATATAGCCAAGTATATAAGAGAAAAAAATATAAAATCCTGGTTGTATCTGTTTTACCATTTAGTAGTTAATCAAAATATGATTTCTATTTCTTTATCAATTTTCTAATCTATCACTATAAAATTTGAATGTCATAAGATTACCTAGTAAGTTTATCACATCAATAGTATTATCCTTTCTAGTCATTACACATCAATCTCCCTATGTAAATCGTAATAAGGTGACTAGCTATTTTCTAGTTATGAGTAAACAATGAAAGTAGGTCAACAACATATTCCCAAAGTTTCCAGTGTGGTAAACTTGGCTCTGATACTTATGTAACACCTCGACGAGATAAAACACAGTATTAACCCTAAATTTTGTTCTCTTAAT
Source organism: Cunninghamia lanceolata (assembly GCA_027924645.1). Taxonomy (NCBI): domain Eukaryota; kingdom Viridiplantae; phylum Streptophyta; class Pinopsida; order Cupressales; family Cupressaceae; genus Cunninghamia; species Cunninghamia lanceolata. The sequence continues at coordinate 9,459,206 of BSBN01000937.1, read as the reverse complement.
CTTTTGATTTAACACTAGATTTTTTCAACTTGGTCTTCTAATGTAACTTAATCTAATCAAATGATCATCTATTTTTCCTTAATGTGAGGTGTGAAATTTTAAATCAAATGTCTTAATAATAATAATAATAATAATAATGTATTTCCAAAAAGAAGAATTAAATACCTCTAAAGTCGTTAAGTCATAATAATCATACAATTCACCCAGCTAATTAGAAGGAAGTAACACTTGAAAAGTAAAATTAAATTATTCTAGATAAAATAACTCTTAGATAAATGAGATACTTCTCAAATACATAAAATTCATTGTAAAAAAAAATTACTTTTAAGTAAAATAAAATAATTCCTATTTAAATAAAGTGAAACAATTTGCTACACAAATACATTTTGATTTCTTACTAGAAAGCATACAACAATTTGTAAATTATTCTTAAGTGAAATAAAATAATACTTAGATAATAAAAATAAAACAATTTACTGCACAAAAGTATTTGTATTTCTCACTAGAATAACAATTTGTAAATTGCTCTTACTATCACAAAAGACTTGTTTGTTTGACTCATGATACTATAATCAATATACAGTTAGCTTCTTACATACCATACATTTTTGAACATTTGGAAATGATTGTCAATGAATATAAAGAAAAGGAAAGGGTTTCTTTTAATAAAATACGGGCTTAATAAAAATACCAACATGACAAATAGTTAAGCCATAATTTAGAATGATTAATCTAATCTATCTAAAGGTACATGTTTAATATTGCCAACATCTCAATAGACAAGTACATTAAAATTATTTAGTTGATATATATATAAACTTAATTTGTTGTTGAAAAGCTATATAATAATCTAAATGTTATAATGAAGGTATGCTCACTAATGTGAAAGTAACTCGTAAAAAAAGTAGGGTTTTCTCTTGTTAAATTTTCAAAAGGTGACCTTTATCTGAGGAAAATATAGGATGCTCTCTAATATTATGGTAACATCCTACATGCAAAAATAGATTAAAAAAAAAAGTTTCACCTAAATTACCACTATTAATAACCTTATGTTAGAGGGCCAATAATTTACATGTCTCTCCTTAATGTTACCCAGATAAATAACCTAAATAAATATGAATCTAATCGTAACAAAGCCGATAAGGAAATAAAAATAAGGGTACAGTAAATTTACTTCACAAAGAACATTTAAATAAGGGTGCAAGTGTATTTTTAAGCTAAAATTAGGGTTTGGAACATTTAGAAACTAATATATTCATCTCCTAAAAAAATTGCATAAAAAATTGCTTCCAATGAAGCCACAAATTAAATCTAAAAGAGGTTACAAGTTTACTGGTTTTAGATAGAAATTATGATGAAGGAATTGCACACAGAAAATAGAATGATATTTTATTAATATGGAAAAAACATTACATTATAGAAGCTCAAATACAATCAGAGGATGAATCCCCTACAGGTTGCAACACATTACAGCTCCCCCTCTCAAGACTCTGGAATCTTTAGCCTTCTATAACCCCCAAATCAACTAGGGTTTCTATTTTATGGCCTTTTCTTGACTCTACACGTTCCCCCTTAACTCTCCCCACAAGGGTTCCCAAAAATGGTCCTATATAGGACCTTTTTGGTGGTCACCAGCTTAATTTTGAAATTTATATCTCCCTCCAAAAATAGGTCAACTTCGCAGGGCCATAACTTTCGATCCGACCGTTAGATTTTCAATTATAATAACTTTTCAAAAAGCTCTCAAAAAGACGGTTGTGCACAAGCAATACCTAAAGGTAGACTGCTTGGGTTTCCCACCAAATTTTAGGCCTATCTGGAGCCTCTATTTCTCTCTAACTTGACCTCCTTCCACCAAATACTCTCTCTAACTAGACCTCCTTCCACCAAATACTAGCATGGCCCTTCAACATTGTCTTCTATTCAGCTTCTCTTCTACCTTCTGGGAAAACTGGTATGCATCTTCTATGGTGGTCATTCTGACCACACTCAACTCCTCTTGAATAGTTGGCCTCAACCCATTAATGTAACATGCTACCTTCTCCTTGTTGGCCTCTCCATGGCCTGTCGTGATATTGATCTTATAAAAATCTTCTGTATACTCCCTAACAGACTTGTTACCTTGCTTCAATCCTTCAAGCTTCTTCAGTAACTCCATCTCATAGTCCACAGGAATAAATTGCTTCTTCAATTTCTCCACCATCCGATCCCATCTGATAATCTTTGCTTTTCCTCTTCTATTTCTCTCTAACTGGACCTCCTTCCACCAAATACTAGCATGGCCTTTCAACTTTGTCTTTTCAAACTTGATCTGTTTTGGGTCTTCCACATCTTCATACTTGAAATACTGCTCCATATCATTGATCCAATCAATAAGTTGTTCCAGATTCAAATCTCTAGAATAGGTAGAAACTTTAATCCTGGGCCTCTTTTCAATCTTTGAAATGGCCCTCAAAAACCTAACTTCTGCAGGATCTCCCGCAACTTCTTGTTCTCCTCAGATAGCTCTTCTTCAGCTTCATCTTCGCTTTCCTGTCTCCTTCTCGGCTCGAACCCTCTTCACAACTCCTCTTGCAATGCATCGACTTGTTTTTGTAGGGTTGTAAAACCCTCTTCCATCAAAGCATTCCTCCCACCACAATTTCTTCATGGAGGCATCTTGATCTCTGCAGCAAACCCACAACCTTAGGTCCTGGTACAAATTGCCTCATAGTCGGCAATCCGTCTACACACTCAAGAACCCTTACTTTGATACCACTTGATGAAGGGGGTAAATCGTGAAACACACAATAACATAAATTGCACACAGAAAATAGAATGATATTTTATTAATATGGGCAAAACATTACATTAAAGAAGCTCAAATACAATCGGAGGATGAATCACCTATACGCTGCAACACATTACAGCTCCCTCTCTCAAGACTTTGGAATCTTCAGCCTTCTGTAACCTCCAAATCAACTCGAGTTTCTATTTTTCTACCTTTTCTTGACTCCACACCTTCCCCCTTAACTCTCCCCGCCAAGGGTTCCCAAAAATGGTCATATATAGCCCCTTTTTGGCGGCCACCAACTTAATTTTGAAATTTGCATCTCCCTCCAAAAATAGGTCAACTTTGCGGGGCCATAACTTTCGATCCGACCATTGGTTTTTCAATTATAATACATTTTTAGAAAGCTCCGGAAAAGATGGTTGTACACAAGCAATACCTAAAGGCAAACTACTTAGGTTTCCTGCCAAATTTCGGGCCCATCCGAAGCCTCTAAATGCCTCAAATTTGACTTTGAATATTTCAATAGGATTTTTGGAATTTTAGATTTTAATATCTCACAAATGACAAATGATATTGAAGTGATTTCTTGACCATTAGCTTCAATTCACCATTCTAGAGGTCCGTGTAAGATTTTGTATCCAACCGTGCACAAATGCAAACTTAGTAAAAATAGTAACCTTGCCAAATTTAGCCCTTATTGAAAAGAAACAACATTTTTTTTTGGTTGATGCAAGATTGCTCTTACACCCTGGATGCTCCTACATCAAACACCAAGGGTAATTTGAAAAGTGACCCTGTCACTTCTCATGAGTTAGAGGGAAACCAAAATGGTTGACCTCAGTCTCAGATAACCATGATGAATCTTCAACAGGCCTTTCTTTCCATTTCACCAAGTATTCTGTATACTACCTATTTGTTGTACTCTTACCAACATGGCTATCCAAAATGCCCTCTATCTACTCCTTCTCTGAAGTAGATGCTGGAATGTCCCACTATGTTCCTTTATCAAGTCCATCATCATGATACTCTATCAAATCTGAAATGTTGAACACTGGTGAATATTGATGTCATCAGGCAACTCTACCTCAAATGCATTTTGTAAATCATGCTTCTTTAGGATTCTAGAGGGTCCAAATTTCCTCATCTTTAGCTTATTATATGTACCATATGGAAATCTTTCTTTTCTCAAGTGAACCATGACTTCATCACCCTCTTGAAACTCTTTATGTCTCCTCTTCTGATCTACCTTAGCCTTATACTGAGAATTCATCTTATGGATATGCTTTGTTACCTCTTCATGCAAATTCTTTGTGTGCTCAGCAAAATTTTCAACTTCAACACTACTCTTCTCCCCCTTATCCATCCTCCTCAATTTGGAGGTAGTTCTTGGGCTACTCCCATACACAACCTAGAATGGAGATTTACCTATGCTCCTATTGATAGAATTGTTGTAAGAAAATTTTGCCTATGGTAAAATTAAATCCCATCCCTTGGGCTTATCTCCTACTAAGCATCGTAGCAGGTTACCCAAACTCCTATTCACCACTTCTGTCAGTCCATCAATCTATGGATGGTGTGTAGAACTAAACTTCAAATCAGTCTTCAACTTCTTCCACAATGTCCTCTAGAAATAACCAACAAACTTGGTATCTCAATATGAAACTATGCCCTTTGGTAGGCAGTGTAATCTCACCACCTCCCTAAAAAATAACTCTGCAATATGGACAACATCATTAGTCTTCTTGCAAGGAATAAAATGGGCCATCTTTGAGAATATGTTCACCACCACAAAAATGGAATCATGTCCTCTCTGTGTCCTTGGTAAACCAAGAACAAAATCCATACTAATATCATCCCATGGCTTCTTTGGTATAGGTAATGGCTGATATAGCCTTGTATTCTGACTTGTTCCTTTTGCCATCTGACACACTCTACAACTCTGCACAAATTTCCTCACATCCTACTACAATTGTGGCTAGTAATAATGTTCACCAACAATAGCAATAGTCTTATCTCGACCAAAGTGTCCAGCTAGTCCTCCACTATGCTTCTCCTTAATTAGGTTGTCTCTCATGGAAATCCTCATAATGCACAACTGCTTCCTCTAAACAACATTCTATCTTGGACTATGTAATCCAACCATTTTGTCCTGTCCAAAGTAATAGGTTCCAAACAAGTTTTCCAAGCCTCTACAAAATCTGGATCTTTAGGATACAAACTTTTGATCTCATCGAACCCAACAACCTCTATCTTCATTTCTATCAACAAATTTTGCCTTCTGCTCAAAGCATCTGCAACTCTATTGGACTTCCCACTCATGTGCTTCAAACAAAAGTATAACTCTGTAGAAACTCAACCCATTTTAAGTGCCTTTGATTTAACTTTCCTTGACTATTAAGATATTGTAAAACATGATGATCAGTATATAAAACAAACTATTTTGGAAACAAATAATGTCCCATTTGTTCAAAGCCTAAACTATTGTATAAAACTCCTGATCATAAACATGTAAGGAAGTTAAAGTAGTGGAAACAACTTCCTATGCCAATCTTGAGGAGAGACAATATGCAAAACTTTAAATCTGATCTAACAGCTATAAAAAATTTAGAAGCACATTCAAAACATGAAATAAACAATAAAACACAGAACACCAAATATATGTGGGGAAAACCCTTTCGCGTGAAAAACCCCACACTCCAAAAGCCTGCTCAATGTATTTCAAATCCAATAACAAGATTACATACACTTGCAGAGCAAGTTTATTATAGGAATATCACCAGTAAACAACTCTAGAAGAATTCTGGTAGCATTCCGACAGCATAACAATACCTGCAAACTCACTATATAAACTACTCCTCAAGCCTCCAATTTATAGACTTCTGGCTATACAAGAAACCATCTCTGGTTGTACAAAACCATGTGCGAAGCTTCTCAGCCAAGATACCAGTCCCAAAATAAGCTCTCACGTACAAAATGAAATCCGCTATTTTTGACCCTTACAAATGTCATAGAATCTATCATAATATACCTAAAAATAGGCCTAACATAATGTACCACCATGTGGGCATCTTTTGACACCTAAAAAACTAATTTTTAAAGCACCGACAATTTGTAACAGCTATAGGAAAATATTAAATAAAAATCACTATAACAGGAAATGTGCAACAAGGTTGAGATACCTCATTTCCCAACATTCTCCCACTTGTTGAATACCTTGCAAGGGCTAGAGGAATAACATCATCATGGATCAACTGCTAGGGGCCAAAAGGCCCATAGACTCAGAACACCACCTAAATTTTGTTGTGCTCACGGGCTTAGTTAATGCATCCACAACATTCGGCATAGTATCTACCTTTTCCAGCTTCACCCTGCCATCCTCGACCATATCTCTCACGAAGTGATACTAAACATCAATGTGTTTGGTCTTGGCATGAAAAGTCAGGTTCTTTGCAAGGCAGATTGCACTCTGACTATCACAATAAACTATAATTGCATCCTATTTCAATTCAATATATGAACACAAATGCATCAGCCAAATGGTTTTTTTACAGGCATGAGTAGCTACCATGTACTCTACCTCAGTAGTGGACAAAGTGACCACAGCCTGTCGCTTGCTCATCCAACTAATTGCACCACCATTAAGAGTAAACACATATGCACTAGTGGATCTTCTGCTATCGACATCACCAGCCCAGTCTGAATCCACAAAACCACGAATACTCAGGGAATGCTGATCTCTTGTACCATAAAAAAAAATAGAGTACTCTGATGTACCCCACAAATATCTAAAGACCCTCTTAACTACATCCCAATGCACTCTTCTAGGATTAGACATATAATGAGAAAGAACTCCCACTACTTGGGCAATGTCTAGTCTTGTACAGACCATAGCATAGATTAAGCTTCCAACTGCACTTTGGTAAGGCACTCTGCTCATGTCTTCCATCTCCAATGGGGATGTAGGACATTGTGAAATAGAGAGCTTCATTCCCAATGTAACATGAACACAAAGTGGTTTACAATCTTGCATGTTAAACCTCTACAAAATTGAACAAACATACTTACTCTGGCCAAGCCATAACTTTCTATTCTCACGATCTCTTTTGATCTTCATTCCAAGTATGTGTTTTTCTACACCAAGATCTTTCATTTCAAATTTCATAGAGAGCTTAGATTTCAATTCTGCAATCAAACCTTTGCCTTCCCCAATAAACAACATGCCATCAACATATAAAGCAATTACCAGGAAATGATCACCATCAGATTTAAAATATACACAGTGATCAGATTTAGATCGGACAAATCCAAAACTCAACACATAAGTATCAAATTTCCGGTACCACATCCTAGGACTTTGTTTAAGGCCATACAGAGATTTCTTTAACTTACAAACCAACTTTCTTTTACCTTTTACCACATAGTGCTCTGGTTGTGTCATATAGATTTCTTCCTCCAAATCACCATGAAGGAAAGCAGTTTTCACATCCATTTGTTCAACCTCTAGGTCATAAGTTGCTGTAATAGATAATAAAAATTGAATGGATGTTATTTTAGCAACAAGAGAAAAGATCTCACCGTAATCAATACCCTCAACCTACGAGTATCCCTTTGCAACCAAACGTGCCTTATACTTTTCAATATTTCCATCTGAACCAATCTTTTTCTTGAACACCCATTTACATCCAAGAGGTTTGCATCCTTCAGGCAAAGGCACAAGGTCCCATGTATCATTTCTTTCAAGGGCTGTCATCTCTTCATCCATAGCAATTTTCTAGGACTCTGCATCATTCATACCCAAAGCCTCTTGCACAGATCTCGGTTCATCAATGTTAGTATTCAAAACAAATATACACTTCCAATCATTAGGTGAATACCCATACCTTTCAGGTGGTTGCCTATGCTTTGTAGACCTTTGAACAAGCTAAGGTGGAGGTTCTTCCACTTCTTCCTCCTCTTCACCCTCTTCTGAAGATTCAGAGCTTGATGAGCTCTCCTCAACTTCTTGTCTATCTTAGGGTCTCAATTCAACATTCTTAGGCATAGAAGGAAGTTGAATCACATCCTTTTTCTATTCTGGCTTAAAAGTAACAGGAGAAGATTTAGTCTCTAAAAAAAACACTTCTAGAATAAATTACCTTATGTGCAACAGGATCCCAAAACTTGTATCCTTTCACACCATAACCGTAGCTGATGAAGATACATTTGACAGCTTTAGAATCCAACTTTGTTCTCTTCTCGTTAGGCACGTGTGCATATGCCACACAACCAAAAAATCTCAGATGTCTAAGTGAAGGTTTTTTCCCAGACCACGCCTCCATTGGTGTTTTATCAACAAGCACTGATGTAGGAGATCTATTTATCAAATAACAAGTAGTGGCAATAGCTTCAGCCTGAAACTTTTGTTCTAGACTGGCTCCACTTAACATGCTCCTAGCCTTCTCCATCAACATTTTATTCATTCTTTCACCAACTCCATTTTGCTGAGGAGAATATGGAGTTGTTTTCTATCTTTTCATCCCGCAATCTATACAGAATCTGTCAAAATCTGCAGAACAGTACTCACCACCATTGTCAGTCCTTAAACATTTAATTTTCTTTCCAGTCTGAGTTTCTACCATAGCCTTGAACTCCTTAAAATGACTGAAAACTTTAGATTTACTCTTTAAAAAATATACCCATGTTCTACTGAAATCATCAATGAAAGTAACATAATAAACTGATTTACCAATAGAAGCAACATCAACAGGACCAAATACATCTGAATGGATTAGATCCAAAATACATGAAGACTTATGAGAAGATGAGTAAAACTGAATGTAGTTCTATTTGCCATAAATATAGTGTTCATAGAAATCAAACTCTAGACTGCAATCATTCAAACCTTCAACAAGGTTCTTATTTTTCAGGGCTTTCAAACCCTTCTCTCCAATGTGGCCAAGTCTCTGGTACCATAACATGGTCTTCTTTGCAGGCAACTTTGATTCGGTAGACAGAGCACCCTTGGGTACCTAGAAGCCATGACCATCTGTAGAAGAGGAAACCATCTCTTTTTTCAGTGAAGTAGTTTCTAGCTTGATTTTATCAGAAGTGCTATTGCACTCAACCATGCATGCATCGAGCTGGTACAATGTACCCAATCTACTTCCTCTTCCTATCACCATAGCACCTCTTGCCATTTTCACACCTGCTTCAGAAAATTGTACATGCACACCCGCATCTATTAGCTTGCTAACAGATAATAAATTTCTTGCTAGTCCTAGGATATGCAAGACACCATCAAATCTTCTAACTCTACCATCAAAAAATTTCACATGAATACTACCATGGCCAACAATGTCAAGGAAAGAATTATCACCCAAATACGCCTTACCACCATTATAGTTTTCATACATGCTAAACTAGTTTCTGTTAGGAGTCATGTGGAAAGATGCACCTGAGTCTATCAACCATGCATTATCACCTACACGAGTGGCCAAGGCTATAATAAAGGCGTCTCCATCTTCTTTCTTAGACTCAGAATTAGAATCTTGCTTCTTCTTCTTCTTCTTCTTCTTTTTCTTCTCTTCTTTACATTCCTTTCGGAAGTGTCCAGATTTGCCACAGTTCCAACATATTTCCTTGGACTTACCAGGAGATTTTGATCTCCCCTTATTCTTGGACTTAGAACGGCCACGCTGCTTCTCATCTTTGCCTCATTCTTTTGGTCTTCCTCGAACACTCAATGCCTCTTTGGCATTTAGGGAGGCCTTCCTTCTCATCTCTTCAAAGAGTAGAGAACCAACAACATCCTCCATCTTCAGAGTGCCTGAAGTGCTCCCAATGGCCATGACTAGGCTGTCCCATGAGTCTGGCAGTGAACACATCAAAGTTTGGCACCTTTCTTCTTCATCCATTCTCACCCCAACTGAGTTCAACTGAGTCACCAACATATTGAATGTTTCCAGATGCTCATAAATTTGTCCACCATCTTTTGTTCTCAAGGAATACAACTTCTTCCTCAAGAAAATTTTATTTACTAAAGATTTAGCTTGGTATATCTTAGCCAACTTCTTCCAAAACTTCTTTGAAGTGGTTTCTTCATGGACATTTATCAAAATCAAGTCTGCAAGTCACAGTGTTATGAGATCTTTAGCTTTTCTATCCATTACATCATATTTTGTAGCCAAAGCTAGATCCGTAGGCCTCTGGACATTTTCATCCACCGCATCCCGTAGATCCCGATCAATCAACAGATCTTCCATCTTCAACTTCTACATTTCAAAGCTTGTGCCAGAAAATTTTTCAACCTCCATTCTCTTAGATGTGCTCGCCATCTAAAAAGCTTGCAACAAGATCACAAAGTATTCTCTGCAAAAGTTCCCACTCAAACCTTGATTAGCACAAAAAACCCAACAACCCACAACTGAAACCAAAGGTGATCAGACTCTGATACCACTTGTAAGGAAGCTAAAGTAGCGGAAACAACTTCCTATGCCAATATTGAGGAGAGACAATATGCAAAACTTTAAATCTGATCTAATAGCTATAAAAAATTTAGTAGCACATTCAAAACATGAAATAAACAATAAAACACAGAACACCAGATATACTTGGGGAAAACCCTTTTGGGTGAAAAACCCCACACTCCAAAAGCCTACTCAATGTATTTCAAATCCAATAACAAGATTACATACACTTGCAGAGAAAGTTTATTATAGGAGTATCATCAGTAAATAACTCTAGAAGAATTCTAGTAGCATTTTGACAGCATAACAATACCTGTAAACTCACTATATAAACTACTCCTCAAACCTCCAATTTATAGACTTCTGGCTATACAAGAAACCATATGTGGTTTTACAAAATCATGTGTGAAGCTTCTCAACCAAGATCCCAGTCCCAAAATAAGCTCTCACGTCTAAAATGAAATCCCCTATTTTTGACCCTTACAGATGTCATAGAATCTGTCATAATATGCCTAAAAATAGGCCTAACATAATGTACCACCATGTGGGCATCTTTTGACACCTAAAAAACCAATTTTCAAAGCACCGACAATGTGTAACAACTATAGGAAAATATTAAATAAAAATCACTATAATAGGAAATGTGCAGCAAGGTTGAGACACCTCATTTCCCAACAAAATAGAATACTTTTTCTTGGCATCATTAATCTTCTCACTAAAATAGGCAATGGGCTTACCTTCTTGACTTAGAACAGCTCCTATACCACTACCACTAGCATCAGAATCTACCTAAAATACCTTATTGAAATGTGGAAGTGCCAAAACAAGTTGTTCTATGACTTTCTATTTCAATGTATCAAAGCTCTTGTCTGCTCCTTTAGTCCATCTAAACTCTTTTCTATCCCCTCTCATTGTCTCAGTTAGGGGTGCACAAATGCTACTAAAATTCTTGATAAAATTTCTATAAAAACTTGCCAAACCATGAAAAGATCTTACCTCGGAAGCACTCCTTAGCATAGGCCATTCAATGATAGCCCTCACCTTCTCTAGGTCCATCTTAAGACCTTCCTCTAAGACAACAAATCCCAGGAATACATTTCTTCAGATTGATCAACAAGTTCTCCTCCCTCAGCTTCTCAAAAACTCTTCTGGTATGCATCATATGCTCATCCCAAGTCTTATTGAAAATCAAAATATCATCTAAATAAACAATAACAAAGCTTCCCAAAAATTCTTTCAATACCTCGTTCATGAGTCGTATGAATGTGCTAGGTGCATTGGTTGGCCAAATGGCATGAGTAACTACTCATACAAACCCTTTGATGTAGAGCAACATGGTAGAAGCTCACAAACACGGTGAAAACCTCTTAAAACCCACAGAATAGCCATTATAGTGTATATCGGCAAGGTAACCTAAATGTATCACCGAGCTATACATTAACTTTACCATCGGCAACACATCCTCCCGTCGGCATCAATTTTATTTCCTCTGCCGATCACTATCCTCTTGCTGATGGAGAATCGACTCTTCACCTATCGGCGAGACCTCCACTATCGGTCGAGTGTTCAACAGTCACCCCGATGGACTCACTCATCGTTGTGACTTATATCTATTGGCACAACTTTATTCTCCTTCGCCGATACACCTCCTTACGTCGATAACCCTTCTCTGCACACACATTTCTTAATCATCGGTGGGACACCATAACATCGGCAGACTTCATACTTGTTATCCCGATGTCATCACTCTTGTCAATGACCTTCACTACGCATATACATTAATGAACTTGCTATAGCTGGTTCCTTTTACTACTTCTGTCAGTCATTCTTTGCATCACACGAATGTACATTACTAACTGAAATATTTCGACATTCAACTATAGGATACACACGAAATACCTTCGACATACAAATGCAAGATATACATAAAATGTCTTAACATAAACCTTGTATCGGCAATCTCTTTTGCACTACACAGAAATCAAAAAATCCTACTGAATAGAAAGAAATCTAACATCACGGAGGTCATTCCACTAATTTCAAAGAAATCCACCAGTGGAATGACCCTGAACTATATCCACTGCGGTTGCACGAGAACACAAGCTTCTTTTTATTCCTTCATAGAATAGAATTACAATCTTTCTGATCTATCTATCTCATCTATGCCTGCATGCCCCAATCAATTTGAGCTGCTCTATTTAAGTACATAACAGCAGTAGTACAGACTTGTCTCCAAACAGCTGGGAGATGTAACCGCCTAACCAACTCAATAGCTATCTAACCAACTAATAGACTTTCTAGCAAACTCTTACCAAACTCTCTAAAAATAGCATGTCTCGGTCAATACAAACCTTACTACATTTAATGTCCATTTAGGACTTCATTGAAAACCTAACAACAAACCCTAAGACAGCTAATGCCTCATGAAGGTTCCTGTAGCTTGGGTGCTTCTGCACCATACTCCCCAAGTTGAAAAAAACTCTTGTCCCAAGAGTTTTGTGGTCTGTTGCAAACAACTTCATTTTGTCTTCAATTGTGACTTGGTGACTTCACTATTTCCTCTTTTATCTTCCAACTGTGACTCCTATCAATGGAGTTTGACTGACTTTATCTGCAATCTTCTCCGCTTCAATCTTTGAATCTTCAGACAAATAGGGATGGTGACCAACCAACCAACAAATCAAACTATCAACTTTAGAGCTTCTTCAGGCTCCTTCTACTGCTATCAGTGGAGTACTCTTCAGGCTACAACATCAAGTCCTTCTTCAGTCAGGTATCCATCTCTCACTACTTTACCAACTCACCAAACCATTCATCTCACCCAACAGTAGATTCTAGTGATGCACCTACCACTCTCTCCTTAGTGGTTTCTCTCTGCACCCTTATCAAGCCTAATCTCCATTGGAGAATGGTCATGACAAACCTCATCTTCATCTGCCCACACACACAACCTCAGAAAACATCCTTCTACAGCTAGATGGACCAAGCACCTGCAACCAAACAACCTACCAAATAAAATAATGGTCACCAACACAATTCTTCAACTTTCATTCTTCATCTCTTCACCTGCCTTCTCAATGATAAGAAACAAATACACAACACCCAAATCTTTCGCTAGCTCTGATACCAATCTGATGCAGAGCAACACGGTAGAAGCTCACAAACACGGTGAAAACCTCTTAAAACCCACAGAATAGCCATTATAGTGTATATTGGCAAGATAACCTAAATGTCTCACCAAACTATACATTAACTTTACCATCGGCAACACATCCTCCCATCGGCATCACCTTTATTTCCTCTGCCGATCGCTATCCTCTTGCCGATGGAGAATCGACTCTTTGCCTATCGGCGGGACCTCCACTATCGGTCGAGTGTTCAACAGTCACCCCGATCTACTACTCTCCTCGATGGACTCACTCGTCACTGTGACTTATATCTATCGGCACAACTTTATTCTCCTTCGCCGATACACCTCCTTACGCTGATAACCCTTCTCTGCACACACATTGCTTAATCATCGGTGGGACACCATAACATTGGCAGACTTCATATTTGTTATCCCGATGTCATCAGTCTTGCCGATGAGCTTCACTACGCATATACATTAATGAACTTGCTATAGCCGATTCCTTTTACCTCTTCTTTCAGTCATTCTTTGCATCACACAAATGTATATTACTAACTAAAATCTTTCGACATTCAATTGCACAATACACATGAAATACCTTTGACATACAAATGCGAGATATACATAAAATGTCTTAACATAAATCTTGTACCGACAATCTCTTTTGCACTACACAGAAATCACAAAATCCTACTAAACAGAAAGAAATCTAACATCACGGAGGTCATTCCACTAATTTCAAAGAAATCCACCAAAGGAATGACCCCGAACGATATCCACTGCGGTTGCACGAGAACACAAGCTTCTTTTTATTCCTTCATAGAATAGAATTACAATCTTTCTGATCTATCTATCTCATCTATGCCTGCATGCTCGAATCAATCTGAGCTACTCTATTTAACTACATAACAGTGGTAGTACATACTTGTCTCCAAATGGCTGGGAGATGTAACCACCTAACCAACACAACAGTTGTCTAACCAACTAACAGACTTTCTAACAAACTCTTACCAGACTATCTAAAAATAGCATGTCTCGGTCAATACAGACCTTATTACATTTAATGTTCGTTTATGACTTCATTGAAAACCTAACAACAAACCCTAAGATAACTAATGCCTCATGAAGGTTCCTGTAGCTTGGGTGCTCCTGCACCACCCTCCTTTGTCTTGAAGGTTGTCTTCCATTCATCTCTTTCTCTGATTTGAATTTGCTGATGCCCACTCTTCAGATCAATCTTCGTGAAGTACTTGGCTCCACTCAAACAATCCATTATGTCATCCCTTCTAGGCAATGGAAATCTGTACTTGATTGTGATCTTGTTGATGGCTCAGGAATCTATACACATCCTCCACTCTCCATCTTTCTTCAGTGCTAGGTACCACACGTGGACTTAGGCTCTCTCTTATCAATCCCTTCCTCAACAACTCTTGAACTTGTCTGTTCAACTCTTCATTGTCTCCTAGAGTCATTCGATGGGCTGCCTTATTCGGCTATTGGTATCAAATCCATTTGATGACTTATCTTCCTCACTGGTGGTCAACCTTCTAGTACATTATTAGAGACAATATCTTGAAATTCTTCCAACATTTATGAGACTTCTACAGGTACATATTCACATTTCTCTTGACTTATCTTGGGAATCAATGTAAAGCAAAGATGATCATGCTTCATACCCTCCAAAAATTTCCTACCATCTACCAAGTAAATTCTAGCAGTACTACATACCTTTTCTTCCACCTCCTTCAAGGGATTCAACTTATGACAAACTCCATCCTTTGTAAGGGAATATGTGTTTGCATGGCCATCATGGATAGTGCTCCTATCATACTACCATGGCCTCCCCAATAGCATATGACATGCATCCGTTGGTATGATATCACACAACACCTCATCATGGTAGTCCCCAATCTTGAACTTCACCAAACACTGCTCATTGACCAAAGCTCTATGGTCCTTCTGCAACCATGCAATCCGATATGGATGCGGATGCTATCTTCTTGTCAATTTCAACTTGTCAATCATCTCCTCTATAACAAGATTATCAGTGCTTCCACTGTCAATAATAATATCACAACACTTACCTTCACATTTGTACCTTGTGTGGAATAAACTCTTCCTCTGATTGAGTTCTTTCTCCTCATTCAACAAAGTTATTCTAACAACTAGGGTTTCTCCCCTTTCAGCATCTTCAGAGCGCTCAGCTTGCACATCTTCATTGACATGTGCGACTTGTGCATTACCTTCAAGTCTTCTATTTGTCCTTCCTTGATGTTGTGGACACTCATATGCTCAATGTCCTTCTTCTCCACATTAGAAACAGGTTCCTCTAAAACCTCCTCTTCCAGGTCCTTGCCTAGGTCTGCCTCTTCCTCTTCCTCTTTACTCATCATTGTTCTAGTCCCAAGGGCAGTAAGTATTATGTCCTCTCTAATTTTGACTGGTGACAGCTTCTTCACTTTTCCTTGAATCTTCATTTCGGCCCCCATAGGGTCTTCTACTAGTCCTTCTGCATTGACCTCTTCCCCTTTGCTTGCTGTCAAATCTTTTATTCAGCTCCTCTTCTACCTTCAGGGAAAACTAGTATGCATCTTTTATGGTGGTCATTCTGACCAGGCTCAACTCCTCTTGAATACTTAGCCTCAACCCGTGAATGTAATAGGCTACCTTCTCCTTGCTAGCCTCTCCATGGCCTATCCTGATAGTGATCTTATAAAAATCTTCTGTATACTCCTTAATAGACTTGTTACTTTGCTTCAATCCTTGTAGCTTCTTCAGCAACTCCATTTCATAGTCTAGAGGAATGAACTGCTTCTTCAATTTCTCCACCATTTGATCCCATCTGGTAATCTTTTCTTTTCCTATTCTATTTCTCTCTAGATGGACATCCTTCCACCAAATACTGGCATGGCACTTCAACTTTGTCCTTGTAAATTTGACTCGTTCTAGGTCTTCCACATCTTCATGCTCGAAATCCTCCTCCATATCATTGATCCAATCAATAAGTTGGTCTAGCTTCAAATCTCCAGAATAGGTAGAAACTTCGATCCTGGGCCTCTTTCTGATCTTTGAAATGGCCCTCAACAACCTAACTTCTACAGGATCTCCCACAGCTTCTTCTTCTTCCTCAGATAGCTCTTCCTCAGCTTCATCTTTGCTTTCCTCTCTCCTCATCTCAAACTCTCTTCGCAGTTCCTCTTGCAATGAATCGATTTGTCTTTGTAGGGCTCTAAAATGCTCTTCCATCAAAGCATTCCTCCCACCATGGTTTCTTCATGGAGGCATCTTGATCTCTATAGCAAACCCACAACCTCAGGTCCTGGTGCAAACTAGCTCATAGTTGACAATTTGTCTACACACTTAGGAACCCTTGCTCTGATACCACTTGATGAAGGGGGTAAATCATGAAACACACAATAACAGAAATTGCACACAGAAAATCAAATGATATTTTATTAATATGGGCAAAACATTACATTATAGAAGTTCAAATACAATCAGAGGATGAATCCCCTATAGGCTGCAACACATTACAGCTCCCTCTCTCAAGACTTTGAAATCTTCAACCTTTTGTAACCCCCAAATCAACTAGGGTTTCTATTTTCCTACCTTTTCTTAACTCCACACCTTCCCCCTTAACTCTTCCCCCCAAGGGTTCCCAAAAATGGTCATATATAGCCCCTTTTTGGTGGCCACTAGCTTAATTTCAAAATTTGCATCTCCCTCCAAAAATAGGTCAACTTCATAGGGCCATAACTTTCATTCTGACCGTTGGATTTTCAATTATAATACCATTTCAGAAAGCTCTCAAAAAGATAGTTGTGCACAAGTAGCACTTGAAGGGAGACTACTTGGGTTTTCCACCAAATTTTGGTCCCATCTGGAGCCTCTAAGTGCCTCAAATTTGACTTTGAATATTTCAATAGGATTTTTGGAATTTGAAATTTTAATATCTCACAAATGACAAATGATATTGAAGTGATTTCTTCACCATTAGCTTCAATTCACCATTCTGGAGGTCCGTGTAATATTTTGTATCCAACCGTACACAAATGCAAACTTACTAAAAATAGTAACCCTACCAAATTTAGCCCTTATTGAAAAGAAACAACAATTTTTTTTATTGATGCAAGATTGCTCTTACACTCTAGATGCTCCTGCATCAAATTATCAACCCTAATGAGGGCGAATATCCAATAATTCCCTAAATAATGTTTCATTTTAAATTATTTTTCTTTTAACCCAAAATATGGAGAGGTTCATGGCGGTGGGTAGGGCAGAACGGTTCTCCCAAATTCTCTTCTTTTTTTTCTTTTCCTGCATTTGTTTTCTGCTGCAACATGGCTAAAACAAACTGGTAAGCTTAGTCTTATATTCCTTTCCCTTTTTTTTTCTTATTATTTTTTTCTTTTTCTTTGGGCTCAGAGTATTTGTTTGCATTCCAGCCCCTTCATGAGGTGGTGACCAGATAGGGTTAGAGATCTTCTGATAGATTTATATATTTTTATTTACCCTCTTATTTTGTTGTAACAGGAACAAACACCCTTAGAGTAGTCCAAGTTATTTGTATTAAATACAACATGTAGGTTAAGGATGGCTTTGGAGAGATTGGATCTTTTCCTCATCATTTTGGCATGGCCTTTTTTGTTTGTTGCTTTGCTAGCATGAAAGATGAATTAGTTTCCTGCAGGCTCATATTAAAGTTCCTACCCTAGTTAGCATATATCAAGTTAGGTGAATAGATGGCGTAGGAACACCCTAAAAGGGGGTCCACCAGGCTTATGGGGCTATGGCCTTTCTCAGCAGGCCATGCCCATGGGGTTTGGGATTCAAATCTACCTTATTAGAAGGATTCTTATTTTTCTTAATAACCCCTCATTTCATGGTAAAAAAAAAATGTTTTCAAGAAGATCTTACATCTCAACTTACAATCGCCTTGACTTCAATCTTGTGTCTTAGTGCTTGTTAGGACACCAACAATTTATTTCTTGTGGTATCCAAACTTTTATAAAATTCCTCATCAAATTATCTATTAGCAGAGTTTGTTTTTCTCAATCATTTCCAAAATAAGAAATATGTAAAAAGAGTATGTTTAGAAAGAATGATACAACTACATGCAGAATCAAAGATAGTGAATTCTTTTTTTTGTTTAACTAGCAATTATTTGCTTCCTAGTGCCTTTCTAGAAAACAATACAACCTTGACCATTTATTTATTTATACATTTATTTACCTCATTTTGTTTCTATCTTATGGAAAGAAAGTAGAAAATTGAGAATTTATAGTTTCCTAACTCCTATTATCTTAGTGTTTGATTTTTGGTGCTACAGGACATAAGAAGATGGGAAATCTCGGGACATAACTAAAACACACACCCCTAAAGGAGAACTAAATCTTCACTACATGTTTGTGAATTCTTATATGCTAGGAGTCTTTTAAGAAACAAACTCTTCATATTATTTTATCTTGTAGGTCACAAGGAATCTGGAAACTTTGAACAACAAGGATACTATACATTACATAAATACAATAGTAGCATTAATATCTCTTTTTTTTTATAATTGGTAAAATAAGGAAGTATATGCATTAGCAACTGTACTTAGATTTAACATTCCCAGCTTTCTTAATTGTTACACAGAGGTAATTACCTTACTTATTTTATAAAGGAACCAATTACCCCATCACTTCCAAACCTTCCTTTCATAGTTGTATACAACAATGCTATTGATCTAAACAAGCATCTACTTTACATAATAAAGTTTACAATATACATAATTTAGTAATAATCTTACATAACAATAAACCTCTCCTAGATATTTGACATTATAATAGCTTATTTCCAACTCATTATGTGACTCTATGTTCTAGGTCAGCCCCATACTCCTCTTTTTTTTTTCTCTACTTCATCCTCTTGAGACCTGTAACACAGTGTAAGTCTCTGATACAACCAGTGGGGGCTCACCTCCTAGCCTAGGGTAGTAGCTGCCCACCCCCAAGCTAGGGGAAAACAAAAGGAGACTTAGGTAGTTTGCACTCACTCATTTACTGACCCACTGAAACAACATCTAGGAGACACAAGACAACATAGTAAGCACTCACATGTTTTGTCACACAATCCACAAGAAGGATTTATTACGAAAACCCTAACATAGGGGTAAAGAAATGACATTAGCCTATAGGAATAAATTTAGCCATTATGTTGTATAATTTCACTTCTCATGGGTACTCATACCCTTCAGTTTAACTTGTTGGACCATACTCTTACCCATATCTTTAATTTTCTCAAAACATAATCAGGGCATTCTCAAAACATAATCAGGGTATTCTCACCCATAATAATATTCCTACAGGAAACATCTTCTCTACCCCACACAAAGGTTAAAACAACAAAGAAATAATTTTAACTTAACCAACAACATTGTAATCTGTCCACAACTTCCAATAGCTCTTAACACACAGTATAACACAATGTACAACACACAAAAACACAGTTCCAATCCCTTATAAGGAGTTGTTCAATTTCATTTGGTGATATATTTATTTATTTATTCAACAATAACAATAAAAGATACAATATTACTCAATTTCCTCAACCTAATTCATAGTAAATGTGTATAAGCCTACCTAGAATCCACAGTTGAGTTGGTGGGCTGATATAGCTCCACAATATCTCCCTTTTCTCCTCTAGTTTCCCTTTTACACAATTTACTCTCTAGATTTTCTTTCCTTCCTATTCTATCTCTATAATTCTCTTTCCTTTTCCTTTTTTTTACAATGATCCACACAAAAGAACCCCAAAAACATTAAAAAAAAAATATTCCCGTAGTCCCCAGCACTCCTCATATTATTTTTTCCTTCATCTCCTACTTTCACCTATTCCCATGAGGCACCATGTGTCCCATCATGTGGGAAAAATGTGTCTCTATCATGTTGCTCCATTTAGCCTTCCCCTTGTTCTACACATAGTCTCCCCCTTACAAAGCACTCAATTAAATAATGTCCATATAACTTTTGCCTTTTGTCACTTTTTGAATGCCCCTAAGAAAAGTCAAAATTATTATTTTTTTGATTCATTAGGAGTTTAAGCTTTAGCCTAATTACTTTATCTTGCATTTTTTAAAATAAAAGGCTATGAGAATTATTAAAACCCCTTAACACAAAGAATAACTATGACATGGTCCACATCACAATTTTCACATTGACAACATCACAACTCACATTAACACATCCCGACTCACATTAACACCATCCGATTTCACATTAACAACATCATGATTTATAACATCCTATTTCACATTAACAACTTCATGATTTGTATGAACAATATCACGATTCACATTGACAATAACACAATTCCACATTGATGTAAACACAACATAAACATAACCATACAATAGACCTTAGCCTCTCCAATAGACTAGGTCAGCTTACTGGGGAACCATAATGGGTCTCCAAGTGTTTTCCCCATTTTCACTGGTTCAAACCTACACACTTGTTTCCACATTGTCAGTTATGATAACTATAGCCAAAGCAAAGATAAAATTAACTCTCTCTCTCTCTCTCTCTATATATATATATATATTATTTCAATCTTTCTTGCAACATATAAGAATCTTTCATTCACAAGCTAATCCAATTAATCTCAATGCACACGACAACATAAATACTTTTAATATATAAATAATGAAATCAAGATCACAATAATATGAAACAATATATTTCATGAATTAGATGCAAAGCCATACCTCAATGAGTGGCACAATCCTTGAGCAAGGTATACAAATCCACACAAAATAACCCCAATGAGTGGCACAATCCTCAAGTAAGGTATACGAATCCACAACATAACCTCAATGAGTGGCACAATCCTCGAGCAAGGTATACGAATCCACACAACATAACCAAAGGAATCAGGTAATACTACACCTCAATAAATGACATAATCTACTAAAATAAGATACAAAACATAATCTAGAAAGCATTATATAGGTTAATCAAGGATTCAAGTGTATATAGAAGTATGTATCAATCATGATCCAACCAAAATCATATGTCTTGAACCAGTGTGTAAACCCAAGCCATAGTTAGATAAGCATCAGAGCCAAACACACAATGTCTTATCATAGAACCATAGTAACAAAAGATGAAATAACTTCCCGCAATAATGGTGGTGATGAGGAGGGGTCCTACATTGGTGGAGATGGGGGGCCTTATAGGTTTGGACTGCTGATATTTTTTCTGCATTAGGTCCCTCAAGTGCTCAAAATCATGAGCTGGCAATTGATATCTCTTTGGACCTTCATCATAATCATATTGGAAAATATGATCATCTTCCTCATAGCTGTCATAATTAGCTCCCTGACCCATCTACTCAAAATCTCTTGCATCAAACTGATTTATTTCTTCTTCATAAAACTCAGCTGCACCCTCTTCATTTGGAAATTCCTCCTCTCTTCTCAATGAATGAGCCACTGCACAATTTGCTGGATCATGGGGGACTAAGCAAGCCTGGCACCACAATGACTCATTTTGAAAATTAACTTGATCCTTTCTCAAAGGATCAGGGGTGGCCCTTTCAAGTTGTTTGAAACTCACATGCTTGGGGACAACTTGTCTATATCATATTGTTGTGGTCTCTTAGACCAATCAGTATTATAAGGTCTATTATGCAACCTTCAACCTTTATTAAATTGTGTTGCAACATCCTAAGGTGGCAACCCTTTATCATTTATAGTGCAACTTTATAAGACAAATATTTCACAACACCTATGAGTTTGTCCAATTTGTCATTGCTAGTAAGGGGTTTGTTGAAAGCTGGCTTATCTGGATGGGACAATTTGATATCAAACCTTTTAATATGTTTCCTTGATTCTCTCATATTAATTTCTATGTTTATGGTTGTAGCATAGGCCTCTCTTAATGTTCGTGGACTCTTGTCCCTCAAATAATAACCTATTTTTTAATCAAAAGCACCACAATATAAAACCAAGAACATGGATTCATTGGGTCTCATATGAGAAGGTACCTTTCTCATTGTCATGATGAAGCGACTGTTGAAATCAGCTACTATCTCATTGATGGCATTTTTGATGGCTATGATTTCATGGATGGCAGACCTAGGGTCAATCCTATCCCCATATTACAATCTGAACACTCTCATGAACTCCTACCAAGAATCAATGCTATTATCAGGGAGGGCTTTATACCATTCTTTAGCACTCTCTTCTAAAGAATGTACAAACAATTTCATCATAACATCTTCATCTTCAATCTCATACTCATCAGTGACATTAATGAAATGCCTCAAGTGTTCCTCACTAGTGACAACATTATTTCTCTAAAATCTAGGAATCTTCCCTCTAATCTTAATTGGAATGGGATTAGGAAAATTAGGTATGCTAATGAAATCGAGCTACGCATACCTTTCAGCTCACAGTCTACCTCTATGGAATAAAACTCTATGCTTGTCTTCGTTGTGCATGCCCAACATTTTGAATGTTGCCATGCTATTGGTTAACTTTGTTTTGTGGTTGTTGAATGTTGATATTTTGATCAGGGACCTGATTAATGCCCTATTGTCCCATTTGATGTTGTTGTTGTCTCTAATTATTTTGTTGATTGTAGTGCTAATTGTAGTGTTGTAGAGGTGCATGTTGCTGATTTGCATTATGATTTAGGCCCTAATATTGTGCATTCTAGTTTTGTTGGGTGTGTTGGTCAAGCTGAGCTTGTTGTTGATCAAGCAAGGCCTACACTTCCCTTTGCTTGTTTATGATATGATTAAGAAAATCTAGTTCATCTTGGACTCTCCTTTATCTCTCCTCATCATCAAGCTATTGCTAATCACCCACATTAGAGATATTGTCATGTTGACCTCCAAATGATCCAGTGGGGGAATTAGGATGCCTTGTATTCTTATGCATTTCTTCATTCTCACTAGAATTCTCAAATGTCCTCAAATATAGATCATGAGATCTATCTCTACTTCCTCTACTAATAATGTTCTCATTTCTTCTAACATTATACTCATTTATATTAGTCTTCTGTTTGTTCTAAGGATGTTATCTGCAGAGTCCTCAAAAGTATAATTAAATTGGCTCTTTATGTTGGTAAATATGTTGTCTTGGGCATTCCTTGGAGGTGCCACATTGGGTCTTCTTACCCTATATCTACTCCTCCTATTTCTTACATTGCTAGAGGATTCCTCACATCCAGGATGCTCCTAGTTTCTTCATGTATTCATTGTGAACTCTTTTCAAACTGAAAATAATTTCTAGGTTATAAAACAAAATCATCACTTCTCCTACTAGGAAGAAAAACTTTAACAAACACTATATTTCAATATCAAAGCAACCAGAACTGAAATGATTTACTGTTGCCAAGGGCTTCAAATTTGAACCAAAGTATTATCTCCCCAACTATGCCAAAAATGTTGGTTCCCAAAATAATTACAATACAAAACTCTAAAACATTTCTAAAACACCTAGGCCAAGGAATGTTATCAGGGTGATAGAAAGAGGTTTATCAAAAAGTTATGGGTGATTTTGGCCAACTACACGAGTGGGTATACTCCTCTGCTCTTTTAGCTCAGCGTAAACTTTGGAGGGATATTCCAAGGGGTATGCCTAAGAAGGTATTGACATCAAACTAGATGAACAACCAAACCCAAATCACTTTCTTAGCCCCAAATCTGTCACTGGACTAAGAACATCTAGTTGTTGGGTAAGTGCAAGAAGATGGGGGGCCAAAAAGTGGCCAAATTAATTTTTTAAAAAATTAATTCATAACGCGAGCATGTTATAAAGTGCTCGCGTTATGACTTCCTATAAATAAAAAAAAGGTTTCCAATTTCATTTTCCTATTTTCTCCTCTCAACTCGTGGCTTGCAAACCCTCGAAAGCGCGCTTGTGTTTTGCAAAACACTATTCAACACAAAAAGTTTATCAATTCATTGCCAAAATGCTGCCACGACATCGAGCATGCCAAAGGGGTGAGTTATATTTATTTTTTTGTTTGAATTTGTTTATAAATAGGTAGTTTTTTTTTTTTTTTTTTTTGATGTATATTTTGTTAATTGTTAGGAAATGTTAATGCACCTCCTCCTCCTCCTCCTCCTCAAAATCCACAAAATCCTGAGGAAATACCTGCAGAACAACAACCTCCTCCATTCATTCCTCGACATGCCCCTGGAACACAAGAAAATATAATGGGGCAAATTGAAAACAACAAAAAGGAAATTGAAGATATAATTGCAAGGTTGAAAGATCCTTCCACTTCAACCTTGCATAGGTCCATGCTTTCCGAATCTCTTGAGTCTATGTTATCAAATGTAGATTCAATTAGCAAGCAAATAACTAGTTGGATAGATAAAAAGAGAGAGTTTAGTGATTACAATGCAGACAAGTTGTCATACCAAGATGTGAAAAAATTACAAATTACAAAATTAGACTTGTGTTCAATTTTCACAAACCCACAAACAAATCAACCTCCACCCATTACATGCAAGAGTTTCCCTATCCATTGGTGCAACAACCAAGTGATAAGGGACAATTTTGGGTAGAGGTGGTGGATGGTTTTTGACCATCCTCCATGCAATAATAATGAGGTCCCGCAATACTTTATGAGGAAACTCTACTACGAGTTTGTCCTCAATAAAGTGCCAAATTATTTTGATATGCGGGACTTCCAGGGTAGAGGTGGGGGGTCAGTACAAGATAGACTAGGGGCACGTCTTGACCCACAGTGGGTAGTGAGATGAGTAATCAGCAGACCAACCCACGAGCATGTTTCTATCCCTTCCATTGTGAAGGAGAGTGTTGAAGTTGATTAGTACCTTGACCCAGAGCATCATAAAGCATGCCGGTCCTGCAACACAGAGTGTGTTGGGAGATAGTGTGAGGAGTAGGGTCCTACCCCATACTTGCCAGGCTTGCGGGTCAGCCTGTGGTTATGACCCCATGGACAGTCAGGACGCAAGTGCACAGGCTACATCTATAGCTGAGCAGATGGTGATGACAGATACCCTCCTAAGTGAGATTTTCAGCCTTGATACTCAGGTAAATATTAGCAAATTTATTGAATTTAATTTATTAAATTTTATTTTTGAAATACAAGATTAACTAATTTAAATTGATGATTTTAATGAAATTTTAGGGTCATAGCGTCGATGCAGTTTTCAGTGGTTCTCCACCTGCATTTTTCACTAGATCATCTACTGTCGAGGTATGTAACTAGTAAACAATTATAAATATTACATGTGAATAGCATCATTATATGAATGGTATTCTAATATCTGATTTTGGATGTTGAATAGGTTAATACTGTAGATTTCATGGCAACACCTGCCAGCGGTGGTGGACTTCAAAGCTTTACGGAGGTAATAAAATAAATAGTTTAATGAATGAATTGTACTTACTAAATTTTTGTATGTGATTTGTGTGCTTTATTGTGTGTACTTCCATGTTTAGATGAATGTGTGTGTATGTTAGGAGCCATGATTTGCATCACTATTATAGTTTTCGTAATTGAATAATGTTGTTTTATTTCCAGATGATGCAGGCTGCAGAGACACCTCCCCATGTTCATAGGGCAATGGAGCAGAGTGTGGCCTCTGCGATTCATAGCTCCATGGCATTGACAGGGGTATAAGGCAAACTAGTAAATATCAATTTACATTCATTGTTATAGTTGTCTATTTTTGAAAAATCAAAAGATTATTGATTTGAAGTTTAATTTCTATCTGGATGGTTTCTATAGGACATGACATCACCAAGGCCTATTCTTGCTATTGAGGCAAGCGAGGAGACATATTATATGTTAGCAGTAAGTGATTATTTTGTTAAATGTTTAATTTTTTATAACATGTAATTTCTATATATTAATGTCTATACTTTTTATTGTAACAGATAAAGATGCAGGAAGACCTAAATAGGAGGAGTAGCCCTCGGGTTCGTAGTAGACCACCCACATGTGCGTCTCCATCCCCTAGAAGATCAAAGGCTGCTCATGATTTATTCTCTTCACTAGCTAGAGGGGAATGACTTTTTATTGTGTTCCTTTGTTGTATGCCTATATGGCATTTGTGGACATATATTTTGTATTGTACATAGTTGACATTGTATGCCTATATGGCATTCTTGTAAGCCTATATGGCTATTTTGTATATATGTTATACTTATATCGACAAATATTGATGTATGCCTATATGGATATTTGGTTAATACAAATCTTTTTTATTGATGGCGTCCATACTTGCATTATAAATCCATGTTTGAATGGATATTTGTAGATGGCTACTTCAAATATTTAAAGTCCGATTGTATTACATAGGATGTTTGCATTTTCTTTGATAGGCTTGATAGGCCATGGATTACATGATGGTGTTTGATGGAAAAGTATGGTACTAGAAGACTCTAGTTCATTCTTAATAGGCTTGTGATTGATAATATCTTTGCTTGATTGCACTTGATCTTGGATCATGGGCATGTTGTTAGGATTTTGATTGCATTGTGGTGTTTGATGGATAGGCATGGTACTATGTGACTTTTGGATAGGCTTGGGAGAGGTACACTAATTGAATTTGTGATTTCTAGTTTGAGATTTTTCCTCCACTAGAAGTCCTTGGAGGAAATCTAAAAAGGATGATTTGGATGTAGTGGGTTTGGATTGATGGGATAAGTTGGAATGTAAGGATTATGAGATGGAGGATTTGAATAGGATACATAGGATAAACAGTTCTCACATGTGGTTGGGATTGGAGATATGAATTGAATATGAGGACCTTGGTCTAAAGTGGTTCTTCCCTTACCAAAGGTACCATAAGGATGACCATTAGATGTGTATTTAGGATTGGCATGATAGCTAGTGCTAGTCATTTCTTGTTTGAAATATTATTGCATGTTCATGAGTGGGAGATGAAGGTTTATGGAAAGTTTGCATGTAATGATCTCATAGTTAATGCTATTGTCATCTTGATATCATCTTGATCTACAAGACTATCATCATCATCATTGTCAAAGGGATTTTTTGATTGATTTGGATAAAAGATCTCATTTAGAGGATGCATGGTTTGAGGACCTATTTTGATTGTGATTTTGGGTTTTGCATGAGCCTCGCACAAGGTAATAGGCATAGGATTTTTATCTTGCATAATGATTTTTTCAAACCAAGGGTCTATGATGGAAATGATCAAGGATGATAGAATGTTTGGATTTTGGACTTTGAGATGTTTATGGTTGTAAATGTTTATTGTTTGGACTCAAATTTTGTTAAATGGTTGTTTGAAAGAGGACACATCAAACACAACAATAAGATTGGTTTAAGTATGGATGCAAATGATGTTTACTAGTTTATTAAGTAAAGACACTAATGTGATGGTGATTTTGCATGTTTTCAATGGTTGGGATCTACAAGTTATGCATTTTTTTGGGATGCACACCTCATTGATTGTAGTGGGATGACTTGAATGCATATTGCCTATATCCACAGGATTGATTCAGTGTTGATGTAGACTTTGTTATTTTTCCTTGTCTATGCTCATTTGTGCATTGGTATGTTGCATTGGGATGAGAGGATGGATGATGAGAATGATTGGATAGTTGGTTATTGGGACTTGTAGCATGTTTATCATGATGTCATGGATATCTTAGTTGCATAGTTTAGTGTGAGTTTTTGATAGTAATGATGGTTTATCTTCTTAGATTGGAGATCTTGGTTCTACTTTGGAGTTATTAGTATTATAGTTGAGTGTGTGTGGACCATGGTGATCTTCATTTAGGAGATGGTTATCACAATGCCATGTGTAGTTCATATCATGGTTCAGTGGGAGCTTTGATAGTGATGTGTATTCGTCACCTAGTGATGGATGATCTTATATAGTGGTTGGGTGTAATGGACAAACTCTTGGATTATCATTATTATTTCTAGTGAGAGTGCTTTGACATCTTGGCTACTATTTTTAGGAGATGGTTATCTTCATGTGGTTGTAGATGTTGATCCTTGGTTTAGAGGTGTTTGGTAGTGTGTCTTGGTGGACTCTTGATTCTAGATTAGAGTATTAGCATGATACAAGTTCTCTTGAGACTAGGATGTCTGTATTGGTGCATGTGATCTTCTAGGAGGAGATGTTAGATCATGATGTCATGTTTGGATACCTAATTTTGTAGTTGGAGTTTTGACAGTGGTCTTGTTGGTTCTCTTGGTATTGAGTACGTTGGTCATGTGCTTAGGAGCTTCATGATAATGTGGTGTTGCATTTGGAGCTTAACATGGATTGATTGGTTGTAGGTTCTCATACATACTTCGAGACTTGGGTGAGGCTAGAGTTCTCTTGGGATTAGAGACACTTGTTGAGATGGTTACCCTTTAGAGGTTTTAGCAAGAAGACCAAGGAGACTTTCACTTGGATATGGGCATGAGTTAATTGTGGACCTAGAGAAGATTCTTATTGGAGAGAGTCATTGTGGCTTGGTGTATCTTCGAGGAGCATTCTCATTCCCCACTCTTGGTCTACTCGGCAGACTATCATCTAAGAGGTATTTCCCATCCTTTAGATGAATTTTTTTAATGCTTTATCTTCTCATGGTTATGGATCTTGAGCTATGGTTATTGGTTCTAGAGGGTTCATTCAAGGGGTATCTCTAAACATGCTTTTTCTCAGGCGCTAAACTGGAGTTGTCTAGATGCACAAGTGTGCCTCCCTCAATGAAGTTCATTTTGTTAACTTAGTTCATCCTAGTGACTCAAGGGGTTGTTATATTCTTTAGGCGCAATCTTTCATAGACTAAAACATTCACTCCATGTTAAGGCACTCAAAGGAGGCTCTGGAGATGGAAAATGGTGCCTTAACTCACTTATGTAAATTTTGGACTTTTAGGCAATTGCAAGATGTCTTGGAGGGCTCAATTCTTTAAGGCGCCCATTTTGTTCACCACTTATAGCATCACTTGTTCAAGGCACATGCTTGGGATTCTCCAGCACGATGTGTGATTTGGTCACAATAGGTGCCTAGAGTGAATAGGCTTTCATCCTGACTTAATACACTGCCTCCTTTTGACGATTTTTGGGGCAGCAGAAAACCTTTCACCACGGGCAAATGTCTCAGAGATATAAAAAATGAGAGAGGTTATTGTAGAGGCACTCCACATGATTGCGTTGCCTTAGACGGAATGTTTGTAAGTGACATGGTTTTTGAGTAACATCTCGTCAAATATTGCTGCCTTTTTGCACTTTGGACTCTTCAGGGATATCATCGGTACAATGTAGCTCAGACTGTTTCGACATGTTTGGGTGAAAAAAAGGACCATGCCTAGCGTAAATGTACCCATTTGGATGCGTTGGAATAGTCAGTTTGTTCACATCAGGAGCAGGACAAAAGTTACACCCCTTTTCAACTTTACACTGCCTCCTTCTGACAATTTTTGGGGCAGCAAAAAACCTTTCAGCACAGGCAAATGCCTCAGAGATATAAAAACTGAGAGAGGTTATTGTAGAGGCACTCTATGTGATCGTGTTGCCTCAGACGGAATGTTTGTAAGTGACACAATTTTTGAGTAACATCTTGTCAAAGATCGCTATCTTTTTGCACTTTGGACTCTTTAGGGATATCGTGGGTACAATGTAGCTCAGACTGTTTCGACATGTTTGGGTGAAAAAAAAGACAATGCCTAGCATAAATGTACCCATTCAGACACGTTGGAATAGTCAGTTTGGTTGCATCAGGAGCAGGACAAAAGTTACACCCCTTTGCAACTTTACACTGCCTCCTTCTGACGATTTTTGGGGCAGCAGAAAACCTTTCACCACGGGCAAATGCCTCAGAGATATAAAAAATTGAGAGAGGTTATTGTAGAGGCACTTTACGTGATCATGTTTGCTTAGACGGAATGTTTCTAAGTGAGACAATTTTTGAGTAACATCTCATCAAAGATTGCTACCTCTTTGCACTTTGGACTCTTCAGGGATATCATCAGTACAATGTAGCTCAGACTGTTTCGACATGATTGGGTGAAAATCAGGACCATGCCTAGCATAAATGTACCCATTCAAACGCGTTGGAATAGTCAGTTTGGTTGCATCAGGAGTAGGACGAAAGTTACACCCCTTTGCAACTTTACACTACCTCCTAACGATTTTTGGGGCAGCAGAAAACCTTTCACCACGGGCAAATGCCTCAGAGATATAAAAAACTGAGAGAGGTTATTGTCGATGCACTCTACGTGATCATGTTGCCTCAGACAGAATGTTTCTATGTGACACAGTTTTTGAGTAACATCTCATCAAAGATTGTTACCTTTTTGCACTTTGGACTCTTTAGGGATATCATGGGTACAATGTAGCTCGGACTGTTTTGACATGTTTGGGTGAAAAAAAGGATAATGCCTAGTGTAAATGTACCCATCCGGATGCATTGGAATAGTCAGTTTGGTCGTATCAAGAGCAGGACAAAAGTTACACCCCTTTGCAACTTTACACTACCTCCTTCTGACGATTTTTGGGGAAGCAGAAAACCTTTCACCACGGGCAAATGCCTCAGAGATATAAAAAACTGAGAGAGGTTATTGTAGGGCACTTTACGTGATCACGTTGCCTTAGATGGAATGTTTCTAAGTGACATAGTTTTTGAGTAACATCTCGTCAAAGATTGCTGCCTTTTTGCACTTTGGACTCTTCAGGGATATCGTCGGTACAATGTAGCTCAGACTGTTTTGACATGTTCAGGTGAAAAACAGGACCATGCCTAGTGTAAATATACCCATCTAGACGCATTGGAATAGTCAGTTTGGTCACATCATGAGCAGGACACCAAAAATGCAAAAGTTGCTTTGTGCAACTTGACAACATTGACACTTTTTTGCAACATGACTCAAAGACTCAAACTGACCCCAAATGACTCAAAGTGACTTAAAATCACCTTGATTTTGGTGCCCAATGTAAATTATAAAGGTCAAGGTGCTCCTTATCATTCAAACATCTTAGATGAGCACATAGGAAAGGAAAAAGCTCTAAGTTTCATCATCATGAGCGCCTAATATCAAGAGACTTTAATGGCCCAAGCCTTAGCATGGAGTCCTAAAGCGCATTTCATGTCTCCTTTCATCCAGTTTGGCACCCTTATGTAGATTTTTCAACTTGATTTGGCACCTTGTATGTGAAGGAAGATCTAAAGGCATGAAAGTGGATGTCATATTGCAAGAGTTTGGATCATCAAAATTGAAAGAAATAAGTCTATTAAGCTTGGGTGCCCTTGGTCTTCTTTTCATTCATTATGAGCACCTTGGGAGAATGGTATATAGGTCATCATCATGATTGGGTGCCTTGGATCCAGAGTGTTGGAGAGATCATCAAATGGTGTCTAGAGGAAGTAGGGTGAGTTATGAGTTTGGTCGCATCAGGAGCAGGACACCAAAAATGCATAACATGATGATCTAAAAATGTGCACATATGTGTAAAAATGCAGGAGGAAATAAAAAAAAGACAAACTTTACAAATTACTGTGCATACTTACAACTTAATGTAACATAAATTTACAAAATCAATGTGAATACTTACAAATTAATCCAATGAACTATCCGGGTCTGCTCTACTCTTTATTGTGTCAAGTATTGCTTCATGGTCAGACTCACGCACCTTCCACAATATTTTGTTCAAAGGTCTACCCTGATACTTTATCAAATGAACATTAGATGCCACGACAAGGTTTGAGTAATGAAGAATCTTTCGATGCGTGTCAAAGTCCTGAAATAGCCAAATATTAACACTCTTATGTGGGTACCTTCTAAGCCATGTTCTAGTAATAACCACTGAGCCTGTAGGGTATTTGATGTTTTCTCCATCTGTAACAGGGGCCTCCAATTTCTTTTTGGCCTCAACACAACGATATAAGTAATAATCTCTTCCCTCTTCATTATCTTCATCTGCAATAATTGCATAAACGTGCCCTACATTGATATGTGTAGCAAATTAGATGAAATTAGTCAACATTACAAAAACACTACAAAGTAAGTTGACATTACCTAGTTGAACTAGATGAAATTAGATGCATATACGTGCCCTATATTACCTGGTTGAACTAAATCTGATATGTGGTCAAAGTCAACTGACGATTCCATCTGTGTTAGTTCCAGTGCCATCGGGGGTCGATACGTGTCAAGTGGGCTAAGATAACTTAACTGCCATTCGTCAACCAACTCCTTTGACTCGCACTCATCCTAGACTTGAATTGTACAGGAAGAACAAAAGCATGACATCTTGTTGATGATCGTTTTGATGCAATCATAACAATAAGTTAAAATTCACATGAAATGAACTGAAACTATACTTGAAAGATAAGGAGGAATCATTTGAGATTCAACTAATCCCAAGTCTACAATGGTTCGGTTGGTCAAGTTCAGTTGGTTAATGTGAAGCTGTAATGTTCAAGGGGCCTTATGTAGTTTAGGTTTGTCTGGTGGTTTACTGGACTAAAAATATGCAAAAAGGTCATGAGATATGTCAATATTTTTCGTTCCTTTACATAAAAGTGATACTGTGCTGCAAGTTTTAGATGGTTTTCTTGAATTTTTGCAGCTTTCTTCTTTATCTATTTATGAAAACTGTCTACTTATAGCTCTGTTATGCATGCTTCTTCAAATTTGAGACAATTTCCTTTAGATTTCTACGTTTTCAGCTAAATATTTCAGATGGGTTGGGAAAAGTTAGAAAGATCTAATCTATACCTCATTTAATCTACCGAAGGATCTAATTGTTTCTGTTATGCACTATGTAAATACTACAGTAATTTGATCAAATCCACAGTAAAAACCTTAAATGCAAGTCCTGAGCATTTTCACAAACATACATTTAAAATTGCAAGCTCTCAAAGAAAATATTTCAAAACACAAAGAAGAGCAGGAGAACACTCAGAAGATAGATGCAGAACTCCAGATTCTATTGTATTAGAAACGAATAGTCATACATGATTTACAATGTAGGAATGACTCTTAGTTTCATTGATCATATTACAGAGAACTTACAAGCTTTACAGATACAGTAAGGCAGCCAGACATTCCACGCGCACCTTACTACAGACAAACAGGCGACCTCCTTCTTCTACTTCTAAACTATGCTAACTTGCTGTATGTTCCTAAAAGAAAATCCTGTTGTAGCCACTGTTGTTTTCCTAAAATCCCTGTTGTAAAGTATTACAGTGTAGAGAGGCACAATATATAGACATTCTGATTGTCCTCACTACAGCAGAAAACCTAACTGAACCCCTGGTTCAAACCCCTGGTTACAGTAATAAATACAGGTGAACCAACTCTTCAAAATATCTCTGAGCAGTGTCAAATCTGGGCGAAATATTGCCCCTTCTGAGAAGTTTCGGCAGCTGGGTAATAACTTCTGTTTGTCTGTTGTAGTAATACCTTCAGCTGTAACTCTGTCCTTCACTTGAATGGCCTTGACTTTTTTGCACTTCATCTTTATCTTCCTGCTCCTGAGATCAGATCTCCTTCCTCCATGAGGTCACTGTGTTGACTTTCCAGCTGCTTCCTCAACTGCAAGCCTGCAAGACAAGACAAGCAATAAGTTTTTCATTTATCACATAAACAGCAGGAAACTAAAATAATCGTTTAAATCCAGGTGACTGCGCAAAATTGTGGAAATCAGATCCAGAATACTCTCAAAACGCATCCAAAACGCATTCAGACCGCTCAAAACCCATCAGGTCAACCATTGCTGACCGAAAAAATGCCACGGGTGCCAAAAAATGGTTTAAAACTCCACCGCTTCATTTCCTGCCCATCGGCATGACTATCGCTATCGGCGTGTCAAAAAACATGTTAGCCGACATTCTCTTCATCTGCATGATATTCTGGAAATATGATGCACTCCCTTCTGAAGGTCCAGATGACGTCATCAGGATGTTTCGCTCTTGTATATCAGGGAAAAGAATAACATCATCATCATCTTCATGTTGAAGGAAAATAGGAGGATGTGAAATATGATCCTGCTGCTGAGGAAAGGAAAATGATGGTGACGTCATCGTCATATTGGGGCTTCGTTAAAATGCAAATGATGGCATCATCGTCATTTTCGGTTAAGATCAGGGGATAAATGTAATATCGGGTCACCTAAGGAGCATGATCAGGATGATGATTGTAATATGACCCCTTTGCGGCCAAGGTAACCCTCTCGAAAGATCAGGAAGATGATGATCATCAGGATATTTGGGGCTTTTATCGAACTTATAATAAGACGTCATCATCATATTTCGTGAACCAGATCGTGCTTTGGAAAATATCCTGCCGAAGGGAAATGTGATGATGATGATCATCAGGATATTGCTTCTTCGTTTATCAGATCGGGATGACGTCATCATGATATCTGGGGCCTTTGTTAAACTTAAAACATGACGTCATCATGATATTTCGCCAACCGGATCATGTTTTGGAAAATATCCTGCCAAAGGGAAATGTGATGATGATGATCATCAGGATATTTGCTTCTTCGTTTATCAGATCGGGATGACGTCATCATGATATCCGGGGCCTTTGTTTAAACTTAAAACATGATATTTCGCCAACCGGATCATGTTTTAGAAAATATCCTACCGAAGGGAAATGTGATGATGATGATCATCAGGATATTGCAAAAGGTCGTTCTTTCTCGGCAGGAGGACTTTATGAAATATCGGGTAGACAAACAAGATCATGATGATCTTGACAATATGACAGGATAAAAAATATGATGATCCTCCTCATTGAATTATCATGATGACGCAACCATCATATTTCGTTTTCGGAGCATGAAGATGAGTTGAGGTCATCATCAGGTTAGCGCTAGGGTGATATTTAAAATATGATCATGCTGAAGGAGATCAGGAGGATATGAAAACGTCATCATCATCTTAGCGAACTTCAGCAAATATCAGGATGATGACCCTCCGATAAGATTTTAACATGCGCATGCAAATATGCCGATGGTCGATTTTCTAAGTCAGGGTGATCTTATAATATCAGCATGATATTATAACTTCAGGTGATGTTAAAATATCATGATGCTTGCGATACAAAAGACCGCTCGACGGGGAAAACCTTCTATGACTTAAAGTTGACATCCGGATATTTGAACCTTAGGATATTATCGGGGGGGTGTTTCAAATATGATGATGATGTTCTTCATACTGCAAAACCGAGTTTATAAAATATGATCCTCCTAAAATCATGATGCTCACGATGCGCATAAGGTTATTTGACGGGTAAAGGGCACTACCACTTAAGATTGATGTCCGGATATTGCGACTGCATGATTTTTATCGGGTGATAGACCAGGATCATGATGACCTTGATAACATGAAAAAAAAAATGATGATCACTTGTGATTATCAGGTTTGACCAAAACTTTGACTGCTCATAACTTCCACATATGGACAAATTTTCAAGTGATGTAAAAGGCAAACCTACATGGAATTTCAAGCTCTTTCTAAATATGAGGTCACAGAAACAAAATATGAACTTTGACAAACTGACCTCGTGATGATGACCTACCTTATCCAATATCATGATGATGATGCACCTAACCTTCATTTTTACCAAACCGCCAGAAAGCAGAAAAACACAAGCAGAAGCAACAAGCAAAACACAGCAGGGGTCCCCATTTTGCTAAGGAGCATAATGGGGCGTGTTGTGAACATCACAACAACTAGCAACCAAAACAAAACAATTAAATTCAGAGTGTTCAAGGAAACTAGATGAAATGAACTCATAACTTCCAACTATCTTGCCTGCAAATTACTATTCAGCTTGAGACTTAAGGTATTCAATAAAAATGCATGAATTTCCATTTTCAGTTTAGTTGTGTGCACGTGATTAATTATCCTCATCTTGAAGATCGGTTGAACAAACCAGTGACTGACATTAGCCTACGTAGGTGAGGATATTCCCTCATAGCCGACCGGATAGAGCCTTGCTGCCAGCGAGCGTCTATAGCCCCGGCAAGGTTATCGTTACAATTCTCCTAAGTAGAGCCCCACTGCCAGCGAGCGTCCATAGCCCCGGTAGAGTTACTTAGATGGCTTAATCTGGATTTTCAGTATAATCTGCTTTATTCATTCATTTATTTATTTTTTGTTTTCTAATTTTGAAAGATTTCATAATATATAGCAATTTGTAACTTCATGATGCAAGGAGTGGCACTTGCTGAAATTAAGCTGAGAATTGTAATGGTAGCAAGGGTGACCTCTGATTTTTCACCTAATATCTACACTGGTAAGTTCAACAAACCCAAGGATTTTAGGTGTGTCATCGTGAGAAACCTGCTTCGAATTCTCAATCACATTTATTGAATACAAAAATTCAGAAGATGAACAACTCTCTACATTCATGACAGTGACAGGTTATGTGTAAATTGCAGATGGTTAACCTGAATATCCTAAATTTTATACTGTTTTGAATGGTTGCTAGTTTTGCTCCTTAATACCCTAAAGTAAAATAAAGATCCCTGCTGAGGAGACAACAACAAACCAAACAAACAGGCTATACAAACAACACAACAAAAGAAAAAACTGTACAAACATAAAGAAACAAAAAGAAAAAACAAATAGAAGACAAGCTATACAAACAGCCAACCCAAAAGAAAACAGCAAAAGAAGAACACAAAAACAAAAACAACTACCCTACCAGACTATATACAAGCCTCTACAAGGCAAACTGAAACCCAGGAAAAAGACCCAAGAACACCCCTACTTGCATATTTCTTTAGATTGTGCAGGAGTAATAGGGTACTGGTTATGGTTCTCATTCTAGCAGATTTATCTTTGAATTCTGAAAAAAATTCTGATATTCTAGATTCATTGTGTTTATCAGAATAGCTCTTAATAACTAGTAACTAAGGCAACTCATTGGGTTTATGATTAATCCATATGCATGTCCTATCTCTTGAATTTCCATAATCAAAATAGCCTTTATCATTGTTTACTAAGGAAAGGAAAGAGACAACTTGATGTGCCTTTAGCTCTGTGGAACACACTTGTTTATTAATAGCTGGCTTTTCATTTAGCTCTGCATTTTCATTGCCCAGCTCTATGTCTAGTCCTTTTTCAAGTTGAAAGATGAATGACTCTAGATGTATCATTTCTTCATCTTCATCCAGCTTTGTTCCTTCATTCTGGATGTTCAGTTTATCCTCAATTTTAGCAAACCTCTCAATGTTCTCATTAGTTTCCTGCACATCAGTACTTAAGTAAGTATCTTGATCATCATAATCTGACATACAAAAATTAATCATTTCTAAATCACTTGAGAGTAAAGGTGGGACGACATCTTTTGATTGATAGGAATACTCCCCTGTTTTACTTTCAACATGGTGCTGGGGTGATGCCTGATTGTGCATGGCAGCAACATGATCCTCTGTATCCTCTTTTTTCAAGAATTGTTCATCAGATGACTCACAGTTATCATTCAGTGAAGAGTCTAATTTTATTGACCTGCAACAATCTTGATTTTGATCATTTAATTCAAAGAAGTCAGTCGTATCACTAGGATTTTCTTTCTTTTCTATGACTTCACTAGTTTCTACAGTAGGGATCTTATCAGTTTTAGTGTATTTTAATTTTGCCAATGCTTGTTTACACTTCTTTGCCAAATCATGTTCGTTAAAACTTTTCAGGTCAGACCCAGAGGTTTCTTCTTGACAAATATTCCTTTGTAATTCCATATATTTATCAAATGTATCAAGATGAACCTCACTTTCCTTTTCTATTTCATTAAATCCTTTTTGCTTATTATCCAGAAAAGGGAAATGAGCTGTGATTTCTTCTCTGCATTTTTTAGGATATTTATACTTTTCACTAACTTTAATCACAGCCGGATCCTGACGAAAAGACAGATTTTTTTTCTTACCATCACATGATTCCTGGAGAGAGATCTTACTATCCTTTATTCTTAGCATTGGTTCCATCTTTGTATCCTCTGCACATTTAATGACCGTTGATGCTGCATCCTGCTGTCACTCAATAATCTCCTCACTTCCCTGCCAACTTTCAGCCTTATATACATCTGAGAGAGAGATTAGTCCTTTCAAATATAAACCGAATCTTGTAAGAAAAGATAGACAATTAAGCTCACCATGCTCTATGGACTTATGTATCCTACACCTTCCAAATAAACCATAGCTATATAAATTTTTAGGATAAAGCTGGTTATTCAAAGCTTTCTGAAATGAAGGAATGTCAACTTGAAAACTATCCCTATATGAGTCCATTGAAAATGGGACCCTCTTTCAACTTTTTAGGCCTTTGAAATTTTATGAGATCTAACATATCTCAGAATATAGCATTTGAACTCAGAAAATTAACCCTAAACCAAATCAGGCCCTCCTTCTAGCGCCAGAAAACTATTGATGATCGTTTTGATGCAATCATAACAATAAGTTAAAATTCACATGAAATGAACTGAAACTATACTTGAAAGATAAGGAGGAATCATTTGAGATTCAACTAATCCCAAGTCTACAATGGTTCGGTTGGTCAAGTTCAGTTGGTCAATGTGAAGCTGTAATGTTCAAGGGGCCTTACGTAGTTTAGGTTTGTCTGGTGGTTTACTGGACTAAAAATATGCAAAAAGGTCATGAGATATGTCAATATTTTTCGTTCCTTTACATAAAAGTGATACTGTGCTGCAAGTTTTAGATGGTTTTCTTGAATTTTTGCAGCTTTCTTCTTTATCTATTTATGAAAACTGTCTACTTATAGCTCTGTTATGCATGCTTCTTCAAATTTGAGACAATTTCCTTTAGATTTCTACGTTTTCAGCTAAATATTTCAGATGGGTTGGGAAAAGTTAGAAAGATCTAATCTATACCTCATTTAATCTACCGAAGGATCTAATTGTTTCTGTTATGCACTATGTAAATACTACAGTAATTTGATCAAATCCACAGTAAAAACCTTAAATGCAAGTCCTGAGCATTTTCACAAACATACATTTAAAATTGCAAGCTCTCAAAGAAAACATTTCAAAACACAAAGAAGAGCAGGAGAACACTCAGAAGATAGATGCAGAACTCCAGATTCTATTGTATTAGAAACGAATAGTCATACATGATTTACAATGTAGGAATGACTCTTAGTTTCATTGATCATATTACAGAGAACTTACAAGCTTTACAGATACAGTAAGGCAGCCAGACATTCCACGCGCACCTTACTGCAGACAAACAGGTGACCTCCTTCTTCTACTTCTAAACTATGCTAACTTGCTGTATGTTCCTAAAAGAAAATCCTGTTGTAGCCACTGTTGTTTTCCTAAAATCCCTGTTGTAAAGTATTACAGTGTAGAGAGGCACAATATATAGACATTCTGATTGTCCTCACTACAGCAGAAAACCTAACTGAACCCCTGGTTCAAACCCCTGGTTACAGTAATAAATACAGGTGAACCAGCTCTTCAAAATATCTCTGAGCAGTGTCAAATCTGGGCGAAATATTGCCCCTTCTGAGAAGTTCCGGCAGCTGGGTAATAACTTATGTTTGTCTGTTGTAGTAATACCTTCAGCTGCAACTCTGTCCTTCACTTGAATGGCCTTGACTTTTTCGCACTTCATCTTTATCTTCCTACTCCTGAGATCAGATCTCCTTCCTCCATGAGGTCACTATGTTGACTTTCCAGCTGCTTCCTCAACTGCAAGCCTGCAAGACAAGACAAGCAATAAGTTTTTCATTTATCACATAAACAGCAGGAAACTAAAATAATCGTTTAAATCCAGGTGACTGCGCAAAATTGTGGAAATCAGATCCAGAATACTCTCAAAACGTGTCCAAAATGCATTCAGACCGCTCAAAACCCATCAGGTCAACCATCGCTGACCGAAAAAATGCCACGGGCGCCAAAAAATGGTTTAAAACTCCACCGCTTCATTTCCCGCCCATCGGCATGACTATCGCTATCGGCGTGTCAAAAAACATGTTAGCCGACATTCTCTTCATCTGCATGATATTCTGGAAATATGATGCACTCCCTTCCGAAGGTCCAGATGACGTCATCAGGATGTTTCGCTCTTGTATATCAGGGAAAAGAATAACATCATCATCATCTTCATGTTGAAGGAAAATAGGAGGATGTGAAATATGATCCTGCTGCTGAGGAAAGGAAAATGATGGTGACGTCATCGTCATATTCGGGCTTCGTTAAAATGCAAATGATGGCGTCATCGTCATTTTCAGTTAAGATCAGGGGATAAATGTAATATCGGGACACCTAAGGAGCATGATCAGGATGATGATTGTAATATGACCCCTTTGCGGCCAAGGTAACCCTCTTGAAAGATAAGGAAGATGATGATCATCAGGATATTTGGGGCTTTTATCGAACTTATAATAAGACGTCATCATCATATTTCGCGAACCGGATCATGCTTTGGAAAATATCCTGCCGAAGGGAAATGTGATGATGATGATCATCAGGATATTGCTTCTTTGTTTATCAGATCGGGATGACGTCATCATGATATCCGGGGCCTTTGTTAAACTTAAAACATGACGTCATCATGATATTTCGCCAACCGGATCATGTTTTGGAAAATATCCTGCCGAAGGGAAATGTGATGATGATGATCATCAGGATATTTGCTTCTTCGTTTATCAGATCGGGATGACGTCATCATGATATCTGGGGCCTTTGTTTAAACTTAAAACATGATATTTCGCCAACCGGATCATGTTTTAGAAAATATCCTGCCGAAGGGAAATGTGATGATGATGATCATCAGGATATTGCAAAAGGTCGTTCTTTCTCGGCAGGAGGACTTTACGAAATATCGGGTAGACAAACAAGATCATGATGATCTTGACAATATGACAGGATAAAAAATATGATGATCCTCCTCATCGAATTATCATGATGACGCAACCATCATATTTCGTTTTCGGAGCATGAAGATGAGTTGAGGTCATCATCAGGTTAGCGCTAGGGTGATATTTAAAATATGATCATGCTGAAGGAGATCAGGAGGATATGAAAACGTCATCATCATCTTAGCGAACTTCAGCAAATATCAGGATGATGACCCTCTGATAAGATTTTAACATGCGCATGCAAATATGCCGATGGTGGATTTTCTAAGTCAGGGTGATCTTATAATATCAGCATGATATTATAACTTCAGGTGATGTTAAAATATCATGATGCTTGCGATACAAAAGACCGCTCGACGGGGAAAACCTTCTATGACTTAAAGTTGACGTCCGGATATTTGAACCTCAGGATATTATCGGGGGGGCGTTTCAAATATGATGATGATGTTCTTCATACAGCAAAACCGAGTTTATAAAATATGACCCTCCTAAAATCATGATGCTCACGATGCGCATAAGGTTATTTGACGGGTAAAGGGCACTACCACTTAAGATTGACGTCCGGATATTGCGACTGCATGATTTTTATCGGGTGATAGACCAGGATCATGATGACCTTGATAACATGAAAAAAAAAATGATGATCACTTGCGATTATCAGGTTTGACCAAAACTTTGACTGCTCATAACTTCCACATATGGATGAATTTTCAAGTGATGTAAAAGGCAAACCTGCATGGAATTTCAAGCTCTTTCTAAATATGAGGTCACAGAAACAAAATATGAACTTTGACAAACTGACCTCATGATGATGACCTACCTTATCCAATATCATGATGATGATGCACCTGACCTTCATTTTTACCAAATCGCCAGAAAGCAGAAAAACACAAGCAGAAGCAAAAAGCAAAACACAGCAGGGGTCCCCATTTTGCTAAGGAGCATAATGGGGCGTGTTGTGAACATCACAACACATCTTTCGTGTATGGATACTCCATGAACCTACAATTGAGCTTCTAAAAGAGTGCATCTCATTTGATCCTGTCAGTGTACAACAATACTCATATGGTGCAATGTTAGTATCATCTATCAACCAAAAAAATCTACGAACTAAAGACTTACCTTCATTACCTGGACCCATGGAAGCATTACACTGCTCGACAATCGATTTTGTATCTGTCAACTTTGCATTGTCTTTATACTTTAACTCTTCTCGTGCTATGGCTCTTTTGATACATGCTCCCCCTTTCCATGCCCGGCCTCACAAAAGTTCCACATATGTTGAATACCTGTAAAATTATGCCTCCTACTTAGCCAATAGAAATTCTGTGAGTTCTTGAATTGTGATGCACAGTTATCCGACCATATGATATGCTGACTGAACGATATGCCCCTTCTAGCCAAATCATTGTAGAACACCTGAAAGCAACCTTGCATGAACTCTGTAGAATGCGTGTGATCATCACTAATATAGAAATTATACTCCCTTATGATTTTTTTGTCATCCTCTGTACTATCATTTGCATGAATGAATGCGATGTGCACAAATATAGAAACTTGTGTGGAGTTGTAATATTGTCATTGCACCTCACGCTGTGGCTATAGACTGTAGTTCTCTGCAAAGTCGACGACTGAAACAATGCTACCAACTGGAAATGTGTCCTTGCATAACTTGAATTGTAAGTCCAACCATCGAGCTCTATGGGCATGTCTTGCATACTCATACACTATGCTGTCACGAAATATAGGCATAAACTGATACACCGGAATCTTTTCAATAACTAATTCACACCTCTTTGATTCTTTACCATCTTTTGTATTGTATGCCACTGTTTTATACTTGCCAAACTCTACTAGTTCATTTCCAACCGCATGTGTTATTTCCATATGTTCACATATTGGCAAATGTTGCAAGCCACCGCAACAATGACATGTGCCATCCAAGCATAATTTCTTGTAGAATATTTGACCTTCCTCTCTTTCACATAAAATTCTTGATATGAAGTCTCTTGAAGATGTTGGTGGGGCACATATGGCACAACCCTGCAAATCATTGTTAGTATGCATATCTAAACATATAGACCTATAAGCATCAAAATGGTTAGAACATTCAATATGTAATCTACAACAACAAGTAGTGCGTGTGTGATTTATCTTAACATAGAAAGGTTTTAGCAATTTAAAATATCTTTGACAAATTTTAATTTGAGGATACTTCTGTAGATTAGAGAAATGCAATAAGGTAAAAGCAAAACCAAATGTAAACAAAACACAAGATTATACCTCATGCAAAACCTAATCCCATCAAGGGAAAGAGGAGCCCTTGCACCCAAGAGAGGCTCCCAAGACCAAGATTGTCCCTAGACCATTGATTCAAATGTGAAATGCCTTCTCAAATGTGCAACTCACTATAAGCTCAACTGTGATTTTGGCATGGTAACTTTGCATGAAAAATGGATGATGAAAATGACTTGTGAGAGGTTGTATTTATAGACTTTTGAAGAGGATTTTGATCCAAGGGTGGAGATTGATTGGAGAGATCAATGGTGGAAGATGAAAGTGAGGTGGAGGGCCTAGATTTGATCTTGGAAGATGGAGGGCTAGGAATAAAAGT
Organism: Cunninghamia lanceolata; assembly: GCA_027924645.1. NCBI lineage: Eukaryota > Viridiplantae > Streptophyta > Pinopsida > Cupressales > Cupressaceae > Cunninghamia > Cunninghamia lanceolata. Next base: position 9,415,416 of record BSBN01000937.1, on the reverse strand, counting down.
AAATCTTTTATTCATTTTTGGGAAAGGGGTGAATAAATGAGGTTTGGTGAGATGGATTATTTGTGAATTAAAAATTCACAAAGGGAGGGGTAAAATGAATTAAAAATTTATTTTGGGGAAGAGAGTTATGACATGTGTAAGAGGAGTAAATGTGATGTGTGATTTATTTGAATTTTAAATTTGAGGAATGTGGAGAGAAGTGCTAATGGGGATTTGACTTTCTTAATTAGGGTGATTAACCTAATTAATATGGCTGGAATAAATTAGTAGAGGGATTAGAGGGGGGTTAAGATTAATTAATTATTGATTTAATTAATTAATCCTAAGGCTAGGATGGGATAGGCTAGAGTAGGCAATTAAATAATAGCTATTTAATTGTCTAGGGTAGGGATAGGCTAATTAGTAGGCTGGATTAATTAGTTAACATGGTTTTAACTAATTAATTGGATTTAGGGAAAATGGGGATTTGATTTAATAAATTTTGCATATTTATTAAATCATTTGGCTAAGGTTTGGACTATTGAATTAATAAAATTAATTCAATTTTGGGATAAAATAGTGTGGATTTGGAAAATGAACGGGGTGATTAATTAAATAAAAATTTAATTAATTAGTTGGAAAGGGAATTGGTAAGTTTAGGGGTGTCGGGAATCAGTTTGGTGGTCGAGACATTTTTAGGTGTCTACATTTGCCCCTCTTTGACGTGGCGTTAGGACCTAGGAGGGAAGTGGCGTCAGGTCGAAGAAAAAAATGCCCCAGCTGCCGGGAAGGAGTGAGATGGATAAGGGATGCCCCCTCGAGAGGTTGGCGGGAAAAATGTCGATTTTACAGGTAAACTCTCGAAAGGACGTGATGAAAGCGAAGGTGATGGGAAGAAAAATAGAGGAAAAAGGCTGGGATCTGCACCTTGGAGGGAGAAGAAAGGGATGGAGGGAGGACATGGCCCACTATATTAGGAAAAGTGGGCCCAAAGAGTGCCACATTTGCACACTTTGACCTTCTAGAAGAAAAAGACAAAGGAGAGATGGGCGAGCGCAACCCACAGTTCCCGTGACTTCATCACATCTCAGAGCGATTCCGAGAGGTCGGGCGGTCTCCCGAGGCTGGACCCCAGGTAGGGCCTAACCCGTACTTTGTGATTTTTATTTTACGCACTTATTTTTGGGTTTCAGGAAATGGGTTAGGAGCGCGTAGCGCCATAGACAAGGCGGATTAGCGCAATCCTGTGGATTAGCGCTATTCGCCAGGGTAGGTTAAGGTGATTTTGTCGCCATTTTGGATGAATGTTGGCGCTATCCTCTGGATTGGCGCCAAAACTAAGGATAAAGCAAATATGGCATTTTGACGCCATATTATGGGTAGAATGGCGCTATCGTCTGGAATAGCACCATGATGTGAAATAGCGCTAAGATTAGTTTTAGCGCTAAAATTTTGATTGACGTGAAAATGGGGAACTGCGCCATCGTCTGGATTGGCACGATATAGGTCACGCAGTGGCGCCAATGTTTGGGTTGGCGCGATACGGTGAGCGCAGTGGCGCCAATGTCTGGATTGGCGCAATAGGCAGGGGAAAGTAGCGCTATTTTTGTGAATAGCTCTTAGGGATTTGTCTGTATGGGGCCACATGGTCTGGGCCTTTGGGACATTTAGGAGAAAAAGATGTAGGGGGACAGTAATTTTGTATCTAATGAAGAAGTGGTGGATGCAGGATACGCAGCGGTTTATACTACAGTCGCGAGAGCGACGAGTACGATCCGCGATGCCACTATTTGACGAGGCATGGCGACCTCAGCTTGCGACATTGGGGCTTTGGACGGTGGCATCAATGCCTGTGCTGCGAGCTCATAGAGCTCTGATGACGGCCGCAGTGGAGCGATACCGCAGTGAGACCTCCAGCTTTTTGCTGCCGACAGGAGAGATGACCATCACACTTGAGGATGTTTATCGCATCCTCAAGCTGTCGATTCATGGTCGACGTGTGAGGTATGACACGAGGAGGAGGCGGATTACGTTGATCAGAGTGTTTGGAGCAGAGCACGTGGTGCTTTCCGCAGACGGGAGGGAGATGGATTACGACAGGACGTTGGCAGCAGGTGCAGATCCCTTTGCCTTATACTTGTGTGCGCTGATTGGAGGTGTAGTGATGTCGGATAGGCGAGGCAGGGGTTTTCCTGTGGGCTTGGGTGGGATGATAGAGGGGATGGTGAGACATGAGACTGTCTACGCATGGGGGCCGGTGATCCTAGCACAGCTGCTACATGAGATGCACACGGTTGCCTATCTTCAGACAGGGCTTTATCGGCTGGGGTTACACTGCTGCATGTATGGCTTTGGGAGCATATCCCCATGACTCAGCCGATATGCGGTTATTATCGGCGGCCGTTTGAGGCATTTGTGTTCTTGTATCGGGATGCCGTGTATACTTATACTGGACAGGTCCGCCACTGGCGGAGGATATTGGATGATGTGATTAGCGTGGTTTATCATCCGTATATTGATTGTGAGGATTGGCCTGATGATGTTATCCAGCTCCCGTACACCTTTCAGCAGAGATTTCTTATGGGTCGTGCGGATCGGACTATAGAGATGTACTTACCTTCACGGGTGATGCGGCAGTTTGGACAGGTACAGGATGTGCCCCAACAGATGGCCATATATGCATGGACACCGCGGGATACAGCTTATTGGCCCACAACATTATAGCCATAGGTTGCGCTGAATGATTGGGTAGCACTACGACCAGTTTAGTGGGATTGGGGGAGCACCGTGGTAGATGCAGGTACTACACCTGCCTATGATGCATGGTGGCAGACACATCGGCCCACCCGATTTACCGATCCGGCAGCGGAGCTATCAGAGGATGAGGGGGATGGAGATGATCCAGATGGGGGTGGTGATGAGGTTATTGCAGATTTTATTGTAGAGGTGATGGATGATGGATCAGAGAGGGTGATCGCCAGAGATGGTCAGCTGGTGGATGAGGGGGAGGCAGCGGTAGCGGGACAGGGGCCAGTGGGGCAGGATATTCCGGGACAGCAGGTTCCTGCTCAGCAGGTTCCCGCGCAGCAGGTTCCAGCGCAGCAGGTTCCAGCAGAGCAGGTTCCAACAGAGTAGGTGCCTGCGCAACAGGTTTCAGGACAGCAGGTCCAGGCTAGGGGTGGACGGCTGGGTAGAGCACCATGACGACGCGGTGGTCGGCCGAGGACAGAGCAGGGTGATCTATCCCCATCACGGGTGGAGCAGCTGCGGGTTGGTAGGCATGACGTCGAGGCAGGGAGCTCGGGGGTAGCGATGGAGGCAGAGGTTGAGAGGCTGACGCCTCGACGACGGCCACGGGATGAGATGGAGGAGATAGAGACACTACGTGCTCAGGTGGCCAGTCTAGAGGAGGCGTTGGGGCATCGAGAGGCTGAGTTGGGACAGCTGCAGGGAGTAGATGGGCGGCTGGCAGTTGCAGAGGCTCAGCTGGCTCAGGCCAGAGAGGATATGGAGGACTTGAGGATAGAGCGAGATGCAGCGCTGGTGAGAGCACAGCAGGCAGAGACTGCGTTGAGTAGTGCACAGGCTATGGGTGGGGGCCTTGCCCCGATATTGGCAGGGATGTAGACTCAGCTGGCCCAGGCTCAGACACATGCGCATCAGATACAGGGTCAGTTGAGCCAGTCACAGGGACAGGTTGCTCAGATACAGGGACAGATGGCTCAGGTACGAGGGGAGCTAGCAAAGGCGAGAGCACGTACTGAGTACTATCGGGGGTTATACTATGCAGCCGTACCTGCAGCGCAGCGAGCACTGAGTTACAGCCAGGTCAGTAGATCGGGGGCGTCGAGATCACATCGATCTAGATCTATTCAGTCAGTTCAGCAGACGATGCCCCCTCCCACGTATGTGCCCCAGCAGGATCCTCAGGTACCAGTAGCACCACAGCCACAGCCGCCACCAGGATCACAGGCTCGACCAGGGTCATCATCTCCTACCCCCTCAGAGAGGGGATCCTCGATGTGATAGTTATATCATGATAGCCCTTAGAGGCATTGTATCAGGACACTTTATTATTATTTTTTTGATGATGTGAGCGGTGTACATTTTTTTGCGGTGATTATATATGATGCGAGACTTCTGATGGCTTATGATGTTCTTTTGTGATGATGCTTATATGATGGATGCACATGTTATATTTTATATGTTGTGGATGTATGATGTGTTTTCAAATGATATGGTGATTTGGTGGATGCAATTATGTGTTTAGGAGATGTTGATATGTATGGAATGCAATGTAATGATGCTATTTTTAATATGCACTTATGCTATGATGTGTAATGATATGCAGCTGAAATGAATCTACTTGTGTTTTATGCAAACTTAAATGGATTTAGAATGAACCTAATAGGTGATGCCAATGGATTAAAATGAACGTATCATGATATGCAAACGGATTTAAATGAACCTAAAATGATATGCAAATGGATTAAAATGAACCTAACATGATGTGCAAACGGATTTAAAATGAACCTAACATGATGTGCAAATGGATTAATAATGAACCTAATATGATATGCAAACGGATTAAAATGAACCTAACATGATATGCAAACGGATTAATAATGAACCTAATATGATATGCAAACGGATTAAAATGAACCTAACATGATATGCAAACGGATTAAAATGAACCTAACATGATGTGCAAACAGATTTAAAATGAACCTAACATGATGTGCAAATGGATTAATAATGAACCTAATATGATATGCAAACGGATTAAAATGAACCTAGCATGATATGTAAACGGATTAAAATGAACCTAACATGATGTGCAAATGGATTAATAATGAACCTAATATGATATGCAAACGGATTAAAATGAACCTAACATGATATGTAAATGGATTACTATGAACTTAATATGATATGCAAATGGATTAATAATGAACCTGATACACATGATGTTCCTTGTGTTGACCCGGAATGGTGAGACTGTGGGTGAAGGTGTTAGGTGTTGTGGATGATAGAGGGGATGGTGGTGGGGGGATTGGAGGATGGTTAGGTCATTAGATACCACGTCATTGAGGGGGGGGGTTTGGTTCAAGATATGTTACGTGGAGATAGGTTGGGATGATGGGGTTAGTGCGGGAATTAGATTGGTGGGGGGGGGGTTGAAAAGTGTTGATCAAATCTAGGCCGATATGGGATAAGTGACTGAGTGATTAGGGTGATGATGTTGAGCTAGTATCAGTAGTTGCACAAAATTAATTGAGAGCATTTCTAAGTTTATTGTAGCAATGTCGGATTCAATTCACGAAGGTATGAAATGACCTAGGTGATGATGTATATCCGACAATTGCATGGACTAGACCCACAAACAATAGGTTGGCTTCATGCATGCCCAATGTAGTATAATCTTGTCTAGTAGAGGAAGGGGACTCATAGCAGTGAGTGTGAATAATGCATATAAGGTGTTGATTCCTGTATATGCAAAATAGGACTCATTATGCTAGAACCGACCTGGACTTCAAGATATGAATACTATTCTTGGAGTAATGAAGCCAACCCACAAGCACAGCATACTGAAACAATGACTATGTCCACTCCAAGGGCTATCCGCTACATACCATGATATAATGAGATCAAGGTAGCTTTGGAGTTCTCTTGGAGTGAGACAAAAAGATAAAAATCAATAAGCAAAAAGACCAACAAAAGATACAAATAGCCTTTTGTGTGCTCTTGCCAAGAGACGTGATGATAGAATGATAGATTTTTGTCCATTGTAGGAAAGACATATCCTAGGACGCAGATCTGTTTTTGATTAGAGAGTTGTTTTGTGGAAGATGGGCAAAAGAACAATCGGGCCAAATGGAAGATTATAGTTGGTAGGTTGCTTGATGATTTCTGCGCGAGGGACCCTGTTTCAATGGTATGTGTAGCATGCATATCCTTTCGTAGATCTAGAAAGCTCAGTGAGTGGGAACCATCCCAATGGTTGGGATGGGTGCATCTTAGATACCTGAGTACTGGAAACATCCTTCGTATTCTAGACTGCCTACATACCCTGTGTCCACGGGATCAAGGTACTTTTAAGATGCGGGTGAAATGAATATGTAGTTCTGGCAAGACTTGATGATGTGGGAATGGTTGGCGATGTGATGTGATGAGGGTTGAGACGTGTTTAGATGATTGTGGTGGGATGTGAGATTGATGCCTGTGGTGATTATTTTGGGATTTTCTAATTTTCTGCTGTTTTTTGGATTTTCTGATTTTATGATGTTTTTGGATTTTCTGATTTTATGATGTTTTTGGATTTTCTGATTTTATGATGTTTTTGGATTTTCTAATTTTATGATGTTTTTGGATTTTCTGATTTTATGATGTTTTTGGATTTTCTAATTTTATGATGTTTTTGGATTTTCTGATTTTATGATGTGTACAAAGGAGAGCTTACAAGGATCCTCGTTCCCCAGGTGGGGTTCTGGGTGGGTGAGTGAGTGCGGGATGGGCGAACAAACTTGATGTATCAGAATTTCAAGCCATGGGATGTGTGGGTATGGAGTGTTATGCTGGAAAGAGGACTTATTAGATGGTAGAACCGGCCATTACGCATGGCGCCTGAAACAGGTTTTCACCATGGTACTTATCCAAGGCGTCACCGAGGTGATTTTCACCATTGGAAGTTTTTATTGCACTCTGATTTTTTCTTGATTTTTTGATTTTTTGACATTTTTTGTTTTTGTTTTTGATTTTTTGACTTGTGGTATCAGATGGGTTATGCATAGAATCGCTTGAGATGCAAGATATTCATTGGCTCGTCTAGAGGCTGCCCCTCGGGTGTTGCAAGCTGATAAGCGCCTGACCCATAGTCGGTGGTGATGACATAAGGTCCTAGCCAATTAGGTTCGAATTTTCCTTGCTTCGGACGCTCTTGCAGGTTCTTTTGATTTTCCATTAGGACTAGGTCACCTACCTCAAATTTTCTGGTTCTGATCTTTTTGTTGTAGCTTCTTCTGAGGCGGTTTTGGTATGCCTGTAAGTGATTTAATGCATTCAGGCGTTTCTCATCCAACAATTCAAGTTGATGCAACCTTGCGACGCGATAGTCTTCATCAGATATAATATTTTGCAATGATACTCGGAGGGACGGGAGCTCGACCTCTATAGGTAAAATGGCTTCTGATCCGAATACTAGTGAGTATGGAGTGGCTCCCGTAGGAGTGCGGATGCTAGTGCGGTAAGCCCATAGGGCAGGGTTAAGTTGAAGGTGCCAGTCGCAGCCAGCTTCATTGACTGTCTTCTTTAAGATGCGGAGGATGGTTTTGTTAGAAGCCTCTGCTTGACCGTTTCCTTGGGGGTAATATGGCGTGGAGAAGCGGTGTTTGATGTCAAACTTTTCGCACAAAGTGCGAACTTCTTGGTTCTTAAATGGCTTCCCATTATCAGTGACAATGGAATGGGGGATACCGTAGCAGCAGATGATGTAGTGGAGAATGAATTTGGAGATTTGGATGCCTGTGGTGAAGGTGAGTGGTATTGCTTCCACCCACTTTGTGAAGTATTCGGTAGCAGTTATTATAAATTTATGGCCGTTGGAAGATGGAGGGTGTATTTTACCTACGAGGTCGAGTCCCCACTGTGAAAAAGGCCATGGTGTTGTGATTGGTTGCAGCTCCTGTGCTGGTGCGTGGATGAGATCACCATGCTGTTGGCACGGGAGGCATTTTCTGATAAACTGATGTGCATCCTTGTCCATAGTGGGCCAATAATAACCAGTCCTTAGGATCTTCTTAGAAAGAGCTGGTCCACTTGAATGTGCCCTGCAAATTCCTGCGTGTACCTCTTCCAAAGCTGCTTCAGCTTCCCTAGAGTCTAAACATCGTAGAAGCGTACCATCAAGACTCCTTTTGTAGAGGGTGTCACCTACAAGGATGAAACAGGAGGCTCGACGGATGAAGGATTTTTTCTGTGATGGTGATAGGTTGTTGGGGAGGATGTTATCGTGCAGATAGAGGTACGTTTCCTGATACCAGGGGGATAAGGGACCAACGATTTCGCACACTAATTCAGACTGGGGAACGTCATATGCTGGGATGGGGAGCTCTTCAATCAGGAATTCGCATTTCTTGGTGCCTTGCTGCATATCAACCAAAGATCCAATGGTGGCCATGGCATCTGCCGCTTTGTTGTTTAACCTTGGGATCTGCTCAAAGTGGATGTCACTAAAATAATCTTTAAAGTCATCGACCATCTTCTTATAGGGAAGAAGCTTATCGTCCTTGGTTTTATATTCATTGTTGACTTGTCTGATGACTAGTTGAGAGTCGCCATACACAGTTAGTTTGTCTATTTTCCATTGGATGGCCATTCAGAGGCCTGTGATTAGGGCCTCATATTCTGCTACATTATTGGTGCATGGAAATGTGATTTTGAATGATTTAGGGATCGTGTCACCTTGAGGGGTAACAAATAAGACACCTGCCCCCGAGCCTCTGTGAGTGTAGGATCCATCGAAATACATCTTCCATGTATCTGTGGCGGATGTGAATGTCAATATGGCCTCGTCTGGAAATTCTGCTATTGTAGATGCTCTGCTTGAATAGGTGCCTCAGCCAGTTGATCTGCTATGACTTGTCCTTTGATTGCCTTCCTCTCTGTGTATTCTATGTCAAATTCGGTGAGAATCATGACCCATTTTGCCATCCTTCCTGTGAGAGCTGCTCTGTTTAGCAAATATTTGAGTGGGTCGATCTTAGCAATGAGCTTAGTCTTATGATTGAGCATATAATGTCTTAACTTTTGTGATGTGAAGACGAGGGCCAGGCATGCTCGTTCAATTTGTGTGTAGTTAAGCTCATAGGAAATCAAGGTGCGGCTGATGTAGTAGATGGCTCTTTCCTTTCCCTGTTCATTGTGTTGTGCTAACAAAGCCCCAATTGCTGTGTCGGTTGCAGAAATATACAAGAGGAGGGGCTCTCCTGGTCTTGGTGGAGATAGAATAGGGGGGTTAGCCAGATATGCTTTTAGCTGGTCGAAGGCATCCTGACACTGAGTAGTTCAAGTAAAAGCTGTATCCTTTCGGAGGAGATGCTGGAATGGTTGGCATTTGTCGGCAAGTTGAGCAATGAACCGGCGAATAGACTGTAGTTTACCCTGTAGGCTTCTCAATTGTTTCAAGTTTTTTGGAGGTGGCATTTCAATAATAGCTTTGACCTTTGCCGGGTCCACCTCGATCCCTCGTCTAGAGACTATGTATCCCAATAATTTGCCTGAAGTGACGCCAAAGACACATTTTTTTGGATTTAAACGAACATTATATTGCTCTAACCTGTCAAAGATTTTGGCTAGCACGTCCAAGTGCTCTTCTTGGGTCTTTGATTTGCCGAGTAAGTCATCAACGTAGTCCTCCATGATGTGGTGAAAGAGGTCGTGGAAGATGACAGTCATCGCTCGTTGATAAGTAGCTCCTACATTCTTTAAGCCGAACGGCATTACTACCCAACAGTATGTCCCCCATGGGCAGATAAAGGAGGTTTTGTGCTGATCTTCTTCGGCAATTTTGATTTGATTGTATCCTGAAAAGCCTTCCATGAGGGATAGCATCTCATGCCCTGCGGTAAGATCCACGATCATGTCAATGTTGGGAAGAGGGAAGTCATCTTTTGGGCAGGCCTTGTTGAGGTCTCTGAAGTCAGTGCAACAGTGGATTCTGCCATCTGGTTTAGCAACAGGTACTAGATTCGAGACCCATTCGGGATAATCAATTGGACATATGAACCCCACGTCTAGTAACTTTTTAAGCTCTGCTTTGACAATAAGGGCCACCTGAGGATTCATCTTTCGGAGCTTCTGTTTGACTAGTTTGGCATCAGGACACACTGCAAGGTGATGTACAACCGAGGCGGGATCTAGCCCTGGCATCTCTGCGTAGGTCCATGCAAAGTTGCGATTTCTGCGTGTGAAGAATGCCAAGAAGTCCTCCTGTTTGAACAGGCTGAGAGATTCTGCTTGATATGTGATTTTGGGCTCTTCCTCTGTCCCTAGATTCATTTCCCGCGCTGGTTCAACCAAAATGGGTGATCTGTCAGGATATACCTTATCTATTTCAGGGAGGCCCATGCTTCCATCTCCTGGCGCCTCATGGAGGTTTTCACCAGGGGATACATCCTTTATTTTTACTTTTTTAGGATCTGACACTGCCGTAGAATGGTTTTCACCATCAAATCTATTTTTTGCTTTTGTATTTTTGTGACTAGAAGCAGGGGTTGTCTCCCAAAATAGGCAGCCGGATTGAGTTCCATGATGTATCCAGCTCTGTGGTCTCCCAAGGGGAAGTTGTCTCTTACTCCCATCATTTCGGCAATGGCTTCGTCATTAGGTGCAATATCCAAAATAGGAGGTCCTCGTTGGTCCCAGTCGATGAGGTCAGGGTATACTAATGGTAGGTCATTAGGTGATGAGGCGAGAGTAGTGACCAAGTAGATGGTACAAATGGAGGAGGCGAAGAAATCGGCAAAGTCACTAAAGGAGTCTTGTAGGTCCGTCTCGTTAATGTGGTCGACGTCTAGAGAAACTGGAGCAAACTCGGCTAAGATACATTCGCCGGTATTAAGGATGCGGTGTGGTTGGCCATATCCTAACCCTTGAGTATAGGGGTTCCTTGTTGCTTGCAGTGGTTCCACAATGCCCTATTCATGAAGGCCAATGCCGCCTTGTCCTTTGTAACCCATGCTTTTGACTATCTCAGAACCTTTGCCGTAATTGTTTGCTGGGATGGTGGGGATGTCTTGTTCTGTTTGCTCGTCCTTGTAAAGCCAGGATGAAATATCTTCAAGTATGTCCTAATCCAGAAGGTGTTTTTTCTCAAAGACGGGCGAGGGTTTGCATTTGATGATGACTGTGTCAGCTGCCTCTGTGTGCGGAGTACCAAATGTCTTGGGAGTGGGTAATAAGCCCACGTAAAAGGTGCCATGAAGGTTGTATTCTCCACAGCCTTGGTCGTTGAGCTTGATCTTGACCTCAGGTGGTGAAGGTGTTTGTGATGAAGTGGTGGCGATGTTGGCAGGGTCGATGTATGAAGTGGAAGCTGTTGGGGTGATTTGGTTGGTGGCCTTATTGTACGGACAGAAGGTTTGGTTGTGTCCTTCCAGAAAACTACAGTATTGGAAAGGACGAGGATCGGCATAGATAGTGACTTCAGTGCCGTTGTGGGGGAATTTGAGACATTGATGGAAAGTGGAGGGGACGGCTTGCATGGCATGAATCCATGGGCGGTCGAGAAGAATGTTATAAGGGAGGTCAAGATCCAGAACCTGACATTTGGTTTCAAGGATTTTCTATCCCACTTGAATAGGAAGCTTTATGGTACCTTCTGATAGCCTCTCGGTGTCATCATATCCTTTGATTGTTATGCACTCGCTAGCATCCACAACCACATCTGAATACCCCAAGTGTTTTAGTAATTTTAGAGTGCATATATTTAGGCCGGAACCACCATCTATTAGGACCCTTTTAATGGTGTGTTTGTGAATGCGGACCTCGATGTGTAGTGCATCATTATGTAGGTACTCGGCGGCAGGAAGGTCTTTTTCAGAAAACGTGATATGGTGTGGTGTGGCAATATGGCCGACCATGGATTGAAATTGATTGACATCCAAGTTTGCAGGAACTTGTGTTTCCAACAGGGCCTTGTCGAGAATGTCCTTGTGGCGGGGTGATGTACGAAGGAGCTCAAGGATGGAGATTTGCGTGGGTGTCTTTCCTAGATGGTCTAGGAGGTTGTATCAAGCGGTGAGTGATGGACGAGCGTTTGGATGAGGGGGGAGGGGATCAGATGTGGATGGGGGTGTTGGTTCAGTGGGAGGGGCAGTGCAGATTGAGACACGGCCTCGACGGGTTGTGACGGCGCAATCGGGTGCTTGTGCCCGAATGGTTATTGTGTTAACAGAGTGGGATGAGGGTTCAATGCGGCCGACAATGGAATCGTAGTGTGTGGGTGGTGGAGTGACGTTGTACGCTTGATTGGATGATGAATCTTTGTTATGGTTGGGTAAGGGGTCCTTGTAAGCTCCAAGATTGGCATTTGGTGATGGCTGTGTACTGTGCTCAAGGTTGACAAGATTTTGATCTATTAGGTCTTGGATACAATGTTTTAATTGCATGCAGTCTACTGTTTTATGACCTGCCACGCGGTGGTATTCGCAATAATCATTTTCATTGTACCATGCTACCTTGAGGTCATTGTCTTGGCGTGGTCTGATAGGTGGGAGTGTGATTTTTCCTTGTTTGAGACATCGATCGAGAATGTCCTCAATAGGTTCGGCTAATGGCGTGAAATTTCAGTGAGGTTTGCGAAGTTTGTTTGGTCCTCGTTGGTTATTGGTGTTTGCTGCATATGTGTGTGCCGGTGTGTGATTTTGGATGTGCTGGACGGCCTTTATATCAGTGACGCCGTCGTTCAAATTATTCTTGTTTTTCCCCCAATAACGTGATTTATCATTAGATTGCGTGTTGGTATTGTTGTTGTTGTTGGGGGTGTTATGATTGGATTTGTGGTTATTATTGTTGTTGTTATTGTTGGACTTGGGATCGTAAAGTTTGATAGAACCTTTGGCAATGAGGGCTCGTTCCACAGTGGTGCCTTTGTCGATAACCTCTTCAAAGGTAGATGCGCACAGAATCTGTAAGTGAAAGCCTAATTCCTGATTAAGATTGGCCACGAACATGGTGATAAGTTGTTTTTCAGGAATAGGCCATGGGAGCTTGCTTGCTAGACCCCTCCACCTTTGTAAGAAAGAAGCGAAAGCTTCGCCGTTCTTTTGTTTGGTGTTACAAAGGTCGGTCATTAACACCTCATGTTCAAAGTTGTAGGAGAAGTGATTGACAAACTTCTCCGCAAGCTCGGGAAATGTTCAAATACCTGGTGGCAGATGGGCAAACCATTCAGCGGCTTGGCTGCCAAGACTTCTTGGGAAGAGTCTCATATAGAATTCCCTTAGGTGGTCCCTAGGGTCTCCCTTTCCCTTGTATTTGTCAAATTTTGGCGTTTCAAAGTTTTTAGGGAAAGGGGGCATGTACAAGGTGCGATCAAACGGGTAGGGACAAATATCCTCAAAAGAATAGTATTTGCGTTTGCCCCCAGTTTGTAAGTCATCCACCTTTTGGATTAGGCTTTGCAGCGCGGTGTTGAAATCCTGTGGTTGTTGTGGTTGAAACGCGTAGGGTTGTTGATTGGTGAGATATTGGAGGTGGGGTGGGAGTTGGTGTTGGGGATTGGTTTGGATGAGATGTTGATGTTGCGGGTTGGAGTTTGGATTGAGATGTTGGTGTTGGGGATTGGTTTGGATGAGATGTTGATATTGGGGATTGGTTTGGATGAGATGTTGATATTGCGGGTTGGGGTTTGGATTGATTGGTGTCTGTTGTTGTTGGTATGCGTATAGCTGTGGGAGAACATGTGGTGGTATTTGGGGGTTGGGATTGTGTTGACTTGTGAGATTGACGTTGGGTATGTGGACGTTGGATGGGTTGGTCGTGTTGTGGGATTGTTGTGCGAACAGTTGTCGTAGGTATGCAAGGGTGTGAGGGTTTGGTGGGGGCACACTTGTGGAGGTATTAGCTTGTGTGATGTTGCCTTGTATAGCCGTTGTGTTTGAAGCGGAGGGGTTGACGGTAGTCGTGGTAGTGGAGGTGATGACAGGTTGGGAGATGTTAGCAGTGGATGTGGAAGTAGTAGATGTGGTAGCGGTTGAGGTTGTGGATGTGGTAGATACGTTAGGTGTTGACGTTTGAGAGATGGTGAGTTGGGTATGTGACGTAGATGCTTGGGTATTTGATGGGGTTGGGACAACTGTAGAAGTGGATGGTTGTGATGATGTTGTGATGGGGGGAAGTTGAGCACCAAGTTTGAGAAGATGGTCAAGATATCTCTTTGGATCCGATCTTAGGACTTTATCAAGTAGGTCCATATTATCGGCATCTTGCGTGAAAGTCAAGACATCTAGATCATCTTGGGGTATGATGGGGACATTTTGTGGTGGGGGTGGGGTTGGTGTTGGTGCTTGTGGTAGGAAGTGAAAAGGGTCGTTGGTGCCAAATGGGGGGATGAAGGAATATGTAGGCGGATTGTATGTCTGATAGATGGGTATGTTGGTAGTGTCGGTGTTAGGCATGCCAAAGGGCCATCGTTCCGCCATTTCTTGATTTCTTTTGTGTTGTGATCTTGTGGTGGGCATACACGTATGGATTTGATTTCTAGATGTGGGATGAGGTGGAGACCTTAGAGAATCGAATTGATTGTGTTGGACCCAAAGATGGATGTGGTTGTAGTAGAGGGATATGATGAAGATCGATATGTTTTCCAAAGGTTTTACCCTAAGGGTGATATGAATGGGTGATATTGATTTTTGTAAAAAAAATTTTGGACCAAAGATGTATGATAAGAAAGGGATTTGATGTTTTTTTTGATTTTTGATTGGTTTAGGATGATGAGAATGATATTGTTGATGTTTAAGCTTTTGGATAGGATCTAGATTTTGATTTGACACACAAAGGATGACGATTTTCTTTGTTTGGGGTAGACTAATGACCTTACACAAAGAGAGGTGATTTGTTTTTCTTGAAGTGTAGACTAATGACTTTTCAAGGAAAACGTGATGTTAATGATAGGATCTAGATCTATCCTTGGCTCAAAAGGGTGACAAGATTTGATGAGGTTTTGATGTGAATTTTTTGAAATGATTTTATATTGGTCCAAGGAGATATGCAAAAATGAATGAGGATGAATAGATATGTATTTGGGTTGATTATGATGTATCAAAGTGGTCCAACAAGGGTGTTGAGTGATTCTCTAAGGTTGAATAGAATATGTGATTTTTTTGAAAAAAATGGCTGGACGGTTAGCGGATTTCTATGAGATGGATATGGATTATGGCAGAATCAGAAGGTGTAGATCACAACAGAATGGGTCTTTGCTACAGACAAGTCAATCTCAGAATAGCGCCAATCCACGGGTGAAAAGGCGCTAAAATAAGACTGATATGGCGCTGAAACAAGTTACACAGGTTTCTGATGGCAAAATTTTTGGGACTTCGGAAGGTGGATCTTTGGATCTGGCTGTTTAGGATGTGGCCAACGGATGTATTCTGTCTCAGGCAAGTCAATCTTAGTATAGCGCCAATCCATGGGTGAAAAGGCGCTACAATTAGACTGAGATGGCGCTAAAACAGGTTTTGACAGATTTCTGTTTGCAAAATTTTGGATTCTTGGTGGGAAAATTCTTGGATTTGTCTGCTTTGAATCTGACCGACTAGTTTGTTCTGTCCCAGGCACGTCAGTCTAAAAATAGCACCAATCCACGGGTGAAAAGGTGCTACAATCAGCCTGATATGGCGCTGAAACCAGAAATACAGATAACTGAAGGCAAAATTTTGGATCTGTGTGTTTGGGATACGAAAAACTAATTTTATTTTGTCTCAGGCACGGGGTAAGTGCAAAAAGATGGGGGGCCAAAAAGTGGCCAAAAAATTTTCAAAAAAATTTTAGGCATAACGCGAGCGCGTTATAACGCGCTCGCGTTATGGCTTGGCAATGACAAGCCTTAGGCTCGTCATTGCCAAGCCATAACGCGAGCGCGTTATAACGTGCTCGCGTTATAAATTCCTTTATATATAAAAAAAATGCTGTCATTTCATTTTATTTTATTTCATTGTGAGTTTTTCCTCCGCCCGCGGCTTAAAACCCTTCAAAAACGCGCTCACGTTCTACAAAACACCGTTCAACACAAAAGATTTGTCGATTCATCGCCGAAATGCCGCCGCGACGTCGAGCACGCCAAAGGGGTGAGTTATCTTTGTTTTTTTGTTTGAATTTCTTCCTAAATAGGTAGGTTTTGTGTTGATTTTTGATGTATATTTTATTAATTGTAGGAAATGTTAATGCACCTCCTCCTCCTCCTCAAAATCCACAAAATCTTGAGGAAGAAATACCTACAGAACAACAACCTCCTCCATTCATTCCTCGACATGCCCCTGGAACACAAGATAATATAATGGGGGAAATTGAAAACAACAAAAAACAAATTGAAGATATAATTGCAAGGTTGAAAGATCCTTCCACTTCAACCTTGCATAGGTCCACGCTTGCCGAATCTCTTGAGTCTATGTTATCAAATGTAAATTCAATTAGCAAGCAAATAACTAGTTGGACCGATAAAAAGAGAGAGTTTAGAGATTACTATGCAGATAAATTGTCATACCAAGATGTCAAAAAATTACAAATTACAAAAGTAGACTTGTGTTCAATTTTCACAAACCCACAAACAAATCAACCTCCACCCAGTACATGCAAGAGGTTCCCTATCCATTGGTACAACAACCAAGCGATAAGGGATAATTTCGGGCAGAGGTGGTGGATGGTTTTTGACCATCCTCCATGCAATAACAATGAGGTCCCGCAATACTTTTTGAGGAAACTCTACTCCGAGTTTGTCCTCAATAAAGTGCCAAACTATTTTGATATGCGGGACTTCCAGGGTAGAGGTGGGGGCTCAGCACAGGATAGACCAGGGGCACGTCTTGACCCACAGCGGGTAGTGAGACGAGTAATCAGTAGACCAGCCCACGAGCATGTTTCTATTCCTTCCATTGTGAAGGAGAGTGTTGAGGTCGATACACTGAGGTCGATTAGTGCCTTGACCCAGAGCATCATAGAGCATGCCGATCCTGCAACACAGAGTGGGTTGGGAGATAGTGCGAGGAGTAGGGTCCCACCGCATACTTGCCAGGCTTGCGGGTCAGCCTGTGGTTATGACCCCATGGACAGTCAGGACGCAGGTGCACAGGCTACATCTGCAGCTAAGCAGATGGCGATGACAGATACCCTTCTGAGTGAGACTTTCGGCCTTGATACTCAGGTAAATATTAGCAAGTTTATTGAATTTAATTTATTAAATTTTATTTTTGAAATACAAGATTAACTAATTTAAATTGATGATTTTAATGAAATTTCAGGGTCATAGCGTCGATGCAGTTTTCAGTGGTTCTCCACCTACATTTTTCACTAGATCATCTACTGTCAAGGTATGTAACTAGTAAACAATTATAAATATTACACGTGAATAGCATCGTTATATGAATGGTATTCTAATTTCTGATTTTGGATGTTGAATAGGTTAACACTGTAGATTTCATGGCAACACCTGCCAGTGGTGGTGGACTTCAAAGCTTTACGGAGGTAATAAAATAAATAGTTTAATGAATGAATTGTACTTACTAAATTTTTGTATGTGATTTGTGTGTTTTATTGTGTGTACTTCCATGTTTAGATGAGCGTGTGTGTATGTTAGGAGCCATGATTTGCATCACTATTATAGTTTTCGTAATTGAATAATGTTGTTTTATTTCCAGATGATGCAGGCTGCGGATACACCTCCCCATGTTCATAGGGCAATGGAGCAGGGTGTGGCCTCTGCGATTCATAGCTCTATGGCATTGACAGGGGTATGAGGCAGATTAGTAAATTTCAATTTACATTCATTGTTATAGTTGTCTATTTTTGAAAAATCAAAAGATTATTGATTTGAAGTTTAATTTCTATCTGGATGGTTTCTATAGGACATGACATCACCAGGGCCTTTTCCTGCTACTGAGGCAAGCGAGCAGACAGATTATATGTTAGCGGTAAGTGATTATTTTGTTAAATGTTTCATTTTTTTATAACATGTAATTTCTATATATTAATATCTATACTTTTTTTTGTAACAGGTAAAGGTGCAGGAAGAACTAAATAGGAGGAGTAGCCCTCGGGTTCGTAGTAGACCACCCACATGCATGTCTCCATCCCCTAGAAGATCAAAGGCTGCTCGTGATTTATTCTCTTCACCAGCTAGAGGGGAATGACTTTTTATTGTGTTCCTCTGTTGTATGCCTATATGGCATTTGTGGACATATATTTTGTATTGTACATAGTTGACATTGTATGCCTATATGGCATTCTTGTAAGCCTATATGGCTATTTTGTATATATGTTATACTTATATCGACAGATATTGATGTATGCGTATATGGATATTTGGTTAATACAAATCTTTTTTATTGATGGTGTCCATACTTGCATTATAAATCCACTTTTGAATGGATATTTGTAGATGGCTACTTCAAATATTTAAAGTCTGATTGTATTACATAGGATGTTTGCATTTTCTTTGATAGGCTTGATAGGCCATGGATTACATGATGGTGTTTGATGGAAAAATATGGTACTAGAAGACTCTAGTTCATTCTTAATAGGCTTGTGATTGATAATATCTTTGCATGATTGCACTTGATCTTGGATCATGGGCATGTTGTTAGGATTTTGATTGCATTGTGATGTTTGATGGATAGGCATGGTGTAAGTGTAAGATACCCAACTAGTTCTACGAAAAATTTTCCTTACTTAAACACTTTTACTTGCTAACAATTCATCAACTACTTCAATAACATAAAGATATACATCAAGATAACTATTTGAATGAAACAACATTAGAGTTGGGTACTTGTCTTGTTACTTGATTCAATCAACTTGCAATGTCTTATTACATGGAAAATACTTTCAATAGCATGAAGTACAACTCATTCAATGGAAATACAAGGACAGGCCTTGAAGCCTTGATGTTACAATGTCTTCCTTATTTGAGCAACATTTGAAGATTTGGAATGTTCAACTCATCACCTCACAAGGTAGGCGCATATTTGAAGGATTTACAGGTTTTTTTGACTTGGGCGCCAAGTTGAGGTGACCTCCTCCTGAAGTTGCGCCTTGTCAACATTAGGTGCCAATTAGAGTTTATGGATGCTCTGGATTGTTTCCAAGAGTAGGCGCCAAAACATCATCATTATGAAAGTGTTTTAAATGCTAGGCACCCAAATCAGCCCTCTGGAGTCTAGGCGCTCCTTTCATGCATTCTGTGTTCTAGGCGCCAATTGAAAGGAGTGGAGAACAGGGCAAGCGCCTTCCAAACTAGGTGTTTCCTTGAGGTGACAAGGACTTAGAAAGTGCGCCTAAGGTGAGTGCCTTGAGTGAAAAGTTCTAACAAACATCTTTGAACCCCCTTTCAAGGTTAGGCGCATTCTGGAGGTGGAAACAAGTAGAAGGTGCACCTTAGCTTCCTTTGTCAATTCTTGCAAGTCTTTGTTGATTAGGAAGGTGGAATGCTTCATTGTAGAATGAGCGCCTATCTTCTAATGTCCAAACTACTTCTTCTGGCTCACTCTGTGGCTAGGCGCCAGAGCTAAACTGTTCACACAAGGGAGTGCGCCTAGACTCACTTGATGTTTTCTTACTACTTCAACCCCTGGATGATGTTCCAAGGTGTTCCCTTTTACAAGCACCTGACCTCCCAAGTTCCTTCATGTGCTATTCCTTGAAGGCGCCAAAATTGAGCTCCAGTGCCATGGGATTGTGCCTAACATCTTTGAAGAGTTTCTAAGCCTTTTGCAAGTTGATATCCCAAACTCATCTTCTAGGCGCAACAGGAGCTTTCCAAAGGAGTTTCCAAGTTTTAGACGCCAAGCGAGGTCATGGGTGAATGGAACTGCGCCTTAGGAGATGACCGGATCCTAAGCGTCAGTCTGGAGTTACAGTGGAATTGATATGCGCCTCAACTAGCTTAGGCACCCATTTGAAGTGATTCCTTTAACACTTCTCTATCAATCTCAACTGCAAGGATGATCTCCTAATCCAATTTTGATCCTCTGGAGATGCAAATAGCTTTACATTTCACTAGGTTCCATCAATGATGATCATCAACCAAAGTGCATTTCAAAGGTGAGATAGGCAAGTGAGGCACCAAACTAGTCCTTAAGACTTATCTCCTTCTATCAAGTCAATTTCAACTATGTGAGAGAGTTCTATTCTAGGCGCAAAATGGAAATGTTTCATCAATTGGTGCATCTTACAAAGCTCCCAATTCTAGGCGCCAGAGCCAAAGAGTTTTTCCCAACACATGCACCTGGGCTAGGAATTCACGTAAGAGACATCACTTAGCTTTAAAACTTTCAATCTATAGCCATCTGGGCTAGGCGCTCCAATGGAGGATCCTTGAACTCATGCATTGGTGCCTTCTAGTTCTAGGCACCCATTTTGGATGATTCATCCTGATACTAGCGCCCAAAATGACTAGACTCTCTTCATTATCCAATTCACTTAGAAGACTCTCTTAGGCACACAAACATGAGATTAAGGATCATTCTGGCCACCATCACTTCCCTAAAGGCGCAAAATTGGTGTAGATACATTCCATTTATTAAGGATCATTCTGGCGCCCAAATCTTGTCAAAGCAAAGGATCAATAGGTTCTCTCTAAGGCGCACTCTAGGGTTTGATCTTGCAAGACTTCTCACGTCAAAATTTTGACCAAGACACTCAAGGCACTAGTCTTTATCATCTAACCCTACAGTGCACTTACTCATTATGATATACTCCTCAACATTGTATTCAACCTTGCCCAAGGCGCATATTCACTATAAGGCATTCTCACGTTGTCAAGGCTCAGAGGGCTTCAACTTGCTAAAGGGTAGAGGTCTAGGTGCATATCTGACTTGAAGCTCAAGGCGCTCCAACCCTCTTGCTCTGGAATTCCTTCTAGGCACTAAGTGACTTCTCCAATTCCTTGAAAACATTTGAAGTGTTTTACCTTCTCAATGTGCTCCTTCAAACTTGACTCCAAGGTGTTATAATCTCAAAGGTGCTGACATCATCTCAACCAAAGGCGCTCAATGATTCATCCCATATCTAGGCGCTAAAACACTTAATCAACCAAGTCATTCAAGGTGCCATTCAATAAACTCATCTTCCATGATATTCCTATCAAGGCGCATATCACTTCTCTCATGGGCTTTAGGTGCTCAGTTGAGTGTTTCAATACTATTTAGGTGCCAAATTCATTTTAATGCACCAAACACAAAGAGCTTTCAAACACTGGGTGCTCACAAAGAGTCTTCCAACCTTGGGCGCTAAATTAGGTCTTTGCAACTATCCAAGGCGCATATCTTTGTTTGAACAACTTATGGTGCCAAGACAACTTCTCATTAGGGTGCTCAAAACACTTGTGTTTACATTTGAAGTGCTTTACCTTCTTAAGGTGCTCCAGACTAACCTGACTCCAAGGCGCTCCATCATCATCCTTAAGGCGCTAAAAACATCATCTCCACTCTAGGCAAAAACATCATCCAACTCCTTAAGGCACTTCACTGTCAAAGTCTGAAGGCACTCTACCTAGACCTTTCCCCTAGGCGCCAGAACTCCTAAGCACTCACCAGATAACTCTCTTCTTCAAGGCGCAAATCTTCCTATACTATGATTACCTCTGAAACACCGATTAACGTGATGTGAGGGTGCAAAGGCTACTCCAATCCTCAGTGAGCGCCTAGTTTAAACAAGGAGAAATAAAGCATTCAAAACTATCCAAACGATCATCCCCTTCCTAATGTCTTCACTGCTCCAGAAAACCTTGGCCAAAATGACACATAACAACTCCTATGAGCGCCCTTATGCCCTAGGATCATCTAGTTTGTGCGTCTTGTAATGAGGAGTTCATGTAAGTTTGGAATGAGCGCCTTGAATAAGTGTAAACTAGCCTAGAGAAGGGTATGTGCGCCTTGAGCATTCCAGAGATAACTGTGCGCCTAGAACAATATGAGTGCTCATGATGATGATTAACGCCCTGATGAAACTATGAGCGCCTTGTTCAGGAGATACCTTGTTTGATCATAAAATGCACCTTGAGTCTTGAAGGTTTTGAGCGCCTAGGTGATTTGGATGTTGGGATGTTGGTATGCGCCCAAGATTGAGGTAAGTGAGCGCTTGTAATGGAGGAGAGCAATGAGATGAGGTTTAGCGCCTCCAAGTAAGGTCAGAGGTGAGGTTAGAGGTGAAATGCGCCTTTGGACCATTCTGGCGCCTTGGATGAAGAACCTATATCTTGAGCCCAAGAGGTAAAATTTGTGCCTTAGTGGATTTGGAGAGTTACAGAGATTAGAGAAAAGCACCTTGAAGATAGAGTTGTTTAAGGCGCATGTGTGATTTGGTCAAAAACAGGCGCCTAGAGTGAATAGGCTTTCATCCTGACTTAATACACTGCCTCCTTCTGACGATTTTTGGGGCAGCAGAAAACCTTTCACCACGGGCAAATGCCTCAGAGCTATAAAAAACTGAGAGAGGTTATTGTAGAGGCACTCTACGTGATCCTGTTGCCTCAGACGGAATGTTTCTAAGTGACACGGTTTTTGAGTAACATCTCGTCAAAGATTGCTGCCTTTTTGCACTTTGGACTCTTCAGGGATATCGTCGGTACAATGTAGCTCCGACTATTTCGACATGTTTGGGTGAGAAATAGGACCATGCCTAGCATAAATGTACCCATTCGGACGCGTTGGAATAGTCAGTTTGGTCGCATCAGGAGCAGGACGAAAGTTACACACCTTTGCAACTTTACACTGCCTCCTTCTGACGATTTTTGGGGCAACAGAAAACCTTTCACCACGGGCAAATGCCTAAGAGCTATAAAAAACTGAGAGAGGTTATTGTAGAGGCACTCTACGTGATCCCGTTGCCTTAGACGGAATGTTTCTAAGTGACACGGTTTTCGAGTAACATCTCGTCAAAGATTGCTACCTTTTTGCACTTTGGACTCTTCAGGGATATCGTCGGTACAATGTAGCTCCGACTGTTTCGACATGTTTGGGTGAGAAATAGGACCATGCCTAGCATAAATGTACCCATTCAGACGCGTTGGAACAGTCAGTTTGGTCGCATCAGGAGCAAGACGAAAGTTACACCCCTTTGCAACTTTACACTGCCTCCTTCTGATGATTTTTGGGGCAACAGAAAACCTTTCATCACGGGCAAATGCCTCAGAGCTATAAAAAACTGAGAGAGGTTATTGTAGAGGCACTCTACGTGATCCCGTTGCCTCAGACGGAATGTTTCTAAGTGACACAGTTTTCGAGTAACATCTCGTCAAAGATTGCTGCCTTTTTGCACTTTGGACTCTTCAGGGATATCGTCGGTACAATGTAGCTCCGACTGTTTCGACATGTTTGGATGAGAAATAGGACCATGCCTAGCATAAATGTACCCATTCAGACGCATTGGAACAGTCAGTTTGGTCGCATCAGGAGCAGGACGAAAGTTACACCCCTTTGCAACTTTACACTGCCTCCTTCTGACGATTTTTGGGGCAACAAAAAACTTTTCACCACGGGCAAATGCCTTAGAGCTATAAAAAACTGAGAGAGGTTATTGTAGAGGCACTCTACGTGATCCTGTTGCCTCAGACGGAATGTTTCTAAGTGACACGGTTTTCGAGTAACATCTCGTCAAAGATTTCTGCCTTAATGGGTACGCGTTGGAATAGTCAATTTGGTCGCATCAGGAGCAGGACGAAAGTTACACCCCTTTGCAACTTTACACTGCCTCCTTCTGACAATTTTTGGGGCAACAGAAAACCTTTCACCACGGGCAAATGCCTAAGAGCTATAAAAAACTGAGAGAGGTTATTGTAGAGGCACTCTACGTGATCCCGTTGCCTTAGACGGAATGTTTCTAAGTGACACGGTTTTCGAGTAACATCTCGTCAAAGATTGCTGCCTTTTTGCACTTTGGACTCTTCAGGGATATCGTCGGTACAATGTAGCTCCGACTGTTTCGACATGTTTGGGTGAGAAATAGGACCATGCCTAGCATAAATGTACCCATTCGGACGTGTTGGAACAGTCAGTTTGGTCGCATCAGGAGCAGGACGAAAGTTACACCCCTTTGCAACTTTACACTGCCTCCTTCTGACGATTTTTGGGGCAACAGAAAACCTTTCATCACGGGCAAATGCCTCAGAGCTATAAAAAACTGAGAGAGGTTATTGTAGAGGCACTCTACGTGATCCCGTTGCCTCAGACGGAATGTCTCTAAGTGACACGATTTTTGAGTAACATCTCGTCAAAGATTGCTGCCTTTTTGCACTTTGGACTCTTCAGGGATATCGTCGGTACAATGTAGCTCCGACTGTTTCGACATGTTTGGGTGAGAAATAGGACCATGCCTAGCATAAATGTACCCATTCAGACGCGTTGGAATAGTCAGTTTGGTCGCATCAGGAGCAGGACGAAAGTTACACCCCTTTGCAACTTTACACTGCCTCCTTCTGACGATTTTTGGGGCAACAGAAAACCTTTCACCACGGGCAAATGCCTTAGAGCTATAAAAAACCAAGAGAGGTTATTGTAGAGGCACTCTACGTGATCCCATTGCCTTAGACGGAATGTTTCTAAGTGACACGATTTTGGAGTAACATCTCGTCAAAGATTGCTGCCTTTTTGCACTTTGGACTCTTCAGGGATATCGTTGGTACAATGTAGCTCAGACTGTTTCAACATGTTTGGGTGAAAAATAGGACCATGCCTAGCGTAAATGTACCCATCTGAATGCGTTGGAATAGTTAGTTTGGTCACATCATGAGCAAGACACTAAAAATGCAAAGGTTGCTTTGTGCAACTTGACAACATTGACACTTTTTTGCAACATGACTCAAAGACTCAAACTGACCCCAAATGACTCAAAGTGACTTAAAATCACCTTGATTATAGAGGTCAAGGCGCTCCTTATCATTCATTCATTATGAGCGCCTTGGGAGAATGGTATATAGGTCATCATCATGATTGGGCGCCCTGGATCCAGAGTGTTGGAGAGATCATCAAATGATGTCTAGTAGGGTGAGTTATGAGTTTGGTCGCATCAGGAGCAGGACACCAAAAATGCATAACATGATGATGTAAAAATGTGTACATATGTGTAAAAATGCAGGAGGAAATAAAAAAAGACAAACCTTACAAATTAATGTGCATACTTACAACTCAATGTAACATAACTTTACAAAATCAATGTGAATACTTACAAATTAATCCAATGAACCATCTGGATCTGCTCTACTCTTTATTGTGTCAAGTATTGCTTCATGGTCAGACTCACGCACCTTCCACAATATTTTGTTCAAAGGTCTACCCCGATACTTTATCAAATGAACATTGGATGCCACGACAAGGTTCGAGTAATGAAGAATCTTTCGATGCATGTCAAAGTCCTGAAATAGCCAAATATTAACACTCTTATGTGGGTACCTTCTAAGCCATGTTCCAGTAATAACCACTAATCCTATAGGGTATTCGATGTTTTCTCCATCTGTAACAGGGGCCTCTAATTTCTTTTTGGCCTCAACACAACGGCATAAGTAATAATTTGTTCCCTCTTCATTATCTTCATCTGCAATAACTGCATATACGTGTCCTATATTGATATGTGTAGCAAATTAGATGAAATTAGTCAACATTACAAAAACACTACAAAGTAAGATGACATTACCTGGTTGAACTAGATGAAATTAGATGCATATATGTGCCCTATATTACCTGGTTGAACTAAATCTGATATGTGGTCAAAGTCAACTGACGATTCCATCTGTGTTAGTTCCAGTGCCGTCGGGGGTCGATACGTGTCAAGTGGGCTAAGATAACTTAACTGCCATTCGTCAACCCACTCCTTTGACTTGCACTCATCCCAGACTTGAATTGTACAGGAAGAACAAAAGCATGACATCTTTCGTGTATGGATACTCCATGAACCTGCAATTGAACTTCTGAAAGAGTGCATCTCATTTGATCCTGTCAGTGTACAACAATCCTCATATGGTGCAATGTTAGTATCATCTATCAACCAAAAAAATCTACGAACTAAAGACTTACCTTCATTACCTGGACCCATGGAAGCATTACACCACTCGACAATCGATTTTGCATCTGTCAACTTTGCATTGTCTTTATACTTTAACTCTTCTCGTGCTATGGCTCTTTTGATACATGCTCCTGCACCATCATGCTCCCCCTTTCCATGCCCGGCCTCACAAAAGTTCCACATATGTTGAATACCTGTAAAATTATGCCTCCTACTCAGCCAATAGAAATTCTGTGAGTTCTTGAATTGTGATGCACAATTATCTGACCATATGATATGCTGACTGAACGATATGCCCCTTCTAGCCAAATCATTATAGAACACCTGAAAGCAACCTTGCACGAACTCCGTAGAATGCGTGCGATCATCACTAATATAGAAATGATACTCCCTTATGATCTTTCTGTCATCCTCTGTACTATCATTCGCATGAATGAATGCGATGTGCACAAATATAGAAACCTGTGTGGAGTTGTAATATTGTGATTGCACCTCACGCTGTGGCTGTAGACTGTAGTTCTCTACAAAGTCGACGACTGAAACAATGCTACCAACTGGAAATGTGTCCTTGCATAACTTGAATTGCAAGTCCAACCATCGAGCTCTATGGGCATGTCTTGCATACTCATACACTATGCTGTCACGAAATATAGGCATAAACTGATACACTGGAATCTTTTCAATAACTAATTCACACCTCTTTGCTTCTTTACCATCTTTTGTATTGTATGCCACTGTTTTATACTTGCCAAACTCTACTAGTTCATTTCCAACCACATGTGTTATTTCCATATGTTCACATATTGGCAAATGTTGCAAGCCACCGCAACGATGACATGTGCCATCCAAGCATAATTTCTTGTAGAATATTTGACCTTCCTCTCTTTCACATAAAATTCTTGATATGAAGTCTCTTGAAGATGTTGGTGGGGCACATATGGCACAACCCTGCAAATCATTGTTAGTATGCATATCTAAACATATAGACCTATAAGCATCAAAATGGTTAGAAAATTCAATATGTAATCTACAACAACAAGTAGTGCGTGTGTGATTTATCTTAACATAGAAAGGTTTTAGCATTTCAAAATATCTTTGACAAATTTTAATTTGAGGATACTTCTCTAGAAATTTACCATAAAACTGTGTTTGAGTCTCATCCAAAAAATGCTTTAGATGTGGCTCGCGGTTCTGACTACCAATTCTCCTTCTTACCACATCCCTTTGATTCGGAGATACCCTTGTGTAATTCTTCCAAAAGTCTTCGATTAGTTACCTCAATGCTTCAACAATTGGTTTATCTTTTCGTGGTAGTCTCCCCGAGAACGCCCATAATTCATTGGCATTAGTGTCCTCAATTCTTTGGTGTCTTCCAATGGCTCTTGATAAAGTTTTCCTATTAATTCTCAATTTTTGACTTGTCTTTCTAATAAGACGAGCTTTCCTCGTTTGACTACTTACTATAGTCGATGTAATCACACGCCGTGTTGCATTACTATCTTTTGTGCGTGAGGTGTTACCCACACTCTCATACGCACTCATTAGATTCTTGACAATAGATTTTTCACTTGAAGCCTCTGATGTTCTCAACCCAAGAATCTTCATGATAGACCTATACTTTATACTTCGCATCATTTCAACGAATAGTTGACATCTTGCAGTCTCATTTAACTTTTCAAAGAACAATCTCCAAATCTTATTAGCATATCTTCTACAAGTGTGTTTTGGAATCTTACCTTCCATTGGCTGCAAAATATTCTCATCAATATCAATCAAATACTTTGGCTTTCTATGCAAAATTCTAGGTGGTGTCAAGTTAGGTAAATTCATCTCAACATTAGGAATTTCATCAATATTTAAATGAGATGGGTTAGATGGCATACCTTCGATCGAAGATGGAATAGATGACATACCTTGAGGTTGAGGTGGGAACGATGGCGTACCTCCTTCATCACATGTGAGTGATGATGTACTCTCAACTTGAGATGTGTAGATGGTGTCCCTACATGTTGTCTTGCGATAAAGGATGTGTCTCCAACTATGGTATTTAAATCTCTCGTACCACGAAGTTTTTGCATTCGTTCTCTTTGTGCCGCCAATACCATATCTCTTTGTGATGGTTGTGGTTCCTCTTCAATTGGTATGTCTTCATTTATCGTGTCCAATTTCCTCTTCTCACGAAGTTCCCTCATAGCCATTGCTTTCTTTGCATTCTTAGCTTCTATCTCTTCCTGTGTTGGTTTAATTCTTGATCGTTTCCTCGGCATGACGGAGAATTTGTCTGTAGCATGATAAAGAGACCAATATTAGTTCCTAAGAAATGAATACATGATAATAGTGGGATTGTATTTTTTTTATGTTGTAAGGATTTATTCTTGTATAGTTTGACATCATGGTATGAACTAAGGTTTGTTTATTACACATAATTATTAAAGAGCCCAAGTGTAGAAAATATACATGGCATCATGTGAGATTGTAGGTTGCTTTCTTGATTGGAAATGTGTCTATTTTAAACATGTATGATAATGC
Organism: Cunninghamia lanceolata; assembly: GCA_027924645.1. Classification (NCBI taxonomy): domain Eukaryota; kingdom Viridiplantae; phylum Streptophyta; class Pinopsida; order Cupressales; family Cupressaceae; genus Cunninghamia; species Cunninghamia lanceolata. Next base: position 9,387,141 of record BSBN01000937.1, on the reverse strand, counting down.
ATGATAAAGTAATTCAATCCGAAATAAGGAAAATGTAAAGAACATGCATGTAAAGACTTGACATACCTAAAAAACGAAGATTTGAATGGAGAGAGTACCCAATTATGTAGTGTTTTTATCTTCTTGCATCAAACTCCTCAACAATTTGAGTTTTTCACCACTTGCTTCCTTTTCAATGTTAAATTCTTAAAATTGAATCAAAATTAACATTGCAATACTACAAAAATTGAAACTTGTATAGATATATATCAAATTTGGTTTGAAAACTATGTTATTTCCTCCTTCTCAAGTTGGCAAAGCAGAAAAGGTGGTGGAAAGATCATGCAAAGGTGGTACAATGTGTCAAATGTGCATGTGAACTTCCCAATAGCATGAAAGCACTTCTTTTTTGTCGGAGCACGTGCAGAATCAGTAAGAAAACAGAGCATGTGGGCCTGGATCACGGGGGTAACCACTTTTTTACCATTTCAGTAGAAATACAAAACGCGAGCGCATTATAACGCGAGCGCGTTATAACGTGCTCGCGCTATAACGCGCTCGTGTTTTGTCCTGCTATAGATTTCTAAACCCTAAACCCTCAACTCTGATCCCTTGACCCTCAACCCTCAATGTCAAATCCTAATCCCTCAACCCTATCCCTAAACCCTCAACCCTCAATGTCAAATCCTAATCCCTCAACCTCAACCTTGTCCCTAAACCCTAATCCCTTCAACCTCAACCCTATCCCTAAACCCTTGACCCTCGAACCTCAGCCCTCGACGTCAAATCGTAATCCCTTGATGCAGAGCGAAACAAGTTGAACATTAACACAGGTGAAAAAATCCTTGAAAGTCCACAAAATAACCTTTACAGTGTATATTGGCAAGACAATTTAAATGTCACACCGAAATGTACCTATTCTTGCCTATCGGCAAGACAATGGCTATCGGCAACCACCTTTCTCTCATCGGCCGATGAGGTAACTCATGCCGACATATGTTACATCAGCCGCACTTTCCCGTCGTCTTCCCGATCGGAGAGAACATAACTGTCGGGGAACTCTTTAAGTCTCCTGCCGATGCTATCAGTTACGCCGATAGACTTACCATCGGCAAGACTTCTTGAATCTCACCCCGATCGGTGAGAGATCCTACCATCGGTCCAAACCAACTTTCTTATGCCGATGGCATTACTCACACCGATATACTTCGCTTCTCTTTCGTCGGTCTGACTTAGACTATCGGCGTAACTTAATCCTCATCGTTCGATATCAAACTTTACGCCGATGCACATCCTCCGCTTTACCTTTGTCGATGTGACTAAGACCATCGGTGGGACTCTTCGCCCATCTTCCGACAATACAACTCTTACTGATAACTCAACATAATGCTTCATCTTCGGTAAGACATTGCCATTTGTCACCTCGACACAAACATGATCGGCAAGATTAATGTTATCGGTTCAATGCACCTTTGTCTACCCGATAGACATAGTCAATCCGATGACTTCTCCATACATTGCTCGACTTATTCTTCTGGTCCTCCTTACTGTTTCCACCGGTCATTTCTTGCATCGTTCAGAATGCTTATTCTAAAAACCTCACATACAACAATGATATTCAAATGGAAGATACGAACTATCCTCACAAACATTCATTGTATACACATAAAGTGCTAATTCCTTCTCTGCACATTGTAACCGAACAGAACACACAGAAACACTAAAACTACATAACAGAAATAAATCTAACTACATGGAGGTCATTCCACTGATTTCAAAGAAATCCACCAGTGGAATGACTCCAATTGGTATCACTGTAGTTTGACCAGAAAACACAGAATTTCTTTATTCCTTCTGCTTCAGAATAAAATTAAATTTCTCTCTCTGTTCGTTCACTCCCCTCTACATGAACAGAGACCAACAATATAAAGACTCTTAATTGACAGTTACACACAGTGGAAGGTGAATCACCTATAACCACCCTGCCAATCGGTTACAAACCTTTCAGACATTCAGTTCGGTTACAAATGGTAATGACACGTACACAAACTACTCAACATTATGCCGTTACTTGGCCAAATTCTAATCCCTCAACCCTTCACTCTAATCCCTCAACCCTAAACCCTATCCCTAAACCCTCAACACTATACCTTAAACCCTAATCCCTCAACCCTAACCCTAAACCTTGTCCCTAAACCCTAATCCCTTCAACCTCAACCCTATCCCTAAACCCTTGACCCTCAAACCTCAGCCCTCGATGTCAAACCCTAATCCCTCAACCCTTAACTCTGATCCCTCATCTCTCAACCCTAACCCTAAACCCTCAACCCTCAACATCAAACCCTAATCCCTCAACCCTCAACCCTAATCTATCATCCGTCATCCCTCCACACTCTACTTTAACCCTAATTCCTTGACCCTCAACCCTATCCCTAAACCCTTGACCCTCGAACCTCAACCCTCAACCCTCAACATCAAACCCTAATCCCTCAACCCTTAACTCTAATCCCTCGACCTTCAACCCTAATCCTAAACCCTAAACCCTCAACGCCAAATTCTAATCCCTCAACCCTTCACTCTAATCCCTCAACCCTAAACCCTATCCCTAAACCCTCAACACTATACCTTAAACCCTAATCCCTCAACCCTAAACCCTATCCCTAAACCCTCAACACTATACCTTAAACCCTAATCCCTCAACCCTAACCCTAAACCTTGTCCCTAAACCCTAATCCCTTCAACCTCAACCCTATCCCTTAACCCTTGACCCTTGAACCTCAGCCCTCGACGTCAAACCCTAATCCCTCAACCCTTAACTCTGATCCCTCATCTCTCAACCCTAACCCTAAACCCTCAACCCTCAACATCAAACCCTAATCCCTCAACCCTCAACCCTAATCTGTCATCTGTCATCCCTCCACACTCTACTTTAACCCTAATTCCTCGACCCTCGACCCTCGAACCTCAACCCTCAACCCTCAACATCAAACCCTAATCCCTCAACCCTTAACTCTAATCCCTTGACCTTCAACCCTGATCCTAAACCCTAAACCCTCAACACCAAATTCTAATCCCTCAACCCTTCACTCTAATCCCTCAACCCTAAACCCTATCCCTAAACCCTCAACACTATACCTTAAACCCTAATCCCTCAACCCTAACCCTAAACCTTGTCCCTAAACCCTAATCCCTTCAACCTCAACCCTATCCCTAAACCCTTGACCCTCGAACCTCAGCCCTCGACGTCAAACCCTAATCCCTCAACCCTTAACTCTGATCCCTCATCTCTCAACCCTAACCCTAAACCCTCAACCCTCAACATCAAACCCTAATCCCTCAACCCTCAACCCTAATCTATCATCCGTCATCCCTCCACACTCTACTTTAACCCTAATTCCTCGAACCTCAACCCTATCCCTAAACCCTTGACCCTCGAACCTCAACCCTCAACCCTCAACATCAAACCCTAATCCCTCAACCCTTAACTCTAATCCCTCGACCTTCAACCCTGATCCTAAACCCTAAACCCTCAACGCCAAATTCTAATCCCTCAACCCTTCGCTCTAATCCCTCAACCCTAAACCCTATCCCTAAACCCTCAACACTATACCTTAAACCCTAATCCCTCAACCCTAACCCTAAACCTTGTCCCTAAACCCTAATCCCTTCAACCTCAACCCTATCCCTAAACCCTTGACCCTCGAACCTCAGCCCTCGACGTCAAACCCTAATCCCTCAACCCTTAACTCTGATCCCTCATCTCTCAACCCTAACCCTAAACCCTCAACCCTCAACATCAAACCCTAATCCCTCAACCCTCAACCCTAATCTATCATCTGTCATCCCTCCACACTCTACTTTAACCCTAATTCCTCGACCCTCGACCCTCGAACCTCAACCCTCAACCCTCAACATCAAACTCTAATCCCTCAACCCTTAACTCTAATCCCTTGACCTTCAACCCTGATCCTAAACCCTAAACCCTTAACGCCAAATTCTAATCCCTCAACCCTTCACTCTAATCCCTCAACCCTAAACCCTATCCCTAAACCCTCAACACTATACCTTAAACCCTAATCCCTCAACCCTAACCCTAAACCTTGTCCCTAAACCCTAATCCCTTCAACCTCAACCCTATCCCTAAACCCTTGACCCTCGAACCTCAGCCCTCGACGTCAAACCCTAATCCCTCAACCCTTAACTCTGATCCCTCATCTCTCAACCCTAACCCTAAACCCTCAACCCTCAACATCAAACCCTAATCCCTCAACCCTCAACCCTAATCTATCATCCGTCATCCCTCCACACTCTACTTTAACCCTAATTCCTCGACCCTCAACCCTATCCCTAAACCCTTGACCCTCGAACCTCAACCCTCAACCCTCAACATCAAACCCTAATCCCTCAACCCTTAACTCTAATCCCTCGACCTTCAACCCTAATCCTAGACCGTAAACCCTCAACACCAAATTCTAATCCCTCAACCCTTCACTCTAATCCCTCAACCCTAAACCCTATCCCTAAACCCTCAACACTATACCTTAAACCCTAATCCCTCAACCCTAACCCTAAACCTTGTCCCTAAACCCTAATCCCTTCAACCTCAACCCTATCCCTAAACCCTTGACCCTCGAACCTCAGCCCTCGACGTCAAACCCTAATCCCTCAACCCTTAACTCTGATCCCTCATCTCTCAACCCTAACCCTAAACCCTCAACCCTCAACATCAAACCCTAATCCCTCAACCCTCAACCCTAATCTGTCATCTGTCATCCCTCCACACTCTACTTTAACCCTAATTCCTCGACCCTCAACCCTATCCCTAAACCCTTGACCCTCGAACCTCAACCCTCAACCCTCAACGTCAAATCCTAATCCCTCAACCCTAAACCCTATCCCTAAACCCTCAACACTATACCTTAAACCCTAATCCCTCATCCCTCAACCCTAAACCTTATCCCTAAACCCTAATCCCTCAACCCTTAACCCTAATCTGTCATCCCCCAACTCTAATCCTTCATCCCTAAACCCTAAATGCTATCCCTATTCCTACACCCTCAACAGAATCGATACTATACCTTAAACCCTAATCCCTTATCCCTAAACCCTCCAACCCTATCCCTAATCCTTATACCCTCCACACTCTACTTTAACCCTAATTCCTCGACCCTCAACCCTATCCCTAAACCCTTGACCCTCGAACCTCAACCCTCAACCCTCAACGTCAAACCCTAATCCCTCAACCCTTAACTCTAATCCCTCGACCCTCAACACTATACCTTAAACCCTAATCCATATCCCTCAACCCTTAACCCTTAAAACTTAAACCCTATCCCTACACCCTCAACACTTGACACTATATCTTAAGCCTTAAACCCTCATCCCTAAAGCCTCAACCCTCAATCCTTAAACCTTAAACCCTAAACCCTATCCCTAATCCCTCTACCCTCAACACTCTAACCCTAACCTCGACATTAAATGCTAATCCGTCAACCCTAAACCCTAATCCTAAACCCTCAACCCTAAACCTTATCCCTAAACCCTAATCCCTCAACCCTCAACCCTAATCCATCATCCCTCAACTATAATCCCTCATCCCTAATCCCTAAATGCTATCCCTATTCCTAAACTCTCAACAGACTTGATACTATACCTTAAACCCTAATCCCTTATCCCTAAACCCTCCAACCCTATCCCTAATCCTTACACCCTCCACACTCTACTTTAACCCTAATCCCTCGACCCTAAACCCTATCCCTAAACCCTTGACCCTTGAACCTCAACCCTCAACCCTTAATGTCAAACCCTAATCCCTCAACCCTTAACTTTGATCCCTCGACCCTCAACCGTAATCTGTCATCCCTCATCCCTAAACCTTAAACGCTATCCCTATTCCTAGACCCTCAACGGGCTCGATACTATACCTTAAATGCTAATCCCTTATCCGTAAACCTTTCAACTCTATCCTTTATGCCTTAACCCTCATGATGAATAGCCTTGAATGTAAAAAAATTTGAGTGGGACATAACGCGAGCGCGTTATAACATGCTCGCGTTATGTCAAACATGGCAAAAAACAGACTTGCGGGATAAAATGTAAGGCAAGAAATAACGCGAGCGCGTTATAACGCGCTCGCGTTATTTCTTGCTTTGGGAATCCCAAGCCTTGGGCTTGGGATTTGCTTTGGATTTCCAACCCAAAGGCTTGGAGTGCCTTATGAACAGTCACAGACGTGTTTTTCTGTATTCTTCAAAATTTCACATAATTTCGTTCGTGCTAACCCTCAGATTTGCACGTGTTTCAAGGTTGAACAAATCGAACACATGGGTAATGTTAGGCTTTCTCTTAGCTATTTGACGATGTGATTTTTTTCACATTTTAACAATGTTAAGCCTTTCATCTTTAATTTCTTTTGTTTGTGTGTCTGTTTTTATGCAAAAACCACTGTTTGGTCTTTTTTTCATTGTAAAATAACTATTCATTCAAATTTCAAAAAAATTACATATTTAGAAACTAGACTCCATTCTACAAATATTAAAAAAATAAAAAAAATGATTTTCAATTAGTTTTCAAAATTTATAGGGGTAGCACGGCCAAAATTCTATTTTTTAGGATGTGTCCACTTTAAAAATTAGTAAAAAATCAAATATTCATCAAAAAATTATCAGAAAAATCGGGCATAAACTACATGCTATTAGCTAATTTCTCACCGAAGCGATTTTAAAAATACCAAAAAAAAGTTGACCTTTTGAGGGAGCCACAAAACATGCTATGTTATGTTTTTTTGACAGAAACAACACCAATTTCTGTGGCTCCCTCTTTTGAACCCCTTAATCTATGCCATTTTTAAAACAAAATAGTAGTTTAGAAAGTAGACTCGAAGCACTACAAACATTGTTTTGGTTGCATCTCTAAATTTTGAGTGTAACTATGCTTAATTTCTCATCCAAGGCTAGTATTTCCTGATTTCAGAAAAAAAGTGGCCACTTAAGACCCCTTTTTGGCCCCCCATCTTCTTGCACTTACCCCACGTCAATCTCAAAATAGCGCCAATCCACGGGTGAAAAGGCGCTACAGTCAGACGGATATGGCGCTGAAACAGGGTTTTGACAGATGTGTGACGGCAAATTGTTGGATTTCTTGGACTGTGATTAACTGATTTGTTTTGTCTCTTGGCAATTTGTTTGTGAAAAAATCAAAGCACTTTAACACACATTTGAACGCATAACAAGCAATGATTTTTGTTTGTGAAATGATATGACTTTGTTTAGATCAAGCACATTTTTTACAACCTATGGTGAGATTGGGACAGTATTTGTTGAATCCCCTAGCTGCGCCTATTCAAAGCGGGTAGCTCCAGGATCTTGGTAGCACCGGCTCCTCCTTACATTTGCACACACTTCTCACGCATACCAAGATCCGGGTTTCTTATAAGGCTTGACCCTCTCCAAACCTTTAGATTATCCCTGCTACCTTGGCTAAGAACCGCATGAATCGGGGCCGCTTCAAGGGTTTTGCCCTCTGCGTCAACAAATAGAAGGATTTTGGCTTTCTAAACAATGGCTCTTAGTAAGGGCATTCGTTTAGGTGGTTATACGTGCGGCAGCGCTACTCTCCGTTATGGAGTCTCCCAGCCTCCAAGGGTTGCGCCTTGGAGGGTTTATGGGGAGGTTGGCTGTCGGTATAACAAAACAACACCTGTCGCTTGAGACTTTCGTCCCAAACGCCTTATTTTATATAGCAGCTCGGAAGAGCTTGGCTTTAGCTCGTTGCCGCTTGGGTCGTTCCCACCTTTCGAAGCGGGGTGGCAGGCCCTCTAGGGATTACAAAAGCGATACAATCATGAAAACACTTTTGATCCCCAAGTTCATACAAAGATGCGAGGGGAGAGCATACGCGTTCCCTATGATTATACCACACTCAACATGGTTCAATTTTAGATCTTTGTACTAGATGGGGGGTGATTAATGCAAAGTGTTGTGAGAAGTTTTTGATTCCTAAGATCACCAAAAGGTGCGAGGGAAGAGCATACACCTCTCACTCTACTTGACACAATCACGAAAACACTTCACACAAATATTAAATGGTCTTTGATTAGATGCGTGAAAATGCAATTTAGTTGTTCTTTTTATCCAATGAAGTATGCAATTTGTTGTTCTTTTTATAGCCCAAATTGAAGTGTTTTGATTGTTTGTTGGTTTGCACACAAAAAGAAGTATATTTTAGAGCACAAAAGATAAATGTTATCACACACACTTCAATCAAAAGAGTTGTGGTTAATTTTAAACACCAAATTGAAATATTTGTTCAAGACATGGCAAAAGGGTTCTTTTTAGTTTCCAAATTGAAGTGTTTTGCTAACTAATCAACAAACCATCCTGCAAAAGATCTCGTTAGTACCCGCAGCACCTGCAACAAACAAAAAAATAGCGCTAAAACAGATATGTACAGGCGCCATTGCGGGCAGAACAACCTGACTTACGTGAAAATAGCGCCAAACTGGAAGATGGCGCTAATTAAAACCTAGGATAGCGCTAATAAAACAAAAGGCGTAAATACAGAGGATAGCGTTAACAAACGCTAGTTTAGGCGCTAATTAGTATGATGGCGATAATACTGAGAATTTATGGCGCCACTGCGCGGTGTTTTCTGAATCTTGAGGAGACCACCGATGGCACTAATCTGAAGGATGGCGCCAAAATGCGGGTCCGTATCTGTTTGGTTGATTCTCTCAAAATTTTGCCATAACCTCCCCCTGTAATTCCTATTTTTCCTGCAAAACAGAGGACAGACAACACAGAAAACAATCCGGAAAAGCAAAAAAAACAGACGTGAGTATGGTTAGTATGCCAAATGAACCCCGCGCATAAATAGCGCTAAAACAGAGATAGCGCTAAAATACGGCAGTGATGGCGCCGCTGCGACGGTTGAATAGCGCTGTACCTGCAAACAGTCGAATACTAACACAGCAACTCACCAACAAAGATTAGATTGGACCTTGTGGGTCCCACCGGGCGTGCCAATGTAGATTAGAGAAATGCAATAAGGTAAAAGCAAAACCAAATGTAAACAAAACACAAGATTATACCTCATGCAAAACCTAATCCCATCAAGGGAAAGAGGAGCCCTTGCACCCAAGAGAGGCTCCCAAGACCAAGATTGTCCCTAGACCATTGATTCAAATGTGAAATGCCTTCTCAAATGTGCAACTCACTATAAGCTCAAGTGTGATTTTGGCATGGTAACTTTGCATGAAAAATGGATGATGAAAATGACTTGTGAGAGGTTGTATTTATAGACTTTTGAAGAGGATTTTGATCCAAGGGTGGAGATTGATTGGAGAGATCAATGGTGGAGGATGAAAGTGAGGTGGAGGGCCTAGATTTGATCTTGGAAGATGGAGGGCTAGGAATAAAAGTAAATCTTTTATTCATTTTTGGGAAAGGGGTGAATAAATGAGGTTTGGTGAGATGGATTATTTGTGAATTAAAAATTCACAAAGAGAGGGGTAAAATGAATTAAAAATTCATTTTGGGGAAGAGAGTTATGACATGTGTAAGAGGAGTAAATGTGATGTGTGATTTATTTGAATTTTAAATTTGAGGAATGTGGAGAGAAGTGCTAATGGGGATTTGACTTTCTTAATTAGGGTGATTAACCTAATTAATATGGCTGGAATAAATTAGTAGAGGGATTAGAGGGGGGTTAAGATTAATTAATTATTGATTTAATTAATTAATCCTAAGGCTAGGATGGGATAGGCTAGAGTAGGCAATTAAATAATAGCTATTTAATTGTCTAGGGTAGGGATAGGCTAATTAGTAGGCTGGATTAATTAGTTAACATGGTTTTAACTAATTAATTGGATTTAGGGAAAATGGGGATTTGATTTAATAAATTTTGCATATTTATTAAATCATTTGGCTAAGGTTTGGACTATTGAATTAATAAAATTAATTCAATTTTGGGATAAAATAGTGTGGATTTGGAAAATAAACGGGGTGATTAATTAAATAAAAATTTAATTAATTAGTTGGAAAGGGAATTGGTAAGTTTAGGGGTGTCGGGAATCAGTTTGGTGGTCGAGACATTTTTAGGTGTCTACAACTTCTCTAGAAATTTACCATAAAACTGTGTTTGAGTCTCATCCAAAAAATGCTTTGGATGTGGCTCGCGGTTCTGACTACCGATTCTCCTTCTTACCACATCCCTTTGATTCGAAGATACCCTTGCGTAATTCTTCCAAAAGTCTTCAATTAGTGATCTCAATGCTTCAACAATTGGTTTATCTTTTCGTGGTAGTCTCCCCGAGAACACCCATAATTCATTGGCATTAGTGTCCTCAATTCTTTGGCATCTTCCAACGGCTCTTGATAAAGTTTTCCTATTAATTCTCAATTCTTGACTTGTCTTTCTAATGAGACGAGCTTTCCTCGTTTGACTACTTACTATAGTCGATGTAATCACACGCCATGTTGCATTACTATCTTTTGTGTGTGAGGTGTTACCCACACTCTCATACGCACTCATTAGATTCTTGACAATAGATTTTTCACTTGAAGCCTCTGATGTTCTCAACCCAAGAATCTTCATGATAGACCTATACTTTATACTTCACATCATTTCAACAAATAATGGACATCTTGCAGTCTCATTTAACTTTTCAAAGAACAATCTCCAAATCTTATTAGCATATCTTCTACAAGTACGTTTTGGAATCTTACCTTCCATTGGCTGTAAAATATTCTCATCAATATCAATCAAATACTTTGGCTTTCTATGCAAAATTCTAGGTGGTGTCAAGTTAGGTAAATTCATCTCAACATTAGGAATTCCATCAATATTTAAATGAGATAGGTTAGATGGCATACCTTTGATCGAATATGGAATAGATGACATACCTTGAGGTTGAGCTGGGAATGATGGCGTACCTCCTTCATCACATGTGAGTGATGATGTACTCTGAACTTGAGATATGGTAGATGGTGTCCCTACATGTTGACTTCCGGTAGAGGATGTGTCTCCAACTATGGTATTCAAATTTCTCGTACCACAAAGTTTTTGCATTCATTCTCTTTGTGCCGCCAATACCATATCTCTTTTTGATGGTTGTGGTTCCTTTTCAATTGGTATGTCTTCATTTATCATGTCCAATTTCCTCTTCTCATGAAGTTCCCTCATAGCCACTGCTTTCTTTGCATTCTTAGCTTCTATCTCTTCCTGTGTTGGTTTAATTCTTGATCGTTTCCTTGGCATGACAGAGAATTTGTCTATAGCATGATAAAGAGACCAATATTAGTTCCTAAGAAACGAATACAAGATAATAGTGGGATTGTATTTTTTTATGTTGTAAGGATTTATTCTTGTATAGTTTGACATCATGGTATGTTAAGGTTTGTTTACTACACATAATTATTAAAGAGCCCAAGTGTAGAAAATATACATGGCATCATGTGAGATTGTAGGCTGCTTTCTTGATTGGGAATGTGTCTATTTTAAACATGTATGATAAAGCATGATAAAGTAATTCAATCCGAAATAAGGAAAATGTAAAGAATATGCATGTAAAGACTTGACATACCTAAAAAATGAAGATTTGAATGGAGAGACTACCCAATTATGTAGTGTTTTATCTTCTTGCATCAAACTCCTTAACAATTTGAGTTTTTCACCACTTGCTTCCTTTTCAATGTTAAATTCAATAACACTCAAATATCATTACTAACAACAATACTATTAACCAATCTATAATGTTAAATTCCTAAAATTGAATCACAATTAACATTGCAACACTACAAAAATTGACACTTGAATAGATATATATCAAACTTGGTGTGAAAACTATGTTATTTCGTCCTTCTCTAGTTGGCAAAGTAGAAAAGGTGGTGGAAAGATCATGCAAAGGTGGTACAATGTGTTAAATGTGCATGTGAACTTCCCAACAACATGAAAGCACTTCTTTTTTGTCGGAGCATGCGCAGAATCAGTAAGAAAATAGAGCATGTGGGCCTGGATCACGGGGATAACCACTTTTTTACCATTTCAATAGAAAGACAAAACACGAGCGCGTTATAACGCGCTCATGCTATAACGCGCTCGCGTTTTGTCCTGCTATAGATTCATCACATACTTTGCATTGATCACATCTCTTTCCTGCAAGAGCTTGCCAGATGCTCTGCCATATGATAGGCATAACAATGAAGGGGCAAGCCCTCATAATCAAGTTCTTGATAGAAAATGCCCTCAACCCTCAATGTCAAACCCTAATCCCTCAACCCTCAATGTCAAATCCTAATCCCTCAACCCTTCACTCTAATCCCTCAACCCTCAACCCTGTCGCTAAACCCTCAACCCTCAATGTCAAATCCTAATCCCTCAACCCTTCACTCTAATCCCTCAACCCTAAACCCTATCCCTAGACCCTCAACACTATACCTTAAACTCTAATCCCTCAGCCCTCAACCCTAAACCTTATCCCTAAACCCTAATCCCTCAACCCTCAACCCTAATCCATCATCCCTCAACTCTAATCCCTCATCCCTAAACCCTAAATACTATCCCTATTCCTACACCCTCAACAGACTTGATACTATACCTTAAACCCTAATCCCTTATCCCTAAACCCTCCAACCCTATCCCTAATCCTTATACCCTCCACACTCTACTTTAACCCTAATTCCTCGACCCTCAACCCTATCCCTAAACCCTTGACCCTCGAACCTCAACCCTCAACCCTCAACGTCAAACCCTAATCCCTCAACCCTTAACTCCGATCCCTCGACCCTCAACCCTATCCCTAAACCCTCAACCCTAAACCCTCAACCCTCAACATCAAATTCTAATCCCTCAACCCTTCACTCTAATCCCTCAACCCTAAACCCTATCCCTAAACCCTCAACACTATACCTTAAACCCTAATCCCTCAACCCTAACCCTAAACCTTGTCCCTAAACCCTAATCCTTCAACCCTCAACCCTAATCTGTCATCCATCATCCCTTAACTCTAATCCCTCATCCCTAAACCCTAAATGCTATCCCTATTCCTAGACCCTCAACAAGCTCGATACTATACCTTAAACCCTAATCCCTCTACCCTTGACACTCTTATTTAACCCTAATCCCTTGACCATTAACCCTATCCCTCAACCTCAACCCTCAACCCTCAACCCTCAACCCTCAACCCACAACTCTCAACATTAAACCCTAATTCATCAACCCTAAACCCTAATCCCTCAAACCTAAACCCTATCCCTAAACCATCAACCCTCAACACTATACCTTAAACCCTAATCCCTATCCCTCAACCCTTAACCCTTAAAACTTAAACCCTATCCCTACACCCTCAACACTTGACACTATATCTTAAGCCTTAAACCCTCATCCCTAAAGCCTCAACCCTCAATCCTTAAACCTTAAACCCTAAACCCTATCCCTAATCCCTCTACCCTCGACACTCTAACCCTAACCTTGACATTAAATGCTAATTCGTCGACCCTAAACCCTAATCCTAAACCCTCAACCCTCAACACTATACCTTAAACCCTAATCCATCAACCCTCAACCCTAAACCTTATACCTAAACCCTAATCCCTCAACCCTCAACCCTAATCCATCATCCTTCAACTCTAATCCCTCATCCCTAAACCCTAAATGCTATCCCTATTCCTAAACCCTCAACAGACTCGATACTATACCTTAAACTCTAATCCCTTATCCCTAAACCCTCCAACCCTATCCCTAATCCTTACACCCTCCACACTCTACTTTAACCCTAATTGCTTGAACCTTAACCCTATCCCTAAACCCTTGACCCTCGAACCTCAATCCTCAACCCTCAACGTCAAACCCTTAACTCTGATCCCTCATCTCTCAACCCTAACCCTAAACCCTAAACCCTAAACCCTCAACCCTCAACGTCAAATCCTAATCCCTCAACCCTTCACTCTAATCGCTCAACCCTAAACCCTCAACACTATATCTTAAACCCTAATCCCTCAGCCCTCAACCCTAAACCTTATCCCTAAACTCTAATCCCTCAACCCTCAACACTATACCTTAAACTCTAATCCCTCAGCCCTTAACCCTAAACCTTATACCTGAACCCTAATCCCTCAACCCTCAACCCTAATCCATCATCCCTCAACTCTAATCCCTCATCCCTAAACCCTAAATACTATCCCTATTCCTACACCCTCAACAGACTCGATACTATACCTTAAACCCTAATCCCTTATCCCTAAACCCTCCAACCCTATCCCTAATCCTTATACCCTCCACACTCTACTTTAACCCTAATTCCTCGACCCTCAACCCTATCCCTAAACCCTTGACCCTCAAACCTCAACCCTCAACCCTCAATGTCAAACCCTAATCCCTCAACCCTTAACTCTGATCCCTCGACCCTCAACCCTATCCCTAAACCCTCAACCCTAAATCCTCAACCCTCAACGTAAAATTCTAATCCCTCAACCCTTCACTCTAATCCCTCAACCCTAAACCCTATCCCTAAACCCTCAACACTATACCTTAAACCCTAATCCCTCAACCCTAACCCTAAACCTTGTCCCTAAACCCTAATCCCTCAACCCTCAACCCTAATCCGTCATCTATCATCCCTCAACTCTAATCCCTCATCCCTAAACCCTAAACGCTATCCCTATTCCTAGACCCCTCAACAGGCTCGATACTATACCTTAAACCCTAATCCCTCTACCCTCAACACTCTTATTTAACCCTAATCCCTTGACCATTAACCCTATCCCTCAACCTCAACCCTCAACCCTCAACCCTCAACCCTCAATCCTCAACCCTCAACATTAAACCCTAATTCATCAACCCTAAACCCTATCCCTAAACCATCAAACCTCAACACTATACCTTAAACCCTAATCCCTATCTGTCAACCCTTAACCCTTAAAACTTAAACCCTATCCCTACACCCTCAACACTTGACACTATATCTTAAGCCTTAAACCCTCATCCCTAAAGCCTTAACCCTCAATCCTTAAACCTTCAACCCTAAACCCTATCCCTAATCCCTCTACCCTCGACACTCTAACCCTAACCTTGACATTAAATGCTAATCCGTCAACCCTAAACCCTAATCCTAAACCCTCAACCCTCAACACTATACCTTAAACCCTAATCCCTCAACCCTCAACCCTAAACCTTATCCCTAAACCCTAATCCCTCAACCCTCAACCCTAATCCATCATCCCTCAACTCTAATCCCTCATCCCTAAATCCTAAATGCTATCCCTATTCCTAAACCCTCAACAGACTCGATACTATACCTTAAACTCTAATCCCTTATCCCTAAACCCTCCAATCCTATCCCTAATCCTTACACCCTCCACACTCTACTTTAACCCTAATCCCTCGACCCTAAACCCTATCCCTAAACCCTTGACCCTTGAACCTCAACCCTCAATGTCAAACCCTAATCCCTCAACCCTTAACTCTGATCCCTCAACCCTCAACCCTATCCCTAAACCCTAAACCCTAAACCCTCAACCCTAATCTATCATCCCTCAACTCTAATCCCTCATCCCTAAACCCTAAATGCTATCCCTATTCCTAGACCCTCAACGGGCTCGATACTATACCTTAAATGCTAATCGCTTATCCCTAAACCCTCCAACCCTATCCCTCATCCCTTAACCCTCATGATTAATAGCCTTGAATGTAAAAAAATTTAAGGGGAACATAACATGAGCGCGTTATAATGCGCTCGCGTTATGTCAAACATGACAAACAACAAACTTGTGGGAAAGGAAAAATGCAAAGCAAAACATAACGTGAGCACGTTATAACGCACTCGCGTTATGTCTTGCTTTGGGAATCCCAAGCCTTGGGCTTGGGATTTGCTTTGAATTTCCAACCCAAAGGCTTGGAGTGCCTTATGAACAGTCACAGACATGTTTTCCTATATTCTTCAAAATTTCACATAATTTTGTTCGTGCTAACCCTCAGATTTGCACGTGTTTGAAGGTCGAACAAATCGAACACTTGGATAATGTTAGGCTTTCTCTTAGCTATTTGACGATGTGATTTTTTTCACATTTTAACAATGTTAAGCCTTTCATCTTTAATTTCTTTTGTTTGTGTGTCTGTTTTTAGGCAAAAACCACTGTTTGGTCTTTTTTTCATTGTAAATTAACTATTCATTCAAATTTCAAAAAAATTACATATTTAGAAACTAGAGTCCATTCTACAAATATTAAAAAAATAAAAAAATGATTTTCAATTAGTTTTCAAAATTTATAGGGGTAGTACGGCCAAAATTCTATTTTTTAGGATGTGTCCACTTTGAAAATTAGTAAAAAATCAAATATTCATCAAAAAATTATCAGAAAAATCAGGCATAAACTACATGCTATTAGCTAATTTCTCACTGAAGTGATTTTAAAAATACCAAAAAAAAGTTGACCTTTTGAGGGAGCCACAAAACATGCTATGTTATGTTTTTTTGACAGAAACAACACCAATTTCTGTGGCCTCCTCTTTTGAACCCCTTAATCTATGCCATTTTCAAAACAAAATAGTAGTTTAGAAAGTAGACTCGGAGCACTACGAACATTGTTTTGGTTGTATCTCCAAATTTTGAGTGTTACTATGCTCAATTTCTCATCCAAGGCCAGTATTTCCTGATTTCAGAAAAAAGTGGCCACTTAAGACCCCTTTTTGGCCCCCCATCTTCCTACGCTTACCCTGTTATAAGACCCCTATATAGTTGATAATGGCAATCCTACAGAATGAGAATACATAAAACTACTACTACTTCTAAAGATAAGATGCATTGTTTTGTTTTAAAGATTGGGTGATGTAAGGCTACCCAGACTAGGGCCTATCCTTTGGGCTGCAAAGTCTAATGTTGAACAAAAGAAAAAAAAGCACACAAAAGTGTATAATTGCCTATTTGATAAATCAAATGCAATGAAAATCAATACCAAATCATTGAGAATACATAATAATCCAATACCATACCATGTTCTTCCCTATGCAATACTGAAATGACTATTTACAAATCTTGAAAATGGATTAAGAACTATCACATTCATTCAAATTAGAGCTTACATTCATACCACTAAATGTGGCAAGAGAAAACTATAACTGTGATTATGGTTTTCTAAGAAAAAAACCTATAACAATGGAGAAAAATAGTAATCTAATACAAATATTTGCAAATTCTATTACATACATTTCATGATTATTTCATTTTAAATAAAGACTGCAAAAATATCTTTTCCTAATTTGCCTTCTGGGGCTCACAACCCTACTAAGAAATTTGCCCAACTGGCCAACCCCTACTACAACTCAAACACATGCATATATAATGTTTCAACTCATTGCACTCTCCCAGGTGCTACACCCCATCAAGGACTACACCCACGTTGCATTAGTTTCAATCCACTATCTACTTGAAGATTTGCACACTCTGAAGAGGCATGCTTAGTTAATTCTGAAAATGATAGAAGAAGATTTCTTGTACTCATACTATACTTGTGCATTTAAGAGAGAACGTTTGACTTTCATTTCCTGGTATTTGTAATCTCTGACATATCCAATTTGTTTTTCAAATTGACCTATGTAATGAAGGATTTCACTATGTCAACCACCTGTATGGCACTGCTCTGCAGAATCATTAAATTCAGGGTACAAATCAACTTGAATATTCCTACAATTATGCCATAGCTTCAAGGAATTACCCTTTTAAAAAAATTACAACACTCCCAATGTGTTGTCAAAATTTTAGTTTTGATCCATTTAATTTCTAACTGTACCCTATGCATTTTCCAACCTTTATCAGCCATATTCACAAACTCCTCATTTTTCACCTCATTCTCCCTTTTTTGAAAAACTTCAACTTTTTCAAACTTGGCTTGCTTTGCCCTTATTAAAAAATTCTGACTTTTACGAACCATCTTCTCTTTGCTCCATTTTTACCTCTATCTCAAATTTTCAATTTTACAAACTAGCTGACTCTTTCCTTCTTTTTCCTTTTTCTTTCTTCTTCCTTGTCAAAAACTTTCTTCTTTACTAAACCAATCGCATTTCTTTCATCTCTACATGTTTTCCTTATTGGAAAACTTGTACATTTGTGAACTTGAGCTACTTTTCCTTTTATCAATGAATTCTCTCTTTTTAGAACCTTTCTTTCTTCTTTTTCTTGCCTTACCATATCGCTTTATCAGTGAATCAGGAAACATTTGAACTTTTGGAAAATTCAACCTTCTGCTGGTTTGATAAAAAAGCCACCTTTTTTGCTTCCTTTGCCTTAGTCATTTTTAGCTTTATTGGCAACTTTTACATTTTTTTAACCTTTATGCCTTTTCATTGTTTGCCTTATTGGAAAACTTATAATTTCTCAAACTTTGGCTTGCATTGTTGTTTTCATCCTTCATCTATTTGCCTTATCGACAAATCTCTAATTCTCTGAATTTATCCTTGTCACACCTTATTTGCTTTATCTTCCATTTCTATCGACAAGTCTTCCTACTTTTGGACCAAGCCTCAATAGCTCCCTTGTTAGAAAATTCTATCTTTTTGGCAAATTATGAAAATTTTGAACTTCTTAGAAAGTTTGGGGCCTCGCTAACTTCTCGACAAAGCCATTCCTTTTGTATTTGCCTTAGGTAATTTTACATTTTTCAATTTGCTTTATCATAAAAATTTCTCAGAGGTGAACCTTACCTTTTTCTTCTTTGATATCCACCTTATCGACAAATCTTCTATTTTACGAACTGTGCCTTGACCACTCCCTTGCCTTAGAAACTTTACTTTTCTTCAGTCGGGGAAGACACTGTCGACAAAATCTCACACCAGTGAACTAACAAGTTTTCAAACCTAGGCCACCACCAACAAGGCCTTCTTCAACCATTTTCCATGCCTTAGAAAATTTCAATTACCACTTTTCTTTGCCTGCGCTTCAGTCGGTGAATTCCTTCATCGGTGAACCTGTCGATCGACAAAACGATGGGTTCACGAACAACTTAACTTGCTGATAAAACATGTCTTTCCCTTACTCCATGGGCTAGTTTCTTTCTTTCTTTTTTCTATATGCTTTGTCCTTCACCTCTTGTTAGTGAACCACCATATCGGTGAACCGGCAAAATTTTAAAACTGCGAACTAAGTTCACTAGTTTTGGAATCTCTCGATTTTCCCATAGAGCACTGAAATGAAATAAAAAATTATAATGGAGAAAAACAAAAAACCTAGAGGATTTATACTTAGAAAATTTTGGAATATAACCCCTAAAGGATGTCTCAAATCAGATTTAAACAAGGGGTTTTCGATGGTAAAGGCATAAAATAGGAATTTTACGTTTTTGGGGAAAAATAAGGCATTCTTGGGTGCAAATTTTTGTAGTTGCCAACAACCATCATGTTGTAGAAGTGCTTACAATTCCAACAATCCCTAACAATATATACAGTTGGTAGGTGTTCAATGACAATAATCATATTTTTAGTTTTCTCAATTGTATGGATGAGTTTGACAGTCAAGTGATTGATTGACAACCTATGATAAAGATGGAAAATGGCAAAGAAACACTTTTTAGCATTGAGGTAGTGAAATTGAAGACAATACCATTCCTAAGGAATTGGTGGTGCTACAGAGAATGTTTGATTATGCAGACCATTGGAAGAGTAAAGGTAAACCCATTGGAGAGGATAATGTTGAATGCGTTAACCTTGGAACTAAGGAGGCACCTAAAATGGTTTGCATAGGTAAGAAATTGAAGCCTCACTAGAAGCAACTATTCATTTCTTTATTAAGAAGATTCAAAAAATATTTTGCATGGTCTTATGATGAGCTCAAGGCTTATAGGGAGGATTTGTTTCAACATACTATTCCCCTCCAATCTGATGCAAAGCACTTTAGGAAAAAATAGAGGCCTATAAATCCCACTATAGCTCCGAAGATACAAAAATGTAGCTCTGAAGATGTAGAAAGAAATGTTAAAAATGAAGGAGGGAGGTATTATTAAAACAATCAGACATTCTGAGTGGTTGTCTAATCTTGTCCCAGTAAGGAAAATGAATGGGGAGATTAGACTGTGTGTAGATTTTAGAAATTTAAACATCAAATCCCTTAAGGATAATTATCCTCTTCCAAGTATGGACCATCTTTTGCAGAGGGTTGTTGGTTTAGAGCTGACGTCTATGATGGATAGGTTCTCACGATATAATTATGTGTCAATCAAGGATTCAGAATAGTACAAAACAACATTCACCACTCCTTGGGAGATATATGTTTATTTGAGAATGCTATTTGGATTGAAAAATATAGGATCAATATTTCAAAGAGCAATGGATGTGGCTTGTGTTGGCCTCATTAATGAGATTGTGGTTGTATACCAAGATGATCTTACTGCATTTTCTAAAGATAGGAAGGATCATTGCAAGAATCTGTAAATGATTTTTGATAGATGTTTGGAGTGTGGGATTTCTTTAAATCCCAAGAAATGTCAATTTAGAGTAGAAGGAAGTTGTTGGGAAATATTGTGTCTAAGAATGGGTTAGAATTGTTCCAGAAAGAGTTAAGGCCATTGACCACATCCCTTAGCCTAAGATAGTCAAGGATATTCAGTCCTTCTTTGGGAAAATAAACTTTATAAGGCTATTTGTCTCTAACATTGTTGATAAGACCAAAGAAATTTCCAAGATGCTTAACAAGGGACAGTCCATCAAATGGGAAAAGGAACCTACTGAAGCATTTGTTGACATAAAGGAGGCTCTCAAGAATGCACCAGTGCTAGTAAGCCTAGATTATTCTAAGCCCTTCTATCTCTTCTCTTTTTCTTCATTTTATACTATTGTTGTTGTGTTGTTGCAAAAGAATAAGGGTGGATTTGAGAAACCAATAGGATTTTTCAGCAAGTCTTTGAAAGGTGTTGAGTTAAACTATTCAATCATGGAATAGAATGTGTATGCTTTGGTTAAGGCAGTAAAAGATTTCAGACCATACCTTATGGGTGTAAAGAAAATTGCATATGTGCCCCATTTAGTTGTGAAATATATTTTCACACAACAGTAGGTTTCTACGAGGACATGTAGGTGGATCAACAGGATCCAAGAATATGACATTGAGGTGCAGGTCACCAAATTGGTTAGAGGCTAGAGTTTAGCTAAGTTGATGGTTAATTTTAATTTAGAGGCCAATGAGGTAGATGAAGTAGATGTTGTTGAAATTGTTGATGTATGTATTGTGATAGATGATCCATGGTAAAAAGATATTATCTTTTATCTTGTCAACATGTAATGTCCCCCAAGCATGAATGTTAATCAATAGAGGACCCTTAAGCTCCAATCTAAAAATTATGTTTTAATGCAAGGTATATTAATGTGGAGAAACCATGAGGGATTGTTTTTGAAGTGTCTAGACTAGAGACAATCTAAGGAAAGGATTAAGGAATATCACCAGAGAATATTGTGGTGGGCTCTTTCATGCCAAAACCATAGTGCACAAGATTATTAGGGAAGGCTTCTGGTGGTTGAGTCTCTTCAAAGATGTTTGCAAGACCAGTTAGAAAATGTGATGCTTGCCAACATTTCTTTGGAAAGATGAAATTCCCTGGAGCATTACCCCTTTTTCCAGTCACAGTTGAGGCACCATTTCAACAATGGGGCATTAATTTTATAGGGGAAATTCAAGAGAAATTTAGCAATGGATATATGTGGATCTTTGTGGCCAGTGGCTATTTCCACTCATAATGCCACATCCAAGGTAGTGATTGAGTTCCTTGTGAACAATGTGATAAGAAGATTTGGAGTACCATCTAAAATTGTTGCAGACAATGCTATGTGCTTTAGATCTCAAGATATAATGGATATGTATTCCAAGTACAGAATCAAGCTTATTCATTCATCACCATATCATCAACATAGTAATGGACAAGATGAGTCCATCAATAAGAGCATCATGAAGATCCTAAAGAGGACTCTAGACATAAACAAGAAAAGGTTGGATGACAAGCTTAAATATGCAGTCTGGGCTGATAGAATCACATACAAATGTGTTATAATAAAGATCCCTTTTGAATTGATATATGGATTAGAGGCAAAAATACCAATGTCAATGGATTTTCATGTGTATCAACTACTGCAACAAATAGACAAAATGGGGATGATGCTTTGGCATTGAGGCTACATGAGTTGATTGAGTTATATGGAGATAGAAGGTTCACACATGATAAAAACCTACTACAACAACTAAAATTTTAGCATCTATTCAACAAGAAAACAATCAAGAGGAGTTTTCAAATTGGTGATTTGGTTTTTCTTTGGAATGCAAAATCAAAGGACAAGGGCAAGCATGGAAAATTTGAACCATTATGGTTGGGCCCATATCAAATTAATGGAAACGCTGGCTAGGACACATATTACATTAGAAACATGTGGAGGGAGAACTTTTGGAGCTACCCATTCACGGTCAACTTTTGAAGCTTTACTTTTTGTATGTAAATGCTGGCCTTACAATTTTTAAATATGGTCAATAGTCTTTTGTGCTCTAATGTTTATGACTGTATTTTGTCATGTACATAAGCCTTTATTATAAATGCATTTGTGTTTTTCCTTTTTGTGCATTTTGTGCCTTTTTTGGTCTACCTGAAGATCTGGATCCTCGTCATGACATTGTTTGCCACATGTCACCAACTAGAGCCAGTGTTGGCACCTACAAAATTTTGCTCCCAAATATGCCTTACTTTGCCTCAATATCCATTAGAAATCCCACCTTGTGTCTTTGTCCTTAAGATCCCCTATTTAAATCCAATCTAAGATATCTTTTAGGGGTTTTTTTTTAGAAATTTTTAAGTATAAGTCCCCAGGTATATTTGTCTTCCTCCCTTAGAAAAAATTGTTCATGTCTGCCTTTTATTAGCAAATCAACAAATTCTCAAACTTGTGAAAGGTTCACGTGTTCACTAGTTCACTGATTTGCTAGTTTTCTAACAAAGAGGTGATGGAAGGCTTGGATGAAGGAGGGAGAATCAGAAGGTTTTTAAGGAAAGAAAAGAAAGTGAAGATTGGTTCTTTCATTGGCAAGTTTTGAAGTTCACAAACCTGCCAGTTCACCAACTGACAGGTCCACCAATCAAAGAGATCACTAACTAAGGAAGACAAGGAAGGAGATGCAGAAAGTTTCTATAGAAAGTGAAGTGAATTCTTTGTCAATGATGGGTTTGGTTCATGAACTGAAAAGTTTTTTGATATAGTCATTCATCGACAGGGCAAAAGGCTGATAAAGAAAGAAGATAGAAGGAAAAGGGTAGAGAAAAGCCACGTTCATGAATATCTAGATTTACCGATAAGGCAAATAGAAAGACAGGAGAAAAAAGTAACAGAAGCAGAAAATGACTAAGGCAAAGATAAAGAAAGGGCTTTATCGGCAAACCAGGGAAACTCAAACACACCAAAAAGTTCAAATTTTTCAAAGTTTGTTGAAAAGGTGATTGGCCAACAAAGCAAAGAAGGGGAGCTTCTTCCATTGTTTGAAAGAGGTGAAGATTGCTGATAAAAAGGAAGAAGATAGAAAGAGAAAAAGAAAGAAAGAAAGAAGTAGTTCGCAAAGGCAAGAAATAGTTGACAAATGACAAAACAAGGGTAGTTTGTGAAAGTTAAATTTTTCCTAATTACAGAGGAAAGTGAAAATGAAGACAAGTCCAAAGTTCATGAAAATGGTAATTCTCCGACAAAGAAAATAAAGATTGAAGAATGAAGTAGAAAATGAATGGTTCGTGGTGAGGGTGTTTTACTGATAGAAGGTGGAAGGAGGATGCCCAATATGTGGAAAGGATGGTGTAGGATGATTTGTACCTAGAATTTACTGATTATTGAGAATAGTACCATGCATGTAGTTGGTACAACGAAATTCTTCAATGCATTGGTACATTTGGAGGACAAAGTAGATAGGTCAAATGTTGTAGTTTTTAGGAAGAGGATTCAACCTTCCCTCTTTATTTTTCCTAGTACACAAAGAGTGCAAGCAATCTTCCTCTAACATTTCCAAAATTGATAGAGAACGGATAGGCTTCCAAGTGTGCAGATTTCCTAATATTGTAGTGGGATTGAATTTAATGTGGCATGGGTACACTCATTGACTGAATGCAATGCTAGGAAATGCAGTGCTAGGAGTTGTAATGATATATATGGATGTGTTTTAGATGCAATAATTGTTGGTTGGTTTGCCATTATTTTGGGGGATTGTTCTCTCAACAGGTTTTGAGCTACAGAAGGCAAAGAAGAAAATGTTATTTCACAGTCTTTGTTCAACATGAAATAATTGTGAAATGTATGTAATAGATTTTGCAAATCTTTGTATCAAACCACTATTTTTCTCCACTATTGTAGATGATCTTTCTAGTAAACTTAATCATAGTTATAGTTTGCTCTTGCCAAATTTAGTGGTATGAATGTAAACTCTGATTTGAGTGAATTTGATAGTTCCTAATCCATTTTCAAGCTTTTGTAAATGGTCATTTCATTATTGCATAATGAAGAATATGGCATTGCATTGGATTATTAAGTATTCTCAGTGATTTGGTATTGATTTTCATGCATTTGATTTATCAAATAGGTAGCTATACATTTCCTTGTAGTTGTTTTTTCTTTGTTGAACATTAGTCTCTATAGCCCAATGGATAGGCACTAGTTTGAGTAGCCCTAGATCACCCAATCTTCAAAATAAAATAATACATCTATCCTCTATACATGGAAGTAGTTTTATGCATCCTGAGTGTGTAGGATTTCCTTTATCAGCTATAAAGGGGTCTTATAACAACCAACATTTCTTAGCTTAGTGACAAATTTGGGGCTAAAAAGGCAATTTGGGTGTGGTTGTTCATATATTTTAGTTGTTCATCTAGTTTTGATGTTAATACCTACTTAGGTATACCCCTTTGAATATCCCTCTAGAGATTAAGTGATGCAGGAGCATCCATGGTCAATGGCAATCTTGTATCACCAAAAATATTTTAAGTTTTAGTTGTTTGGTTTTTTTCAATAATGTTGGAGCTTTGAGAAAATCATATTTTAATTTGCAACAAATGTAATTTCCCTTAGGTGCAATTGTAAATGTAATTTTTAAGCTAGGCTCCAATTGTAGAGGAGTCTATCCACTCCTGTTAGTTGGCCAAAATTGACCCTAACTTGTTGATAAACCCTTTCTATCACCCTGACAACAATCCTTGGCCTAGGTGATTTAGAAATGTTTTAGAGTTTTGTGCCATAGTAATTTTGGGCACCAACATGGCCTATCATTAATGTATTTGACCTATTGTCAACACATATGGCCTTCAATCAATATATTAGGCCTTCCACACTTAACATTATTGGCCTATACTTATACACGACTAGCTTACTCAATACACAACCAGGTTCTATGAGGAAATAGTCAGCTTACTCAAAACATAGTTGACTTGTATGAACTCATAGTCAGATTCTATGATGTCATGCCCAAGCTATTACACTTGAGCATTGAGCACAAATACACCCAATTATCTAAATTTTGTTTAACCAACTTGGTGACAAAAATTTGCACCATTTGAAAACTTTTTCAAATTAAAGACAGATATGTGTCTATTTGTTTAAATTAAGTGAGATTGGGGATGAGTTTCACAATCATGGCATCATCACAAAGAGAGGCATTCATAATTGAAATGATGCTTCAATGAAGAAAATGAAGGCATAGTTTCAATGGATGCTCACCTAATAGCTCAGGCTGCAATAACCAGAGACAGTTTGAATAAGTGGCAACCAATAGGAATGAAGATGGCTACTATCAAAAGCAAATTCTACAAGTCACAGCAAAGAAACTCCAGTCATAAAACTCATGCAGGCAGAAATAGGGTTACACATTCAGAGTTTCATCAGTCACAGTAACTCAAGATGCACAGGAATAAATGGTGTGGATATAGAAATAAAGAAAGCAGCAGAGAACACCAAATGTCACAACCCGCGTCAATGAGGAACAGAAAAGAATGAAGCGGAAGCTGCTAGATGTAAGTGTCCACATCAATTTGAGAGTAGCTAGAAATCACGTAGAATGCACCACGTGGAGCAGCCCGCGTGCAAGAGAGGAAATACTTGTCTCATTTAATTAAATGCAAATGATACGGGTTCTAATAAGGGAAGAGTCTTTTATTAAATAAAATGGTGGGTCCCTCATGAAATGAAGTCATGGGAATAAAAGTTAAAGCCACAAAAAATTAAATAAGCCACTTTATTTGTTTTTGAGAGAAACTCAAGCTTGAAGCGAATGTGACATTTGGAAGCGCCCGTGTTATTGACAAAAACTCAAAATGCTGCAGAAGGAGACACGTGGTGCAGTCCGCGTAATGGAGATGTTTCATTTTATTTCATTAAATATTATGTTAGGGGATTTTTTATAAGGAGAGTTTCTTTTCTTATTGAAATAAAATGGTGGGCCCTTTTAAAGTTTCCTACATTCTAAGAAAAGAGTCAAGCGGAGGCCAGCACGTGGTTGCAGCGGAAAGCAGAGAAGAGTTAAAAGAAAATGAAGTGGAAGGAGCCACGTGGTGGAGTCCACACATAGGAAGAATTAAATGCTTCATTTTTTATTTTACTAATGCAAATGTTACGAGATTTTTAAGAAAGTCTTTTATTAATGAAACAATATGTGGCCCTCCCTTTAATAAGTAAAACTTATTAAATATAAGTTTCTCATTTTCTAATGTTATGGGAGAGGTAAGTTTTAAAAGTTTCTTATTTTATAAGCTTCTCAGATTAAATGGTGGGTCCCAGCTAATAAAGCTATGGCTTTATAAGGAAAAATTATTATATTCACTTCTCATGTGAAAGATAAAAGCTAAAACCCTAAAGACATACGTAACCATTTTTTCATTTTATGAGCAAGCTACAGGAAGCAGCGGGAGTTTCCTTACACAGAGATATTTTTCCAGCCATGGGCAAAATAGAAACTTCAGTTGCAGTTAGATTTTATGCTAGATTTTACAGATTTGGTGCCAGATTTTGCGGATTCAGTTGTGGATTTTTAGAGGCCGTTGAGAATTTGTTGAGATATTCAGGCTATAAATACATATCCATCAGTGTCATTGAAGGAGGTGGAAAGAGTTCTTCAAATATCTTTAGAGTTCTACATTCTACAGATTAGAGAGTCAGAGCAGCAACAGAGTTTCTTCTTGCCTTTGCAGTGTCTTTTCATGATGAATGTAACAGTTATTTTTGTGCAGTAACTTTTGCCTCTGTAACTGATCATTCAAATAAAGAGATGTGTTCTGTGCATATTGGATGTCTCTATTTCTTGCTTTTGATTTCCCTATTTCTCTGCCTCTGTTTAATATGTTTTAGATCTGAGTTTTAATCATGCATATTTTGCTCTTTAAAACCAGTCAAATCTTTCAGAGTTAACATTGTGCAAATAATTGTTTCAAATCCAGTGGATTGCCATAGATTAGGCATTTATTTTCTGCAAAGTTTGGTTTTATTTCTAAACTTTTTCTCAAACCCTACTGAAAGAGTGGAAGAGCCAGCTTCCCTAAAAATCTAGTGGTCACTCTAAGGAGCATTCCCACGTCTCAGAGTTTCCCATGTTGCTGCTGGATTACACCCACAGATTTATGCATCAACACAACTCATAAAATTAGTTTTGAAATGCATGTACTATGATATTTATAACAACAACTAAACTTACAACCATTAACCTATCTCATAGAAATGTCTTAGTAGGGCAGTTATTTTGATACATCATAGCTAAACCTTAAAATTTGAAGCATAGGTCAAACATAAATAAATCAGCATAACAATAGAATGACTATATTCATCAATGCATGTTACAAATCCAATCATAGTCATGACACCCATTGTACAAATATACTTAATCATGAGAGAAATCAACAACAATTTTATTTTAAAAAAACCTAAAACTTGTTGATATTAGCTATGAGATCAACTATTCGATTCAATCAAAATGTTTAATATAATCATAATATATCAATATATAATAACACTTATATATAGTGAAAGATATCATTGACCATTTGTAGATACTAAACATACAATCCTTTTATGGAATTCCTACATAAATAAGATATAAGATAAAAATTTCACTCTTCTTACCATAGTTCTCTTTTCTTTACCTTGCATTATCATTAGCAATCCTAATTGTTCTATGAAACCTATAACCAGATGACATCTACAAAACTAGATACACAATCAATCTCTTCGACCAAATGAAATAATCATGATTACACTTCGGAATAAGATGATAATCAATAGGATCTAAGAGAGCCAAACCTATGCCTCAGGGGCTCATCAAGGATGGCCTTGCCTATGTACGCACATATGCTTCGTAGTTCAAGGTAACTTGACTTGCAACCACAAGGTTGACTTAAATACATAGATCCATGAAAGTAATAGTACTTGTTAAAAAACTAAATTCATGATAAGAATTGCAAGCTCTCTTATTTGAGTCATAAGAAGGATACCACGCCATTAGATGGACAAGTTAACATGACATAACTAATTTAAAACTAGGTCATCACATGATAATTGGTTTAAAGGCAACTAGATGACTCACCATAGATAGACCTTAGGTCTCATGATTGAATAAATTATGCGATTAAAGGTATAATGCTAACTTAATACATAATAATAATAACAATTAAATTAATAAGAATCAAATGATAATGCTTATGTTTTTTTTTAAGAACAAGACCTATGAAATAATTTAAATTCCTTAAAATACAATCTAACTACTATTGATCTTTTAATATCCAATACAACTAAATAATCCAACAAATTCCTAGTTCAAAAATTTTATATAACCAATAATTTGAAATCTTCTTATTATCTTTTATCAAATTCAAATCTATCTCTTACCATTGTTACCAATACAAGCACACTTTATTCATTTATCTAAAAACAATAATACTAAACATAATATAAATAGTGTATTAAAAAGGAAATGTATTTATATAAATTAAATTGGTTTCCCCACCAATCTCAAACTTAAATCAATGAATTGAAATAATTTTAAGAATAAGAATAAAATAAAATAATTGAATAAAATGGTCTAGACATGAAAGCCACCCAATAGTAAAACTGCCATAACTTTACTGTTTCTCAATGGAATTTTAAAATTCAAGATGTTTTGGAAAGGTACGAGTAAGCAAAATAAAACCTAGAAAACAACTAGAAAAATTCTTTAAGATGAGGGGGTAGTGTTTATTGCAATCATCCATTTCCCTCAAATCCAAATTTAACCCATAAAGAAAAATTATTTATTTAGAAATGTGAAGTAATTTTTAACACAATAGTTACCTCTCTCATTCATCAATATAAACTCTCAAAAGCTGATTGATATGACATAAATTTGTGCTACAATATTTAAACATTTATGATTGTGGTTTTGATCCACTTAAATAATGCAATGAAAATATTTATAATATAATTAAATATCTTTAATATAGATATACTTACAGTATGAATACATTGAGGAAGTACACACTTATATATGTATAATATGTACACATTATATATATATATATATATATATATATATATATCTTGACTCTACCAACTCTTATTCCATTTAACTACCTCCATGTTATATAAAAAACCCAAGCTTGACCATTTATCATGAATAGAGAATGATTTGATTACTCAAAATTATTCCCTATATTTACAATGAACTATAAAACACAAAAAGATCAATTATCTATTATTTTGTTTTAATTTTGTCATTCAAATAACTATACAATATATAGATATATGGTCTAACAATTGTTCTTATAAAGTAATCAACATAAAGGTTTTAGTTTAACCCACTTGCACTACATGCATATTCTTGATTCAATCTAATTTTTGCATGCAACTAAATATATGAAGGATTATATAATCATACCTATTCCACTAAATAAAATATGCAAATTCAGCTAAGACTCTTATCAAATGAATAGAATCCATTTTCAATAGTGTAAAATACCAACAAAATCCTAGATTTTTAATTTTTGCTATGACAGTAGTAAAAATATGAGATAGTTCTCAATACTTAACCAAATTTAAACCATAAGATGTTTCATAAATCTAACAACAATATGCTCATAACCCCGAATCCTTTTTATAAAATACTGCTTATGTAAAGAGAAATTTCATAAGACAACAACAAGTTTTCTTTTAAAAAAATTAGAAAAACATTAAGATAAATAATGGCAAATTTTCAAGGAGATAACTCAAAAAATTAATTGATGAAGAATACCTTCAAATCCCCTTGAAGAGAGATTCCAATATTCAATAATGTGAGAGATTCCATCTTATTCAGTTGTGCACTTCCTTTCTTCTACCTAGCATTCTATTTCCCTCCTTATGAAATTCACAAAATTTTCACCTAACAAATCACCATGGAAGTTCACTTTATTTGCCTCATCAAAATAGATGAATTTCCCTTGGATAATTATCTTTAACATCACCTATGGATGTCCTCTTGATAACCTACAAAAATCATAAATAAACTTAGGCTTTTCTCTTGCCATCATCTTTGGAGCCAAACTTCCACATATTTATAATATCTGCTTTGCCAAATTTCATCTTCCTCTTTTGGGCTCCAATGACCCTTGGTATTCCTCTTCTTTCTTGTGACATCCAATTTGGATAAATGTGACTCTTGGGATTTCTTTTGTTTCTTTCCTTCATGATTTGGATGCTCAAAGACTCTTCATTGTCCAATCTTTGTCTTCTAACATGTAGGTGACTAGGATTTTGTCCATATGCAACTTGCCTTGTCTTTTCCTTGGAGTGTTGGAGAATTAAAATATTATTTTATTTCCCTAAAGTTTGTGTATGATGTTGATTAGAAACTGTAAAACAAACAAAAGGGTAACATAAATAAAATATTTTTTGGTTGATGCATGATTGCTTGTGAGCTTGAATGCCCCTACAACACACACACACACACACACACACACACACACACACACACACACACACACACACACACACACACACACACACACACATCTTACACAAATGCATGTAAATATAGAAGAGACATAATTGTAAACAAGGCACATAAAGTATTTGTATACATGAATAAAGTAAATAATCAATATGCAAATATCATACTTTGTTTATCTCCTTGGATTCTCCTTTGTTGTTAATATCTCTTTGGTATTATTATAACTAATTTTTTTCCCAATGATTAGATAAATCCAACTTACAATAATAATTAGCATAATAACTTCACAAAGATGAGCTAGTGTAATATTATTTCAAAAGAAAAATTCAAAATAAAATCTATAATCATAATTGTTGTCATGTAAAATTGCACCTTGTTTGAAGCTGGTTCAAAAACTCCAATGACACAATGGAACTAATCTCAAGGTGTGGGACCTTGCAGATGACATCAAACCTCTAGAGAAAGTTGGTTCCTCTTTCTAAGCTTAAGGCTCAAAGAAGTAAACTAAAATCTAGTGGTAATACTTAAATGGGAAAAGGGTAAGAAGAATTACTGAAATAAAAATACGGTGATGCACCAGATTGGAGATGTTCAACTACAACTGACTCAACATAGTAATAATCTCAAAATTGAAAAGACCTCACACAGACTCATATTTATTCTAGTTGAGGCCAAAATAGAGTAATGGAGAAATGAAAGGGACTGTTTTACCCATAATACATAGCTCACATTAATAAAAAAAGACACAATGTAAGAATAATGAGAGAGGCAAAAGTATCAGTGTATATTGATTATAGAGACCAAATAGCCATTACAAAAGAAAGAGAATCATGCAGTGAAATTTGATGTAGAGGTAAGATAGAGATTAAGAAGTTCACTCAATGAACTTAAGTCACTCCACTTTCTCAAAAAGGTTTACAAGGTGTTTGTGTTTATCAGCCTCACAAGACTGCTCCAGGAATCAACTTAGCCTAGGGTCACTCTCAGGTGTCATCCACTCAGGCTACTCACCACTCACTTGGGGAGTCATAGCTCAACCCAACTTAGAAGCACAACCCACCTTTAGGAGTTCAACACAAACATGGACAACAACATAAATCAATATACACTTACCTATGACATGCATGAAACAAGTTCACTAACCAAGAAACTCTCATCCCACCCCTAACAAAACAGTGGACAACCAATCTCTATATGACTGTTCTAGGACAGTGTTTGGAATAAGGCTTAACCCTTATAGAATTGATTCAACCAACAATAACATCTCAAAGCTTCAAAGGACCATCAATACTCCATGCATACTAAACACTAGCTGTGAAAGAGTAACCATCTAATCACATGCAGGCCCACACTGTGTAATGCAAGACAAAGGACATCAATAACAACTTGACTGTCCTATGACAAGACTAAACTGACAGTTTATCCATTGTAGCCTTTAAGAACAACAAGCTGGCATTATACTCCTATATCAATAGGGATCTTCTCATCAAACTCCACATGTACCTTCAGAGGATAGGAACAACAAGAAATTGTTAATAAAATGATCAAACTCTGCTCTAAACAGGATTGTGAACAGCAACTACCATTGGCTGTCACAAAATAGTGTCAACAAGAAAGCTACTTCCTCAAGATTGATTCACACAATCTTAAATCCCTAGTCCTTCAACAAACCATGCAAAGTTACTACACATTCCAAACATCATGAAGACTTCACAACTTTCCACAAAAGTATAGGACCGTACTTTGTCACAATGAATAAGGACGGCAATAGCTTTTTATGACAGTTGAATAGTTTTTCCTTCTAGAGAACAAACTAGGTTGAGAATAAACAAGGAAATATTTCCAAGGTTCTAACCAAGGATTAGTGGATCCTTACACAGGTCTATCTCCTCATTGAACACAAAGATCTTCCTTCAGTTGACCAACATATGACTATTTTTTTTCCTTCTAGCTATTGTCCACCGGTTGCTTCTCAACTAGTCATTGTTTTTAACTAGTTAGAGACATGCTACACACCATGGAGGAAGGA
Organism: Cunninghamia lanceolata; assembly: GCA_027924645.1. NCBI lineage: Eukaryota > Viridiplantae > Streptophyta > Pinopsida > Cupressales > Cupressaceae > Cunninghamia > Cunninghamia lanceolata. Next base: position 9,354,199 of record BSBN01000937.1, on the reverse strand, counting down.
GAATAACCAAATAAACATCAAGAACATGGAAACTAATCTAATTTCCTCCATCTCACCTAAAAATGACTGATCATCTTTAGAGGACAGAGGAAAAATGCTTCATTATGTCTCAGAACCCTAGATAAGGGGCGTTTACACCTATTTTTACAAAATGAAATGAAACAAACACTACAAAAAATTTCAAGAGCCAATATTATATGCAAACAAGAGCCACTTCAAAGATCTAAAACATTTTCCAAAATTTATCTCCTTAGCAGTCCGTACCTGGCCGTACAGAAGGTTGTTTTCATAGAAAAAATAGAAAAACACAGTTTTTCCTAAATAAACTCCCTCCTTTTCATTCCTCTGTGGCATGTTAAAACAAAACCAAGTTTATAGGAAGTTTCCCCAACTCTTGCACTTCCTATTCTATCTGTACAACTGCCCATGAAGGCAGTGAATCAATGGGAAAAGGCAGTTTTTTCAAAAAAACAAATTTGTAAAAGAGAACCTCCTATAAAATAGGCCTAAGTTCACTCCATTTTAGACTAGTCAATCAAATGACTAAGTCTTTATTACAAAACAAGAAAATGGCTTTCAAAGCCTTAGGAAAGACCAAAATTTACAAGGTCACAAAATGTTATAGTTAAAAAAAATGACTAAATTGGAGCTCCTGCACCAAAATTAGACACATAATAACTAATTATATTCATTGGTGAACAAAACTAGAAACATGAGAGGCTCAAGAGAAGAGCACCATTCATAAAATCCAGTTAGTTCATGTAATTGCACTACAAAGACCTAGTTACAAGAATTCTCTAACCTACAATGGCCTAGAAGAATAGCTAACCAACCCCAAATACATCTTTTACACATGCATATATAACATTTGATCTTTACTATAGCAACAATGATGTGGAAGGAGAGAAGTCAACAAGAAGGGACATCAACCATGTTGCATTAACTCAAACTAGTGTCCTTTGAAGCATGCCCTAGAGAAAATCTATGAAATCCACTTTGAAAGGAATGCTCACCCATGCCCAAAGGTAAAAAAGATTGATCAAATGGAGTTACATTGGCATGGGCAGATGAGAATACCATCTGCTGCATGAAAACAAGCCCTTATAAAGGATTAATGGTGACTGGAAGGGTCATTGGCTTGTCAAATCACATTTTCTCCATGAAGAAAGAAGTCGTCAGAGTTTTAGAGAATGGGCCTCTGGCCCTCTACCCTATGGTTTGCAGAAGAAAGAAGGTGGAAGATGGAAACACTGAGCTTCAACATTTATACTTAAAATACTTTTGCCTCTACAGAGATCGAGTCTCGGACTTTCGGCATTCAGCCTTCTAAGAGGGAAGAGAGAAGAAAGGAACCCTACACTCCATGTTCTGAAGATTTGTCTGTGTTTTATAAAGGTTTGGTAGAGTTTAGAGCTTGGGCCTTCCGTCTTACAGCTTCAGTGAGAAGGAAGAAGAAGGAAGGTTCAATCCCTAAAGCTTTCCGTGGTTCCACAATCTTGTTGGGACCCACCCAAAAGGGTTTCATGGAATGGAAGGAAGCCATAGAATAACACTTGATGGAGTTTGGCACTCAGGCCTTCCATCTTCTATCTTCCAAAGGAAAGAAGAGAGAAGAAGAAAAGTCTGAAGTCCAACACTTTGACTCACTTTGAACACTTAGGTGACTTTTGCAAAGAGCGAGGTGGAGTTTGGAGATGATGGGGATGGAAGGATGATGGATAGAACTCTGAACTCCAAAAATTTGACAACACTAAAAACACAAGGCAAACTCAGGTTTTTTGGGATTTAGCCAATTTGGGTAGTTTTTCCTTGCATTCTAGAGGGTGAAAACATTAGAATTTCATGGATCCTAAACTATTTGGCTTGGGGGGAAAAATAGGATAACATTTTGATGACTTTGTAGGGATGTCTACTTGCTTAATACAAGGATCTAGCTACCTTATATAGTCATTGGGTATAGGGTCAAAAGAAAGCAATCTCATAATCAAACCAACTGAAAATGCCTCCCAAAAAACAAGAAAAAAACAAACAAGGCAAGATAATCTCCTAATGAGAAAGTTGCTTGTGCAACAACACTTTGAGGAAGGGAAACATAAAGCAAAATCTACTCTAAATATTTACAAGAATCTCAAGACCAAACTTAGATGTATGGTTTGAGATGAATCCCATTCATTGGGATTGGGAACTCTTCACCAGTCACTTTAGATAATTGAAAAGCATTGGCCTTCTTGCAACTGGTGATAATGTAGGGGCTGCTCCATATAGCATCAAATTTGGAATGTCTTCCTGCCTTCACCCTATCTTCATCCCACTTCAGCACCAAATCTCCCTCTTGGTAAATTATATCAATTCATTTCCTGTCAAATGTCCTCTTGACTTATTTTTGGTGTTCTTTAAGGGTTTTCATTGCAGCACTCCTCTTCTCTTCAAGCTCCATCAACTCAGCTAATCTGACTTTCATGGCATCATTTTCAAGAAATTTTAGCTATTGGGCCAATTCAAGGGATGGTAACTCTGATGATAATGGAGGCCTTTCTTTCTTCCCATATACTAGGATAAAGGGTGAATTGCCAATTGCCCTCTTATGAGTGATCTGATCAGCCCAAAGAGTTGTCTTCAACTTAGGATGCCAAGTTCTCTGATTGTCATCCACTATCCTTTTGATGATTTTGATCAAATTTTGTTTGTGGACTCAGCCATGCCATTCTCTTGGGTGTAGTAGTTGGATGATGTTTTTAGATAAATTCCATAGTCTAATGGGTATATGCACAAAGATGAGGAAACAAAAAGTCACTACATGGATGTTTTGGTCCCATACAAAGCAAAACATGAACGCATTATAACATGCTCGTGTTATAGCATTCTCATGTTATAACATGCTCACATTTTAGGTTTAGCAACTAAGCATATTACTGAGCCTAAAATGTGAGCACGTATAATGCGAATGTGTTATAATGTGCTCACATTTTTCTTTATTTTAAAGTGTAAAAAATACTCTAATTTGCTCATTACCCATGGCCAAAATGGTGAGTGTGGAGAAAAAATAAACATTATAGCATAAGCACATTCAAGGAATGTGAAACCAAGTAAGTGCATGAGAGAAATTAATGTTTTCATGATTCCACCTCGCCAAACCCTCTCCTAAAGACATCATGAAACAAATGTGGAGGGTCTAGCATCTGAAGAAGGTAGGGTTTGATTATTTTTTGTGAGTTTGAAAAGAATTTTTGCCTTTTGAAATGTTTGATTAGTTTTTTATATTGCATTTATAGTTAATGAGGCAGGAGAAAACACAAATCTAGCTAAGGAGGGTCAAAACAAACCCCAAAACCCTCCAAACCCTCAAAACCCACCTTCGCGTCCTTACAATGTAAGAGATACTCAAGAAAACTACTTAGGGAAAATAGAAGAAAATAGAAAACATCTTCAAACACTTATTGAAATGTTAAACATTCCATTCACAAGCACCAATCATAAGAGAGCACTTGCAAAGTCATTAGAGATGAATCTTTACAACACCGAATCGGTGACAAAACAAATCATCAAATATCATGACTATAAGGAGAGGTGTCAGCAATACTATGCCAAAAAAGTTTCTTATGAACAAGTGAAGAATGAAAAAATTGCAAAATCTACATTATGTGCACACTTTATAACTAGCCAAAGATTAGAAGAAACTTGCAAACGGTTCCCTATTCATTTGCATAGGAATCAAGATATATCCCAAAACTTTTGGGATAGATGGTACATGGTCTTCGATGAGCACCCATGCAATAACAATGAGGTTCCACAATATTAACTCTATTGTGAGTTTGTCCTCAAGAAGATTCCCAATTATTTTGACATTCGAGAGTTCTAGGGTAGAGGTGATGGCTCTGCCCAAGATAGAGAGGGGGATTAGTGTGACCAAAACCATGTACCTAGACCCTTGTTGAAGCCAAAACATGTGTCACTCACTTCAAATTTGAAGGAGAGTGTTGAGGTGGAGACATTACATTCATTGACTGCTCTCATGTAGTCTCTAGCACAGAACACCGATGATCTCACCTAGGTTGATGAGGGTGAGAGCAGTAGGCATCATTTGTCCCCACATTTGTGTAGTTCATGTGGGAACCTATGTGATTATGGGATGCAGGAGTCATGGTAGGACTCTCAGCAGGCTGTTGTGATGCAAGGACAATATCCAATGATGGACACATCCATATTGGATGATATTGTTCTCATTGATGATGTCTTACATCGTACATTTGGTATTGACTCTCAGGTAATTTTTTACAAGTTTCATCTTGATTTAATATATTCTTAATTAGAAATTTGTAATTAATTTTATATGACATATTAGAAGTCAAAAATAATGTATGTAATTGTCTACACAATGAAATTCCAGGGTCAGAGTCTCATCCTGCCTCCGTTAGCTGTCCATTGGCGGGTTATGAGATAAGGTCAAGTCAAAAAGTATGTAGTTTATCACATGATCATAATTATTGTACATATATCAATGGTCATATTATTTTGTGGCAACTTGATGATCTCAACAAGGAGCTTCACTAGCATCTCCATGGTTTCCTTGGTCCCTTGGATGCAAAACCAATTATACAGAGGTAAATTTGACCATTTCTAATCATTATGCATTTAAAATAATGTTATGTATTTATTTTAGTCGAATAATCTTGAAATCTATTTTTAGACACTGAATATAGAGACTCCTCATCTTCATTAGTTAGCGTAGGTAGGCATTGTTGCAGCCATGATGTCTTCAAATCCTTTAACCAAGGTATGAGCCAATAACATGAAAATGTCATTTTGTATTTCTTGTTTTATCTCATGTCATTTGATGTACATAAATGATATTTATGTTTAGTCAATTTTGCTTCTTGATGCTTCTCACAGGAGGTCACATCTCCAACTCATTCGATTACAAATTAAGAGAGAAAAAATGATTGAGAGTGGTAATTAGATAGCGATAAGTGATCTATTACATATGTGATGTTATATATTTCATGTTTTCTATATTAATGTGCATATTGTTTGATTGTATTAACAGGTGGAGTTGCACAAATCTCGGTCTAGAAGGTCTACTCAACAGGAGAGAGAGGATGAGTCATTGATTGGCTCTCCATCTTAATGAACAAGCAACGGTCACTGATTATTTGATCAAAGTCTAAAGGAAACTAGTTTTTGGGACATTTTTTGTATGCCTAGATGGCTTTGTATACATATTTTTGTATGTTACCGAAGTATATTTTTGTATATTCCTATATGGCTTTGTTTGGACATGCCTATATGGCTTTGTATATAGACTAGATGTTATGCTCATGACATTATGTATATGACAATTTATATTAAATATTTAATATGATGATCAATTATCATTATAGGAATTTGCTTTTACATGTGCCAATTGCATTTTCTTGAAAGTTTCTAAAGCCTTATCAAAAAATCCATTTTGTTCATATCTTGCTATCATTGCATTCCATGAGGCAACACTTTTTTGAGGCATCATGCCAAATAGTTCACGTGCCAAGCGTCCCAGTCGTTTAGGGAAATAGGCTATTGTCAAAGTCTTTTAAGATCTCTAAGATGAAAAAACTACCAAACTATGACAGAGCAGTTCTCAGAATTCATGGAAACTAGGAACATTATGTTTAGACCTACAAGTGCACATAGGGTCCATCCATAATAACCTCTCTTAGTTTTAGTCAACTCAAATATATTTGACTGTACATAAATCAAATGCATTCTTGCAAAATGCTTCAGTTTCATGCAGTGGAAAGGTGCTAGGAGTGACATTTTGCATTCCATAGCTCATGGGGCTGATCAGACTACGCCAATGCATCAGGGTGGGTAGGTAAATTCTAAGGGAGGTCTTTTTATTTGTGCTAAGGGTCCCAATCGTTTGAGGCAGCAGGCTACCGACAATGTTACATAACATCCTAAGAGAAAAAACTACCAAACTTTGATGGAATAGTTCACATAATTTATGGTATCTGGTAACATTCCATTTGGACCTACAGGTGCATGTGGGGTCCATCCACAATAACTTCTCTCAGTTTTGGTCAACTCAAACCCATTTGACCATGCCAAAATTAAATGCATTCTTACAAAACGCTTCAGTTTCATGTAGCACAACCTTGCCAGCTACCACCTTTTCTTTTTCTTGTCATGGGAGTAAACAGACTATGCCAATGCATCAGGGTGGGTGGGTAAATGCAAAGGGAGGTCTTATTTTATGGGCCTAGCATCCCATTCATTCTAGGTAGCAAGCTACCAGCAAAGTCCCTTAGGATCCCTAAGACTAAAAACTGACAAACTTTGATGGAACAATTCTCAGAATTCATGGTAGCTAAGAATGTTCCATTTGGACCTATAGGTGCATGTGGGGTCCATCCACAATAACCTCTCTCATTTTTGGTCAACTCAAGTCCATTTGACCATGTCGAAATCAAACAAATTCTTGCAAAATGCTTCAGTTTCTTGCAGTGGGAAGGTGCCAAGAGTGACATTTTGCATTGCATAGCTCATGGGGCCAAATGGACTACACTAGCACATCTATGTGGGTGGGTAAATGCTGAGGGGGTCTTGTTTCATGTGTCAGGGGTCCCAATCATTCGAGGTAGCAGGCTACTAGCAAAGTCACTTAAGATCCTAAGAGCAAAAATTGCCAAACTTTGACGGAACAGTTCTCAGAATTTGTGGCAGCTGGGAACATTATGTTTGGACCTATAGGTGCATGTGGGGTCCATCCACAATAACTTTCTTAGTTTTAGTCAACTCAAATCTGTTTGACCATGCTGAAATCAAATGCATTCTTCTAAAATACTTTAGTTTCATGCAACACAACCTTGCCAGGTGCCATATTTTTTGTTCTCCTCATTGTGGGGCTGAACCAATTGTGGCAACATGTTAGTCTAGGTGGGTAAATGTTAGGAGAGGTCTCATTTCATATGCCAAGCATCCCAGTTGCTTTAGGCTATAAGCTACTGACAAAGTCAAAAGTTGCAAGGACTGAAATTTTACATTCCATAGGTCATGGGGTCAAACCAACTATGCCAACATGTTCAAGTGGGTGGGTAAATACTAGGGGAGGTCTCTTTTTGTGTGCCAAGTGTCTCAGTCATTCCAAGCTACAAGCTACTAACAGAGTCAAAGGTGCTAGGCGTGAGATTTTACATTCCACAGCTTGTGGGGCAAAACTGACTACGCCAACGCGTCAAGGTGGGTGGGTAAATGCCAAGGAAGGTCTCTTTTTGTGTGCCAAGGGTTCTATTCATTCTAGGTTGTAAGCTACCATGCATGCAAACAAGTATTATAGTGTTTTCTCTTTATGTATAAGTATATATTTATAAGTACATATCTATAAGTATATATATATCGCAAACCTTTATGTATAAGTATATATCTATCTCTCTATCTCCCTTTATCTCTCTAAACCCCTAAACCCTAAATAATGCCCCTAAACCTTTATCTTCTTATCTCTCCCTCTCTAAACTGCTAACTCCTAAACCCTAAACCCCTATCTCCTTATCTCTATCATCCTTCTACCTCTCAATATCTTTGCCTATGTCTCTGGCCATGTCTCTCACTCTCTATCTCCCTATCTCTCCCCTTAGTCTCCTCTATATCTACCTATCGGTCCTCTCTCTCTCAAAACCCTAACCTAAAACACTATATCTTAACCCCTAACCCTTAAACAATAAATCCTAAAACCTAACCCCTAACCCCTAAACCATAAAACTGAGCAACCCTAAACCCCAAATTCTTAAACCATAAACCCTAGAAGAAATCCTAAAACTCTATCTCCCTATCTCTCCCAATCTCTATCGATCCCCTCTCTCTATCTCTTTAAACCCTAAACCCAAGAAACCATAAACCACTAAACCCTAAATAATTCCTCTAAATCCTAATCCCTAAATCGTAAACTTAAGCAACCCTAAACTCATAAACTTTACCAACCCTCTCTCTCCCTATCACCCTATCTCTCCCCTCTCTCTCCCCTCCATCTCCACCCTCTCTCCCTCTTCCTCCCTCTACCTGTCCCTTAATGCCAAAGAACATGGAAACAAGAAAACTAGAACATGCAAAGAGGCATGACGATATAAATTGGGAGGATGAAATGGAAAGAAGATAATTTACAAAAGTTCATTGCATGCAAAGAATGATGAGGAGAGGTAGAGAGGGGAGGGAAGTAGAGAGTGAGAGAGGCTAGGAGGTAGATAGGGGAAGGAAGAAGAGAGTGAGAGAGAGGGTAGGAGGTAGAGGGGGGAGGGAAGTGGAGAGTGAGAAAGCGTAGGAGGTAGAGAGGGGAAGGAAGTAGAGAGTGGGAGAGAGGGGAGGAGGTAGAGAGGGGAGGGAAGAAGAGAGTGAGAGAGAGGGTAGTAGGTAGAGAGGGGAGGGAAATAGAGAGTGAGAAAGGGTAGGAGGTAGAGAGGGGAGGGAAGTAGAGAGTGAGAGGGTGTAGGAAGTAGAGGTGAGGGAAGAAGTGAGTGAGAGTGAAGGTAGGATTAGCATTTGTCATAACCCTTTAGATTGAAGAAATTGTTGTACTTTTGTTTTCCGTGTGTTAAAATTATGTGGTGTTAACAGATCAATTTTAGGATCCATGCTGAAAAAAACATGAGGCATGTAAGTTGTGCCTAACAGACCCCCATGTTTGATTAAAAATGTAAAAGAAGCCCCCAAGAATTTGGTACTTTATAACTGAGTGTAATTTACAATGAAAATAATGAGGTTACATGAATTATTAAAATGAAATGTTAGCAGTATATGGTAAAATAATTTTTTGTGATGCTACCCTTAATAGAATAAGTTAGTAGTTAGTGGTTTTGGCTTAAAACCACTAATAATAACCTAGTTACATAGAATTTAGCATAAAATGCTAACATGAGAAAATCTTCCTATGGTTACAAACAATAGAAATTCCATCAGTTTTGTTATACTATACAAAGAGTGGAATGTTAACAAAACTATTTTGAAATGTTAACATAAACCTTTACAAAGAACATAACCTGCAAATGGTGGTTTGGAACAAATTGAAAGGTATGAAAAATTATTTAGTTTTGTCAGTGAGAAGAGGAAAACATGACCAAACATTTGAAATGATAACATCAAAGTTTAATAGAACATAAAAAATGTAATGGAGTAGCAAAAAGAAACTTTTGTGTATGAGAAGCATTGATAGAAAGATCCATGTACATAGCGAAACAACCAACTATGACCTATAAAAAGAGGAAAAACATGAGAAAGAGAATGTAATGGTGGTTGAATGCTAACTATGGCTAGCACCAAATGCCTCTGCACTATTGGAGGTTGGTAGTTGGGTAAAAGAAACCCAAACAAGTATGAAGAAACCAACGACCTCAGTAACAAATGTAAACAATGACCAATACAGAAGATTTCAAACTTACAAGAGGCCACCCAAATAAAGCAGTGAATTGTGAGTGGAATGAAAACCTCAAACCAAATGCCAGAAATAACAAAAACCTTGGCAAGAAGTTTTGGTTATGCTGCAACAAAAAAAGACAAATGGTAAGAAACAAAACTGTGAGGCCCCATTTCTCTATTGTCTCTAATACCATACTCTAATCTAAGACTCGATGTCAAGAGCATAGTTACCACATTGTTGACTGCAAACTAACAATCCAAACTGTGAACCCTAAAAAAATTCTATGGCTATTGAAGAAATCTTCTTGAAATGGAGAGCTACAAGCACTTGAAACCAAAACCCTTCCCCATGAATGAGGAGGTATGTCAACATATAATCAAGTGACCTTTGATATACTGAGTGAACAATAACCCTTTGTGAAGAAACAACAATAGAGGAGTCTACAACCTAAAATCGACCTTGACCTCCTTTAATCACTTTGGTGGTGAAGGGCTTCAAAATGACTTATAAGGCCAAGTAGCCAACAAAACAAGGCTCCAAGTTTGTTGAAAACTTTGTATGTCCAGAATAGGCTATGAACCATGTGCTACAATGGAGTCCATGTAGGGTTGAGATACCCTAGTCTAGGCCAAGTCCTTCATAGTATGAAACCCTGAATCCACACCAGGAACCAAGCAAAAATAAATTCACCCAAAAACTATGAATGATACTTGAAAATCTTTAATTTGCAAAAAAAAATGTATTTTCTACTAATGAACTGATAGAGAGACACACCTATGATAGGGCTATGTTTAGGATGAAACTAAAATTGTGAAGGGAATTGTGAGTCTACGCTCTGATACAATATAGGACCAGCAATGAAATGAATGCAATAACCAAAACTTCCACAAGATGAATGTGCACACAAATCAAGAGCTAAAACTATCATAAAATCTATATGAATGTACAATGAAATCCTTGTACATGTAGGACAAGGAGGAAATGAGAAGGTGAGAGTAAAAAACTGACTAACCCTCCATGATGTGTGACACATGTAGAACACTTGGGACAAGTGTGAGAGCATGTGTTGTATGTCTATGTGTAATGTCCCCTTCATGGAAAAATACTAATTTTACCCTAAAAAATAAAATACAACAAGTTTAGGGTTAGGGTTTCAGAATTATCAAGTCATTAAATTCATTCAGTCAACTCCATTATAGCAGGGATGACAAGACATTTATTGGCACATGATACTTCCATGTAGGCCCTTATAGGGGGCATGACAGGTCGCATGTTTGGTTCCCTGCATACCAGCCCTAACGGGGGTTGGTAGGATCCAAGCTATCATACAAAGCCTCCATATAGGTCCTTACAAGGGTTATGGATGGGGTGCAGATCAGACTTGCTGATGTAGAGGCAAATTAGATGGGAAAGGATAGACAAATTTGACAAGGTTCTCTTACACCTACAAGCCCAAAAATGAAGATCTTTACACAAAAGTGGGAATAGGAGAAGGAAAATCTAGTATCATCATGGAAATTTTGGTTTGGGATGTTAGGGGACCCATTCCATCCATTGGTCAAGGTATATTGGACTTCGGGTTGGTACTTCCTTCACAAACAACCCAAAATGGCTTGTAGCCCTTCAAAAAGACAACAGACCTAATACCTTTTGACTCAGACCTCCAAACCTAGATCTTAGACAATACTTATATACCCATTATGTCCTTCTATCACATATCCCACACTTGGCATAGGTTGTTTTGGACAGAATATCTCAACCAATAACCCCTGTCAGTGGCCTAGTGCCTCAATTAGGCCAAATTTACAAAGAGACTACTCCAAAACTTATGCATAGAACCCAACCAATGATTAGAGCACTTATAATACCTATTCAAACTATAGATTTCAAGGGTTTCATGGTTAGGATGCAAGACAATTTCATTCTATGCTTGTTTTCCCACTTCAAATGCAAGAATAACAAGGAAAATGCTGCTACAGTCACCTAGGGTATCAATTTAAACACACCAAAACAACTTTTTCAGTCCTGATCCTTGGTCAACATGTCAATCACTCCCTCTACTTCCATTCCATTGAGTTTTAGAGGATTCCCACAGTGGAATGAGGCTTTATGACATTTTTCCTACCAAAACCCTAGTTAACCTAGTTAACAAAGCAGTTTTAGAAAAAATGTGATATCTTCCTCTAGGAATCGAGTTAAGACCTCACACCAGATGAATTTTAAAGGTAACTCAATCCTATTTCCAACCATATATGGCTTGACTCTTTATATGTCCGTATAGAACCGTACCAAACGCTGCAACGGGATTGTTGCAGGGAAAATCAGAAAATTACAGTCCATAAAACACTCACATCTTTCACAAAACTAAATCATTTTTCATGAGACAAAAAGAATATTAAAGAATATTCATAGGGATAATACCTTCAATAGAGGAGGAGAGGTTAAAGGATAGTACTTGGCCGTACAATGGCCTAAAAACAATAAAAATACAGGAAATTACAAAAAAAAAGAGTATTCTATTGATTTCTTCACTTATACATCATCCCTTAACCTACCTCAAAGTTTGTGAGGCTTAAATATGCCTTAAATAACCAAAACCACCACCTAAAATTGACTTTCCCTTCACCTTCCACCTTCTTACAATTTGTTGCATTTTTGCAATTTGTTGCTTATGACAACTTTTGTTAATTTGTGCAACTTTTACATTAGGTATCAAATGACATCAAAATGACTAAATAGGACCTTTTACAAGTTAAATATAGCCATTTAGGCCTTATTACAACATAAGAATACCTATACAAAATCAAAATCCTAAGTCTACCTCATGGAGGCATATTCATGCTAGGGTGCACCTGCACCATACAACCAACCAACAAAGATTTCCAAGTCCCTTAGAAATGTACCTACAAAACAAATCTACCTTTTCCTGCATCTCTGTCTGGCTTCATCTTTCACTCTGTCTCTTTAGCTTTAGGCTTCAAATCTTCACATCAATGGAATAGTGACCAACCAACCAACAATGGCAAACTACCATCAACATTTTAGAGTATCTTCAGGCTCCTTCTACTCCTAGCAATGGAGTAATCTTAGACTGATCAAAACCCCAATGACTACCACACAATGCTCAATCAGATGTCCATCCTACACATTGCTTCACAGACCCATTCCTCTTGTCCAACAGCAGATCCTGGAGATGAACTACCACTCTCTCTTAGTGGCCTCACTCTGTACCCTCTTCCAGCCAAATATCTATTGGTGAATGGTCTTGACAGACCTCAACATCGTCTGCCCACACTATAGGAATCCTATTCCTTCTTGCAACTAGATGGCACGAGCATCTGCAATAGTCTAACAACTACTGTCAGCCTGCAAAATACCTTCTACAATCTCCATCTTCAAAATGATCACCAACCAAACATTTTGCTTCAACTCTTCAATTTTTTCTTCAACTCTTCACCTACCTTCTCAGTGACAGAAAATACACAACACCTCTACCCAGAGCTTTTTCTAGCTTTGATACCAATTTGATGTAGAGGCAAATTGGATGGGAAAGGATAAACAAATTTGACAAGGTTTTCTTACACCTACAAGCCCAAAAATGAAGATCTTTACACAAAAGTGGGAACAGCAGAAGGAAACTCTAGTATCATCATGGAAATGTTGGTTTGGGATGTTAGGGGACCCATTCCATTCATTGGTCAAGGTATATTGGACTTCGGGTTGGTACTTCCTTCACAAACCACCGAAAATGGCTTGTAGCCCTTAAAAAAGACAACAGACCTAATAACATTTGACTCCGACCTCCAAACCTAGATCTTAGATAATAATTAGATACCCATTATGGCATTCTATCACATATCCCAAACTTGGCATAGGTTGTTTTGGACGGAATATCTCAACCAATAACCCCTGTCAGTGGCCTAGTGCCTCAATTAGGCCAAATTTACAAAGAGACTACTCCAACATTTATGCATAGAACCCCACCAATTATTAGAGCACTTAGAATACATGTTCAAACTATGGATTTCAAGGTTTTTGTGGTCAGGATGCAAGACAATTTCATTCTATGCTTGTTTTCCCACTTCAAATGCAAGAATAACAAGGAAAATGCTGCTACAGTCACCTAGGGCATCAATTTAAACACACCAAACCAACTTTGTCAGTGCTGATCCTTGGTCAACATGTCAATAACTCCCTCTAATTCTATTCCACTGAGTTTTAGAGGATTCCCATAGTGGAATGAGGCTTTATGACATTTTTCCTACCAAAACCCTAGTTAACCTAGTTAACAGAGCAGTTTTAGAAAAAATGTGATATCTTCCTCTAGGAATTGAGTTAAGACCTCACACCAGATGCATTTGAAATTTAACTCAATCCTCTTTCCAACCATATATGGCTTGACCCTGTATATGTCTCTACAGAACCGTACTAAATGCTGCAACGGGACTGTTGCAGGGAAAATCAGAAAATTACAGTCCATAAAACACTCATATCTTTCACAAAACTAAATCATTTGTCATGAGACAAAAAGAATATTAAAGAAGATTCATAGGTCTAATACCTTCAAAAGAGAAGGAGAGGTTAAAGGACAGTACTTGGCTGTACAATGGCCTGAAAACAATAAAAATATAGGAAATTACAGAAAAAACAGAGTATTCTATTGATTTCTTCACTTATACATCATCCCTCAACCTGAATCGAAGTTTGTGAGGCTTAAATATGCCTTAAATAACTAAAACCACCACCTAAAACTACCTTTCTAACTACTTTGTCCCTTCACCTTCCACCTTCTTACAATTTGTTGCATTTTTGCAATTTGTTGCTTATGACAATTTTTGTCAATTTGTGCAACTTTTACATTAGGTATCAAATGACATCAAAATGACTAAATAGGACCTTTTACAAGTTAAATATAGCCATTTAGGCCTTATTACAACATAATAATACCTATACAAAATCAAAATTCTAAGTCTACCTCATGGAGGCATATTCATGCTAGGGTGCACCTGCACCACTTGCCCCCAAATAGACCTTAGGAGGGTATGGTGGGATTTCTTTCCTATTGTCTGCTTGTTATTCCCCCTATGATGGGAGAGTGGATAATGATAACAATAAAATATTCATATGGATTCTAAACTGACCTATCACACTATTCTATATGATGCTCAATAATATAATGACTTGATTTTACAATTTATGATGAAATAGTCTGCCTTTTATATTCCACAATTCAATGGTTCTTTTATATTCTAATTGTTTGTCACTTGCTGATATTGAACTTTCTTTTATCTTATACAGGAGAATATTTCTCTATGCTATATCATTTGTAGATATGATCCATTGATATATGATAGCTACTATATATTTATATACATTACTATCTGCTGATATGTTTAGATTATATATACATCCTAAATATATTATTAACTCAAAAATTTCCTTATTCTTCCAATGTTACTATCTCCTTATTAATATATGCTTTGGTCTGATTGCCGATTAAAATCATAACTGACGTCCAACTTTTCTTCTCTTTATTCGATGGCTTTCTAACGCTCACCAAATCTCCTATTATATCTTTATTAGAGGTACCTCTTTGGGATTGGTTGTGTATCCCATGGATCGCACCCTTTAATGTATTCTTCTATTGCCTTTCTTATACTCAGCCCCTTTAGATCGATCATGCCTTGTCATTGGTAATAATGACTTTAATAATATTTATATTATATTATTTATATATATATATATATATTAATATTACTTGAATACTAATATCTATATTTAATATTATTTACTTCTCTCAAATATTGATTAGTAATATTGCTATTTTATAATTATAACATTATTTATGATCATTATAATAATTGCAATTTTTATATTTGTCCTTTAATTTGTATCACAATTACAGGGTCATGACAGTCCTCCCCTCCTAAATTTGTTTGTCCTCAAGGAATTATAACTATGATACTTCTAAACCTATCGATCTCCTCAAAGATTTGTCGTTAATATTCTTGTCTTAGTTCCACTGTCATCATTGTTCTTTAAGATCATAAGGTTGATCACAAATATTCTTTTTTGGTTCATGTGTGTGTGTTTCTTAATAGTGAGCGTTGATAACTAATGATGTATGTAACTTAAAATAAGTTTTCTCTTTTCCTTAGAGAGAAGGATTCAAAAGACATTTTGATCTTTGATCCTGAAATTTAATCTTGTATTTGTCATCTTTTAGTTTTACTCTTTGATAAGTTATGTTCAAACCCGATGATGATAGGAAAAGATAACCATGTTTTGAGGGATAATTGATTATATGATGTCATAGGGAAAGAGTTTGTGTAAGTATTCAAACAAGGTTTGTGATAAGCTGATTTCTTATGAGGATTTTATAGGATTTTGAATCACTTATCTTAGTCATATGTCTATTATACCTTTATATACAAATTGCTAAATAGTTAGCCATTCCTTAGCAAATAATAGGACTTACCTCTATAGATTTACTCTAATATTCAATCCTATCCTATGTTTCAATTTCATTGGGGTTTCATCCTCCTCTTTACATATCTCTATGTTTTGGTACTAAATTTATTTCTTTATATTTTAGGAAAGTATTTATTTTATTTAGACAATATAAATTAATTCAGGTTCTAATAAATGTGAAGGATTCTTTTGTAACAAATTTGGTATAACTTGATGTGTATTAATTTTATCAAAGGTACTTATGAACCTAATACTAATATTCTTGATCTTTAATCATGAATGAAGGGTTACTCTAAAGAGCTTAAGAGAAGAAGACCCTTAGATGAAATGATCTACCATAGATATCACATGTAGGAAAAATAAGACCAAGTTCACTAGATCAATGTTATAAGTTACAAGGTAGATCATATGGATTGGATTGTTTCATCATTGTTTCAATGAGTGAGGGATAGATAGCTTGTTTGTACACTTGATCTCATTTTAAATAGATGGAACAATTAAATTTGATGAATATATCTTGTTTTAAATTTCCATTATTCTTTTTAAAATCTTTCTCGCCCTTTGTGGGTTCTTAAAGAGTTGAGTTGTCTTTATTATGTCTTCTCAAACCTATTGTTTTGGCTTGTAAGAGATTAGCCCTTCTAGGTCAATATGATACCTCAATGGACCTACATCTCAATTGAATTCTTTAATGATGTTTTGGATGTTTCTCTTAGATGAAATGCTCTCCCCTTTTTTCACCCCAAGTTTTTGGGGAGTCTTATTGGTTACAAGCCAAGAAGGGTTTGACAGATGGTTTTGGCATTTTCATAAAGTAAGCATAATATACACATGGAGTAAGCCACATAGATATACATAATATATGATTCATATGTGATACGTAAGTCATGAATTATACCCCTAAATACATGTGAGGCATGAATCATACACATAAGTACATGTGATGCACGAAGTATACAAGTATGAAGCACGGAATATGCGAGATGTAAACACACAAATATATGTGATATATGAAGTATACCCATAAAACACAAGGCATAAATACATGTAGTACATGAAGCATACACAAATCTTATATACTTAATACATGGGGTATGTCCTCGACATACACATAATACACAAAAATATACGAAGCATGAAGAATAAACATAGTATGTAATACATAAGTATATGCACATAAAACATATAGCATACACTTGATACACAAAGCATGAAGCATACAAAGTATATGTAATACACAAGCATGAATCAAACATACACATAGCACATAAAGCATGAAGCATTCACGTAATTCACAAAGTACACATAGGTAATGCATATGGATACAAGTCATGAAGTGTGCACCTGAACATACATAAGTCATGGAGTACTCGAGTCATGTAGTATACACTTGAATACATAGTCATAAAGTATGCACTTAAATATAAACTCATAGAGTATACACTTGAATACAAATACAAAGTCATAGAGTATACACTCGAATACATGGTCAGGAAGTATACACTTGAGTACAAAGTTATAAAGTATACCCTTGAATACAAGTATGAAGTCATAGAGTATACACTCAAATACGAATACAAAGTCATAGAGTATACAGTTGAATACATAATCATAGTTGAATACAAAGTCATAGAGCATATACTTGAATACATAATCATACTTGATAACAAAGTCATAGAGCATATACTAGAATACATAATCATACTTGAATGCCAAGTCATAGAGCATACACTTGAATACATAATTATACTTGAATACAAAGTCATAGAGAATACACTTGAATACATATAATTCACAAGGTATACATTTGAATACACTCAAATACACATAAATCACAAGGTATACCCTTGAATACACTTGAATACACATAAGAATACACATAAGTTGCATTAATACATGTAAGTATACCATCAGACAACTGGGAGGGGGATTCAGTGCATCCCATACTACACTATGGATCCGTCCCCCATCCCAAGGTCACAAGGTATACACATGAGTACATGTAATACTAAAGTATACACAACAAGCATGAAGCATATACGCAAATACATGTAATGCACAAAGTATTCACAGGATGGAAGGAAAGATGTTCTGATACCATTACAATGTCCCCTTCATGGAACAATACTAATTTTACCCTAAAAATTCAAATACCACAAGTTTAGGGTTAGGATGTTAGAATTATCATGTAATTAAATTCATTCACTCAACTCCATTATAGTGGGGATTACAAGACATTCATTGGCACATGATATCTCCATGAAGACTCTTACGGGGGGCATGGCAGGTTGCATGTTTGGTTCCTTGCATACCATTCCTAATGGGGGTTTGGTAGGATCCAAGTTGTCATACAAAGCCTCCATATAGGCCCTTATGGGGGGTATGGATGGGGTGTAGATCAAATTTTCCCCCAAACAGGCCTGAGGGGGGTATGGTGGGATTTCTTGCCTATTGCCTGCTTGTTATTCCCCCTATGATGGGAGAGCTAATAATGATAACAATAAAATATTCATATGGATTCTAATATAACATGTCACACAATATTTTGTATGATGCTCAATAATATAAAGACCTTAAATATGTGTGTGTGTGTGTATATATGTATATATACATATGTATATTTACATATATATATACATACATATACATACATACATACATACATACATACATACATACATACATATATATATATATATATATATATATATATATATATATACATATATGTGTGTGTGTGTACATACATACATACATACATATCTATATATATATATGTGTGTTTGCAAATCTGATTCTACGATTTATGATGAAATGGTCTTCCTTTTATATTCCACAGTTCAATGGTTCTTTTATATTCTAATTGTTTGCCACTTGCTGATATTGTTTTCTTTTATCTTATACAGCAGAATATTTCTCTATGCTATATCGTTTGTAGATCTTATCCATTGATATATGATAGCTGATGTATATTTATATCCATTACTATCTACTGATATGTTTAGATTATATATACATCCTAAATGTATTATTAACTCAAAAATACCTTTTTCCTTATTCTGCCTATGTTGTTGTCTCCTTATTAATATCTACTTTGGTTTGATCGTTGATTAAAATCAGAACTGACATCTAACTTTTCTTCTCTTTATTCAATGCCTTTCTAACCCTCACCAAACCTCCTATTATATGTTTATTGGAGGTGCCTCTTTGGGATGGGTTGTGTATCCCATGGATCACACCCTTTAATGTATTATTTCCCTACCTTTCTTATACTCAGCACCTTTGGATCGATCATGCCTCGTCATTGGTAATAATGACTTTAATAATATATATATATATCTATATATTACTTGAATACTTATATCTATATTTATTATTATTTACTTCTCTCAAATATTGATTAGTAATATTGCTATTTTATAATTATAACATTATTTATGATAATTATAATAATTGCAATTTTTATAGCTGTTATTTAATTTGTATCACAATTATGGGGGCATTATAATATGAGATGAGACAACTAAACCATTAAGTGAACTTAAGCTAGTGTGAATAGGTCTACTAGGCTAGGAACTAGATAGAAGTAAACTAGATGAATGAAGACTATTTTCACACTAACAATACTATCTTCTTTGAAATGATGTTACTTCTTTTATTCACAACAGCATCTCAAAGAGGGGAAAATGTAGACATCTAAAATTGACCATGTCCTTCTAACATCACTTTCGACATCACCTTGCAACACATTCTTCCTAGACCTTTTCATGTCCCTTTCCATCATCTAGTTAATTTTGTGTCTCTTTCCATCATCAAATTAATTAAATAAAGTATATTTATTTAATTAATCCATTTTCCCCTTTTAGCCAAATTAATTAAATAAATTTTATTTATTTAATTAATTCAAATTTATCCTCCCACATCACCCTTCTCCAATAATTAATTAAATAATTCTTTTATTTGATTAATTATTGAGAGTCACATGTCTAGCTAAAGTTAGTTAGCCAAATTCATTGAACTTGGACACTTGCACAAAAGTCAAACTAGTTTTACATTTCAACAATCCATTTCATACTACATCTCCAAATCTCAACGGTTCACATAAGGATACGTCATAAAATCCTCCATCCTTGCCCTAATGCTATCTCATCAAATCCTAACCATACATTACAATTCTTAATCCTAGCCATCCATCGTGTCATTCAAAAATCTATAAATCAAACATCAATCTAGCCATTAAATCATACATCAATCTAGCCATTAAATCATACATCAATCTAGCCATTAAATCAAACATCAACCTAGCCATTATAGGAACACACAAGAAGGTAATGTTATATTGGAGTGTAATTATCAAAAGCATAGCCATTGGAGCTTGGGTGCACTCCATTCTGCTCTATCTAGGAGAAAGAATGGTTTTAGATGAAGGTAATTATGTCATTTGCATTTATCTTTATGTTATTTACCTTTAATCTTTTCTTGTCTTTACCATCATTTCACCATCATGTTGCAATTAATGTGACTAGTCTAATTCAACTAATTCCATCCCCATGGCCATTAATTCCCTCCTCACCCCTAAGGTTAATTAGTTAAATACCCTTAATTAATTAATCTAGACCTAAATATTTCTTTAACTAATTGAGACATTATTAAGATGTGATGGTGTTCACTAAAACTAAAAAGAGTCAACTTATTTTTTTTAAAAATTATAAAGTAAGTCTTTTAAATTTAAAATATACCTGACATACTTTTATTAAATGAATGCACCTAAAAATTATAAAGTAATTATTTTATATTAAAAATATATATAACCGATATAGTTTTTCAGTGAAAGCAAACAAGAATTAAATTTAAAAGATATAACTACCATAGTTTTATTAAATTAATGGACATAACAATAAAACCCACATAAAGTAACAAATCTATATAAATACAAGTAATAGTCAAATATCAAAAGAAATAATGTAGAGCAAAAGAATACTCAGAAGCAGGAGTTATATGAAGGTATCTACATTATATTGAAATAAGGTAGAGAAAAATAATACTGAGAAGTGCAAGAATTATTTGAAGGTAACTGCATTATATTTTATACATATTTGTAAAAGGTTTCAATTTAATTTTCTTTTCTTTTTTTGTTCAAAATAAATCTAATTTGTGGTTTTTTATTATTTATAAAAATTAACTATCATTAAATAATATTTTATTCATACATTTTTTTACACTTTAAATTTGTTTTCTGTGTAATTTAATTTAATCATTTTTAATCATCATTATATTATTAAAATATAATGCCATAAATATCAAATCAAATAAAAAGTACAAGTGCAAAAGTTATTCAAATGGTAAGTTGTTTTATTTTTTTTGTTCAGTAAGAGGTATAATTTGTATATGAAAAGATAAAAACAAATACAAAAAAAAAACCCTTGAATCAAGGGGAGTAGAAGCAACCCATTGGGCTATCAACATACCAACCAAACCATGGATAAGAAGAGACTAAGCAGAAAGCTACCCAATGAAGAGAATAAAAGGGAAGTCCCCAAGAGTTCACCACAATAGAGAGAAAGAAGACTAAGGCCAAAAAGGTTGAAACTGAACTAAGATCTACCATTTTTTTGGGATAAGAGGGCTTCTATGTTCCAGTTAGAACCCCCTTCCATCACTTCCTTTCCTTCAATGTGGAGTTTTTCAGCCTTAGATTTCTTTCCTTTCTTCCACTCAGAATCACCACAGTCAAGTTTTAATTTCCTAGGCTCAGACTGAGCAATCCGAAGATTCAGAGTAGGAGCCACCACAAAGTCATCGAAAAAATAGAAGGATCATCCAAATCCTCCATAAAAGGGAAAGTGCCATCTAACTCATAATCCTCCTCAACAACCTCAACTAGGACAATCTCCTTATTAAGGGCTAGAATCTCATCATTCCCTAAAGGTTGCTCTGTTAAAGGTTCTAAAGGGACCACTGAACTAGTCCTCATGGCCGAGAGGGGATCAAAAAACTTTCCATGATTGTGCCAAATGAAATCTGCATCCAGTACCCCAAGTTTTTATTCCACTTCTTGAGGCTAAAACATCTAGCTCCAAGAGGCCTTGGTGCATTACAAGTCCCAATCCTGTGCCCCAGCTTGTTTGCAGCAGAAGCATTTGAAGGGAAGTCCTTCAAAATTTAAAAATTGATGCTAGGTACCTTAAGAAGACAAAATCTGAATGGAGCCAGGAAGGGGTTTGGAGATATCCACAAAGGCACAAACCCTTAAGTATCTGTATGAAGCCTTCACCTCCATATCAATCTTTACAAAGGATCCCACCTGGCTAATCATCTGACCTATGAGATCAGAATTCCTCATTACCAAAGGAAGCTAATATAACCTAATCTAGATCAAGATCTTCAATATAACCACCATGGCATGATCGAAGAAGGGAACCCAAGGAGTGATAAACCAACTAAAATTATTAAAAAATGAAGGGCCATTCTATAATACAAAATTACAATCATTAGCAAAGATAAGGTGACTAGAAAAAGTCAAAATCCAAGGAGTGGACCACTGGGGGTGTCAAGTTACTCAAGACTGTTAAAACCCAAGCCTGGACATCTTCAAGGGATGACCCCTTCTATAGGAGTCTAATAATCAGAGAACAACCACCAACATTTGCTGAGATAGAGTTTAGGTTATCATCTAAAATATGGAATAGAGAGGGTTCTTCCTCAAAGGCAACCTTCACATCTCCAATAGAAAAACCCAAATCACCATGAAGAGGAGTCTCCTCCAACCCAGAAGCATACGGGTCAGGTGGCTTGGGAGGAGGAGGGTTAGAGTTCATTTTCTGGATCTGCTCCAGGGAGAAATTATTGCATTCATGATAAGGATTTATACTATTCTTGAAAGCCCCAATAGATTTCGATCCTGAAGCCCTAGCCATGAGCTTAGGACCAGATGGAAATCCCAGAGGATTTGATGGAAGAGGAGGCATAGAATCATCGAGACCCCCATCTCTGCATGGTCCAGAATGCAACCCTTACCATTCGCCTTTGCTTGGTGAAGATCACGTCCACTATTGCCTCTACATGCTCCTTTCCTGCTCTTCTTCCTTGCAACTGCTTCACCATCACCTTTGTACATTATTTTTTTTTTTTTTTAAAATGCGCCTGGTAAACTTTTTAACGTGACTGGCGACGCTGGTGCGACACGCCCTCCGGCTCCACGCGAATGCTTTTGCCCGGAGCAATGAACCGGTGAGGCCACAACTGGGGGACCTCATCCCCTAGGAAGAACACTTCAAACCTGCGAGCTCATTGGCCCAGCGAAGGCGTAAAGCCTTGCGAGCTCATTGGCCCAGCGGGGGTTTGAACTCTGGTGGCCGCCACTACATCCTGAGTGACTTAACCACCGAACCATGCCATCATCGGCACCTTTGTACATTGTAGCCATAAAGGCCACATGGATTTGTATAGCATCAGTAACTTGTTTTATTTACTGCAAATTAAATAGTACTTTTATTTAGTGTTGAGTTATATTAATGAAAATACTCCAAATTAATGTTATTTTTTTCTATGTTATTTTATTTACTGTAGAATAATTTATTTTATAACTATATTTTCTTAGGTTTTATAATATGAAATACAAAAGGAGCAAAGTGTATTTGGTAACCGTAAAGTTATTCCCACAGTAAGTGCATTCTATTTTTTTAGGGTTCCCTTTTGTTTTCTGTGTTATTTTATTTATTGTACAATAATTTAAGTAATTCAAAAATAGGCACATCAAGAAGGATATCTCTATTTTAGATATATTTTTCTAAAGATAGGTATTCTAGTTAGATAATACAATCACACTTCCCATTTTCCTCTAATTTAAAATTCTATCTCATGCCACTAAAAACCAAAAATATTGTTCTTCAATCCCCAACCTCAATTTCAAATTCCAAGTCAATTTGAGCACTCTACTTGAACACATCTCTTCAAGACCCTTGTCCCCACTCCTTTCTCACAAATGTGTGAGCATGCTACATGGGTCAATCTTGACCCTTAATTCCATATTTTAATCCTCACCATCCACATGCATCATTCTCTTCTTCCCACTTGTTTGCATCTCTTTTCATCCTACAAATTAAAAAAATCTTAAGCCTCCATCTATCAACATTAAAATTTGTAAAGAAATATGTTACACAAACCATTATCCATAAATATTAAAAAATATTTTTTTGTGAAACAAGATTTACAATATTAAAAAAATTAAATATATAATAGTTTATTGCCCAAAATATTAATTTATTTATACAAAAGTGGTACACAACCCAAAATAGCATTTAAATATTATTTCCTATGATTATTAGTCATCATAATTCCTTATAATAACAACCTATCTTTTCCAATAAGAGCCACAAGCATAATGGTTACAAAGACGTGTCTTGTAGCCTACACCAAGACATGACTTATCTAATAGTGAAAGACTAGAGGTAAACCCTATTGCTTCTTTGGAAAGTCCTTGTGTTTGCTAGTTTTGGCAACTGAGATACATAAGTTACTCCACCAGGAACATAATGAAGGTAATGGAAATCCTCACCATGTGGGCATCCAGACATACTATATTACAACAAACATACATTCAAATGTGACACCAAAAACTATCATTGATGAATTAAAATGTCAGACACTTAAACAACAGAATTTGTTACATCTGTAATTTTAAAGTTTACATGAAACATTCTAAATATAGAATTACAATTCTTATGAATGTATAATTTTATGCATCCTTTGAACAATGTATTTAAAAAATAACATTTGAAGAGCCAAAATTTTTAGGTAGGGTAGAGGGGATAGAACAAAATGCATTAGGAGTTATTCAAAGAAACAAATCTACAAAATAAAAAGTTACATGAATGAGGAAGCAACAGAAGCAAAATCATCCCACAACTCACTAGCACCATGTACAAAGTTGCACTTATCCCAAAATGTGCATGAACCCTTCGCAATATGTTCACAAAGCATAGTTTTGAGATTTTGGTGACCATTTCTATATCGTTTTCTCAAATTTGATTTAATTTTTATAATCAACTCACTAACCTTGGTTGTGGCTTGATTAATCTCCTAAAAATGTGACAAATGAAAGAATATATAGAAAGACAACAAATAAGATACAAAAGAAGGAAAGAATGACAATATTGTCTTGTTAGGTTGTTCATAAGTTCATAAACTCACCAATTATCTGACAAGTATATAAAAAACAAAGGAAAAGCCAATGAGTGCAATGGTTCATGAACTTGTCGTTATGTTGATGACCAAGTTCAACAAACCCCAAAAACTCTTACAAAGTATTTTTTTAATGTATGTAGTGTGTTCCTATTCAAAGTTCCTTCATGGGATCTATTATTTGAAATGATTGCACTCTATCAATGAACAAGGAAAATGAATTGCAAGTAGGTGAGAATTTAATAAATCTTGGTAAGGATGGTACAAGGGTAGGCAGGGCGGATTTCTCATCCAAGTTGTAACCATTATGGTAGTGCTCAAGGATGCCAATTTACAGCTAAGTGTTGTTTTGCCCATGGACAAAAGAAAATTGTGCTTCCAAATGAGGTACCACCTCCTTGGATGGGTACTACTACAAATTTTGGTGCTGGCTCAAAAGCAAACCCAAGCTACAAGACACACCTTTGGAACCATTACAATAGTTCTAAAGGATGCAAATATGGAGATAAGTGTCATTTTGCCCATGGAGAAAAGGAGTTACAAGAAGAAAGTGTGCTACCAAAGGGTCCATTACTTCCTAGGTTGGGTACTACTATAGAAAATTTTAGTGCTTGATCGAAAGCCAACGTTACTATTCCTACTTCTTCTTTTGGTGGCATAATTGGGAAAGATGGTGTAAACTCAATAGTCTTCAAATTTGGATCAAACTCTTCTTTTATTGTCAATTTCACACCAGCTACATGGTAAATGTGCTTTTAGTTTACATCATCTTTCCTAATTATGCCACCAACACAAGAAGCGGGAATAATGATGTTTACTTTCGATGAAATGCCAAAATTTACTGCAACAGTACCCAACCTAGGAAGTAATGCCCCCTTTGGAAGCACACTTTCTTTTCTTAGCTCCTTTTCTCCATGGGCAAAATGGTACTTGTCTCCATATTTGCATCCTTCAGAACTTCTATAATGGTTACAAAGGTGTGTCTTGTAGCCTAGGTTTGCTTTTGAGCCAGCACCAAATTTGTAGTAGTATCCATCTTAGGAGGTGGTACCTCATTTGGAAGCACATTTTTTTTCTCAATTCCTTTTCCCCATGGGAAAAATGGCACTTATCTGCAAATTGGTATCCTTCAGCACTACCATACTGGTTACAACCTATGTGATAAATCTACCCTACCTACCCTTGTAACATCCTTACCCAACACCATTAAAATCTCACCTACTTGCAATTCATTTTCCTTGTGCATTGATAGAGTGCAAGCATTTCAAATAATAGATCCCATGAAGGAACACTTCAGAAACACATTACAAGCATTAAAAAAAACCTTATAAGAGTTTTGGGGGTTTGTTGAACTTGGTCATCAACATTTGGAAGAGTTCATGAACCATTGAACTCATTAACGCCCTTTACTATTTGGTTGTTCCTTTTGAAAGGAAAATTGTAGGATCAAAGTACTAACCAAAACATGCAAAGCAGATAAACAACACAAGAAAGATATTACCAGATTTGTAAGATGTAACAGAGACCAACACAAGTTTTTGAAGGGGGAAAGCAAAGAAAAACCCCCGTGAATATGCTAGTGGCAAGAAGCCAAAAAGAAAGATTACAGATATGTTAGAAATATTTGAGAAGCTTCTCAAGGAGAGAAAATGAAGAAGAAGAAGAAGAAGATATCCGTGAAGAGGATATATCAAGAAAGAGAGAAATAACACCTCTTAAATAGAGGTGAAGAATGGAGTTATATGTAACTCTAATATGTCACCTTGCATAAAGTGTGTGCCACATGTTTCCTCTTAAGGAGCAATCTACCAAAATAGATTTATTCCTGCAGGAGGAATAAAAGAGGTGTTACCCGACATGTGGGGATAAAACACCAAAAAATAAATAAAATACAAATTATAAAATAATCTTCACAAAGTAAAGATTAAATTCTAATACCCCCCCTTAAGCTTTACTTGGGGAGATTTACAATAAATCCATCAAAGGATGATTACAAGTTACATGAATGGCATAAAAGCCTTTACAATGAAAAAGAATATATAATTTAAGGAGGAAGCTTGATGTAGAGCCAAGTCTTCAAGTCTTCAAGGAATTGAGTGAACCAAGGTGCTTGTATAGATGTCGTTGAAGAATTTAAACATTGAGCTCCTTTAGAGCCAAGAGAAGTGGATTTGAAGGTTCATGAACTGTCAAGATATTGAACCTGTTTCATCAAAGAAACCATAGCCACAAATAGATTTCCCATCATTGGGACCATCTCCTAGATTGAATTAGTATAATCATATAAAGAGATATACATAGCAAAACAAAAGTTTGTGAATAAAATGAAACAATTTTGAGTCATGAATCCACGAAGGCAAAGGTTAGCTTAGCTAACATAAAAGTGATTCAATAAAGAAAACCTAAAGTCTTGAATAAGAGTGCTAAAACATTGTAGCACAAATCATGGCTTATAGCCCAAATTATAAAATGCCAACATATAGGCATAGCAATAAAAGTTCTAGGGTGCTTCTCACTACATCATTTGTTGAATTGTAAAGGAAACTTATATCATGTTTAATTATAATGGACTTAGTCCTAAGATCATAGTGCCATCATTTGAAAATTCAATTATACTGACTTTGAAAAATAGTCCTATAGATGGTTATAAAAACCATAATGCCTTTATAAAATATCAGAGGACTTTTGAAAATAGTCCTAAAGATGGTATAACAACCATAATGACTTCAATAGAAGTATAGGAACGTGATCTCCAAGGATCAATTCATCATAAAAGTAAGTGCATACCATCAAAGTGGATGGAAATATTTTCCATGGGGCCCAAACAACAATCCAATGAGACTTAATAGAGCTCCCTATGCAACATTACTGCAAATACATCTTGCGCATAAAAAGGAACTCCATTGAGACTAGATGAAGCATTGGACTTCGCAAAAAAATAGTATAGATGGGATAAAACCATCAAGAAGGCAGAAGCTTCATTGAGCTTTTAATATCTTAGATAATGAGGCACAGAAATATAGATTCCCTTTATCAAGACAACATAATCATAGTTGAGAAGAAACACTAGACTTGTTTTAAATATAGAGATAAATCAAGACTTAGGTTTGAGAGAAATGTTATAAGCAAGAACCTAGCATTAGGTGAGAAATGATGAGTATAAAATACTCAAAATAGGACAATATTCAGGCATTCGCGACTAAATCAATATCCTTTATTATAGAAGACATGTTCAAGGTTATTGGGTTGATCAAGTCCAATAACAAAGTACATGTTAAAACTATAGGAAAAATATTCAAAAACTTTGAGAATTCTGCCTATAATTAGCATAAGGCTTTTTGAAACAATCACTAGTCCAATGACCATCTTTGTTACAATAATTACAATGCGACTTTTTAAAATTGTGTTGATTATTAGAAGTAGTGTGTTTGCAATTATCAGAAGTATGATAGTTGGGAAATTTTGAATGGAAATTGTAATTTGAATTTGATGAATTATTATGTTTCGACATAAAAGCATGCTAATTATTTCTAAAAGTATCAAATTGAATTAACTTAGCTTCTTCTTGTCGTAAAAAGAAGAGGCAAAATTGTTTTGAAAAAGATGCCCTAAAAATTAAATTTGTTTCTGAAAAATAAAAAACTAAATTAAATGAACAAAATACAAAATTTTAAACTTATGTTCTAGGAAAAACATAATAAGAATTATTATTATAATATAAAAAATTAATAATATAATAAAGTTTATATAACAGTTAGAAACTTTATAAAAAAGATTACAAATTATGAAAACCTTTTAATAAGATAAATCGATTGACTTGAAAAAAAAACTAGAGATTTTCTTTAAAAAAAAGAAACTTCCTTTTTTTTTGTTAAAGAAAGAAATCGAAATAAATTAAATGAATAAAAAGGTTTTTTTTGTTTGAACACAAATGAATCGGTGGAGGGTTTGAAACGAGAGGTGTCACTGCAGAGCAGAGGAGGGGCCGTTATGCAGAGGTCCGAGGTGAAGGGAGAGCGGCGGCTGGAGGTGCAGACCGGAAGTGGCGGGAGCCAGCGGTGGCAGAAGCAAAGGGGGCGATGGCTGCTGGGGTGCAGGGAGTCTGCTAGAGGAACGGGGCAGCGAGGGTGGAGGCCTTAGGGCGTGAGAAGCCCCCCAAAAATTTTGAAGTTTGAAAAAACATAAATTTTGTTTATTGTTTGCTAATAGTGGGGTCGGGGCAGGGGTGCCGATCCCCAAAAAATTTGAAACGATTTTTAAAGTTTTTTTTAAAAAACTTTGATTATATTGTTTAGAAAAAAAAATTGAGCAAGGCCCTTAGGAAGCCCTGAAAAAAATTAGGGTTTATAATTTAAAAAGGCATGTTTAAATTTTGCTTTATGATTTAGTATAAAATAAAAAACAGAATATGTTAGTATTTATGATATATAAAAAAAAATTTATATGGTTTGTTTAAAAAAAACAAGTTTTGATATGAAATAATGCTTAATTTTTAAAGAAAGTATATAATTTTTTTGAAAAACACTAATTTGATGGTTGGAAAAAAAATTATGTTTTTGAACTTTGCAAAAAAGATTTTAGAATTTGATAGAAATGGTGTAGAAGAAGGAAATTTTATTTATTTATTTATTTATTTTTTATTTTTTTTTGCTCAGAGATCTAAATAAAATTTTGATAAAAGAATTTATGTTGCTTTTTAAAAAAAAAAATTCACACAGAAGTAAAAAATAATTTCTTCTAAAAAGAATAGTATATATATTTTTTGAACAAGCTATATTGATTCTGAAAAAATTTGAACAGAGAATGCTTCTTATCTCTATTTTGTTGAGTGCATGTCTCCAATGTCATCATCTACAACAGATCTTTCAAAGAAGCTTGCACAGATCTGATACCATGAAAGGAAAATTGAAGGATCAAAGTACTAACCAAAACATGCAAAGTAGATAAACAACACAAGAAAGATATTACCAGATTTGTAAGATGTAACAGAGACCAACACAAGTTTTTTAAGGGGGAAAAGCAAAGAAAAACCCCCGCGAATATGCTAGTGGCAAGAAGCCAAAAAGAAAGATTACAGAGATGTTAGAAATATTTGAGAAGCTTCTAAAGGAGAGAAAATGAAGAAGAAGAAGATATTCGTGAAGAGAAAATAACATCTCTTAAATAGAGGTGAAGAATGGAGTTATATGTAACTCCAATATGCCACCTTGCATAAGGTGTGTGCCACATGTTTCCTCTTAAGGAGGAATCTACCAAAACAGATTTATTCCTGCAGGAGGAATAAAAGAGGTGTTGATATGTGGGGATAAAACACCAAAAAATAAATAAAATACAAATTATAAAATAATCTTCACAAAGTAAAGATTAAATTCTAATACCTTTGTTTTCTATATACTTGTCAAAAAATTGGTGAGTTCATGAACTTGTGAACTTGCTAAAAAGCCAATATTGTCATTCTTTCTATATATTCCTTCATTTGTCACATTTTTAGGAGATTAATCAAGCCACAACCAAGGTTCGTGAGTTGATTATGAAAATTGAATCAAATTTGAGTAAACAATTTAGAAATGGTTAGCAAAATCTCAAAACTAGGCTTTGGGAACATTTTGTGAAGGGTTCATGTACATTTGGAATAAGTCCCATTTTGCACATGGTGCTAGTGAGTTGCGGGATGATTCTGCTTCTGCTACTCACTCATTCATGTAACTTTTCATTTTGTATATTTGTTTCTTTGAATAATTCCTAATGCACTTTGTTCTAGGCCCTCTTCCCCTCCTAAAACTTTTGGTTGTTCAATGATTATTTTTAAAATACATTGTTCAAAGGATGTGTAAAATTACACATTCATAAGAATTGTAGTTCTATATTTAGAAAGTTTCATGTAAACTTTACAATTACAAATGTAGAAGATTCTACTGTTTAAGTGTCTGGCATTTTAAATTATTAATGACAGTTTTTGGTCACACATTAAAATGTATGTCTGTTGTAATGTAGTACATCTGGATGCCCACACGGAGAGGATTTTCATTACCTTCATTATGGCCCTAGTAGAGTAACTATTGTATCTCAGTTGCCAAAACTAGAAAACACATTAGGACTTTCCAGATAGGCAATAGGGTTTACCTCTAGTCTTTCACTGTCAGGTAAGTCAGGTCCTGGTGTAGGCTACAAGACACATCTTTGTAACTATTATGGTAGTGTTGCAGGATGTGAGTTTGTAGATAAGTGCCATTTTTCCCATGGAGAAAAGGAATTGAGAAAAGACAATGTGCTTCCAAATGAGGTACCACCTCCTAGAATGGGTACTACTACAAATTTTGGTGCTGGCTCAAAAGCAAACCTAGGCTACAAGACATGCCTTTGTAACCATTATAGTAGTTCTAGAGGATGCAAATGTGCAGATACGTGTCATTTTGTCCATGGATAAAATGAGCTAAGAAAGAAAGTGTCCTTCCAAAGGGGGCATTACTTACTAGGTTGGGTACTGCTACAACAAATTTTTGTGCTTCATTGAAAGCAAACATTATTATTCTTGCTTCTTATGCTAGTGGCATAATTGGGAAAGATGGTGATATCCTACTCCACACTTGGATCACAGACCAAATCTATATCTTCATCATCAGCAGCATAAGAATCATAGTGAGGCATTTCAAATGATGGATTGCATCCATCCCACAACCTTTCTATTTCAATCTCAATAGGGCAACTCATTGAATTACAACTGCCACTGCAAATGGGTACAAGATTATCCTCCACATCATCACAAAGAATTCTATATAATGCCTACATAACTAGATCAATAAAAAATGTTCATCATGGAGGCCACTCCTACTGATATCAGCAGTTATAGGACCATTCAACTGGAAGTAGTCAGTACACAAGTCATCAGTAAAGGAAGAACATGCATGAAAATTATAACTTGAAGCACAAGATGCCATGACGTCCACACAAGCATCCTCAACACTATCAACCTCATCATTCTCAAAAGGGACAAAGCCTGGGAGCTCACTAAATAAAAATCATGTCATTACCATCACTCCCATGAATTGAATCATCCAAATGCAAAAAAGTGTGCATGTTGTTCTCATCCTTTACATTGTCAAGAGATGTTGCATCAAACACCTCTTCCTTCATGTCCTCACTGTGAAATTGCTCCCACACAATATTACACTCACCAAGATCACAACCCACAATAATGTCGTCAAATTGAAACCAAACATTTATACCTTTACCTATCTCAGATTAGTTATCATTGGGTGCAAACATTCTACTATCATCTTTAATTTTAGGTTGGGAATCACAAGACAAAGTAACAAAATCATCATCGATAAGGGATGATGCATCCAACTGAAGATAGGTAGCTACACTATCTTCACTTTCAACACAACTGTTGTATGTTGTTGCCTCGTGTAAATCTATTTTCTTGACAACATACTCAACCCGATATGTAGTATCGCTTCCTACCACACGCTCATCATTTACAATATTCACCTTGGGAGATAGCATCCCCACAACATATTCATCTCTCATTTTAAGAAAGGCGTCAAGAGAAAGGTAAGCATGTTGCAAATCAACTAGCCTCAAATCTTCCTAGACTGAGCTCAACCTGACTTCATAAATTCAAAAAATAAATTAATGCAAGCTAGAATAGAAGGTTTGAAAGCATTTGGAATTCTAGAGAGTGCAACAGCAAACCAATGGCTAAAATCCATGCTGGATTCACCCTCATAACTTCTAATATTTTAAAGTTTTTGGACAATAACACCAAGGTCCAAACTACTTGCAAACTTTTCAAATGCAACCATTAAATGATTCTAGGAAGCAAAGTGATGGTCAAGGAAACCAACAAGCCATTTTCATGCCAATCCACAAAGAGACTTGACAATGAACATCATTCACATATCCTCATCCTCAAATTAGAACTTGTCCATGAAATCTGAAAATGAAAGAACATGTGTCTTCCCATCATAAGCTTCACACCCATCAAACAAAGGCATCTAATAATAGATCTTATGGGGCCGGACTGGTTTTCATAATCAACCCATAAGAGGTCTAGCTTTTTGTATGTGTTTTTAGTGGCAATGGGAGGAGGCTGAAAATATGAGCTACTGGAGACAACATGAAAGGTATTGGATTGCAGTCTGGACTGATTCAATTTTCTAATTCATTTTCTTGCTGTAGCAAAGAATCTAATAGTTGTTTTCCTTTTTCAATTTCATATTGTAGCTTAGCTGATTCATTTTGATTATGCAAGGGTGTTTGACATTGAGGCAGAGGAATGCAAGATGTAGGACAATCTGAGTAATAGGATGAAGCATCATCATAAGAATTATAAGTATCTTCATCCTCATAATATTCATGGCTTAAGTTATAGGATGATGCATAAGAAGGATATGCCCTAGAGCTCACACCAGCAGAGTCTTCAATTCAGTTGAACCTAGCAATAATCTTTCCCTGGCAATGGTGCCATTGTATTGGTGTAAGTTGACGAGAGGCCAAACATACCCAAACAAAATGCACATAGCAAACTGTTGCAAACTTAGATGACTATTATAGAGGTCTTCCAGTTTGAACCAAAGTATAAGTTCCTTGTCAACGAAGCTAATATGTTGGATCCCAAATCTACTACTTGACTTCCTAGGAACAAATTAGACTCACAAGGCTCGGGTTATCGTCATGTAAGAATAATCAGTCCATCAACAGAACATGGAGGGTTAAAGGTCAACTCTATGAGAGTTGGTTTCATCCACTACACTTCAAGCTTAGCTTAGACTCTGGAGGTACATTCCAAGGGGTATACATTAATAGGTATTGAATTTAAAAAATATGAACAACTACACACAAATGGACAACCAAACCCAACTTGTTGTCTTGGCCCCAAAGACTATCACTGAACCAAGAACAACTAGCTATCACAAAACCCCTACAGAGCTGATACAAACTATGTGAATGTACATGCACAGAAAAGAAGGTTTTTCCTCTAAACTATTGGTAAATGTTTATTTGATTTAAAAAGTATGAGATTGGTCTATTGGGGGCAAGACTGGTGCAAATCCAATTGGGCTACAAAGTGACTATGTTAGAAAAGAAAAAATGGAAAGGAAACAAAGAAAAATTGATCTAAGCATAGGTTGTATCGTATTCTAGGTGTTATGATTTAAACATACTTAGTACTCTAGAAAAGAAGCGCATACATTCAAATGCAAAGAATAGATGACAATTCCAAGGCTTTCAATATATTTAAAATGTTGTCACATTTTCAAATGCTCAATACAAACTTATTAGCAAATGTGATATGAGGAAAGACCCTAAATACATACAAACTATGATGGAGACATTCTCTGCATAATCCCTACTACACATTATCTTTCATTTGTTTCACTAAAGGCCACTACTTATCTACCACTAGACATGGCTTGATTTGGATCCCAAGAAGCATTGTTGGACTTGCACAGCCTCCAGCCATCAACAAACAACCAACCCCTAATGAATCTAAAATATATGCATATATTCAGCTCCCTGTGCAATTCAACGCACTACACTCAGTCATCGAGTACATCTATGTTGCATTAAAAACTGGCCTATGGCCTCATCAGATTGGAAGAAATGCCCATTCCCTAACAAATCTAAAAAACCTGCAGTAGTAGATTACCCACACTCTTTCTGTACCTGGAGAAATAATGAGGGAAGGTTTGAATTCTTTCCCTGACACTTGCGACCCCTAATTTATCCACTTTTTCCTCCATATATGCAAACATATTTAATATTTTATTGTTTTAATCACCTGTAGAACATTGGCCTGCAACTCATTAATGTTGAGTACCAATCTGCAAGTTTCATCTTGCAATCATGGCACAAATTTACGAAATCACCTCCCAAAGCTTTTACAACACTTTTAAAAGTGTTGTCTAATTTTAACTGGCAAGCCCTTTTTAAATCTGACTGTACCTAAAGAACTTAGAAATCTACCTGATTGATAATCATTTTTATCTTTAACGAGCTACCAGAATTCAGGTTCTATCTCTTTCTACACTGGGCATCTTCTTATTCTTTAGATCAGCCTTTTGATTGGTTGACAAACTACTTAGTTGGTGAACTTTCTAGTTCACGAACCCTCTATTTCATTGGCAAATACTCTTTATGGCTTTTCTCTTCTTTTATTCACTTTATTGGCGAATGTTTACTTTCGTGAACTAGAGAAATTGTCTTTCTTTTCTTCCTTCTTCGTCTTGTCTTCATTTAAAACCTTATTTGCCTTATTGGAAAATTTTAAAGTTGATGAACTATTCATTTCTCTCCTTTATCAAAAATCGACGAACTACCCTTCATGCCTTAGCCTTTGCCGCAACCTTCATCTTTGCTTGTGTAACGCCCACACACCTAGATGAAACCAATTTTTTTTTGTCTAACTAATATGAAAATATGTTAACTAAAAGGACAAGTTTGATGACAAATGGTTTCACAAACACCTTGCTAGGTTAGGTGGGTGTGAAATTTTTAGGTTAAGAAATATGGTTTTAGATAACATCTAAGGTGGCGACAACATTTCTAAAATAACTAAATATATGTTTGTTCTCATGTTTAATGCTTTTCCACCTTAATATTAAAGAGTCTAAAATAATTTAATTATACCATCGATGCCAAAATGTTAGGGCTTACGTAAAAATGATTAATTCAAGCTAAATGTTTTTGATATTATAAGGCAGCAAAACAAGGGTCGATCCCTTACAAAATAGAACCCACAAAGGGGAAAAAAGGCTTAGAAAATAAAATGAGCTAGAACCACCACCAACAGTCTACATACAACCAAAATACAGTAACAAGATACTAACAGCAAAAAGGTAGCTAATAGAAAGCACAGAAAAACTAAGAAGGGATGTCCTCCTCTCCCTTAGAAAGAAACTCCAGCATTTTATCAAATTCTTTAACCTTGTCATTATCAGCACCATGAATAAGAACTTCATGTTCCCTCAATAGGGAGAGATTGGCCATAGCAGTCCTGCATAACATGCTAGTCATGAAATTACCAAGAGACAAGACTCTTTTTTCAAGGAACTCCACCCGGTCCTTCAGCTGAGACCTATCATCAGCACAATTTAATTCCTTAATATTGTCTTCCTCCCTACCATCTTGAGCATTATTACCTTCCTCTTCGAACAGATCAGGATCAACATAAACAACCAAGGGAACAAAGTGGGCATCCTTCCCAGTGTTATCCACAGTATCAGTCACCTCCACCTGAGTAGAAATATCTCCCACATCCACACAGTCACCAGTGCAAACAGAATTATGAACCCCAATATTATCTTCCTTATCAAAGGTTTCCACAAGAATGTCCTAACCATCAATTTCTTCTTCACCACCAGAATCTTCAATAGCAATCTTCTGAACATCACTAGAATATTTAGGATCTTCCTCCTCATGGGTAGAGGTTTCAGAATAGTCAATTAGATTCAGCTTGGGAGCCCATTTGCCAGCAATGTGACTAGACTGCCTAACAACAACAAATTTACTTTCCAATTTAACTTTTTTGAAATTTCGTGAGGGTCCCTCCCTACCCTGATTGTGCTCACTCTAGGTCCCAAAAACCCCAAAATCATCTTTCAAAAGGTTAGACTCTGTGTCAACATTTGAAAGACATCTCTTAGATTTCAATTTGAATATGGAGGGAGGGTTTTGAACATTTTTGGTAATAGACTTAGATGTCCCAGAACAAGGATCACCTTTAGGAAGCCATTTAGGAGTAGCCAGACCAGTTTTCATCGAGTCAGTAAGGGTATCCTAACAAGAGGGCTGAAGAGAAGAAGGAGAAGAAAGAGCTAAATGAAACTGGTATAGTCTATGAATGAGCCCTTGATGTAAGGGAATAGGCTTCTCACTAGGCTTCTTTAGCAGAGTCTTCTTAACATGTTGAATAGAGTTCTCAAGAGAAGAAAGCAAATAAAAAGGAAAACTAATGGTGGCATTCCTTCTAAAATGATTCAACAATGGGAGATGACAGTGATAAAACCTAGTAAATGGCCCTCAAGGGTGAAATATTTCATCACCATATAGCACATGTCAGCCCACAGTTTAGGAAGATGATCTCTCTCAAAACCACCCTAGTAAGGCACTAGCTTCTCACCTTCACCAAGAAATAGTTTCTAATTCTGAGCATCCGAAACCCTAGACTTTTTCTGTATCTTCATACCTTTTGAAGAAAGACCTGTAGCCATAGTAATTTCATCCTCTGAAACCACGAAACTGACATTCCCAATTTGCACCTTACGATTATCCCATGACTGAAAAAATTGAATAGATAGATTTCCGTCATGCCCATTCAGACATTCAAGGAATGGGGTGACTCTTCCTTCTTTACAGTAATGCCAAACCAAAGTATTCTCTTTGAACTCTCCACAGTTGTTAGGTTTAGTTCTAATCCTATCACCACCCATGATGAAAAACCAGTGAAACTAAATGAGCTTGGAGAAGGGATAGGCAGGGTTATTATCTAGAAAACTTCTATCAATGTTGTGGGAAAATTGAGAGACTTTGATCACAGTACAATGAGTATGAAAGGCAAGGAGGACATGATCAGAATTAGGGATGTCATTATGATAATAACCCAAGGTCCTTACATAATCTTTCTTTATTAAATGGCTATCCTTCACATGCATGCAAAGCTATCCAATCTCACTCTCATCATTTATAGAGTGTCTAATCAGCATGCTCCGAATTAAAGAACTGGCCATGTAGTTAAGCCAAGTGAAATGATGAGTAATCATCATATAGTAACTTGTTCTTTTTTAATGATATCCCTAATCTAATGCGGGATATTATGGAGTTGGCACCAACAACACCAGTTTTGAAATTGTTGACCAAATTTTGCCAGGCCGTTAGCAATAGTATTGCCCTCTCTATACATATGAGAGAAGGAAATGACAAGAATAGCCTATGATAGAGTTTGAATATCAAACACAATATCCTTAAGCTGCCAACCACACTTCGAGGCTTTTGACACAACCTCAATAATAATTTTAGAATCACCTTGAACATGAAGCTGGTAGATACCAAGTGATATAGCCAACTTGAGGCCCCATAAAAGAGCAGAGGCTTCAACAAACTTATTAGTCTGGTTACCAATTCCTCCAGCATAAGCAGCAATTAGAGCTTTTCTATCATTCCTTATAATTCCTCCACCACTAGCCTTTCCATTTGACTTAGCAGCACCATCAAAATTCAATTTGAAATAACCTAGGTCAGGGGGAGTCCAAATAGTGTTTAATCTTTTAATGTGTTTAGAATCATCAAAATTTGGAATTTGATTCATAATTCCCTAGTTGGAAGCCACAAGGACTTCGTGTTGAGTAAGAGGTTTGTCAGCAATTTTGATGCTAGAATTAGAAACATTCTCCAGGAGAGCTTTAGAAAAAGAATAGAAAACCTGTGAAGAATTTCAAGCAGTTTCTCTAAAAATTCAATTATTTCTTTCTTTACAAAGTAACCAAGTAGCAAAAGGAAGATCTTGAGTCCATAATTCAACAAGCCAAGGATGGGATAGCAGAGGGATCTAATTGAGAATGAGATCTTTTATTTCCTTATTGGAGATCCATTGTAAACCAAAATTCAAAATAACTTTACTCCATATCTTAGTTGCAAATTCACAATGCAATATAAGATGAGAGACAGATTCCTCTTCTTTCAAGCACATAACACATCTATTAACTAGTGGCATACCCCTTCATTCAAGATTGTCCTGAGTCAAAATCTTATTATGAATAACAGTCCACCAGAAAAAGTTTACCTTTGGAAGGAGTTTACAATTCCAGACCTTCCTCAAGACATCATCTTTAAATTCCTCCTCGATCAGCAGATGGTAAGCAGATTTGACTGAAAAAAAACCTTTTTTTGTCAGCAGACCAAAAAAGTTGATCATTTCTAGAGAAAAGAGGAATCCTAGTATTAAGAAGAATTTGTTGTATTTTATTAGCCTTGTGAAAGAGATTTGAATTATTGGTACAACATTCCAGTAGATTTTTCCAACTTTTAACCCCTTGGTCTTGATTAATATAATGACTAACTTTGTTGCCAAAAAATTGTTTGGCAAGAACACTAATAACTTCATTGCCCAACTGTTTAGAAAGAGGACTATCACCTAACCAAGGATCTTCCCAAAAATTTATAAGAGATCCATCACCAAGTTTCCATTTGATACCCTTGTTGATAAGACTTCTGGATCTAATAATTTTATTCCAAATAATAGATCCTTGAGAAAGACCCTCCTGATTAAGGAAAGAATATCTGTCAATGTCCCTTAAATATTTAGCCTTTATAATAAGACCCCAGCCAGTATCCATATTTAAGAAGTTCTAAATAATCTTGGACAACAGAGCCTTATTCATTTTTGAATGGTTCTAATGTTAAGCCCACCATGAGACTTAGGAAGGTAGACTTTATCCCATTTGACCAAATAAATTTTCATTTTTTCTTTAGTACCAGTCCACAAGAAAGTTCTCTAAATTTGCTCTAGTTTATCAGCCAAATATCTGGGTATTTTAAATAAGGATAAAAAGTAGGTAGGTATACCTTAAGAGAGGCCCTCAGAAGCTGTAATTTTCCTACACTGCTTAATAGTTTTCCTTTCCAACCCAATAATTTATTTTGAGTTCTTTCAAGGATATTATGCCAAAAACCCAGCTAAACTTCTTTAGAAGTCAAAGGGAGACCAAGATAGACTGAAGGAAGGTCAGTAGTTGCACAACCAAGGATACTGATAATTTTTCTTTGGAAATCCCCAAGGATATTGAAAAAGAACACATTGCTTTTTTGAAAATTAATATACTGACCAGAAGCCATAGAATAATCATTTAGTAAAGATTTCCATCTAGAGGCTTCTAAAATAGATGAGATGCCAAAAAGAATGGTATCATCAACAAATTGCTAGATAGGCATAGGAGACAGAGAAGAGGCAGGTTTAATCCCAGTTAAATCTTTAGAGTTAATCTTGCTGTGAACAGATTTACTAAGAGCTTAAGCTATCATAATAAAAAGATAGGGGGACAAAGGATCTCCCTATCTTATTCCCCTAGAAGGAGAAAAGAAACCCCTTGGAACTCCATTAACAAAGACTGAGTATTTAGTAGTAGTAACAACTTCCTTAATGAGAAGAAAAACCTTATCATTGAACCCAAGATTCTGAATGATTTTAAATAAAAATTGTGATGACACCTTATCATAAGCTTTAGAGATATCTAGTTTGAAAACCATACCTGGGATACAACTCTCATCCATTGAGTGAATAGTTTCATGAGTAGTAATCACAACATCTAAGATCTGTATCCTTGGAACAAAACCCTTTTGTGAGGGAGATATAATTTTATCAAGAAGAGGTTGGATTCTGACTACCAGAAGCTTGGTATAAATTTTGTAAATGGTATTGCAAAGGCTAATAGGCCTAAATTCAGCTAGCATCTCTGGGTTGGGCTTCTTAGGAACCAGGGCAATAAAGGTATTATTCACTTGTTTCAAAAGTTTACCAGTTTTGAAAAAATCTTTGATAGCAGTAGTGACATCATATCCTATGATGTCCCAAAATTCTTCAAAGAAAATGGGGGGAAAACCATCCAGCCTTGGAGCTTTGAAAGGGCCCATAGAAAAGACCACTGTACGAACCTCTTCCTCAGAAATAGGCTTTAAAATATCAACATTATCTTCTTCAGAAATCAAAGAAGGGATATTATTTAGAAGCTAATTCATAACCTATGAGTTATCAACACTTGATCCCTGTTTAGACAACAAATTATGAAAGAAGCTGACAACATGATCTCCAATCTCCTCATCATCAGTAATCATACTACCATCCTCCAATCTTATTCTAGAAATAGAGTGAAATTTTCTATGCTCTAAAGTAGAAACATGAAAGAAAGCAGTATTACGGTCACCTTCTTTAAGCCATTGAACTCTAGATTTTTGTTTCCAGAGTAGCTCTTCTCTATTCATTAAATTCTTCCAATCTCTAATTAAGTCTTTTTCTAATTGGAAAGAAATATTAGAAGTATCTCCTTGGGCAATCTTGTATTGGATATCTGCCAGCTTATTGGATAAAATATTTTTCTGAGAAAAAGTGTTACCAAAGCTGTATTTGTTCCAAGCATAAACTTCTCTTTTGACATGCATCAACTTTTTAAAAAGTCTGAATATAGGAGTGCCCACAACCTAAAGTTGCCACCATCTAGAAAGAAGATTCCTAAAATCATGATGTTTAATCCACATAGCCTAAAATCTAAAAGGAAAGGGTCCTCTTCTCTTCTGATTAGCCCATTCCAGAATTAGAGGATTGTGATCAGAAACAATCCTCGGCAAAGCAGTCAATTTAAGAGAGGCAATATTTGGCCAATTATTGGAAATAAAAAATCTGTCAAGCTTCACTTGAATCATTTAGTCCCCTTTCCTCCTATTTGTCCAAGTGAAATTTTGGTTCATCAAATCAATATCAATAAGCCCAAAAGTATTTATCAAATCAGTAAAGTCCAACATACTATTAGAGTAGTCCAAAATTCTCCCGGTCTTTTCAAAGGGATAAAGAGGGGTATTAAAATCACCCACCAGCATCCAATACAAATCAGGATAAGAAAAAAGTTGATTAGCCAAATCCTCCCAAAGATTTTTCCTTAAGACCCTAGTCTTACGGGCATAAACATTAACTAGACTCCATCTAAAGGAAGGCAAAGAGAATTCAATCACCAAGCAATTTTTGTTGAAGAAAGAAATTTTACCATGAAATCTTGAAGCATTCCACATAGTCACAATTCCCCCAGAGGCACGAATAGCAGGGCTAATGCAGAAGGAAGCATTAGGCCAAATCCTATCAACAATTAGTTTGAAACCTTCTTCAGACATTTTAACTTCCTGAAGTAAAAGGATATCCACTTTGTGATAAAAAATATAGTTTTTGACCTCAAATTGTTTTAAGGGGTTATTGAGTCCCCTCATAATCCATGAAAGGATTTTCATTTAAATAACTTTTTGGAGTGATTCTCCAGTGTCTTCTTCTTTCCACTAGCAATCTCCCTAGCTACTTCTCTTTGTCTTGTTTCTCTCAATGAAGGTCTACCCTTCAAAGTATCTAAACCAACATCAGCAGTCTATTTTGGTTTTTGACTCTTTTTCTTTTGAGATGTCCACTCTTCATGGTCACTCAATAAAGCAGTAGCTATGCCCGGAGAAGCTATAGACTGATTAGAGTGCTTCTTTGGAGGAGGAAATAGCCCTCCTTGGAGAAAACCCAAAGTGTATTTCTCTGGAGAAGGGTGAGATTTTTTTGGGCTGAAGACTGTATAGACACAAAGTTTACCTCATCATCCTGAGTCTCCACCACTTTGTCAAATCCCATCTGGGTCTCCTTAGTTTTGACAAATCCCATCTATGACTCTACCTCTTTCTCAAATATCATCTAGGTTTCCTTCACTTTGTCATCTCCTATTTGGGTCTCCTCATATCTATGAAAGCCCAATTGGGTCTCCTCAACTTTGTCATATCCCATTTGGGTCCCCTCAACTCTCTCGTATCCTAACTAGGTCTCCTCAACTTGATCAATTTCCATCTGAGCCTTCTCAACTCCATCAAAACCCATTTGGGTCTCCTTAACTTTATCAGTTTCAGTCTAGGGCTTTTCAAGGTTACCAACCTCTAACTGAATATTCTTAACTTGATTCAAAATCTCATCTTCTTCTAGGGTTGGTTGTGGAACATCTTGTGTTTGAAGGTTCTGATCCTTCTCCTGATCAGTATTAAGAGCAAGATCTTCTTTTGATTGCTCAGCATTAACCAAGGTTGCCTCCTTATTCTTCACAGCATTTTCCTTATTATTTTCCTCAGCTTTCTTGAACTTATAGTGCTAGATGAGATGCCCTTTTCTCTTACACTTCTGACAGTAAGTTGTGGAATTCTCATATGAAATGGGCTATCTCTAGATGCTAAATTTTGAGCTAATGTCAATGAACATGGGCAGAGTCTTATTGATTTCCACATTAACACAGAATCTTCCATAAACAATGCAAGATTTGGTACGTGTGGAGTTATCAAGGGTAACAAAATTACCAAAGGTATTAGCGATAGAGCTAAAAATAGATTCATCCCAGTATTCTAAGGGGAAGCCAGGCAGACATACCCAAACCAAGGTAGTTTTATTGAGATTCGTACTAGGGTCAAACCCTGGTTTCCAACAGCCCAAAGAAAGAGAATGTGTACCATAAAGCCATGGTCCTCCAGACAAGATAGCCAGCATGTCTTCCTTGCTGGTAAAGTGAAAAAGGAATAGCCCTCGTGCCAGACCCACGACAGTCACACTGCCTTTAACATGCCAATGAATGGAGACCCATTTGCGAACCATCTCAATGCTAGGACGGAGACATAAAAACTTGCTGACCAGGGCAAGATTGATAGAAGAGACAATCATACCTACCGGATTGTTAGGAACCACAAGGGAAGGCCCTTCAATTGTCTCTTAATGTTGACAAACCATTGTCTGTCCATTTTTACGAGATTCCACCTGTCCCGTTAGAACTATTTTTCAGTTTGCAGGCCTGGCAGTGTCTGTAACAGATAGGGGATTAGAGGTACTTCCGCTTGTAGCACCCTCATCCCTAAGCAGCACACAAAAAGTAGAAAAGCAAAACCCTAAAAAACCCTAGCAAAGCGCAATTCTTTATTTGTCTTCATTCACATTTTTATATTCAAGCTAAATGTTACTAGTTCAAAATATTTGGAATATATATATATATATATATATATATATATATATATATATATATATACTACTCTGAAAGGTATAATGTTAAATTTTATTTAGGTAAATGGATTACAATAATTTAACAAGCTCAAATCTAAAAAGGAGCCTCTAACTTTTATATATATAGGATGACTATGAAATTAAAAGACACTTTAAATTGCCCAGCAATTAGTTTTAATAGAATAGTAGAATTAATTAAGTTAAATGCTAATGGGAAACATAAGAAAGAAATTACCACATTTATTCACTTAAGGAGCATAAGGGATTCATTGGAAATTACAAGCACATCTTATTCAAGGTATAATTTACATGAGTTAAAGTAAAGATTACCTTAGCAAAGTATACACTTCAAGATTTAAGAGAGGATTTACTAAGGCAATGAAACCTCCACAACTCTCGTGAGCTTGAAAGTCCCTCCAAAGTAGGAAAAGTGTGCTCTAATTAGGGCTGCTCCTCCTAACCTTATGTTTGCCTCCTAATTTCATTCTTTCTCTTATTTTGGTTTCTCTATTATTCCCCCTTGTAATCCAATCCATTCCTTGAGGTGGTGGCAACC
Source organism: Cunninghamia lanceolata (assembly GCA_027924645.1). Classification (NCBI taxonomy): domain Eukaryota; kingdom Viridiplantae; phylum Streptophyta; class Pinopsida; order Cupressales; family Cupressaceae; genus Cunninghamia; species Cunninghamia lanceolata. The sequence goes on along the minus strand of BSBN01000937.1, from coordinate 9,309,838 downwards.
ACAAAGAGCACATAACCATTTGGCCTAAGGAGAGTTCGAGGTAGATGAACATACTATTTCTCATGTTTTGCAAAGGCAAAAATCTAGTTAATCTTGTTATTTTTGCTTTGGCTGTATAGGGTAGTGACCTAGATGGCGACCTTACCAAAGCATCCCCATGGCATTTAAGATTTTGGAATTTGTTTTTCCTACTTCTACTAATTACCCAAGGGGCCATAGAGGATGATTACAGATGTGAGATTGCAGCGAAGGGGTTTACTAAGGTTTGTTATTGTCATACAAAAAAATTTATGGCTCAAAACTTTATCTCGGAGGGCGTGGCAATGGAGTGAAAAACCCTCTCTTCATGGATCTACACCCTACGCTTTTGTTTTCTTTCCTTCTATGTTATGAATCTTGAGTGTTATGAATCCTTAGGGAAAAAAACCTACAGAATAGAACTTAACATATTTTCGTTGGTTAGCGGGTTTAGCGTTTCACTGATTCCCTAGCTAACCTATAGAGGAGGAAATTAATCTTAAGTTCATTTGGTTCTAGCATTCCTTATATTATTTGGGAAACATTTCGTGGAAAGAACTTAGAGTTATATTCAATTAATTCAGAATTTCAGTGTTTCACCAATTTCCCGATAGACTGATAAAGAAGGGAAAGGTTAATGTTTTGGTTCACAATTCTAAACATTTTCTAATAAGCCTAAGACAAGGCTAAGTTTAGATTTTGTAACTTTTTCTGACTAAATGAATTCATTAAAGTCAAACCTATTTCGTTAAGTCTTTGATCAACGAAAGTGTCATCAAGAAAACTTAAGGTTTGACAACTAGCTCACAAGTTTTGAAATCTTTTGATTTGCCAATAACAAGGCAAAGATCGAGCCTTTTCCAAGAGGAAAGGCAAAGTTTATAAAATGGAACTTTTTTTGACAGTCTTTTGGTTTGTAGATGTCAAAATTCATCGATAAGAGAAATGTTGGAGAGTTTGTTTGTTTCAAAGTTTTGCACATTTGCCGACTAGGCAAAAGAAGGCCGATAAAGGGCTAAAAAGAATGGTCCATATTTATAAACTTTTACTGATAACATGTTTTTAAGCCAAAATGTTAGAAAATGGTTAAGGTAAAAAAATATTGGGAAAATGTCTATAAGCTAAACATTGATCAGGGAACTTAGGGTTTCCCAACTAGTTTTAAAGTTAGCATTTGAGTTGATTTGTTGATAAGCTTGAGACATGCCAAATTTTGTGACTCTATAGATTCATCGATAAGCCTAAGACATACAAAGTTCATTTTCCTTCACTTTTGCTGACAATATAGAACAAAGGGGCAATGTTCATAAAATTGAACTTTTGCTGGTAAGTGGAAGTGTGATGAGGGCAAGGTTCTCAATTTCGAACTTTGGCTGACAAAAAGGGTAAATTTCACCATCTCACACTTTTGTTGATAGTGAAGTGAAGGAAAAGTTATAAAGAGTGAACATTTGCTGAAAAAGGGTTGAGGATGTTTGGTTTGAATTCTTGCAAAATCATTGACAGAGGTAAAGTTCGTAGAAGTTCAAAATCACCGATAAGGTAATAAAGGCAAATAGTTTTGAAAATATGAATTTTTCCAATAAAGTGATGTCAAGCCCCAGTTTTAAAAAGCATAATCCTGGTGATAGCAACAGTTTTAAAAAGTTAAAGTGCCCTGATAATTGAGAAGAGGGAAAATTTTGAAAGATTGAACTTTTGCTGATAAAAAGGCAATAGTGCAGAATCTTCAACTTTTGTCGATAGAGATAAAAGAGGCTTACACCCATAGTTCCAAAGAACATATTTTCCAATAAAGGGAAAGTTGTGCAAAAGAGTAAATAATTTTGTGGATATTTTTTGTGCCTTAGAAGACAAATGCATTTGTTAATGTTAAACATTGAGATTTTGAGCTAACACTGTAGGGAAGCTTGATGTTGTACCAGACAATTTGCAAAGTGTGATTTTCTGTGTAGGTAAAGGTTGAAATTCAAAAGATTAATACAAATGATTAATTCTATATGTTTTTTGCAGGATATTGGAGCTAATTAAATATTGGAGAAGCTGATATGTAGAATGTGCAAAAGAACAAGAAAGTTAGATTTTGAGGAGGAAGGCTAAACTAGATGAAATTGTTGACAAACAAAGGAGGCGTGAACCAGAATTAGAAGATGCTAGTGAATATGTTGTTTGCCACTTGAAAGATGCTAAATTCAAGATGCTAGAATATTCCTTGTGCCAACTGTATCCCACAGAATGATTGTCAGTTGGCAATCACGTGCCTCCAATCTAGACCATTGATTATTATGAGTAATTCTTGATAATTCAATCAAATGTAACTATTTCTGGGCCTTATTCTATAAAGGGACCATGACCTCTCTTTTCAAAGGGAGATTGAATTGTTGAAACTAAGGGAGACTGAATTGTTTCAATTCTAAGTATAAGTTTATGATTTTTTACAACTTGGTGAATTCTCTTGCAAGGTTCTTTCTCAAAACCTCTATAAATGTACATGTTCTTTGCATACCTTATAGAGATGAAGCTGCAAATTACATCCTGATTGTAAATCTTACGTAATCTTGAAGTTGATTTCTGGATAAGTAATGGTGAAATGTTGTGTTCTATAGAAGTGCTTTCATTTTATTGCATGTTGTTGTCAACTATCCTTTGAAGATTCACATTGATCATACATAGTTGTGGAACATCTTGGTGAAGTATTATTTAGTTTACTTCTCTTCATTATAGTATCAAAGCATGTATGTGGATCATTGGTCAAAATTTAAATAATTTTAGGACCTTAATTTCTCAATTCTATTTTCTCAATTTGAATTTCATAAATAGTCATTAATAATTACAAAATCATGATGAATCATAAGCAAATATAGTGAGAATATGCTAAACTAGTACAAATAATCGTATATCCAGAGCATATTACAGTAAGAATTACACATCATAGTGAATATCATGCAAGTAATGGCAAATTATTGTCAAATACATGCTTATAGGAACAATCTTTGAACAAATCTAAAGTGCAGAAGCATAGATTAGTTTAGACAAGGATAATTGTAGAAGAACTAATTACAGTTGGAAATAAATTTAGAATTAGTCCAAACAAGGGACATATTGAAGTGAATTACTCAAAGTTAAGATCAAATTAACATCTATTTACTTAATTCCTAACTTAATAGTATAAGATTTGATAGAATTGTTGAAGATTTGTGCATAGCAGACATAAACAATAGAATATTTGAAGGAATATTGAAGAACTTTGCAGGGATTATGAAAGCACGTAAGGCCCCAAAATGATTAACAACAACACACATCAACCCTGAGTGACTGTCAGAAGGTCAGGTCCTGACCAACGAAGACTTGGGATCACAAATTCATCCTAAATTTATTGTATCTTTCAAGATGATAAAGGTTTGTTTTGTAAACTTTTTTTCGTGTTAATGAGACTAACAATCGCATCAACAAAACCCTTTATGTGGTCATCTCTTATTTTCTCCATGGAGTCTAGGGACAAATATGCCTATTGCATACTCAGTATTTTTAAATCTTTTCACACATAACTCAATCCAGTCTCATATGCTTTGAATAACATATCAATGCAAGAGGAAATGTTAGGTCTGAAATCATTGGGAATATCGGAAAGGGCAACAACAAAACTGTGACCAAAATCCTTTCTTGACTCTCCCTCTTGTCTTTTGATTTTTTCCAACTTTATGACAAGATCAGTAGGGTTAAGACCTTTAACAAATTCATTTTCAAACACTGCTACAAGTTCATTCCATGAGGGAAAGGACTACCCTGGGAAACTTTTGATCCATTCTCTTGCCTTTCCATGAAAGGACCTAACAAAAAACCTCATCTGTAAGGTCGCATCTAAGCCCACTCAAACTTTCCCTAGTGATATTGTTATGATAGGACTTTATTACTAATATCATGTAGATAGCCTAGAAAATTGTTAGTCAACATATGATTATCAATTATATTTTGTTATAGAACCAATATCTAGATTATAGGAATGCGTAACTATTGGAAAGTATTTACCTATCTGACACATGCCATTTATATGATATCTGGGTTCTTTTTGGTAAACACCCACTCTTTCTTCTACATAATTTGATACATCTTTAAGCATAGATTCTTATAGGACATTGTCCTCTGCTTCTACTCTTTCCTATATCATATGTTGGAATAAATGTTTCTACTTTGTAGAACCCAATCCTTGCATCTTCGATGTTATCATGTTTTTTATCCTATGGATGGGAATCCCTTTTCTATAAAAGTGTTTGGAACTAATTATAAATTAACTTCTAGTCATTATTCCATTCCTTCTGGCTCTTGGTGCATTGATGAATTTAGTTAAGAACAGGTGGTGTTAGTTGTTTTTCTCTCTCATGATGAAGGTAAGGAATTTTAGTCCTTTAATGAAATGCTTATGAAGCACATTCCTTTATATACATACATTATTTATGATATGTTTATGTGATGATACATTAAGAAAAATTGTATAGCTAATCAAACGTCTTGACTACCACAAAATGGATGTGAGGCATTATATGTCAAAACTAGTTAGATCATGGGCTTTGATATAATCTTTTGTTGGATGATGATTATTGAAACATAGATGTGGTGAGATTAACCATGGTTGTGATAAGGAAAAGGTTATGGTCAAATACTATCTGATGTTCTATGTTGATACCTTTTTTAAAGATTTACTTCATGATGAAATGCTATGATTCAGTAATTAAATTAAAATTATGGTTTTTTCATTTTGAAATGAATATCTTCTATAGGTTGGTTACTTAATGGTAAGTTGTTATTGATGAATTAATTGATGCCGCTTTTTGTTTCTTTGGATATGATATTTGTGACAATAACTAACATTTGAAATGAGTGTGTAGGTATTAGTTAGCCAGTGGACATGGGGAAAACACATGGGGGCTTTATTATGAATAATTAGTTGAGTTGACCAAGTCTATGTGGAAAGACTTAGGTCCTTCGTATTGTGAAATGTAATGTCATGTGTGGTGTTTTGCCTTTATGTTGTATTATGTGTCATTGTATGATTGTTACTCATATTGTATTATGCATTGTTGTGTGTTGTGTAACATAAATTAATGAAATTTCCCTTTAGACTCTTATAAAGGTATATAATAGTTTAAAAAGGTACCTTTGTCTCAAAAATAAATCATAGGGACCTAATACTTTGATCTAGGCACATTTTGGAAGGGAAAATTAACAAAAAGATAATAATTTTTTAAAACCTCTATTTTACCTTGAATAAACTGATGAAATTAGGGTAAGTAATGAGTCATAAGGTAAGTATGTGATGTGAGGATCTAAAGGGTATAAGTGGAACTTCTCTTTAGGTACAAGTGGTGGCATCTCAAAAAGAGAGGTGGCAAGGATGTTATTAATTTTTCCTATTTTAGAAAAAGAAGGGGGGGTTTCTATTTTTTACCATGGCTAGAACATTCTAAGGAGTTGCTTTTCTTTTTTCAGAACTATCTTAGGCTATAATTTTTTTAACACTTACCTTAGGCTGACAATTCTGAATCACCTTGTCTATGTACTCTACACCTTTTGGACTATGGAGAAGGTCAAATTGGAGAAAGGGAGATTGATTTTTGATCTAAAACTATCACCTTCAAGTGCTAAGAAAGAAATCAGGTAGATACCAATTTTGTGAATTATAACTCAGTAGTTTGTTAAATGTGAAATTAATTCTTTTTATGTTGTTACGTTATGTTACTATATAATGTTGAGACCTGTTGTGATGTTCACAACGCGCCCCTTTTTGCTCCTTAGGAAAATGAGGACCCCCGCTGTGGCTTGCTCCTTTGTTTTTGAGCTCTAGGCGGTAATGGTAAAAAGTAGCTTCAGTCAGTATATATGTGCATCATGTCAGGTGCATGTGTGATCCTCATGTATGAACCCAAAATTTAAAGTCTAAATATTGCCTCAAGAAGCCTGCCATGTGATAGAGTGTAAAATTCTAAGCAAGTTTGCCTTTTGCATCACCCTGAAATTCGGCCAAGTAAGAAAGTTTTGTCAAGTTAAAGTTCTGGTCAAACTTGATATTCTATGGGGGGGTCATATTTCAAATACCTGTCATCTTGTGTTAGATCATGCTGATATCAGTTTATCACCCAATAATCACCTTGTTCGCAAACATCTGGATGTCAAATTTAGGTGGTAACTATATCTGCCCGTCAAGTAACTACATATGTTTTGAGGGGGGTCATATTTCAAATATCACCTGATATTTCAAATATCACCCGATCTTTCAAAGATCAGCCCCCCTTTGAAAATATCACCCTGCTGCCAACATCCTGTTGATGTCATCTAAGCCCGACAAATGCTGGATATCACCATGATGGTGATGTCATCATCCTTTACCTCACTGAGGTATGTATCCAGTGATCCTTTTTTTTCAATGACATGACGGTGATGTCATTTTAATGCAATATTCAAGCAAAGTCATCAACATGCTGATGTCACCCTGATCTTTTGAAAGGGAAGCCATTTCATTTGAGGGGTCATATTCTGAACATCCCCTGATCTTAAAATATGACCTGACATACATAAACTTGACATGACCATGACGTCATCCTTTCACACTTTAGTGAGGCCCATCCATGATGATGATGTCATCATCAGATCCTGATCAATGAAGAGTTTCAAAGTTACATTGCATAATCATTTATGTCCACCTGGTGCATCTTATGCTTGTTTATATCTAGCATACGTTGCGATGCTTATCTCTTGATGCAGCTCGATATTCAAATCAAAATGGTGGGAAGGTAAGGCAGGGTGATTTTTGAAATTGTCCTGGAACCTGATATATGTGTTTGCATTCAGCGCATGATTTAATGTAATTTCCTGTTGGTTTTTGATAATCATAATGGTGCTTGATGTACATTTATTGACTAGGTATGCAGGTTTATTAGTGCGGAGGCCGTCATTGGCAGAGAATTAAATGCTCAGTCTGACTACGCAAGTTACACCGACGATCATGGAGAGCACAGAAAAAGAAGTGCACGCAAGGCCTATGGAGGGGTCTATATGTAGAGTTGAACCTGATGGCATGTAGGTGGAGATATAACAGAGCATTAATGGTGAAAGACATCCTAGGCGGTGGACCGGATCCCGAGGGGCCAAAAATGTACCATGAGTAGACAGGGCTTTCAATGTGGAGGGTTGAAAGTGGAAGACGTTATCGAGAGAGCGGCGCCCTGTCTCGGTTCGCTGCTCAAGATTTTGGAGGGATCCATCTCCCACTGTTGGATGATGCATCTGAAGATGTAGACCGTTTATTCATTAGGGTTTTTCTTGGGCAATGTATGGGGGATAATCAAAGAGGTATATTGAGCCCCCTTACTCAGAAAAAGAGGGAGAGAGAAAAAAAGAGGAGGGTCAATCATATAATATCAGACCTATAGCAATTTTATGTAGAGGAGATTACTGAGACTAGTGAGGATTGAATTGTTGAAACATTCAAGGTTCTTTCCTCATGATCATTGTAAATGTACCTGTTTTATGAACATATTGCATGGAAACGAAGCTTTAGATTACATCCCGATTGTAAACCTTAAGTAATCTTCAAGTTGATTTCTAGATATGTACTGGTGATTGTTGTGTTTTATAGAAGTGCTTTCATTTCATTGCATGTTGTTGTCAATTCTACCCCTGAAGATTTGCATTGGATCATGTTGATTTGTGGAATATTCTGGTGAAGTATGATTTCAGTTTTCTTCTCTTCATTGCTGTATGGGAACATATATGTGGATCAATGATCTCAGTCAAGTAATTTTAGGAATTCCATCCTTCTAACCCTTTTTTCTCATTTTAATTTTATAGAAATCACTTTCATAACTGCATATCATGATAAATATTAAGCAGAGCAGAGGAATATGCTGATATCCTATAGGTAAATGAACATCATTAGCATATCCTAAGCCAGATGCATGTACTATTGAAAATATCATGTAGAAAAATCACTGATAAGGGTAGAACTAATGCAAATATCAACTTATACACATCATTTAGAGATATATACTGTGTTGAGTAGCTTCCCTGTATAACATTGTTGCAGAGGCAGAATCTACTAATCTACGTAAGACCCCAAAATGGAAAACAACAATACACATCAACCACTAAATAACACCAGCAGATTATGAACTAATCACTGGGGACTTGGGATCATGAATTCCTTGAACTCATCGTATCTTTCAGGATAAACAAGGGTTGTTGTGTGACTTTTGTTTATATGATGTTTGTGTGTGACTAACATCCACATCAACACCAACAAAACTAGCGCTAGAAGGAGGGCCAACAAGAAAACTGTAGATTCCTGCAAACATTGCTTAAATATCCTATCAGTTTCAAACTCTGACCATAAACTAGCCTACCTTTCTTAAAAATTTGAAAAATCATGGCTCCCAAGCCAAATACCAAGTCTAGATCTAGTGGACCTTTTGAAGAACTAACTGTCAAGGGATTCAGGCCTAGGACTGTGGACATTCATCACTCCCCTGGTCCTAGTATATCTGGAGCTTCACCAGGGCGTGTTCCTGTCACTCCTATTGGCTTACACATACCTACAAGACCACCTGTCACACCTCAAAAACAGTCCCAACCTATCATACCTCAAATTCAACCCCCACTGGTTCCAATGTCATTTTTTGCTATAGAGTCACCACTGACTTTTAATGTATATCATGCTTTGCCTAAGAATCCTGATAAAATTTCTCCTAGGTATCATCCATATCAAGATGCTAATGATCATATCAGGACGTTCATGGAAGCCTGTTGTAGGGCTGGATATGAACATGAAGATGTGGTATGTAGGTTATTCCATTTTCCTTAGGGGAAGAGGCCTATAATTGGTATATTAGTCTAGGACAAGGTTCATTCAGTTCATGGGCTCTCTTGGAAAAGGCCTTCACCGATAGGTTCAAGGTGCCTATAGATCCTTCAATGAACTATCACATATTTTCCACAATCAAAAGATTTGAAGGGGAACCCATAGCAAACTTCAATGCTAGGTTCCAGAAGATGTTATCTAAGGTAGTTGCTCCCTATGTTGTGACAAATGAGGTTGCTAGGAGCATTTATTACTTAGCCTTAGACCCCTTGACTTCCATGTTTATCAGGAGAACACATCCTGGTGTAACGACCTTGGCAGGAGCTTTTGAGTAAGCCATCAAGGTCATCCAACAGTTAGCTCCTGCTCCCACACCAAATGTTGCCTTCCCTACACTTCTAGGTTATCCAGCATATCCTACCCACCAATAGACCAATGGGGCCATGATGCCTTCAGCTATGATGCCAGCCCCTTTGCAGATACCTCCACTCAGCGTCATGTAACCACCAAGTGGGAATAACTAGATGTTACCATATCAAACACAAGTGCCTCAGGCTATAGAATAGTCCAACAATAACAATGGGTCTTCCTTTTTCAAGCCCCAGACAGAAAATGTAGTGGCCAAGACTCAAGAAGAGAAAGAAGAAATCAAAGAAATATCAGCCCAATTAAGGAAACTTACCACTGAGGTTACACAGCTGAGAAATCAAAACTTCTACTCTCAGCCTAATCAAAATAGAGGCTATGCCAATGACAGACCAAATTATCCTGACAGAGGGTACAACAATAATTATAGTAACAATAATGGCAACAACAATCCTCCTAGACAGCCTAGAGTGTGGAACATCAGGCCAAACAATGGTTCCTTGCCATCACCCCTGGATAATCAGCCTCCTGGTGAACCCAAGTAGACCACCAGAGTAAACCTTGCAGAGGTAGCACTTGCAAATTGGTGCAGGATTCATAACACCAATGCTCATGTAGAGCTAGACTGTCCTCAATTCAGGGTTGCCGCCAGCATTGTCCAAGCTGAAGTGTCCAGTACTTCAGGAAACCCACCCTATGTAGAGGGAAATGAGATTATCCCTTGTGAGTATGATACTGCCTTAGTGCTGGAAAGCTCCATGCATCATCCTCATCAGCAGGCAACCTCATCACATTAGGATTGCACCTCAGCATGTGAAGAGTCAGCCATGGCTTTTGAGTCCAATTATATTTTTCCATTTGAGGATTAGAATGAGCCATCAGTTGAGCATGAGGAAGTCAATGCTTATCAACATCAACCTCAGGGTAGACATAACTACAACCTAAGGAATAACTCAAATCAGTTTGCTGACCCTTTGACCACCTCATTGCCTCCAAACAACTTCAATACTCCACCTGATCCCCAGGCAAATAATAACCCTGGACTTCCCAAAGTCAATGCTCAGTACTTGACACCATAGAATGCAACACCAAAAGATACAAATCCACCTCCTAGATCCAACAAATTAGTTTCTTATTTGACTGATGAAATGAAAAAGGTTAAGATCAACCTACCATTGTCAAAACTACTTAGGACCCCTGCTATCAAGAATACTTTCATGAAATCATTAGATGGTTCTAGCCATACCCCAGACCAATTTGGAAATAAAGATCATGCTGCCAGGGATGTCAATGTTAAACCTAAAACCTCAGCTACTATTCAAGTTGTAGAGGCCTCCCACATGACCCTATACAAAGACAAGAGTGAGTCACCTCCTTTCCTCCTAACCGTAAGGATGTTCAGTAAGAATTTGTACAATTGTTTAGTTGACTCAGGAGCATCTACCAATGTGATGCCCCTATCCATATGCAACACTTTAGGGTTACATCCTGCTAAATCATTAAAGAAAGTAACACAGTTGGACAAAACGGAGGTAAGTGTGGTAGGGGAACTAACTCACATCCATATGCAACTAGCATCGGATCCTAGAATCTAGCACTACATTGATATTCAGGTAGTCGATATACCTGATACATAAGGAATGTTGCTTAGCAGGGACTAGTCAAAGACTCTTAATGGATATATGTCTACTAACTTCAGTTATATGTGGTTGCCTTGGAGGGGAATACCAAACCAGATAAGGATTGAAGCTGAACCTCGCTTGAAACACATGATTACTGAATATAACAAAACTAATGAAATCATGTATGTGGATGTGGAACCTAGAGTTTACTCCATCAGACCTCAGACCACTAGGATAGAGGAGATCCTGATGCTTGACCTACATGATCATGATGATGACCCTCAGGGTGATGAAGTATATTCAGAACCTAATTGTAATCTTGGAAACAAATTAGAGATAGATCACTTCAAGAGTTTCGAGATGCATTTGTTTAAAGAGGTGAAATGTTGTCAGTTGTTAAATGTGCCCGTTCATGATATTTTAATTAGTGGATGGTACAGGTTGCATGATGAAGCTCATTCTGAAAAGACTTGTGAGGCCTTCCTAGACATGTTGGAGCTGGAACAAGCATACAATGAGGCATCTTCGTCATCATCCACAGTGAGTGTTGTAGGTAATGGTAATTATACTAATTTTTGTTTGTCTTCTGCAGGAACAGGAGGATGCACACATCATGATGAGGATTATGTTCAAGTGATGGAAGAGATACTAGTATGCAATGGGAGTAATGCTAAGAACAAGAGAAAAATCACCCCTGGGAGTGATTGTTTGGTGGAGTCAGATTATGAGTTATCTGACGAGGATAGGGGCAGCAATATGTCAAAATTCAAAGAGTTCCTTTCGAAGGAAATCCAAAAGATGATGTGGTAGCAAAGACCTCCTCAGGACGTCTTGGTTGAAGGCTGGTGCAGGTTACATGAGGCACCTCATTCAGAAACGTCTTGTTCATTGTGCCTACATATTCTGTGAAGGCAGAGATCACCTAGTCTAGAGGATGTCCCCCCTGATAATAAGAGAAAAGAAGAAATGTCAGCTTCCCATAAGGCTGATGAGGTGGTGTCTAAGAAAGCTGAGATACCGAAGTTGAAGTGGATATTCGGTGGTGCAGCTACCAGAGCCAAAAGGAACAAAGAAGTCCAAGACAAGCTTTTAGATGAAGATAAGCCATGGATCCTCAGGTTTAATGGATCCAAGTCCAAACAAGGAGTTGGAGTAGGAGTAGACCTCATCAATCCATCAGAAAAGTCCTACTTAGCAGCATACAGGTTGTAGTTCCCATGTACAAACAATGTAGCAGAGTATGAAGCTCTAATTCATGGGATGTTGTTCGTACTTAGCAAGAAGGTGGGAATTTTGCATGTCTATGGAGACTCAGAATTAGTTGTCAGATAGGTAAGAGGTATATACTCTTGCAAATACAAAAGGCTATCCAACTACAGACACAAGGTGTGGAACTTAATAGAAGATTTTAATGCCTTCAATATCACCCATGTACCTAGAGAGCAAAACCACAGAGCAGATGCTTTGGCACAGTCTGCCAATACTTTAGAACCTCTGTCTATATCAAGTTTAAAAAGATTCTCAATTGAAATAGTATCAGTGCCTTCAGTACCTGATAATGTAACTAATCTTCAAGTATTTGATGATGATCGGCATATATTGGATTTTATTTACAATAGAGATGTTTTTGAGCCACAGATCATAGATGAAATAAACATGGAAGATCATGCCTGGGAAGAAGGAGAAATCCTAGAGTTGCCTAGCAATGAGATCCCTAAGGGAATGCTAGAGCTAGAAAGAGCATTTGATCTAGACAACATGGTAAAATAGAAGGATCTTCCAAAGGCTGATGAGGGACAGTACTCCTAGGTTGACATTGGGCTAGGTGATAAAAAGAGAAATGTTCTAAATGGCAAGGTCTGCACAGAGAAAGAATTGAAAGGGATAACCCTGACCCTCAAAGATTACGTCCATGTCATTGCCTAGACGTACAATGAGCTAAAAACTTATGAGACATCTGTCATCACCCACACAATCCCTTTGAAGCCAGATGCCAAGCCTTTTAGGTAGAAATAGAGACCTGTCAACACCTTGCTGGAGCCCATCATCTTTGAAGAGGTTAAAAGATTGCTTGATGCCAGGATCATATTTCCTATCAGACACTCCACGTAGGTGGTGAACCTGGTACCCATGAGGAAGAAGAACAGTGACATCAGACTGTGCGTGGACTTCAAGAACTTGAATAGAGCTTCTGAAAAGGATAACTATCCTTTGCCTTCTTTGGATGAAGTCCTACAAATTGTGAATGGCGCCAAGATGATGTCCTTCTTGGATGGTTTCTCTGGCTACAACCAGATAATGGTGGATAGAATTGACAGATTGAAAACTGCATTCACCACAAAATGGGGGATCTTCGCCTACAGGTGCATGCCATTTGGGCTAATAAATGCTAGAGCCACACTCCAGCGAGCAATGGACATAGCCTTCAGAGGCTTGATTGGTAAGTGCATAGTAATATACATGGACGACCTGACAGTGTTATCCAAAGATAGAGGAAACCATGTAAAGGACCTGAGTAAGGTGCTGAAGAAGTGCGAGCAATATGAGATATCCTTGAATCCCAAGAAGTGCATATTTAGGATGACCACATGGAAATTGCTAGGTCACCTAATAACTGAGAATGGGATCATCATTGATCCTGACAGAGTAGAATCCATCATGAAAATACAACTACCTGGAAGCAAGACGGAGCTCAAATCTTACTTTGGTAAGATTAATTTTATTAGGAAGTTTATCATCGGCTTTGCAGAGATAGTCAGGCCCCTGAATGCCATGCTCAAGAAGGTCACCAAGATTGAATGGATGCCAGAAGCTAGAGCAGCTTTTGAAGACATCAAGAAGGCCATATCAGATGCTCCAGTCTTGGTTAGTCCAGATTACACCAAGGGCTTCTACATCTACTCATTTGCTTTAGGGCATACCTCTGTAGCAGTGTTGACACAAAGAAATGAAGAAAAGAAGGAGAAACCTATCGCCTTCATGAGCTGCCCTTTCAAAGATGCGGAGCATAGGTACATGGATGTAGAAAGACAGGCACTTGCTCTGGTTCAAGTAGTCAAGAAATTTAGGCATTACATCCTGAGAAGTAAGGTGATTGTTGTGGTACCTGATGCAGCAGTAAAGATGTTGCAGATGCAAAGTGAACCAGGTGAGAAAAGGGCTAAATGGATCACTATCCTCTAGGAGTATGACATGGATATCACACCCATGAAGTTGGTAAGAGGACATACATTGAGCCAAATGATATTAGAGATTGATCCTGACATCTTGAGCCAGCAGTATGTTGTGAATGCAAAAGATGATGGAGAATGGTACTCTGACATCAGACACATCCTGATCACTGGGAGATGTCCCTCAAGATTGCAGGCCTCACAGAGGAGAGCCCTGAAGATAAGAGCACAGAAATACATGATGAAAGGGGGAGTTCTTTTCAAGAAAAACTATGAGGGGGTATACCTAAGGTGCCTAGAAAGACTAGAAACAGACAAGGTGCTAGCAGAACTGCATGATAAATTTGGGACTGCACATGGGTCATCCTTGGCCATGACTCATGCTATCCTCAAAGTAGGGTATTATTGGCCCACAAATTTTAAAGACACTATTGAACACACCAAATACTATCATGTGTGTCAAGTTGCTGCATGTAGAGGAAAATATGCCACTCAACCTTTGCAGCCAGTGATGGAGATGCACCCATTTGCTCAATGGGGAATGAACCTCATAGGACCCATCAATCCTCCATCATCCTTAGGCCACAGGTATGTCTTAACTATTACTAACTACTGTACCAGGTGGACTGAGGCTGTTAGCAATAAAACTTGTAACGCTGAGGATGTCATTAAGTTTCTAGAAGGTAACATAGTGACCAGGTATGGAGTTCCATATGCTTTAGTATGTGATAATGGATTTGCTTTTGCTTCAATACAATTATCAGGTTGGGCCTTTGATCATGGGGTCATCTTAAAGTTCTCCTCCAATTACTATCCCCAAGGGAATGAATTAGCAAAATCCACAAACAAGAACCTATTAAACATCATAAAAAAGCTGATAGATAAAAACCCAAGGGAATGGGACACTCTATTGAAATATGCCTTGTGGGTAGATAGAACCAGAAATAAGGTTGCATTAGGAAACTCACCTTTTCAACTAGTATATGGGGTGGATCCCATCCTCCCTGTTAACTTAAAGATTCCTAAACTACAGTTTGCACAAGAATACCTAGGCATAGATAATAAACAGGAAGTTAGGTTGCTGCAGTTGATGCACCTAGATGAAAAGAGAAGTCAAGCAATTAACCAATTTGCTAAACATCAGGCTGTTGTCAAGCGTTGGTTTGACAAAAGAGATAAAATTAAGGCTTTCAGGATCTCGGATCTAGTCCTGATGTGGGACAAAGCACATGAAAAGAAGGGTGATCATGGTAAGTTTGACAAGCTCTGGATAGGCCCCTTTCAAATTTCTGAAATCTTAGGAGACAGGACCTACAGGCTCAAGTCCTTAACCAGTGAGGATGTTCCATTACCAATCAATGGATAATTCCTCAAACACTATTTTCAGGCCTGAAGTAGCACCATAACAGTCATGTGTATCATAATGTACATTTGTTGTATAGTTGTTTGTAGAGTGTCTTTTGTTTTGTTTGTTTTGTTTGGTTGCTTTGTTTCCTCAGTAGGGATCTTTTCTTTTGATTTAGAGTATGAAGGAGCAGATTAACAACCACATAAAACAATTGAAAATTTAGATCATTCAGGATTAATTGTTTGAAATTTGTACATAACTTGTGATTATCATGAATGTAGAGAGTTGTTTAACTTGTGAAATTTTGTATTCAATAAGAATGGGTTGAGTATTCAAGGAATGTTTCTCACAATGACACACCTAAAATCCTTGGGCTTGTTGAACTTGCCAGTGTAGATATTAGGTGAAAAATTAGAGGTCACCCTTGATACCATTACAATTCTCAGCTTAATTTTAGCAAGTGACCACTCCTTGCATCATGATGATGAAGTTATAAATGTAATATCTTATGAAGTTTTATCAAATACATAAAAGTACAAAGTAATAAAATAGATTTTACTAAAAATCTAGGTTAAGCCATCTAAGTAACTCTACCAGGGCTATAGACGCTCATTGGCAGTGGGGCTCTACTTAGGAGAATTGTAACGATAACCTTACTAGGGCTATGGACGCCTGCTGGCAGCAAGGCTCTATCCGGTCGGCTATGAGGGAACATCCTCACCTACATAGGCTAATGTCAGTCACTGGTTTGTTCAACTGATCTTCAAGATGAGGATGATTAATCACAAGCACCCACTTAAACTGAAAGGAAAATTCATGCACCTTATTGAATACATTGAGTCTCAAGTTAGATGATGATGTGCAGGAAAGATGGTTGGAAGTTATGCATTCATTTCTTTCAGTTTTCTTTAACGGTTTTAATTTTTGTTTGTTTTGTTTGGTTGCTAGTTGTTGTGATGTTCACAACACGCGCCTTTTTGCTCCTTAGCAAAATGAGGACCCCCACTGTGGCTTGCTCCTTTGTTTTTGTGCTCTGGGCGGTAATGGTAAAAAATAGCTTCAGTCAGTATATATGTGCATCATGTTAGGTGCATGTGTGATCCTCATGTATGAACCCAAAATTCAAAGTTTGAATCTTGCCTCAAGAAGCCTGCCATGTGATAGAGTGTAAAATTCTAAGCAAGTTTGCCTTTTGCATCTGAAATTTAGCCAAGTAAGAAAGTTTTGTCAGGTCAAAGTTCTGGTCAAACTTGATATTCTACAGGGGGGTCATATTTCAAATATCCATCATCTTGTGTTAGATCACCTTGATCTTTTTAGATCACCCCAATATCAGTTTATCACCTGACAATCACCTTGTTCGCAAACATCTAGACGTCAAATTTAGGTGGTAACTATATCTGCCCGTCAAGTAGCTACATATGTTTTGAGGGGGGTCATATTTCAAATATCACCTGATATTTCAAATATCACCCGATATTTCGTTGATCACCCGATCTTTCAAAGATCATCCCCCCTTTGAAAATATCACCCCACTGCCAACATCCTGATGATGTCATCTAAGCCTGACGAACGCTGATATCACGATGATGGTGATGTCATCATTCTTTACCTCACGGAAGTATGTATTCGGTGATCCTTTTTTATTCAATGGCATGATGGTGACGTCATTTTAATGCAATATTCAAGCGAAGTCATCAACACGCTGACGTCACGCTGATCTTTCGAAAGGGAAGCCATTTCATTTGAGGGGTCATATTCTGAACATCCCCTGATCTTAAAATATGACCCGACATACATAAACGCGACATGACCATGACATCATCCTTTCACACTTTAGCGAGGCCCATCCATGACAATGATGTCATCATCATATCCCGATCAATGAAGAGTTTCAAAGTTACATTACATAATGGGTCCATCTTATTCTTGTTTATATTTGGCATATGTTGCGATGCTTATCTCCTGATGCAGCTCGGTATTCAAATTAAAATGGCGGGAAGGTAAGGTAGGGTGATTTTTGAAATTGTCCTGGAACCTAATATATGTGTTTGCATTCAGGGCATGATTTAATGTAATTTCCTATTGGTTTTTTATAATCATAATGGTACTTGACATACGTTTATTGACCAGGTACGCAGGTTTATCAGTGCAGAGGCCATCATCAACAGAGAATTAAATGCTCAATCTGACTGTGCAAGTTACGCCAATGATCATGGAGAACGCATAACAAGAAGTGCACGCAAGGCCTATGAAAGGGTCTATATGCAGAGTTGAACCCAATGGCATGCAGGTGGAGATATAACAGAGCATTAATGTTGAAAGACATCTTAGGTGGTGGACCAGATCTTGAGAGGCAAAAAACACACTGTGAGCAGACAGGGCTTTCAATGCGGAGGGTTGCAGGTGGAAGACGTTATCGAGAGAGCAACACCCTGTCTGGGTTCGCTGCTTGAGATTTTGGCGGGATCCATCTTCCACCGTTGGATGATGCATCTGAAGATGTAGACTGTTGATTCATTAAGGTTTTTCTTTTGCAATGTATGGGGGATAATCAAAGAGGTATATTGAGCCCCCTTACTCAGAAAAAGAGGGAGAGAGAAAAAAAGAGGAGGGTCAATCATATAATATCAGACCTGTAGCAATTTTATGTAGAGGAGATTACTGAGACTAGTGAGGATTGAATTGTTGAAACATTCAAGGTTCTTTCCTCATGATCATTGTAAATGTACCTATTTTATGAACATATTGCATGGAGACGAAGCTTCAAATTACATCTTGATTGTAAACCTTAAGTAATCTTCAAGTTGATTTCTGGATATGTACTTGTGATTGTTGTGTGCTATAGAAGCACTTTCATTTCATTGCATGTTGTCAACTCTACCCCTGAAGATTTGCATTGGATCATGCTGATTTTTGGAATATCCTAGTGAAGTATGATTTCAGTTTTCTTCTCTTCATTGCTGTATGGGAACATGTATGTGGATCAATGATCTCAGTCAAGTAATTTTAGGAATTCCATCCTTCTAACCTTTTTTTCTCATTTTAATTTTATAGAAATCACTTTCATAACTACATATCATGATAAATATTAAGTAGAATAGAGGAATATGCTGATATCCCATAGGTAACTAAACATCATTAGCATATCCTAAGCTTCATGCATGTGCTATTGAAAATATCATGCAGAAAAATCACTGATAAGGGTAGAACTCATGCAAATATCAACTTATACACATCATCTGGAGATATATGCTATGTTGAGTAGCTTCCCTGTATAGCATTTTGCAGAGGCAGAATCTACTAATCTACGTAAGACCCCAAAATGGAAAACAACAATACACATCAACCATTGAATAACACCAGCAGATTATGAACTAATCATCGGGGACTTGGGATCAAGAATTCCTTGAATTCATCGTATCTTTCAGGATAAACAAGGGTTGTTATGTGACTTTTGTTTGTATGATGTTTGTGTGTGACTAACATCCACATCAACACCAACAAGACCCTAGAGTCTGCCCTCCCCATTGATGAGAACACTCCATGGATGGGGTAGAGAGAGTACATACCTTGTTGGGAGAAATCTAGACCAAGGTAAGAGTACCCATAGGAAAAAAAAGGCAAGAGTACCCATAAGAATTAATGGATAAGAATACCCATAAGAATTATTGGGTAAGAGTACCCATAGGAAGTCATTACACATATGGTTGGGTGAAATTCTAATTGGAGAGATAAGGGAAACTATAAAGAATGACTAGAAAACAATGATTTATCAATTATGTTTCTCTCCCTACAAGAGATGTCTTCTCTACCCCTCTGGTAAGGAATTCTTGAGGAAATTCCTTTTGTGAAACTTGACTGATAAGCCTTGGTGTGTGAAATTTGTTTTGTTGTGAAGTGCAAACTGTTGTGTGTTGTCTATAATTTTCTATGTTGTGAATGAAATTGGAATATTAATACCCTCTATTGCATTATGGGTTATAAATGTGATTTTCAAGTTGCCCCTGGTTCCATTGTATTTTCCCCTAGCTCAGGGGTAGACAGTTTCTATCCTAGGCTGGGAGGTAGGCTCCCACTGGTTGTACCCAAGAGTTTTTAAACCATGTACATGTTGTAATAGGCTGAAAAGAAGAATGCATCTAACCAGAAAAATGTAGCATGAAGAAGGAACACCTGTAGATGAGA
Source organism: Cunninghamia lanceolata (assembly GCA_027924645.1). Taxonomy (NCBI): domain Eukaryota; kingdom Viridiplantae; phylum Streptophyta; class Pinopsida; order Cupressales; family Cupressaceae; genus Cunninghamia; species Cunninghamia lanceolata. The sequence continues at coordinate 9,290,275 of BSBN01000937.1, read as the reverse complement.
ATGAAACTATGTTCCTACTTAATGTTTGTGAAGAGGCATCATGATTCTTGAAAATGGATATTTAAACTATGTAAACATGTAATTAGTTATCATGTAGGAGATGCAATTCTTGTGGTTTTCTAGTTCATAATATAAGGAGCAATGTTCAATAAGCATTATTTAAGAATTATATTATATAAAAAGAAAAAAGAAGAAAAATAGAGAGATTGCTGCTCATTATTTTCATTAAGAGTTACATTTTATATGTGTTTAGAAAGATATGATTGTTTTATTCTATGCTGGAAATAAAATTGTTGTCTTCCATTCTAGAATTTTGTTTTATGCCTATAATTAAAAGAAAGAAAAAAAGGAGTTTTCTACTCATTGTTTTCCCTAAGAGTTATATTTTTTTCGATATAAATAGGAATAGACTGCTATTCTAGTCAATTCTGGAATATATTAAAAAGGAGTGTCAATTTTGTTTATTGCTCAAATGACTTTCCTAGATCTATAATTCCTAATAATGATTTCTAGTCTAGCTAATAGGATCATACACTTAAAATTCCTACTGTAACATATGTCCACTCATATTGGGAAATTAATATGGTAAAACAAGGTAGAATTATTTAATAGGCCACCTTCATTACATTCCTTTGTAGATCAGCACATGAAGAGAAAGGTGCATTCCTTATAAATTTGGGTATAGTCACAGAGGCACAACCCAATACATTTGTCTTTCATTAAGAAAACTGACCCTACAAGAGGAAAGCATTATTTTAAACCCTCACAAAAATGTATAGATGTTTGGAGACTTTCAAGCCACATCTTTCCTGGGTAAAATACCTTTCCTTACCTACACATTCTACCCTATTATACCTGTAATGAGACCCATCCTAGAGTTACAAACCATGCCCATTTTCCTCACTATTGGACATATGTGCTACTGGAAGAGTTGGAGAAATTCACCCCTGCAGATCTTGCATAAGTCAAAGGAAATATTAAAAGAAAGAGATACTGGAGTACATAACTATAGAAAGATATGTTGTTAGGCATGAGTTTGAGTCCTAAACAAGGGTGTGGCTCTAGGAGAGCAGCCACAATATCCTTTTCCAGAAGGGGCATCCCCTTGAGGATAGACCGTATGTCTAGAGGCCTCAAGTCAAGGCATTGTGAGAGTAGAAATATAACTTTTTTCTATGAATAAACAAAAACTCATAAAACTCTCTTCTTGGGAAAATCCTAGTGGACACATATGCATGCCGCACTTGATAACTTTCTTAGCAGCAAAACGCATAAAGAAAAAAACAAAAGAAAACCAATGCCCAATTTCATCTATATGCCTTCACTAGAAAACCCAATTTAGCTGGCCTGCACACGAAACACAAGAAAAGAAGTGATATGCAATGAGAAATTTGTATGTAGTAGATGGAAACAAGGATAATCACATGCTCCATGGACTTGATTTCATTCCTTTGACCCTCGTGGCTAGGAGAACAAGGAAGCATTGACATATGTCTCTGAAAAGATAGTTTTGTATTTTTTTGAATTTGGGAAAAGTTAGGGTTAGGGTTCTTGGAACTACTTCCATGTTAAACCTTACAAAAATAATTAAATGGAAACTCACTTAAATTAAGTAGCTTATTAATTATAATTAGAAAGGAGAGTGAAGTCTATATTCATTTAGGAGCCTTTTGGTGACATAACATTATTACCCTCTCTTTATCTCTTGAGTCGTGAGCTACTAGTATGTTTTATGTTGCACTTCAATCCATCTCTTGACTCATTATTATTATAACAAATTTATATATATTTCAAGCCTCTTGGATCAGTGGCATTTAAGAAAAGCATAGACAATGTGATTTTTGAATAAGTAAGTGAGAAGATAACTTTTGCCTCCCTGAACATTATAATTAATAGAAATTTGATAATAATAATAGTAAATATATATTTTTCAAAAATAATAATAAAATAATAAAGAAAAAATAGAACAAAATTATTGGTTTTTTGTGTTATGTTCATAAGACTTAATTATGGGCATGACATTAGGTATCAGAGTGACCAGGTTTTACTACACTGGGAACTCTGGGAATGTGTTATTGATCTACCTTTGTCATGCACACATGTCTAGAAATAGGTAGTCATTTTAATTATGATTTGGATAAATAAAAAAGATGATGTGTATTGATCATTCACATCAATAATTTTGGGCTATATGATTTTATTAAAGACTCATGTTGTGAAGAACCCGGTTGAATTCTTGACTGCATGAGAGGATGTTAGCTATATGTAGTTGAATTAATAAACTATTGCACTACCCTGATTATCTTAGCATTGTTTCTTATATGATTCTAGTGCAAGGATTTATTGGTAAAAGATGTGATTAAGTAATGAATTCTTGATGAAGTATCATATCTCATTGATTGAAATATGCATGTTGTCTGATGGAATGGTTACATACTTGGTGCATAATCCATACATCATATGAACAAATTTGGAGTATAGACATAGGTCACAACTTTTTTGTCCCCTACATAGGATATTAGTTAGTCAATCTATGTAGTTTATTAGTAAGTTCCTACCTTCTAGTTAGACTTCAGAATTATAACTTGTACTTAAGTATAGTACGAAGATGCTCTTGTGTGTTGTATTCAAGACTAGAAAGGATAAGTACTATTGATGCGATAAAAGTATTAGGTAATATTGAAACATTCAAATCTTATAGTAATAGATTAGAGAATTGATTTAAAAAACAAAATCATATTTGATTAGATATTAAATGGTAAAAACAAAACCAACAAGATTTTCATATAAGTATTATGTTTAACATCATTATGAATAAATTGTTCTCATAAACATAGAAAGGATTTAACTAGACTTTGTGATGCCTTTGATAGCCTCTAAGAATTTAATTGTTAATTAATGACATGAGTGCCCTTATGAATGATTTTAGTGGAACTTTTAAGATAAGTTGATTATATTGTACATAGTAATTGGAAATTGGTTCTCTTGAAAGAGTTTTGTTACGTGTTTAGTCGATATTACATTATGAACTATTGAAATTTCTTGAAAATGAGTACCGATTGCATAATAGATTACATGTAAAAATTTTGGTTTCAACATTAAATAACGAACTAGAAAGAGAATTATGTTTCTTGTACTAAGTTGTGAATGTCAGTGACCACCTATGTAATTATCCTAGATGATGTTGTCATGTTGTAATGTCGTATATAGGTAAAGTGGATATGTGTTGTGATGTGAAAATACCAGTGAATGTTGTGGTCATACCTCAAGTGCTGGATATAGGGTATCCAACTTGGGGAGAAGGCTTTTGTGGACATAATGTGTGATCCACTTACACATGCCTTTGTGTGATAATTATATATGTATGTGAATAACTATGTTGGCCTAGTATAGATATGTTTTAGAAATGTGTTTGACATGTGATATTTAGAGATGTGTGAGTTACTTTTCATGTGTTTATGTGTTGTGATGTTTTACTTTCACTCCTAGTGTCAGAAGTCCCACTCAGATGAGAGCACGCTACTGTAACCAGGGGTTGAGGGAGGAGTGAAGGCCTCTATTGGGACATAACTTGTTTTAGGGTGAGCTATGTGGGCCCTAATTAAGGGCATTCACTCATGGTCACAATTGGAGTGCAATTCCTCTTCTCCCCCATATTAGAACCACACTAGTTTGTTCATAGCTCAAACTCTTTTTCCTTTCTATTGTTCCATGGGTTGAGGATGGACCCTAATATGTCTAAGCATATACTCATTTCTAGTTACAGACAATTTGTAGTTCATATGACATGAGCACTAAGGACATTATTGGTGTTGGGTAATTGATGTCATCATGGATTTCTAGTATTTGGGAAGCTAAGTATTAGTTATGAGATACTAGCACTAAATTTGGTACAGATAGTGTTATAACCTTTGATGTTGAGATTTAAGATTGGTTACAAACAAAAGGGATTGGTAACTTCGTACATTGATATAATAGGTGCAATCAAGGTGTTTAGAGAGATGATAGTCATGAATTAAGATAAGTGTGACATAGTAATTTGGTTGGCATCTTGATAAAATGATAGTTTGTGTGTAATGAGATAATAGTAATTGACACTTAGTTACAAGTATGACATGACTTTTGATGTGGCCATTAGTATAAGTATGAGGTGTATTACTTTCTACTTGGGGTAAATGCAGATGACTTTATACATGTGTGATATCTCAAACACATGGTACATGATTACCTTACAGGCTTATGGGTTCCCTTTTGTGAGGTGGATGTCAGATCCTATGGATGACTCATTATGGCATATGTTAATGGATCTTTGTATGAAGGTTGTCCAAGGTTGTGTGGGACATGTTTTCTATGACATGGTAATTTATCATTAATTTTTAGGGGGTTTGAGACCACCATATTATCTTAGGTGGTTTGAGACCACCATATTATTCTATGTGGTTTGAGACCACCATAATATTGCATGCTATTATATTATGTGGTTTGAGACTATTGTATGATTTATCTATTTCAGTGGTAGTAAATCCACCTAAATCCCATCCTCCCCTTAGGTGGCCTAGTTGCAAGGTCACATGGTGATCGTAACATGCAATTTCTAAGAGATTGTTGGATTATTTATTTATGTGTTGAATATTTTGCTTACAAGCTAGAAATGTTTTGTTACTTTGGGCTAATTGGACATTTTTTATGTTGAGATATTCCTTTTGCCTCAAGGATATGTTCTTGGATAAACTCAGGATGATGCAATGATTGTTATTTAATCTCAACTTCTTCTATGACTTATTATATTTGCATTTATTTTATTTTATTGAGGTTTAACTTATGAGTTTGCTTTACTTCTTTATCTTTCTTATTTTGAAGCACTTTAATGTTGCAATTGCTAGTATGTGTGGAGTAATGTGACTACTGTTTACTACCATATCCTAGAGGGATCATTGGCAGGTTGTATAGGGGAGTAGATGGACTGGGAAATCTTGTTCATACTAGAAAATGTATGGTGGGATCTTTTGAGAGGATGCTAAGACCATCTTTCCTAACATGTTACTTGGCACTATGGTATGGATGATATTGGTTTTCTTTGAAGGTGAGATTACATGTGTTATGCTAAATTTGATACTGGAACAATGATTTCTACATGGCATGTTTATTCATTTATTGGTTATTTGGCTCCATTGAACTATGGATTACTCAATGGTATGTTAGTGTTTGTCCTCCTTGTAATACCTATTCTTGTTGAGCCCTATGATATGAGTCATGTGATGCCTTTGTGAAGAGTATAGATTGATATATGTGAGTAGCTCTTCATCATGTGTTTCACTTAGGAGAGGTATGTGATGTTAAAAAGATTCTAATTCAAATGATGTGTTATATGTGGAGTTAAGTTTTGTGTGATATGTGTGTCATTGAGTGTTGTTGGAATCAGGAGTTAGAAATTATTGATTAGAATAAGATATGAAGACTTGATTCTATTATGTAGATATAAATTTATATATTCATGATAGTAGTGATGATTTAATGACATGATTAGCTATCTAAAATGAGGTATGTGGATTAATATACATTAATGTGACTTGAGTTAATATGATTACTTCTTTGTTATATGATGTGGTTATGGTAACTCTCTTCTCTTAAGGACTTTTAGGAGGAAGTCTATGGAAGGGGGGAGAATGTAAGGCTACATGTAAGCCCACTCAAACATTCCCTAGTGATATTGTAATGATTAGACTTTATTACCAATATCATGTAGATAGCCTATAAAATTGTTAGTCAACCTATGATTATCAATTATATTCTATTATAGAATGAATATCTAGATTATAAGAATGCATAACTATTGGAAAATATTTACCTATGTGACACATGCCATGTATATGAAATCTGAGTTCTCTTTGGTAACCACCAACTCTTTCTTCTACATACATTGATACATCTTTTATCATAGATTCTTATAGGACATTGTCCTTAGCTTCTACTCTTGCCCATATCCCAGGTTGGAATAAATGCTTCTACTTCGTAGCACCCAATCCTTGCATCTTCGATGTTATCATGTTTTTTATCCTATGAATGGGAATTCCTTTTCTATAAAAGTGTTTGGAACTAATTATAAATTAACTTCTAGTCCATATTCCATTCTTTTGGCTTTTGGTGCATTGATGAATTTAGTTAATGATAGGTGGTGTTAATTTGTTGTTTTCTCTCATGATGAAGATAAGGAATTTTAGTCCTTTAATGAAATGCTTATGAAGCACATTCCTTTATATGCATATATTATCTATGATATGCTTCTATGATAATAGGTTAGGAAAAGTTGTATAGGTAATCATGCATCTTGACTACCACAAAATGAATGTGAGGCATTATGTGTCAACACTGGTTAGATCATGTGCTTTGATATACTCTTTTGATGCATGATTATTATTGAAACATAGATGTGGCAAGATTAACCATGGTTGTGATAAGGAAAAGGTTATGGTCAAATACTATCTAATGTTCTATGTTGATATCTTGTGTAGAGATTTACTTCATGATGTAATGCTATGATTTAGTATTTAAATTAAAATTATGATTTTTCATTTTGAAATGAAGATCTGTTATAGGTTGCTTACATCAAGGGAAGTTTTTATTGATGAATTAATTGATATTTTTTGTTGTTTCTTTGGCTATGATATTTGTGACAATAACTGACATTTGAAATGAGCATGAAGGTATTGGTTAGCTTGTGGACATGAGGAAAACACATGGGGGCTTTATTATGAATAACTAGTTGAGCTGACCAAGTCTATGTGGAGAGACGTAGGTCCTTCATATTGTGAAATGTACTGTCATGTGTGGTGTTTTACCCTTATGTTGTATTATGTGTGATCGTATGTCTTATGGTGTATTATGTGTCATTATATGACTGTTACTCATGTTGTATTATGCATTGTTGTGTGTTGTGTAACCTAAATTTATTAAATTTCCCTTTAGTCTCTTATAAAGGTGTATAATAGTTTTAAAAGCTACCTTTGTCTCAAAAATAAATCTTGGGAAACTAAGACTTTGATCTAGGCACATTTTGGAAGGAAAAATTAACAAAAAAATAATAACTTTTGAAAACATTTATTTTATCCTGAATAAAGTGATGAAATTAGAGCAAGTGATGAGTCATAAGGTAAGTGTGTGATTTGAGCATCTGAAGGGGATAAGTGGAACTTCTCTTTAGGGACAAGTGGTGTAATCTCAAAAAGAGAGGTGGCAAAGAGGTTATTAATTTTTCCTATTTTGGAAAAAGAATGGGGGGTTTTTGTTTTTTACCAAGGCTAGAACTTTTTGAGGAGCTGCTATAATTTTTTTTAGACTTACCTTAGGCTATAATTATTTTCAAACTTACCTTAGGCTATAATTTCTAGACTTACCTTAAGCTAAGGATTTTGAATCACCTTGGCTATGTATTCTACACCTTTTGGGCTATGTTGAAGGTCAAACTAGAGGAAGGGAGATTGATTGTTGATCTAAAACTATCACCTTCAAGTGCTGAGTAAGAAATTAGGTAGATACCAATTCTATGAATTATAACTGAGTAGTTTGTTACATATGGAATTAATTATTTTTATGTTATGTTACTATATAATGTTGAGACCCTAGAGTCTTCCCTCCCCATTGATGAGAGCACTCCATGTATGGGGGAGAGAGAGAGTAGATAACTTGTTCGGAGAAATTTGTACCTAGGTAAGCCTACCCACAGGAAAAAATGGGCGGAGAGTGGGGGTGGTGGGGGGGTAAGAGTACCCATAAGAATTAATGGTTAAGAATACCCATAAGAATTATTGGGTAAGAGGACCCACAAGAAGTCATTATACATATGGTTGGGTGAAATTTTGAATGGAGAGATAAGGGAAGATGTAAGAAATGACTAGAAAACAATGATTTATCAATTTTGTTTCTCTCCCTATAAGAGATCTCTTTTCTCTCCCTCTGGTAAGGAATTCTTGAGGAAATTCCTTCTGTAAAACTTAACTGATAAGCCTTGGTGTGTGAAATCTATGTTGTTGTGAAGTGAAAACTATTGTGTGTTGTCTATAATTTTTTGTGTTGTGAATGAAATTGGAATATTAATACCCGCTATTGTATTCTGAGTTGTAAATGTGATTTGTTAACTACCCCTGGTTCCCTTGGGTTTTCCCCTAGCTCAAGGGTAGACAGTTTTTGTCCTAGGCTAGGAGGTGATCTCCCCCTAGCTATACCCAAGAGTTTTTAAACCATGTATAGGTTCTAGTAGGTTGAAGAGAAGAATGCATATAACCAGAAAAACATAGCGTGAAGAAGGAATACCTATAGATGGGAATGAAACTATCTTCCAACTTAATGTTTGTGGAGAGGCATCATGTTTCTTGAAGATGGATATTTAAATTATATAAAAATCTAATTAGTTATCATGTAGCAAATAATTTTTTTTTGGTTTTCTAGTTCACAATAGGAGTAATGTTCAGTAAGCATTATTTAAGAATTATATTTTATAAAAAGAAAAAAGAAAAAAAACCACTCTGAGATTGCTATTCATTGTTTACATTGAGAGTTATATTTTATATATGTTTGAAAAATATGACTATTTTATTCTATGCAAGAAATAACATTGATGTCTTCCATTCTAGAATTTTGTTTTATGCTTATGATTAAAATAAAGAAAGAAAGGGGGTTTTCTACTCATTACTAAGAGTTATATTTTATGCATATAAATAAGAATAGATTGTTGTTCTAGTCAATGCTAGAATATATATAAGGAGTGTTAATTTTATTTATTGCTAGAATGACTTTCCCAGATCTATAATTCTTGATAATGATTTCTAGTCTAGCAAATAGGCTCATACTCTTAAAGCTCCAAAACTTGTACTGTAACATATGTCCACTCCTACTAGGAAATTAATACGGTTACACAAGGTAGAATTATTCAATAGACCGCCTTCATTACATTCATCTTGTAGATCAGCACATGAAGAGAAAGGTTCAGCCCTTGTAAATCTGGGTATAGCCACAGAGGCACAATCCAATACATTTGTCTTTCATTAAGAAGATTAACCCTTCAAGAAGAGAGCATTATTTTAAACCCTCACAAAAATGTATGGATGTTTGGAGACTTTCAATCCACATCTTTCCTGGGTAAAATACCTTTCATTACTGTCATGCCCACATTTCCCATGTGGTCATGACATGCATCATACATGTCATGTCCACATCTATCATGTGGTCATGACACGAATTACCAAAAAAATTTCACGCATTCCTAAAAAACCCCTCGCACGCGTAAGTGTACTCGGTGGCAATACACAAGGTGTAAACAAGTCAGTTAAAGGTAGGGTAATGTAATCACAAGTACATTTCCCCTAAGCGATGAAGGCCAACTAGGGGGTCGATATGACATGATTAATGTCGCTAATAGGTTTAGGATCAAAGATCAAAACCTAGGGTTATCCTAAGCGGATGATGGGATTTTGACATAAGTCAAAATCAAAGGCCTAATTCTAGTGCAAGAGAAAACTTTAATGTCAAACACAAAGTCGGAAACCAAACAAAAGCAATGATTTAACACTATGCAAGGATAAAATTTATTAACCTAGCTAAACCCTAAATTCTAGAAAAATCTGGTAGCATAACACCTCATGGCTATGGATAGGGTTTATTTTAATAAAACTAATTTTGGTTGATAGTTAACTAGGTTTCTAATGTTGGATCAAAATAGATAATTTAATTTACTAATTAAATTCACTCTAGAATAATTTTTAAAAAGATAAACTAAAATTATCTTCGTTGGTAAGATTTTACAAACAATAGTTTATTCCCATTGATTTAAAAATAAAAACTCAATAATTAAATTGGAGTAAAATTTAAATAAAATAATTATATCCCTTCCAATTAGTTAAATTAGAAAAATAAACTAAAAATTCCCTCTAGCCATAAACTATCCTATTTAATAAATTACCTTACCACTAAACAACAATGATAATATCAACTCTTAAATAACAGGTTTAAAACTACCCACATCCCTTAAAATCTTCTCTAAGCCTCCTTTTAAAAATAAGAATATAAAACAAAAGAAAGAAAATAAATAAAAGAGTGGGAATTCAAAAAGGGCAATTTTAAATTACTAAGCCCTAAAAAGTCCTCACAATAGAAAACTAATTTCCTTAAGGGCAAAAGAAAACCCTAACCCTACTTTGTCTTCCTCACTCTTTCCTTTCTCCATCTCACACTTTCTTTTCTATGGTTTGTTTTGGTGTTGTAGGTTTCATAGAGAAGTTATTCATGGCCATCACACCAATAAGGATACACAATAGGTGTCCACACTTATTTACTTATATATATATATATATATATATATATATATATATATATATATATATATATATTTAAATGGCAAAGTTCTAAAAGAATAACTTGCAGGTCCAGGGCCATGAGGCTGAACTCGGTGCTACTCACAGGAGTTGCAATGACTGAGGTGTGGGAGATTTCTTCCATAGAGGGGGCCAAGGGGAGATTGGTGAACGGCATGGGAGGTAGCTGCGTGGTTAGGGTAGAGGTGGCAGCGATGTGGAAGGCGGTCTATGCGAGGATTTGGGGAGTGTGGGGAGGGGTCGAGCCCCACCCCACACTCCACTATGGTGGAGTGTGGGTGGGCCTCGACCCCTCCCCACACTCCAAAAGAAAACACCGATAGTGGGGGGGGTTCGAATCCCCCCAAACCACTCTTTTTTTTTTCTAAAAACTGTAACTCTAAACAAATACAGTCCACTCAATAGTCATTTGCTATTTTTTTTTTGGCATTTTTAATAAAATATATATGTGTGTGTGTGTGTGTGTGTGTGTGTCTACACTCAATTTGAAATACAAAACTCAGTTTCAATACATTTCATTAACACAGTTCAAGTATATGATATCAAATAAATAAATAAAAAGAACAATTAGAGTATATATATATATATATATATTTGGATATATATATATATTATAGATATGTTAAATAGTTATATATATATATATCCAAATATATATATATATATATATATATTCAAGTATAGGCCATTTAAATCCCACATAATTTTTTTTTTAAATGTATATGGCAAAGGAAATATTTATCCAGAATATTTATATATTGAACAAAAGATCACAATTTTTTTTGTAAAAACATATATATGAGTAGTTATGAAAATGGAAAGTTCCTTCACTAAGTGTTACTGATATTTAAATAATACAGCCATACACAAAACAACACTACATAGGTTTTTTTTTTTTTTTTTGAAAAAGGAAATCAACAACAATGTAATAACACCTTTCTTTCCCTTTTAAAAAAGAAAAGAGCAGTAACTAATTTCTCCTTACTATGAACTGTAAATTTCTTTTTCCTCAATAACTAATATTTTTTTTTATAAACTTATGCATATCAATGAAATAGAGTTTCCATCTACTATATTTTCAACTTTTCTTTTCAACACATTTCATATAAAATCAGCATTAATACACTTTCATTTCCAAAGGCATAGAAGTTTAAAAATACAACTCAAGAGTAAAATTTAGAGTTTTACAATTCAAGAGAGCACAACACTCTCTACCCAATAACACATTTACAAATAGGCCAACCTTGGCCATACCCTCTCAAGAGCTTTACTAACAACACAAAAAGGAAAATAATGTTTTCTTCCATAACTCATAGCTCCAAAAACCTGCAATATCACAAGAAATGGGAAGAAGCCACAACAAACTACTCTCCTCCCTACCATTGACTCACTTATGAGTCACCCCCAAGTTAGGAGGTCATCCTCACACAAGGTAAGCACACACCACTTTACAACAAATTTACTCCACGCAAAAACAAGTATACTCCCATGGTTTTAACATAAAAAAACTCACCCAAGATGAGTTTAATGGGGTAGGGGAGTGGACATCACTCAACTCAAGAGTGCCACTCCAAAAACTTCCCAAAGCATAAATCCCTCAAGGCATCAAGCCCACTCTTTAAACATGATTTCACAACTTTCTCTTCACTCTCAAGCCATATCACAATTTTCTCATATACACATATTGCTCAAATTCACAATTTTGCCCTCAAGGCTAAAACTCCATGAAACCAAGGATGTGACCTTGAGGAGGTTCACTCCTCCCCCACCCCACACATGTTGAGCATTTTCTCCCAAGTAAGAGAGGCTCTCACAACTCCCATTCCCAATTTTCCCACAACAACAAGTAAAAACAACAAAATAAACTCACACACACAACATGCAATTAAAGAAAATGCATAAGGAAAGGCATTTGCCTTGAATCTTACCTTAAAAAGCCCAAATGGAGGATAGTTGAGAAGAGCTCCTTTAACACCTTCTCCAAGTTGAGCCACTAATTTCTCCTCTAACGTTTTACCCAAAACAATTAAAATTCAAAAATTGCAAAAGATTCAACAACCCCCTCCCTCTCTTCAAGAGGGATAAAAATAGGCTCTTCTCATGAGCCTTGAGGAATGGGGAGGTGACACATGTCATCTCCACACTCCTCCACCCAACTACTTGCAAGACTCTTGGAATGGGGTGGTGACACATGTCACCCACTCATTCCACCAAGTCTTTTTCCCATCCACTTGCTCTCTCTCACAAATGTGGGAGAGAAATGTGGAGCTAAAAGAGGAGTGGGTACCACATGAGCCCCAATCATCTCCTCCTGGGAAAGGTCACACAATTCCAAGGTACCCCCACCAATTGTGGGAGGGGCTTAGAGTTGAGTACTCCACAATTAGGGGGTGTTGAAGACTCCCCCAACCTAGGAAAGAGGAAATGAAAAGGTTGACTATTTGACCCACTCATCCTCTCCCTCCCAAACTTCCATTTTCGTCACTTTACATTAGGGTGAAGTTAAAGTGACCAAATGGGAATTTACCTAAGGTTACACAAGCCCAAATGACCCCTAGACCCTAGGGTTACAACCTAGGGTCAATTTTAACCCAATTTGAGAACCATAGGTTGAGTAAAAACACATAAAAAGGGGTCTCAAAAAATTAAAACTCAAAAATAAAATTCAAATGACACTACAACTTACAACACCAGTTAGAAATAAAATAAAAGAAGGGTAGACCTAACCCAACTAACACCATGCAACAACATTACAGAAATTCATCATGCAAACATAGTTGATCTTGGTTCCTCTTGGAACTAGATCAGCTTCACAAGGGAAAATAACAGTGTGTGGGATGATCTCTGAGTATCCGTGGCTTCGTTAGAAACACATGCACACTCAAATGAAATGTTAATCCCACATGTATATAATAGCCGAAGAAAATTGAAACATACACTCACATCATCACAAGATCATATAAACATCAAGAAATCTCATCATAATTAAAACATCTAAATTTTGCATTTCAAACATCCATCACAAGATAAGGTCTTATAATAAATTTCTAACTAAAATCACATGAATAGTATCCTAATAGCATCATAATATAAATCATATGTCTAACATCATCAGTGAATAAATATCAAGGTCTAACCACATCGTAAACATGCTAAACATAATAAATCCACATAAAGCATAAAGTCTAACAATCCTGCAAATCAGGATCAACAGTCCCACAAGTCTAATATGTGTCATCAATAATAAAATAAAGTAGTCAAAATTAAGGGAATGGAAAGGTACACCTCACATCCTCCCCCGTAAGACTATACTTCCTCCTGGAAGTCATCAAAGAGGTGATGATAAAGAGCTCTTAATCTTGCTGCATCCTCCCATGTCGCCATGACCTCATCATACATGTCCCACTGGACCCTAATCTAGTCCATCTCTTGACCTCGAAGGCCTAGCATCTGACGAGCCAATATGTGAATTGGCTCCAAAGCCAACTAACATCTGCCTCTACCTGAAGAGCACTCTAATCCAATACATGAGATAAATTAGATATGTAACGCTGTAAAACATAAACATAAAAAATATCGTGGATACACAATAGGCTAGGTGGCAAGGCTAGATGATAGGCAACAGGCCCTATCTGCTTCAAGATCTCAAAAGGTCCAACAAAATGAGTTCTGAGCTTTGAGCCCTTTCCATAGTGGATTGGACTCTTGTGCAATTACACTCTCAAGAATACTCTATCCCTAACCGAGAAGCTCTGATCTATCCTCCTAGCATTGGCATACTTCTTCTATCGATCCTGAGCCTCCTAAAGTCTCTGCCTAGTCAAAGTCACCTACTGCTCCATATCCTGAACCAAATCTGGCCCTATCTCAACCCTGTCCTCAATACGGTCCTAACTCAAAGGTGTCTTGCAAGGTCTATCGTATAAGGCTTGAAAAGGAGGCATGCCCAATGAGTTGTGATGCCTATTGTTATAGGCAAACTCAACTAGATATAGATACTCCTCCCTTCTACTCTGGTGATCCATGACATACATATGGAGCATATCCTCAATAACCTAATTAACCCTCTCTGTCTGACCATCAGTCTTAGGATGATAAGCAGAATTGAAGTTGAGTTGTGTGCCCAATGTCTACTACAAGGCTCTTCAAAAGGCTGAAGTGAATACTCAATCCCTGTCAGAAATGATAAGATGAGGTACCCCTTATAGTCTAACAATCTGATCCTAGAATACTCTTGCCATAGATGATGCAATGTACGTCGTGCGTATAGGTGAGAAATGCACCACCTTGGTCAATGTGTCAACCATCACCATGATGGCATCATGGTGACATGATGACATAGGAAGACCAACAATAAAGTCCATGGAAATGGTGTCCCATTTCCACTCAGGTATCGCGTGAGGGTATAAAAGACCCACTGGATGCTGATGCTCGACCTTGACCCTTTGGCACTCAAGGCAATGAGCAACATACTTTGCAATATCCCATCTCATACCTGCCCAATGGTATAACTGTCACAAGTTGGCATGCATCTTCTTCACCCCTAGATGCCCTACATAAGGTGCTCTATGAACCTCTAAAAGAACCACTGCATGAAGGTCACCCGCACGGGGTACATAGATGTGTTGTCGATGTCTAAGAAACCCATATGACTCAAGGGAATATCTTGTAAACTTTCCTTTAAGGGCCCTCTGTGACTAGATCTCCTGCTACACCTCAAGAAACCACTCATCCTTAGGCAAATGTTAAATGATGCACTCTCTCAAGTCCACACTCAAGGTCAAGGTTAGGATCGTGTGGCGCCTCTGACTCAAAGCGTCAGTGACCATGTTCTCCTTCCCTTTGATGTAGTGGACATCAAAGTCATACTCACATAGAAACTCCATCCAACACCACTGACAGGCATTCAAATTTGACTGTGTGAAAATGTACTATAAACTATGGTGATCTGAATGAAGCTCAAAGCGATGACCCAAAAGAAAGTATCTCCAATGAACAAGAGCATGTACCACTACTGCGAACTCTAGATCATGAGTAGGGTAGTTTAGCTCATGTGTCTTGAGCTTAAGCATCTCATATGCAATCACTCTACCACCTTGCATAAGCACGGCTCCCAAACCCTCAAGTGATGCATCTATACAATCTACAAAATCCTCTGTAGGATCAGGTAGTGCTAAAATGGGAGCACTGATAAGATGCTCCTTAAGGACCCAAAAAGGCCTCTCGCACTACTCAGTCCAAGTGAAACTCTTCCCTTTCTGCTGAAGGGAAGAAATGGGGTGTGCTATCCCGGAAAAGCTCTCTACAAATCTGCCATAATAACTAGCTAATCCCATGAAACTCCTGACCTCTGTCACACTAGTGGGTGCTGGCCAATCTTTGATAGCTCTGATCTTTGATAAATCTACAGAGATGTCATTGCCTGATAGGATGTGCCCTAAGTATTGTATCTCTGTCCTGAAAAAGGCACACTTCGCCAAGTTGCCATAAAGTTGTTGTTCCCTGAAGAATTGCAAAACCTGATGTAGGTGCTCCTCATGTTCCTCCTCAGTCCGTGAATAGATCAAAATGTCACCAAGAAAAATAATCATGAACTGATCCAAGTAGGTACGGAACACCCCATTCATGAGACTCATGAACACTACAGGGGCGTTCATCAAACCGAAGGGGACCATAGTGAACTCAAAGTGGCCATATCTAGTCTAGAAAGCAGTCTTATGAATGTCCACCTCTGTGATACACAATTGATGGTAACCAGACTTTAGGTCAATCTTATAGAACACCTTGGCTCCCTACATCTGGTCGAAGAGATCATCAATCCTAGGAAAAGGGTAATGGTTCTTCATTGTCACCTTATTCAACTACCTATAATCAATGCATAACCGAAGTGACCCATCCTTCTTCTTCATGAAGATAACTGGAGCGCCCCAAGGTGAAATGCTCGGTCAGATGTGCCCCTTCTCGAGCAAGTCCTCAAGCTATAACTTGAGCTCTGTCATCTCATGAGTGGTCATCCTATAGGGTGTACGAGACACTAGCTCGACACCTGGCACTAAATCAATATGATAATCTATCTCACAATGGGGTGGCATCCCTGGTAACTCTAATGGAAACACATCGGCAAACTCTCTCAAGATGGGATGATCATCTAATGATGCCTTAGGCTCATCCTCTGATCTATCACTAATTGTGATAGTGAACATCTCACATCCCTTCCACATGCAGTGCTTAAGCTACTGAGCAGATATCATATGAACTACCGTGGGCTTCTGAATGCTCACTATCTCAACCAGTGTACTATGATTATCTAAGAAACTAATCACCTTTTGGTGACAATCTAGCTTGGCACTATGAGCCACAAGCTAATCCATACCCAAAACCACATCGTAGGATCCTAATGGCATAACTCTAAGGTCACAAGATGTAGTGACAGACCCCAAAGTGATCTCACAATCCTAAACCAAGGCATCTATTTACATCCTGGCCCTAGTGGCCAACTCAACCTCCCACCTAATGTCCTGCCTAGAAGCCACCAGCTTGTAATGCTCCACTAATGATGTAGATAGAAAGGAATCAGTAGCTGCAGAGTAAAAAAGAATAGAAATGGGGGCACCCTCGATCATACCTGATGTCTCAATCACTAATGCCTAAAAATCTACCTAATGGTTATCAACCACTACAAACATGCGGTGGGACTTACCCACATCTCCTACTATCTACTCTAACCCTCTTGAACGAGGCTGTCCCCCTACCGTAAATCCCTAAGGGCACTCTCTGGCTAGATGACCTACCCCACCACAAACATAGCATGGGCCCCAAGCCTGTATCTGTCTTGTCTGAGTCCTACCCAACTACTGTTGTCTAGATCTACCTGTGGACCCATGTATGACTATTGTGACCTCACGGGCCCCACAGGTGGTCCCTGATGCCTTTGGTCTCTACATGGGCTCCATTGCTGCCAGCCTTGATTATGCCCTCCCTGTGCCGTCTGCTAGGGTCTAGACCTCTGCTGATTCTACTGCTGCTACTACTAGGGAGGTCTAGGAGGTAATGAGGGAGAACTAAATCCTCCTATCTGTGGTGGTAGTGGTGGTCTATGATAACTCTATTGGTGCTGCTACTGCCCACGATCCTGAAACTAGGGGCGTGATCCCTTCCCTCGTCCCTATATCTCCTTAGCTATATATGCCTTCTCAATAGCATCACTCAGAGCTTGGGGGTCTACCATGCATACAAGCCCTACTATGCTATGGTTCAATCTTTTGATAAACTTATGAACTAGGAGCTTCTCATCATGGATATACTCTACATATCAAGACAACTCAATGAATCTGCCCTTGTACTGAGCAACAGTAAGCCCTCTCTGCTGAAGATCGTGAAACTCATCTATGCGATGCTATCTATAGTGATTTGATAAATATTGTGCATTGAAGCGCTTAATGAAGGTCTCCCAAGTGAGTGTGTCTAATGATAGATGGAGCTTGCACTCCTCAGTGCACCACCATGTAGTTGCTATATCTCACAACAGGTGGACTACCACACGTGCCTTTGTGTTTCCCTCGTAAGGACACAATGCGAAGCATCTGTCTAGACTAATGAGCCAAGCCTCAACTTCGGCTTCCTCTGTAGTCCCGGTGAAAGTAGGAGGATTCAACCTAAATAAATCACTGATGGGGTCTCCTTGATCTTTTTGCCCTCTAATGGGCTCATCTGCATAATAATCATATGGTCTATGAATGATCTGCTCCACTCGCACTATCTCCTCACACCTATCATGATGTGGAGGGCTCCTGCTACGGACCTTATAGGCTGATCCAACCTCCTCTACTGTTGTATTTGGTATCTCAACAAATGGTTCCACATGTGGTGCCTCTTGCGGCTCGATGTGGGGCTCCACATGTGGCTCCACACATGACTCTGCTCATGGTTCCACATGTGGCTCCTCTCAAGGATCAATGCGGGGTTCAGCACATGGCTCTATGCATGATGCATCTGCGACTGGTGGAAGCCTATCTAACACTGCATGTAGTCCCTGAAGTATTTGTGGTCCAATGTCTAGTATAGG
Organism: Cunninghamia lanceolata; assembly: GCA_027924645.1. Lineage (NCBI taxonomy): Eukaryota > Viridiplantae > Streptophyta > Pinopsida > Cupressales > Cupressaceae > Cunninghamia > Cunninghamia lanceolata. The sequence goes on along the minus strand of BSBN01000937.1, from coordinate 9,271,843 downwards.
TAGGACCTGTGGTGCCAGTGGTGCCTATGGTGCCTGACCCTCAGCCGAAGAATCACTATGCACCTCCATGGACACAATGTGGTGTGAACGAGCTCGCCAAACTCGTCGGGGAGGCATCCTACAAAACAAGGTAATCACTAATTAACAAAATTGTGGAAAAAGTAACGTGCCCAAATAAGCCCAATGTTTAAACTTGGGCTCTGATACCAATTGTCATGCCCACATTTCCCATGCAGTCACGACACACATTGTACGTGTCATGTCCACATCTATCATGTGGTCATTACACAAATTACCAAAAATTTTCCACGCATTCCTCAAAAACCCCTCGCATGTGTAAGCATGCTCAATGGCAATACACATAAGGCATAAACAAGTTAGTCAAAGGTGGGGTAATATGATCACAAGCGCATTTCCCCTACACAATGAAGGCCAACTAGAGGGTCGATACAATGTGATTAAAATCACTAATAGGGTTACGATCAAAGATCAAAACCTAGGGTTATCCTAAGTGGATGATGGGATTTTGACATAAGTCAAAATCAAAGGCCTAATTCTAGTGCAAGAGAAAAAATTAATGTCAAACACAAAGTCAATAACTGAACAAAAGCAATGATTTAAAACTATGCAAGGTTAAAAGTCATTAACCTAACTAAACCCTAAATTCTAAAAAAAATTGGCAGCATAACGCCTGATGGACGTGGATAGGGTTTATTTTAATAAAACTAATTTTGGTCAATAGTTAACTAGGTTTCTAATGTTGGATTAAAATGGCTAATTTAATTTACTAATTAAATTCACTCTAGAATAATTTTTAAAAAGCTAAACTAAAATTATCTTCTTTGATAGGATTTTGCAAACAATAGTTTATTCCCATTGATTAAAAATAAAAACTCCTCAATAATTAAATTGGAGTAAAATTTAAATAAAATAATTATATCCCTTCCAATTAGTTAAATTAGAACAATAAACTAAAAATTCCCTCTAGCCATAAACTATCCTATTTAATAAATTACCTTACCACTAAACAACAATAATAATATCCACTCTTAAATAATAGGTTTAAAACTACCCACATACCTTACAATCTCCTCTAAGCCTCCTTTTAAAAATAAGAATATAAAACAAAAGAAAGAAAATAAATAAAAGAGTGGGAATTCAAAAAGGTCAATTTTAAATTACTAAGCCCTAAAAAGTCCTCACAATAGAAAACTAATTTCCTTGAGGGCAAAAGAAAACCATAACCCTACTTTGTCTTCCTCACTCTCTCCTTTCTCCATCTCACACTTTCTTTTCTATGGTTTGTTTTGGTGTTGCAAGTTTGATAGAGAAGCCATTCATGGCCATCACACTAGGAAGGATAAACAATAGGTATCCACACTTATTTACTTATTATATATATATATATATATATATATATATATATATTTAAATGGCAAAGTTCTAAAAGAATAACTTGCAGGTCCATGGCTGTGAGGCTGAACTCAGCGTTGCTTGCAGGGGTTGTAGTGACTAAGGTGTGGGAGATTGCTGCCATAGAGGGGGGCAAGGGGAGATTGGCGAACAGCGTGGGAGGTAGTGGAATGGTTAGGTTGGTGGCGGCAGCGATGTGGAAGGTAGTCTACGTGGGGGTTCGGGGACTGTGGCTCCAAAGGAAAATGCTGACGATGGGAGGGGTTCGAACCCCCCCAAAACCATTCTTTTTTTTTTTCTAAAAACTGTAACTCTAAACAAATACAGTCCGCTCAACAGTCATTTGTTATTCTATTTTTTGGCATTTTTAATAAAATATATATATATCTCTATGTTTTTGTGTATACACTCAGTTTGAAATACAAAACTCAGTTTCAATATATTTCATTAACATAGTTTAAGTATATGACAACAAATAAATAAATAAAAAAAACAATTAGAGTATATATATATATATATATATATATATATATATATATATATATATATATATATATATATGGGTAAGTGCAGGAAGATGGGGGGCCACAAAGGGGTCTTAAGTGGCCACTATTTTTTGAAATCAAGAAATACTGGCCTTGGATGAGAAATTGAGCATAGTTACACTCAAAATTTGGAGATGCAACCAAAACAATGTTCGTAGTGCTCCGAGTCCACTTTCTAAACTACTATTTTTTTCTTAAATGGCATAGATTAAGGGGTTCAAAAGAGGGAGCCACTGAAATTGGTGTTGTTTCTGTCAAAAAAACATAACATAGCATGTTTTGTGGCTCCCTCAAAAGGTCAACTTTTTTTTAGAATTTTTAAAATTGCTTCAGTGAGAAATTAGCTAATAGCATGTAGTTTATGCCTGATTTTTCTGATAATTTTTTGATGAATATTTGATTTTTTACTAATTTTCAAAGTGGACACATCCTAAAAAATAGAATTTTGGTCATGCTACCCCTATAAATTTTGAAAACTAATGGAAAATCATTTTTTTTCTTTTTTTAATATTTGTAGAATGGAGTCTAGTTTCTAAATATGTAATTTTTTTGAAATTTGAATGAATAGTTAATTTACAATGAAAAAAAGACCAAACAGTGGTTTTTGCCCAAAAACGGACACACAAACAAAAGAAATTAAAGATGAAAGGCTTAACATTGTTAAAATGTACAAAAAATCACATCGTCAAATAGCTAAGAGAAAGCCTAACATTACCTAGGTGTTTGATTTGTTCGACCTTGAAACATGTGTAAATATGAGGATTAGCACGAACGAAATTATGTGAAATCTTGAAGAATATGGAAAAACACGTCTATGATTGTTCATACGGCACTCCAAGCCTTTGGATTGGAAATCCAAAGCAAATCCCAAGCCCAAGGCTTGGGATTCCCAAAGCAAGACATAACGCGAGCGCATTATAACGTGCTCACGTTATGTTTTACTTTGCATTTTTCCTTTCCCGCAAGTCTGTTGTTTGTCATGTTTGACATAATGCAAGCACATTATAACGCGCTTGCGTTATCTTCCCCTTAAATTTTGTTATGTTCAAGGCTATTAATCGTGAGGGTTAAGGGATAAGGGATAGGGTTGTAGGGTTTTGGGGATAAGGGATTAGGGTTTAAGGTATAGTATCGAGCTCGTTGAGGGTCTAGGAATAGGGATAGCATTTAGGGTTTAGGGATGAGGGATTAGAGTTGAGGGATGACAGATTAGGGTTGAGGGATTAGAGTTTAGGGATGAGGGCTTAGAGTTGAGGGATGACAGATTAGGGTTTAGGGATGAGGGATTAGAGTTGAGGGATGATGGATTAGGGTTGAGGGATTAGGGTTTAGGGATAAGGTTTAGGGTCAGGGTTGAGGGATTAGGGTTTAAGGTATAGTGTTGAGGGTTTAGGGATAGGGTTTAGGGTTGAGGGATTAGAGTGAAGGGTTGAGGGATTAGGATTTGACGTTAAGGGTTGAGGGTTGAGTGTTTAGGGTTTTGGGTTTAGGGTTTAGGGATAGGGTTGAGGGTCGAAGGATCATAGTTAAGGGTTGAGGGATTAGGGTTTGACATTGAGGGTTGAGGGTTGAGGTTCAAGGGTCAAGGGTTTAGGGATAGGGTTGAGGGTTGAGGGATTAGGGTTAAAGTAGAGTGTGGAGGGTGTAAGGATTAAGGATAGGGTTGGAGGGCTTAGGGATAAGGGATTAGGGTTTAAGGTATAGTATCGAGTCTGTTGAGGGTTTAGGAATAGGGATAGCATTTAGTGTTTAGGGATGAGGGATTAGAGTTGAGGGATGATGGATTAGGGTTGAGGGATTAGGGTTTAGGGATAAGGTTTAGGGTTGAGGGTTGAGGGATTAGGGTTTAAGGTATAGTGTTGAGGGTTGAGGGTTTAGGGATAGGGTTTAGGGTTGACGGATTAGCATTTAATGTCGAGGTTAGGGTTAGAGTGTTAAGGATAGAGGGATTAGGGATAGGGTTTAGGGTTGAAGGTTTAAGGATTGAGGGTTGAGGCTTTAGGGATGAGGGTTTAAGGCTTAAGATATAGTGTCAAGTGTTGAGGGTGTAGGGATAGGGTTTAATTTTTAAGGGTTAAGGGTTGAGGGATAGGGATTAGGGTTTAAGGTATAGTGTTGAGGGTTGATGGCTTAGGGATAGGGTTTAGGTTTGAGGGATTAGGGTTTAGGGTTGATGAATTAGGGTTTAATGTTAAGACTTGAGGTTGAGGGATAGGGTTAATGGTCAAGGGATTAGGGTTAAATAAGAGTGTCGAGGGTAGAGGGATTAGGGTTTAAGGTATAGTATCGAGCCTGTTGAGGGTCTAGGAATAGGGATAGCATTTAGGGTTTAGGGACGAGGGATTAGAGTGAGGGATGACGGATGACAGATTATGATTAAGGGTTGAGGGATTAGGGTTTAGGGATAAGGTTTAGGGTTAGGGTTGAGGGATTAGGGTTTAAGGTATAGTGTTGAGGGTTTAGGGTTGAGAGATTGGAGTGAAGGGTTGAGGGATTAGGATTTGACATTGAGGGTTGAGGGTTAAGGGTTTAGGGATAGGGTTGAGGGTCGAGGGATCAGAGTTAAGGGTTGAGGGATTAGGGTTTGACGTTGAGGGTTGAGGGTTGAGGTTTGAGGGTCAAGGGTTTAGGGATAGGGTTGAGGGTCAATGGATTAGGGTTAAAGTAGAGTGTGGAGGGTATAAGGATTAGGGATAGGGTTGGAGGGTTTAGGGATAAGGGATTAGGGTTTAAGTTATAGTATCGAGTCTGTTGAGGGTTTAGGAATAGGGATAGAATTTAGGGTTTAGGGATGAGGGATTAGAGTTGAGGGATGACGGATTAGGGTTGATGGTTGAGGGATTAGGGTTTAGGGATAAGGTTGAGGGTTGAGGGCTGAGGGATTAGGGTTTAAGGTATAGTGTTGAGGGTTTAGGGATAGGGTTTAGGGTTGATGGATTAGGATTTGATGTTGAGGGTTGAGGGTCAAGGGATTAGAGTTAAGGGTTGAGGGATTAGGGTTTGACGTTGAGGATTAAGGGTTGAGGTTTGAGGGTCAAGGGTTTAGGAATAGGGTTGAGGGTTGAGGGATTAGGGTTAAAGTAGAGTGTGGAGGGTATAAGGATTAGGGATAGGGTTGGAGGGTTTAGGGATAAGGGATTAGGGTTTTAGGTATAGTATCGAGTCTATTGAGGGTTTAGGAATAGGGATAGCATTTAGGGTTTAGGGATGAGGGATTAGAGTTGAGGAGTGATAGATTAGGGTTGAGGGTTGAGGGATTAGGGTTTAGGGATAAGGTTTAGGGTTGAGGGTTAAGGGATTAGGGTTTAAGGTATAGTGTTGAGGGTTGAGGGTTTAGGGATAGGGTTTAGGGTTGACAGATTAGGGTTTAGGGTTGACGGATTAGCATTTAATGTCAAGGTTAGGGTTAGAGTGTCGAGGGTAGAGTTATTAGCGATAGGGTTTAGGGTTGAAGGTTTAAGGATTGAGGGTTGAGGCTTTAGGGATGAGGGTATAAGGCTTAAGATATAGTGTAAAGTGTTGAGGGTGTAGGTATAGGGTTTAAGTTTTAAGGGTTAAGGGTTGAAGGATAGGGATTACGGTTTAAGGTATAGTGTTGAGGGTTGATGGTTTAGGGATAGGGTTTAGGTTTGAGGGATTAGGGTTTAGGGTTGATGAATTAGGGTTTAATGTTGAGAGTTGACGGTTGAGGGTTGAGACTTGAGGGTTGAGGTTGAGGGATAGGGTTGGAGGGTTTAGGGATAAGTGATTAGGGTTTAAGGTATAGTATCGAGTTTGTTGAGGGTTTAGGAATAGGGATATCATTTAGGGTTTAGGGATGAGGGATTAGAGTTGAGGGATGATGGATTAGGGTTAAGGGATTAGGGTTTAGGGATAAGGTTTAGGGTTGAGGGTTGAGGGATTAGGGATTAGGGTTTAAGGTATAGTGTTGAGGGTTGAGGGTTTAGGGATAGGGTTTATGGTTGATGGATTAGGGTTTAGGGTTGACGGATTACCATTTAATGTCGAGATTAGGGTTAGAGTGTCGAGGGTAGAGGGATTAGGGATAGGGTTTAGGGTTGAAGGTTTAAGAATTAAGGGTTGAGGCTTTAGGGATGAGGGTTTAAGGTTTAATATATAGTGTCAAGTGTTGAGGGTGTAGGGATAGGGTTTAAGTTTTAAGGGTTAAGGGTTGAGGGATAGGGATTAGGGTTTAAGGTATAGTGTTGAGGGTTGATGGTTTAGGGATAGGGTTTAGGTTTGAGGGATTAGGGTTTAGGGTTGATGAATTAGGGTTTAATGTTTAAGTTGAGGGTTGAAGGTTGAAACTTGAGGGTTGAGGTTGAGGGATAGGGTTAATGGTCAAGGGATTAGGGTTAAATAAGAGTGTAGAGGACAAGGGATTAGGGTTTAAGGTATAGTATTGAGTATGTTGAGGGTTTAGGAATAGGGATAGCATTTAGGGTTTAGGGATGAGGGATTAGAGTTGAGGGATGATGGATTAGGGTTGAGGGTTGAGGGATTAGGGTTTAGGGATAAGGTTTAGGGTTGAGGGATTAGGGTATAAGGTATAGTGTTGAGGGTTTAGGGATAGGGTTGAGGGATTAGAGTGAAGGGTTGAGGGATTAGGATTTGACGTTGAGAGTTGAGGATTTAGGGTTTAGGGTTTAGGGATAGGGTTGAGGGTCGAGGGATCAGAGTTAAGGGTTTAATGTTGAGAGTTGAGGGTTGAGGGTTGAGGCTTGAGGCTTGAGGTTGAGGGATAGGGTTAATGGTCAAGGGATTAGGGTTAAATAAGAGTGTCAAGGATAGGGATTAGGGTTTAAGGTATAGTATCGAGTCTGTTGAGGGTTTAGGAATAGGGATAGCATTTGGAGTTTAGGGATGAGGGATTAGAGTTGAGGGGTGATGGATTAGGGTTAAGGATTAAGGGATTAGGGTTTAGGGATAAGGTTTAGGGTTGAGGGTTTAAGGAAAGAGATGTGATCAATCTATACCAGGACAAAACAGGAGTGCGTTATAACGTGAGCGCGTTATAATGTGAGCGCGTTATAATGCACTCACGTTTTGTCTTGCTATTGAAATGGTAAGAAAGTGTTGACCCCCGTGATCTAGGCCCACATGCTCTATTTTCTTACTAATTCTACGCGTGCTCTGACAAAAAAGAAGTGCTTTCATGTTGTTGGGAAGTTCACATGCATATTTGACACATTGTACCACCTTTGCATGATCTTTCCACCACCTTTTCTGCTTTGCCAACTTGAGAAGGAGGAAATAACATAGTTTTCACACCAAGTTTGATATATATCTATTCAAGTTTCAATTTTTGTAGTGTTGCAATGTTAATTGTGATTCAATTTTAGGAATTTAACATTATAGATTAGTTAATAGTATTGTTGTTAGTAATGATATTTGAGTGTTATTCAATTTAACATTGAAAAGGAAGCAAGTAGTGAAAAACTCAAATTGTTGAGGAGTTTGATGCAAGAAGATAAAAACACTACATAATTGGGTACTCTCTCCATTCAAATCTTCATTTTTTAGGTATGTCAAGTCTTTACATGCATGTTCTTTACATTTTCCTTATTTCGGATTGAATTACTTTATCATGCTTTATCATACATTTTTAAAATAGACACATTCCCAATCAAGAAAGCAGCCTACAATCTCACATGATGCCATGTATATTTTCTACACTTGGGCTCTTTAATAATTATGTGTAATAAACAAACCTTAACATACCATGATGTCAAACTATACAAGAATAAATCCTTACAACATAAAAAAAATACAATCCCACTATTATCTTGTATTCATTTCTTAGGAACTAATAGTGGTCTCTTTATCATGCTACAAACAAATTCTCTGTCATGCTGAGGAAATGATCAAGAATTAAACCAACACAGGAAGAGATAGAAGCTAAGAATGCAAAGAAAGCAGTGGCTATGAGGGAACTTTGTGAGAAGAGGAAATTGGACACGATAAATGAAGACATATCAATTGAAGAGGAACCACAACCATCACAAAGAGATATGGTATTGGCGGCACAAAGAGAACGAATGAAAAAACTTTGTGGTATAAGAGATTTGAATACCATAGTTGGAGACATGTCCTCTACTGCAAGTCAACATGTAGGGACACCATCTACCACATCTCAAGTTGAGAGTACATCATCACTCACATGTGATGAAGGAGGTACACCATCATTCCCACCTCAACCTCAAGGTATGTCATCTATTCCATCTTCGATCGAAGGTATGCCATCTAACCCATCTCATTTAAATATTGATGAAATTCCTAATATTGAGATGAATTTACCTAACTTAACACCACCTAGAATTTTGCATAGACAACCAAAGTATTTGATTGATATTGACGAGAATATTTTGCAGCCAATGGAAGGTAAGATTCCAAAACGCACTTGTAGAAGATATGCTAATAAAATTTAGAGATTGTTCTTTGAAAAGTTAAATGAGACTGCAAGATGTCAACTATTCATTGAAATGATGCGAAGTATAAAGTATAGGTCTATCCTGAAGATTTTTGGGTTGAGAACATCAGAGGCTTCAAGTGAAAAATCTATTGTCAAGAATCTAATGAGTGCATATGAGAGTGTGGGTAACACCTCACGCACAAAAGATAGTAATGCAACACAGCATGTCATTACATCGACTATAGTAAGTAGTCAAACGAGGAAAGCTCGTCTCATTAGAAAGACAAGTCAAGAATTGAGAATTAATAGGAAAACTTTATCAAGAGCCATTGGAAGATGCTAAAGAATTGAGGACATTAATGCCAATGAATTATGGGCGTTCTCGGGGAGACTACCACGAAAAGATAAACCAATTGTTGAAGCATTGAGATCACTAATTGAAGACTTTTGGAAGAATTACACAAGGGTATCGCTGAATCAAAGGGATGTCATAAGAAGGAGAATCGGTAGTCAGAATCGCGAGCCACATCCAAAGCATTTTTTAGATGAGACTCAAACATAGTTTTATGGTAAATTTCTAGAGAAGTATCCTCAAATTAAAATTTGTCAAAGATATTTTGAATTGCTAAAACCTTTCTATGTTAAGATAAATCACACACGCACTACTTGTTGTTGTAGATTACATATTGAATTTTCTAACCATTTTGATGCTTATAGGTCTATATGTTTAGATATGCATACTAACAATGATTTGCAGGGTTGTGCTATATGTGCCCCACCAACTTTTTCAAGAGACTTCATATCAAGAATTTTATGTGAAAGAGAGGAAGGTCAAATATTCTACAAGAAATTATGCTTGGATGGCGCATGTCATCGTTGTGGTGGCTTGCAACATTTGCCAATATGTGAACATATGGAAATAACACATGCGGTTGGAAATGAACTAGTAGAGTTTGGCAAGTATAAAATAGTGGCATACAATACAAAAGATGGTAAAGAAGCAAAGAGGTGTGAATTAGTTATTGAAGAGATTCCAATGTATCAGTTTATGCCTATATTTCATGACAGCATAGCGTATGAGTATGCAAGACATGCCCATAGAGCTCGATGGTTGGACTTGCAATTCAAGTTGTGCAAGGACACATTTCCAGTTGGTAGCATTGTTTCAGTTGTCGACTTTGCAGAGAACTACAGTCTACAGCCACAGCGTGAGGTGTAATCACAATATTACAACTCCACACAGGTTTCTATATTTGTGCACATCGCATTCATTCATGCAAATGATAGTACAGAGGATGACAGAAAGATCATAAGGGAGTATAATTTCTATATTAGTGATGATCGCACGCATTCTATGAAGTTCATGCAAGGTTGCTTTAAGGTGTTCTACAATGATTTGGCTAGAAGGGGCATATTGTTCAGTCAGCATATCATATGGTCGGATATCTGTGTGTCACAATTCAAGAACTCACAGAATTTCTATTAGCTAAGTAGGAGGCATAATTTTATAGGTATTCAACATATGTGGAACTTTTGTGAGGCCGGGCATGGAAAGGGGGAGCATGATGGTGTAGGAGCATGTATCAAAAGAGCCATAGCACGAGAAGAGTTAAAGTATAAAGATAATGCAAAGTTGACAGATGCAAAATTGATTGTCGAATGGTGTAATGCTTCCATGGGTCTAGGTAATGAAGGTAAGTCTTCAGTTCATAGATTTTTTTGGTTGATAGATGATACTAACATTGCACCATATGAGGACTATTGTACACTGACAAGATCAATGAGATGCACTCTTTCAGAAGCTCAATTGCAGGTTCATGGAGTATCCATACACAAAAGATGTCATGCTTTTGTTCTTCCAATACAATTCAAGTCTGGGATGAGTGCGAGTCAAAGGAGTGGGTTGACGAACGGCAGTTAAGTTATCTTAGCCCACTTGACATGTATCGACCCCCAACGGTACTGGAACTAACACAGATGGAATCGTCAGTTGACTTTGACCACATATCAGATTTAGTTCAACCAGGTAATATAGGGCATGTATATGCATCTAATTTCATCTAGTTCAACTAGGTAATGTCATCTTACTTTGTAGTGTTTTTGTAATGTTGACTAATTTCATCTAATTTGCTACACATCTCAATGTAGGGCACGTATATGCAGTTATTGTAGATGAAGATAATGAAGAGGGAACAGATTATTACTTATGTCATTGTGTTGAGGCCAAAAAGAAGTTGGAGGCCCCTATTACAGATGGAGAAAACATCGAATACCCTACAGGTTTAGTGGTTATTACTGGAACATGGATTAGAAGGTACCCACATAAGAGTGTTAATATTTGGCTATTTCAGGACTTTGACACACATCGGAAGATTCTTCATTACTCGAACCTTGTCGTGGCATCCAATGTTCATTTCATAAAGTATCGAGGTAGATCTTTGAACAAAATATTGTGGAAGGTGCGTGAGTCTGACCATGAAGCGATACTTGACACAATAAAGAGTAGAGCAGACCTGGATGGTTCATTGGATTAATTTGTAAATATTCACATTGATTTTGTAAAGTCATGTTACATTGAGTTGTAAGTATGCACATTAATTTGTAAGGTTTGTCTTTTTTTTATTTCCTCCTGCATTTTTACACATATACACATTTTTACATCATCATGTTATGTATTTTTGGTGTCCTGCTCCTGATGTGACCAAACTCATAACTCACCCTACTTCCTCTAGACACCATTTGATGATCTCTCCAACACTCTGGATCCAGGGCGCCTAATCATGATGATGACCTATATACCATTCTCCCAAGGTGCTCATAATGAATGAAAAGAAGACCAAGGGCGCCCAAGCTTAATAGACTTATTTCTTTCAATTTTGATGATCCAAACTCTTGCAATACGACATCCACTTTTATGCCTGTAGATCTTCCTTCACATACAGGGCGCCAAATTAAGTTAGAAGGAGGCAGTGTAAAGTTGCAAAGGGGTGTAACTTTTGTCTTGCTCTTGATGTGACCAAACTGACTATTCTAACGCGTCTGGATGGGTACATTTACACTAGGCATGGTCCTATTTTTCACCCAAACATGTCGAAACAGTCTGAGCTAATTTGTACCCACGATATCCCTAAAGAGTCCAAAGTGCAAAAAGGCAGCAATCTTTGATGAGATGTTACTCAAAAACTGTGTCACTTAGAAACATTTTTTCTGAGGCAACACGATCATGTAGAGTGCCCCTACAATAACCTCTCTTAGTTTTTTATATCTCTGAGGCATTTGCTTGTGGTGAAACATTTTCTGTTGCCCCAAAAATCGTTAGAAGGAGGTAGTGTAAAGTTGTAAAGGGGTGTAACTTTCGTCTTGCTCCTGATGTGACCAAATTGACTATTTCAACGCATCCAGATGGGTACATTTATGCTAGGCATGGTCCTATTTTTCACCCAAACATGTCGAAACAGTCCGAGCTACATTGTACCCATGATATCCCTAAAGAGTCCAAAGTGCAAAAAGGCAGCAATCTTTGACGAGATGTTACTCAAAAACTATGTCACTTAAAAATATTCTATTTGAGGCAACATAATCATGTAGAGTGCCTCTACAATAACCTCTCTTAGTTTTTTATATCTCTGAGGTATTTACCCGTGGTGAAAGGTTTTCTGCTACCCCAAAAATCATCAGAAGGAGGCAGTGTAAAGTTGCAAAGGGGTGTAACTTTCGTCTTGCTCCTAATGTGACCAAACTAGCTGTTCCAATGCATCCGAATGGGTACATTTACGCTAGGCATGGTCCTATTTTTCACCCAAACATGTCGAAATAGTCTGAGCTACATTGTACCAACGATATCCCTGAAGAGTCCAAAGTGCAAAAAGGTAGCAATCTTTGACGAGATGTTGCTCAAAAACCATGTCACTTAGAAACATTCCATCTGAGGTAGCATGATCATGTAGAGTACCTCTACAATAACCTCTCTCAGTTTTTTATATCTCTGGGACATTTACCTGTGGTGAAAGGTTTTCTGCTGCCCCAAAAATCGTCAGAAGGAGGTAGTGTATTAAGTCAGGATGAAAGCCTATTCACTCTAGGTGCCTATTGTGACCAAATCACACATCACCCCATTTCATCATCTAGAGAATCCCAAACATGCACCTTGAACAAGTGATGCTACAAGTGGTGAACAAAATGGGTGCCTTGAAGAATTAAGCCCTCCAAGACATCTTGCAATTGCCTAAAAGTCCAAAATTTACACAAGTGAGTTAAGGCACCATTTTCCATCTCCAGAGCCTCCTTTGAGCGCCTTAGCATGGAGTGAATGTTTTTGTCTATGAAAGATTGCACCTAAAGAATATAACAACCCCTTGAGTCACTAGGATGAACTAAGTTAACAAAATGAACTTCATTGAGGGAGGCACACTTGTGCATCTAGACAACTCTAGTTTAGCGCCTGAGAAAAAGCATGTTTAGATCCATAAGTTTGGGGAGTATTGAGTGAGGTAAGTCTTTATGAGCATATACAATGACTTAAATCCATCAATGATGAAGTAAATGCTTATTTGAACTAAGGCGCAATTTCACTCCTTTACAATCATCTTCTAGCACCTTGAAAGCTAAGCGTTTGAAACTATCATGATTTGCGCCTAGATGAGGAAGTCTCTATAATGAGTTAAAGCCACTTAAATGGCAAGCATGAGGGAGCGTCCAAACTTACCCAAGGAAGTGCCTAGAGGAATGGAAGTTGAGTTTGAAGATAGATGACCTTTCGAGTGCACTTGCCCTTGAGTGATAATTTGATTTGGCACCCTTATGTAAATTTAGATATGATCTAGCACTTTGAGGTTGAGTGGAGTAATCTTGGTACCTTTGTGTGTTGTTTTATACCTTGATGAGCACCTTGGAAGAATGGACATTTACTCACCCTTGAGCACCTTAGTTCTAGAGATTGAGTTCGAAGAGTAATACTCCTCAAAATGCCTTTATGAGAGCGATGAAACTAAGTAGCATAAGAGATGATAAGTGTAAGAGCTTAGGGACTCAAGGCGCATTGTAGGGTCAAGAACATCAAGTTTGTGCACCTAAGGGGAAAATCAAGCTTCAAACACCTCATCAAATGGCGCCTTGGTAGAGGAGTTGCTGAAAGACCTTAAAATTGAAAATTTGATAAAATAACTCACATTATGAGTTTAGATACCTTTCCAAGATCAAGCTTTCATATAGCGCCTTGAGTTGTTACTTTCATATTAGCGCCCTAGTGTAAAGAAGAATTCCTCAAATGCGCTTTAAGGAGGAAGATTGGTGATGGGAGTAATTATGAGCGCCCTAGAGTGTTTGAAGTGGGAAGTAGTAAAGGATAGCACCTTGAATGAGTTTGAGCACCTCGAAGAGGATTGAGCACCTTGATAAATCAGAGGATTGAGTGCTTAAGGGATAATAGGATCTTTTGAGACTATTGGTAAGTGTTTGGAATCATTAGAATTTCAAAAATAAGATAAAGACCCTAGGTGCTTACTCCTACTTGGAACATCACACATGGGAACATGAAAACTAGATTGATTAAAGGAATACTACTTTAGCGCCTTGAGGGTGAATGAGTCAAAATAACACTAAATTGGTGCCTAGTCCAATTGATTGAAATCATCTTGGACACATTTTCTTGCTTTAGTTGGGTTAAACTTATTTTGGCACCTTGGTGAGAAGTTCTCTAGGTATGAGTTAGAACCATCAAAATAATAAAACTTGCCAAGAAAGAGATAGGCGTTTTTATGAAATTTTTCCTCAATGTTGAGCGCCTAGGAGGTAGATTACTCAAGAGAGGGTTAGATACTCTATATTTCACTCTATTGTTGACTTGTCTAAAAATAATGGAATCATAGAATTATCAACTTTTGAACCTTCAAACTCACTATTGGCGAGACAACATACCATCGACGAGCTTAAAATTTCATCGGTTGATAGGTCGATGCCACCATGACTCCATTTGATTTCACTTCTGACAAACATCCCATCTTTGACTCTTATCAGTTAGACAGACCACTATCGATGACTTTATATCCTTTCACACCGATGTCTTTGTCACTCCAATATGAGACTCTAAGTCCCTCGCCTATCAGTAGGACTTAATACCATCGGCACACTCAAAAACGCTTCTACCGACACACCGATCTCACAAATGACAAACTTCAGACCACACCCATCTGTGAGACTCCAGACATCGGTGAACTCTAATCTCATTGGGCTGATACACCAATGGATTTTGACTGTCAGTGTGACCCCCTTCATTGGTGAATCTCTCAACTACTCTTCTGATGCACAGATGGGATTATCTTCTAATACACCGATGTCTTCAACTTCGAACCACACTCGTCGGCAAGATAGACCACTATCGGTGAAGCCTAACCAAGGTCTACTGATACGCCGATATGACCAACTCTTGACATTGATACAAGGTTCTTTTGCAGGCAAAGGGTGCCTAGGCTTATGGGGCTCAATTTGATGTATTTATTGAAAGCTCAAGGTGAATTGATGCTTATTGAAAATGCCACTTAGTCCTTTATTTGCATTATAGGCACCATTTCCTATTGACTTATATACTCCTCCTCATGCTAGGGTGCCATAATGAAGTGGTTTAGACAATAGGTGCGCTTCACTTACCAAAGACTTGTTCTCCTTCCACCTTAGGTGCACTCTTATGGTGGAATAGGTGTTAATGGGTGCCTTGTCTTAAATGAATGCTCTCTCTAAGTTGGGTACCCTTTTGAGGCTTTATGAGTTGCAAATTGCGCCTTAACCCTTCATGCTTGTTGTTCAGTGTTTGAATGTTTAAGAAAGTCTCCATTAGGCGCTCATCTTAATGACTTTTTCTCAAGGCACAATCATCCTAATGACTTGGATATTCATCCTAGTGTTTCAGGATATCAGGCTACCAGACTTAGTCATTTTCAGGATATCAAACATAAAGAATAACATGATGATTCATTTTTTTAAATACAACTTTTATCTTTTAGCTTATTGGATCAACAAACATCCTATGTAATACAATTGGACTTTAAATATTTGAAGTAGCCGTCTACAAATATCCATTCAAACGTGGATTTATAATGCAAGTATGGACGCCATCAATAAAAAAGATTTGTATTAACCAAATATTCATATAGGCTTACATCAATATCTGTCGATATAAGTATAACATATATACAAAATAGCCATATAGGCTTACAAGAATGCCATATAGGCATACAATGTCAACTATGTACAATACAAAATATATGTCCACAAATGCCATATAGGCATACAACAAAGGAACACAATAAAAAGTCATTCCCCTCAGGCTGGTGAAGAGAATAAATCACGAGCAGCCTTTGATCTTCTAGGGGATGGAGACACGCATGTGGGTGGTCTACTATGAACCCGAGGGCTACTCCTATTTAGGTCTTTCTGCATCTTTACCTATTACAATATAAAAAGTATAGACATTAATTTATAGAAATTACATGTTATAAAAAATGAAACATTCAACAAAATAATCACTTACCGCTAACATATAATTTGTCTCCTCGCTTGCCTCAGTAGTAGGAATAGGCCCTGGTGATGTCATGTCCTATAGAAACCATCCAGATAGAAATTAAACTTCAAATCAATAATCTTTTGATTTTTCAAAAATAGACAACTATAACAATCAATGTAAATTGAAATTTACTAATCTCCCTCATACCCCTGTCAATGCCATGGAGCTATGAATCACAGAGGCCACACCCTACTCCATTTCCCTATGAACATGGGGAGGTGTCTCTGTAGCCTGCATCATCTAGAAATAAAACAACATTATTCAATTACAAAAACTATAATAGTGATGCAAATCATGGCTCCTAACATACACACACGTTCATCTAAACATGGAAGTACACACAATATAGCACACAAGACACATACAAAAATTTAGTAAGTACAATTCATTCATTAAACTATTTATTTTATTACCTCCGTAAAGCTTTGAAGTCCACCACCGCTGGCAGGTGTTACCGTGAAATCTACAGTATTAACCTATTCAACATCCAAAATCAGATATTAGAATACCATTCATATAACAATGCTATTCACATGTAATATTTATAATTGTTTACTAATTACATACCTTGATAGTAGATGATCTAGTGTAAAATCTAGGTGGAGAACCACTGAAAACTGCATCGACGCTATGACCCTGAAATTTTATTAAAATCATCAATTTAAATTAGTTAATCTTGCATTTCAAAAATGAAATTTAATAAATTAAATTCAATAAACTTGCTAATATTTACCTGAGCATCAAGGCCAAAAGTCTCACTCAGGAGGGTATCTGTCATCACCATCTGCTTAGCTGCAGATGTAGCCTGTGCATCTGCGTCCTGACTATCCATTGGGTCATAACCATAGGTTGACCTGCAAGTTTGACAAGTATGGGGTGGGACCCTGGTCCTCGCACTATCTCCCAACCCACTCTGTGTTGCAGGACCGGCATGCTCTATGATACTTTGGGTCAAGGCACTAATGGACTGAAGTGTATCGACCTCAATGCTCTCCTTCACAATGGAAGGGATAGAAACATGCTCGTGGGTTGTTCTACTAATTACTTGTCTCACTACCCACTGTGGATCAAGATGTGACCCTGGTCTATCTTGTGCTGACCCCCCACCTCTACCCTAGAAGTCCCGCATATCAAAATAGTTTGGCACTTTATTGAGGACAAACTCGCAGTAGAGTTTCCTCAAAAAGTATTGCGGGACCTCATTATTATTGCATGGAGGACGGTCAAAAACCATCCACCACCTCTACCCAAAATTGTCCCTTATCGCTTGGTTCTTACACCAATGGATAGGGAACCTCTTGCATGTAATGGGTGGAGGTTGATTTGTTTGTGGGTTTGTGAAAATGGAACACAAGTCTAATTTTGTGATTTGCAATTTTTTCACATCTTGGTATGACAGCTTGTCTGCATAATAATCTCTAAACTCTCTCCTCTTATCCGTCCAACTAGTTATTTGGTGCTAATTGAATCTACATTTGATAACATAGATTCAGCAATCGTGGACCTATGCAAGGTTGAAGTGGAAGGATCTTCAACCTTGCAGTTATATCTTCAATTTCTTTTTTGTTGTTTTCAATTTGCCCCATTATATTTTCTTGTGTTCCAGGGGCATGTCGAGGAATGGATGGAGGAGGTTGTTGTTCTGCAGGTATTTCCTCCTCAGGATTTTGTAGATTTTGAGGAGGAGGTGCATTAACATTTCCTGATAATTAACGAAATATACATAAAAAATCAACTAAAACCTACCTATTTAGAAACAAATTCAAACAAAAAAATAAATATAACTCACTCCTTTGGCGTGCTCAATGTCGTGGCGGTATTTTGGTGATGAATCGATAAGGTTTTTATGTTGAATGGAGTTTTACAAAATGCGAGCATGCTTTCTAGGGTTTGCAGGCCGCGGGCATAGAGGAGAAGAAAGAAAGAAATGAAATGACATTAGAAACTTTTTATTTATTTATAGCAAGTCATAATATGCTCGCGTTATAATGCACTCACGTTATGACTTAATTTTTTTTGAAATTAATTTGGCCACTTTTTGGCCCCCCATCTTCTTGCACTTACCCATATATATATATATATATATATATATATAACCAATATTGTATATATATCTTTTTTTTACAGTTAACAGAAAAAAGATTACTATTTAACATATCTGTAATATATATCCAAATATATATATATATATATTCAAGTATAGGCCATTTAAATCCCACATAATTTTTTTTTTAAATGTATATGGCAAAGGAAATATTTATCCAGAATATTTATATATTGAACTAAGGAAAACAATTTTTTTTTGTAAAAACATATATATGAGTAGTTACGAAAATAAAAAGTTCCTTCACTAAGTGTTGCTGATATTTAAATAATATAGCCAAAGACAAAACAACACTACATAGGTTATTATTATTTTTTGAAAAAGGAAGTCAACATCAATGCATTAAAACTTTTCTTTCCCTTTAAAAAAAAAAAATAACAGCAATAACTAATTTCTCCTTACTATGAACAAACTTCTTTTACCTCAACAACTAATAATTTTTTTTTTAAAACTTATGCATATCAATGAAATAGAGTTTCCATCTACTATATTTTCAACTTTTCTTTTCAACACATTTCATATAAAATCAGCATTAATACACTTTCATTTCCAAAGGCATAGAAGTTCAAAAATACAACTCAAGAGTAAAATTTAGAGTTTTACAATTCAAGAGAGCACAACACTCTCTATCCAATAATACATCTACAAATAGGCCAACCTTGGCCATACCCTCTCAAGAGCTTTACTAACAACACAAAAAGGAAAATAATGTTTTCTTCCATAACTCATAGCTCCAAAAACCTACAATATCACAAGAAATGGGAAGAAGCCACAACAAACTACTCTCCTCCCTACCATTGACTCACTCATGAGTTACCCCTGAATTAGGAGGTCATCCTCACACAAGGTAAGCACACACCACTTTACAACAAATTCACTCAACACAAAAACAAGTATACTCCCATGGTTTTCACATAACAAAGACTCACCCAAGATGAGTTTAATGGGGTAGGGGAGTGGACATCACTCAACTCAAGAGTGCCACTCCAAAAACTTTCCAAAGCATAAATCCCTCAAGGCCTCAAGCCCACTCTTTAAACATGATTTCACAACTTTCTCTTGGGTCTTAAGACATATCACAATTTTCTCATATACACATATTGCTCAAATTCACAATTTTACCCTCAAGGCTAAAACTCCATGAAACCAAGGATGTGACCCCGAGGAGGTTCACTCGTCCCCCACCCCACATATGTTGAGCATTTTCTCCCAAGTAGGAGAGGCTCTCACAACTCCCATTCCCAATTTTTCCACAACAACAAGTAAAAACAACAAAATTAACTCACACACACAACATGCAAGTAAAGAAAATGCATAAGGAAAGGCATTTGCCTTGAATCTTACCTTAAAAAGCCCAAATGGAAGATAGTTGAGATGAGCTCCTCTAACTCCTTCTCCAAGTTGAGCCACCAATTCCTCCTCTTACTTTTTCCCCAAAACAATTAAAATTTAAAAATTGCAAAAGATTCAACAACCCCCTCCCTGTCTTCAAGAGGGATAAAAATAGGCTCTTCTCATGAGCCTTGAGGAATGGGTAGGTGACACATGTCGCCTCCTCACTCCTCCAACCAACTACTTGTAAGACTCTTGGAATGGGGTGGTGACACATGTCACCCACTCATTCCACCAAGTCTTTCTCCCATCCACTTGCTCTCTCTCACAAATGTGGGAGAGAAAGGTGGAGCCAAAAGAGGAGTGGGTACCACATAATCTCCAATCATCTCCTCCTAGGAAAGTCCACACAATCCCAAGGTACCATCACCAATTGTGCGAGAGTTTTGGAGTTGAGTCCTCCACAATTAGGGGGTCTTGAAGACTCCCCCAACCTAGGAAAGAGGAAATGAAGAGGTTGAGTGTTTAACTTACTCGTCCTCTCCCTTCCAAACTTCTATTTCCGTCAGTTTACTTCAGGGTGAAGATAAAGTGACCAAATGGGAGTTTACCTAAGATTACACAAGTCCAAATGACCCCTAGACCCTAGGGTTACAATCGAGGGTTAATTTTAACCTAATTTGAGCACCATAGGTTGAGTGAAAACACATAAAAAGGGGTCTCAAAAAATTAAAACTGAAAAATGAAATTCAAATGACACTACAACTTACAACACCAATTAGAAATCAAATAAAAGAACGGTTGACCTAACCCAACTAACATCATGCAACAACATTACAAAAATTCATCTTGCAAACATAGTTGATCTTGGTTCCTCTTTGAACTAGATCGTCTTCACAAGGTGAAACAACATAGTGTGTGGGATGATCTCCGAGTATCCATGTCTTTGTTAGAAACACCTGCGCACTCAAATGAAATATTAATCCCACATGTATATAATAGCCAAAGCAAATTGAAACATACACTCACATCATCACAAGATCATATAAACATCAAGAAATCTCATCATAATTAAAACATCTAAATTTTGCATTTCAAACATCCATCACAAGATAAGGTCTCATAATAAATTTCTAACTAAAATCACATGAATAGTATCCCAATAGCATCATAATGTAAATCATATGTCTAACATCATCAGTGAATAGATATGAAGGTCTAACCACATCATAAACATGCTAGACATAATAAATCCACATAAAGCATAAAGTCTAACAATCCTGCAAATCAGGATCAATAGTTCCACAAGTCTAATATGTGTCATCAATAATAATATAAAGTAGTCAAAAATAAGGGAATTAAAAGGTAGGCCTCACAATTACTTGCACATTCTACCATGTTCTACCTAGAATGAGACCTATCATAAAGTTACAAACTATGCCTATCTTCCTCACTATTGGACAATTTTGCTATTGGAGGAGTTTTGTAGATCTAAGTAACCTTGCACAAGTCAAAGGAAATGTTAAAAGAAAGAGATATAAACAACTAGATTACATAACTACAGAGAGATATGCTTTTAGGCATGAGTTTGAGCCCCAAACAAGGGTGTAGCTCTAGGAGAGAAGCCACAATCTCCTTGCCCAAAAGGGGCGTCCCCTTAAGGATAGACCGTATGTCCAGGCCTCAAGTCAAGGTGTTATTAGAGAAAAAATATAAGTTTTTTATATGAATAAATGAAAACTCAGAAAACTCTCTTCTTGGGTGAAGCCCAATGGACACATATGCAAGCTGCTCCTCATAACTTTCTTAGCAGCTAACAAAACACACAAAGAAAAAAACAAAAGAAAACCAATACCTAGTTCCATCTGTACACCTTCAGAAGAAACCCCAATCTAGCTAGCCTGCACACAAAACACAAGAAAAGAAGTGATCTACAAGGAGAAATCTATATGTAGTATATTGAAAGAAGAATAATCACCTGCACCATGTACTTGATTTCATTCCTCTCACCTTGGTAGCTAGGTGACCAAGGAAGCATTGAGATATGTCTCTGAAAAGATAGTTTAGTTTTCTTTGAATTTTGGAAAAGTTAGGGTTAGGGTTCTTTGAACTACTTTGATGAAGGGGGTAAATCATAAAACACACAACAATAGAAATTGTACATAGAAAATAAAACTTTCTTTATTGATTTGGACAACTTATCACATTACAGAAGCTAAATTACAATCAGAGGAATCAACTCTCCACAGGCTGCAACACATTACAGCTTCCTATTTCCAGACTCTAGAATCATCTACCTTTTGTAACCCCAAATCAGCTAGGGTTTCTATTTTCCCACCTATTCTTGACTCTACACTTCCCCCCTTAACTCTACTACTACCCAAGGTTCCCAAAAATGGTTATTAATAGCCCTTTTGGTGGCCAACAACCTAGTTTCAAAATTTGCATCTTCCTCCAAAAATAGGTCAACTTCCGGGAGCCATAACTTTTGATCTAGGTGTCTGATTGATGAACCGTTTTATGTGTCGGAAAGCTCATAGAGTACTCTATGTACTAAGAACCATCTCTACTAGTTCTAGCCATTTTTGGGCCTGTATAGGGCTGTTTAGTGCCTCAAGCCTGAGTTTGAATAATTTTCACGCATTTTTCAGGAAACAAAAACTTTAATATCTTTCAGCTCGCAAATGATTTATGTCTGATTCCTTCATCAAAGGTCTTATATTTCTATTATGTAACTTCCTGTAATTTTTTACTTCAATCCATGCCCAAATGCAAACTTTCTAAAAATAGTAGTTACTATTTTTAGCAGTTTGGAAAAACTGAAAGTCCTACATCATTATTCAAGCGATTATGGAACCGGAACCAGAACCACAAATTTTGAAAAGAAATGGAATGAACATCAACAATTTTTAACACATCTTTTTTTGGGTGTTGCAAGATTGCCCTTACACCACTAGACGCTCTTACATCAGACACCCAAGGTAATTTGAGAAGTGACCCTGTCACATCTCAGGTGTTTGTGTGAGGAAAACCTAAATGGTCAACCTCTACCTTAGACAACCAAGAAGAATCTTCAACAGGTCTTCCTTTCCATTTCACCATATATTCTCCATATTGCCTGTTTCGAGTACTTCTTCCCACATGGATATCCAAGATCTCTTCTATCTCCTCCGTTGAAGTAGATGCTGGAATACTCCACTATTTTTCTGTTGTTCTATCCTCTATTCCACCTTCATGATATTCTAATAAATCAACAATGTTGAAAACAGGGGAAATGTTGATCCCACTCGACAGCTCTACCTCATATGCATTTCTTGAATCATGTTTCTTCAAAATTTTGCATGGTCCAAATTTCTTCATTTTTAGCTTATTGTATGTTCCAATTGGGAACCTTTCTTTTCTCAAGTGAACTATGACTTCATCTCCTACCTAGAATTCCTTATATCTCCTCTTCTAATCTTCCTTAGCCTTGTACTAAATATTCATCTTATTAATGTGCTTTTTCACCTCTTCATGCAAATTCTTCATGTGTTCTGCAAAGTCTTCAGCCTCGACACTTGTCTTTTCTCCTTTGTCCAAGTTCCTTAACTCTGAAGCATTTCTTGGACTATTCCCATATACAATCTGGAATGGTGATTTACCAGTACTCCTATTGACAGAATTGTTTTGAGTAAATTATGCCTGTGGTAAAATCAAATCCCATCCCTTGGGCTTATCTCCTACTAAACATCATAATAGGTTACCCAAACTTCTATTCACCACTTCTATATGTCCATCAGTTTGTGGATGGTGTGCAGAACTAAACTTCAAATCTATTTTCAACTTCTTCCACAATGTTTTCCAAAAATAACCAACAAATTTGGTATCTCGATCTGAAACTATGCTCTTTGGTAGACCATGTAATCTCACCACCTCCCTGAAAAATAACTCTACAATATGAACAGCATCATTAGTCTTCTTGCAAGGAATAAAATGTGTCATCTTCGAAAATTTGTCTACCACCACAAAAATGGAATCATGTTCTCTTTATGTTCTTGGTAAACCAACAACAAAATCCATACTAATATCATCCCATGGCTTCTCTAGTATAGGTAATGGCTAATATAGACTTGTGTCCTGACTTGCTCCTTTTGCCATCTAACATACTCTGCAACTCTGCACAAATTTCCTCACATACTGCTGCAACTGTGGCCAATAATAAATTTTACCAGCAATAGCAATGGTCTTATCTCGACCAATGTTTCTGACCATTCCTCCACTATGCTTCTCCTTAATCAGGTTCTCTCTCATTGAACTCCTTGGAATGCACAACTGCCTTCCTCTAAACAACATGCCATCTTGGATTATGAAATCCAACCATTTTGTTCTATCCAAAGTAACAGGTTCCAAACAAGCTTTCCAGGCCTCTACAAAATCTAGATCCTCAGGATACAAACTTTTGAGCTTATCGAACCCAAAAACCTCTATCTTCATTTCTGTCAACAAATTTTGCCTTCTGCTCAAGGCATCTACAACTCTGTTGGACTTCCCACTCATGTGCTTAAAAAAAAAAGTGTAGCTCTATAGAAATGCAACCTATTTTAAGTGCCTTTGGTTCAACTTCCCTTGACTATTAAGATACTGAAAAGCCTGATGATCAATATATAAAACAAACTCTTTTGGCAACAAATAATGTCTCCATTTCTTCAAACCCTAAACTATTGCATAAAATTTCTGATCATAAACATAATACTTTTTCTTGGCATCATTAAGCTTCTCACTAAAATATGCAATGGGCTTACCTTCTTGGCTCAAAACAGCTCCTATACCACTACCACTAGTATCACAATCTACCTAAAATACCTTATTGAAATCTGGAAGTGCCAAAACAGGTTGTTCTATGACTTTTTCTTCAATGTATCAAAGCTCTTGTCTACTCCTTTAGTCCATCTAAACTTTTTTCTATCCCCTCTCATTGTCTCAGTTAGGGGTGCACAAATGCTACTAAAATTCCTTATAAACTTTCTTTAAAAACTTGCCAAACCATGAAAAGATCTTACCTTCATTGCACTCCTTGGCGTAGGCCATTCAATGATAGCCCTTACTTTTTCTGGGTCCATCTTAAGACCTTCCTCTGAGACAACAAATCCTAGGTATACCAACTCCTTTACAAAACTACATTTCTTTAGATTAATCAACAACTTCTCCTCCCTTAGCTTCTCTAGAACTCTTCTGATATGAATTAGATGCTCATCCCAAGTCTTACTGAAAATCAAAATATCATCCAAATAAACAATAAGAAAACTTCCCAAAAATTCTTTCAATACCTCATTCATGAGCCGCATGAATGTGCTCAGTGCATTGGTTAGCCCAAATGGCATGACTAACCACTCATACAAACCTTCCTTTGTCTTGAAGGCTATCTTCCATTCATCTCCTTCTTTGATACAAATCTGGTGATACCCACTCTTCAGGTCAATTTTCGTAAAGTACTTGGCTCCACTCAAACAATCCATGATGTCATCCATTCTTGGCAATGGAAATCTATACTTGATCATTATCTTATTGATGGCTTGAGAGTATGTACACATCCTCCATTCTCCATCCTTCTTTGGTGCTAGTACTGTAGGTATCACACATGGACTTAGGCTCTCCCTTATCAGTCCTTTCCTTAACAACTCCTAAACTTGTCTATTCAACTCTTCATTCTCTACAGGGGTCATTCTATGGGCTGCCTTGTTTGGCAAACTGGCTCCTGGTATCAAATCCATTTGATGAATTATCTTCCTTACTAGTGGTAAACCTTTTGGTACATTATCAAAGATAATGTCCTAGAACTCTTCCAATATATCTGAAACTTCTGCTGGTATAACTTCACAGTTCTCTTGACAAATCTTAGGAATCAATGCAAAGAAATGACGCTCATGCTTCATACCCTCCAAAAATTTCCTACCATCTACTAGGTAAATTCTAGTAGCACTACATACCTTTTCTTCCACCTCCTTCAAGGGATTCAACTTATGACAAACTCCATCCTTTGTTAGGGAATATGTGTTTGCATAGCCATCATGGACATCACTTCTATCATATTGCCACAGCCTCCCCAACAGTATATGACATGCATCCATCAGTATGATATCACATAGCACCTCATCATGGTAGTCACCAATCTTGAACTTCACTAAACACTGCTCATTGACCAAAACTCTATGGTCCTTATGTAACCATGCAATCTGATATGGATGTGGATGCTTTCTTCTTGTCAACTTCAACTTGTCAACCATCTCCTCTAAAATAAGATTATCAGCGCTTCCATTGTCAATAATACTATCACAACACTTGCCTTTACATTGGCACATTGTGAGGAATAAACTCTTCTTTTGATTGGGTTCTTTCTCCTCACTCAGCAAGGTTCTTCTGACAACTAGGGTTTCTCCCCTTTCAACATCTTTAGAATTCTTGGAATGTGCATCTTCATCTACATGTGCAACTCGTGCATTGCCTTCAGGTCTTCTATTTGTCCTTCCTTGATGTTCTGGACACTCGTATGCTCGATGCCCTTCTTCTCGACATTGGAAATAGGTTCCTCTGAAACCTCATCTTCCAGGTCCTTACCTAGGTCTGCCTCTTCCTCTTCCTCTTCCTCTTTTTTCACCATTGTTCTAGTAACGAGGGCAGTAGGTATTATCTCCTCTCTAATTTTGACTGGTGCTGACTTCTTCACTTTTCTTTGAATCTTTATTTCAGCCCCCATAGGGTCTTCCACCAGTCCTTCCGCCTTGACCTCTTCCCCTTTGCTTATTGTCAAATCTTTTATTCAACTTCTCTTCCACCTTTAGGGAAAACTAGAATGCATCTTCTATGGTGGTCATTCTGACCAAGCTCAATTCCTCTTGAATACTTGGCCTCAATCCATTAATGTAATGGGCTACCTTCTCCTTGTTGGGATCTGCATGGCCTGTCCTAATAGTAATTTTATAAAACTCTTATGTATACTCCTTAACAGACTTCTTACCTTGCTTCAGTCCTTGCAGCTTCTTCAGCAACTCCATCTCATTGTCCACAGGAATGAACTACTTCAATTTCTCCACCATCTGATACCGTCTAGTGATCTTTCCTTTTCCTCTTTTGTTCCTCTCTAACTAGACCTCCTTCCACAAGATATTGGCATGGCCCTTCAATTTTGTTTTCGCAAACTTGACCTGATCTGGGTCTTCTACATCTTCATACTCAAAATATTTCTCCATGTCATTGACCAATCAATAAAGCTGTTCTGGATTCAAATCTCTAGAATATGTAGAAACTTCAATCCTGGGCCTCTTTCTGATCTTTGAAATGACCCTCAACAACCTAACTTCTACAGGATCTCTTGCAGCTTCTTGTTCATCCTCAGATAGCTCTTCTTCAACTTCATCTTTACTTTCTTCTCTTGTTCTCAACTCAAACCCTCTTTGCAGCTCCTCTTGCAATGCATCAATTTGCCTTTGCAGGGCTCTAAAACCCTCTTCCATCAAAGTATTCCTCCTAATATAGTTTCTTCATGGAGGCATGTTGATCTCCACAACAAACCCACAACCTCAGGTCCTGGTGTAAACTACCTCATAGTCGGTGGTCTGTCTACACACTCAAGAACCCTCACTCTGATACCACTTGATGAAGGGGGTAAATCATAAAACACACAACAATAGAAATTGTACATAGAATATAGAACTTTCTTTAATGATTTAGACAACTTATTACGTTACAGAAGCTCAATTATAATTAGAGGAATCAACCCTCCACAGGCTGCAACACATTACAGCTTCCTATTCCCAGACTCTAGAATCATCTACTATCTGTAACCCCAAATCAGCTAGGGTTTCTATTTTCCCACCTATTCTTGACTCTACACTTCCCTCCTTAACTCTACTACTACCCAGGGTTCCAAAAAATGGTTATTAATAGCCCTTTTGGCGGCCAACAACCTAATTTCAAAATTTGCATCTCCCTCCAAAAATAGGTCAACTTCCGGGAGCCATAACTTTTGATTCGGGTGTCCAATTGACGAGCCGTTTTATGTGTCAAAAAGCTCACAGAGTGCTCTATGCGCTAAGAACCTGCTCTACAGTTCTAGCCATTTTTGGGCTTGTAAGGGGCTGTTTAGTGCCTCAAACCTGAGTTTGAATAATTTTTAGGCATTTTTCAGGAAACGAAAACTTTAATATCTTTTATCTCGCAAATAATTTTTGTGTGATTCCTTCACCAAAGGTCTTATATTTCTGTTATGTAACTTCCTGTAAATTTTCACTTCAATTTGTGTCTAAGTGCAAACTTTCTAAAAATAGCAGGTTACTATTTTTAGTAGTTTGGAAAAACTAAAAGTCCTACATCATTATTCAAACGATTATGGAACCAGAACCACAAATTTTGAAAAGAAATGGAAAGAACATCAACAATTTTTAAACACATCTTTTTTTGGGTGATGCAAGATTGCCCTTACACCACTGGATTCTCATGCATCATACTTCCATGTTAAACCTAAAATATAATAATTAAATGGAAACTCACTTAAATTAAGTAGCTTATTAATTATGGTTAGAAAGGAGAGTGAAGTCTATATTTGTTTAGGGGCCTTTTGGTGACATAACATTTTACCCTCTCTTTATCTTCGAAGCCATGAGCTACTAGTATGTTTTATGTTGCACTTTAGTCCATCTCTTGACTCATCATTATTATAACAGATTTATATATATATTTCTGGCCTCTCGGTTTAGTGACATTTAAGAAAAGCATAGACAATGTGAGTTTTGAATAAGTAAGTGAGAAGATAACTTTTGCCCTCCCAAACATTATAATTAAGAGAAATTTGATAATAATAATAATAGTAACTATATATTTTTCAATAACTAATAATAATAAAATAATAAAGAAAAAAATAGAACAAAATTATTGGTTTTCTTTTGTGTTATGTTCATAAGACTTAATTATGGGCATGATTGTTATCAATCAGATATGCACCCTGCTAAGCTCATAGAAGACTTAGCTTCCTGTTGACACATGGAAACACTCTCAGGATGTGGGTTTCCTATAATGAGAGTGAATCTCCAAGGTGAGCTGGTTCTCCTTAAGATTTTTTAATCTAATGACTTGTTTGAGAAAAGTGAAGAGGAATAACTGAAATGAAATTCTATTTTTTATCTAAAGATGGTTTAAAAATCTAAATTTTAACCCACAAACAACTCTCAAGCCTGTAACCTTGTTAGTTTCACCTAAATCCAATAAATCCAAAAGTAATTTGTATGAAGGTTTAATTAAAACACAACACACAACTTGGATTAAATGGGTAATAGCTACATAGATTTCAATAACATCAAGACATAATCATAATGAAAACATCATATCAAAGTCATAAAAGAAGAAACAAATGTGAAACAGGAATGTTCTACTGTATTGAACTGAAAGGGGTACATCTAACTCTAAAAAATGTGAACCAAGATTAGATTACAAACTCTTTGCCTATGCTCAAGAGAGAAGAAACACGGGATATCAACTCACTGAGAAAAACTAAGTTTTTCTCCTATAAATGCCTCTAGGAGATCTCTCCAAACAACTCCTAAAAATACATAATAGAATCCATTTTCGTGTCCCACAGAAAAACCAAAAATAAAGCTCTCAATCTACCACCAATCTATCTCCAAATTGAAGAAAAAATCTGCCAAACTATTCCCTTAGGTGACCCCACCAAATTTTCTTTAAAATCAGGCCCTATTTGACCACTAAAGGCTCTTATTTTTTCCTTATTTTCCCAACTCGACCAAAAGAAAGCAAAAAACAAAAGAGGATCCTATTTTCTTTACTTTAATTTAACTGCCTAAAATAGTATTAGTTTTAAAGCAATTTATAGATTATTGCTTTAAAACAACTTTACAATGCTTGCAGTTAAAACTAAACCCCTATTTGATTTGATTTTTGCAAAAAATAGATACACATGGCTTATACTTTTGCCAAGTCTATTGCAATTACAATATTGATTTTTCCATAAAAAATCATAAAAATAATCAAGGCATATTATAGTTTTTGAAAAATTTGAAACCTATGATGCTCATCTTCTATTTGATCCTACAAGAATCATCTAAGGGCATAATGTCTTTAGGAAAGAATTAATAACTCCTTAGACTTCATCCTCACTCAACCTGCAAATGGTCTTCCAAGGGCATAAAGGCCTATTTTTTTCTTTCAAAAGGGGGCTAAATGATCTTTTAGGCATGTGACCTAAGCTTTGCAAAGTAGGCACAATACTTACAAGGGTATTAGTTTTGGGCAACAAAATGATTTCAAATGGGATTAAAATCACCCACATTGAATTAGGGCAAAAGAAACCCTAAATACAAAATGGCTTATGCCCTACCTTTCACATTATCTCACTAAGCACTTTTGTTGAAAAATACTCTACATCTGGCCACCATATATGAGGGTTTGGACTCTACAACTTCTTCAATCTATTCACATTTTTTAAGGATTTGTGCTTTCACATGGAGAAAGAAGGTAAGAGCTTGCCGTTTGTTACATGTGTGACTCACATTCTTGTCTTCTCCTCCATTTATAATGCATTTGGTGTATCTTGTGTAATGAGCCAAACTTAAATTTAACATTTCACATCAGGTCTGAAAATGAATTTAAATATCTTCCCCAATTTTGCATCAAATTTGACGAAACTAGGTAGCTAGTCTTACTCAAGATTAACACCCCAAATATGAAACTTCAACAAAATATTTTTTGATTGATTTTTGATGTAAATAACATGTTATCAGATCTATAATACTGATTTGCATTAGCAACAAATAATACAACTTTGAACAACAAGATTTGGGCAAAACCCACAAAAACTGCCAAGATCGTCAATCGCTGAAATACACCAAAAACACCCAAAATTGATATTGTTTGATTTTCATATGGAAAGTACATGAAATATGATCTGATACCATTAAAGGAATAGCAGAAAACACCTACAGCACTCAGCAGCAAACTACACAACTAAATCTTCACAACAAGTTGAAATGCACATTGGGTATTCTGACCCACAAAGCCAAAATCAACACAACACTACCCACAACTTCCAATACTGATCTCTGGCATTAGAGAATGGATATATATAGCTACTACATAGAAAACCAAAGGAAATAACAATAGAAACTCTTCCTAGAACTTCTACAACTACCATGGCAACACAAGAAGACCTGCACACACAAACAATGGAAACTACCAAAAACTGTCAGAAACTACTTAATCCTTGAAACTCTATACAACCTTTGGATGAAGCTACTCCTTGTGATCAAAGGGTTTTCATCCTCTAGCCACCTGAAACTCATGGGTTTTCATCCATAAGCCTGTTTACTCCAATGGGTTTTCATCCATTAAAGCCACAATCTGCAAATTTGCAGGTTTGAGAGAAAATATCAAATCAACAATCGCCCCAATCACCAAAATTACATATTTTGTATCAATATTTCATGGGAGAGAGGGAAATCAAATTTTCCCACATTTTTCTTTGATTCCTTGCTATTTTGGGGTATGACAGTTGTCATAAGTTGTCATACATTGTCATAAAGTCCCCAGCCACTTGTGATTTACCAAGATTTTCCAAATCTTCATGCAAATGGACACCTCACCAAACCTAATGTCCCTTTTTGAGTCTCAAAATTTTTAATTGTCCTCTTGAAATAGATATTAGTTGGACAGTATTAAATATTAAATATTTATTCTTCCTATGCTTGCCCAATTAACCCATGGAAGAATAAGATGGGTTAATATTGACCATTAATTAATTATTTTAGAAAGGGGACACGATAAGTCCTCCCTCTTGGAAATTGCTTGTCCTCAAGCAATGCAAGTTTGGATGATCAAGAATTTGTGGTCCTTCCCATGTTGCACCTTCCACTGGCAACTTCTTCCATTTGATCAAATATTCTGAAATGCTCCCGTTCCTCAATCTTTTATCCCTCATTTCTAAAATCTTTTCAGGTATCAAAATCAACTTCCCTTCATCATCCAAATGTGGTAAATCAGATGAAGGTACAATTTTATATCAAGGACCTTCTTCAAACAAGAAATGTGAAATACATTATGTATCCTATTGTTTGGAGGAAGCTCCAACTCATAAGCTACCTCACCAATTTTCCTGATGATCTTGTAGGGCCCTAAGAAGTTAGGCTTAAGCTTTTTAGCCCCACTCTTCTTCAAAGAGCTTTGTTTATATGGCTGCAATCTAAGAAATACCAAGTCTCCCACCTCAAAAAATCTTTCTTTTCTCTTCCTATTTGCATATATCTTTTATTGGTTATGTGCTTGCCTCAAGTTATCTTTTAGTGACCTTATGATCTCTTGAGACTATGATTGATAAGATCAGTAGCTATAGGTACTCTACTATCTGTAAATATCAAATCAGAAAAAGAAAGTGCATCATAACCATAAAGAGATCAAAATGGAGGCATACCAATTGACATATGATGTGATGTATTGTAACAATACTCTCCCAAGTGCAACCATTTGACCCAAGTAGTTTGCTGATCTGAAACATAATTCCTCAAATACCCCTCTATCCACTTGTTAACAAATTCTATTTGTCCATCTATTTGTGGTTGGTAACTTGTGCTTTGTGTGAGCTCTATTCCTATCAAGTGAAATAGTTCCTTCCAAAAAGAACTAAGGAACCTATTATCTCTGTCACTAACAATGTTCTTTAGCAAACCATACAGCTTAAATATCTCTTTGAAAAACAACTCTGCTACTTGAGGAGCCTTAAACTCTAAAGTGATGGGAAAAAAATGAGCATTCTTTGTTAATATATCCACTGCCACATATATACAATCCTTACCTTGTACCTTGGGAAGTCCTGTGATAAAGTCCATCGAAATGCTCTCTCATTTCTATTCAGTAATTAGAAGTGGTTGTAGGAGATCTGTAGGAAAAATCTGTTCACCTTTGTTCCTTTCACAAGTCATACACTCTTTGATATTATTGTGGACATCCTCTTTTAGACCTTTCCAATAAAATCTCTCACATATCTGCCTATATGTTTTGAAGTAACCTTGATGACCAGCCAAGAGAGTGTCATGGAAAGATCTTAAAATCTTTTCCTTGATTTTTGATTCAGGAACAAGAAAAATTTAGTTCTTGTAATAAATTAGCCCATCATTCATTGTATACTTATCATCTTCTACTAAATCATCCAATACATTATATGTAAAAGTATTTTTGACATATTCAGCAATGATAGAATCTTTCCACTCTGCAGAAATAGAAGATAATGAACACAAAGTTGGCTTCCTAGAAAGTGCATCCACTACCACATTTCTTTTACCCTTCATATATTCTATTTCAAAATCATATGCCTGCAGCTTGCTTACCCACTTTTTTTGGTGATCATTCAAATCTTTTTGATCAAGGAAATACTTCAAACTATTATGATTAGTTTTCACAACAAACTTCCCACACACAAGATATTGTCTGAACTTCTCTAGTGCATGCATAATTGCCAATATTTCCTTGTCATCAATGTGTTTTTTCTAGATTGTTTTTCTTCCTAATCTCAAAAGAAATTGGATGTCCCCTTTAAGTTAGGATAGCCCCAACACCTTCACTTGAAGCATCACATTCAACTGCAAAAGGCAATGAAAAATCAGGAATAGCAAGCACAGGGCATGAACTCATTACCTCCTTAAACATGTCAAAAGTTTTCTGAGCTTCTTCAAACCATGCAAAGGCTCCCTTCTTAGTCAAATCTATTAATAAAATAGCAAGCTGGGAAAAATAGTTTACAAACCTCTTATAATAGCAACATAGCCCAAAGAATCCTTTCAATTGTGTAAGATTTGTAGGTGGAGGCCAATCAAGTATTGCTTGAATCTTCTCTTGATCTACTTGAACACCATTAGAACTTATGACATATCCCAAGTAAATAATTTTAGTTAACCCAAACTCACATTTGGACAACTTAGCATAGAAAGATTGCTGCTCTAAAATACCAAAACTATATCTAAATGTTCCAAGTTTTACTGTAGATCAATATATCATCAAAGAAAACCAAGACAAACTTCCTAAGTTGCTTGCTAAATACCTTGTTCATGCATGATTGGAAAGTTGCTGGTGCATTAGCGAGGCCAAAGGGCATGACCAAGAAATCAAAATGCCCATAGTGACACTGAAAAGCTATCTTTTCCACATCTTTGTCTCTCATCCGAATATGGTGGTATCCCGATCTCAAATTAATCTTAGAAAAGTAAACATCTCCATGCAACTCATCAATAAGTTCATCTATCCTTGGTATGCGATATCTATTCTTAATGGTTTTCTTATTCAAAGCTCTATAGTTGATGCACATTATTAGAGTGCCATCCTTCTTCTTCACAAGAATTACAGATGATGTAAAAGGACTAGAACTTGGTCTAATGAATCCCATATCTATGAGCTCTCTGATAGTCTTCTCTATCTCTTCCTTGTAACCCCTTGGATGTCTATATGGAGTAGTTATAACAGGTTTGGCATCTTTTTCCAACTCTATAACATGCTGAAACCCTCTATCTGGAGGTAATCCTGGGGGTATATCATTGAAAACAATGCTATGCTTACCTAAAATATCTTGAATTTCAAAATGAAATTTACCTTTTCCATTTGGAGAGCTTGAACGTCAGATTAAGAAAGTGGCTGCCCAAGCAACTTGACCTCTTTTGAAAGCCCTCTCCATCTTCTTTGATGTCACCACTCGTGGAGCTCCATTTGAAATCCCTCTGAGTGTAATCTCCTTGCCTTCTAACTGAAACTTGAACTCCATAGTTTGATAGTTCTGATAGTGTCCTCCAATAGAATGCAACCATTGAACACCCAAGACAACATTAGTTTCACCAATACCAACAACATAAGAATCATCACAAACCTTGTAGTCTCCCATAGTGATGAAAAATTGTTTGACCACTCTGGTGCATGACATAGTGAATCCATCTGCAACAGTCACATTGAACCCTTCAAATTCTTTAGTCTTCAATCCTCTCTTCATTACTAACCCTTCATCAATAAAATTGTGGGTTTCCCCACTATCAATCAAAGTAGTCATTTGCTGCCCTACTAACACCTCATGAACCCTGAAAGGATGATATCTTGGTGCTCCTAAAAGTGCAGCTAATGAACCTTCTTTTATAGTCTCCTCTTTGATCTCAGGTTCAGAAGCCTCTATGTCATGAAACTCCTCATTACCATCTGAGTCTGAATCCTTATCTGAGACAACCTCTATGTAATGGACTTGTCCTTTTCCCAAACACCTATGTCTAGGGACCCAAGGCTCTTTGCAAGAAAAACAAATTTTCTTCCTCCTAAGCTCATTCCTTGTTTCTTCATCCATCTTCCTTGCAGTATTACGGGTTGTATTTTTTTGTATAGGTGCAGGTGCATGGAATGGTTTCTTCTAGAATCCTCCCTTATGATGCCATGTGTTCAGTTTGGAGGAGTGTAGGAAAGCATTCTTTGGAATTGATGGCTCAAGGGTTAGAGCCCTCTTGATAGCTTCTTGCAAAGTCAGAGGTGCGAAAGATTTGACAAACCCCCTAAGAGGTTCAGTGAGCCCTGTGATGAATAGAAGCACTCTTCTCTTCTCTGATATTTCAAGTACCATCACTACAATCTTTTGAAAGTCTGCTATATACTCACTTACTAAGTTCTTTTGCTTAATTTCAAACAACTGGCTGAAATATTCTTCTTCTTCTTTCAGTTCATACCTGTCAAGAATCCTTTGTTTGAAATCACCAAAGGTCTATACTTGATCATGTCCCAAAGTAGTGCGACCATGGTACCACCATTCATAGACTTCTCCTTCCAAATGCAAAGTGGCAAACTGAACTGCATCCTTCTCTGTCATGGGATTGAGCATAAAGCATGTCTCTATCTTCTACAGCCAAGCTCTAGCTGAAATCTTTTTGAACACTTCCATCAAAGAAAGTTGTGGTTAACTTACCCAACTTGTGATTTAGTTCTTTGTTTTTGTCTTTCCCCTTCTTTTGAGATTCACCTCTTCTCAGGAACTCTACATATTCTCCCCAAGACATATCATTCTTGATCTCATTTGCCAATGCATTGTATTCTCCATGCCATTTGTTAAGGGTCTCCACATTGAACAAATTAGTAGTTGCAGACTCAACTTGTTTAGGTTCCTCTTTAGGTAGGAATAAGGGTTTGTTTGCAGCCCCTAAATTTTGTGTCTCAATTTCCTTCCCTTTTCCATTGTTACTGTTGTTTGCACCCGAAGTACTACCACCATTGTTTTCGTTGTTGTTATTATTGGTGGTGTTGTTTTAGATCCATTGCATCATTTGCCCAAACATTTCAGCAAGTCTGGTTTGTACCTCAACCATTTGAGTAAATTTCCTTGAAGCATCATCTTCTTCTGCATCTCTTCTATCTACCATTGTTTCCTCCAATTGCAATTTCCTTTGCTCTCTCCTCAAATATCTAATTTCTCTGTCACTCGGTATCATCAATCATCTAAATAACCTATAGGCTAGAAATATCATGCTCTGATACCACTATAATGAGCCAAACTTAAAAATAACATTTCACATCAGGTCTGAAAATGAATTTAAATATTTTCACCAATTTTGCATCAAATTTGACGAAACTAGCTAGCTAGTCTTACTCAGGATTAACACCCCAAATATGAAACTTCACCAGAATATTTTTTGATTAATTTCTGATGTAAATAACATGTTATCAGATCTACAATACTGATTTGTAGAAGCAACAAATAATACAACTTCGAACAACAAGATTTGGGCAAAACCCATAAAAACTGACAACACCATCAATCGGTGAAATACACCAAAAACACCCAAAACTGATATTTTTTTATTTTTAGATGGAAGGTACATGAAATATGATCTAATACCATTAAAGTAATAGTAGAAAACACCTACATCACTCAACAGAAAACTACACAACCAAATCTTCATAACAAGCTGAAATACACATTGGGTATTCTGACCCACAAAGCCAAAATCAACACAACACTACCCACAACTTCCAACATTGATCTTTGACATTAGAAAATGGAAATCTACAACTAATACATAAAAAACCAAAGGAAATAACAACAGAAACTCTTCCCAGCACTTATGAAACTACCACAGAATCACAAGAAGACCTGCACACACAAACAATGGAAACTGCTGGAAACTACCGGAAACTACTTAATCCTTGAAGCTCTGTGCAACCTTTGGATGAATCTACTCCTTGTGATCAAAGGGTTTGCATCCTCTGGTCACCTGAAACTCATGGGTTTTCAGCCACAAGCCTCTTTACTCCAATGGGTTTTCATCCATTGAAGCCACAATCTGCAAATCTGCTAGTTTGAGAGAAAATATCAAATCAACAATCACCCCAAATCACCAAAATTACATATTTTGTATCAATATTTCATGGGAGAGAGGGAAATCCAATATTCCCATGTTTTTCTTTAATTCCTTACTATTTTATGGTATGACAGTTGTCATAAGTTGTCATACATTGTCATAAAGTCCCCCGCCACTTGTGATTTACCAAGATTTTTGAAATCTTCATGCAAATGGACACCTCACCAAACCCAATGCCCCTTTCTAAGTCTCAAAATATTTAATTTAATATTTAATTGTCCTCTTGAAATAGATATTAGTTGGATAATATTAAATATTTATTCTTCTTATGCTTGCCCAATTAACCCATGGAAGAATAAGATGGGTTAATATTGACCATTAATTAATTATTTTAGAAAGGGGACATGACATCTTGTTTCATTCTTCTATTCTTCTGTTTGATGAGGCCACAATCTATGGTTCTTCTAGCTCGAGCTCCTATGAACCAAATGCAAAAACAAACCTATGGCTTCATGTATTCTCCTCCCTGTTGGAATAAAGGTGAGTTTCACTTAAAAGGTTCAAACTTTGAATGCTCTCAGTTGCTCCATTATTTTAATGCCCTTCTGTAGATTTAGAAGTTGAAACCTATGGCCATTCTCTTTATTCTCTTGTAACTAAACTTGCCAATAAAAATGAAATGGGTTTGAGGAAAAATGCATACTTAACCATGGCTGTCAAAATGACATTCTATGCATGGCTATCATGAGATGGAGTTGGTCGAAACCCTTTCAAACTTTGTTTCCTTAAGATCATTCCTTATTTTGCATTGATATTTATCAGCCACATCTTGTAACTATGAAACATTACACATTTTTCTATATTTTTCCTACCAATACTATAAAGCCTTTGCCATACTTGGCCTATCTGAGTATTACATGCCTCTTCTACCTGTATCTTGCAATTTTACCTTGATCTAGCCGTTGATGGAAATATACCTTTTATCATTTCTGTGTTGCGAAAACCTCTATCTACACTTTATGAACCTTCAACTATTTTTACTGCATCTTCTTCTTTAGGCTACTCTGTAACATGACTGCACATGTAGTTTGTTCATTATTTCATGATAAGATTTGTAAAAGGAAATGCACTATTTGAAATAACAACTGCTATTGGCGATAAGTGTTATGTGATCAACAACAAAACTATAATGATGTCTTCATTGTTTGAACTCACAAGCTGCAAACATCTCAATTCTATAGTGATGGCATATGATTTGAGTTTTATGTCACCTACTATTGAACCTTAAGACTTTGCCTTTTACCATGTTGAAGTGCAATTAATGCAACTTGTGTGTTTTATTGATGATCTAAATATGTTATTCATGTCATACTATTGATGCTTCATTGTATCTCTTTTACACTACATGATTGCCAATGTCATCTCTAAGTGTTCACTGTGACTTTGGCATTGGTTATGACTGTTTCTTACTTGAAATTTGCTCATTTATCTACATTTGGACCCTGAATTAGATTAAAGACATGTTGCTCCATTTGTCATTTTCTTGTAGATGCTCTTTTACTTGACCTGAGGCAATACATTTCTATGAATATCTTGTAATTGATCTACATACTACCACTCCTTTACATGCATACATCCAATATGGGTAACATATAAACATCAGTTACAACTTCTTCTATCATTCTTGAGACAAGAACATAAAACTCTTTCTACATTGGCAAGGTTTCTGATATGGGTTGTGCTTAATGCTAATATCTCAATTTGGTCTCTATAATACTTCTACCCTTCTTTGGCATGTACATGGTCATGGACACTTGCATATTTCTATCACTAAAACATATCATGATGGCATAGAGGCATAACATGTTGTATCTTCTATATTTACCTACCTTGCTATCTCAAAACTAGACTGTATACTATGTGTGACACAATGATACATTTACTTTGGCAAAGGCACTATTCTGATTTACAATCTGGTATATACTTGCTCAATCCATGATGGAGAATGGCTGTAACTCTTTATTTCATATTGGAGTTAATGAAATATCTTTGCTTAATTGAACAATGTATATACACAAGGGACATGAGCACTTACCTTTTCTAAAATCCACCTGCATTTCAATGACACATGGCAAATGTCTGATGAATTATCTTCCAGTAGGTATGGAAAAACATTGATATGGCTGCCTTCATTTGTTGGCTGTCCTTTACAAGATGAAACAATGTTGATACACATTTAGTTTTGTACTTGAAAGCTCTTAATTTTGATTATGTACTCCATCTATCCTTTCTATAAGAAGGCACTTTTCCTTTATCGTAGCAAGGCCAAATAAGATACATGATGATTGTATCAGTTGACTGTTCCTTTACTACATGACGAAGATGTTCATTTTCTACTGCATAGAAGCTTATATACTTCATACTGTCCATTTGATCTGCATTATTTGATGCAAGTTCTCTTAGTTGTACCCCTGTATCTCTCACTTTTCCAATAAGTGTTGAGGTAATAATGATAGATGTTTTTTATGCATTGGATACTATCGTGTGAGAATTCAGTTCACTTTAATACTTACATTTCATTATGACTTGAACTGCAAGTATTAGACTGATGTTGTACCTCTTCAGTTTATATGATTTGAATGAGCGATATGATATATTTGCAATCCATTCCCTCTAAGTATCAGGGGGCAGCATGCTGGGCTCAACCCTTGTAGGAGCCCATTTTATACCACATGCTGATATGTCTTCAACCAGCTACTTGACTTATCATATACATGCACATGAAACAAATAGATTAGATAAAATAATGAAGTTCAATAGTTATTTCTCTTCAATTCCTTCTACATGTGAGTGATATTTGATTGATCAGTGCATTATAGGCAAAGTGTTATGCCTCTTCCGATAGGACATAGAGATCTCATAACTGGGGCTCTAATAGGACCTTCCCACATTTTGGTAGGTTCTGATCAGAGATCAGGAGCAAGAATAGGATGGCAACCTCAGAGATTGAAGACTGCAACAAGGCAATGATGTCTATGACCTTCTCTCCCTATCTTTAGATGCATAGCATTTTTCTTATATATGCATATGTTTAGGTATTCCCATGACTTGTGTGGGACATTTGATCTATCATTATTTCTTTCAATGCAATGTTTATCCTTTTATGTATTTCAATTGTAAACAAATAATCATTGTAGTGAATGAAATACTTATCTCTCTGATGGATATCCTATAATGCAATGAATAAACTAAATCTTTCTTCTATTAAACAACGAAACTTCAAATTGGATACCTTCCCTTTTGATACACATTACACTAAAAAACTAAACCTTTCATAATTATGCAAGGTAGAAATGAATTAAAATCTTTCATCTTAAAATGAACAATGTAGCAGCTCTACCAATTTTTGAGTTGTGGTGAAAAAATGGTAACATTTCTAGTGACTTCTGCTACATGCTTGCCTGCTAAGCATCGGATCAGTTGCCTTGAATATCCATTGGGCATTGAGTCATACTTTGCACTTCCCAAACTCTAAAAAATTGAAACTCAACACTCCAACTAGTTTAAACAAGAACCAAACTGAAAACAAACTAAACTAAAAGCAAACTAACAGGCCCTAGTGGCCAAAATAAATGTTTAGCAGCACTTAGGAAAATGAAATCAACTAAAAAGAGATCCATTGATAGCAGGAGATCCACCAGTGCCTATGTGTTCACTATGTTTGGTGGTGCAATTAGTTGGATGAGTAAGTGATAACCTATGGTTGCTTTGTCCACTATTGAAGCTAAGTATATGGCTGCAACTCATGCTTGCAAGGAAGCCATTTGGCTTAAGAGATTGTGTTCAAATATTGGTATTGGTGTAGGTCAGATTACAATTAGTTGTCATAGTCAAAGTGTGATTTACCTTGCGAAGAATCCAACTTTCCATTCTAGAACAAAGGATATTGATGAACAATTTCACTTTGTGTGAGACATGATAGAGGATGGGAAGGTAAATTTGGAGAAGGTAGATACTTGGAAGAATGTTGCAGATGCATTGACAAAATAGTTAGCACAGAGAAGTTTAAATGGTATTTGGAGACTATGGGCCTCTCGGCCTATAGCAGTTAAATCTCATTAATTCTATTGGCTCTTACAAGGTGTTCAACAAGTGGGAGAATGTTGGGAATTAAGGTGTCTCAACCTTGGCAATTCCTTGTATTTTTACATTGTATTTATTTATTATTTGCCTATTGTATTAATTGGATGCAAATCCTATGTTGTCATATTGTGGGAGTTGGGACGGTGATGTGTCATCCTACATGGCATATGACCACATGTATTTTTGTCCTCACATGAGGATATAGGTGTCCCACTTAGTGGTAGGAATATTTTTCCATGTGTCAACATCTTGGATGTTGTGTAAGGGAATATTGACCGAAATGGTCTGTTGCAAGTATGGGCCTAACTAGTGTTGTCATTGATGTCAAGGATTGGATGAGTTGTGATCTAAGGATATTGAGAAAATTAGTCCTATCAGAAATAGAGAAGATCAGTGAAGACAGTGAAGCTCTATGAAGTGAAGATCCTAGCTAGATGAAGATCAGAGAATGTGCATCAAAGGGTTTGTAGATATGTGTTTGAAGATGATCTAGTTATGATTTGAGTGGTCTGCATAAAAATATGGAGGAGTTATGGCCATGAGAGTAAAACCAGTTTTGGCAACTATTCAGAAGTGACAAAGTGACACAAATGGGTCTGGTGAGATCTGGAAATACAAAATCATATTCTGTGGATCCGGTGGTATGTTTGGGAGGCCAATGTGAATTGGCAACTCAAGTGGTTCATGGTTTGGAGGTTCACAAGAATACCTTTTAATGTGATAGTGATGACAGACTATGTTTTTGAGGTTCCAGATGAAGATGTGAATGATTACAGTAAGCAGAAGTGGTACAGATGTTCTTGGTGATTCAAGCAGGCTTATGGGAGTCTCTAGACTATGTCCAATTCATTTTAGCAGTCTGCATTGGAGATTGAGCTCGTAATTGAAAACTTACCTTTAGATGATGGTGTTCTTCCTAGTCTTGGCCAATCGGATGATTTGCACATGTTGCGGATGATCTTGAAGATGTTTAGCAAAGCATGGTGTGTTCCTTGAAGAAGAATTGAAGTCCTAGCTATGTGTGGCTGAC
Organism: Cunninghamia lanceolata; assembly: GCA_027924645.1. Lineage (NCBI taxonomy): Eukaryota > Viridiplantae > Streptophyta > Pinopsida > Cupressales > Cupressaceae > Cunninghamia > Cunninghamia lanceolata. The sequence continues at coordinate 9,229,955 of BSBN01000937.1, read as the reverse complement.
TGTGTAATAATGCACATGAAGTTTTTATAATAAGTCAAATTGTATTTCTAATTACTCTGTAATAAAATAAGTGTATGGTGTGCCAGCTTTGATATTCATTCCAAAGTTGATGTCATGTATAAATAAGAATTGTGAAGTCATTCAAATGCATCCTTGAGGTGATGATGAGAAGGTGGTAGTGAAGAGGAGTGAAAAGTGGAGCAGAGGTGTTGAGCTTAAATGGAACTGACTCAAGCATAGTGAAGATGCTAATTTCCAGTTCAAGTATGTAATACTTATATTCTTCTATAGATAGTGTGTCTCCTATAGGCAGTGGGCCTCTTGTGAGTAGTGTGCTCAGGTAGTGAGCCCTAACTGGCAAGTGCCATTTTATTCTTTCTATTCTTTTAATAGAGAATACAATCTTGGGTTAGTCACCCCGTGGTTTTTCCCTTAACCAGGTTTTTCACAATAAAATCTTGGTGTTAAGTGTATTGAATGTGTTTCTGCTCTTGAATTACTGCATTATGCTTCCTTGATTGAATCATTGATATGTTGTTGAAATATAAGTAGGTTTTTAAGTAAATAAGCAATAAGTTTTTGCTTACAACTGATTCACCCCCCCCTCTTAGTTGTCTATCATAAATCTAACAATTGGTATCAGAGCTAGGTTCCTCTAGAAGAAGCTTAACTACTTGAGGAGATCCAGGATGTCATCCTACAAGAAGGATAGTCCAAGGTTTGATGGAACAAACTACACTCTTTGGAAGAGCCGCATGGAATGTCACTTACAATGCATGGGAAACCAGTATTGGAATATAACTACAACTAAATATGTTCCCCCAAAGAATGGTTCAACAACTATGGATGAAGTCAGAGATGCAGACAATAATCTTCAAGCTAAAGAAGCCTTACTAAGTGCCTTGACTGATTTAGAACTGAAAAATGTTATGGATTTGAAAACTGCTTATGAAATTTGGACAAAGCTAGAAAATATTTATGAAGGAGACAAATATGTTAAGTGTTCCAAGCTGCAAAGTCTGAAAGGAAAGTTTGAAAACTTGAAGATGAGTGAAGATGAGAATATCACTTCATATATGTCAAAAGTAAATGAGCTTATATGTGACATTAGATGTGCTAGTGGAATATTGGATGAAGATGAGATTGTTGCTAAAATTCTCAGATCTCTACCTCCTACTTTAAAACACAAAGTTGTTTCTATTGAGGAAATCAGATCTTTAACAACTATTACAAGGGATCAATTAGTTGGTAAGATATCTGCATTTGAGTTGGCTTAGTTTGGTGATGCACTTCCCAAGACTAAATTTGCATTCAAAGCTAGTTTCTCTACAAAAGGCAAATAGAGATATGATCCTGGAGAAAGTTCCTCAAGGAAATCAACATGGTATGATAAAGCAAGGAAAGATCTAGAAGAAGATGAGTTAGAAGCTAAATAACTTGAAGCCCTTATTGCAAAGAGACTGCCAAGAGGATGCGGTAAGTATGAAGGAAAATTACCTTTCAAATGCTTTGCCTATAATAAGATTGGTCATTTTTCCTCAAGATGTCTAGAAAGGTCTTCAAGACCAAACCCTAATAGATCAAGGTTTCAAAAGAATTGTTACTATGTTCAAGAAGATGATGATGAAAGAGTAACAGATGATGAATCTGAGATAGGAAACAAACCCGGAAGTGACTGGGTGTTTATTGCCATCAAAGAAGAAGATCCACTACCTATTGAATCTACCAATCATAAGATGATAGAAACTGCTTTGGCCGCTCAGGTTGAAGAAAAGGATAAATGTGTTATTGACAGTGGATGCTCTCACCATATGATTGGTGACAAGAGTAAGTTCTTAAGCTTGGAAAGATATGAAGGTGGAGTTGTAAAGTTTGGAGATAACTTTGCTGGCAGAATTAGAGGCAAAGAAACCATTTCTTTTGATGGAAAGAACAAAACTAGTGATATTTTGTATGTTGATGGTCTAAAGCATAATCTTCTCAGTGTTGGACAGTTGATGGATAAGGGCTATGATCTCTGATTTAAAAATGGAAAATGCAAGAATTTTGAAAGCTCTGGAACTAAGATTGCATCTGGTACATAGACAAAAGGTAACATCTTCCAATTGGTTGGTACTGGAAAAAGTTGCTTATTTGTTTAAATTGATCAGAGTTGGTTGTGCATAGGAGAATGTGTCATGTGAATTTTGATAATATCATAAAAATAAGCAACACTCAGGCTATAAGAGATCTTCCAAGATTGGTGAAACCTACTAAAAGTTTGTGCAAAGAATGTCAATTGGGTAAGTAGAACAGAGTCACATTCAAAAGAAAGGAACAATCTTCAACTAGATTGTTAGACTTGGTGCACACTGATCTCTATGGTTCAGCAAGAATCAAGAGTCTGCAAGGAGATAGGTATTTCATGTTGCTGATTGACGACCACTCCTAGATGATGTGGGTGACTTTCTTGAAAGAGAAACCTAAAGAACTTGAAAAGTTCAAAATATTCAAGGCTATCGTAGAAAATGAAACTAGAATAAACCTAAAATGCCTTAGGTCTGATAGAGGTAGAGAATTCACATCCAGTGAGTTCATAACATTCTGTGAGAAACATGGGATAAAAAGACAGTTATCTGCTCCAAGGACTCCACAGTAGAATGGAGTAGTGGAGAGAAAGAACTAGACCATCCAAGAAGCATCTAGGACAATGATGATGGAAGCAAATGTTCCTCAGATCTATTGGAGAGAAGCTGTAAGTACTGTTGTCTATACTCTTAATCAAGTACAAATCAGAGGTAATACTTGTAAGACACCTTATGAAGTTTGGTTTGGCATTACTCCTACTATGAAGTATTTCAGAGTCTTTGGTAGTAAACGCTATATCAAAAGAGATGAAGACCTTGGCAAGTTTGATGCTAGAAGTGATGAAGGAATATTCTTGGGATATTCTAATCAAAGCAAAGAATACTAGTGTTATAACAAGAGATTTAGAAAGATTGTAGAAAGTACAAATGTGAAGGTTGATGAAGGCATGGAAAGTCCCTCAAGGTGTTATGAGTATGAAGTAGATGATCAAGATGTTGTCTTAGACCAAGGAGAACAAGTCCCAACTCCAATTCAGGTTCAGACTGATCTGGAGAATCCTGAAATACAGAAGAAGAGACAAGTTTGGATGAACCTGTCCAAGAATTAGAAGTACAAGAGAATCACAAAACGCCTAGGTATGTAAGACTATTTTGAAGATTAGATCATAGGAGATAAAAGTAAAGGTGTTAAAACAAGAAGAAAGATTGCTCAAGATTTAGTGAAGTATTGTTTAATTTCAAAGATTGAACCAAAAAATAGTAAGTGAAGCATGCAATGATGAAAGTTGGGCTAAAGCAATGGAGGAAGATTTGATGTAGATTGAAAAGAATCACACTTGGGATCTTCTTCCCAGACCTAAGGACAAAAATGTGATTGTGACTAAGTGGGTCTTCTGGAATAAACTAAATGAAGATGGTGAAGTAGTAAGAAATAAAGCTAGATTGATCTGTAAGGGTTATTCTCAAGTAGAAGGAGTTGACTTTGAAGAAAATTTTGCTTTGGTGGCAAGAATTTAAGTAGTCAGATTATTTTTTGCCTTTCTTGCCTTCAAAGAATTCAAGGTATATCAGATAGATGTCAAGTCTACTTTCCTAAATGGTGATTTAGAAGAAGAGGTATACATTGAGCAACTGGATGGATATCAATTGTCTGATCATAGAGATATGGTTTGCAAGTTGAAGAAGGCATTGTATGGACTCAAACAAGCCCCAAAAGCCTGGTATGAATGATTGGACAAACATATTTTAAAGATTAGTTTCAACAAAGGTACTGCTGACAGTAATATGTATTTTAAAATTAATCATAAAAATATCTTGATTGTTGAAGTATTTGTTGATGATATCATTTCTGGATGGAAAGATAGTATGTGGAAGACTTTTACAAATCAAATGCAAAGTGAATTTGAGATGTCTATGTTTGGGGAAATGAATTTCTTCTTAGGTCTACAAATCACTCAAACAAAGAAAGGAATCTTCAAATCACAGACCAAATATGTGAAAGAATTGTTAAAGAAATTTAGAATGCAAGATTCAAAGGCAATGAATACTCCCATGGCAACCAGATGTAAGCTGAGTAAAGATGATGAATCACCTAAGGCTGATGAGAAAAAGTACATGTCAATGATTTGAGGGCTGGCCTACCTTAATCAAACTAGACCTGATATTATGAATGTTGTTGGTCTTGTTGCCAGATTCCAAGCTAATCCTAGAGAGTCTCATATCATGGCAATCAAGAGAATTTTTAGATATATGAAGGGAACAGTTGAGTATGGATTATGGTATCCTAAGGATCATGATTTCTCTCTTCATGTATATATAGATGCTGATTGGGTAGGAGATGTGGATGACCAGAAGAGTACCAGTGGTGGTGCATTCCTTTTGGGAAAAAGATTGGTTGCTTGGCTAAGCAAGAAACAAGAGGCGATATCTTTGTCCACTGCAGAAGTAGAGTATATTACAATAGCAGGTAGTTGCACTCAAGTATTGTGGATGAAGTAAATGCTAAGAGATGTTAGAGTAGAGTATGATGAACCCATCACAATCTTCTGTTATAATTCAAGTGCAATAAACATATCAAAAAATCTAGTGTTGCATTCAAAGACAAAGCATATATCAATCAAGTTCCACTTTTTAAGAGAGCAGGTGAACAAGAATGAAATCATATTGGAGTTTGTGCCCTCAAAGGATCAGATTGTAGACATTTTACTAAACCTCTACCTAAGGACTCTTTTGAGTATCTCAGAGAGAAGTTAGGGGTTATTACCCCTCTAGTTCTGAATTAAGGTGCACTAATGTGCATCAGTCTGGTGGATCAGTCATATCTTGTGATCTAGATTGATGTGAGGAGGCTGCTACTCATGGGGAGCAGTCTATATGATTCTGAAGTATGAGAAGTAGTTTCAAGTATGTGCCCTTTGCCATTGATGTCAAAGGGGGAGAGAAGACTTGCGAAAAAGAAAATGTGAAAAACAAAAAGTTGTTGCTGATCAAAAGAGAAGCAGTAAAGGAAGAGAAGACATGTGAATGGTTGTTGTTGATATTGGAAGCTATGTCAGTTAGTGAGGAGAAGTTCTTGTCTTGATGGTTAAAACAATTTTTCACATTATATTTTGCCATCAATGACAATGGGGGAAATTTTTGTAAGTATGGGCCTAACCAGTGTTGTCATTGATGTCAACATACTCCTATTGCATTGATGTCAAGGATTGGATGAGTTGTGTGCTAAGGATATTGAAAAAATTAGTCCTATCAGAAACATAAAAGATTAGTGAAGACAGTGAAGCTCTATGAAGTGAAGATCCCAGCTAGATGAAGATCAAAGAATGTGCATCAAAGGGTTTGTAGATGTGTCTGAAGATGATCTAGTTACGATTTGAGAGGTCCGCATGAAAATATGGAGGATTTATGGTCCTGAGAGTAAAGTCAGTTCTTCAAACTGTTTAGAAGTGATAGAGTCACACAAATGGGTCCGGTGAGATTTGGAAATAAAAAATCATGTTTTGTAGATCTGGTGGTATGTTTGGGAGGCTAGTGTGAATTGGCAACTCAATTGGTTCATGGTTCAGAGGTCCACAAGCAATCCTTTTAATGTGACAGTGATGACAGACTGTGTTCTTGAGGTTTTGGATGAAGATGTGAATGATTACAATAAGCAAAAGTGGTGCAGATGTTTTTGGTGATTCAAGCAAGCTTGTGGGGGTCTCTAGACTATGTCCAGTTCATGTTGGTGGTCTACATTAGAGATTGAGCTCATAATTGAAAACTTACCTTTGGGTGATGGTGTTCTTCCTAGTCTTGGCTGACCAGATGATTTGTGCATGTTCCAGATGATCTTCAAGATGTTTTGTGAAGCATGGCATGTTCCTAGAAGAAGAATTAAAGTCCCAACTATGTGTGGCTGACTATGTAATAATGCACATGAAGTTTTTATAAGTCAAATTGTATTTCTAATTGATCTATAAATAAGAATTGTGAAGTCATTCAAATGCATCCTTGAGGTGATGATGGGAAGGTGGTAGTGAAGAGGAGTGAAAAGTAGAGCAGAGGTGTTGAGTTTCAATGGAACTGACTCAAGTATAGTGAAGATGCTAATCTCCAGTTCAAGTATGTAATACTTATATTCTTACGTAGATAGTGTGTCTCCTATAGGTAGTGGGCCTCTTGTGAGCAATGTGCTCAGGTAGTGAGCCCTAATTGGCAAGTGCCATTTTATTCTTCCTATTCTTTTAACAAAGAATACAATCTTGGGTTAGTCACCCCGTGGTTTTTCCCTTAACCAGGTTTTCCACATTAAAATCTTGGTGTTAAGTGTATTGAATGTGTTTCTACTCTTGAATTATTGCATTATGCTTCCTTGATTGGACCATTGATATGCTATTAAAATATAAGAAGGTTTTTAAGTAAATAAGGAATATGTTTTTGGTTACAACTAATTCACCCCCCTCTTAGTTGTCTGCCCTAAATCTAACATGGTCATGACAGATTCCTATGACAAAGTTATGACATGTAAGAGTTGAAAATAGAAATTCTATGACAGGTGAAGACATGTGTTGAAGAACATCTTTGAAAAATGCATCTTTGGTCGCCCCAAGTGGACTATGAAATGTTGGAAGAGAATATTCTATTTATAGCCTATGTATGATAGATTCTCTTACAACTGTAAGTTATGACAACTATGACAGATTTTATGACTATGTAAGAGTCATAAAAGCATCTGGCATTACCCATTTTGGGAATAGGTGACCTCTTTGGGATGGGGTGACTTGACAAGTGTCAAGAACATCTTACAAGGTTGGACAAGTGTCCATAGGCATGGGTTTTGGGCCATGAGGCCATGTTGGACACCCATTCCAAGATAGAGCTAAAATTTCCTTGTATATTCTTTATAAATAGGTGCTTTCAGGAGGTGATGAACTACAGGTTTTATAGGTACTGTTATGTTGTTGGTTCATCTCCAGATATGAGTGTTGAAGACTCCTGCAAGAGCATTGGCTCTGTGTTGTATTGTAACCTTCATTGTTTATGTAATACATTTTAACTATGTTTTGGAGTATGGGGTTTTTCTCCCGTAAGGGTTTTCCCCACATACATCTTATGTCTCTCTTCTTCTGTCATACTTTCTTGTTTATGTGTTTTCTACAATATCTCTATTAGTGGGTTTAACATTGCTATAATAGTAAGGATAAAATTGAAATTACACTCTCCTCCCCTCATTAGATTAGTGTAGGAAGTGTTTTCTACACACCTAGCTTCCTTTCAATTATCTGCACCTTGCGTGATAGCCTGCCATGTTACTTCTTCCTCCATGGTCAATGGGCCATCTTCCTCTATCTGGGATTCTAATAGCTCATCAAAGTTATCAACTCTTGATAAGCTCTTAGGAAGAGCTGGACCAGGCTAAAAATACATATCATTAGCCAAGGAAGAACATTTTGAAATAGGGATCTCTTTACCAATGAATGAAGGCAGGTGTTTGAATGATAAACTAACCTCTTTCAACATACCATCAATTTGCATAGCATTAGTTTCAAGCTCCTTTGTGTCATGGTTGTCCTCACTAGATTCTTCATGTATTTGTACCTTGCCTAAATGATTCTCTTCATATTGTTTATCGCCCTCATCATCTACTGGTTTGGGCTTTTGATTGCTACAAGAAATCAATAGAGTGGCAAGCTCTTTGCAAGACAAATAGTCAGGATCCTAACAATCAAATATGAAGTTGTCCTAGACAGGCTGATTATCTTTGGCTGATGGACTCAATTGCTCGTCAAGGCAAGTTGTCTTAGTGCCATTCATGTCAGCTTCTTCATTACAATACAATGGAAGCTCTAAGAATAAACTAAATGCCTCATCTTCATAAAGAATCTGATCTGATTCAACCTTGTGTTCAGCCTAGTAGTTAGGATCTTCATGCAAAACAAGTACACTAAGCTCAGAGACAAAACTACCCCTTTGCTCTTCAAACTGAACTGAGGTCTCGATCTCATTATTACCTTTATGAAACAGCAACACATGACTTTTTGCAACTTCTCTTGGCTGTCCCAAATTAGATGATAAGTGGGATTCCTGAATGTTTTCTTCATCATTACCAACATAATCAGGTAGCTGATTGAACAAGAAAACTAAATCATCTCCCTCGTTTGGTCTATTCTCCATTTTTTGAGTAATGTATTTTTGCAATTGAAGACTTTTGCACTCCAATCTTTGCATCTTGCTTTGATTCATCTTATAGAAAGCATTAGAAAATTTTTCAAATGATTCAAAATGCATAGGGTTCAGGATCAAGTTTGAATCAACTTCCTTTACACATTCATTGTGCTCATAATCAGCTGGGGCTGCAGGACAAACAACAACTTCTTGCTCTCTATTTGAGTTCTCATCTGTTGGCCTAACATTCATGATTTCAATTGGCTTGAATTCTTGATATGGTTGAAACTAAGGACTAATGGACTGGTCTTGACTGCAAATAGGCTCCTGAGAAAAATTAGAACTTCTGAAACTCAGGATTTTGATTTCCTGGGGAGTCTGTTTGCATTCAAAACCCATCTCTTGGCCTTGGGGATAATTTACATCACAAAATTTAGTGTCTTGCTAATTCATAAAAACCACCTCAGGGTTACAATTTCTTCTTGGGCCCTATGGATCTATTTGGAAGGGTGGCCTATTTCGTTGATTAGGCTAGTATGGGGCTTGGTAAGGCTTATGTTCTTGACCAATTTGCCTCTTGAAATTAACAAACTCATTTTCCATTCTCTCAATTGTGTTTTTAAGCTCTTGTAATTCTTGAGTTTGGATTTGAACAATTGGGACAATAGCCAAAAAGGGAACTGCCATTGGCACAGGTGGCTAAATTTGCAAAAAATGGGTAAGGGAGGCCTTGGGGCTATTTTCTTTGCTAGAATAAGGCAGTTTTATGCTCTAACAGCAGTCTCAAAAGCATCAGGAAGGGTAGATCAACCCAAATCTTGAATCATAATAGATATTTCACGATCTAAAGATTTAAGATAAAACAGAAAGGCATGATGTGGTGTAGGCCTTACAGTCACGGGGATTCTATCCCAAGTCCTCCGAAAGCGGTAATTGAAATCAAACATATGTTCATGCAGATGCCTCTTGATGGTACTCAATATCTGCAGTAGAGACAAAAGATCAGATTTATCCTCAAAATATTTGTTTAATCCATCTCCTAGATCATCCCATGACGTGATTGAGCCTGCTGTGAGTCCTCAAAACCACTACAAAGCTTTCCCATTTAGCAATGCAACCAAGAGTGTGATTGCTACGTTCTCTTGGGTAACATTATCTACTAAACACAACATTGCCACATCCTAAATGTGCTTAATAGTTGTGGTGTGGTCCTCTTCAGTGAAGTATGGTAGTCCTTTGAGGGATGCAGCTAGAATGTCATCACGCTAGACTTGTTGTAACAGGCTGCCCCTATTAAATGTAACAAAAGGATAGGGTCTGGCCATTTACTTAGAGTCGCCATGGTGTTTGATAATTTTGCCTCCAAAGGCTATTGATACCAAAGAAAACACCTGATCCTTTAGTATGTGACCTTCTACATTGGCTATTCACTAGATCTATTTGCAAAACCAGAAATTTGAGTCGCCAAGTATGTTGACTTTACCTCTGAAAGGCTGAAAACCTTGTTGTGCATACCAAATAGCGGAAGAAAATGTGCTTTTGTCCCACTGAGCATGCCAAAAACTGTTATGAATCAGATATGCACCCTACTAAGATCACAAAAGAGTTAGCTACCTATTGACACATGGAAACACTCTTAGGATGTTGGTTTCCTATAGTGAGAGTGAATCTCCAGAGTGAGCTAGTTATCCTTAAGATTTTCTAATCTAGTGACATGTCTGAGAAAAGGGAAGAGGAATAACTAAAATGAAATTCTATTTTTTATCTAAAGATGATCTAAAAATCTAAATTTTAACCCACAAACAACTCTCAAGCCTGTAACCTTCTCAGTTTCACCTAAGTCCAATAAATCTAAAAGTACTTTGTATGAATGTTTAATTAAAACACAACACACAACATGAATTAAATTGGCAATAGCTACACAGATTTCAATAACATTGAGACATAATCAGAGGATTAGACATCATAATCACAGTGAAAACATCAAATCAAAGTCATAAAAAGAGGCAACAAATGTGAAACAGGAATGTTCTATTGTATTGAACTGAAAGGAGTACATTTAACTCTGAAAATGTGAGCCAAGATTAGTTTACAACCTCTCTACCTGTGCTCAAGAGAGAAGAAACAAGGGATCTCAACTCACTGCGAAAAACTAAGTTTTTCTCCTATAAATGCCTCTGGGAGATCTCTCCAAAAAGCTCCTAAAAATAAATAATAGAATCCATTTTTGTGTTCGACAGAAAAGCCAAAAATAAAGCTGTCAATCTACCACCAATCTATCTCCAAACTAAAGAAAAAAGCTGCCAAACTGTTCCCTTAGGTGGCCCCACCAAATTTGCTTTAAAATTAGGCCCTATCTGACCCCTAAATGCTCTTATTTTGTCCTTATTTGCCCAACTCACCCAGAAGAAAGAAAAAACAAAAGAGGATCCTATATGCTTTAATTCGATTTAACTACCTAAAATAGTTTTAGTTTTAAAGCAATTTATAGATTATTGCTTTAAAACAACTTTACAATTCTTGTAGTTAAAACTAAACCCCTATTTGATTTGATTTTTGCAAAAAATAGATACACACAGCTTATGATTTCGCCAAGTCTATTACAATTACAATATTGATTTTTCCATTAAAAAATCATAAAATTAATCAAGGCATATTATAGTTTTTGCAAAAATTGAACATATGATCCTCATCTTCTATTTGATCCTACAAGAATCACCTAAGGGCATAATGTCTTTAGGAACAAATTAATAACTCCTAGGACTTCATCCTCACTCAACCTACAAATGGTCTTCCAAGGGCATAAAGGCCTATGTTTTTTTTCTTTCAAAAGGGGACTAAATGATCTTCTACGCATATGACTTAAGCTTTGCAAAGTAGGCATAATACTTACGAGGGTATTAGTTTTGGGCAAAAAATGATTTCAAATGGGATAAAAAATTCCCATATTGAATTAGGGAAAAAGAAACCCTAAATGTAAAATGGCTTATGCCCTACCTTTTCAAATTATCTCACTTAGCACTTTTGATGAAAAATACCTTGCCTCTGGCTGCCACAGATGAGGGTTTGGACTCTACAACTTCTTCAATCTCTTTGCATTTTTTAAGGATTTGTGCATTCACATGGCAGAAAGAAGGTAATAGCTTTCTGTTTGTTACATGTGTGAATCACATTCTTGTCTTCTCCTCCATTTATGATGCATTTGGTGTATCTTGTTTCATTCTGCTAATCTTCTGTTTGATGAGGCCACGATCTATGGTTCTTCTAGCTTGGGCTCCCCTGAGCCAAATACAAAAACAAACCTGTGGCTTCATGTATTCTCCTTCCTACTGGAATAAAGGTGAGTTTCACATAAAAGGTTTGAACTTTGAATACTCTTAGTTGCTCCATTGTTTTAATGCCCCTCTGTAGATTTAGAAGTTGAAACCCACGGCCATGCTCTTTATTCTCTTATAACTAAACTTGCCAATGAAAATGGAATGGGTTTCAGAAAAAATGCATACTTAACCATGGCTATCAAAATGACATTTTGTGCATGGCTATCATGAAATGGAGTTGGTCAAAACCTTTTTGAACTTTGTTTCCTTAAGATCATTCCTTATTTTGTATTGATATTTATCAGCCACAACTTGTAACTATGAAACATTACACATTTTTTTGTATTTTTTCGGCCAATACTATGAAACCATGGCCATACTTGGTCTATCTGAGTATTACATGCCTCTTCTACTTGTATCTTAGCCATTGATGGAAATATACCTTTTATCATTTATGTGTTGTGAAAAGCTCTATCTGCACTTTATGAACCTTTAGTTGTTCTTGCTGCATCTTCTTATTTAGGCTACTCTATAACATGAATACACAAGTAGCTTGTTCATTATTTCATGATAAGAGTTGTAAAAGGAAATCCATTGTTTGAAATAACAACTGCTATTGGCCTTAAATGTTATCTGATCAGCAACAAAACTATAATGTTGTCTTCATTGTTTGAACTCACAGGCTACAAACATCTACATTCTATAGTGATGACATATGATTTGAGTTTTATGTCACCTGCTATTGAACTTTAAGACTTTGCCTTTTACCATGTTGAAGTGCAATTAATGTCACTTGTGTGTTTTATTGATGATCTAAATATGCTATTCCTGTCACACTGTTGATGCTTCATTGTATCTCTTTTACACTGAATAATTGCCACAATCATCCCTAAGTGTTCACTATGGCTTTGGCATTGGTTATGACTGTTTCTCACTTGAAATTTGCTTATTTATTTGCATTTGGAACCTGAATTAAATAAAAGACATGCTGCTCCATTTGTCATTTTCTTGTAGATGCTCTTTTACTTGACCTGAGGAAATACATTTCTGTGAATATCTTGTAATTGATCTACATACTACCACTCCTTTACATGCATACATCCAATATGGGTAACATATAAACATCAGTTACAACTTCTTCTTTCATTCTTGAGACAAGAACATAAAACTCTTTCTACATTGGCAAGGTTTCTGATATGAGCTGTGCTTAATGGTTAATATCTCAATTTGGTCTCTGTAACACTTCTACCCTTCTTTTGCATGTAGATGGTCATGGACACTTGCATATTTCTATCACTAAAACATATCATGATGGCATAGAGGCATAACATGTTGTATCTTCTATATTTACCTACCTTGTTGTCTCAAAACCAGACTGTATACTATGCGTGAAAGAATGATATATTTACTTTGGAAAAGGCACTATTCTGATCTACAATCTAGTTATACTTGCTCAATGATGAGATATCTTTGCTTAACTGAACAATGTATATAAACAAGGGACATGAGCACATACCTTTTCTGAAATCCACCTGCATTTCAATGACACATGGCAAATGTCTGATGAATTATCTTCCTATAGCTGTGGTAAAACAATGATATGGCTACCTTCATTTGTTGGTTGTCCTTTACTAGATGAAACACTGTTTATACACATTTAGTTATGCACTTGAAAGCTCTTAATTCTAATTATGTACTCCATCTTTCCTTTCTATGGGAAGGCACTTTTCCTTTACCATAGCATGGCCAAATAAGATACATGATGATTGTATCAGTTGACTGTTCCTTTACTACATGACAAAGTTGTTCATTTGCTACTACATAGACGCTGATATACTTGATACTATCCATTTGATCTGCATTATTTGATGCAATCTACATTCTATTCCATCACTGTGGTTGTCTTAGTTGTACCCCTATATCTCTCACTTTTCCAATAGGTGCTGAGGTAATAATGATAGATGTTTTATATGCATTGGATACTGTCCTATGAGAATTCAATTTACTTTAATATTTACATTTCATTATGACTTGAATTGATATAATATATCTGCAGTTTAATTAATTTGAATGAGCAATATGATATATCTACAATCCATCTGCTCTAAGTATCCAGGGGCAGCACACTGGGCTTACCCCCTATGGGAGCCCATTTTATACCACATGCTGATATGTCTTCAACTAGCTACTTGACTTATCGTATACCTACACATGAAACAAATAGATTAGATAAAATAATGAAGTTCAATGGTTGTTTCTCTTCAATTCCTTCTACATGTGAGTGATGTTCATTTGATTAGTGCACTATAGGCAAAGTGTTATGCCTCTTCTGATAGGACATAGAGATCTCATAACCGGAGCTCTAACAGGACCTTCCCACATTTTTGTAGTTTCTCATTAGAGATCAGCAGCAGGAACAAGATGGCAACCTCAGAGAATGAAGACTACAACAAGGCAATGATGGCTATGACCTTCTCTCCCTATCTTTAGATGCATAGCATTTTTCATATATTTTCATATGTTCAGCTATTCTTATGGCTTGTGTGGGACATTTGATCTATCATTATTTCTTTCAATGCAATGTTTATCCTTTTATGTATTTCAATTGTAAATGAATAATCATTGTAGTGAATAAAATACTTATCTCTTTGATGGATATCCTATAATGCAATGAATGAACTGAATCTTTCCTCTGTTAAACAACTGAACTGCAAACTGGGTACCTTCCCTTTTTAAACACATTACACTAAACAATTGAACCTTTCACAATTATGCAAGGTAGAAATGAATTAAAATCTTTCACCTTAAAATAAACAATGTACCAGCTCTACCAATTTTTGAGCTATGGTGAAAAAATGGTAACAATGACATCATCCACATCTCCTCATCCTCAAACTAATGTTCATCCATGAGTTATGAGAATAAATTAACATGTGTGTCCCCTTCCCAAATATCATACCCATCAATCTTGGGCAACTGTTTGTAATATGTGGTTGGCATACGCATTGTTTTGTAATCAACCTATGAGAGGTCTAATTGATCATATATTGGATATAAGGGAGGAGTAGGGGATTGGGCAAACTGTTTTTAGGGACAGCAGAGAATGCATTGGACTTCATCCTAGACTCTAGTAGCCTAATTTGATTTTGTGTTTCTTCTTCTTGCTGCAATAATGACTCCAACAATTGTTTGGTCTTTTCAATTTCATACTGTTGAACTGCTAAGTCATTATGATTTTGCATGGGTGCATATAGGTTTTGGTTTATGTAACATGTAGGGCCATGACTATAATATGGATTTCTAGGATGGTAATGGGAGTCCACTCCAATGTAATTTCTAGGGTCTAAGACATAGGAAAACTCACACAAAGGAACATCCCTAGGGTAGTCATATCCATTCCAACCTTCCATGACTAGAGCATCCTAGAATGTAAGGAAAAAAACTGAGGCATACAAATTTGTTCCTTTAGTATGACAAGAATAACAAATTTCAAAGATTAGGAAGAAAACCATGTACCTTTAATTTCACCAGTTGCTGCACATTGAGATGGAGAATTCAAATCACCAACAACAAATAAGGGGCATCAGTAACAAACTTCTATTCTTTGACAATAAATTCACCACCTCTTCCAAGAAGGATTCCTTGAAGTGTGACCGAGCTTCAAGGCTACAAATTGATTCTAGGTTTATCTCATCAACAGAGTCTTCAAATAATTTTAACCCAGTAGTACATCCCTGACAACAATGCTAAACTTACCCAAACAAAATGCATAACTACAACTGACTGTTACAGGGGCATTTAGAATAATTCAACCATTTTAATCATTCCCTAGCAATGACACCAAAATGTTGGCATAAGTTGATGGGCTGCCAACTTACCCAAACAAAATGCGTAACTATGAATAACTATTATAGATGTGTTGAAAATATTTCTAGTTGCCTAAAACCTAGCAATGGCTAAAGTAACTTTATCCCTGGCAATGAAACCAATCTATTGGTTCCTAGAATGACTACAAAACAAAACTCTAAAACATTCCTAAATCACCTAGGCCAAGGATTGTCATCAAGGTGATAGAAAGAGGTTTATCAACAAGTTAAGAACAATTTTGGCCAACTAACACAAGTGGGTAGACTCCTCTGTACTTTGAGCTTAGCCTAGACTCTAGAGGAATATTCAAAGGGGTATACCTAAATAGGTGTTAAGTTCAAACCAGATGAACAACTAAAAATAAATGAACCAAACCCAAATCATTGTCTTGGCTACAAAGACTGTCACTGAACCAAGAACAACTGACTATCACAAAACCCCTATATAGTTGATTCAACTATGTGAATGTATATGCACAGAAAAAATGATTTTCCCCTAAACTATTGGTAAATATTTAATTAATTTAAAAGGTGATTGATCCCTCTCCAATATGGACCATTGCCTACTCCATCAAGGGCAACTGAGTCATAAGTAGTAAAGAGGAAGGAAATAGATTAAACCAGTATCAACAAAAAACTAAAATATATTCACATACTTTTCTTAGATCATACTTGATACATTGGACATACTTAATTATCTAGAATGAAGCTACAATGACTAATTTGTAACAAAGAGATGACTTAAAACAAAGTATGTATTGACTTAAACACTGTCACACATTATTGAATCTCTATTACAACTGCACCAACAACTGTGGTGAAGAAAAAATACAAAGTTGCAAATATACATTCCCTTGAATCATTACAAATAGCCATGGAGACATACCACTACATAAATATGTGTTACAATTCATTCCTACACCACATCAAATACATTCCTCCATTCAACACCCTAACTGGCTTGATTTCAAGCCCTAAAATTACCCTGAGGCATAGTAGACCAGACAATTGGTTTAGCAACCAACCTTGAAAATATCTTTGAAACATGTATATATATCTATTAGTTCCTGTGCAGCTCTTGGGCATTGAAACTGAGTCAACATGCCAAGCCTTACACTGCAATAAAATTGGGTCAGAGCTATGTCAGAAGTTCAACAAATTGGAAGGAAACCCCACACTCTGCATACTGATTTTTTGCCCTTAGAAGGACCTACAGAAAATATGATGATTGAAACACACCATCCTCCCATTAAATTTGAGTACTTGTACACTATTTCAGCCATTGACAAGGTACCATATCTTGCAGAGAATAAATTTCAGGTACATATTTGCCTGCACCCTATTGTCATCATGGTGGTTGAGAGAAGATGGGTGCATGAGATACAGTCCACTAGTAACACATCTAATTTCATATTTCAATTTTGTCATTTAGTCAGTGAATTTGACATGGCGAAAACTACTACTCCTTGCTCCTTTTTCCCTTATCAGCAAATTTCACTTTTCATGAACTAGGCCTTCTGTCTTCTTTCACTTTTTCCTTTTATTGGCAAATTTCCTTTTCTTGAACTTCTCCTTGACACTTTTTTCACCTTATCAGCAAAAAGAACTAGTAAAGAACTCATCTCTCCTTTTTTCTTCTTCTCTATCCACCTTATTAGTGAATTTTCTCTTTTTCAAACCTCTTCTATGTCACCACCTTCTACCTTGTCAGTAATTTTTTTATTTTGCGACCAGTCAGCTCTTCCTTTCTTTTTCTATCTCTTCCTCTTCTATTAGAAAATTCTCCCCATCACGAATTTGTTGCTTCCTTCTATTTATTTCCCCCTTTCCACCTGATCAGTGAATCTTTCTTTTTTTGAACAAAGCCCTCACTGCTCCATTGTCGACAAATCATCTTTTCAGAAAACTTTGAAAAATTCAAACTATTTGGTGAGTTTGAATTTCCATCGATTCCTTGATAAAGCCTTTTCTTTATCTTTGACTTTTTTTTATCTCCCCATAGCGAACTTCATCCTTGTCTCTTTTTCTTTGCCTCTATCTTCCATTTTTAGCAACTTATCCCATTGGCAAACCTATCCATCAGTGATTCCAATAGTTCACAAACTCACCCTTTTGCCGACGAAGGCACTTATCTTTTCTTTCCTTTATCTTTTTCACATTTACTTTATTGGCCTTTTACCCTATCAGTGAACTACATTGTCAGCAAACCACATGGTTCTCAAACCATCATCTTTGCCGATAGAGAACAACATCCTTTTTCCTTTACTTCGTGCCTTAGAAAATTTTCTTTGCCACTGCCTTTGTTTCTCTGCCTTCTATCGGTGAATTTGTTATTGGAAAAACCTACCATCAGTGAAATAATAGGTTAGCAAACCTAAGCATTTACCAAAAAAGTTTACCTCTGACTTTTCTTTTTCTTTCCTTAGAAACTTTTCATCTTCTCGCTTCACTGTCTTTCTCAATCGGCGAACTAGTGGGTTCACAAACTTCACAACTTGCCAATGAAGATTCTCTTTCCTTTTCCTTTCTTCTTGCTTTCCTACCACCGTATCAGAAAAATGATGAATTGGGAAAAAGACAAACTCTCAAACTAGTTCACTAGTTCGTACTTTATCTGATTTACTGACTAAGGCCTTGAATGTTCATTTTTTCAAAGGGAAACACAAAGACATTATACTTAAAAGAATTTTGAACTAAAAACCCCTATAGAAGATCTCTTTGATTAGGTATATATGATAGATTTTGACTACAAGGGCAAAAGTGGGGATTGTTAATAGGTTTTTGGGGCAAAGTAAGGCATTTTGGGAGCTAGATTTTTTGGGCACCAACAATGGGATGGGGTTAGAATTGATCCTAAAAGAGTTAAGGCCATTGATCTCATCCCTCAGCCTAAAATAGTCAAGGGTGTTCAGTACTTCTTTGAAAAGATCATCTTTGTGAGGTGATTTGTCCCTAACTTTGCTGAGAAGACTATGACAATTTCTAATATGCTCAAGAAGGGACAATCCATCACATGGGAAAAGGAACCTGCTGAATCTTTTATTGACATAAAAGAATCTCTCAAGAATGCACTAGTGTTGGTAAGCCTAGATTATGCAAAACCTTTCAAGTTCTTCTGTTTTTCTTCATTTTATACTATTGTTGTTGTATTATTGCAAAAGAATAGTGATGGATTTGAGCAGCCAATATGATTCTTTAGCAAGTCTTTGCAAGTTGTTGAATTGAATTATTCCATAATGGAGAAGCATGCTTATGCATTGTTTAAGGCCACAAAAACTTTTAGATCATATCTCATAGGTGCCAAGACCATAGCATATGGGCCACACATGGCATTAAAAGACATAATTATGCAGCAAGAAGCTTCATGTAAAAGATGTAGATGGATCAATAGGATCCAAGAATATGACATGGATATATAGGTCACAAAATTGGTTAGAGGCCAAGTATTAGCTAAGTTAATGGCTAATTCTAATCTTTAAGTAACAAAAGTGAATGAAACAGAGGTAGATGCTACTCCTCATTGTAGATTGGTTGGCAATGTGTGGTACAAGGATGTGATATTTTACCTTGAAAATATCAATTTTCCACCCTATGTAAATAAAATCAGAAAAGGACCCTCAATCTGAAATCTCAGAGGTACATCCTATTCTAAAATGAACTAATGTGGAGAAGTCGTGATGGTGTGCTACTCAAGTGTTTGGATCAAGAGTGAGCTGAAGCGGTAATAAGTGAGTGTCACCATGGTGTTTGTGGGGGACATTTCAAAGCTAAAACCACCACCCAAAATGATCCTTAAAGCTAGGTATTGGTGGCTGACCTTCTGCAAGGATGTAGCACAAAAAGTCAAAAAATGTGACGCTTGCTAGAGATTTTTTGGTAAAATGAATTTTGCTAGTGTTACCCCTTTTGACCTTAGCAATTGATGCACCTTTTTAGGAGTTGGGAATCAATTTTTTTAGAGAGATATAGGAGAAATCTAGCAATGGATGTAAGTGGATCCTTGCTGCCACTAATTACTTCACCAAGTGGGTAGAAACAATTCCCACTTACAATGCAATGCCCAAGGTGGTTGTTGACTTCATACTCAGCAATATAATCACTAGATTTGGAGTGCCATCTAGGATTTTGGTAGACAATGCGATGTGTTTCAGATTTCAGGAAATGTTGAACATGTGTTCTAAGTTTGGCATAAGCCTTATGCATTCATCCTCTTATTACCCTCAAAGTAATAGACAGGTTGAATCCAGTAATAAAAGCTTGATGAAGATCATAAAATAAACATTGGATTAGAATAAGGAAAGATAGAATGATAAGTTGAAGTATGCTTTGTGGGCTAATCCAATAACATTCAAAAGATCCATTAGTAGAAGCCAATTTGAGATGGTGTATCAATCAGAGCTAAAATGCCCATCGGCATGGAATTACTAATTTACCAACTACTGCATGATATATAAGGAGATCCATATGATGCGATGTTCCATAGGATCTTGTAGCATACTAAACTAGAAGAACAGAGAAGAGATGCACATGATAAAATTATGATTCATAAGCAGAAAATGAATCTTTTATTTGATAAATATATTGTGTCAAGAGATTTACAGGTTGGTGACTTGGTACTTCTTTGGAATGCAAAGTCTAAAGATAAAAGGAAACATGACAAATTTGATCTATCATGGCTTGGGCCATATGAAGTTGTGGATAAATTAGAGCTCAATGTTTATCATTTGATGACTCTTGAAGGAGAAATAATGGAGCTGCTCATTCATGGTCAGCATCTAAAGAATAATTTTTCATATGTAATGCTTCCTCTGAATTTTGAATACAGTCAACATTTTTTTATGTTCCCCTATTTATGACTGTATTTTGTTTTGAATATACACCTTGTTGTAAATACGTTCTGCATTTTTCCCCTTTTGTGTTTTTTACCTTTTAGTCTACTCAGAGATGTGAAGTCCTCACTATGACATTGCTTGGCACACATCCCCAACCAGAGCTGTTGTTGGGACCTAAAAATTTAACTCTCAAACATTCATTATTGTGGCCCCAAAGTCTAAATTTCTTAGTTTGTACCTTTACAATTAAAATCCCTTATTTAGATCTGATCTGAGACATTTCATAGGGGTTTTCTTTAAAAATTTATAAGTGTAATGTTTCCCCTCATTGTTGTATCTTCTTCCTTGTAGAAATTTGTTCATTTTGTGCCCTTTGTCAGTGAATCAGTAATTTTATGAACTAACCTCTAGGTTTGAGGGTCTGTGACTTCACTAATTTGGCGATAAGATGGCAAAGGCATAAGGGAGATACAAAGATAAAAGGAAGAAATGAAGCAAAGTTGGAGCCATGTCTTTATTAGTGAAGTTGGGAGTTTGTAAACCTTAAGGTTCATTGATAGCCTGATTCACCGATATACTTAGAAGAAAAAATTTTCTAAGGTAGGAGAAGAAGGCAAATGCTTGTTGGGAAAATTTGTTATTCATGAATCACAAGGTTCGTCGATCAAGGTTTTGTTGATAATAGAAAGGTGAAAGGGGAAACAAAGGGAAGGGAAAGTTAGATGGATAAGACATGGTTCATTGTTAGGGAAAATCAGCAACAATGAAATCTTGGCAGGAATAAAAAAGTAAGGAGGCAAGGCTTTTTTAGAGAAATTAATGGTTCATGAACCCCTAGGGTCACTGATAAATTATTTGTCATTTCAACATTTTACTAATAAAGCAAAAAGATGCCACAGGTGGATGAGGAAGAAAAGAACAGTCCCAAAGTTTGTGAAAGTAAGCATTCGCTAACAACGTGAATTAAAGAAGGGATAATGAACCATCAAGAAAGAGGATCATGATGAGGATAGTTTGTCAATAAAAAAAAAGAGGAAATAAAAGGAAGGTTCATGTTAGGCTGATTTCACCACTAGGCAAAAAGGCTGACTAAGGAGATAAAGTTCCAAAAGACAAAGAGAGGTTTGACAAAGTGAAAATTGGTTGATAGTAAAGGAAAGTGCAAAACAAAGGAAAAGGTAGAAGAGTTGGTTGGTTTACCAACTTGAAAATAAGCCAATAAAGGTAGAATAAAGATAATCAGTTAAAATTTTGAATTCTTCTAGAATAGCCAAATCCCAAGAGGGCCCGAAAAGGAAAATTAGACAGCATATTTAAAGTGTTGTAAAAATCTTGAAGGGGGTGTTTTTTCTTAAAAACACACCATGATTGTAGGATTGTGCAGGCAGATTTGTAGCCAAAATTTAATGATTCTACAAAGCATGACCATTTAGGTAGATAGCATAGTGAAATTCATCAATGCACATGTACTTATGGAGGACAAAGTAGATAAAATTAATGTTACATGTGTCAAGAAGTGGACTCAAGCCTTCTCTCATTCTTACTCCAACTATCCAAGGCATGCAAGAAATCATCTAGTGTCAGATTTTAAAGTTGTTAAGGAATGGGTAGGCTTCCAATCTTGTAGATCTTCTAACATAATAGTGGGCCAAATTTAATGAATCATGGGTGTACTTGTTGATAGGTGTAGCGTTGGGGATTGTGCAGGCAATTCAATTTTTATATATGCATATGTTTTTGATGCATTAAGGATTGGTGAATTGGGATTGTTGATGCAGGAGCATTCTAGGTTGCAGAACAATCTTGCATCAACCAAAAATATTTGCATTCTTTTGTTTTATTTCATTTCTAGTTCAGTCCAGTGAAAGTTTAGTCAGTTGTAGTTTCAGCATTTTGTACTGCATTTTACTAGATCTTCATATTAGATCATGTAGAGTAGGACTTAGCATCTACATATCATCATCTACATCATATCCAAATTTTAGGTGATTTGGACTTGTCTACTAAAATTTATCACTATCAGAAGATCATTAGTTTTCACAAAATATAGTATCCAGACAATTAGTTGAAGGAGAAAGTTTGCAGAGTAGTTCCATGACTTGCAAACCCAAATGAATTATATCACAAGGCACATATGGATTAGATAGATGTTCCTTGAGGTCTGCACCAAGTTTCATTCATTTGTAGAGGACTTCCAGATGTCTAAGGTCGACCTACTTGTTTCTACACACTACATCATTCAATTGGATTTTGTATCCTCTTTTGGCCAACGTGGAGGATTTCATGAGCTTGGAGATGATATATATAGATCCCTTAGATGTGTTACGAAATCAAGTTATCAAGTTATGTAGCTTAGAATATAGTTTTCTTTTCAGGAGACACTTCAATGCCATATCATTCATATCTATTTGTAACCTGGAAGGCAGGCCTATGAGCCCTTTGATTGTGGCCCACATGTTGTTGGCATATGAGCATTGTAATTTTTTGATAATTTAAATATATTAATCTTTCATTGCATTCCATTATCGTGTTGTTTTTGTGGTGTTTACTCTAGCTGCATGGTTTGGACAGTCCCTTCTTAGGACCCTCCTACCATGACTGTACCAAGTGGTATCAGAGTAAGTTTGTGAATCCTTTGGTAAATTTCAAAGAGGCAAAATATATTCTAAATTTCAAAGAGGCAAAATATATTATGGAAGAGAAAGATCATATGTGGAGAAGAACAAAGAAAGTAGTCCATACAAGAAAGAAGATATAGATAGAAATTCATACCAGAGGGAGGATAGAAACTTCTACCATAGAGGTAATCATTATTTTTACTACAATGAAGGATATAGGAGAGATGAAAGAGGGTTTGATAAAAGGTCATTCAAAGGAACTTGTTTTAAGTGTGGAGGTGAAGGATAAGGAGCATTTGAATGTCATCAAGGGAGTACAAGCAAGAAGATAGAGAATAGTGCAAGAACAACTTACGTAGAGGAAGAACCTGTTGGATCACCTAGTTCAGTTGGAAAGCTAGAGAAAGGAGAATCACTAGTCATGAGGAAAGCATTATTTGAAGTAGAGACAATTGAAGAACCACCGCAGAGGAAAATTTTATTTCAGACCAGATGGAAATCAGGAGGTAAATGTTGTAAAGTGATCATTTATAGTGGTACTACAGATAATTTGGTTTTAGAGGAGATTGTCACTAAGCTGAAGTTGGAAAGATTGAAACACCCTAAGCTTTACAAGATTCTTGGAAACATAGTCAAGAGATACTGTTGATTGGGTAATGTTGTCATTGATGGCAACAAGGAAAATAGATCATGATGGACCTAAGGATGATTGGGAACTCAACTTGGAACAACCTAATACAGGGTTTTGGTTTGGACACAAAAGACTAAGGCATAATGGCTAGGTACTGATAACACAAAGTTAGTAACAGAGACTCAAGTGGTATTACTCAACAATTGATGGTCAAGGTATGCAATTTTGGTATGTTATTTAGGATTGTTTGGAGATACTATGTTCAAGATTACAAGTTTTGATGACTTTCAGAAGACAAGTAATGAAATGGCTAAGTCTAGATGAACACAATTAAGTTAGGAATAGTGCAGAGTGCATGGGTATTTTGGTCCGCATTTCTCTGCAAGTGATTGTATTGGTATACAATTTTGAGGTAGTATGTGTTGGTGCTTGCATAAACTGTCAGGTCTTCAAGCAATAATTTTGCAAGCACCCTCCCAAAGGTCCAAAAAGTTGTAAGTCTTTGGACCTCCTCAGCATTTTTTCAATGTCAGCATCATACTTTCTTCGGAGGAGGTCATCGTCATGTTTCCAGTTATCACCCTGATGTTTCTTGTGAGGGTCATATTTCTGCCAGCCTGATTTTTTGCCTAGGGGTGATATTTTAATATCGGGTGATCTTAGTTAAGATCATCCTGATGTTGTTGTTGCAAGGTTCCAAGTATGACCTGATCTTTTCATAGCAGGGTCATCATATTTTGAACATCAGGTGATCTTTGTTAAGATCACCCAGATGTTATTTTATCACTT
Source organism: Cunninghamia lanceolata (assembly GCA_027924645.1). Classification (NCBI taxonomy): domain Eukaryota; kingdom Viridiplantae; phylum Streptophyta; class Pinopsida; order Cupressales; family Cupressaceae; genus Cunninghamia; species Cunninghamia lanceolata. Next base: position 9,205,689 of record BSBN01000937.1, on the reverse strand, counting down.
CATATTCGCTGGATCACCCTGATGCTGCTGACGTCATTCCTATGTTAGGGTGATATCCACTTGTCTTACGGCTTCATCATATTCCAAAGGAGGGGGTGATATTTCCAAATATCAGTCATATTCAAACATCACTTCAATGTTACAATGAAGCTACAGTGCACCCTAATATTTCTATGGGGGGTGATATTCTGAATATCAGGTCATCTTACGAATGTCACCCATGCCCCAATATGATGGTGACGTCATCAGGAGCTGGCAGGATATCATGCAGGAAGTTTTTCTACGATGCATCAGGATGATACTTTCCTATGGGGTGATATTTCACATCAGGGTGATGTGAAATATCGGGGTGATATTTCATATCAGGTGGACAAGCATGTGGTTCGCCGATATAAGGGGTCTGGCTGATAGGGTGATATCATGCAGGAGGCAATGATAGTGTGGATGAGGGGATGATGATGAGGTTTATGCTAGTGTCGTCAGGAGAAAAATCACCGACATCATATATGCTCACGGCCTAGTATATAAAGTGATAAGGAGGTTGCTGTGGGGTGCATGTGGGATAATGAGTTCCCACATGTATTTGAAAATATCAGGGTGATATATCTTGGTGGGAAAATCTTTCAAAGGATCATGCGACCGCTGCATTCCCAAGACCACAAGTAGGTGGACATTAATGGTGGATGTTATAGGGCATGGACAGATCTACTGTGTGATTAAGGATGTGAATCCCCAAAATGGCGGCATGTGGCTTGAGGCCAACCACCCTATCTCTTCCTCTACCTGTTGATGGATGTTTTTGGGCACCATTTTTGGTGCAACATATCTGGTGAATTTTTGGAGCCACTCATGTAATTAATGTTGGAGTACAGGTTCCTACTTTATATGTAGAACCCATCATTCATTTGTGGTTGTTGAAAATTGGACAAGCATCTGGTGCTATGATACAATACAACTTCATTGGTGGCCTTGTTCTGGATGTTTTGTGAGTTTATGAGTCTCATCTTGTATGTTTCATGTATAAATTTACTGGTTTCATGTTGTTTTATATGAGAAATGCTCTGTTACATGTGTTTAATCATTTGTCTCCAAGCTATGGGCATGTTTTCTTTTGAATCAAGATAACTAAGGGTTGTTAAGATTCAGGAATATAGTCTTTCTGTATTGAGTGTTTAATCTCCTACCTTTGTTCAAGGAACAAATTAAATGTTTCAGGTTAATCATTGAGAAAGCATGAAGCAGCAGGGATACCATTAAGTATGAATGACTGAACACTCTATTCTAGGAAATATCTGTAAGGCATATATCACAAAATCCCCTTGAAACTTAGTCTGGTAGAAGTTTATGCTAACCATTCACATGTGTATGTCTATTGACTCCGAGCCCCGGATAGACACCAATCTTGTCTTGTATTGAGGTTACACCCTAGGTCCCAGTTTGGCATCCAAATACAAATCAAACTCAAACTTCAAACACAAACCTTTTAGGACATTAGAAGTAGTTTTAGGACCGAAATCCTCTATCTACAATTGAATATAGGCCCAAAGCTAGCCCCTTTGCACTTATCTCACAGTTTTGGTCTACAAAAGGAGGATTTATCTGCTTTGTATCAACATCCCCTTTGTCTACAAGCATATCTTATGGATGTTGAATAGGGAATACCCCCCTTAGTTCTGCAAAGCCTAAAGAAGAAGAGGAGATATTTATAGAGTCTATCTCCTATACTGTTGGCCCCTAGATCAGATATCCTGTTGATCATTGATGGCTACCTTGAAGGAATAACTGGGAATAAGCATCCAGTTTGGGAAAAAACCAATAGTATGGATAGGTGTTAGAAGCATAAAATTGATGATTTATAGAGTCTAAAGTGATCCAAAATATTGTCTACAAAACTCCAAGTTCTAACAGTTGGTTTGACATTACTTCACCAAGGCAAAAGAGTCAGTTCTGAGTTCTGCATTTCACCACATAAGGACATCATGACCTGTGGTTGGTAAGATATGATCTATAAGGTGTGAGGAATGGTTGATGTGATTCCTTGAGTCTCATTTGGTCTACAATAAGAATTTTGGTGTGATAGTTGAGTAGGTCAAGCATGTTCTGAAAAGACAAGATGACAGGCAGTTAGATCTTTATGCGAAGAAGATATATTCCTTGAATAAGAAATCTAAGTGGTTATATGTGTGGTACCAACTTGTATAAAGATTATTCATTGATTATTTAGATCCACATTATTGTTTGTACACTTGATCAAGCCGACAAGGTAGAATACATTGCATACACACTTCGTGTCTAGCTTGCTAACCTATTTATTAAATGAATCTTGTCGCAGATATAAATACTTGATGGATTGCGATGTAAAAGGTTTTATTGGGTGTGTGTGGTGTGCAAATTTGAAGTCTGAAGGATTATGAGTAGAGTGCAGAGCAGAAAAAGTTGAACAAGGATAGAAAATAGAGAATATGTAGTAAAGTTGAGAAGCAAGGTAGAATAAATGAAGATCTTTGAATCTATATATTGAACCTTCAATGGAACTATGATCCAGCATGTGGTAGATGCATTTATAGTAGTGCATCTTTTACTAGTGAGCCAATCCTTCTTCTTTCTCATTTTCTCTTGGCAACATTGAGTGTTTGTGCAGTGAGCACTTCTTCATAGGGTAGTGAGTCCTAAGGCAGTGAGCCTTCTTGTAATTTTGGTGTTGAGCTATCATAATATATTTTGAGCTAACACTCACTGTGGTTTTTCCCTCTTTGGGTTTTCCATGTAAAAATCCTAGTGTCTATGTATTATGTCTTTACGGTTGTTGTTCTTATGCGTGTTCTACTTTAATGTTATTAATTTTAGAAATTAGATTAATAAACAAGTTAACAAGTGGTTTTGCAGAATATTGATTCACCCCGCCCTTCTCAGTATTCCTTACTTCCAACAATTGGTATCAGAACAAGGTTCCTTGGAAGAAGCCTAATAGCTCGAGGAAGATTTGGGAGAATTCACTCATGGTAGGCTAGAGATTTGGAAATTTCTCAAATAATGTTGAACTAGAAGTAGCTCTTATTGATCTTGAAAAATCTGAAGCATAAATTAAGGATTTGAAGGACAACATACAAGAAGTTGATGAATGCATTATAAAACTAAAAGAACAAGTCAAGAAATTCAAATAAAAATACAGAGATGTTAGTGAACAATTTATACCAGCAAATGAGACCCTAGATGATTTGAAAATGGAAGTTATAGAAAGAGCTAAAGCAGAGGAAGATCTAAATCTGATGGTAAAAAGAAAGATAGAGGAATGTGTCAAACTAGAAAAAGAAGTTTCAAGCATGAAAATAGACTTGGAAAAAGCCAAGAGCTATGAAGAAAAGTTCAAGATAAGTTCTACAAAACTTGATGAGATGATTGCTAGTCAAAAGGGTTCAGATGACAAGCAAGGCTTAGGATTTGAGAAAGGAGAAAGTTCAAAATCAGGACATGAAAACTTTTAGATGAAGCAAAAGAAAAGGAACCAATTCGGGAATCAAAAAAGAACTAGAAGACCTCCAGTTAGACATCCAAATGCCCAAAGGTACCCATTTTTCAATGGCCATTGTTTTAATTGCAAAAAGTTTTGTCATAAAGCTACTCAGTGTAGGAGTAGAATAAATCAGAATGTTCCCTCATTCTCTGGTCAATGTTTAATTGCAAGAAAATTGGTCATAGATCAAATGAATGCAGAAGTTTGGTAAGAAATGGCTTTCACAATTCAAGGAATACTCAATCATTCAATGGAAGATGTTTTTCATGCAATAGATTTGGACATATGACTAATCAATGCAAATCAAATCTAATCAATATATGGAATCAAGGATATAGGAATATGGTATGCTAGAATTACAACAAATTTGGACATGTTGGAAAATTATGTAGAAGTAAGAATGTGAAAAGAAACTACTATGCTAAAGAAAGGAAAATAGAGCAGAGGAATGATAAGGGAAAGGAAAAAGTTGATCTAGTTGAAACTGATAAAGATATGGACAAGATCTAGATCAAGAAAGAAGTAATTGAAGTGAAGGATGGGTCTGCACTAGCATCTACTGTAGATACTTCCTCTAGGAAGTGAATTTGTGAGCTCTGGCTCAGGGGGAGCTGCAATGAAAATCTTAATCCCCTATCCAGACTGTCAGTACTAAGATCCAACATGAAGAGATGTTGAAAGGATTCATATGACAGATTTTTTGAAAGAAATTCTAAAAGAATAGGATCAAATCGGAACATTGTGGAGCAATCCTAATAAGACTACATTCTATAGAGATGTGTTTGACAACTTTTTAATAGGAGCATTTATGGCGATTAAGTCAAAACTGATAAAGGATTAAAAGGGAGCTCATTCAATAGAAAACTCATTTAGCATTCAAACTATCAAGTATCTAAGGAAAATTGAAGCAAAATTCTAACTATCTCAGAGATTTCCTAAGCAATTCAGGCCAAATTGATCTAAGATGAAGGAAACTCCAATCCAAATAAAGAGGTATTTTCTATTTGAAACTTTACTGCAAATTTGTTTGATTAGTCATGGAAGTGGAAACACCACATGTAATCGATATAACTGAAAGGCTGAGGCCAAAATTCAAGAAACATCCTTTCAAATCAGTAGAAGTAGATCTAATAGGTGCACTTTATGATATACCAAATGGAGTTATGCATGTAGAGGATGTTAGGGTTTACATCCATGTTGCCCTAGAAGAGCATGGTGACAACAGATTCATAGACCTATATCTGAAGTATCTAAGTGATGATCATTTTGAGTTGAAAGAAGAATACAAATATCTGGAGGAGAAGAAATTCATTCAATATAAAGACTTCCCTACATTTACAAAACATGAATGGGTCTGGTACATCTTGAGAAGAATCCACGATGAATTCTTGTGGTTGGAACAACCCTTCAAGATCACCAAGGATGAAATTAGGGCTATGACTAGACTAAGCTCTATCAGTAGTGCACCCCTATTGAAAGCTGTAAAGAATGATATAGTAATGGTGGCCATTAGAGCAAAATTTGATAAAAGGGCTTTAACTATCAATGATATTGAAGATCATGGTATAAGATTTACATCCATGGTGTTGGGATACAAAGATTGTTTCACTAACTAGGAAAACTTTGTCTCCAGTACTGCGATAAACACTGCCTATCAGATGATCAAGGAGAATGTAGACCATGATATCTATGAATTGCTCTGACAACAAGTGATGGAAAACCTGAGGAAAATAAAAGAAAGCAAATACCCTTTCAAATTTGGTACGTTGATCCTCTATTTGTTTTTCTACTTCATGCATGAGTTGCCAAAGATGAAGAACTTATTTTGGTCAAATAGCTAGCCAGTTGCTATACAAATTAGGGATCTTTTAAACACTATTGGAAGCTATAATGAACAAAATGTAGCCCTATGGGGCTATTTCAAGAACATCCAAAGAATGATGCAATCAAGAGAAAGAATTCCAAAAGCAATTGTGGAAAAATATAAGAATGACATATGCTTCATTGTAACCAAAGACCAATGCATGATGGAAGTTGTTGAGCTAAGAACTATTTGGGTTATGCCAATGGAATATGAAGTAGATGGAGAAATACTAGATAACTATGCACAACACATGCTAGGCACACCCCAGGACACCAAAGATTAAAGATTTGGAAATTTTGAAGAGTTGTCTACAAAAATTTATGTTGAAGTAAGAAAATCTGAGATCTCCAAGAAAATGCATAGAGTGGCAGAGGATTACGCCTTAAGACAAGGCTTTACAAAAGAACAAGTCAAAGAGGCAAGGGAAAGAGCACAAGCTAATAAGGTAGCAAAAGAAAAGAAATAAAGTGAACCTATTAAAACTTTGAAAGAACCCAAGAGAAAGCCAGAAAAACTAGAGGTGTCAAGAAGGAGAACTAGAGGGTCTACCTCTGTAGAAGCTACATCTATTCCCTCTGATCCCACACCATTTGCAACTGTGGAAATTCCTACCACCAGTCACAAAAGGAAGAAAATAAAGGCTAAAAGAATGCATGTAAGAATTGCAGTTGATGAGGAAGAGACAGAAACAGATGAAGTGAAGAAAATGAAAATTGAGGCTACCAAAGATTCCAGAAGAAACAAGAAGAAATCTTCTAGTAAGGGTAAAGCTAAAAGAAGGCTAGGGAAGATGTGACAAGAGAAACCACTATAAATCTCAAGGATGTCCTAAAGGCTATAATTGTTGATGGAAACTTAAAGCCCATAGCCCAACTATATGATGAGTACAATGATCTAGATCAAAGAACCATTGAGACTATTGTTGTTAGATACTTGGACATCTATAACAAAGCACTTATTAAGATTATTACTGATCTCCTAGATAGCTTGGGTAGTATAATGACTACTAGAAAGGAAGCTAATATGGCCAAGGATGTGGAGCTTAGAGAATATACATTGATAAAATTATTCCTAGAGATCTCACCAAAAGACAAAGCAAAAATCTCAAAAGTGTTGCAAAAGGAATTTAGAACAAAGAAAAGGATGAATACTCTCATGTCAGATGACATTGAGAAAGTAGCCAAGGATATAGAGGAAATCACCTTGAAAGTGTTGAGGGATAATCATCTCCCAACAATTTATGACAATGATGAAACAAATATTGGAGATGATACATCTATTCCGGAAGTGAATTTGGACCAAGGGCTAGACAACAAAGTGCCTAAAGAGAAGGAAGCCCCCTGCCACAGTAATTGAAATTGAGAAGATAGAGAAGGCCGATGATCAAGAAGAGAAACAAGACAAGGAGACCCTTGCACTGAAACAAAAAGATGGTCCAAATGAAGCTCTGGATTTAGATGCTCTAGAGCTAAAATGAGGAGAAGTCTCTAGTATAGCAAGAGACATTGCAGAGTCAATTAAAGAATTTTTGGAGAAAGAGAAATAGGTCCTAGATGAATCTAAATTTTTGTAAGGACCAATAAATCTACACATGATGTCCCCTGTACATAAATTCAAACTAGTATCAATTGTACAGGCAAAGGCACATGAAGAAATTTTGAAGTCTCACATACAGGATAGTGACCTGATTGGTGAGGCATCCAACATTTTTGAGAAGCTAATGCCATCATATCAGAAGGACACCTCTTTGTCTTCTATAAGTCAACTAAAAGGACTCATACATTCTATAAGTGAGCATTTTGAATCTTTTGAGAAATCTGCTGAGACAAAAGTGAGACAAGAATTTGATGAGAAAAGATTAAATGAGTTAAAAACTATGATAGTAAATGACAAAGCTCTGCTAGATAATAAAATGAAAGGCATACAGAATGATATCAAAGAGGCAAGTAACTTGTACAATTTTTTCTTATCTTGGCTAGAAGCGACAAAAGAGCTAGAAGAAAAGGTGAAGGATCTAAAACAGTAGATAATAAGCATTTCTAAATCATTTGATCAAGCAGTTGAGTCATTAAGCAACAAAGAAATACAAGTAATTAAAATTCATAATGAGTTAAGTGATATTGTAAATAAAAGGGATCAGATGAAAAATAAAATGTGTTAGTTGAGAGGAATAATTAGTGCTAAGTTAGATTTAATTATCATTATTGCTACAGAAGCACAGGCAACTTCACAAATTGACACAAATTTCGATGTGCAAAAGGCAGAAAAATTAGTCTTTTTAATAAATGATCACATTTAAATTTTGGAAAGAACCAAGAAATGATGGGATGAAGAGTTTATACAATTAAAGATTATGTACAAGGATATTCTTTCAGCAACAACTAATTGAGTTGAAGATTGTATGTGTACATATGCGGTAGAGTATGAAAATTTTTACAGTTTTGACATAATTTTAATCCTTATACATATACCCTTTGCCATTGATGTCAAAGGGGGAGAAGAAGACTAGTGAAAAATGGGCAAAAACCTTAGGGAGAGAAGAATTATAGAGTAAGGGGGAGCATTTACACATTTTTCACTAAGTGTTGCCGTCAATGCCAAAGGGGGAGATTGTTGGCAACATATCAAGAGACACTACAAACCTGGTAATGTTGCATTGATGGCAACAAGGAAAATAGAGCATGATGGAGCTAAGGATGATTGAAAACTCAACTTGGAACAGCCTACATACAAGGTTCTGGTCCGGACATAAAAAACTGAGGCAGAATGGCTAAGTACTGATAACATAGAGTTAGTAGCAGAGACTCAAGTGGTATTCCTCCACAGTTGATGGTGAAGGTATGAAGTTTAAGTATGTTATTCAAGATTGTTTGGAGATACCATGTTTAAGATTACAAGTCCTAATGACTTCTAGAAGACAAGTTATGAAATGGCTAACTCTAGATGAACACAGTTAAGTTAGGAACAGTGCAGAGTGCATGGGTATTTTGATCTGCATTTCTCTGCAAGTGATTGTATTGGTATGCAGTTCTGAGGTAGTATGGATAGGTTTTAGAAGCATACAATTGATGAATTATAGAGTCTAAAGTGATCTGAAACATTGTCTTCAAAACTCCAAGTTCCAACAGTTGGTTTGATAATAATTCACCAAGGCAGAAGAGTCAGTTCTAAGTTCCACATTTCAGTACATAAGGAGATCATGACTTGTGGTTGGTAAGATGTGATCTATGAGGTGTGAGGAATGGTTGATGTGATTCCTTCAGTCTTATTTGGTCCATAGAAAGAATTTTGGTGTGACAGTTAAGTAGGTCAAGCATGTTTTGAAAAGACAAGCTGACAGGTAGTTAGATCTTTATGCGGAGAAGGTATATTGTTCAAATAAGAAATCTAAGTGGTTATATGTGTGGTGCCAACTTATATGAAGATTATTCAATGATTTTTTGGATCTTCATTACTGTTTGTACACTTGATCAAGCTGACAAGGTAGAATACATTGAATACATGCTTGGCTTGTTGACCTATTTATCAAATGAATCTTGTTGTGGATATAAATAATTGATGGATTATGAAGTAAAAGGTTGTATTGGGTGTGTGTGGTATGGAAATTTGAAGTGTGATGGATTATGAGAAAAGTGCAGAGCAGAAAAAGTTGAACAAGGATAGAAAACAAAGGATATGTAGTAAAGTTGAGAAGTAGGGCTGAATAAATGAAGAACTTTGAATCTATCTATTGAATCTTCAATGGAATTGTGATCTAACATGTGGTAAATGCATTTATAGTAGTTCATCTTCTGGTAGTGAGCTAATCCTTCTTCTTTCTCATTTTATCTTGGCAGTGAGCCTTTGTGCTGTGAGCACTTCTTCATAGGGCAGTGAGCCCTAAGGAAGTGAGTCTTCTTGTAATTTGAGTATTGAGATATCATAATATATTGTGAGCTAACACTCACCATAGTTTTTCCCTCTTTGGGTTTTCCACGTAAAAATCTTGGTGTCTATGTGTTATGTCTTTATGGTTGTTGCTCTTATGCTTGTTCTACTTTCATGTTATTAATTTTGAAAATTGGATTAATAAACAAGTTAACAAGTGGTTTTGTGGAATATTGACTCACCCCCCTCTTAGTATTCCTTACTTTCAAGAAAAATAGCATGGATTCAAGATGAACATAAGGTATTGGTGAGTGAACAATGTTTGGTGAAATTTCATATAGGATCTTATTTTGATGAGGTATTGTGTGATATTATGTCGATGGATGTATGTCATATATTTTTGGGTAGACCGTGACAATATGATAGAAAAGCTATACATGATGGGAGAAAGAATACTTACACTATAACATCTAATGGAAAGAAAATTACCTTGGTACCTTTGGAAGGTGGGCCTAAGAGTGAAGTATGGGGAACTGCTAGAATCTATTTGGTTGATGGAAGAAAATTCTTGGATGGTTAGAGACATGAGAACATGTGTTTTGGTTTGATTCTAAAGAAGTGTGGAGAGCTAAGTATATAGAATGTTACCAGAAGAAAAGAAGATCCATGAGAAGAGATAACTGAATTGTTGATAGAGAATGAAGATATCATATCAGATAATGTACCTGAAGGATTTCCAACAATCTAGAGTATCAGTCATCATATGGACCTTATACCTAGAGCTTGTTTTCCTAATAAAGAAGCACATTGGATGACACCAAGAGAGAATCTGGAGTTAAATAGATAGATGTACAGGAATTATTGAGGAAAGGATTGATCAGAGAAAGTTTGAGCCCATGTACATTACCTGTAGTACTAGCATCAAAGAAAGATGGAGAATGGAGGATGTGTACAGGCTCTAGAGTAATCAATAATATCAAAGTTAAGTATAGATTTTCATTGCCAAGGATGGATGACATTATGGACTATTTGGGTGGAGCAAAGTATTTTACAAAGATAGACTTGAAAAGTGGATACCATCAAATCAGAATTAGAGAAGGAGATGAGTGGAAGACTACATTCAAGACAAATTAAGGAATGTATAAATCATTAGTGATGCCTTTTGGATTGACTAATGTACTGAGTACTTTCATGATATTGATGAATGAGGTTTTGAATAAATTCTTGGGTAAGCTTCTTATTATATATTTGAATGATATTTTTATTTTCAATAAGACAAAAGAAGAACATTTGTGGCATATTAGACAAGTATTGTAGAGGTTGGGAGAAGAGAAATTATTGATAAACGTTAAGAAATGTAGTTTCATGAAGGAATAATTGATATACTTGGGATTTGTGATTTTTGTGGAAGGATTGAAGATGGACCTTGAGAAAGTTAGAGCAATTGTTGAGTGGCCAACACCTGAGGACATTGGAGAAGTCAGATAATTTCATGGATTAGCAAGTTTCTATAGGAAGTTCATCAGAAATTTTAGTCCATTATGCATACTGATGACAGAGACAATGAGAGGTGATAGAAAGGATTTTAAATGGACATCAGAAGCAAATAAATGTTTTGAATTGTTGAAGTGCAAAGTGACAGAACAACCAGTGTTAGCATTACCAGATTTTCACAAAGTATTTCAAGTATATTGTGATGCCAATGGAAATACAATAGGAGCAATGTTAAGTCAAGAGAGTAGACCAGTAGCATATTTTAGTGAAAAGTTGACTTGATGCAAGGAAAAGATATTCAGTTTATGATTAGGAGTTCTATACCATAATTCAAGCCTTGAAGAAGTGGAGACGTTACTTGTTGCCTAAGAAATTTGTGTTATATATACAGATCATCAAGCTTTACAATATCTGAATAGTCAAGGGAAGTTGAATCATAGACATATGAGATGGGTAGTTTTCATGTAAAGTTACACATTTGTATTGAAGCATAGGAGTGGGAAGTCAAACAAAGGTGTAGATGTATTGAGAAGAAGAAGGAATTTGCTAGCAGAGATGAGAATTAAAGTATTAGGTTTTGAAGAATTGAAGCATATGTATGAAAAGGACCTTGATTTTGCATAACCATGGAAAGTATGTAAGGAACCTATTGTAACAGATAGAAGTAAGTGGTTAGACTATTTCATTTAGGAAGATATGTTGTTCAAAGGAAATTAGTTGTGTATACCTAGAAGTTCAATGAGGGATAATTTTGTCAAGGAGAAGCATAGTACTAGATTAGCAAAACATTTTGGAATTGATAAGATAGTAGCCTTGGTAAGTGAACATTACTTTTGGCCTCAAATATATAAGGATGTAAGGAAGTTTGTGTAGATTTGTAGAGTTTGTCCAGTTGCAAAGGGGAGTAGTTAGAATACTAGATTGTACAGATCTTTAACAGTACCAAATAGACTTTGGTAAGATATAAGCATGGATTTCATATTAGGTTTGCCAAGAACACAGAGGGGATATGATTCTATATTTGTAGTGGTGGACATATTTTCAAAGATGACACATTTCATACCTTGTAAGAAGACAAATGATGCAGTGCATGTTACTGACCTATTTTTCAAAGAGATTGTGAGATTGCATGGATTACCTAAGAGTATAGTTTCATACAGAGATACAAGATTCATTGGATACTTTTGAAGAAGATTGAGGAAGAAGATGAAGACAGGCCTAAAATATAGTTCAGCATTTCATCCATAGATAGATGGACAAACAAAAGTGGCAAATAGGATTTTGGGTAACTTGTTGAAATGTTTAGCTGCATACAAGATAGGGAATTGGGATCTAATTCTTCTGCAAGTAAAGTTTGCATATAATAATTCAATAAATAGGAGTACATGAAAGAAACCATTTGAAATTGTGACCAGAGTGAAACCTAGAGGAGTTGTAGAGTTAAGAGACATCAATATGCAAAATAAGAGAAGTGCTGAGGCAGAAGAATTTGTAGGATATATGGAGACACTACATAAGCAAGTCAAGAAGCATTTGGAGGAGATGAACAATAAGTATAAGGAGAAAGAAGATGAGAAGAGCAGACATAATGAATTTTTAGTTGGAGATGAAGTAATGGTATATCTGAGAAAGGAGAGATTTCTAGTGGGAACCTATAACAAGTTGAGGATGAAGAAGTTTAGGCCATGTAGGATTCTGAAGAAGTTTGATTCAGGAAATGCATATGAAGTAGAACTAGCAGAGACCTTTGGTATATCACCTATATTCAATATTGCAAACCTATATTAGTATCATGAAGGAGAAATTAGTGACAACATTAAAGAAGGTTTGAAGAATTAGTTACCACAACAACCAACAAAGTAGACAGAGATCATCTTGGATAGCAGAGTTGGATGCAGTACCAGAGGAAAGAAATACAAAGAATATTTGGTTAAGTCGAAAGGAAGACTAGAAGAAGATTAATCATGGATATCTCAAACTGAGGTAGACCACCTTGGTTTTCCTCTAGCCCCAGCAAAGTGAGGGACTCACTTTTTCAACAAGCCTAGGTATCTGATGCAAGAGCATCCCAAGTTACAGTAAGATCTTGCATGAACCAAAAATATTTATATTCTTTTATTTTCTTTCATTTCTAGTTCAGTTCAGTCAGTTGCAATTTCAACATTTTGTACTACATTTTACTACATCTACATATCAGACCATGGGGAGTAGGACATAGTATCTACATATCATCATCTACATCATATCCAAATTTCAAGTTATTTGGAATTGTCTACTAAAAGTTATCGCTATCAGAAGATCATCAGATTTCACAGAATAGAGTATCCAGATGGTCAGTTGAAGGAGAAGGTTTGCGGAGAACTTTCGTGACTTGTGGAGACAAATGAAACATATCACCAGGAAGATATGGATCAGATAGGCCTTCCTTGAGGTTTGCACCAAGTTTCATTCACTTGCGAAGGAATTCTAGATGTCTAAGGCCGGCCTACTTTTTATACACACTACATCATTCCATTGAATTATGTAACCTCTTTGGGCCAATGTGGAGGATTTCATAAGCTTGGAGATGATATATAGATCCCTTAGATGTGTTAGGAAATCAAGTTATCAAGTTATGTAGTTTAGAAGATACTTTTCTTTTCGAGAGACACTTCAATGCCATATCATTCATATCTATTCTAACCTAGAAGGCAGGCCTGTGAGCCCTTTGATTGTAGCCCACATGTTACTAGCATATGAGCATTGTAATTCTTTTATATTCTAAATATATGAATCTTCCATTGCATTCCATTGTCGTGTTGTTTTTGTTGTGTTTACTCTAGTTGCATGGTTTGGACAGTCCCTTCTTAGAACCCTCCTATCATGACTGCACGAATTGTTTTCATAGCAAGTTTAGAGATCTAGAGGTAGAAAAGAAAAGATCATCTTTGTAGTTTTTGTTTTTCATGAAACAACTATGAAATGTATGTTACGTATTTTGCAATCTTTGTATTGAACCATTGGTTTTCTCCATTGTTGTCGATATTCTTCTTACGAAACTTAATCATAGTTACAATTTTCTCTTGCCACATTTAGTGGTGTGAATGTAATCTCTTATTTGGATGAGTGTGACATAACTTAATTCATTTCTAGTTTCTGTAAATGATCACTTTAGTATTGCATAAGGAAAACTATGGTGTGGTGTTGGATTATTAAGCATTCTTAGGCAGTCATATATTTCTTTGTAGTTGTGTTCCTCTATTGAATGTGAGACTCTACAACCCAAATGATAGGCACCAGTCTTATTGATGCAGTTATTAGTCACATAAACAAAAATAAAAATTTACACAACAAACCTTTATTATCTTAAAAGATACAATAAATTTAGGATGAATTTATGATCCCAAGTCTCCATTGGTTAGGACTCAACCTTCTGACAATCACTCAGGGTTGATGTGTGTTATTGTTAATCATGTTGGGGCCTTATGTGCTTTGATAATTTCTATAAATATTAGTCAATATTTACTATTTTCCTATCTAGAACACATGTTCCTACATATATCTTGACAATTATGTTAAATCCTGCAATATTGAGTTAAGATTTATGCAAATATATGTAAATTTGTTCCTATCATTGAGTATTTCACTAGAATTTGTTGGTGATTCAGACTAATTATAAAGATATTTCCAATTTTGTATTAGTTCTTCTAATATTATCTCTGTCTGAACTAATATTTACTGTTGCACCTCAAATTTGCTTAAAAATGTGTTAAAAGGATGCAATTCACTGATATAAATGATAATTTGCATCAAATGCATCATTATTTACATTTATCCACTATATATGCTTAAAATCTATCATTATTTAGCATATATTTAATGTATTTGCTTATGATTCATCATTATTTGTAATTATTTATGACTATTTATGAAATTGAAACTAAGAAAATAGAGTTTAGAAATTAAGATCCTAAAATTACTTAATTTTGGCCAATGATCCACATACATGCTCTGATACTATAATGAAAAGATAGAAACTAAATCATACTTCACCAGGATGTTCCACAACTATGTATGATCAGCACAAATCTTCAAAGGAAAGTTGATACAATATGCAATTAAAATGAAATAATTTCAATAGAACGTAATATTTCATCTTTACACACTAGGAATCAATAGGAAGATCACAAAGGATTTACAATCAGGAGGTAATCTATAGCTTCATCTCCATTAGGTATGAAAAGAACATGTACATTTACAGTGGTCTTGAGAAAGAACCTTGAGAGAGAATTCACAAAGTTGCAGAAAATTACAAACTCAGTGCTCAGAATTGAAACAATTTAGTCTCCCTTAGTTTCAACAATTTGATCTCCCTTTGAAAAGATAGGTCATGGTCCCTTTATAGAACAACTTCTAGAAATAGTTACAATTGATCCAATGGTCATGATCTATCCATAATAATCAATGATCCGGATTGGTGGCACATGGTTTCTAGTTGGCAGCAGTTTGTGGAGTACAGTTGGCAAAAGGAATATTCTAGCATCTTTGACTCAGCATCCTTCTAGCTAGCATATATCATATTTGCAAGTATCTTTGCCTTAATATCTGATAAATCACCTTTTGCAGTATCTAACATTCTTCATCTTTTAACAACCTAGAGCTCTCCTCTTCTTTTGCACATTCAACATGTTAACCTACAATTACAAACACACAACAGTTTAATCATTGCATTAATCTTTGAATTTCAACCTTTACCTGCATAGAAAATCACACTTTGCAAATTGTCTTAGACAACCTTGAGTTCCCTACAATATTAGCTCAAATATTCTAATGTTTAACATTAACAAATACATTTATCTTTTAAAGCACAAAAAATCAAAATATGGATATCTGAATATTAATATCATTTGAAAATACCCATATGAATACTTTACTCTTTTGAACAAACATCCTCTCTTAATGCCCTTATAAAAAAAATATGTTCTTTCGAACCATGGTTTAATATTATTCTATTGTCAAAAAGTCACTTTATGAAACTATCACCCTTATCGGCAACTTTCAATTTTCTCAAACTCAACCTTTCTTCTCCTTTATTGGTCATTTCAAACCTTTCCAAACTATTTGGCCTCTTTGCCTTATATCAGCAAAAGTTGAAAATTTAGAACTTGGCACCTCTTATCATTCCTTATTGGCAAAAGTTCAACTTTCCAAACTTTGCCTTACTTGTCACCTTTTATTAGCAAAATCTTGTAGTTTCAAACTTTGCCTTTGTTGTCAATAAAAGTTCAAAATTCCAAACTCTACCCTTTGGTTATCATCAAAAGTTCTAAATTCAAAACCTAAGTGTTATCCTTCTCTTTTTTCTCAATCAGCGAATCAGCTAAAAGCCGAACATTTGAACAAGTTCTAAAAACCAATAGTTTCCTAAACAAGCCTTTTCTCTAACACCCTTTTGTGTCTGAATAATTCTCTAACAATTAGGCTTCAAAACTCCTTCAGTCAGAGAAACAATCAAAATATGAACTTTGACTTTTCCCTCCTATCGCTCAATTGGGGAATCGGTAAAAAGCCTAACTCCCTAACTTCTAAAAATATTCTAAGTCTTTTCTCAACACTTACGTTTTCACCTCGTCACTAACATTTGATGATCAAATGATTTTATTCCACCATTTCACAGAGGAGAAACGAAAGAGGCAAATCATTAATGTGGAATCATAGAATACCTCCACGTGGATGGCCTCCTTTATTGAGTTTCAGGATTTTCCCCTTTCGGCCTTCTATTTTCAAAGGAATCAAAGAAAAACTCTAAATTCCAACCTTCCGATTACTTAGGCCCTTTCAGACTTCACCCACCAGGGATTCCTCCTTCCATCTTCTATTGAAGAAGGAAAGGAGAAACTCTGAGCCTCCAAACTACACCTTCTTTGACATAATCAGACTTCACTAGTCAAGGGTTCTTCATTTTGCCTTCCATTGTGGAAAGATACAAGTGGAAACTCCAAAGTCCACCTTTCTGATGACGTAGACACAATTGGACCTTTACAGTCAGGCCTTCCTCATTGGGCCTTCCTTCTCTTTGCGATAAGGAGAAAGGATAAGGTTGAGGCTCTGAAACCTGATTTGACCAAAACTTTGACCAAACATAACCTCTTTACCTTATCAGATTTTAACATGGTTCAAAAAGCAAAGTTGCCTCTAATTTTACCATACCGCCCAAAAGGGAGAAAACACATAAGCAAAGAAAAAAGGGTGGGTTCCTCTTTTGCTAAGGCAAAATGGGGCATGTTGTGAGATCTCAAAACAACTTGTACCACCAAAGAAAAAAACCAAATTTCAAATCAATTTAGGAAGGGCAAATCTAGACATAAAATTCCAACCTTCACCATTCATGGATATCTGGATTAGTTCAAAAAAGACCATGTTCATTAATGAAACTAAATCATGAGAAGGATTGCAAGTGTGTGCTTTGATTCATTTCCTTTCCACTGGATAAGTTGAAAAAGGTAGTAATTAGCATTAAGCTACATAGTTGATTTAACCTTTTAAGACAAACCTAGATAGAGCCTTGCTACCAGTCAAGTGTCCATAGCCCTGACAAGGTTATCGCCTATAGTTCTCCTAAATAGAGCCCCACTACCAGTTAGACATCCATAGCCCCGATCGGGCTACTTAGATGACCTTGAGAACATAAATTCTCTCTCTTTTAATTTTCAACTTTTTTACTTTTTGTAAGATATATCATTTCAGCTCATTGTTTGCATAGTAATGGAACCTATTGCTAGTGTGGCAATTATAGTGGTAGCAAAGACAAACCTTTATATTTTTTACTTAACATACACACTAACATTTTCAAGTAGTCCTGGGAACCTTAAGTGTGTTAATATGATGATTCCATGGATGACCTTTATTTTAATTGATGTATATGATTTCATAGAATAAATCAGCATAACCAAAACTATAAAGAATACAACCTATGCAAAGATTTGATGTTCTTTCTTAAATTTCAAAAAATTTGTAGCTTTCTAAAGTGAAAAGGTGCTCCATATCATGTCCAACTAGAAAAAAAGCTCAACCAAATAAGAAAACAACACAAAACCAGTGAAAACACACAAAGCAAGCAAAGCATTGTATAAAAGGGAAACAAAACCAAACAAAGAAAGACTAAAGGACAAAGCAAAACCAAAAACAAAAAGAAAGAAGCAATAAGGCAACAACTATCCTACCATACTATGTACAAGATACTACAAGGTAAATGAAATCTAAGGTAACACCCGCAAACACTTATATTTACATGCCCTCTCAGAATATGCATGACTATCATGGCATTAGTTATGGTCCTAATCCTAGCAAATTTATCTTTGTATTCTGAAAAAATACCCTTCTATTATGAATTTCCCATACTTAGCAGAAAAACCCTTAATGATCAGTAACTGAGGAATTTCATTATATTCATGTCTGATGCATTTATATGTTCTATCCCCTAAATTTCCATAATGAAAATAACAATTAACATCATTCATTGGGGAAAAGAAAAATACAACCTGATGCATTTCTTGTTCTACTAGACATGTCTATTTGCTGCCAACTAGTTTCATTTAATTATTTTGCATTTCCATCATCTTTATCCAACTCCATTTCTTCATCCTATATGCTTATTTGATCTTTAACCTTAGAAAACACCTCAATGTCCTCCATTTTTTGTACATCAGTATTTAGGTGAGTATCATCATCATCAAAACCTAATATACATAGATCTATCATTCCTAAATCATTTAACTGTAAAGATGAAACAACATTTGATAGATATGAAGACTTCCCTATTTCATTTTTAAAATGACACTGAACTAACATCTGATCATGCATGGTAACAACAAAACTCTTTGTATCTTCTATTTTCATAAATTGTTCTTCAAATAATTCACTTCTACTATCAAGTAAAGTGTCTGGTTCCATTGCCCTACAACAATCTTGGAATTGATCATTCAATTCAAAGGAATCAAATAATGGGTTAGTATTCATACTGCTTTCTATGACTCCTTTGGTTTATGCTATAAATTCTTCTTTAGTGGTTGCACATTTGAATTCCTTCAACACTTGTGTACACTCCTTTACATGATTATTTTCATCAAATACATAAATTTTTTTTGCAACAAATTCATTATTGAAATCAAATCTAGAAACATTTACTTGACAAATATTTTCTGATTTCAAAGATTCAAGACACTTATTAAATGAATCAAGATTACTTTCACATTTCTTTTCCTTCTCATTAAATCCTTTTTGCTTGCTATCTGATGACTGAAAATAAGGTTTGATTTCTTTTCTACAGTCTTCAAAAGATTCATACCTATAATCTACTTTATCTAGATTTGAACGTTGACAGAGAAGTTGAGAAATCTCACTTGTACCATAAAATAGTTCAAGAAAAGGGGTTTGTACTTGAATTTAACCATCCTTATCTTCTAGAACTGGTTCAATTACTACATTTTCTAGACAACTCATGACTTTTGGTATTGTATCTTCCTGTTGCGCTAGAATTATTTCATTTTCCTGATAAACCTCAATCCTGTACACTTCTAAGAAAGGAATTAGTTCTTTTAAAGACAAATACAACCTTGTAAGTAAAGTTAAACAATTAATTTCACCATGCTATGTAGAATCATGTATCCTACATTTTCTGGATAAACCAAAGTTAGATAAATTTTGAGGATAAAGTTGTTCATTTAAAATTTCCTAAAAGAAAGGAATATCAACTTGAAAATTTTATTCCTCATATGAGTTTTGAGTCAGCCCTCTAAAAAATGGAGAAATCCTAGGGTTAGGAGCTTCATATAGATCCATTAAAGGTGAGAAAAAAATTTAAAATTTTTTGAACTCTAAAGATATCGAACATATCTCAGAATAATAACTTAAAAGCTCATAAATTCAGGTCAAACTTTGAAGCTTTAGACTGGATCTTTGCAAATATATAGTCAATCCTTCTCAAACAAGAGATATTTGTAGTCACCTAACTCAAATGATTAAATATTGATAAGATCTTTGTAGAAATACAAAAATTTCAATCATAGGCCCTCCTTCTAGCACCAAAAATCTGTTGATGTGGTTATTAGTCACATAAACAAAAAATAAAAATTTACAAAATAAAAATTTATTATATTGAAAGATACAATAAATTCAAGATGAATTTATGATCCCAGGTCTCCATTGGTCAAGACTTGACCTTCTGATAGTCACTCAAGGTTGATGTGTGTTGTTATTAATCATGTTGGCGCCTTACATGCTTTTATAATTTCTAGAAATATCAGTCAATATTTACTAGTTTCCTATCTAGAACACCTGCTCCTACATATGTCTTCAGAATTATGTTAAATCCTACAATGTTGAGTTAAGATTTGTGCAAATATATGGAAATTTGTTCCTAACATGAGTATTTCACTAGAATCTATCCCTAATTTGGACTAATTATAAAGATATTTCCAATTTTGGATTAGTTCTTCTAATATTATCTCTGTCTGAACTAATATTTACCGTTGCACCTCAAATTCACTTAAAGATTGTGTTAAAAGGATGTAATTCACTGATATTCATTATAATTTCAATGAAATTCATCAGTATTTAAATTTCTTCACTATATATGCTTAAATCTATTATTATTTGGCATATATTTACTATATTTGATTATGATTCATCATTGTTTGCAATTATTTATGACTATTTATAAAATTGAAACTAAGAAAATAGAGTTTAAAAGTTAAGATCCTAAAATTACTTAATTTTGACCAATGATCCACATACTCCTCTAATATTGTAATGAAAAGAAGGAAACTAAATTAGCACAAATCATCAAAGGAAAGTTGATACAGTATGCAATTAAAATGAAAGCATTTCAATAGAACGCAACATTTCACCATTACACACTAGGAATCAACAGGAAGATTACATAAGATTTACAATCAGGAAGTAATCTATAGCTTCATCTCCATTAGGTATGCAAAGAACATGTACATTTACAGTGGTCTTGAGAAAGAACCTTGAGAGGGAATTCACAAAGTTGCAGAAAATTACAAACCCAGTGCTTAGAATTGAAACAATTTAGTCTCCCTTTGTTTCAACAATTTGATCTCCCTTTGAAAAGAGAGGTCACAGTCCCTTTATAGAGAAACTTCTAGAAATAGTTACAATTGATCCAATGGTCAGGATCCATCCATAATACTCAACATTCTAGATTGGTGGCACCTAATTGCTAGTTGGCAATCAATCCGTGGAGTACAGTTGGCAAAAGGAATATTCTAGCATCTTTGACTCAACATCCTTCTAGCTAGAAGACAACATATTCACTAGTATCTTCACCTTAATATTTGATAAATCATCTTCTGAAGCATCTAACATTCTTCATCTTTTAACAGCCCAGAGCTCTCCTCTTCTTTTGCACATTTAGCGTGTTAACCTGCAATTAAAAACATACAATAGTTTAATCATTTTCATTAATCTTTGAATTTCAACCTTTACCTACATAGAAAATCACGCTTTACAAATTGTCTTGGACAACCTCGAGCTTCCTGCAATATTAGCTCAAATATTCTAATGTTTAACATTAACAAATGTATTAATCTTTCAAAGCACAAAAAATTAGAATATGGATATCCAAATATTAATATCATTTGAAAATAACCATATGAATACTCTACTCTTTTGAACAAACATCCTCTCATAATGCCCTTATTAGCAAAAATATGTTCTTTCAAACCATGGTTTAATATTATTCTATCGGCAAAATGTCACTTTATGAAACTATTGCCCTTATCGGTGACTTTCAATTTTCTCTAACTCAACCTTCTCCTTTATCAGCAATTTCAAACCTTTCTAAACTATTTGGCCTCTTTGCCTTATATTGGCAAAAGTTAAATATTTAGAACTTGGACCCTCTTATCATTCTTTATCGGCCAAAGTTCAACTTTTCAAACTTTGCCTTGCTTATCACCTTTTATCAGCAAAATGTTGCAGTTTTGAGCTTTGCCTTTGTTGTCAACAAAAGATCAAAATTCTAAACTCTATACTTTTCTTATCGGCAAAAGTGCCAAATTTAGAACTTAAGTGTTTTCCTTCTCTTTTTGCTCAGTCGGCAAATTGGCTAAAAGTTGAACTTCCAAACAAGTTCTAAAAACCAATAGTTTCTCAACCAAGCCCTTTCTCAAACACCCTTTTGTGTCTGAATAATTCTCTAACACTTAGGCTTCAAAACTCCTTTAGTTGGTGAAACAATCAAAATATGAACTTTGAATTTCCCTCCTATCTCTGAGTCATGGAATTGGCGGAAAGCCTAACTCCCTAACTTCCAAAAATATTCTAAGTCTTTTCTCAATACTTAAGTTTTCACATCATTGCTAAATTTTGACGGTCAAATGACTGTATTTTTCCATTCCATGGAGAAGAAACAAAAGAGGCAAATCATTCCCACATAATCGTGAAATGCCTCATGTGGATGGCCTCTTTTATCAGGTTTCGGGGTTTTCCCCTTGCAGCCTTCTATTTTGGAAGGAATCAAATAAAAAATGCTGAATTCTGACCTTCTGATTACTTAGGCCTTTTCGTACTTCACCCATTGTGGATTCCTCCTTCCATCTTCTATTAAAGAAGAAGGACAGGAGAAACTCTGAGGCTCCAAACTCCAACTTCTTTGACACAATCAGACTTTACTCACCAGGGGTTCTTCATTACGCCTTCCATTTTGGAAAGAGGCAAGAAGAAACTCTGAACTCCACCTTTCCAATCACTTAGACACAATCAGACATTTGCAGTCAGGCCTTCCTTATCAGGCCTTCCTTCTCTTTGCAATAAGGAGAAAGGATAAGGCTAAGGTTCTAAACTATGATTTGACCAGAACTTTGACCAAGCATAACCTTTTTACCTTATCAAATTTTAACATGGTTCAAAAAGCAAAGTTTCCTCTAATTCAATTCTCTATCAAATGGTAACCTTTACTAGGAAATTTATTGAACTTGACTTTTAATCTTGGATCAGGACTTGACATTTTACCATACCTCCCAAAAGGGAGAAAACACATAAGCAAAGCAAAAAGGGTGGGTCCCTGTTTTGCTAAGGCAAAATGGGGCATGTTGTGAGACCTCACAATAGGTTGAATTAGCCTATGATCACCCAAACCACTTAAAATAAAACTTCATATATATCTTTAGACACAGTAGTAGTTTTTTATGCATCCTTATTCTATAGGATTTCTTTTATCATCTATATAAGGGTCTTATAACAGCTAGATGTTCTTAGTTTAGTGACAATTTTGGGGCTAAGAAATTGATTTGGGTTTGGTTGTTCAAATATTTTTAGTTAGTAATCTAGTTTTGAAGTCAATACCTACTTAGGTATACCCCTTGGAATATCCCTCCATAGTTTAAGTTGATCTCAAAGTGTAGAGGAGTCTACCCACTCCTATTAGTTGGTTGAAATCACCCTATACTTGTTGACAAACCTCTTTCAAATCACCTTGATGACATCCCTAGCCTAGGTGATTCAATAATGTTTCAAAGTTTAGGGTTGTAGGTATTTTTTGGACACAATAGGAATCATACTTTTACTTTGAAAATGTTTATAGTATGCTAGAATTAGTGTTTTTTTGTTAGAATGCCAGAAGTACAACTCCTAATCACTCCTTCCTCTTATTCTTCTCTCTCATCTTCCTAGTGATATATGTCATCTTATCTTCTCTTTAAGCACACTCATTTGTATTTATCCAATAAGGTGATATCATCTATTGTATTGTGTGGTTTTAAGGTAGGCTTTATTTCTAAGACCAGTAAATTGAACCCAAAAGATAATAAATTCTATTTTACTACATGGGACTTGTTGACCTATTTTCCTCTTCTTGGAGTTAAGTAGCCCAACTTAAAAATCTTGTTGAAATCCCTTGAGAACTTAGCCTTGAATGCATAAAAACCTTCAAATTGCAGTGTTCCACCTTGTAAAAGTCCTTGAAAATTCATCAAGGGAATCCTTACAAAAAACCCAGAAAAACCTAGAAAATTTGAATCTTTTTCCTTATTTTTCCCCCCTTTTTGTCTTTATTAGAAAAATTCTAGATTTCTAAACTAGCAAAAATCGCTAGGCATGGAGTAGCTCTTCCCCCTTTATCAGCAAAATTCGGGTTTTATGAACTCTTCAAGGGTTCAATTTTTCATAATTTGGCCTCTTGGGCAATTTGTTGATTGAAGAAGAGGTGGTTGGCCTTTTCAAAAAAATTGTCTAAGGCATAGAAGAAGTTGCCCTTTCTTAGTGGAGTTTGTGTTTAATGAATATTGTGAAAGTTCATTTGTTGCAAAGGTTTGCTGATTCAGTATTTTGCCAACAAAGGGCCAAGGGTACAGATTTCTTTGAAATACGGCTAAGGCAAAAGTTAAAAGAGGCATAAAGGAAGGCTTGTTGGAAAAGTTCACAAGATGTGAACTTTTCAAAACTTCAAAATTTATGTGGTTCACCGACAGGGCAAATCGTCAATAAACGACGAAGATAAAGAAGTAGCTAAGGAGAATAGATTGGAAAAATGGGATTTTACCGACAATGTGGGCTTGGTTTAAAAATTTGTGATTTTGTCGATAGAGGCAAAATAAAAGGTAGAAAATTGGCTAAGTAATGAAGGAAAAGGCCCCTTCTATTGGCAAATTAGGTGAAGGCCAAACTTTTTGTAAAGTTTAGAATTTATTTAAGTTCATCAACATGAACATTTTGCAATAAAAGAAATAGGCAAGGGATGAAAAGTCAAAAGGTTTAGTGAAGGAGGATTTGGCTGATAAAAAGGATAAGTAAGGCCAAAGGCCCTGTTCATTAAAGACCACTTTTGCCAATAAGGCAAAATGGAAACATGAAAAAATAGCTAAGTAAAGATGGAAAAAGGGAAGCCTTGTTGGTGAATCGGCATAAGGCCGACCTTCTTAAAAGTTTAATGTTCCTTTGGTTTGTTGAGGTTATATTTTGCCAATAAGGCAAAGGATGGAACAAAAGGCAAGGTTCAACAAAATGATGTTTTGCCGATAAAGAGACCATGGTTCGATAAAGTAAATTTTTGTCGATAAAGGCAAAAAGTGGCCCAAGGCTTAGGTTCATAAAATTGTAAAATTACAAAGAAAGGGAGCAACCAAAGAATGGTTCGGCAAGGTAAACTTTTGTTGATAAAGCAAAAGTGAGCAAAGTTTAGAGATTGAGACTTTTCCCAATAGAAAAGAAAAGAAAGCCAAGTTTAGCAAAAGGTGATTTTGCCGACAAAGGTAAAAATGGAGATGAGAAGGAACAAGCAAGAAGAGTTTAGAGAAATTACATTTTGCCGATAAGGGCAAAAGAAGATAACCAAAGATAGTTCAAGAAAGGAATATTTTTCTGATAAGGGAAAAAGATGACAGAGTGAGAATAGTTCAGAAATGATGATTTTTTACTGATAAGGGCAAAGAATAGATAGAAATAGGCCACAGTCTAGAAAAAGAGAAAGTTGCTGACTAAAGATAAAAAGATGCAAAAATTGACAAAATATGTAAAAACAAAGCTATAATATATTGTAAACTTCAAATATTCAGATTTAAATATTTGAAGTGTTGTAAAAGCTCTATAAAAATGATTTTTGGAGGAAATTTTTTTTTTATTTTCTTCATCATCCATTAATGTAGATCTGATCTACTCAACTACTCCATTTTATATATTTTTGCATTTATTGTTGCAAGTTGATGAATCAGCTATTTGCATTGAAAGGAAAATATCTCCTAGCTACTCCATGATCAAGGATATGTTCTGCAATTAATTTTAGCAGGTAGACATTCCCATTGATAGGGATATTTTCTGATAGCCCCTGGGGGCAAATTTATTGTGATAGATGACTAAGGTCAGTGTAATTTAAATGCTATATATGCATATTTGTAAGATGTTTTGAGGGTTGGAAAATAGTTGCAAGATAGTTGAATTTCTTGATTTCTTTTGTATTTTCAAATAGGGGCCTCTATGGTAACCTTGCCTTTTTGATGAAATACACATTGTGTTTTACCTTTTCATGCATGTTTTTTAGCACTGTGTAATGTAGGATTGATTTGTATTTAAAATTTTGTTCCTTACAATTTTCTTATACTCTTACCTATATTAGAATCGGCTAGACTTGTGTAAGTTTTTCAGTTGTATCTAGTTATTTTGTGCATTCTCAGTATAGTGAGAGCTGCATATTTAAACCTGATGTATGACCTCCATTAATTTATAGTTTTATCCCTCTTCATCTTTTCCTCAAAGGTGGATAGATTAGGTTTAGTCTTAGGAATAGTTGAATCTCTTATTCAACAAAGGAACCAACCTCTCTCTAGAGATTTGATCTCCCTACATGGTCCCACACCTAGAGATCATCTCAATGTTTCATTGGATTGTTGGAGCCCTAAAAGCCTTCAACACAAGGTACAAATCTAAGTGATAACAGATTCTGGCATGCCTGGTAGGATTGTGAGCAATCTAAATCAAAGAATCAAGCTGAGAATTTGGTGTTCTTCTCAATACTCTACACTTTGGCAAACATTTCATGCACCTGGCGACTCTACAAGCTTCTAGTTTTGATCAGTGCCATCATTTATGCATGTCCAAACAAGGGCATCTTTAGGAGGTAACTTTTAATTTACTTAATTATCTATTGTTGCTTCAAAGAGAAGGTCTAGGCTATCTAGGTCTCCTGTGAGAAGGAATAGTAGCCCTATTTTACCTCATCCAAGAGCTCAATCTACACCCCCTCCTAGTAGGTCTCAGCACACAAGTAGAGGCTTGCATATTCCTATTTTAAATTTGTATATCCCCATTATGGCAAGGAATCTACCTTTTGTGACCTTTAATGGAGGTAGCCCTTTAGATTTGGATGCATACAATGATATACCAGTTATAGCCCTAAGAGTGTTTCACCCTTTATGGGTGATGGCTCTATAACCCCTACTTAGCACATCAAAGACATATCTAGTGTGTGCTCAGTCCATTATATACAACATGAGGACATTGTTCTCAGGCTCTTGGTTTCATCTTTTAAAGGGAGAGCTATTCAATGTTTTAGGAGATTGACCCCTATTTAATACATAACTAGGATGAGCTAGGAGAGGCTCTCTACAAGCAATTTGGAGAGAGGGTAGATAATGTCTCGCTATTGGAGCAACTGACAACTATCAAAACAGCCCCAAGTGAGGTGCTAGTAGATTTTAACTTCAGATTTTAGAGGACATGGGAGAGAATTCCAACTACCCTCATGCCATCTCCACAAGGTGCTTTTCTATAATTTTTAAGAGCTTTGAATTCTGATATTGTAGTGATGATGAAGTCTATGGGTGTTTAAACCCTACCTACTAGTTATGAGATAGCTTTAAAAGCTAAAAATTGTGTAATAGAGGCTAGGAAAATTACTCCCAGACCTCTTGTACCTCATTTTCTAGAGCTTCCTTCACCATCCCAGCAACCCATTATTGCTTGGACATCCCAGAATCTAAAGTTCCAACCTCTTCCCCTTCTCAAAAGGGAAGTGACCTTGAAACCCTAGTGATCGATATGGCCGATAAATGGAACAAAATAGATATTCAATCTGCCTCCAAACCCCATCAGAATTATAATCAGGGGTAGTCATCCATTCAAAATTGGAATCAAGGTTATAATGCCAATAGAAATCAAAACTAGAATCATGGTTACCAACAAAATACATATCAAAACTCTAACCCTACTCAACCCTTGCAAATAGTCTAACCTATCCAATAGATTATAGCTGCAAATCCAATTAAAGCTTTAGTCCCTACTCAAAATAATCTAGCCCAAGAGGCCGATTGGTGTTACCCTTGCAACTAGCCACATAATCAGTCCACTTATGCTTTTAGAGAATAAGAAAGAGCTTTGACGGTGCATAACTTTCATACCTAGCATGCATCATTATCAGAGGCAACCAATAACAACCCTGAGGTATGAAATGAGGATACCTCTGATACCAATATGATGTTATGGATGTTAGAGGACTTTTGTGTTGTCAATCATCCCATGGACAGTGTCATCATGCATGTAAGTAGTATTGCAAACAATACTATATCCAAAAAGAGGTAGTTGGAGGCTAACTCCATGCCTACTATTTTACAAAAAGAGCCTATTTCAAAGGCAAAGTGGCCAATGCCACAATTCCAATTCAGAGTAGAAAATATGCTGCTACAAAAGAAATTCCATCAAGCTCAAAAGTGCCTAAACAAGCTGCAAATCAATTAAAGAAGGGAACATGGATTCCCTCAATGTATAAGGTAGCCACTGTTCCACTAAATATTGTGGAATAGATGAAGAAAACAGATATCAACATCTCAGTGTGGGAAGTAATGTCAATCCCTTCTCAAAGGGATCTATTGCAAGAAGCACTAAGGTAATTCCCATTAGTTGAATCAGTAGCAACTAACTCATCAACAAAATAGAAAGAAAAGAGTCATGTCAGTCTTATGCAACCAAGGGAAGAACAAGTAAGTGCAGCCAAGAAGCCATACCCTTTCTACTTGTCCTTAATTATTGGCAAGTTTTTAGTGCACAATTGTATGATTGACTCTGGGGCTAGTGTTTCAGTCATGTCCAAGAAGATAGCAGATGCATTAGGCATCAAATATACCCCCTTTTCATCAAGAGTATTACAGTTGGATGGCACCTCTATAAACACTATAGGAGTGATCAAGGGACTAGACTTGACTTTACATGCATGTCCAAACTTGACTTTCAGTCAAGACATTTCAGTCATTGATCTTCCCCCCTTCTTTGCCATTTTCTTGTCAAGGGATTTCATAGCCAAGGTAGGTGGATACCTTTCTTCTGAGTAGTCTCATATGCTTTTGAGGACCAAATATGGCACAAGACTAACCATCAAGGATAAGCTAGTTTCAAATTATCATGTGGAGAACTATGACCATAGCCTAGTGAACCTGCATGTTATGATTCAGAATGAGAAAGTGCATGACTTAGAGTCTATCAAGGTAGAATCTTCACCTCTTCCTACCCTTGATATGTTTCTTGATGAGTGGCCAAGGGATCACTATGAATTTGATCCTTATAATGCCACTGAGGCAACTAACCTGGGTACCTACATGATCCATGAAGGGGATTCTTCAATCCCTTTTGTACTTAAGCCAGATGATGACTCCGATGGCCCATGGAAAATATTCTTTGAAGGTGTAAAGAGCATAAATGGAGCTGATGCATGGATCTTATTAGTCTCTCCAACTGGTAAGAAATTGCATTTTTCTCATAGACTACATTTTTCTTGCACCAATAATGTAACAGAGTATGAGGCATTGGTTCATGGTTTTCTAATTGTTGAGAAGAGAAATATCAAACATTTGGATATCTTTGGGGACACTAAGTTGCTAGTCCACCAAGTCAAAGAAGCATGTGCCACAAAAAACTAGCTCT
Source organism: Cunninghamia lanceolata (assembly GCA_027924645.1). NCBI lineage: Eukaryota > Viridiplantae > Streptophyta > Pinopsida > Cupressales > Cupressaceae > Cunninghamia > Cunninghamia lanceolata. The sequence goes on along the minus strand of BSBN01000937.1, from coordinate 9,176,542 downwards.
TAAGAGCTTACCAACATAGAGTTTGGGACCTATTTGAGATTTTTGATGCTCTCAACTTACAGGTAATCCCAAGAAAATTAAATTAAGATGATGATCAACTGGCAACACTTGGGGCCCAATTTTGTCCACCTACAGATTTGTTTCAGGGTCCTGACCAGCATGTGAAAATTGTTGTGAGGCCCTTCGTTTCTAACAATGATATACATTGGCAAGTCTTTGACAACAATGGTCAGATTACAAGCTTCATTTAGAATGAAGTAGAGTTTTCTTCCATGGTACAACCTAGGCTACAAGAAAGTTATGGTGATCAAATCATTCACCTAAAATTGAACAAGATTCCCAAAGGTTTAGTCACCCTTTAGGCCATTTTCAATCATGATGTTGAGTTCAAGGGAGAGAGAAAGAACATGACATTCAAAAAGGAAGATTATCAGAAGGTTGTCATCACCCAAGATAATGAGTTATTGCTAGGAAAGGTATGCAGTGATGTTGAACAGCAAGAATTTATACAACTAGCCCAGAAATACAATGATGTCCTAGCCTAGATGTATGAAGATTTAAAAGGTTTCAATCAAGACATGGCTCAACATGCCATTGATTTGGATCCAAATTGCAAGCCTGCCCATTAGAAGTAGCGGTCCGTAAACCTTGAGATTGAGCCGCACATGAGAAAGGAGCTTACCAAGCTCATATATGCAAGGATCATCTTCCCCATCAAATATTCTACTTGGGTTGCTAATCTAGTGCCTGTGAGGAATACAAATGGTGAAATAAGGGTTTGTGTGGACTTTAGGGAGCTGAATAGGCTTCTTTGAAGGATCATTACCCTCTTCCCTCTATGGGTCAAGTTTTGCAAACTATTGCAGGGATAGAGAGGTTCTCATTATTAGATGGTTTTTCTAGCTACAATGAGATCTTTGTTAATGAGGAAGATAGATTTAAAACAACATTCGTGACCAAATGGGGAACCATGGCATATACAAAAATGCCTTTTGGTATGTCTAATGTTGGTGCTATATTTTGAGGGAAATGGACATTACCTTTAAAGGATTTATCAACAAGTTCATCCTGATTTATCTGAATTACATTACATCTTCTCCAAGAAGGGATAAAATCATATGGAGCATCTAGAAAAAGTTTTGCAAAGATGCAGAGAGTTTGGGGTGTCTCTGAATGCCAAGAAATGCATTTTTTCTATTACTTAGGGTAATCTTTTGGGCCATATTGTCTCTAAGGATGGGATCTCCATAGACCTTGAAAGGACATCTGCTCTCCTTTCTATTCCCCTACCTACTCACAAAAAGGCTTTACAATCATTTCTGGGGTGGATCAACTATGATAGGAAGTTCATTCTTAACTGTGTTGGATTGGTAAAGCCTCTAACCCTTATGCTTAAGAAAGATGTAGTCTTTAGATGGACTAAAGAAGGGAAGGATGGATTTGAGAAAATCAAGGAAGAGATTGCCCAAGCACCTACTCTCATGAACCCAAATTATGAGAAGGAATTCATCCTTTATACACATGGAGAAGAGAACAACATTGTTGTTGTTCTGATGCAATAGAATGAATAGGGTATGGAACAACCCCTTTCTTTCTTTAGTCATACCTTGAAGCACTATGAGGTCAAATACAACCCCATGGATAAACAAGTATTTACCATTGTTAGAGCTTTGAAAAAATTTAGATATATGCTAGCAAATAATCATATTAAAGCTTTAGTTTCTCATCCTAGTGTGAGAGATTATATAATGAGGATTGAGATTAGTGAAAAAAGAGCCAGCTGGGTTACTAAGATCCTCGAGTATGATGTGATAGTAAAGGCCACTAAGTTGATTAGAGATAGAGGATTGTGTGAACAACAAGCTCAGACTTCTGTAGATCAAGTGAGTTCATCTTACCATTTGAACAAGGAAGAACCTACAACTGAGCTATTAGCTATGAGTTCTTAGGTGACAAACATGGCCAAATTCCTATCCACTGGTGAGTATCCATATGGATTGGATAGAACCAAAAAAAGACACATCAGGATGTAGTCTATTCCTTATGCTTTGGTGGATGGTGTTCTCTTCAAGAGAAACTTGGATGGAGTCTTACTGAGGTGCATAGAAGAGGATCAAACTGATAGACTTCTTAGTGAGTTTCATGCTAGCCCAATTGGTGGCCATTTCTCTACTAGAGCTACAACCATGAAAATAATGAGGGCAAATTACTTTTGGCCCACATTATTCAATGATGCCCATGTATGGGTAAGAAAGTGCAAAGAGTGTGCTCTTTTTGCTAGAAAGAAATGCTTGGCAACACTCCCATTCCACCCTATTCAAGTTGATCATCCCTTCTCATAGTGGGGATTAGACTTCGATGGCATGATAAATCCCACTTCCAATGCTAGTCACAAGTGGGTTTTGACTGCAACAAACTACTTCACGAGATGGGTTGAAGTACTCCTACTGAAAGAGGCCACTGAGTCATCAATCATGGATTTCTTGGAAGAAATCTTGACAAAGTTTGGAGCTCCTCATACCATTATTTATAGTAATGCAAAAGCATTCACTAGTTTTAGAATTGTTGATTAGGCTCTTAAATACAATGTATTCTTGAAGACTTCATCCAACTATTACCCTCAAGGTAATGGGTTGGCTGAATCCACCAATAAGAACCTAATTAGAATTGTAAAGAGGACTATGTTATAAATGAAAGCAACACTACTTCAATGGAAATCTGATTCGAATAAATTTCAGCAATCTTTTAAGTGTGTGTTAACAATGGAGATTGTAATCAAAACATAAACTCACAATACATAAATATACCAGAAGCAGAATGAAGCACATAACACAAGTGTTTAATGTGGAGAAAACCCTTTCAAGTAAAAAACTCCACCAAGAAAAGAGGCCAAGTTGTATTATCTTCACAAAGGAGATTACAAATACATTCACTTCCTTTGTCCTCCAACCTTCACTCTAGCAGAACCTGGGTACTTGTAAACTTTTATATGCCTCTCATCTACTATGTTATGGTTTTTATAGAATTTACACAACCTCAAGACATTAAATGACTTCTTACAAGCCCATAACACTTGTCAAGAGTCAACAACACAACCTTGGGTGTCCATAGCCAAGACTAGGCTCTTACAGGGTCATAAATGCTATCATACATGCATCCTACACTTTGAAAAATCTGCCCATGCAAGATTGAATGCCTTGGGGCTAAAAATAGCCACTTACAACATCTTATGACGCATCATATCCTATTATTAGTGTCATAGATTCTTATGACAATTTACAGTTGTCATAGAATCTCTTACACCTTCTTACAGCATCTATGACATGCGTCATAATACTAAAAATAGATTATTCCTCCACATGTGCACCCCACTTTGACCAATTACCATTTACCATAGTAAATGACATCTCATAACTACCGCCAGTAACTCCGTAATTACTATGGCAAGTAAATAAATTTTACTTCTGCTGATGAAACTTGTACATCCCTAATGGGTAATTGCAAATAATAAATCAAATAATACAATAATGGGATTTACAAGGTTAATGGCACCTTATCCCAACATTCTCCCACTTGACATTATACATTGTAAATCAACCCATAGGAAATCAAATGAAAAATAATCAGGCACTAGAAATAAGGCCCATGGCCTCTCTGCACCACAAGAACTTCTCTGTGCTCACAGGCTTGGTCAATGAATCTACAACATTCTCTTGAGTGTTTATCTTCTTCAGCTCAATTTCTCCATTTGTAATCAACTCTCAAACAAAGTGATACTATACATCAACATGCTTAGTTCGAGCATGATACATGGGATTCTTGGCCAAACAGATAGCACTCTGGCTATCACAACCAATCTGAATGAACCTGCAATCAAAACCAATACCTGTACATAGTCTCCTCAACCAAAGTGCCTCCTTAGAGACATGAGTAGCAGCCATATACTCTACTTTTGTGGTGGACAAAGCAACTGTGTGATGCCTCTTACTCATCCAACTCACTGCACCTCCAAACAAAGTAAACACATAGCCACTAGTGGACCTTCAACTATCCAAGTCACCTACCCAATCTGCAGCAACAAAACCATGTATGTCCAAAGATTTATCAGCACTATCAGTACCAGAATAAACCAAACAATGATCAGGAGTAACTGCAAGATATTTAAACACCCTCTTCGCATAGTTCCAATGTTGTCTACCAGGGTTAGACATAAATCTTCTCAAAACTCCCACTATTTGGGCAATATTTGGTCTAGTACAAACCATTGCATACATCAAACTCCCTATAGCACTAGCATATGGCACATTAGACATATCCTCAAGATCATCCTCAGTCTTTGGACACATATCTAATGAAAGTTTAGTACCAATGGGTAAAGGAACTCTAACTGAGTTATAGTCCTGCAAACTAAACCTCTGCAAAATAGTATTCACATACTTACTTTGTGACAACCAAGGCTTTCTGTTAACTCTATCCCTCCTAATCTCCATTTCCAAAATATATCTTGGAGCACCAAGATCCTTCATTTCAAATGTACCTGAAAGTTGGGCTTTAAGCTCACTAACCATACCCTTAGTATTGTTGAAAAACATGTCATCAACATACAAAGCAATAACCAATATAGAATCATCAACACAGTGAATGTAAACATAGTGATCCTCCTCACTTCTAACAAAACCCAATTTCAAAATAAATGAGTCAAAGTTTTGATACCACATTCGAGGAGATTGTTTCAGACCATAAAGAGACCTCTTTAACCTACAAACCCAATGTTCTTTTCCTTTTGCCTCAAAACCTATAGGCTGTTGCATATAAATTTCTTCTTCAAGATCTCCATGCAAGAACACAGTCTTAACATCTATTTGCTCAATCTCCCAATCATAAGCTACAGCAATGGATAAGAGAAATCTAATAGAAGTCAATTTAGCAATAGGAGAAAATATCTCACCAAAATCAACTCCCTCTCTCTAGGAGTAGCCCTTGGCTATCAGTCTAGCCTTGTACTTCTCCAATGACCCGTCTGCTCCAAACTTCTTCTTGAAGACCCACTTAAAACTTATGGCCTTTCTTCCTTTGGGAAAACAAACAAGATCCCAAGTGTTACAAGAGTCTAAAGCCATCATCTCCTCCTACATGGCTAGCTACCAAGACTCACTATCATCTACAGAAATACCTTCCCTGTAGGATCTAGGTTCATCGTTAGTACTCAATAAAGCATATACACAACATAAATCTGGTGGGCTATACCTGTCAATTAGATTCTGTTGTCTTGTGGATCTCCTCAAGGATGGAGTAAGAGACTCTACTTATTCTTCTGCATAATCATTTACAACAACTTTTTCTGTAACAACAAATTCATCTTCATCAAAACTACTCAAATCTTCTTCTTCTTCTTCTCCCTCAATCCATCATTCTATACTTACTAAGGCACATCTTGCTGCTCTAAATCAAAATGCACCTCCTTGACCTTTTCATCCTTTTCTTTTGGCTGCTCAGGTTCAGAAATAGCTCTAAGTTCCCTGAAAATAACATCTCTAGAAAAGATAATCTTGTGGGTTAGTGGATTCCAAAGCTTATAACCTTTTACATTGTCACCATATCCAATGAATGTACATTTTTCAGCCTTTGGATCCAGCTTAGATCACTTTTCCTTAGGCACATGAACAAAGGTCTCACAGCCAAAAACCATTAAATGTGATACAGAAGGTTTCTTACCTATCCACACTTCATAAGGTGTCGAATCAAGAGCCTTACAAGGAGATCTATTTATCAAGTAGCAAGCAATACACACAACCTCTACCCAAAAGTATTTATCCAACTGTGCATCACTAAGCATACTTCTGGCCCTTTCCATAATTATTCAGTTCATCCTTTCTGCAACACCATTTTTCTATGGTGTATATGGAGTTGTCATTTGTTTGATTATACCTGCATGCTTAGGGCAATATTCCCCTCTATTGTCAGATCTTAATATTTTTATCTTTAAACCTGATTGGTTCTCTACTAAGACTTTGAATTCCTTAAACTTAGTGAAAACTTTAGATTTATGCTTCATAAAATAAATCCATGTAAATCTGGATACATCATCAATGAAGGTTACAAAATAACGAGATTTTCCAATAGATTCATTATCCAAAAGTCCAAACACATCTGTATGAATAATTTCTAACTTCTCTTTTGCTCTATTGTTTCTTGAAGGAAATGATTTTCTATTTTGTTTACCAAACACACAATGCTCACAGAAATCAAAGTACTCATCAGAATAAGAGAAATCGTCCAACAAATTTTTATTCTTAATAGTTTTTAGTACATTATTGCTTGTGTGGCCCAATCTATGGTGCCACAACATACATGTATTTTCAGTAGTGGCCTCAGATACATAGGAGGCATTACAAACTGTAGTGGCCTCAAGCTTAAACAAGTTCCCAAATCTCTTCCCTTTCTCTACCACCAAGTCTTCTCTCACCAATCTACAACCATGCTTGTCAAATGTCACATGCATTCCCAAATCATTCAACTTTGAATCTGAAATCAAATTTCTAGCTAATCTAGGAACATACAAAATACTAGGGAGGGTTTTAATCCTTCCATCACTAAAACACAACAATACCTTTCCTTTCCTGGCAATCAGATATGTAGAGTTGTCACCAAGGTAGATATTACCTCCATCATATTCTTCATATGAGGAGAACTATTCCTTATGTGGAGTCATATGAAACGAGCATCCTGAGTCAACCAACCAGTGATCATTAGAAACAAGATTACATGCAGAAAGTAAAACTTTTTCACCTGCATTTGAGGACTTATTCGAAGAACTCTCCCACTATTTCTTGGGATTTATGCACTCCTTCACATGTCCCCTTTTATAACAGTTCCAACACTTAACTCTGTTATTTTTACCAAGAGTCTTATACCGGCCCTTGAACTTGTCCTTAGCCCTTGTCTGATCTCCTTTAGGTCCCCTTTCCTTAGACCTTCCCCTGACACTAAGAGCATCCCCTGAACTATTTGAACTCTTATTTCTCAATTCCTGTGATAGTAGCACTGAAACAAGAGCATCCAACTTCGGATCCGCAAGGTTAGCAGTGATAGCAAGGATAACATTCTCCCAAGACTCAGGTAAAGAACATAGAAGTAAGATATATTTATCTTCCTCACTAACCTCAACATCTACTGAATCAAGCTAACTCACTAACAAATTAAAAGAATTAATGGTCTGCAACTGATTCACCTTCTCGCATTTTCATGGAAAACAATTTTCTATTTAAATAAAGTTTATTTACCATACTCTTGGCTTGATAGATCTCACCCAACCATTTCCACAACTTGTATGTAGTCTCTTCCTTTGCGGCATTCAACAAAGCAGAGTCTGAAAGACACAACCAGATGGTTCCCCATGCCTTCTTATCCAGTCTATCCCACTCATCTTGAGAGACATTGTCAGGTTTCTTCTCTATTTGGACAGCCAACCATTGGTTTCTTTCTTCCAACAAATCTTCCATTTTCAGCTTCCACAACTCATACCCCATTTTGTTGAACTTCTCAATGTCCAATCAAGAGGTTGATGCAACGGTGGATGCAGCCATAATAACAACACAAGATCTGCAAAACAAACACAACCAAATATCCCACTGCAGCTATAGCTTCCACACTACCACCCAAGAGTCAAAGCTAGCTAGGCTCTGATACCAAATGTTAGAAATAAAAGCAACACTACTTCAATGGAAATCTAATTTGAATAAATTTCAGCAATCTTTTCAGTGTGCATTAACAATGGAGATTGTAATCAAAACATAAACCCACAATACACAAATGTACCAGAAGTAGAATGAAGCACATAACACAAATGTTTAACATGGAGAAAACTCTTTCTAGTAAAAAACTCCACCAAGAAAAGAGGCCAAGTTGTTTTATCTTCACAAACGGAGATTACAAATACATTCACTTCCTCTATCCTCCAACCTTTACTCCAGTAGAACCTGGGTACCTGTAAACTGTTATATGCCTCTCATCTACTATGCTATGGTTTTTATAGAATTTACACAACCTCAAGACATTAAATGATTTCTTACAAGCCCATAACACTTATCAAGAGTCAACAACACAACCTTGGGCGTCCATGGCCAAGAATAGGCTCTTACAGGGTCATAAGTGCTATCATAAATGCATCTTACACTTGGAAAAATGTGCCCATGCAAGCTTGAATGCCTTGGGGCTAAAAATAGCCACTTACAACATCTTACGATGCGTCATATGATATTATTAGTGTCAGATTCTTATGACAACTTACAGTTGTCATAGAATCTCTTACACCTTCTTATAACATCTATGACATGCATCATAATACTAAAAATAGATTATTCCTCCACATGTGCACTCCACTTTGACCAATTACCATTTACCATAGTAAATGACATCTCACAACTACCGCCAGTAACTCCAGGACTTACCATGTAGTAACTCCGTAATTACTGTGGAAAGTAAATAATTTTTACTTCTGTCAGTGAAACTTGTACATCCCATATGGGTAATTACAAATAATAAATGGAATAATACAATAATGGGATTTACAAGGTTAATGGCACCTTATCCCAACAGACTATGGAGACAAACCAAAGGCAATGGCACAATAAGATCAAATTAGCTCTTTGCACTAATAGGATCACATACAAGAGAGCCATTAGTAACTCTCCTTTTATTCTTGTGTATGGAAGAGAGGCTAGATTACCTATATATTTAAAGTTTTCTGCATTAGAATTGGCTCAACAATTAGAATTGGAAGGAGAAGATGTAAGGTCTGTCGGAATTGTTGAATTGACTAAACTAGAAGAATAAAGATAGTTAGCCATGGATACATTATAAGAGCATAAAAAATAGACCAAAATATATTTTGACAAGGAGGCAAAGGTGATGCACTTTGGAGTGGGACATATATCATCATTAACTATAAGCAAGCCAATTCTTTCATTCTTCCAAGGCAGGATGGTGAAGTTCTACCAATCTTAGTCAATGGGATCCATCTCATACCTTACCATTAAGGTTGATCTAAGATTCTGTACATATTGTTTTAGTTTTATTTTTGTTTTAGTTTTCCCTTCAAATAAGTGTTTTTACACAAGCTACATTGTCATTAGGAGAATGTAGGCTTTGTTCCCTTTTGGTATTGTTTTGAAGGCAACGTTTAAGTTCTTTTGACCTATTGCAATCCCCCTTATTGACTCCATGCCTAATGGATGGTTAGGGTCACTGGTCCATTTGTTTAGCAGGCAAACATCCCTGAGAGGTCACCAAAATGTCAACCTATTTTCCTCTGCCTAGAGTTAAGTAGCCCAACTTAAAAATCTTGTTGAAATCCCCTGAGAACTTAGCCCTGAATACATAATAACCTTCAAATTCCAATGTTCTGGAAAGTAAAAATCCCTAAAAATTTATCAAGACAATCCTTGCAAAAAACCCAGAAAAACCAAGAAAATTTGAAGTTTTTACCCTATTTTTTTGCCCCCCTTTTGGCCTTTATCGACAAAAGTCTAGTTTCCTAAACTAGAAAAAATGGCTAAGGCATGGAGTGGCTCTTCCCCCTTTATCAACAAAATTTAGGTCTTATGAACTCTTCAAGTGTTTGATTTTTCATAAGTTCACCACTTGGGTGATTTGCCAATTGAAGGAGAGAGAGTCAGCCTTTTCAAAAAATTGTCTAAGGCACGAGAGAAGTTCCCCTATGTTGGTAGTGTTTGTGTTTTATAAACTTTGTGAAAATTCATTTGTTGCAAAGGTTCACCAATTCAGCATTTTTTTGATAAAGGGCCAAGGGCGTAGATTTCTTCAAAATGTGGCTAAGGCAAAAGTTAAAAGAGGGATAAAGGAAGGCTTGTTGGCAAAGTTCACAAAATGTGAACTTTTCAGAAGTTCAAAATTTTTATGGTTCCCTGACAGGGAAAATTGCTGATAAAGGGCAAAGATAAAGAAGTGACTATGGAGAATAGATCAGCAAAATGGGATTTTTCCATGGGCTTGGTTCAAAAATTGGTGATTTTCCCGATAGAGGCAAAATAAAAGGCAGAAAATTGGCTAAGGAAGGAAAAGGCCCCTTCTATTGGCAAATTAGGTGAAGGTCAAACTTTTGTTAAAGTTTGGAATTCATTTAAGTTCTCTAACACAAACATTTGCTAATAAGAAAAACATGCAAGGGATGGAAAGTCAAAAGGTTCGGTGAAGGAGCATTTTGCCGATAAAAAGAGTAAGGCCAAAGGCCCAATTCGTTAAAGACCACTTTTTCTTATAAGGCAAAGTGGAAACATGAAAAAATGGCTAAGTAAAGATGGAAAAAGGGGAGCCTTGTCGGAAAATTGGCATAAGGCCGAACTTCTCAAAAGTTCAATATTCCTTTGGTTTGCTGATGGTATATTTTGTCGATAAGGCAAAGGATGGAGCAAAAGGAAAGGTTCAAAAAAATGATATTTTTCCAATAAATAGACCATGGTTCAGTAAAGTAAATTTTTGCCGATAAAGGAAAAAAGTTGCCCAAGGCTTAGGTGCATAAAATTACAAAATTGCTGACAAAGGGAGCAACCAAAGAAATGTTCAGCAAGGTAAACTTCTGATAAAGCAAAAGTGAGCAAAGTTTGAAGATTGAGACTTTTGCCAATAGAAAAGAAAAGAAAGCCAACTTTAGCAAAAGGTGATTTTGCTGACAAAGTCAAAAATGGAGATGAAAAGGAACAAGCAAGAAGAGTTTAGAGAAGTGACATTTTGTCGATAAGGGAAAAATAAGATAAGCAATGATAGTTCAAGAAAAAGATTATTTTGCTAATAAGGGCAAAAGATGACAGAGTGAGAATAGTTCAGAAATGATGATTTTTGCCGATAAGGGAAAAAATAGACAAAAATAGGCCACAGTTCAGAAAAAGACAAAGTTGCCAAATGAAGATAAAAATATGCAGAAATTGACAAAATATGTAAAAATAGAGCTGTAATATATTGTAAACTTCAAATATTTAGATTTATATATTTTAAGTGTTGTAAAAGCTTTGTAAAAATAGATTTTTGGAGGGAAAATATTTTTTATTTTCTTTATCAGCCATTAATACAAATCTGATCTGCTCAGCTACTCCATTTTAGATATTTTTACATTTATTATTGTAGGTTGATGATTTAGATGTTTGCATTGAAAGAAAAATATCTCCCAGCTGCTCCATGATCCAAGATATTTTTTGCAGTGAATTTTAGCATGCACACATTCCCTTTGACAGGGATATTTGCTGACAACCCATGGGGGTGAATTTATTGTGAGAGATGACTGAGGTCAATGTAATTCAAATGCTATCTATGCATATCTATAAGATGTATTGAGGATTGGAAAATAGTTGCAAGATAGTTGAATTTCTTGTTTTCTTCTATATTTTCAAACAGAGCCCTCTACAGTAACCTTGCCTTTTTGATGAAATACACACTCTATTTTACCCTTTCATGCATGTTTTTAGCACTATGTAAATTAGGATTGATTTGTACGTGAATGTTTGTTCCTTAAAATTTTGTTCTGCTGTTACCTCTGTTAGAATCAGATAAACTTGTGTAAGTTTATCAGTTCTATCTAGTTATTTTGTGCATTCTCAGTATAGTGAGAGCTCCATATTCAAACCTGGTGTATCACCTCCAATAATTTACAATTTCATCCTCTTCCTCTTTCGACAATGCTGGATAGATTAGGTTTAGTCTTAGGAATAGCTAAATCTCTTATTCAGGAACCAGCCTCTCTCTAGAGATTTGATCTCCCCACAGGGTCCCACACATGGAGATCATCTCAATGTTACACTGGATTTTTGGAGCCCTAAAAGCCTTCAACAAAGGGTGCAAATGCAAGTGACAACATGACTCAATTAGGGTTTTTTGGAGCCCCTAGAGATAGATGTCATCTTATCTTCTCTTTTATTATATGCAACTCCTTCCTAGTGTTCCTATTGTGAATCCTTCCCCATTAGCCCATCCCTTGTGTTCATGTTGAATCCTATCAGATTATTATAAGGGCTTCCACCTATTATCATATCAAAACCTCCAATTGTATTAATCATTTCATCAAGCCTCTATTTTTCCTCTCTCTCTCTCTCTCTCTCTCTCTCTCTCTCTCTCTCTCTCTCTCTCTCTCTCTGCTCTTAATGGGACTCAAACACAAAATCATAGGTGTCTAAAATACAACTTACTATTACATCATGCACCCATCCATGAAGAGAATTATAATTCATTCTAATACATAAAGGAGTGTCGAAACCATCTCCAATAAATAATAAAAGAAAAAGAAAAGAGGAAATGTGCATATTTAATGATGAACAAGTATTCGAGGATTTGAAGGAAATAGGTCTTAGAAAAAATAAAATATGTTGCATTATAGCTCAGAATTGTGTTGTTTGGATATGTGCTCTCTTGCAATTTTGATAGGCCATTGTCTGGAAGTACAAATTCAGTCCTAGAATTGTTAGAATGTGAATACTTTAATTTTAATGTTCTTTGTTGAAGCTAAACACCTTTGGTCCTCATACTATATGAAGGTCCCTGACAATTCATGAAAGTCTTTGAAAAGATAGTGGAGTTTCATACAAATATCATAGTAGATAGGGCCTTCGGATAGAAAATGTTCTTCACTTTCAAGCTCACAAAAATACAATTTGCATACACACTCATGTCATGAGAGGTCATGATCTAATTCCAACAAGAACTAATGCACAAAAACCTAGTTTCATTGACCATTAATTTACCTTACTATATAACTTCTAAGGCCACTTCTATTCTTTCCTTGCAAACTCAATTCTTCTATCTAGATATCCAAACTAACCTCTTGTTTTCTTGAATTTATAATTCTTAGTGTTGCCTTCAACCCACCACCCTTAAAATGGAAAAGCAACCCCACTTTATAGATTAAATTCTCATTCAACCACATACCTCTTTCCACTCTAATATTTCTAACATGTATTTATATTTTCCATCTGTTATTTGACAAGACATGGACAAACTTTACTCTTTCTTGAGCTAGATGGCCAACTGCCCTAATAATTTGCTAAGTGGGTTGTTAGAATTTTAGGTATTTGACATAATTCATTAAATGTAGAGGATACATGAATACCAATAGGAGAGATATTGATCTTCATAGTTGATCATTATTCTTGCATTGGTTCTTTTACCTAATCTTGCAAAGTATTTAAGAAAAGTAGTCACTAAATCCAATCAATCATTTAACATGGTGTGGTAAATGAAAATTTATATCTTTATTTTCTACACACAAACCTTTGGAAGACATACTTTCTCTGAGCTTTATCTTCTGAAATAATTTCTTCTGAAGGGTTTTAGAGTAATCCTTTTCTAAATCTAAGTGCTTTCTTTTATGAAATTTGATTTTTTGCACATCCTTTAGGTTTTCATTCAATCCTTGTAAAAGGGAACCATGTTTAGCATGACTAATCAGACTAATAACACTAGGGTTGTAATAGGAAACATCCAAGCTTGCAACTAGTCCCATATTGATTGTGCAAACAAATTTGCTCCAGATAATCAAAATAATGTCCATAATTTTTAATACTTATTTTTGCTAACCTCTTCAATTTGGGGGAACATGACTATGAAAAAGTAAGAAAGCACTAATGTATTTAAATGCATACAATTATAAAATAAAGATTTCATTACCAAAATACCATATGAGTCTCCAATTGGCAACATCCATACCTACAATTAGTTCCATGCTAATTGTGAAAACAAATTTGCTACATAGAATCAAAATAATAATAATGTCCCTTATTTTCAATACTTGTTTTTGGTAGTAATGATCTACTCTACCTGAAGCAATGATCTTATGTAGATGCTGAAGGTCACAAACAACAACATCATATGGAAAACACTCAACAGTCTTTGCATCCCCAATATGACATATCTGATAGACGAAGAGAATATAGACAAAGAGAAGATTGGTAGAGACCTTAGGAACAAGTAGGACATCCTCAATGCAATCATCTGCCATCTAAGCTGAGCCAAACCCCATAACTAGAACCTATGAAAACTTTCTGACAAAAAAATAAGAGAAGTGGTGCTATCAGAAAGAGACTCAAAAAGATTTACTAAATAAGTCATGTGATGTGAGGCTCTTGTGACAAATATCCAATTTGATGTGGATGAATTCAAACTTGTAGCAGTACGGGTGTGGTCTTTGCTAGGTTTGGGAGTATCAATGTTGTGTTTCTTCATGGCTTCTTCAAAAGCCTCGATCCTTCAATGAAAAATCTTAATGTGATGATTTTGCATCCGACAAAAAGTACCTGGCCCTCTTTTTTTTTTTTCTTGGAGGAATCTTTACTTGACTTAGAAGATGTTGTGGTTGATGTATCAGATTTGGTCTTCTACTTAGATGATTTCTCATTGCTTGAAGATGATTCTTCATTTGACTATTTTGAATTCTTATTACCTTTACCCTTAGATACATGAACTACAAATGCTTGAATTTTTGAAGAAGTGATAGAATCCATAGAGAGTAAAAACTATTCAAAACTATGCATACTAAATGTTGATCAAGTGCAACCAGTGTAGAGTAAAAAGTAGAAGTGAAAACTTGATAGGGAGCTTTTAACTTTGACAAAACCAAGAAGACACATTCCTTATCTATCTTTTTTTACCACAACCTTGAAGTTGAGTTCAAGAAAATACTTGAACTTGACTATGTAATCTTCAATTGAAGGAAATGCATCAGGAGACAAAGTTGTTAATTCAACATCCAATTGAAGTATTTTGAACTCATCAACTTTACCAAATAAATCACTAAATTTGTCCCACATTTTATTAGGAGTTGTAGAATTACATAGATGAAATTGCAAGCTATCAAATATATGGAGGCTAGTAAATCCCATTGCCTCATCTAACTTATTGCGATAGACAAATTGTTTATACTCCCTATTGAATTGCAATTGTTGATCATTTAGCATTTTCCATAACCCTTTAGATTGAAGAAGTTGTTGTACTTTTCTTTTCCATGTGTGAAAATTGTGTGGTGATAATAGATCAATTTTAGGATCCATGCTAAAATAAAACACAATGAGGCATGTAAATTGTGCCAAATAGAAACCCCAAGTTTGATTAAAAAATGTAAAAGAAGCCCCCCAGAATTTGGCACTTTATAACTCAGTGCAGATTACACTGAAAATATTGAGGTTACATGAATTATTAATAATAAATGTTAATAGTATATGGTCAACTAACTAGTCGTGATGCTACCTTCAATAGAAAAAGATAGTGGTTTTGGCTTGAAACCACTAATAATAACCTAGTTACATAGAATTTAGCATCAAATGCTAACATGAGAAAATCCTCCTCTAGTTACAAACAATAGAAACAAAATTAGTTGTGTTAGACTATACAAAGAGTGGAATGTTAACAAAAGTATTTTGAAATGTTAACATAAACCTTTACAAAGAACATAACCTACAAATGGTGGTTTGGAATAAGTTGAAAGGTATGAAAAATAATTTAGTGTTGCAAGTGAGAAGAGGAAAAATGTGACTAAACATTTGAAATGCTAATATCAAAGTGTAATGGAACATCAAAGATTTAATGGAGTAGCAAAAAGGCAACCTTTGTGTATGAAAAGCATCGATGGAAAGATCCATGTACATAGTGAAACTGCTAGCCGTGACCTATGGAAATAGGAAAAACATGGGCAAGAGAGTGTGATGGAAGTTGAATGCTAACTACAACTAGCACCAAATTCCTTAGCATTGTTGGAGATCATTAGTTGGATAAAAGGAACCTGAACAAGTACAAAGAAACCCACGACCTCGGTAACAAATGTAAATGGTGACGAATACGGAAGATTTTGACCTTACTAGAGACTGTCCAAATAAACCAACGAACTGTGGATGGAGTGAAAACCTTCAACCAAATGCCAAAAATATTAAAAACCTTGGCCAGAAGTTTTGGTGATGCTGCAAAAGAAAAGAAACATGGTAAGCAACAAAACTACGAGACCACGTTTCTCTATTGCTTCAAATAACTTACTCCAATTTGAGACTCAAAGTTGAGAGCATAGTTACTGTGTTGTTGACTTCAAACCAACAATCCAAACTACAGACCCTCAAAAAAATCTATGGATATTGAAGAAAGTTTCCTAAAACGGAGCATTGCGAGAACTTGAAACTACAACCCTTGCCCATGAAATTAGAAGATATGTTGACAGAGAATCAAGCAACCTCTGATATGCTGAGTGAACAATGACTCTGCATGAAGAAACAACAACAGAGGAGTCTGCAACCTAAAATCAACCTTGATCTCCATTAATCACTTTGACAGTGAAGGTATTGGAAATGACTTGTAGGTCCAAGCAGCCAAAAAACAAGGCTCCAACTTCATTGAAAACTATGTGAGTGCCGAGAATAGACCATGAAACAGGTGCTATAATGGAGTCCACATACGGATGAGATGCCCTAGTCTAGGTGATGTCTTTCATAGTATCAAACCCTTGATCCACACTAGGAACTAGGAAAAAATAAATTCAACCAAAAACTATGAACGATGCCTACAAATCTTTAATTTCCAAAAAAAATTAAATTTTCTGCTAATGAACTAATAGAGCCACACACCTATGATAGGGTTATGTGCAGGATGAAATTGAAATTGAGAATGGAATTTCAATTCTAGGCTTTGATACCATATAGGAGTAACAATTAAATGAATGCAATAAACACAACTTCCACAAGATGAATGTGCACACAAAGCAAGAGCTAAAACTATCAGAAAATCTATATAAATGTACAATGAACTCCTTGTATATGTAGGACAAGGACGAAGTGAGAAGATGCGAGTCAAACAATGACTAAGCCTCCATGATGTGTGACACATGTAGAACACTTGGGATAAGTGTGAGAGCATGTTACATATGTCTATAAGGTAAGACAACTAAACCACTAAGTGAACTCAAGCTAGTGTGAATAGGTCTACTAGGCTAGGAACTAGATAGAAGTAAAGTAGATGAATAAAGACTCTTTTCACACTACAATCTTATCTTCTTTGAAATGATGTTACTTCTTTTAGTCACAACATCATCTTAAAGAGGGGTAAAATATAGACACCTGACATTGACCGTGTCCTAATAGCACCTTCGACATCACTTTGTGTCCCCTTGTGACACATTTGTCCTAGACCTTTTCATGTCCCTTTCCATCATCTAGTTAATTTCATGTCTCTTTCCATCATCCAGTTAATTAAATAAATTATATTTATTTAATTAAACTATTTATTCTATTTATCAATTTAATTAAATAAAGTATATTTATTTAATTAATCAATTTTCCGCAAGTTAAGATGCATACAAATAAACACATACTAACCTATATTAATAAATGAGTAATATTGTGGGAGGAGCAGATGAATAAGGCAAGTGCACAACTAGGAGTAGATGTGTGCAAAGATACTCATGCGGGCAACTGTGTGACAGGGTTGGCCTTGGATGCTATTCTTAGGGTGGTGAAAGATGGTGTGCTTTCATTGGAGATGCTGGGCAGTGATGGCATTAAGCAGCCTATGCCTACTCTTCGACAGAGGACGGAGGAAATTAAGCATCGGTGGGTGTAGGACACTATTAGGAGCAAAGGATCTCCTTCCCTTGACCCTTTCACCCTTGTGTCTCCCTCCTTTGATGTGAAGGCTCACATGACGGGAAACTATAGGTTATTCAAAAATTCTCTGAATCCTTACCATGTCTATAGCTACTTTTGCAAGGAGGAGATCCTCTCCCTCAATCTTACAGTAGACCTAGGGTTTGTCTCTGTTTCTGCAATGATGCCCAATAAGAGCAATGCTGCTCCTCTAGATCCCCTGCCCCCTTCGGTGGTTACCCCTCCCGATCTATGTACCTCTTGGCTTCTGGGCAACTGTAGGGTGGATTTGGCATTTGAACTCGTCGATTATCATATTTCTAATGAGTGTATAAGGAAAGTCTCTTTAGACATTGGATCACAGTCTTTGATCTTCAGATCGGTACAACGATGACCTTCGATTAATGATTTCATGGCTTGGTGCAAGAGTTCTTGGGACAATCTGACTCCACTTTTGTGGAATTGTTTGATTATGGTTTCTTTTTGGTTATCTTTCAAATACTAAGGATTGCAGATTCATCCAAAATAATGGAAAATAGTTTTTTGGTAGATTAGGCCTATTTATGTCCCCATGGTCCACTTTCATTGATCCTACAAAGTTCCAAATTTCTACCATTCCAATTTGGCTATGCCTTTACAATCTGCCTCTGGTTTTGTGAAACCCAATTCAAATTGAATAATTTGTCAACCAAATTGGAACCTTCATTAAGATTCAAGAAGGGGCTGATCCCAGAAGGTATGCCAAAGTTTGTGCAATAATTGATATTTCCAAGCCTTTGGCTCATATGATTCGCATCAACTCATCTCTTGCCTCTTGGCTACAATTTATTAATTATGAGGGGCTTCCTGAGAGATACTTTAGGTGCAATCAACTTAGCCATAACATTGTCGGTTTCCATTCCAAAACTAGCAATGGCCAATGGGCCATCAATCTTAAGAAATGGGCTCGTAAGAAAGGCAATCTTGATGTTGATTTTGTTTGGAGAAATCATGGTATGTTCCTAGATCATTGCTCTTTGTTTTCCCCTAAAGTTGGGACTAATAAGCAGTCTAAAAATGTTTCCCCTCCAACCAGTGGAGAAGAGGATGCACAACACCAGCAAGTGGATAGGGATAAGCAGTTGAATTTAGGGGTCTCAAGGAATAAGGAGTAAGGTTTGGTTCTCTCAAATGACCAAGGCACTTTGGTTCAGGTAGTTGCTATGGCTGGCTCAAAGCATTGCTCCATTCCCCTCTTTGCTAGAAGGGATTCAAATTTGGTTAAGGATGGCAAACATAGGGAAAGGAAAACTAAAGCTGAGAAACTGAGATTGGATGCCCAGGATGCTATTGATGAAGGCACTCAGTGGACGATGGAAGAACTTCTCATGAGAAGAAAAACAAAACATTTAAAGAAAGGCTGATTTCCTGTGGCTCTATTAGTATATCTTCGTTGGTTTTTTAAGTCCCTATGATGTCATTTCCTCCATTCCCTCTCATCTCTTTTGCTCCCCAATTTCTGAAGAATTTTTATTTTTATGCTCTCTATGTTAGATGGGAGTGGGCCCTTAACCCATATCTTACATAACAAAAAAAAAATCCATTTTCCCCTTTTAGCCAAATTAATTAAATGAATTTTATTTATTTAATTAAATCAAATTTATCCTTCCACATTACCCTTCTCCAATAATTAATTAAATAATTCTTTAGTTTGATTAATTATTGAGAGTCAATGTCTAGCTAAAGTTAGTTAGCCAAATTCATTGAACCTAGACACTTGCACAAAATTCAAACTAGTTTTACATCTCAAGCATCAATTTCATACCACATCTCCAAATATGAACCGTACACATAAGGATACACCATAAAAGCCTCCATCCTTGCCCTAATGTTGTCTCATCAAATCCTAAGCATCCATTGCACTTCTTAATCCTAGCAATCCATACTATCATTCAAAAATCTATAAATCAAACATCAATCTAGCTATTATGGGAACACACAATGGGAACACACAAGAAAGTAATGTTATACTGGAGTGAGCAATCAACATAACAATAATTATTAAGAGCATAGCCATTGGAGCTTGGGTGCACTCCATTCTGCTCTATCTAGGAGAAAGAATGGTTTTAGGTGAAAGTTTATGTCATTTGCATTTATCTTTATGTTATTTACCTTTAATCTTTTCTTATCTTCACCAACTCCATCCCCATGGCAATTAATTTCCTTCTCACTAGTAAAGTTAATTAGTTAAATACCCTTAATTAATTAATCTAGACTTAAATATTTCTCTAACTAATTAATTTGGCTAAGAGGTATTATTAAGTTGTTACCGTGTTCACAAAAACTAAAAAGAGTCAACATTATTTTTTTAATTCTAAAGTAAGTGTTTTAAATTTAAAATCTAGCCCACATACTTTTATTAAATGAATGCACCTAAAATTTATAAAGTAACTATTTTATTTTTAAAAAATATATAACCAACATATTTTTTTAAATGAAAGGACATAAGAATTAAATTTAAAATATATAACCGCCATAGTTTTATTAATTAATGGACATAACAGTAAAACCCACATAAAGTAACAAATCTATATAAATACAAGTAATAGTCAAATATGAAATGAAATAAGGTAGAGCAAAGGAATAAGAAGGAGTTATTTGAAGGTATCTACATTATATTGAAATAAGGTAGAGCAAAAGAACACAAGAAGTGCAAGAGTTATTTGAAGGTAACTGCATTATATTTTATACATATTTATATAAGGTTTCAATTTTTTTTTCTTTTTTTTTTCTTTTTTTTTCTGCAGAATGAAATCTAATTTGTGGGTAATTTATTTTTTTTTAATTTACTATTGAGTTATTTCAATGAAAATACTCTAAATTAATATTACCTTTATTAGGGTTATCTTTTTTTTTGTGTGTCATTTTATTTACTGTAGACTTATTTATTTCATAACTATATTTTGTTAGGTTTTATCATATGAAATACAAAAGAAGTAGAGTGTATTGGGCAAGGGTAACGTAATTAAGGGTAACGTAAAGAAGCAGAGTGTATTGGGTAAGGTTTTATCAAGTGTATTATATTTTGTTAGGGATACCTTTGTTTTATGTGTTATTTTATTTACTATACAATAATTTAAGTAATTCAAAACTAGGCACATCAAGAAGGATATCTCTCTTTTAGATATATTTTTCTAAATATAAGTGTGTTAGATAATACAATCACCCTTCCCACCAGCATAACGGTTACAAAGATGTGTCTTGTAGCCTGCACCAGGACTTGACTTATCTGAAAGTCCTAATGTGTTTGCTGGTTTTGGCAACTGAGATACAAGAGTTACTCCACCAGAAACATAATGAAGGTAATGGCAATCCTCGCCATGCGGGCATCGAGATGTATTACATTACAACAGACATACATTCAAATGTGAGACCAAAAACTATCATTAATAATTTAAAATGTCAGACAGTTAAATAGCAGAATCTTCTACATCTATAATTGCAAAATTCACATGAAACCTTCTGAATATAGAACTACCATTCTTATGAACATGTAATTTTACGCATCCTTTAAACAATGTATTTTAAAAATAATCTTTGAACAACCAAAAGTTTCAGGTAGGGCAGAGAGCCAAGAACAAAACGCATTAGGAATTATTCAAAGAAACAAATCTACAAAATGAAAAGTTACATGAATGAGGGAGCAGCAGAAGAAGAATCATCCCGCAACTCACTAGCACCATGTCCACGGTGGCACTTATCCCCAAATGTGCATGAACCCTTCGCAAACTATTCACAAAGCCTAGTTTTGAGATTTTGCTGACCATTTCTAGATCGTTTACCCAAATTTGATTCAATTTTTATAATCAACTCGCTAACCTTGGCTGTGGCTTGATTAATCTCTTCAAAATGTGACAAATGATGCAATATACAGAAAGACAACAAATAAGATACAAAAGAAGGAAAGCATGACAATATTGGCTTTTTAGCATGTCCATAAGTTCATGAACTCACCAATTATCTGACAAGTATATAACAAACAAAGGAAAAACCAATGAGTTCAATGGTTCATGAACTCATCGAAATGCTGATGACCAAGTTCAACAAACCCCAAAAACTCTTACAAGGTATTTTTTAATGCCTGTAATGTGTTTCTGAAGTGTTCCTTCATGGGATCTATTATTTCAAATGCTTGCACTCTATCAATGCACAAGAAAAATGAATTACAAGTAGGTGAGAATTCTATGGAGCTGGGTAAGGATGGTGCAAGGGAAGGAAGGTTGATTTCTCACCAAGTTGTAACCACTATGGTAGTGCTCAAGGATGTCAGTTTGCAGATAAAAGTCATTTTGTCAATGGAGAAAAGAAATTGTATTTCCAAATGAGGTACCACCTCCTGGGATAAGTATTACTACAAATTAAGGTGTTGGCTCAAAAGCAAATCCAAGCTACAAGACATGCCTTTGTAACCATTATAGCAGTTCTCAAGGATGCAAATATGGAGATAAGTGCCATTTTGTCCATGGAGAAAATGAGCTAAGAAAAGAAAATGTACTTCCAAAGGGGCCATTACTTCCTAGGTTGGCAACTGCAGCAGCAAATTTTAACGCTTTATCGAAAGCAAACATTATTATTCTTGATTCTTATGCTGGTGGCATAATTGGGAAAGATAGTGTAAACTCAAAGCACATTTACCATGTAACTGGTGTGAAGTTGACAATAAAAGACGAGTCTGATCCAAATTTGAAGACTATTGAGTTTACAACATCTTTCTCAATTATGCCACCAACATAAGAGACAGGAATAATAATGTTTGCTTTCGATGAAGCGCCAAAATTCGCTGCAGCAGTACCCAACCTAGGAAGTAATGCCCCCTTTGGAAACACACTTTCTTTTCTCAGCTCCTTTTCTCCATGGGCAAAATGGCACTTATCTCCATATTTGCATCGTGGCTATAATGGTTTCAAAGGTGTGTCTTGTAGGCTAGACTTGCTTTTGAGCCAACACCAAAATTTGTCTTAGTACACATCCTAGGAGGCCGTACCTCATTTGGAAGCACATTTTCTTTTCTCAATTCCTTTTCTTCACCCACCCTATCTACCCTTGTACCATCCTTACCCACCTTCATTAAAATCTCACCTACATGCAATTCATTTTCCTTGTGTATTGATAGACTGCAAGCATTTCAAATAATTGATCCAATGAAGAAACACTTCAGAAACACATTACAGGCATTAAAAAATACCTTGTAAGAGTTTTTGGGGTTGTTTAACTTGGTCATCAGCATTTGGATGAGTTCATGAACCATTGAACTCATTAACGCCCTTCACTGTTTGGTTTTTCCTTTGTTTTTTATATACTTCTCAGAAAATTGGTGAGTTCGTGAACTAATGAACTTGCTAAAAAGCCAATATTGTCAGTCTTTCCTTCTTTTCGTATCTTCTTTGTTGTCTTTCTATATATTCCTTCATTTATCACATTTTTAAGAGATTAATCAAGCCACAGCCAAGGTTTGTGAGTTGATTATAAAAATTGAATCAAACTTGAGAAAACAATCTAGAAATGGTCAGAAAAATCTCAAACCTAGGCTTTGTGAACATTATGCGAAAGATTCATGTACATTTGGAGATAAGTCCCACTTTGTACATAGTGCTAGTGAGTTGTGGGATGATTCTACTTCTGCTGCTCTCTCATTCATGTAACTTTTCATTTTGTATATTTGTTTCTTTGAATAATTTCTAATGCATTTTTTCTAGGCCCTCTGCCCTACCTAAGACTTTTGGCTGTTCAAAGATTATTTTTAAAATACATTGTTCAAAGGATGTGTAAAATTACATGTTCATAAGAATTGTAGTTCTATATTCAGAAGGTTTCATGTAAACTTTGCAATTACATATGTAGCAGATTCTGTTGTTTAAGTGTTTGGCATTTTAAATTATTAATGACAGTTTTTGGTCTCACATTTAAATGTTACATTTGGATGCCCACATGGCAAGGATTGCCATTACCTTCATTATGTTCCTGGTGGAGTAACTATTGTATCTTAGTTGCCAAAACTTGCAAACACATTAGGACTTTCCAGAGAAGCAATAGGGTTTACTTGTAGTATTTCACTATCAGATAAGTTAGGTCCTGGTGCAAACTACAAGACACATCTTTGTAACCATTATAGTGTTGAAAACTGATGCTGGAGTTTAGTTGAACATTTAACTCTTCCATCGACGAATGTCTTACACAGATTTAGTTATTTAGAATCTTTAGATTGCATGTTGCATGTTGTTTTTTGACCCATGCTATTCCTTAATATAGAACAGTTTTTGTCAAGCAATTTAGATGGTTAGTTTTGACCTTTGATAGAAGTTAATAAACTTGTTTTTCACCGCCATATCCAGCGCAGGAATAAA
Source organism: Cunninghamia lanceolata (assembly GCA_027924645.1). Classification (NCBI taxonomy): domain Eukaryota; kingdom Viridiplantae; phylum Streptophyta; class Pinopsida; order Cupressales; family Cupressaceae; genus Cunninghamia; species Cunninghamia lanceolata. Next base: position 9,152,538 of record BSBN01000937.1, on the reverse strand, counting down.
GCATGTAATCTACATGCATAGTTTATACTTTTTTACCATTCTACTTTTAGTTCCAGCGAATTGTTTAGAGGCTGCATCATCTTTTTATACAGTCTTTGTAAAAGATGTTATTTATAGAGCAATCAATTCCAATGATATAAAGAAACAGTTATATTGTCTGCAAATATACAGAATCTCTACTGTCTTAAATTGCTGTGGTTGTTTTTTTTTTATTTCTGTTGTTTCTTTTAGATTCTACATCATAGCCAATTTTTTTATTTGGGTTAAAGATTTAGTAGTTGGAATTTCGTCAAAACTTTATTATGTCAAATTCTAACTCCTTGCCCATTCCAGAATTTGATGGAAATGAGTATGAGGATTGGTGCATCAAAATGATGACATTTTTGATAGGAAAAGAATTGTGGCAGATTGTTGAATCAGGTTATACAGAGCCAGCTGATTGGAATGCCCTCACAGCCAATGAAAAAATAGCCAAGAAGGAGGCCAAGAAGAAGAATGCTCAAGCCTTGTTTCACATTCAAATAGCTCTTGATAAGACCTTATTTCCAAGAATTTTAGGTGCAAAGTCAACTAAAGATGCCTGGAAGACTCTATAGGAAGCTTACCAGGGCAGTGACCAAGTCAAGGTTGTCAAGCTGCAGACGTTGAAGAGAGACTTCAAGAATTTGAAGATGCAAGAAGTTGAACGTGTGAGTGAATATTGTGTCAAAGTTAAAGATGTGGTCAATAAGATGGCTACACTTGGAGAAATTGTGAACAATGAGCCTTTGATCAAAAAGTGTTGAGAAATCTCACACCAAGATGGAATCATGTTGCCATAATCGTAGAAGAAAGCAAAGATTTGACAACCCTTTAATTTGATCAACTAGTTGGCTCTCTTATGTCTCATGAAGATAGATTAAGAGATTCATTTGAAGGTGATGTGAAAGCTTTTTCATCCAAATTGCAAATCACAAAGAATGAAGATGTTGGCAGTAGCAACAACAACAATCAAGGCCAAGGTAGAGGTCAATATTAGAATTAGTCAGGAGGCAGAGGTGGCTCAAGAGGAAGAGGTGGTTCCAGAGGAAGAGGTAGAGGCAGATTTGATAAGAGGAATGCCCAATGTTACCATTGTAATAGGTACGGCCACTTTGAAAGGGATTGCAGATTAAAAGAAGGTAAAAGTGTTAATTATGCTCAAGAAGGTAATGAGAATCCTCCAGATCATTTATTTTTATCCTATGCCAAAGCTGAAAATAATAGCAAAGATGTTTGGTATTTAGATTCTGGATGTTCTAACCATATGTCAGGGAATGAGAAGTTGTGTTCAACAATGGATGAAAGTTTCAAATCCAAGATCCAGCTTGGTGATGACAAATCATTGAAGGTTGATACAAAAGGAGCTATGGAAGTCCATACAAAAGAAGGTATGAAGAGTGTTAAAGATATTTATTACACTCCACAGTTAAAGCATAATTTGTTGAGTGTTGGACAATTGTGTGAGAAGAATTATAAAGTTATGTTTGAAAATCAGCAATGTATAATTTATGATAAGAATCAGGGTAATAGAGTGGTTACAGTTGTACCTATGACAAAGAATAGGATGTTCCCATTGAAGTTTGGTGAACATAACAGTAGCCTTGCAAATATGGCATATGAGAATACAAGTTGGTTGTGGCATCTCAGCTATGGGCATTTAAATTTTCATAGTTTGAAGATTCTAACATCACAAGCATTAGTTTCTGGTTTGCGCAAGGTTGAAGAGCACAAGGAGATTTGTGAAGGATGTGCTAAAGGCAAGCATGCAAGGGAAAAGTTTTCAAAGGGCAATACATGGAGGGCCCATTACCCACTTCATCTTATTCATTCAGATATTTGTGGTCCTATGCAAACAAAGAGTTTGGGTAAGTCATCATATTTCATTACTTTTATTGATGATTACTCATGAATGTGTTGGGTTTATTTTTTAAAGACTAAGGATGAAGCCCTTGAGACATTCAAGAGGTTTAGAGCCCTTGTGGAAAAGGAAAAGAGGTGTAGTATCAAGTGCTTGAGGACAGATCGTGGAGGAGAATTTTGTTCAAGACCCTTTCAAGATTATTGTGATATGCATGGCATCAAAAGGCAACTCACCACTGCCTACACACCTCAACAAAATGGTGTAGCTGAAAGGAAGAATCAAACAGTGGTGGAGATGGCATGGAGTATGCTACAAACAAAGGGATTAAGCAATTCTTTTTGGGGAGATACAGTAGCTACAGTAGTATATATTTTCAATCGAAGTCCCACTAGTGCACTTGAGAAGATGACTCTGTATGAAGCCTGGTATGAGAAAAAACCAAATGTTAATCATTTCAAAGTTTTTGGTTGTTTAGCCTATGTTCATGTTCCTAATCAAAAGAGACAAAAGTTAGATCCCAAAAGTGAGTCATGTATTTTTGTGGGATATAGTGAGGAAAGTAAAGCTTATAGGTTATATAATTCTCTCACTAATACGCTTATTGTGTCAAGAGATGTCATTTTTGATGAAGGGGAGTTTATGGTCATCAAAAAGGCCATATGGAGAAATCAAAATCTGTTTTAAATGATGTTATTATTGATGATATTGATCATGAGCAGCCCACTAACATTTCAGTTTCAAGAAGCAAAGTATAGTTGCCCTTTCTTCTACAGAAGCAGAGTATGTTGTAGTCACTTCAGTAGGTACACAAGTATTATGGCTTAGAAAATTTCATGAAGAAATTGGAGAGATACAAATTCAGCCCACAGTAAATTTTTGTGATAACATTAGTGCCATTAAATTGGCCAAGAATCCAGTCCATCATAGCAGGACAAAACTTTTTGATTTAAAACATCATTTTATTAGAGATTTGGTGCAGAAGAAGGCAGTAGAATTGAAATACATCAGCACAAAAGAGTAGTTAGTGGATATATTCACCAAGGCAGTTGCAAAGGATCAATTTTTGGCACTCAGAGATCAGATTGTGAGCCCTCTCAGCATCAAGGGGGAGAATGTTGAAAACTGATGCTGGAGTTTAGTTGAACATTCAGTTCTACCACTAATGAATATCTTGCATAGATTTAGTTATTTAGAATCTTTAGATTGCATGTTGCATGTTGTTTTTTGACCCATGCAATTCCTTAATATAGAATAGTTTTAGTCAAGCAATTTAGACGGTTAGTTTTGACCTTTGTTAGAAGTTAATAAACTTTTTTTCACCGCCATATCTAGCACAGGAATAAAGCATGTAATCTACATGCATAGTATATAGTTTTTTATGAGTCTACTTTTAGTTCCAACGAATTGTTTAGCGGCTGTGTCCTCTTTTTATACAGTCTTTGTAAAAGATGTTATTTATAGAGCAGTCAATTCCAATGATATAAAGAAACAGTTATATCATCTGCAAATATACAGAATCTCTACTATCTTAAATTGATGTGGTTTTTTTTTTCAATCTCTGTTGTTTCTTTTAGATTCTACATATAGTAGTTCTAGAGGTTGCAAATATGGAGATAAGTGTCATTTTGCCCATGGAGAAAAGGAGCTGAGAAAAGAAAGTGTGCTTCCAAAGGGGGCATTACTTCCAATGTTGGGAATTGCTATAGCAAATTTTAGCACTTCATCGAAAGCAAACATTACTATTCCAGCGTCTTATGCTGGTGGCATAATTAGGAAAGATAATGTAAACTTAAAGCACATTTACCACGTAACTGGTGTGAATTTGACAATAAAAGACAAGTCTGATCCAAATTTGCACATTTATCATGTAACTAGTGTGAATTTGACAATAAAAGACAAGTCTGATCCAAATTTGAAGACTATTGAGTTTACACCATCTTTCCCAATTATGCCACCAGCATAAGAAGCAAGAATAATAATGTTTGCTTTCGATGAATCTCTAAAATTTGCTGCAGCAGTACCCAACCTAGGAAATAATGCTCCCTTTGGGAGCACACTTTCTTTTCTCCACTCCTTGGAAGCACACTTTCTCTTCTCCGCTCCTTTTCTCCATGGGCAAAATGGCACTTATCTCCATATTTGCAGCCTTCAAAACTGCTATAATGTTTACAAAGGTGTCTCTTATAGCCTGGGTTTGGTTTTGAGTCAGCACCAAAATTTGTAGTAGTACACATCCAAGGAGGTGGTACCTCATTTGGAAGCACATTTGTTTTTCCCAATTCCTTTTCTCCATAGGAAAAATGGCACTTATCTGCAAACCAGCATCCTTCAGCACTACCATAATGGTTACAACTTGGGTGAGAAATCCACCCTACCTACCTTTGTACCATCCTTACCTAACTCCATTGATTTCTAACCTACTTGCAATTCATTTTCCTTGTGCATTGATAAAGTGGAAGCATTTCAAACAAGAGACGCATTGTGTCAAGGTCTTGCATGATGCTAAAGTTGTTGTAATTTATTATTTTAAGTATTATTAGGTGTTGTGGAAATAAGGACTGGAACTTACATATTGGGACAGGCACATACAAGCAATTTATCATTGTTCTATATTGTATTTGTTGAATATGTCAATGTGCACCACCATAATCTTCCAAGGTTGCTTATTTCGAGGATAGCACAAAAATTTCAACAAATCAATCTACTTATTTGATAGAGTGCCCCTACAGACCCTTCGAACTAAAATTGATTATTGCTAACTAAAATTGATTATTGTTATTATGCAGTTCAAACCATCTATGGAGTATTGGGATCAAAATTTGGATCTTTGTTGAAGATAAGCAATACCTTCTATAATCTGACCAATTATAAATCTTAAATTCTATAAGATCAAATAAAAATAATTAATCTTGGAGCAGTAAAAGTGCCAATATTAATGATTACTAAGCAAATCTTTAATGATTACTAAGCAAATCTTACCTGACAAGGATTCTTTGTCATCTAGTATAGTATGATATATTCTTAATTTGTATTGCAGACCACATTTTAGTATAATATTAGGTCTACTACTGTTGAAGAACACTTCATCCTCTCCTACTCTTATCTGAGAAAAAATAAGTCTAAACAATGCAGTTATCTAAGATAAAGGCATCGGCAACAGGAATCATATTCCCATAACTATGTAATCTAAGTTCAAGTCTTTAGGCAAACTATGTTTTATGATGGGGAACACCATGCCTTAGAAAGTAAATATACAATTTTATAATACAATATTATTATTAAAATATAGTTTGTAATTTACATTATATAAAATATACTATATAATCCTCTAGAAGAACTACATAACCCTAAATAAACCTATCTCAGTTGGTATATTTAATTAGTTCAATTAATAGACCTGACTGCATAGATCATGTTTAAGTGTAATGTGTGTTCTTTTAGAACTTGTATTGTTTACAGTCTCAAGTTTAGGGTTTAAGTTCCCAAGTTTGTGGTTGAGAGTTTAGGATATTTAAGTTGTGTTATGGGTTTGGAGTATAAAGCACAAAGTTAAAGTTTTATTGGTTAGGAAATATAAGTTTAGTGTCTTTGAGTTTAGATTTTAACATTATACATCACAACACACAAGCTTATTTCTAATTCTAATAGACATGAGCATTATGAAATGAAGTAGGTTAATGAATCATCTATCATGTGGATTTCTTATATAAAAGAAGAGAGCTAGTGACACCATTTCTTTTATAGGAATATCAAACCTGTAGTACTAGTACCAAGCTGCATTTTATATCATGCACATCTACATACATTTTCAAGAGCAAAGTGTCATTGATTGTTATCATTGGAAAGACAAAAGGTTCTCATGGTGGGTGATGAAAGGAGCAAAAAGTAGAAATTACAACTCTTCAATTTTGAAGATTGATAAAGAAGCTCAATCAACATTACCTATAAATAAAAATGGAGACAACTTAACATGGGAGATCTAGATAGTGCTCCTAATATCTAAATATATCTTGAACATGTAGCCACCAAAAAAAAAAGGCTTTGAGGGCACATAGATTGTCTAAATACACTACATATTATTCACATTAAAACAATATAACTCAAATGACTAAATAAATATCTCTTTATTTATGTAACGAGTACAAGGGAGGTGCAATCCACTTATTTTTTTTGTCATCTCCAAAATTCTAATGAAACAAACATTGAGATGTTCCATGGTAGCCCCCCCAAAAAAAGAAGTTTCTTTCACTCAAATCCCTTTTCTTAAGTTTTCTCCGAATTTACTTATAAACGATGTTGATCCAACTCATTTCCCTATCTTCAATATTGAACCTTTAATTTCTACCTTCTACTTCTTCAATCACCCAACATAATCACCCTTCATCTTTCCAACCAAACATGAATTGCAACTTCACAAGTTGTTTAATATCTGCATTATTTAATGCTTCATATGTTTGGGGTTCAATCAAATGGGTTACATTGATTGAAACCACCCAGGAGTCTGTACATCTTGTTAACTTGTTTTCCACATTTTGCAATACTTATCTATGGGACTTCTCATGAAAATAACATTAAAGTAGAATCCACAATTACTCTTGAGAATGAACTAAAGACCACGTTCTACTTCATGGTAGGTGAATATCATTTAACGTCATGTTGTGTTTTCTATAACTATTATGCGTTTTTTTATATTGTTTATACTCATCCTGGATCAACTACACAATCCATCCACAACAACTAAACATAACTCGTCCTTTGGTTTAAATTATGATATTAAATTATCATCTAAAAATTAACTAAAGTAGAATGACAGTATAATTGCCACTGCAATCATACATGATTTATAGTTATGCAGACAATTTTATCAAAATTATACATTCATGTTCTTTGGAACCTTTTTTTTAATAGTTGTAATCTGATGCACAATGGAGCTATCTTTAGTAGGGCTTGAGGATTATCATCTGGGTCTAGATGGAATGTAGGCCAACGTCTGGCTCTGATGTTTAATAGAGCTATACAATTTTTATTTACATTGATGTACATTTATTAGAAATTACATATGGCTTTTCAATAACAAAAAGATAATAGTATTTATATCATTTTTCAAGAAAAAAATTAATATCAATATGGATCACTTAGAATTGAAACCTAGATATTAGAACACAACATTAGCAAAATGAGTGAGGAGTACTGTATAAATTGTATAGCAAAATGAGTCAGGAGAGCAGTATAATTTTTATTCCACAAAACATAATCACATGATTACTTTAAAAAATAGTTTAATAAACTGAAGGTTTTCACAATCCCATTATACAATTTTTTTTTGGAAAAATTGTATATCAGTTCTTGCATAACTTATAAAAACACCTTAGAGAAAACATTTTGATAAAAACACTCTCCAGAAAACATTTGACAAAAAGGTTTTTTCATAGTTAATAAAATCATGAAAATATTCGATAGAGTTTTTTTTTCGCATAGTTTTTGTTATATTTAGGTTTTAAGAGGATCTATCCACAAAATCATCATGTAGGTATTAACCTGGTCTTCACAGTATATTCATAATTTCATGCATCAGAAAAAATATGTTTAATTGGACACACCATCATCCTCATCAACCTCATCAAGTTAAACTTTTGAATACTTCTCATAGTTTTTTTAAATAAAAAACCCTTCAAATTTTTTGGGAAAAATCTGTGTACACACTCAAAAACATCTAGCAAAAGGTTTAAACTTGGGTTACAGACTGTCGGGAGCAGAGCATTGTGCATTTCAATTACAGTACAAGGAAACAAGATATACAATTTAATCCTTCCCCTTCTTATCAGACATAAAAACAGCAGGAGAGTAAACATCATTTAAAGGCGTGTTTGAAACCAACGAAGCCCAGAGCAGCTGCAGGGCCTGCAACAATTGTTAATTTCAAGCAAATTAAATTAAATCTTTAATAGAAATTATATTCCGCATTAAGGATGTCTTCACTGCTGTTCGTTTTCTTCGAATTCTCGCCTCTGATCTCGCTCCAGGGATGCCCTTGTATGCTTTGTCAGAGGTGGCAGAGAGCGATCAGAGTGCGGTCTCAGTGGACCTGGATGAACGGAATCTGCCAGTCGTCCCGTCAGCGGCGTAATGCTGTCTGCTGTGGCGTGGGGTCTCCTCTTTTCTGCTCGGGTGGTCTGGTGGTTTGTTTCGAGGGCGTTCTTGTGTATGGCTCGGCTTCCTTTTTGGTTGATGGGGGTGGGTTGGTTTTCCTCAGTGTTGGCGGGGTGGCTGGGTTGGTGTTTCCTGTTATGTTTTGCTCGGCGGCGCGGTTTCGGTTTTGGTGGTGCTCGGTTGACAGGCCTTGTTTTGTTGGCTGGGGTGGTTCTTCGATGGCGGCTTTCTATTGGGGTTAAACGTGCTTGACGGTAGTCTCTACTACTGTTTTTGTGTTTCTCTTCCCTTTCCATGTTTTATCTGGCCTTGACAGGGCCTGCTTGTAATTTTTAGTTTATATGTTAGTCTTATGTCTGCTACACTTCATGTAATTTCTTATCTTTTAATTCCATGGTGCTCTGTCACCTTTTTCTGTTTAAAAAAAAAAATAGAAATTACATCCAAATTTTCATGACAGAGTAGCCAAGAAAACACTTTTAAAACCCACCTCATCTGCACCAATATTTGCAGTCTTTTCCTCTAGTTCACTTAGGTCTTTGACATTGAGCTGATTGAGCAACTTAACGCTTGTGATTGTCGAGCTGGGAGATACGTTCAAGTCATCTGTTATCATAAACGTAACAGTATCTTTCACATAATCATTTCTACTTATCCCAGCTGTAATTTGGCTGCTGCTTTGACAGGCTTTGGGAGGAAAATTCTACAGGGCAGTTCAGAGCAAGCCCACATGCACAGATTTCGTCAGGGTTGGTGCTGATATAGCGAACAACACAGTGATTGGGCGACCTTTTCTGCAGACATTTCTGCAGAGATAAAACGAACTTGCCACATTATCAATCAGAAGATTTTGGAGGGAGCATTTTGACACAACTTTAGGCTCTAGCAGCTCAGATTTGTCGCCATAGAAACATATAGACTGGTAACAGAACCGACTTTCTTTGAGCTTCCTGATGCACGACTCTCATAATAGCAACTCATCTCTGTTAAAACCATGTGTCAGCCTGTACGATCACCTAACAACTTGCCAACTTGAAAGCCAGATCAAAAAGAAATATTTAAAGTTTCAACTATAATAATCAATTTTAATATAATTAAAAATTAAAAATTCTATTTTTCACATTACTGTTTGGCCAGTTGACTAATAGAACAGCAGATAAATTGTATTTATTAAATCAATAAATAAAAAATTAAATTTCAACTTTACAGATTTTTTTTTTTTTTTTTCCCAGAAAAAGGTGAGGACACCCATAGATATTGAAATTTAGGAAGAGATTACAGATAAGAGGCAAGCGCCAAGTCTGATGATCAATAAAATACCAAAAAGACCCATAAACAGGCCTAGAAAAACATAATAACACAAAAAAGTCCCTTAACGGACCAGCTGAAACAGTTAAAGACAGACAAACCCCACAGACACTACCACCCCCGAACACAGAGGTCATGAAAACAAACCCGTAGAAGCCAACTGCGTCAGCAAAACAGAGGAAAACATCTGAAAACCGGACCACCCATAGAAGCCATCTGCGTCAGCCAAACAGAGGACAAAAACTGAAAACCAAACCACCTGCAAGAGCATCTACCGCCAACTGAACACGAGCTGTAGGGAGGACTGAGGCCGCAGACGAAGCTTAAGCCGCTGGCGGAGCCTCCGGTAGGTCCCTTGCCTCCATATCCACAGTGGCCAGTGACTGACCCCCGTCATCCAAGTCCGCCAAGGCGTAGTGAGGCATCCCAGGAGCCATGTCAAAAGCATGGACTCTTAGAAAACGAATAGCCATGAACACGTCCCTGATTCGCTCGCATTTTTTCTTTGAGAAAATAAAACAGTAGGCTCGTAAGGCATCCTCCAGATCCTCACCACATAAAGATTTGATACTAGACTGAAGGGCTCTGTAAATAGCCTGCTATGGAGGAGAATTCCGTAGAACTGTCAGATTGAAAAGCCCCCCGATCAGGGCGTCACCTTGTTCCATACGATAGTTAGACACTGCCGCCTCCCAACGCTCCACAGTATAAATGTTCTTGAAGAATAAACCTGCCGCCAGGGAATGCACATAATCTCCATCTACGACCAGGTCCATTATATTGGAAAGGAGTTGTGAGACTATGTCTGAAAAATTCAACACACGACCTTCAAAGCCTCTAATCCAGGCATGACCCACTATATTCCGAACAGCAAACTGAATGAGAGTGCAGTCAGAATCTATAAGCATCATAAGATCAATCGCCTTCACATGCCCCCGTATCTCCGGTTCCCAGTCAAGGGCAGGGAAGAACAATCTCTGATTCAAACGCGTATCCGCCATCGTCGAAAGAAGACAAGAACGCGCAAAACGCAGAGAAAAGTAATGCAGCATATCAAGAAAACCACACATGAGGGAGCCAAATAAGGAAGAAGCCTGAAGGAAGACATAAATGAAGAGAGATCTGGCGGAGACATAAAGATGCTCATGTTAGCCGCACCACTGAAGAAAAGGGTACTCTGCCAGTCCATATGGGAGTGAGAAAGAGGGGCAACGTGTCCACTGCCAATAGGGGAATACTGAAATGAATAGCCGTTACGCCGTCAAAGGATAAACAAGGAGTCCTATCACAGCAAAGACTATAAATACACATAAGGCGAGAGCAGATACGCTATCAGCCCCTTGCAGGTGGGACATCTGACTAACTATCATTCAGCTAACAACATTAATCACACCAAGAATTCGAAAAGCGCTCCTGAGTATTATCAGAGATCCTTAGATGAGTGTAAAAGAGGAAGAAAATGAGAAAATAAATGCTACGGCTTCCAAATCCCAACGCGAGACTAGTGAGAGATCATCCGGTTATACAACAGACATGTCAGCAACTTCAAGCCAGTCCAGATACAAAGTTACTCATCTGCCATGTCAGCAGACAGGAGAGAGGTCAGTTGGCAAGACAAAGGAAGATCATCACGAGAGAAGGAAACAGTATCTTTATCACTGTCAATTGCCACATTGGCTAGGAAATCCGCCACCCTGTTGCCTTCCCGTAGAGTATGGGATATGAAAAAGTTGTCCAGTCTGATCAGGAGGGCTTTGGCCTGAGAAAGAATGTAGGTCAATTTCCAGTTATCTAAACCTTTCCCCTTTATTGTATTGATAACTAACAAGGAATCTCCCTCTATCGACACGTTCTTTAAACCATATTCGATCGCCAGATTAAGTCCATGTACCAGAGCCCACGCTTCTGCCTCATTGTTGGTGCCTGGAGGCAGTTTGGATGACTTGGCTGCCAGCAACTCTCCATGAATGTCCCTAATGACACATCCCGTTCCAGAGAGGCCAGGATTCCCTCGACAAGCCCCGTCAATGTTGAGCTTACAAAATGGAGAAGAGGGTGGAGTCCATCTGACATTATCTCTAGATGTGGAGTCCTTAGGAGTTCCTGTATTTAAACCAATCCCCAACGATCTGACTGAGGGCTAGAGGGATATAACTTCCTCATCCCATTTAGTCCAAACCAACTTAGAGGAATTAAAAGATCTAAGAAAGGCCACTGCCTGATCCGAAATGGCAACATCTAGCTTGGTGCAGACCTGAAACACTGAACAAGCTTCCTTCCTAAAAATATGCTTATTCCTTTCCCACCAGAGGTTCCAAATAATCAAGGAAGGACCCCACTCCCACAAACATGCTAAAGTTGAGGAAGCAAACGGAAGAGGCCAGTTTCTAAACATAAGAGATAAAGATTTGGAGAAAGGGCTTGACCATTTTAACTTCCTGAGAAACCATGTCCAGCATACTCTGCTAAAGGGGCAGTGAAGCAAGATGTGATCTAGAGATTCTTCCTCCAAACCACAAAGCACACAAAGGAAATTTGAGCCCAAACCTAACCTTCGGAGTCGGTCACCTGTAAGGATTTTATTATGAAGGGCGCACCAAGCGAAAGCTCCAGCCTAGGGAGAATTGACGTGCCCCAGCACAACTTCGAGGGCCACTTTGACATCGCTTTCTGCACTCCTAAATTATAACCATCTTTAACTGAATAACGTCCTGAGCTTGCCGCTGTCCAGACCACTTCATCCTCTATGTTGGAGACGAAAATTGTCCTTCTACCAAGGAGACGGCTAAGAAGAGCTTTTTGGGAGACAGAAAAATTGCAGTCTAGAAAGCCTTTCCATTCAACTGAAACTGAACTTCCTACCCTGACCACCTTCCAGTAATCTTTAACCTTATGCCCCCAGTGTGATTGAAGAAAAGAACATGCCTTGGAGAGTTCAGAATACGTAGACAGTGGCGCTTCCCCGCCCCAAGAGTCGAACCAGAAGTCTGCCTTTTCACCATTGTGTATAATCCAAGTGAGGTTGGGCTAGAGGAGGTCCCTGCATCTTAATAAGAAATTCCATATAGTGGAGCCCTTGGGAGGGTTTTGCACTATAAAGATTCTTTCATTATCCAACGAATCAAGATACTTGGCTTTCATTAGCTTAACCCACATGGCGTTAGGTTTGTAGTACATGTTCCACGCCAATTTAGCCCCAAGTGCCTGGTTTTGAGCTTGGATATTCAGGATTCCCGATCCTCCTTCCGCCTTAGGTTTGCACACTTTATCCCAAGCGAGTAGATGTATTTTCTTCTCTTCAAGGGAGCCTTGCCAAAGAAATTTTCTGCAGAGGCCATCAATTTTAGATATGATGCCTTTAGGGACTTGAAAAACCGACATCATATAAACTGGCACCGTAGATAACACAGCTTTAATCAACACTATTCGTCTGGCTAATGATAAATGACACCCTTTCCATTTAGCCAGTCTTGTGTTCAACTTCTGTAAAACCTTGCTCCATAAGAAATTTTTATATCTGCCTGTGAAGAGAGGCAATCCGAGATAGCTCCCTGGAAGGGCCTGAGATTCGAGGTTGAGGGTAACTTTTATCAACTTTTGAAGAAGCAATGGTACATTTTGGAAAGACACCATAGATTTACTGAAATTCACTTCTTGCCCTGAAACACAGCAATAAGACTTGACTGTATCCATCATAACTTTAGCTTCCCGTAGGGACGCTTGACCAAAGAGTATTGTATCATCAGCAAACAAAGCATGAGTAAAGGGCTCATGGATACCTTTTTGTTTGATTCCTTGCCAGGCTGACCTTCTCTTTGCCTCCTTTATGGACCAGGTGAGAGCTTCCGTCATGATTATGAAGAGATAAGGAGAAAGAGGGTCTCCTTGTTTTAGACCCCGTGAAGGTTCAAAGGGGCCAGTCTCCTTTCCATTTATTAAGACTGAAGCTCAGAACCCTGAGATACATGAATTAATCCATTTGACCACTTCTTTGGAGAACCCCATTTGACTCATAATATCAAACAGGAAGCACCAGTTCACTCTGTCGTAGGCCTTTGACATATCAAGTTTCACAACCATAGCTTTCTGCTTTTCCTTATTCACTGAATGCAAGATTTCATGGGTGAGGATGGCACCCTCCATAGTCTCTTTCCCTGGTACAAAACCCCCTTGCTCACTGGAAATCAACACCTTCATCAAGGGTGACAATCTGATCACTATGGCCTTTGAAATTATCTTATATATGAAATTGCACAAAGAAATAGGCCGGAAGTCTTCAAAAGTTTGGGGAAATTTTGATTTGGGAATAAGTATTAAACATGTCAATTTAAATTCCTTTAACACATTCTTAGCCTTTCGAGATTCTTCGACTGCCAGAAAAACATCTCTCCCAACCGTGTCCCAGCACTTCTGAAAGAAAATACCCGTCCATCCATCTGGGCCCGGCGCTTTCTCTCCCGCCAAAGAGAACACCGCAGACTTAACTTCTTCTAAGGAGAATGGTTTCAAGATTTCCTTGTTATGATGAGCGTTGATTAGCTTTGGGATGAAATTACATACCTCTAAAGCTTTATTCCGAGGGTAAGGTGGGCTGGATAAAAGAGTTGCAAAGTAATTTTGTGCTGCATGCATGATATCTGCCTGATCAGTGCAAGTCTGCCCATTGCCCAACTGAATGGATTTGATAGAATTAGCCCCAGCTCTTACCTTGACCGACAAATGAAAAAAGGAGGTAATTTTGTCTCCTTCTTTCAACCATAGTTCCTTGGAGCGTTGCCTCCAATATAACTCCTCCCTTTTCAAAATTTCTTCCAAGTCTGAGGTCAACTATTTCTCCTTCTGAAAGGAGGATAAATCCATGCCTCTAGCAATGATGATATCCGCCAAAACTTTGAGTTCACGCAAAACTCTAGTTTTCTTAGCAAAAATATTTCGGAAATGATTTTTGTTCCATTCCATTACCCTGTGCCTTAAAAATTTTAGTTTGCATGCTAATTGAAACATCCTTGAACCTTCCACAAAAGGAATGGAATTCCACCATGTCTGGATATTCTCCAAAAAAGTCGGATCCCTGAACCACATAGACTGAAACCTGAAACACTTCTTGCTGGGAAAATGCTGCCCCCCTATCGAAAGCCTGACCGGAAAATGATCTGAGCCTACCAAAGGCTGAATATCTGCTTCACAGCTGAAAGGAAAATTAAAACAATTTGGAGACAGAAGAAATCTATCCAATCGTTCTGCTATTTGTAGAAAACCTTTTCTTCTGTTCGTCCAGGTGAAAGAACCATTATTGGTAATACAGTCTATTAAAGAATTGTTATTTACGAATTCCTGAAAGTCCTTCTGGGATCTAGGCGGGTGCGTGATGCCCCCTGACTTTTCCTTATCATCTAGTATAGAATTAAAGTCACCCCCTACGATGAAAGGTCTCCATTTCAGCTCCCTCAACCAAATAGACAGATTATCCCAAACTAATTTTTTCTGTGATACCTCTACAGGCGCATATACATTCACCAGCCATAAATCAAATCCATTAAGAAGTTCAGGGAACTTACCAATTAAAAAGTTATCAATCTTCTCCACTACTTCCAAGGCCTATACGTGGCTCCTCCATCCTGTGACTAACCCTCCAGCAGCTCCTCGAGCATCCACCTTTTCAAAGCACCAATCCTTCCAACTCTTAGAGAAAGAAACAAAGGATTCTGAGGACAATTTGGTTTCCTGAAGCAAGATTATATCTGCGCACTCCTCATCAATTTGGTATTTGATGAGGTTCCTTTTGTTAGGGGCGTTGACGCCCCTAACATTCCACGTGAGGATCCTCATGCCTTCTGAGGAGAGTAGCTAACTCTCCTCCTGCTGTTTGGACTTCGGGAAGCTTGAGCTTGTAGACCGCTAGACTTAGCTTTGTTGTGCCGCGAATGCTTCTGTCGAGAACTTTTCCTGCGGGGGGTAGGAGTGCTTTTATTCAAAGGACTGTTCAAGCATGTTTGAAGAAAACCAAGAGGCCTATTCTCCTCCTTTTCTAGATCTTCCTGAAGAACCTCATCTGCAATTTCCTCCATCACATTTAGAGCCACTTTGGACACCACCTGATCTAACAAATCCTTCAACGTTTCATTATCCTGGATCAGATCCTTGGAGAAACCATTTGTATCGACTGCTAAATCCTTGGAGTCGCTCTGATCATTAAAGGTAGCTGGAATCATATCCTGCAAGGGGGTGTCCTCCTCCCCATTTAGAAAATCCTCTTCCTCTCTTGGCGGAGAGAAGCTGCTCGGGGCATGAATAGAGGTCCTTTTATTCGCATCTTCTAGACAGATAGCTTCATGAGAAGCGAGGAACAGATCTTCCAGAGCCTCTAGATCCTCTGACAAAGGTTGACGATCCTTAATATTAACTTCGAGGGGAGACACCGCATTTGCTGACTGATCTTTTCCCTCTGGAATCCCAAGCACCACTTGTATATCTTGTGGAGGTATATTCATCTGAGCAGAGTCTGAAGTATTTTCCAATTGGGGACCTATTAAAACGGCATTATTGCTGCTTAGCCCATGCTCCTCTAAGAACACTTTTTCCAGGGTTGTTGGATTGGAGGATTCCTTCTCTTGTTCCAACCCACTTCCCTGAATGGACATGGTGCCTACTTTCGTAAGGAAATCTTGAAGCCTTTCCAGATCCTCAGAATTTACACCATCTTGAAGTATAATATCTTGTATCCAGATTCCATGTATGGAGTCCAACTTGATTCTTTTTGGCAGTAACTCCTTAGCCTCTGTAAGAATTCTAAGTCTGACTGAGGAAGAGGTAAGATTTACTACGGGGATGTCCACTTCTTGACACACCCCCATGGAGTTACCAATATCTGTCAGGATTTCAACATCCCTGTACTCCATCGGTAAATAAGGAAGATGAACCCAGAGAGGAATCATAGGAATTTGTTCTTTCCCAACATGAAAATTTGGGCACCATTTTTGGCACCAAATAACAGTTTGATTGAACTTCCAGATTCTCTTTAAAAGAATGTTGTTTCTCTCCTCCTTATCCGGGAACACAAAACAAAAAAAGCCGTTACCCAGTTCACAGAAGTCAACCAGATTTCCCCACCGAGCTTGCTGCCATTCTATAAGATCTTGAACTGAAAAATGAGGTGACATTACTTTACTGATAACGGCTGTCTCCGTCAAGTTTTGGGCTCTATCACGAAGCTTTTTTTCCATCTGGTGGAGGGGGATTTCCTTGTACTCACTGCGCCGTGTAACATTCTTGAAGACGGGGATCCAGATCTTCTTAGGCTTTGGGGCAGGTCTGATCTTATTCCGGTGTCTATGAAAAGGAGATGTCCGGGGGCTTTTTCTCTGCTGGGGATCCAGCCGTCGGTGCCCTTTTGGGTAAGGGCTTGCCTTCATCAATTCATCCTTTTGTCTAGCCCTGATGTCGTCTGTCTTAACTTGATGATGCTTGAAAGCAGCATGTTGGGACACCAAGGGTGCCCTGAGAATAAAGGAGGCCTCCTCCCTTTGATGATTCCGGGGGACTCCATTTTGAGGTGCCCTGAAAGTGAAGGAGGCTTCTTTCCTTTGATGATTCTGAGAGGCTCCATTTTGAGGAAGCCCATCTTGAAACCAAACCTTCCTTCCTGACAACTGTCGTCCATGTTCCCGCTGGCCTGGTTTTTTTAAAATAGGGCGAAAATCTCGCCTATTTCCTTGGAACCCTTCCATCCATCTTGCAGAGTTTCCAGGAAAACTCTGATGCAAGAGCGTTGTTCGATACGCCATCAAAATTTAGAACAATTGATTAACTTTACAGATTTTGACAAATAAATTTAATATTAAATACTATTGATCCACTAAAATAAACAAATGCATCAGATGATTGCACTAATATTACTGCCAAAGACAGGAACTAATAATAGATCCCATGAAAGAACACTTCAGAAACACATTACACCATTAAAAAATATCTTGTAAGAGTTTTTGGGGTTTTTTGAACTTGGTCATCAGCATTTCAAGAGTTCATGAACCATTGAACTCGTTAACGGTCTTCACTGTTTGGTTTTTCCTTTGTCAGAAAATTGGTGAGTTCTTGAACTTAAGAACTTGCTAAGAAGCCTATTGTCATTCTTTCTTTTGTCACATTTTTAGGAAACTAATCAAGCCACAGGCAAGGTTCACGAGTTGATTATAAAAATTGAATCAAATTTCAGTAAACGATCTGGAAATGGTCAGCAAAATCTTGAAACTAGGCTTTGTGAAGATTTTGCAAAGGGTTCATGCACATTTGGGGATAAGTGCAACTTTGCACAGGGTGCTAGTGAGTTGCGGGATGATTCTACTTCTACTGCTCCCTCATTCATGTAACTTTTCATTTCATAGATTTGTTTCTTTGAATAATTCCGTTCTAGGCCCTCTACCCTCTTGCTGCAGAGACAGAAAAATAAAAATAGAAAACATGAATGCACAGCAAACACTAGTTCCATCGTGCCTCTCTAAACAGAGGACTTTCACATGCAAAATCTGCTAAAATAGATCACAGGAAGATTTCCTTTTTTTCTTTTTGTTTTATTCATGCAATACAGCAGAAAACTAAAACTAACATTAATTGCTTTATTTTTATTGTGGGAGAAATTACTTCACGTTCCAACACTCTCCCTTAATTTCTACCACTAACTATTTCAGCATTTACAATGCCCAAATTCTTTCTTAGATGCTTAAAATTCTCCTTTGCTAATGCCTTTCCTGAATATATATGTCAATTGGTCTTTAGATCTGCAAAACTCAAAATGGATTTCTCCATTGTTTACCAACTCTCCGATGAAATAAAATCTCATATCAATGTGCTTGCTTCTCTTGTGAAAAACATGATTTTTAGACAATGCAATTGTTGATTTGTTGTCACAAAATATTGGTGTTCACTCCTATGCTTATAATAAATCTGTCAATACTCTCCTCATTCAAACTACTTGTCATGTTGCTAATGTGGCTGCTACATACTTTGCTTCAATTGATGAAAGTGTCACCATGGGTTGTTTCTTTCATGCCCATGAGACCACACCTGTTACAAAATGAAAGACATATTCAAAAGTACTCTTCCTATCATCAATACTACATGGAAAATCACTATCAGTGTAACCAATAAAACCAAAATCATTAGTTGTAGAATATAAAATTCCATACTTTGTTGTTCCTACCACATAGTTTAATATTCTCTTTCTAACTTGCCAATGTGAGTCTTTTGGTGACTCCATTAATCTCGAGATCAAACTAAGGGTTAGAGCAAGAAGTTGAGTATAAATTTCGTGGAAGTCTTCCGTGGATGAAAAATGTTGCTTGGAACTGGAGCATGAGCTGAATGGTTGCCCATTACGAAATGGGTTCCCATTTACGATCAGGCACCCGAAGGTAAAATGGGCACTCGTTATGGAATGGGTACCCATTTTTGAAAAGTATATATTTTTTTAGAAAACAGGCATGTAGCTTCATTTTAACAGCTACAAGCCATCGAAGACAAGGGAGAATGATGCCAAGAATGGGTACACGCATTGGCTGACCGCATTTCCCACCTCCAAACCATCCCTGCCTCCTCAGATTGATTACCCAGTGCCCCAGGTTGGTTACCCATCCATTTCTAACAATTTTCATTATTTTTTTCTTTGTATTTTGTTGTTTTTATAATTTTAAACTGTATATATTCAATCTCAAATAAAAAATAAGTAAACCCTAATTCATAAACTGTAAACCTTTAATTCAGAAATGGTAAACATTATTTCATAAAGACTAAACTATAAAACCCTAATTCACAAAATAGGGTTTCATAAATAGTAAAATGTAAAACTCTAATTCATAAACTCGGATTTCATAGATAGTAAAATATAAAATCATAATTCATAAACACTAAACCTTAATTCATAAACTAGGGTTTCATAAACCAAACTAACTTATTCTTTAAAACCAAAATGACTTATTAAACCTAAACCTAAAACTTAGAAACTTCACTTTATTATGTTTAAATTTTTAATTTAAACATATGGACATATATATAATATTTTTACAAATAGTTATGGCCACATGAAAATCCCTCCATGACCTACCTGGTTCTATTGAACTTAGATAGGTTTCTATCATATGTGCTTAACAATAAACCTTTAAGAATGATATTTCAAAATCATTTGAAATTGTTTGCAATTTCGAATCACTCCAAAAAATGAACAATACCTTACTTGGCAAGGCCCCTGCTTATAAGGTTTTAGGGACACATCATCAAATATGATGCCACATCAACATATGTAATGGCAGGAATCTTCTAATTTATGACCCCATTCTTCCATGGTGTGTAGTGAATTGTGTGGTGAAATGTGATGCCATAATTAATAAAAATTTGTTAAAACTCTACGAAGATACACTCACCTCCTTTAGTACACTAAATAAATTTGATCTTTAATCCCTTTTCATCCTTTAGTCCTCATCCATTTAGGAGACTATAGTAGATACTATTGTTTACATTCCATGTATCTCTTCCTCCCTAGTCTACTTCCCCAAATTATAAGCAATGATTTGATAGTCTAAGGATAACATCTCTTTGTCATCTTTATTGACCATTAGACTTGCTAGCTTTGTAATCCTAGACCTAGAAGGATACAATCTAATAGACAAAAGAGTTCTAGTCTTCTCAGGCCATTTCCCCATTTCCTCCAATAACTTCTCCCCTTTAATTATTTCTTCTATGGTGAGAGGATTGATAACATTGGCTTTCTCCTCTTTATCATTTCCATGGGGGAGATCCTTTGACTTTTTCCTTTTCAACTCATGCCTCTTCTTGGTTATCCCTTGGATGAATTGTTCCTCCATGTTGCTCTTACCACTTAAGCATGCTAGTTGCTTCACTTTTCTCCTTATCCTTCTTCTCAAACTATTCTTCTATTAAATCCTTAACTTTTTCAATGTTGGAGAGGGAGGGTGGAGAGTTAGGAGGGGAAGAGGGAATAGACCTTGGAATAGAGGGGGTAAGAGAAGCTATTTCTATAGTTCCTTCCTTATTATGTCAAGGCATGGAAATTGTAATGAATAGGCATGGTTGAATCAATTGGAGGTGTAAGAATGGTTGCAAAAGAATGAGATTGGATAGGAATAGTAGATGTGGAAGCTTTGGGAATAGAGTCTTTCTAGGCTGACATCCTAACCTTAGTGGAGATGGGAATAACTAGAGGAAGTATGGGCTGCATGGTTGGATTCTTTTGCACAAGAAGAGAGGATGGGATTTCAATAGGGGAAGGTTTCTATGGAGGTGGCTTGGTTGTCCCTCTCATCTTCTTCCTCAAAGGAATTTCTTCTTCCTCCACATCTCCTTATGCTCCTATAGTTTTCCTTTTGTAAGTTTTCTTGGCCTTTTGACTAGACATAAATTTCTTCCCTTTAGAGGCCTCCTCCTTAAAATATCAAGACTATTTTCCTCAAGAACATTATCTAGTCTTTCAATATGAAGAATACTTCATGTCTTTTTTGATGTTGTGGAACAAAAGGAACTCTAAATTTAATCATCTATTAAGACCTTTAAGAATTTATAGCTTATAGTGGGTAAAGATAAAACTAAGTGCTTTTTGTTGAGGCGTCAAATAGTTCCCCCCAAAAAAGGGTGCACCAATAGGTGTACATTAAGTCATGTTTTGTAGGTGGGTTGATACAACATCATGTATGATTGGTTATTTAGTCATTAAATTTTTAGTAGTTATAGTACAACACTAACAAGCTTAAAGTCAAAACTACTCTACTAAACTTTATTTGCCATTAATGTAGATCTGATCTGCTCAACTACTTCATTTTAAATATTTTTGCATTTATTATTGTAGGTTGATGATTCAAATGTTTGCATTGAAAGTAAAATATCTCCTAGCTACTCCATGATCCAATATATTTTCTGCATTTAATTTTAGCACGCACACATTCCCTTTGACAGGGATATTTGCTGACAACCCATGGGGGTGAATTTATTGTGAGAAATGACTGAGGTCAATGTAATTCAAATGCTATCTATGCATATTTGTAAGATGTATTGAGGGTTGGAAAAAACTTGCAAGCTAGTTGAATTTCTTTTTTTTTTCTATATTTTCAAACAGAGCCCTCTACGGTAACCTTGCCTTTTTTATGAAATACACAATCTGTTTCACCTTTTCATGCATGTTTTTTAGCACTATGTAAATTAAGATTGATTTGTATGTAAATGTTCGTTACGTAAAATTTTGTTCTGCTCTTACCTCTATTAGAATTAGCTAAACATGTGTTAGTTTATCAGTTGTATCTAGTTATTTTGTGCATTCTCAGTATAGTGAGAGCTCCATAATCAAACCTGGTGTATCACCTCCATTAATTTACAATTTCATCATCTCCCTCTTTCCACAATGGTGGATAGATTAGGTTTAGTCTTAGGAATAGCTAAATCTCTTATTTAGGAACCAGCCTCTCTCTAGAGATTTGATCTCCCTACAGGGTCCCACACCTGGAGATCATCTCAATGTTTCATTGGATTGTTGGAATGAAAGATTTATTTCTAATTTTTTGTGGCATGGAAGCTAAGAAGGTGGAGGATATTAAAATATTTTTCGGGAATTTATTTTGTAAGTTTTTAACTCATTTTTTTTGGAGATGGATTTTTTAATGGAGGTTATTTTGTGCAGAGAAGAAAATGCTGAATGATTTTTTTGTGAGGAGAGGATTTTTATAAAAGAGATTTTATTTTTTTCTAAGGGCAGACATTTTTGTGAGAAGATTATATTTTTGAGAAGATGATGAGATTGATTTTTATTGAAGATTTCTTTTGATGCAAAGATGATTTTTTAATGAAGAATATGAAGTCTTTTGTTGTAGATTGAAGAATTTTTTTAAGAAGACGAATAGATTTTTTATAGATTATGAAGGGTCAAGATAATAAAATGGCAAGAGAGATTAACAAAATATAGAGAAGATTTTCATATCAGAATGATGGATAGAAATTGTTTTGCAAAGATTGATTTTATTTTTGCACATGAATATGAAAATATTTTTGCAGATGATTTTTACAGATTGAAAAATATTGTTGAAAGGAAATGGAAAGACAATTGAAGAAGATGAATATGCAAAGGAGAGGAATTTCAAGAGATTTTTTGTTTATAATTTTTTTGCAGGTGCTCTGTGAAAGAATGGGATTATAGGAATATTGAAAGACATTCAATCTTTATATAATGGTTTTTGCAGATGTATTGAATATGAATTTTGAGAGTGTGGTCTAATATGCAGTGAAGAAATTTTTTAAGAATCATTTGAGAAGAAAGTACAGATGATATTGGATGATCATGTTTATGCATGAATGAACCAAACAACAATGAAGGCTTTATACCAAGAGAACTTACAGATTGAATAATGAAGACAATATGATGTTGATTATGTTTCTGGAGAATTGGTTGTGAATTGGTAAAGATGCTGAAATTTAGATTGGTGCAAATTTAGAGAACAAGGTTTTGTAATGGTGCAAATCAGATTGTGTTGCAATCATTTCTTGTACACCTTGTTGTATTGTTTTGATGATGGTGATTGCATTTGCCAGTGAGGCTTGTAGGTTAGTGAGACTTTACATTTGTTAGTAAGACACATATTGTAGCCGGTGAGGCTTCTTTGTAGCCGGTGAGGCTTCTTTGTAGCCAGTGAGGCTTGCTTGGTCAGTGAGACCTTCATGTAACCAATGAGGTTTTGAGAGGTTTTGAATAAGCCATTGAGGCAGTTTCAGAGTGGTTTTTATTCCCCTTTAGGGTTTTTCACTCATCATATCTTGAGTTATATTTTTTATGTGTCTTCATGATCTATGTTTAATGTCCTGATTCATGCCTTCAATATTATAATTGTACATCTGTGAGTTAATAAGTAATTTTTCCTTTCTCTCTCTTTATCCTATAAGTCAAAATGATTAAAACTGTAAAATTTATACAACACCGATTCACCCCCCCTCTTAGTATTGTCCTAGACTCCAACAATAGAATCCATGGAGAGTGAAAAAATATTCAAAACTAGGCATACTAAATGTTGATCCAAGTGCAACCAGTGTAGAGTAAAAAGTAGAAGTGAAGACCTGATAGGGACCTTTTAACTTTGATAAAACCAAGAAGACACATTCCTTATCTATTTTTGTTTTACCACAATCTTGAAGTTGATTTCAAGAAAAGACTTGAACTTGACTAAGTAATCTCCAAATGAAGGAAAGGCATTAAGAGACAAAGCTGTTAATTCAACATCCAATTGAAGTACTTTGAACTCATCAACTTTACCAAATAAATCACTAAATTTGTCCCACATTTTCTTGGGAATTGTACAATTACTTAGATGAAATTGTAAGTTATCAAATATATGGAGGCCACTAAATCCCATTGCCTCATCTAACTTATTGCCATAGACAAATTGTTTATACTCCCTATTGAATTGTAGTTGTTGATCATTTAGCATTTTCCATAACCCTTTAGATTGAAGAAGTTGTTGTACTTTTCTTTTCCATGTGTGAAAATTGTTTGGTGATAACAGATCAATTTCAGGATCCATGCTGAAATAAAACACAATGAGGCATGTAAATTGTGCCAAATAGACACCCCAAGTTTGATTAAAAAATGTAAAAGAAGCCCCCCCAAAATTTGGCACTTTATAACTCAGTGTGGATTACACTAAAAATACTGAGGTTACATGAATTATTAATAATAAATGTTAATAGTATATGGTAAACTAACTAGTCATGATGCTACCCTCACTAAAAAAGATAGTGGTTTTGGCTTGAAACCATTAATAATAACCTAGTTACATAGAATTTAGCATAAAATACTAACATGAGAAACTCCTCCTCTAGTTACAAACAATAGAAATGCAATCAGTTGTGTTAGACTATACAAAGAGTGGAATGTTAACAAAAGTATTTTGAAATGTTAACATAAACCTTTACAAAGAACATAACCTACAAATGGTGATTTGGAATAAGTTGAAAGGTATAAAAAATAATTTAGTGTTGCGAGTGAGAAGAGGAAAAATGTGACTAAACATTTGAAATGATAATATCAAAGTGTAATGGAACATAAAAGATTTAATGGAGTAGCAAAAAAGAAACCTTTGTGTATGAAAAGCATCGATGGAAAGATCCGTGTACATAGTGAAACTGCTAACCATGTCGTGACCTATGGAAAGAGGAAAAACATGGGCAAGAGAGTGTGATGGAAATTGAATACTAACTACAACTAGCGCCAAATTCCTCAGCATTGTTGGAGGTCATTAGTTGGGTAAAAGAACTCTAAACAAGTATGAAGAAGCCCACGACCTCGGTAACAAATGTAAACAGTGACCAATACGAAAAATTTTGACCTTACTAGAGACCACCCACATAAACCAACAAACTGTGGATGGAATGAAAACTTCAAACTAGATGCCAAAAATATTAAAAACCTTGGCCAAAAGTTTTGGTGATGCTGCAAAAGAAAAGAAAAATGGGAAGCAACAAAACTGTGAGACCACGTTTCTCTATTGTTTCAAATAACATACTCCAATTTGAGACTCAAAATTGAGAGCATAGCATTGGCAAGAGACACTATATGGATTCATGATTGTTGTCATTGATGGCAACAAAGTTTATCCCACACATCCGCAGGACATGGTATGTCTCTACCGGAAGTCAGAGTGAAGAATGTTGTGGTCCGGTAAACAAGAATAGAGCATATAGCGAGGTCTGACAGATAGGTCCAGATCTCTTAGAGGAAGTCTCTTGGTGAAGTGCGGATTTGGGGAAGTCAAGAGGACTACCTTGAGTAATATATTCGAAGGATTTAGCCTCCGGTGATAGATGAGGAAAAAGATATGAATACTTGAGTGTCGAGTTCCTGATTGGCAGTGTGACAGAAGAAGAACTGACTGGCAGAACATCAAACATTATTCCGGATGTGTTACTGATGTTGGTAAAGGTTATGAAGGCATGAATTATGTTTGGCCAACATGATTAATGATTTCCACAAGTATATCCTTAATCCGCAATACTTGGTAAGCAAGGATTCAACCGACAGATTAGAGTTTGTGAAAAGATAGACTATTCTGGATGCTGACTTGAAAGGTGATGAAATCACTTGTGCAGATATATATACAAGATGGATTTAGTTGTGAGAGGTGTCGTGGTTGTTGGTGATGTGCGAATAAAAGTAGAAAAGCAGAGTGAAAGTAGTAAGGAAGATCCAGTATGTGAAAGGAAAGCAGCATAAAAGAAGAGGAAAGATGAAGTGCAGGAGATTAATGTACTGAGCCTAACTGAAACTAAACTCCAGAATATGTAGATGCTCCCAATCAGTTCAAAGTATTGTATAACACTCTTTTTGTAGACAGTGAGTCTCTTGTAGGCAGTGTGCCTCTTGTGAGTAGTGTGCTTGAGTAGTGAGCCCTAATTGGCAAGTGCCATTTTGTATTTCCATTCTTCTAATAGCGAATACAATCTTGGGTTAATCACCCCGTGGTTTTCTCCCTTAAAAGGGTTTCCACGTCAAAAATATAGTGTCATGTGTATTTCCATTTCATAGTGATGTTGGCTTATTTGTATTAACGATGCATTGATTATTAAGAAAGTTCAGAAAGCAAGAATAATTAGGATAACTGATTCACCCCCCCTCTCAGTTATCAACAATTGGTATCAGAGCCAAGTTCCTCCTAATAGAGTCTAACAGCTTGAGGAAGATCTGGGAATTCAAATAGATGCGTATGGTTTAAGGGAGCAACTCAAGATTGCCCTTGATGATCTTGAATAATCAAACTCTGAAGTCAATGAATTAAAGGAAAGACTCAAACAGGCTGATGATTTCATAAGAGAACTAAAAGACAAATTAAGTCTCTCTATGAAAAAGAGAAAGGAGCTGCTTCAGCAATTGACAAGACAAGGTGAAGCAAATGATGCAAATGAAGAGTTGAATGAGGAAACCAAGTTATGTGAAAAGTTATGAAAAGAAATCATTATGGTAAGACATGAAATGGAATCAGGAGTTATGAAGTTTACCCAAGAAGTTGAAGAGAAAAGAAAAATTGAAGATAATCTAAGACAATCTCTCAAGGAGAAATCAGAAGATTGCCACTAGATGGATAGAATTATCAGACATCTTGAATCTAATCTTGAAGATGCTAAAGATAATGAAGAAAAACTTGAGGATCAAATTGCCTCTCTCAAAAGGGATCTTCAAACAGCAAATTAATATAAAGAGAAATTCAAGATAAGTTCTGCCCAACTTGAAGTTCTTCTTGGAAGTCAAAAGAAGGTAGATGACAAATGTGGTTTGGGATATGAGAAAGGAAAAAGCTCCGGATCTAGTTAGAAGAATTTTGGATCAGAAAATCCAAGGAACAGGCCTAGAAGACCTCTGGTAAGACAACCTAATGCTCAAAGATATCCATCCTTCAATGGATACTGCAATAACTTTGGTCATAAAGCCAATCAGTGCAGAAAGAGAATGAATCAGACTAATTCATCCTTCTCCAGACAGTGTTTCAACTGCAAAAAGTATGGTCACAAATCTCATGAATGCAGAAATATGCAAATGAACAAATCAATCAATGGTAGATGCTTTGTGTGCAATAGAATAGGTCATATGGCTAATAAATGCAGATCAAGAGGATATTAGTTAAATATGCAAAGAAATGTTGTTTTCCAAATCTATAATAGATCCGGTCATAGTGCAAAATTCTATAGAAGCAAGAATCAGAACAAAAGAGGTATATCATAATTAGAATTAAGATAAGGGTAAACAAAAAGTGAATGTGGATGAAGTTAAAAGTGAGATGAACAAGATTTGGGTGAAGAAAAGTATAGAGAATGTAGAGGATGGATCCGCACTAGACTCTGGTGCTAATATTCCTTCCAGAAATTAAAAGGCGAGCTCTGGCTCAGGGGGAGACACAAAGAAAAACCTTGTTCCCCTAGCTAGTACATTGGTGCCGGAACTGGCACAAGAAGAGTTGTGGATTGAAGGGTTCATAAGGGAAACATCCAAACAAACTATGGTGAAGATTTGGAAGATCCGCATGATGTTTAAAGATTAGGATTGATCCAGTTCTTCAGGTCATCTGAATAAGGCAAACTAGAATAACTTAGGTCAAGCATTTATTGCAACCTGACATTAGGGTTTGCGGAGCAATATAAGGGTTTTCTCATTAATCACTTGTTCATTCTGCATTCAAGAAGAAATGAAAAGGAGCTCTGCAACAACTTCTCCCAAAGATCAAGATGATTCTTCATACAACTCAATCTAGATTTCATCGTGTGTGCCCTAAACAGTGTAAAAGGTATTCTTCGTTCTTGATATTTTTCAGTAAAATTCCTTGATGATGGCTACTCCAAATATAGTAAAGATTTTTGATAGACCTCGCCCCATATTTAAGAAGCATCCATACAAATCCTTGGAGGTAGATCCCCTAGGAGCCTTCTCTAGTGTTCCGAATGGCATTTTGCACACATAAGACATTAGGGTTTACATACACACAAATATTGAAGAGTTTGGGGAATTCGGTCTAAGAGACATCTATCACAAAAAATTGATAGATGATGCTTTTGAGCTTAAACCAGAATATAAGGGCATCTAGGAGAAGCATTTTGATCAATTCATTCATTTCCCCTGCTTTGAAGAACATGAATGGGTCCGGTATGTATTGAGTAGGGTACATGATAACTTCCTATGGCTGGATAGACCTTGCAAGATCACTAAGGAGGCAATTAGGGTAGTAACTGGTTTATACTCCTCCGGAGGGATACCTGTCCTCAAATTTGTCAAAAACAACATTGTAACTGAGGCCACCAGATCAAAATTTGATAAGAGGGCAATGACCATTGAAGATATTACTGACCCGGATGTCAAGTTTACATCTATGATAATAGGATACAAGATATATCACTCCAGTAGGGAGAATTCAGTATTTGGAACTACAGTATATACTGCCTATGACATGTTGAGGAAGAATACAGAATATGATCTCTGTGAACTTCTTTTGAGCCAATTAATGGAAAACATACAGAAGATAAAAAGGGACAAGAAGAACTCCTTTAAATATGGTGGACTAATATTATGTCTATTTTTCTACTTCATGAATGAGCTGCTTGAATCAAATGGATGGGTATGGTGAAATGATAAACCAGTAGCAATTAAGATTAGAGATTACTTGCATGAACTTGGGGATGCTAAGGCAAGAAATACATCTCTGTGGGGATATTTCAAGAATTTTCAGAACATGATGCATGCAAGAGAAAGGATTCCCAGTCTCTTATTGAGAAATACAAAGACATAGTTTGTTTTATGGTAGAGACTGATTAGTGCCTAATGGAGGCAGTAGAACCAAGAACTGTATGGATCATGCCCATGGGGTATGAAGTTGATGAACAAATTGTGGAGTTGCATGTTCAACACTTGCTAAGTCAGCCAAAGGATCCAAAGGCAGAAAGGTTTGGAACCTTTGAGGAGTTGAGTGTAAAGATTCATGTGGAACTCAGAGAACTAGAGATCAAGAGGAAGGTGAGAAAAGAAGTAGAACATGTTGCCAAAGGCCTTGGCATCTCAAAGGATGCACTTGATGCCCACAGGAAAAAGATGGAAAGGGCTGAGGAAGAGAAGAAAGAAAAGGAAAGCAAGAAAAGTGCTCCTGTAGAAACCTCCACCCGGTCTAGATCATCAAAGAAATCTACACCTGTCACTACCAAAAGCTCAAGGGCATCTAAACCAGAAGCAAGATCATCTGGTAAAACAGAGAAAAGAACCAAGACTAAGGCCACAAGGTCTTATGTGAGTCAAAAAGATGAAGAAGAGACTGAATCTGATGAGGGGATAAAGGAAATAAAGAAGCAGAAGAAGAAAGGATCCGGTGAACCTTCCATAGGTCAAGACAAGGAAGAAATGGCAGAGGACTATGTTGAAAAACCCACTCTTCACATTGATGACATAATAAAATCAGTCACAGTGGATGGAAATCTTCAACCAATGGTTGAGTTCTATGATGATTATGGTGAAGCAGATCAGAAAATATTACAAGATGCCATAGTCAGGTACCTAAATATCTACAACAAGGCATTTATTGAAATCATATCTCTGATCCATAAAAGCTTGGAGAAGGAACTAGAAATAAGAAAGAACAATGCCCAAGCCAAAGACCTAGAAATCTAGGAATAGATAGTAATTCAGCTATATCCTTCAATCGATCCCAAGACAATGAATATGGTATTCAAAGATTGTAAGGATGAGTTTAGAAGCAAAGCAAGGATGAATCAACTTATGCTTGGTGAGACTGACAAAGTAGCCAAGGACACATAAGAGATCCTTCGGAAGGCCTTCAAAAGATTTAATCTTCGTATTATAGAGGACTTGGGTACTGATCCCTCGACTACAAATGTTGCAGAAGAATCTACTGGGAAAATGACAGAAGAGGTAGGCCCTGAACAAACTAACATTTCTCCTCCGATTTCACCTACAGTCTCTGGATCTAAAGGAGAAGAAAGAATACAGGAGAAAGAAGTAGAGGTGAAGGGAAAAGAAGATACCAGTGATAAGAATTTAGAAGGAGAGAAAACTCCAAAAGATAGTTCTATGATTGTAGAAGACAAGAAACATTTGTCTCCGTCAAGAGACACTACAAAAACTGTTCAAGAATTCCTGAACAAAGAAACAATGGAGATTGATGAACCGGAGCTTCTACAAGGACCATTTAATTTTGATTCTCTTTCTCCGGTACAGACAATGAAGATAGCTTCATTTGCTAATGCGAAGGCTAAAGAAAAACTCCTAAAGTCTCACATGGAAGACTGTGAGCTTATAGAGGCTGCTTCCGGAGTGCTAGAAAAGATTATGCCATTATTTCAGAAAGATCTCACAACCTCCTCATCCGGGGAAGTCAAGAGGACTACCTTGAGTAATATATTCCAAGGATTTAGCCTCTGGTGCTAGATGAGGAAAAAGATATGAATACTTGAGTGTCAGTTTCCTGATTGGCAATGTGACAAAGGAAGAACTGACTGGCAGAACATCAGACATTATTCTAGATGTGTTACTGATGTTGGTAAAGGTTATGAAGGCATGAATTATGTTTGGCTGACATGATTAATGATTTCCACAAGTATATCCTTGATTCGTAATACTTGGTAAGCAAGGATTCAGCCAACAGATCAGAGTTTGTGAAAAGATAGACTATTCCAGATGCTGACTTGAAAGGTGATGAAATCACTTGTGTAGATATATATACAAGATGGATTTAGTTGTGAGAGGTGTTATGGTTGTTGGTGATGTGTGAATAAAAGCAGAAAGGTAGAGTGAAAGTAGTAAGGAAGATCCGGTATGTGAAAGGAAAGTAGCATAAAAGAAGAGGAAAGATGAAGTACAGCAGATCAGTGTACTGAGCCTAATCGGAACTGAACTCTAGCATATGTAGATGTTCCCAATCAGTTCAAAGTATTGTATAACACTCATTTTGTAGACAGCGAGTCTCTTGTAGGCAGTGTGCCTCTTGTGAGCAGTGTGCTTAGGTAGTGAGCCCTAATTGGCAAGTGCCATTTTGTATTTCCATTCTTCTAACAGAGAATACAATCTTGGGTTAATCACCCTGTGGTTTTCTCCCTTAACAGGGTTTCCATGTCAAAAATATTGTGTCATGTGTATTTCCATTTCATAGTGATGTTTGCTTATTTGTATTAATGTTGCATTGATTATTAAGAAAGTATAGAAAGCAGGAATAATTAGGATAACTGATTCACCCCCCTCTCAGTTATCAACACATAGTTACTACTTTGTTGACTTCAAACCAACAATCCAAACTACTGCCCCTAAGAAAAATCTATGGCTATTGAAGAAATCTTCTTGAAATGGAGCGTTGCGAGAACTTGAAACCACAACCCTTGCCCATGAAATGAGAAGGTATGTCAACAGAGAATCAAGTAACCTCTGATATTCTGCGTGAACAACGACACTAAATAAAGAAACAACAATAGAGGAGTCTGCAACCTGAAATCAAGCTTGATCTCCTTTAATCACTTTGACAGTGAAGGTATTGGAAATGACTTGTAGGTCCAAGCAGCCAAAAAACAAGGCTCCAGGTTCATTGAAAACTATGTGAGTCCCTAGAATAGACCATGAACCAGGTGCCATAATGGAGTCCATGTATGGATGAGATGCCCTGGTCTAGGCGATGTCCTTCATAGTATCAAACCCTCAATCCACACTAGGAACTAGGAAAAAATAAATTCACCCTAAAACTATGAATGATGCCTACAAATCTTTAATTTCCAAAAAAAATTGCTTTTTCTGCTAATGAACTGATATAGCCACACACCTATGATAGGGCTATACGCAAGATGAAATTGAAATTGAGAATGAAATTTCAATTCTAGGATTTGATACCATATAGGAGTAACAATGAAATGAATGCAATAACCAAAACTTCCACAAGATAAATGTGTACACAAAGTAACAGCTAAAACTATTATAAAATTGATATGAATGTACAATGAACTCCTTGTATATCTAGGACAAGGACAAAGTGAGAAGGTGAGAGTCAAACAATGACTAAGCCTCCATGATGTGTGACACATGTAGAACGCTTGGGATAAGTGTAAGAGCATGTTACATATGTCTATAAGGAGAGACAGCTAAACCACTAAGTGAACTTAAGTTAGTGTGAATAGGTCTACTAGGCTAGGAACTAGATAGAAGTAAAGTAGATGAATAAAGACTCTTTTCACACTACAATCCTATCTTCTTTAAAATGATGTTACTTCTTTTAGTCACAATATCATCTCAAAGAGGGGAAAAATGTAGACACCTAACATTGACCATGTCTTAATAGCACCTTCGACATCACCTTGTGTCCCCTTGTGATACATTTGTCCTAGACCTTTTCATGTCCCTTTCCATCATCTAGTTAATTTCATGTCTCTTTCCATTTAACCTATTTATTCTATTTATCAATTTAATTAAATAAAGTATATTTATTTAATTAATCAATTTTCCCCAGGCTAAGATGCATACAAATAAACACATACTAACCTAGATTAATAAATGAGTAATATTGTGGGAGGAGCAGATGAAGAAGGCAAGTGCGTAGTCAGGAGCAGAGGTGCGCAAAGAGACTCATGTGGGCAACTGTGCGACAGGGTTTGCCTTGGATGCTATTCATAGGCTGGTGAAATATGGTGTACTTTTATCGGAGACGTTAGGCAGTGATGGCATTAAGCAGCTTATGCCTACTCTTCGACAGAGGATGGAGGAAGTTAAGCATCGATGGGTGCAGGGCACTGTTAGGAACAAAGGATCTCCTTCCCCTGACCCTTTCACACTTGTGTCTCCCTCCTTTGGTGTGAATGCTCACACGATGGGCAACTATAGGTTATGCAAAAATTCTCTGAATCCTTACCATGTGTGTAGTGACTTTTGCAAGGAGTAGCTCCTCTCCTTCAATCATATAGTAGACCTAGGGTTTGTCTCTATTTCTAAAATGATGCCCAATAAGAGCAATGCTACTGCTCTAGATGCTCTACCCCCTTCAGTGGTTACGCCTCCCGATCTGTGTACCTCTTGGCTTCTGGGCGACTGTAGGGTGGATTTGGCATTTGAACCCATTGATTATCATATTTCTGATGAGTGTATAACGAAAGTATCCTTAGACATTGGATCATGGTCTTTGATCTTCAAATTGGTGCAACGATCACCTTTGATTAATGATTTCATGGCTTGGTGCAAGAGTTCATGGGACAATCTGACTTTGCTTCTGTGGAATTATTGGATTATAATTTCTTTTTTGTTATCTTTCAAATACTGAGAATTGCAGGTTCATCCAAGACAATGGAAAATGGTTTTCTGGTAGATCAGGCCTATTTATGTCCCCATGATCCCCTTTCATTGATCCTACAAAGTTCCAAATTTCTACCATTCCAATTTGGCTATGCCTTTACAATCTGCCTCTGGTTTTGTGAAACCTAATTCAAATCGAATCCTTTATCAACCAAGTTGGAACCTTCATTAAGATTGAGGAAGGGGCTGATCCCAGAAGGTACGCCAGAGTTTACTTACTGATTGATATTTCCAGGCCTTTGGCTCATATGATTCATATCAACTCATCTCTTGGCTATTGGCTACAATTTATTAATTATGAAGGGCTTCTTGAGAGATGCTTTATGTGCAATCAGCTCAGCCATAACATTGTTGGTTGCCATTCTAAAAATAGAAATGACCAATAGGCCATCAATCTTAAGAAATGGGCCTGTAAGGAAGGCAATCCTGACACTGATTTTGTTTAGACAAATCATGGCATGTTCCTGGATCATTGCTCTTTGTCTTCCCCTGAAGTTGAGACTGATAAGCAGTTTGAAAACATTTCCCCTGCAACCAATGGAGAAGAGGATGCACAGCACCAGCAAGTGGATCAGGATAAGCAGTTGAATTTAGGGGTCTCAAGGAATAAGGAGCAAGGTTTGGTTCTCTCAAATGACCAAGGCACTTTGGTTCAGGCAGTTGCTATGGCTAGCTCAAAGCATCACTCCATTCCCCTCTTTGCTAGAAGGGATTCAATTTGCTGAAGGATGGCAAACGTATCGGAAGGAAAATTGAAGCTAAGAAACTAAGATTGGATGCCCAGGATGTTATTGATGAAGGCACTCAGTGGACAATGGAAGAACTCCTCACAAGAAGCAAAAGAAAACATTTAAAGAAAGGTTGATTTTCTGTGGCTCTATTAGTATATCTTCATTGGTTTTTTAAGTCTCTATGATGTCATTTCCTCTTTTCCCTCTCATCTCTTTTGCTCCCTGACTTTGGGTCTAAAGCATTCTTATTTTTATGCTGTCTATGTTATATGGGAGTGGGCCCTTAACCCATATCTTACGAAACAAAAAAAAAATCCATTTTCCCCTTTTAGCCAAATTAATTAAATGAATTTTATTTATTTAATTAACTCAAATTACACTTGCACAAAATTCAAGCTAGTTTTACATCTCAAGCATCCATTTCATACCACATCTCCAAATCTCAACCGTACACATAAGGATACACCATAAAAGCCTCCATCCTTGCCCTAATGTTGTCTCATCAAATCCTAACCATCCATTGCACTTCTTAATCCTAGCAATCCATCCTATGATTCAAAAATCTATAATTCAAACATCAATCTAGCCATTATGGGAACACACAAGAAAGTAATGTTATATTATTAAGAGCATAGCCATTGGAGCTTGGGTGCACTCCATTCTACTCTATCTAGGAGAAAGAATGGTTTTAGGTGAAGGTTTATGTCATTTGCATTTATCTTTATGTTATTTACCTTTAATCTTTTCCTATCTTCACCATCATTTCACCATCATGTTGCAATTAATGTGACTAG
Organism: Cunninghamia lanceolata; assembly: GCA_027924645.1. Taxonomy (NCBI): domain Eukaryota; kingdom Viridiplantae; phylum Streptophyta; class Pinopsida; order Cupressales; family Cupressaceae; genus Cunninghamia; species Cunninghamia lanceolata. The sequence goes on along the minus strand of BSBN01000937.1, from coordinate 9,117,822 downwards.
CCTAATCCAACTAACTCCATTCCCATGGCAATTTCCTTCTCACTAGTAAAGTTAATTAGTTAAATACCCTTAATTAATTAATGTAGACTTAAATATTTCTCTAACTAATTAATTTGGCTAAGAGGCATTATTAAGTTGTGACCGTGTTCACAAAAACTAAAAAGAGTAAAAAAAAAATTAAAATAAAAATAAAAAATAAAAAATTCTAATGTAAGTGTTTTAAATTTAAAATCTAGCCCACATAATTTTATTAAATGAATGCACCTAAAAATTATAAAGTAACTATTTTATATTTAAAAAATATATAACCAACATATTTTTTAAAATGAAAGCACACAAGAATTAAATTTAAAATATATAACCGCCATAGTTTTAATAATTAATGGACATAACATCAAAACCCACATAAAGTAACAAATCTATATAAATACAAGTAATAGTTAGATATGAAATGAAATAAGGTAGAGCAAAAGAATATGTAGGAGTTATTTGGAGGTATCTACATTATATTGAAATAAGGTAGAGCAAAAGAATACTGATAAGTGGAGGAGTTATTTGAAGGTAACTGCCTTATATTTTATGTATATTTGTATAAGGTTTCAATTTAATTTTCTTTTTTTTGTTTTTTCTTTTTCTACAAAATGAAATCTAATTTTTGGGTAGTTTAATTTTCTTTCTTTTTTTTTTTACTGTAAATTAAATAGTACTTTTATTTACTGTTGAGTTATTTCAATGAAAATACTCTAAATTATTGTTACCTTTTATTAGGGTTATCTTTTTTTTCTATGTTATTTTATTTACTGTAGACTAATTTATTTTATAACTATATTTTCTTTGGTTTTATCATATGAAATACAAAAGAAACAAAGTGTATTGGGCAAGGGTAAAAGTAAGTGTATTATATTTTATTAAGCATACCTTTGTTTTATGTGTTATTTTATTTACTATACAATAATTTAAGTAATTCAAAACAAGACACATCAAGAAGGATATCTCTATTTTAGATATATTTTTCTAAATATAAGTATGTTAGATAATACAATCACCCTTCCCACCAGCATAATGGTTACAAAGATGTCTCTTGTAGCCTGCACGAGGACTGACATATCTGACAGTGAGACTAGAGGTAAACCCTATTGCTTCTCTGGAAAGTCCTAATGTGTTTACTGGTTTTGGCAACTGAGATACAACAGTTACTCAACCAGAAACATAATGAAGGTAATGGCAATCCTTGCCATGTGGGCATCCAGATGTATTACATTACAACAGACATACATTCAAATGTGAGACCAAAAACTGTTATTAATAATTTAAAATGCCAGACAGTTAAATAGTAGAATCTTCTACATCTGTAATTGCAAAATTTACATGAAACCTTCTGAATATAGAACTACAATTCTTATGAACATATAATTTTAAGCATCCTTTGAACAATGTATTTTAAAAATAATTTTTGAACAACCAAAAGTTTCAGGTAGGGCAGAGGGCCTAGAACAAAACGCATTAGGAATTATTCAAAAAAACAAATCTACAAAATGAAAAGTTACATGAATGAGGGAACAGCAGAAGCAGAATCATCCCGCAACTCACTAGCACCATGTGCAAGGTGGCACTTATCCCCAAAAGTGCATGAACCCTTCGCAAAATATTCACAAAGCCTAGTTTTGAGATTTTGCTGACCATTTCCAAATCATTTACCCAAATTTGATTCAATTTTTATAATCAACTCGCTAACCTTGGCTGTGCCTTGATTAATCTCTTGAAAATGTGACAAATGATGGATTATATAGAAAGACAACAAATAGGATACAAAAGAAGGAAAGCATGACAATATTGGCTTTTTAGCATGTCCATAAGTTCATGAACTCACCAATTATCTGACAAGTATATAAAAAACAAAGGAAAAGCCAATGAGTTCTATGGTTCATGAACTCGTCAAAATGCTGATGACCAAGTTCAACAAACCCCAAAAACTCTTGCAAGGTATTTTTTAATGCCTGTAATGCAGTGTTCCTTTATGGGATCTATTATTTCAAATGCTTGCACTCTACCAATGCACAAGAAAAATGAATTGAAAGTAGGCGAGAATTCAATGGAGCTGGGTAAGGATGGTGTAAGGGAAGGAAGGTGGATTTCTCACCCAAGTTGTAACCACTATGGTAGTGCTCAAGGATGCCAGTTTGTAGATAAGCACCATTTTGCCAATGGAGAAAAGAAATTGTATTTCCAAATGAGGTACCACCTCCTGGAATAAGTATTACTACAAATTAAGGTGCTAGCTCAAAAGCAAACCCAAGCTACAAGACACGCCTTTGTAACCATTATAGCAATTCTCAAGGATGCAAATATGGAGATAAGTGCCATTTTGCCCATGGAGAAAAGGAGATAAGAAAAGAAAATGTGCTTCCAAAGGGGCCATTGCCTCTTAGGTTGGTAACTGCAGCAGCAAACTTTGACGTTTTATCGAAAGCAAACATTATTACTCTTGATTCTTATGCTGGTGGCATAATTGGGAAAGATAGTATAAACTCAAAGCACATTTACCGTGTAAGTGGTGTGAAGTTGACAATAAAAGACGATTCTGATCCAAATTTGAAGACTATTGAGTTTACACCATCTTTCCCAATTATGCCACCAACATAAGAAGTAGGAATAATAATGTTTGCTTTGGATGAAGCACCAAAATTTGCTGGAGTAGTACCCAACCTGGGAAGTAATGCCCCCTTTGGAAATACACTTTCTTTTCTCAGCTCCTTTTCTCCATGGGCAAAATGGCACTTATCTCCATATTTGCATCCTTTAGAACTGCTATAATGGTTACAAAGGTGTGTCTTGTAGCCTGGACTTGCTTTTGAGCCAGCACCAAAATTTGTATTAGTACCCATCCCAGGAGGCCGTACCTCATTTGGAAGCACGTTTTCTTTTCTCAATTTCTTTTCTTCATGGGCAAAATGGCACTTATCTGCAAACTGGCATCCTTCAGCACTACCATAATGGTTACAACTTGGGTGAGAAATCCACCCCATCTACCCTTGTACCATCCTTACCCACCTTCATTAAAATCTCACCTACATGCAATTCATTTTCCTTATGCATTGATAGAGTGCAAGCATTTCAAATAATTGATCCAATAAAGGAACACTTCAGAAACACCTTACAGGCATTAAAAAATACCTTGTAAGAGTTTTCGGGGTTTGTTGAACTTGGTCATCAGCATTTGGACGAGTTCATGAACCACTGAGCTCATTAACGCCCTTCACTACTGTTTGGTTTTTCCTTTGTTTTTTATATACTTCTCAGAAAATTGGTGAGTTCGTGAACTTATGAACTTGATAAAAAGCCAAGCCAATATTGTCATTCTTTCCTTCTTTTCGTATCTTCTTTGTTGTCTTTCTATTAAGAGATTAATAAAGCCACAGCCAAGGTTCGCGAGTTGATTATAAAAATTAAATCAAACTTGAGAAAACAATCTAGAAATGGTCAGAAAAATCTCAAACCTAGTCTTTGTGAACATTATGCGAAAGGTTCATGTACATTTAGAGATAAGTCCCACTTTGCACATAGTGCTAGTGAGTTGCAGGATGATTCTACTTCTGCTGCTCCCTCATTCATGTAACTTTTTATTTTGTATATTTGTTTCTTTGAATAATTCCTAATGCATTTTTTTTAGGCCCTCTGCCCGACGTAAGACTCTTGGCTGTTCAAAGATTATTTTTAAAATACATTCTTCAAAGGATGTGGAAAATTACATGTTCATAAGAATTGTAGTTCTATATTCAGAAGGTTTCATGTAAAATTTACAATTACAGATATAGCAGATTCTGTTGTTTAAGTGTGGCATTTTAAATTATTAATGACAGTTTTTTGTCTCACATTTAAATGTTACATCCGGATGCCCACATGGCGAGGATTGCCATTACCTTCATTATGTTCCTGGTAGTGTTGAAGGATGCCAGTTTGCAGATAAGTGTCATTTTTCCCATGGAGAAAAGGAATTGAGAAAAGAAAATGTGCTTCTAAATGAGGTACCACCTCTTGGGATGGGTATTACTACAAACTTTGGTGCTGGCTCAAAAGAAAACCCAGGCTACAAGACACACCTTTGTAACCATTATAGTAGTTCTGGAGGTTGCAAATATGGAGATAAGTGTCATTTTGCCCATGGAAAAAAGGAGCTGAGAAAAGAAAGTGTGCATAATTGGAAGCACACTTTCTTTTCTCCGCTCCTTTTCTCTATGGGCAAAATGGCACTTATCTCCATATTTGCAGCCTTCAAAACTGCTATAATGGTTACAAAGGTGCATCCTGTAGCCTAGGTTTGGTTTTGAGTCAGCACCAAAATTTGTAGTAGTACTCATCCGAGGAGGTGGTAACATTTGTTTTTCTCAATTCCTTTTCTCCATGGGCAAAATTTCACTTATCTGCAATCTAGCATCCTTCAGCACTACCATAATGGTTATAACTTGGGTGAGAAATCCACCCTACCTACCTTCGTACCATCCTTACCTAACTGCATTGATTTCTAACCTACTTGTAATTCATTTTCCTTGTGCATTGATAGAAAGGAAGCATTTCAAACAAGAGACGCATTGCCTTAGGTTCCTTCCATGATGCTATGAATGTTTTGTAATTTATTATTTTATGTATTGTTAGGTGTTGTGGAAATAAGTACTAGAACTTGCAAATTGGGACAGGCATCTACAAGCAATTTATCATTGTTCTATATTGTATTTGTTGAATATGTCAATGCGCACTACCAAAATCTTACAAGGTTGCTTATTTGAAGGATAGCACAAAAAATTCAACAAATCAATCTACTTATTTGATAGAGTGCCCCTACAGACCCTTCGAACTAAAATTGATTATTGTTAACTAAAATTGATTATTGTTATTATGTGGTTCAAACTGTCTATGGAGTATTGGGGATCAAAATTTAGATCTTTGTTGAAGATGAGCAATACCTTTCTATAATCTGACCAATTATAAATCTTGAATTCTATAAGATCAAATTAAAATAATTAATCTTGGAGCAGTAAAAGTGCCAATATTAATGATTACTAAGCAAATCTTACCTGGCAAGGATTCTTTGTCATCTAATATGGTATGATATATTCTTAATTTGTATTGCAGACCACATTTTAGTATAATATTAGGTCTACTGTTGTTGAAGAACACTTCATTCTCTCCTACTCTTATCTGAGAAAAAATAAGTCTCAACAATGCAGTTATCTAAGATAAAGGCATTGACAATAGGAATCATATTCCCACAACTATATAATTTAAGTTCAAGTCTTCAGGAAAACTATGTTTTATGATGGGGACCACCATGCCTTAGGAAGTAAATATACAATTTTATAATACAATATTATTATTAAAATATATTTTGTAATTTACATTATATAAAATATACTATATAATCCTCTAGAAGAACTACATAACCCTAAATAAGCCTATCTCGGTTGGTATATTTAATTAGTTCAATTAATAGACCTGACTGCATAGGTCATGTTTAAGTGTAATGTGTGTTCTTTTAGAAGTTGTATTGTTTAAAGTCTCAAATTTAGGGTTTAAGCTCTCAAATTTGTGGTTGAGAGTTTAGGATATATAAGTTGTGTTATGGGTTTGGAGTATAAAGCACAAAGTTAAAGTTTTATTGGTTAGGAAATTTAAGTTTAGTGTCTTTGAGTTTAGAGTTTAACATTATACATCACAACACACAAGCTTATTTCTAATTCTAATAGACACGAGCATTATAAAATGAAGTAGGTTAATGAATCATCTATCATGTGGATTTCTTATATAAAAGAAGAGAGCTAGTGACACCATTTCTTTTATAGGAATATCAAACCTGTAGTACTAGTACCAAGCTGAATTTTATATCATGCACATCTACATACATTTTCAAGAGCAAAGTGTCATTGATTTTTATCTTTGGAAAGACAAAAGGTTCTCCTGGTGGGTGATCAAAGGAGCAAAAAGTAGAAATTATAAAGGAGTTCAATCAACATTACCTATAAATAAAAATGGAGACAACTTAACATGGGAGATCTAGATAGTGCTCCTAACATCTAAATATATCTTGAACATGTAGCCACCAAAAAAAAAAGGCTTTGAGGAAACATAGATTGTTTAAGTACACTACATATTATTCACATTAAAAAAATATAACTCAAATGATTGAGTAAATATCTCTTTATTTATGTAACGGATACAAGGGAGGTGTAATCCACTTATTTGTTTGTCATCTCCAAAATTCTAATGAAACAAACATTGAGATGTTCCATGGTAACCCCCCCAAAAAAAGAAGTTTCTCACTTAAATCCCCTTTCTTAAGCTTTCTCCGAATTTACTTATAAATGATGTTGATCCAACTCATTTCCCTATCTTCAATATTGAACCTTTAATTTCTACCTTCTACTTCTTCAATCACCCAACATACTCACCCTTCATCTTTCCAACGAAACATGAATTGCAACTTGACAAGTTGTTTAATATCTGCATTATTTAATGCTTCATATGCTTGGGGTTCAATCAAATGGGTTACATTGATTGAAACCACCCAGGAGACTGCACATCTTGTTAACTTGTTTTCCACATTTTGCAATACTTATGTATGGAACTTCTCATGAAAATAACATTAAAGTAGAATCCAGAATTACTCTTGAGAATGAACTAAAGACCACGTTCTACTTCATGGTAGGTGAATATCATTTAACGTCCTGTTGTGTTTTCTATAGCTATTATGCATTTTTTTATATAATTTATAGTCATCCTGCATCAACTACACAATCCATCCACAACAACTAAACATAACTTGTCCTTTGTTTTAAATTATGGTATTAAATTATCATCTAAAAATTAACTAAAGTAGAATGACAGTATAACTGCCACTGCAATCATACATGATTTATAGTTATGCATACAATTTTATCAAAATTATACATTCATGTTCTTTGGAACTTTTTTTTTAATAGTTGTAATCTGATGCACAGTGGAGCTATCTTTAGTAGGGCTTGAGGATGACCATCTGGGTCTAGATGCAATTTAGGCCAACGTCTGGCTCTGATGTTTATTAGAGCTATGCAATTTTTATTTACATTTATGTACATTTATTTGAAATTACATGTGACTTTTCAATAACAAAAAGATAATAGTATTTATATCATTTTTCAAGAGAAAAATTAATATCAACATGGACCACTTAGAATTGAAACCTAGATATTAGAACACAACATTAACAAAATGAGTGAGGAGTACTGCATAATTTGTATAGCAAAATGAGTCAGGAGAACAGTATAATTTTTATTCCACAAAACATAACCACATGATTATTTTTAAAAAATAGTTTAATAAACTTAAAGTTTTCACAGTCCCATTATACATTTTTTTTTTGGAAAAACTGTATGTCAGTTCTTGCATAGCTTATAAAAACACCTTAGAGAAAATATTTTGATAGAAACACTCTCCAGAAAATATTTGACAAAAAGGTTTTTTCATAGTTAATAAAATCATCCTCCAGAAAATATTTGATAAAGAGTTTCTTTTTTTCCCATAGTTTTTGTTATATTAAGGTTTTAGGAGGATCTATCCACAAAATCATCATGTAGGTATTTAACCTCGTCTTCACAGTATATTCATAATTTCATGCATCAGAAAAAATATGTTTGATTGGACACACCATCATCCTCATCAAGTTAAACTTTTGAATACTTCTCATTATTTTTTTAAATGAAAAACCCTTCAAATTTTTTGGGAAAACCTGTGTACACACTCAAAAACATCTAGCAACAGGTTTAATGTTGGGTTACAGACTGTCGGGAGCAGAGCATTGTGCATTTCAATTACAGTACAAGGAAACAAGATATACAATTTAATCCTTCCCCTTCTTATCAGACATAAAAACAGCAGGAGAATAAACATCATTTAAGGCGTTGTTGAAACCAACGAAGCCTAGAGCAGCTGCAGGGCCTGCAACAATTGTTAATTTCAAGTAAATTAAATTAAAATCTTTAATAGAAATTACATCCAAAATTCATGACAGAGTAGCCAAGAAAACACTTTTAAAACCCACCTCATCTGCACCAATATTTGCAGTCTTGACCTCTAGTTCACTTAGGTCTTTGACATTGAGCTGATTGAGCAACTTAATACTTGTGACTGTCGAGCTTGGAGATATGTTCAAGTCATCTGTTATCATAAATGTAGCAGTATCTTTCACATAATCATTGCTACTTAGCCCAGCTGTAATTTGGCTACTGCTTTGACAGGCTTTGGGAGGAAATTCTACAAGGCAGTTCAGAGCCAACCCACATGCACAGATTTCGTCAGGGTTGGTACTGATATAGCGAACAACACAGTGATTGGGACGACCTTTTCTGCAGACATTTCTGTTACTGCAGAGAAAGAAAACACAAAAACAGAGAGCAGGCATGCACAGCAGAAAAGAAACAATTGCTACAGCAAGCATAAATATTTTATTGAATCTGCTTTTTCATTCTCCTTCTTCTGAATACGATTACAGGCTACCTCTATTAATAGAAGATTCTTTTACAATGCAAAAATCGATCACTAAACTTAAACTGCTGAAAACTGGAAACTAAATTTAAATGCTCAAATCATGTGGTCTAACTGAAGATTATTATTCATGCAAAAACTAAAAGACTAGAGTTTTATTTAGAACTGTTCTCATGCGGTGATTCATGCAAACATACGGGAGAAATTAGACTGCAGTTCTGACACTCCCCCTTAATTTCTACCACTAACTACTTTAGCATTTACAATGACCAAATTCTGTCTTAGATACTCAAAATTCTCTTTTGTTAATGCCTTTGTGAATATATCTGCCAACTGGTCTTCAAATCTGCAAAACTCCAAATGGATTTCTCCATTGTTCACTACTCTCTCATGAAATGAATCTCGTATCAATGTGCTTGCTCCTCTTGTGAACAACATGATTTTTTGACAATGCAATTGTTGATTTATTGTCACAAAAAATTGGCGTTGACTCCTTCTGCTTGCAATAAATCTGTCAATACTATCCTCATCCAAATTGCTTGACATGTTGCTGATGTGGCAACCACATACTATGCTTCAGCTGATGAAAGTGTCACTATGGGTTGCTTTTTGGATGCCCATGAGACCACACCTATTCCAAAATGAAAGGCATGTCCAGAAGTACTCTCCCTGTCATCAATGCTACCTGCAAAATCACTAACAGTATAACCAATCAACCAAAATCATTAGTTGTGCAATATAAAATTCTATATTTTGTTTATCTCAACATCCTCTTTCCAACTTGCCAATGTGAGTCTTTTGGTAACTCCATAAATCGATAGATTAAGCTGACCCCATACATGATATCTTAGCTGTAAGATACATCAAACTACCAATTAGTCTTTTGAATGTTGTAGAATCAACATTAGGCCCTTTGTCTTCTTTGCTAATTTTAGTCCCTGTAGCAACTGGTGTAGGGACTGAATTACAATTCAACATCTTAAACCTCCTTAATACATCCTTTGCATATTTAGTTTGACAAATAAAAATTCCCTTCTTTGATTGTACAACTTCAATGCACAAAAAATACTTCATTAATCCCAAATCTGTCATCTCAAATTTTTTCTTCATTGCCGATTTAAATGTGTCTATAGACAATTTCTAGTGAAAATCAAATCATCAACATACAAACACAGAATCAAAATTTGACCTTCTTTGTTGATTTTTGTGTACAATGTGGGCTCACTATTGCTTCTGTCAAATCCATTGTTTGTCATGTATGAATCAATCCTGCTATACCATGCTCTTGGTGCTTGCTTGAGACCATAGAGGGCCTTCTTCAATCTGTAGACTTTTTCTTCATGTCCATGCACTTCATAACCTGGTGGCTGTTTCACATACACTTCTTCATCTAGGAAACCATTCAAGAAAGCTGATTTGACATCCATTTGATATACTTTTAAATTATTTTGTGCAGCTATTGCTAAAACCATTCTAATAGTATCAAGTCTAGCAACTGGAGCAAATAATTCATTATAATCAATTCCATGTTGTTGTGCAAAACCTTTTGCTACTAACCTTGCCTTGTGCTTTTCAATCTTACCTTCTGCATTAAATTTGGTCTTATAAACCCATTTGACTCCTATGCAATCCTTACCTTCAGGTAGGTTAATTAGATCCCACGTTTGATTTCTCTCAATAGCATTCATCTCTTCATCCATTGCTTCTATCCAATGTTCCTCATTAACTGCTTCTTCATAATACACTAGATCATGAGAGAAAAAGGCAAAATTTGAACACAAATCTAAATTCTCTTCTTCATGATCATAAATCTCATTCAAGTTTCTCATTTTCTTACCTTTAAATTTTGATCTTACAGTGGCAAGAGTTGGATTTGATTCATCACTTACTTGTGAATTGGGAGTAGGATGACATGCATGACCAGATGATTCACCGTGTGCTAAGTTCCTTGGTGTTCTTATTGGAGTGCGTGTTCTTGCTTGTGGAGAGAATTGATCACCTTGCAAAATTTGTTCTTCAAATTCTTCTTCATTTTGGGGAATTGGTGCTCCAATTGTGATGGTTCAATCGATGCTTCCATCCCATGCTTCTTCTTCCTTAAATTCCACATCTCTGCTAATAATCACTTTCTTTGAAATGGGGTTATACAACTTATAAGCTTTTGATTCTTCACTATAGCCAATAAAAATACATTTCTCACCTTTATCATCAAATTTTCTTCTCAATTCAGATGGTATAAGAGAATATGCAATACAACCAAACATTCTGAAATGATGTACACTATGCTTCTTACCACTCCAAGCTTCTTGTGGAATTTGATCCTTGACACTCTTTGTTGGGCTCCTATTCAGAATATATACTGCACATGCTACTACTTCTGCCCAATATTCATTTGACAAATGTTTGGCCTTCAACATGCTTCTAGCCATCTTCATGATTATTCTATTCTTCCTTTCTGCTACACCATTCTGATGTGGTTTGTACCTTGTAGTCAATTGCCTTTTAATGCCATGATATCTGCAAAAATCTTGAAATTCATTAGACATATATTCACCTCCTCTATCTGATCTAAGTACCTTGATGTAAAGGCCACTCTGCTTTTCAACCATAGCCTTGAATTCTTTAAATTTTCTAAAGGCTTCAGACTTTTTCTTGAGAAAATATATCCAAGTCTTTCTACTAAAATCATCAATGAAGTTTAGAAAATAAGTACTACCTCCAAATGATGGAGTTTGCATTGGTCCACATAAATCACTATGAACTAGCTCCAATAATACCCTTGCTCTATATGAAACTTCTACTAGAAATCTCTCTCTATGTTGTTTTACCAAAATACAACTCTCACATGAATTTCCTGGCTGCTCTATTGGTTGTAATCCCTTCACCATATTTTTCTTCTGTAACAAACTCAAACCTCCAAAATGTAAATGTCCATACCTTAAATGCCATAGCCATGATTGGTCTAAATACATGGTTTTGAAATGGGCTTCCTCTTCTCCTTGGATGCACTGAATTCGAAGAGGGAATATCCTATTCTTGGTCATCTCCACTTTTTCTATCAACCTGTCATTTGAAAATTTGTCTAGTATTGTGCAAACATTATCCATAAAAGATACTCTGTAACCTTTCTATACTAACTTTCCAACACTCATAAGATGATGCTTTAGTCCAAGTACAAAATAAACATTAGGAATAAATCTTCTTTCACCATTTTTTGCCAAAATATTTATTACTCCTTTACCCATTACATCCACTTTATTATCATTTCCTAATTTCACTTCAGATTTTATAGAATCATCAAGACTAGCAAACAATTCTTTATTCCTTGTCAAATGGTTACTACATCCACTATCTAAAAACCAAATATCTCTAGCATTTTCTTGAGCAATATGACAAGTGAAGAATAAGCTTCGAGAATTAGAATTAGATTCATTTGTGTAATTAGCATTCTGTGTGTCCACATCTCCTTGTTTCTTTCTGCATTCATTTGCATAATGTCCATTTTTTTTGCAATAATAACACTGAATGTTAAATTTATCAAACCTCTGTGAATTTTGCTGGAAGTGATTGTTGCCACGTCCTCTATTGTTGTAGTTTTGATTATTGTTTTCACCTTGATTTGGATTGTTCCTTCCATCTCTGCCTCTGCCTCTTCCTTTGAAGTTTGACCTTCCTCTTCCTCTTCCTCTGCCAAATGATACTTGAGACTTGAAAGCATTCTCAAAAAAAGTATTGTTATTCCTATTCATTCTAGATTCATGTGTTAACAAAGATCCCATTAATTCATCTACTGATAACTGTTCTAAATCCTTGGTTTCCTCAATAGCTACAATTATTGCATCAAATTTGCTAGGTAAACTCCTGAAAATTTTTTATATGATCTTCTGACCTATTATTGTTTGTCCATTAGATCTAATTTGGTTCACAATATTCAATACTTGACCCATAAACTGGTCTATAGACTCCGAATCATTCATTTGCAAATTTTCAAAATTTCTCCTAAGAGATTGCAATTTAGCTACTTTCACCTTTGTATTACCTTTATAGGTAGTCTCCAAAATTTTCTATGCCGACTTGGATCGTTGCTGCTGCAACTCTAGAAAAAAATTGATTCTTCCATTGCTTGTTGGATTAGGAATAGAACTTTTGCATCCTTTTTCTTGTTTTCTTTAAGCTCTTCCTTTTGTGTTTGATTTTATACCTGATGGGCAGCCTCATCCTGTGGTTCTACAAAGCCATTTTCTACCAAATCCCAAAGATCTTGTGAGCAAAACAATGTTCTCATTTTAATTGCCCAAAAATCATAATTCTTATCATTGAAAACGGGAATCTAGGGCTGAGAAATGCTATTGTTTGTTGCCATGTCTCAAGCTGAACTTTTCAAAATGAACAGCAACTTCTTTAAATTTCTACTAACTCCTCATTGCCTTCAGCGACTAAATCCTCCTTCAATCTACTCTAACAATCTAATGCCCCTGATCTTTTTCTCTGCTCTGATACCAATTTGTTACCGCAGAGACAGAAAAAAAAATAGAGAGCAGGCACGCACAGCAGAAAAGAAACAATTGCTATAGCAAGCATAAATATTTTATTGAATCTACTTTTTCATTCTCCTTCTTCTGAATACCATTACAAACTACCTCTATTAATAGAGGATTCTTTTACAATGCAAAAATTGATCTCTAAACTTAAACTGCTGAAAACTGAAAGCTAAAATTAAATGCTCAAATCATGCAGTCTAACTGAAGATTATTATTCATGCAAAAACTAAAAGACTAGAGTTTTATTTAGAACTGTTCTCATGCGGTGATTCATGCAAACATAAGGGATAAATTAGACTGCAGTCCTAAAAATTTCTGCAGACATAAAACGAACTTGCCACATTATCAATCAGAAGATTTTGGGGGGAGCATTTTGACACAACTTTAGGCTCTAGCAGCTCAGATTTGTCGCCATGCATGTACAGGGCAGGTATCTTAGCCATAGAAACATATAGACTGCTAACAGAACTGACTTTCTTTGAGCTTCCTAAATTGTAAGTAGTTTCATTACCGAGCCTAGTGGCAAAGTAAGAAAGTTGAAAAGCAGGTTCAAAAAATCCTTTCCAACCTCGGCATAAATTATTTTACTACTTTTCTTGCTAATCAGAAGCCTAACAGTCATGCCTTGAGAATTCTTTTCTGCTATTTCAATTTGCTCAGTAAGATTAAAGGATGACAACCACAAAATAAGTATTAGGTCAATCTCACCGATATATATGAGAGATTGCCTATTTCGTTTAATTTAGAGGGGATGTATCTGTTCTGTTAACGTACAGAGTGTCCATTTGGAGTGCCATGATGTACAACAAATTACACCTGTCAAAAGAGCTTAATCTGCTCATGTTTGTAAGCTCAAACTAACTCTTCCATCTTAACAACACATAAATATTTGGCACCTACTATCTTGAACATAGGTGAACATCAAGCAAGTCCTACAAGCTTCTCACTAACTTCCCATAATTTTCTAGATTTCTCAGAATCACTGGCTTCTTTAGATAAATGATTCTCAAATGAAGCTGTGTCTTTGTTCCAGCTACAGTATATACGTGATTTTCTCAAACTTGGATCACTAACCACCTGCATCACATGCAATTGCAATCAAATTCTCAAAAATAATGAACCAAACCAGGTGAAATCTATCAAATTCTACTTGTTATGAACAGGAGAAATGCATACCTTTGCAAGTCTTTGTCCTTCGACCTCCTCTGAAACAAATCCTTTAGTTATATATTTTTGAAAGGGTGGAAAAAGAATCCTTAACAAAGGAATATGCTCACGGAACAATCCTGTAGTAGTAACGCGTCCTAGGTATAATGATACAAATGTGATGCCAATGTCTTCATGATAGCGTCTATGAAATTCCTGCATAGTTAACATGTTACAGACTTTAATGTCCTTACATGCTTTTGCTCCATCAAATTCACCCCGTCAATAATGGATGAGCTATTGACTCCAATCAAACCACCGGCAAGCCCTATGAGATCACCAAGATTAGCCTTTGGTGGAACATTTCCTGCAAGAGTATTTGTATTATCTGTTAGCATACAGATATACATTACAAAGTTCTGCATTCCCCTGCCTAACCCAGAGAAAAGGATATTCCAGTTTCAATTTTCCCATTAGTTTGGCTAGTTCTAAATTGTATGAATAAAAATTAACCAGAAGTTAGACAATGGTTTTCTATAGATTGTCTACAAAATGTCACGAGTGTATATTAGAATTATTTTTGGCTATTTCCAAACTTCTTGAGAATCTATTTAAGGGTCTTGGAGCAATAAATATTAAAAACTATAAAGACCAACTCGTGTATAGAAGCTACAGATTTGTATTTAATTTAAAAATTCAAAATGCTTTTAGAGATTCTGTAGCTGTCAGAAGAAGGTTTTCAGTTTTCCTGATCTTACAGGTGCCTTCTATATTATAGGTTGTCACAAGCCATGCAATTACTGTCTAAATTTCTAAGGATACACATTCTTTTATAGGGGCTTAAAATGAACCATATGTCATGTTGTGACCTAATCACACATCACCCCATTGCAAATGGGGACCCCCTTTTTTTGAGTTTTGATGCTTTGCATGAAGTCTCGATGATGTCTTAGAGCTATTTCATGATGAAGTTAGTGGTGTTTGAGTCTTAGAGTCCCTTGATGACCTGATCCTGATGTTTGAGATCCTAAAAATGACTAAGTCTGGTATCCTGATCCTGAAGATCTTGAAAATTGTCTAAGTCTGAAATCTGGTGGATCCTCAAAAATCTAGAATCTGCATATTAAATCCGGTGGATCTGAGACCTATCTCAAACATCCTGAAAGGTATATTGAAAAATATTTAAAGTATAAGAAATATACCTTACCTTGGTGACTTACATTTCTAGGCACAATTTTCCCACTTGCAGAGACCCATAAGTGCACCTTAGGTGGAGACTCAAATGTATGCCTAGAGAAAAATCAACTTTTAGCCACTCCAAAAGATGGCGCCTTGATTGGAATTGATACAAAAGGCTTCTAACATCAAAAGATTTGACAAAGGAATGATTCAAGTGTCTGGGCACCCTTTCTATGTCCAAATGATCATCAAATTGCGACTTAGGTTGAGGTGGATGAGTTTAGGCGCCCATTCCTTGTTGCTCTGGTCATGTTGGTTGCCTTGATGTGGGATGAATTTTAGATCAATGATAGATAGTGTCTAAGGATGAGGTGGTCTCACAGGGGTATAATCAAGTGTTGAAGAGCCTTAAAGATGTCAACAATGAGCAAATTCAAGTCTAGGTGCCCTTCATGCATTAAACTAACTCAAAGTTGCGCCTTAGCATGAAAGAGCATGATATGTTTAAACTAACTCCAATCCTAATGTATGTTTGAGATCCTGAAAATGACTAAGTCTGGTAGCTTGAAATCCTGAAACACTGAAAAATTGAATAAGTCTGAAATCTGGTGGATCCTCCAAATTCTATAATCTACATGTTAAATCCGGTGGATTTGAGACCTATCTCAAACATCCTGAAAGTATATTGAAAAATATTTAAAGTATAAGACTTCACTCAACTTATTCTTAAATATATTTTTCAATATACCTTACGCTCTGAGACTTCCACTACTAGGCGCGAATTCACTCTAGGAGGCTAGGCGTGTTTTTCACTTCTGCAAACATCATTTTTTGTGCCTAAGGTGGAGACTTCAATATGCACCTACAAGAAAATCAACTTTCAAACACTTCAAAGGATGACGCCTTGATTGATATTGAAGATGTAAGGCCTTAGACATTGAAAATCCAACAAGAAAGTGCTTAATGAGATTGGGCGCCTTTGCATGTTCAAACCATCCACAAAATTGCACCTTAAAGTTGAACATGATTTATCATTGAAATAGGCGCCTATTGTCACTAGTAGAATCAAGTTTGAGTGCCTAAAGAGTATGATGAGTTGAAAGAATCAAGTATGAGTGCCTTGTGTAAATGACCTCAACTTTGGCGCCTAGGCAAGGGTCTCTAATGAAGGCGCCCTCTACCAAAATTCCTAAATGGCCAAGTTTGTAGCAAAAAGAGTGAAGGAGCAATTTATGCCTCCTTTCCACATCTTCTGGTGCCTTCATTTGGAGGATAAGGCACTCCTTTGTAGAAAGCATGAAAACTTCATAGTTTGGCGCCCTTATGAGGATTCTAATAATTTTGGCGCCTAGCATGTAAGAGATGAGAATACCTCTTGAGAGATTGAATAAATGAGCATAAGTGTTTTGGAGACTAAGATGCTAGCTCAGTGAACCTAGGCGCCTTTGCATGTCACTCCCACCTCTATAAGTACCTAGACTTAAATTGCATCCAAGGACATTTAAAAATGATGGCGCCTAGGTAAGGGAGGTCTTTCTAAGATGTTCACTACTATTTAAAACATGAAAATGACAAGTATGAAGCTTCATGAGTTAAGGCGCCCTTTCTAGCTCCTTCGTTTCAATTGGCGCCTTGAAGAAAATCACTCAATCCATACTTGAGGAGAGGGCACTTTAAGTCTAAGTCATTACCAAGACATGATTAATCATTTGGAATTACAAAATAGTAAGGATAAGGTCATTCAAAGGCTAGGTGCCATTTTAGGTCTGTTTTGCTTCTAAGTGTGCCTTAAACATGATGGAGGAAGAATAACATCATTTAGATATCTAGATGAGTTGCTAGATTGAAATTGCATCAAAGACATCTTTGAAGTGAACGCCCTGAGGAGAGAAGTCATTTTAAGCCATTGCAATTGTTTGAAATCATTTTAAGTCATGAATGTGGGACTAA
Organism: Cunninghamia lanceolata; assembly: GCA_027924645.1. Lineage (NCBI taxonomy): Eukaryota > Viridiplantae > Streptophyta > Pinopsida > Cupressales > Cupressaceae > Cunninghamia > Cunninghamia lanceolata. The sequence goes on along the minus strand of BSBN01000937.1, from coordinate 9,100,492 downwards.
CTTGTGTTAGGCACTCTTTCTTCCTCTTTTCACCTGTATATGGGCCTAAGTTTGAAGTGGGATTATTACATGTTTAAAGTGATTAATATTATTCCTCTTGTCTTGTAGGAGCATCAACAAATCTAAGGAATTGTTAAAGGAGTCACCTTCAAGGAGAGAAGATCATCAACTTACCTACAAGAGGTAGCTGCTCCAAGACGTCATAGCAAGATATTTCTCAAGTCTTCTTCATCAATGATATCATGTTAGATCACATCAAGTTCAAGCATGCTTCATCATCTGCATTATGTTTGAGGGCACTTCACCCATTAAGATTCAAGTTCCTCCGGTACATTCAAAGTCTCCTTGAGAGGTCATCTACATCAAGATACATCCAAAAAGGTGTTATCATCTACACTCCAAAGGGCCACTTCAAGGTCATCAAGAGCAAGTGCACTACTTCATCTTCATCATATCATCAAGCAAGGTACTTCATCCATTCAATTTCAATTCCATTCAACCTTCAAGTCTAAAGAGAGATCCCTACTTCATGTCATCATCACTACTCTTACATGAAAGAAGCATCATCATCATCTCCTACTACTCTACATGAAGTATTATAAAAGAAGATCAACATCATGTATCCTAAAAGAAGAAGAGACATCATAGTGTTAGATAAATGAAGCAACATGTATCATACTCATCCAGTTTACAAGAAGAATGAACAAGGCAAGATCAACAAGGTACATCTCAAGTGTTCATCATCAAAGGCAATTACATTGAAGATGTCATACAAAGATGATACAATTTGGGAATATGCCCCACAAAGCAAATTGAATTAACAGTTGAAATCCACAAGATATGCTAAGGTGGCACCCATGTGGTGAGTACTTATCATCATCCAATTATATCAGCTGCATTATTTTAAATGCATTCAATGTATCATTTAATAAAAGAAGCTAAAGGGACGCCTATGTGGAAGATGCTTTAAATGATTTCATCTTATCCTTATCACATTGGAAAATGTGTCTTCATTGCCTCTCTCTTTTGTACTAAAAATAGCAAGTTGTTGTAACTACCTCTGAGTTGGCATGATATGGGCCCTTGGCTACATGATATGATCTTAGTCATTCATTGTAATTTGGACCACTATATAAAGGCCTTGTTGCCTCATTTGTAACAGATAGATTAGAGATAAGAGAGTAGTTCAATAAGTAGGAGTAGAATAGAAGAGACTCTCAAAATTCTCTGAGAGGACTTGAAATTGTTGTAAATATTTCTCAAGATAAATGCAAAGACATTGGAGTTCGCTTGGTGTTTAAGTCTTGTTTTGTGGAATCACATGGTTTCTTGTACTTTTATGAAGTGGAGAGATGTTTCAAGTAGATTAGAAGCTCTTTGATGTAATACATGTTGTATTAAACATTTGATCAACTCCTAGCTCATGCTTTTAACATTCATTGCTGGTGAAGTGTTGTGTAAAGCTAGTCTGAGCTTAATTTGCATAAGTTCGATTTTGGATGCTTGTTTGAGCTGTGCCATTTAATGGGTGTTCATATGAGTCTTCATGATTTGAAAACCATTCACGTAACATTAGGAGATTGCACCAACTTCATGTAGTTGTAGGCATCCTTGGCGAAGTGGAGTTAGGTTTATTCAGGAGTTTGTCTGTTCTTACATCATCATTGATTCATTGATCTTAGATTAGTTTCTAAACCATTACCCTTTTTTCCTATTTTATCATTGATGCATTATACATATGTTATCCACACAAAAGGAGGAACAAGCTGAATGAAATAGAAGAAGTCTGCGTAAGTCCCTTTGTAATTATCAGCAAGATCACATGTAATCACTGAGTTAACCCATCACAAATCATAAATAAGGAACCTTGGAGTTGTCTTGATTGATCACTTTGATTAGCATTTGAGAGGCTTTGCTCAAGAGAGAGTTAGATACTCTGTATTTTACTCTATTGTTGACTTGTCAAAAAACAATCATCAACAAGTCACACAAAAATTTGGTACCAAAATATATAAAAAAATGTAAGTTGCAATTAAAAAGGAAGAGATTAAGAAGTACCTGTAATCGATCCTACAATTATGACCCTCTTTGAGCTGAAATCATATTTTCTCATGTCGTCTAACGACAATCAGGATAACAGATAGTGACCCTGATGGTATGTGCCCACACTCAACTCATATCCCTGAGCTGTGAACCTTGGTTCCTTGGCAGTGCGCAAATAAACTGCAGCATAAAAAACCAACACATCTAGTGGCCTTTTAGACGGCCTAAAGCTATCAACAAGCTGTCTTACACTTTCTAGAGAAGACAAATCCAAGTGAATGACTGTGTAATTCTCTTTAGGAATCCCAACAGATTTAGCAGCCCTCTCTGCCTTGAGGAAATCTCTACAAGCCATAACAATATGCCATTTCCCAGTCTCTCTGAGAGCTTTAGCAGTAGCAAGCCCTAAAACAAAAGATGCACATGTTATAATAACATTACCCTTTCTTGCTGTCTTTTTACTCCCTAGGGTTTCCTATGTTACCACTAGTGCAGCCACTGTCTGTGACCTAATCTTAAGGATATGGGTGATCCTTTTTATAGCTCTCTGCTATACAAGAAAATAATATATTAATTTATCTAGCCCTCAGTTCTATAAAATTCTAATGGCTCTGTATAACTCTCTAAACTAAAATCATTCTAAAAATTCAAATCACTATTCAAACCCAACAGGCAAATAATAATGGTCACAATAAAAATGAAGTACTGACCTTGCCTCCGATACCATGTAGACTGAATTCTTGTTTCCCATGTTCCACCAGTGACAACCCTAGGAAAACAGAGTCCCTTGTAGAACTTGTATATCCTCCCTACAACCAACAACATTTTTATAGTGAAACAAACAATTCGGGTACCATGAAAGTGATTTTGAATTGACACCCCCTTAAACAAAATCTATGAAGTACCTCCTTTGGCAGAGGAAATGTTCGGGATAGAGAAGATTTAATGGCTGTTTGATGAAAAGTTCCTAAAATAGAAGCCATGCTCTTTACAGTTTGCACACAGTTGCAAAAAGAATTACATGATCACAGGAAGGAAGAAAATGGCGATGGCGACGGTAGCTGAAAAGGTTAAAAAACTTACTAAAAATCCGAGCTTAAGAGCTTGAAATCTGAGCCAATGATAACACGTGCACATATTTCGTCAGAGTTGGTGCTGATATAAGGAACAACACAGTGATTGGGACGACCATTTCTGTAGACATAAAATGAACTTGCCACACTAGCAATCAAAAGATTTTGGGTGGAGCATTTTGACACAACTTTAGGCTCTAGTAGCTTAGATTTGTCGCCATTCATGTACAGGGCAGGTAGCTAAGCCATAGAAACATATAGACTGCTAACAAAACTAACTTTCTTTGAGCTTCCTGATGCACGACTCTCATAATAGCAACTCATCTCTATTAAAACCATGTGTCAATTAAGTTTCAACTTTAGATATTTTGGCAAATAAATTTAATATTAAATACTATTCATCCAGTGAAATAAATTAATACATCAGAAGATTGCATTAGTATTAATAATACATCCCATGAAGGAACACTTCAGAAACACATTACATGCATTAAAAAATACCTTGTAAGAGTTTTTGGGGTTTGTTGAACTTGGTCATCAGCGTTTCGAGAGTTCATGAACCATTGAACTTGTTAATGACCTTCACTGTTTGGTTTTTCCTTTGTCAAAAAATTGGTGAGTTCATGAACTTATGAACTTGCTAACAAGCCAATATTGTCATTCTTTCTTTTGTCACATTTTTAGGAGACTAATCAAGCCACAGGCAAGGTTCATGAGTTGATTATAAAAATTGAATCAAATTTCAGTAAACGATCTAGAAATGGTCAGCAAAATCTTGAAACTAGGCTTTGTGAAGATTTTGCAAAGGGTTCATGCACATTTGGGGATAAGTGCAACTTTGCACAAGGTGCTAGTGAGTTGTGGGATGATTCTACTTCTGCTGCTCCCTCATTCATGTAACTTTTCATTTTGTAGATTTGTTTCTTTGAATAATTCCTAATGTGTTTTGTTCTAGGCCCTCTACCCTCTTGATGCAGAGTCAGAAAAATAAAAAAAGAAAACATGAACGCACAGCAAACACTTGCTACAGCAAAGCATAAAAACATTATTGATTTTCTTCTCATAATCACTAGTTACATCATGCCTCTCTAAATAAGGAAATTTCACATGTAAAATCTGCTAAAATAGATCACAGGAAGATTTCTCTTTTTTTTTGTTTTATTCATGCAATACAGCAAAAAAATAAATCTAACACTAATTTCTTTATTTTTATTGTGGGAGAAATTACATCACATTCTAACACTCCCCCTTAATTTCTACCACTAACTACCTCACCATTTACAATGCCGAAATTCTTTCTTAGATACTTAAAATTCTCCTTTGCTAATGCCTTTCTGAATACATAAAAATCTTGTTGAAATCCCTTGAGAACTTAGCCTGAATACATAAAAACCCGCAAATACCAATGTTCTGGAAAGTAAAAATCCCTAAAAATTCATCAAGACAATCCTTGCAGAAAATCCAAGAAAATTTGAAGCTTTTGCCCTATTTTTTGCCCCCCTTTTGGCCTTTATCGACAAAATTCTAGTTTCCTAAACTAGAAAAAATGGCTAAGGCATGGAGTGGCTCTTCCCCCTTTATCAGCAAAATTTAGGTCTTATGAACTCTTCAAGTGTTTGATTTTTCATAAGTTGACCGCTTGGGTGATTTACCAATTGAAGGAGAGAGAGTCAGCCTTTTCAAAAAATTGTCTAAGGCATGAGAGAAGTTCCCCTATGTTGGTAGAGTTTGTGTTTTATAAACTTTGTGAAAATTCATTTGTTGCAAAGGCATTTTTCTAACAAAGGGCCAAGGGCATAGATTTCTTCGAAATGTGGCTAAGGCAAAAGTTAAAAGAGGGATAAAGGAAGGCTTGTCGGCAAAGTTCACAAAATGTGAACTTTTCAGAAGTTCAAAATTTTCGTGGTTCCCTAATATGGAAAATTGCTGATAAAGGGCAAAGATAAACAAGTGACTATGGAGAATAGATTAGCAAAATGGGATTTTTCCGTGGGCTTGGTTCAAAAATTGGTGATTTTACCGATAGAGGCAAAATAAAAGGCAGAAAATTGGATAAGGAAGGAAAAGGCCCCTTTTATCGGCAAATTAGGTGAAGGTCAAACTTTTGTTAAAGTTTGGAATTCATTTAAGTTCTCTAACACAAACATTTGCTAATTAGAAAAACATGCAAGGGATGGAAAGTCAAAAGGTTCAAGGCCCAATTCGTTAAAGACCACTTTTTCTTATAAGGCAAAATGGAAACATGAAAAAATGGTTAAGTAAAGATGGAAAAAGGGAAGCCTTGTTGGCAAATTGGCATAAGGCCAAACTTCTCAAAAGTTCAATATTCCTTTGGTTCACTGATGGTATATTTTGTCAATAAGGCAAAGGATGGAGCAAAAGGAAAGGTTCGACAAAATGATATTTTTCCAATAAAGAGACCATGGTTCGGTAAATTAAATTTTTGCCAATAAAGGAAAAAAGTTGCCCAAGGCTTAGGTTCATAAAATCGTTAAATTGCTGACAAAGGGAGCAACCAAAGAATTGTTCAGCAAGGTAAACATCTAATAAAGCAAAAGTGAGCAAAGTTTGAAGATTGAGACTTTTGCCAATAGAAAAGAAAAGAAAGCCAAGTTTAGCAAAAGGTGATTTTGTTGACAAAGGCAAAAATGGAGATGAAAAGGAACAAGCAAGAAGAGTTCAGAGAAGTGGCATTTTGCCGATAAGGGTAAAATAAGATAAGCAATGATAGTTCAAGAAAAGATTATTTTGCTAATAAGGGCAAAAGATGACAGAGTGAGAATAGTTTAGAAATGATGATTTATCTAAAAATAGAGCTGTAATATATTGCAAACTTGAAATATTTAGATTTAAATATTTAAGTGTTGTAAAAGCTTTGTAAAAATAGATTTTTTGAGGGAAAATATTTTTTATTTTCTTAATCAGCCATTAATGCAGATCTGATCTGTTCAACTACTCTATTTTAGATATTTTTGCATTTATTATTGTAGGTTGATGATTTAGATGTTTGCATTGAAAGAAAAATATCTCCCAGCCACTCCATGATCCAAGATATTTTCTGCAGTTAATTTTAGCATGCACACATTCCCTTTGATAGGGATATTTGCTGACAACCCATGGGGGTGAATTTATTATGAGAGATGACTGAGGTCAATGTAATTCAAATGCTATCTATGCATATCTGTAAGATGTATTGAGGATTGGAAAATAGTTGCAAGATAGTTGAAATTCTTGTTTTCTTCTGTATTTTCAAATAGAGCCCTCTACATTAACCTTGCCTTTTTGATGAAATACACAATCTGTTTTACCTTTTCACGCATGTTTATAGCACTATGTAAATTAGGATTGATTTGTATGTGAATGTTTGTTCCTTAAAATTTTGTTCTGTTGTTACCTCTGTTAGAATCAGATAAACTTGTGTAAGTTTATTAGTTGTATCTAGTTATTTTGTGCATTCTCAGTATAGTGAGAGCTCCATATTCAAACCTGGTGTATCACCTCCATTAATTTACAATTTCATCCTCTTCTTCTTTCCACAACGGTGGATAGATTAGTTTTAGTCTTAGGAATAGCTAAATCTCTTATTCAGGAACTAGCCTCTCTCTAGAGATTTGATCTCCCTATAGGGTCCCACACATGGAGATCATCTCAATGTTAGACTGGATTGTTGGAGCCCTAAAAGCCTTCAACAAAGGGTACAAATGCAAGTGACAACATGACTCAATTAGGGTTTTTTGGAGCCCCTAGAGATAGTTGTCATCTTATCTTCTCTTTTATTATATGTGACTCCTTCCTAGTGTTCTTGTTGTGAATCCTTCCTCATTAGCCCATCCCTTGTGTTCATGTTGAATCCTATCAGATTATTGTGTTGTTTGGATATGTGCTCTCTTGCAATTTTGATAGGCCATTGTCTGGAAGTACAAATTCAGTCCTAGAATTGTCAGAATGTGAAGACTTTAATTTTAGTGTTCTTTGTTGAAGCTAAACACCTTTGGTCCTCATACTGTATGAAGGTCCTTGACAATTCATGAAAGTATTTGAAAAGATAGTGGAGTTTCACAAAAATATCATAGTAGATAGGGCCTTTGGATAGAAAATGTTCTTCACTTTCAAGCTCACAAAAATGCAATTTGCATACACACTCATGTCATGGGAGGTCATGATCTAATTCCAACAAGAACTAATGCACAAAAACCTAGTTTCATTGACCATTAATTTACCTACATGTGTCCCTAATTTATGATAATATATTATTTATTTTCTAATTTAAACAAAATGTACACAATTATAATTATATACACATTGAAACTTTTCACTAGATATAGGAGAACATAATTAAATAATTACTCTTCTTACTATATAACTTCTAAGGCCACTTCTATTCTTTCCTTGCAAACTCAATTCTTCTATCTAGATATCCAAACTAACCTCTCATTTTCTTGAATTTATAATTCTCAGTATTGTCTTCAACCCACCACCCTTAAAATGGAAAAACAACCCCACTTTATAGATTAAATTCTCATTCAAACACCTACCTCATTCCACTCTAATATTTCTAACATGTCTTTATATTTTCCATGTGTTATTTGACAAGACATGGACAAACTTTACTCTTTCTTGAGCTAGATGGCCAACTGCCCTAATAATTTGCTAAGTGGGTTGTTAGAATTTTAGGTATTTGACATAATTCATTAAATGTAGAAGATACATGAATACCAATAGGAGAGATATTGGTCTTCATAGTTGATCATTATTCTTGCATTGGTTCTTTTACCTAATCTTGCAAAGCATTTAAGAAAAGTAGTCACTAAATCCAATCAATCATTTAACATGGTGTGGTAAGTGAAAATTTATATCTTTATTTTCTACACTCAAACCTTTGGAAGACATACTTTCTCTGAGCTTTATGTTCTGAAATAATTTCTTCTGATGGGTTTCACAGTAATCCTTTTCTAAATCTAAGTGCTTTCTTTTATGAAATTTGATTTTTTGCACATCCTTTAGGCTTTCATTCAATCCTTGTAAAAGGGAACCATGTTTAGCATGACTAATTAGACTAATAACACTAGGATTGTAATTGGCAACATCTAAGCTTGCAACTAGTCCCATATTGATTGTGCAAACATCCATATAATCAAAATAATGTCCATAATTTTTAATACTTATTTTTGCTAACCTCTTCAATTTGGGGGAACATGACTATGAAAAAGTAAGAAAACACTAATGTATTTAAATGCATACAATTATAAAATAAAGATTTCATTACCAAAATACCATATGACTCTACAATTGGCAACATCCATACCTACAATTCGTTCCATGCTAATTGTGCAACCAAATTTGCTACATAGAATCAAAATAATAATAATGTCCATTATTTTCAATACTTGTTTTTGGTAGCAATGATCTACTCTACCTAAAGCAATGATCTTATCTGGATGCTGAAGGTCATGAAGAACAACATCATATGGAAAACACTCAACAATCTTTGCATCCCCAATATGACATATCTGATAGATGGAGAGAATATAGATGAAGAGAAGATTGGTAGAAATCTCAGGAACAAGGAGTACATTCTCAATGCAACCATCTGCCATCTAAACTGAGCCGGACCCCATAACTGGAACCTATGAAGAGTTTCGGACAAAAAAATAAGAGAAGTGGTGCTATCACAAAGAGACTCAAGAAGATTTAGTGAATGAGTCATGTGATGTGAGGCTCTTGTGTCTAATATCCAATTTGATGTGGATGAATTCAAACTTGTAGTAGTAAGGGCATGGTCTTTGCTAGGTTTGGGTGTATCAATGTTGTGTTTCTTCATGGCTTCTTCAAAAGCCTCGATCCTTCAACGAAAAATCTTAATGTGATGATTTTTGCATCTGACAAAAAGTACATGGCCCTCTTTTTTTCTTCTTGGAGGAATTTTTACTTGACTTAGAAGATGTTGTGGTTGATGTATCAGATTTGGTCTTCTACTTAGATGATTTCTCATTGCTTGAAGATGATTCTTCCTTTGACTATTTTGAATTCTTATTACCTTTACCCTTAGATTCATGAACTACTAATACTTGAATTTTTGAAGAAGTGATAGAATCCATTAAGAGTAAAAAAATATTCAAAACTATGCATACTAAATGTTGATCAAGTGCAACCATTGTAGAGTAAAAAGTAGAAGTGAAAACTTGATAGGGACCTTTTAACTTTGACAAAACCAAGAAGACACATTCCTTATCTATTTTTGTTTTACCACAACCTTGAAGTTGAGTTCAAGAAAAGACTTGAACTTGACTAAGTAATCTTCAATTGAAGGAAATGCATCAAGAGACAAAGTTGTTAATTCAGCATCCAATTGAAGTATTTTGAACTCATCAACTTTACCAAATAAATCACTAAATTTGTCCCACATTTTATTAGGAGTTGTAGAATTACATAGATGAAATTGCAAGTTATCGAATATATGGAGGCCAATAAATCCCATTGCCTCATCTAACTTATTGTGATAGACAAATTGTTTATACTCCCTATTGAATTGCAGTTGTTGGTCATTTAACATTTTCCATAACCCTTTAGATTGAAGAAGTTGTTGTACTTTTCTTTTCCATGTGTGAAAATTGTGTGGTGATAATAGATCAATCTTAGGATCCATGCTAACATAAAACACAATGAGGCATGTAAATTGTGCCAAATAGACACCCCAAGTTTGATTAAAAAATGTAAAAGAAGCCCCCCAAAATTTGGCACTTTATAACTCAATGTGGATTACACTGAAAATACTAGGGTTACATGAATTATTAATAATAAATGTTAATAGTATATGGTCAACTAACTAGTCATGATGCTACCCTCAATAGAAAAAGATAGTGGTTTTGGCTTGAAACCACTAATAATAACCTAGTTACATAGAATTTAGCATAAAATGCTAACATGAGAAACTCCTCCTCTAGTTACAAACAATAGAAACACAATCAGTTGTGTTAGACTATACAAAGAGTGGAATGTTAACAAAAGTATTTTGAAATGTTAACATAAACCTTTAAAAAGAACATAACCTACAAATGGTGGTTTGGAATAAGATGAAAGGTATGAAAAATAATTTAGTGTTGCGAGTGAGAAGAGGAAAAATGTGACTAAACATTTGAAATGCTAATATCAAAGTGTAATGGAACATCAAAGATTTAATGGAGTGGCAAAAGGGCAACCTTTGTGTATGAAAAGCATCGATGGAAAGATCCACGTACATAGTGAAACTGCTAGCCGTGACCTATGGAAATAGGAAAAACATGGGCAAGAGAGTGTGATGGAAGTTGAATGTTAACTACAAATAGCGCCAAATTCCTTTGCATTGTTGGAGGTCATTAGTTGGGTAAAAGGAACCTGAACAAGTACGAAGAAACCCACGACCTCGGTAACAAATGTAAATGGTGAGGAATACGGAAGATTTTGACCTTACTAGAGACTGCCCAAATAAACCAATGAACTGTGGATGGAGTGAAAACCTCAAACCAGATGCCAAATATATTAAAAACCTTGGCCAAAAGTTTTGGTGATGCTGCAAAAGAAAAGAAACATGGTAAGCAACAAAACTACAAGACCACGTTTCTCAATTGTTTCAAATAACTTACTCCAATTTGAGACTCAAATTTGAGAGCATAGTTACTGTGTTATTGACTTCAAACCAACAATCCAAATTATGGACCCTCAAAAAAATCTATGGATATTTAAGAAAGTTTTGTGAAATGGAGCGTTACGAGAACTTGAAACCACAACCCTTGCCCATGAAATTAGAAGATATGTTGACAGAGAATCAAGCAACCTTTGATATGCTGAGTGAACAACGACTCTGTATGAAGAAACAACAACAGAGGAGTCTGCAACCTGAAATCAACCTTGATCTCCTTTAATCACTTTGATAGTGAAGTTATTGGAAATGACTTGTAGGTCCAAGCAGCCAACAAACAAGGCTCCAACTTCATTGAAAACTATGTGAGTGCCCAGAATAGACCATGAAATAGGTGCTATAATGGAGTCCACATATGGATGAGATGCCCTAGTCTAGGTGATGTCCTTCATAGTATCAAACCCTTGATCCACACTAGGAACTAGGAAAAAATAAATTCAACCAAAAACTATGAACGATGCCTACAAATCTTTAATTTCCAAAAAAAATTACATTTTCTGCTAATGAACTGATAGAGCCACACACCTATGATAGGGCTATGTGCAGGATGAAATTAAAATTGAGAATGGAATTTCAATTCTAGGCTTTGATACCATATAGGAGTAACAATGAAATGAATGCAATAAACACAACTTCCACAAGATGAATGTGCACACAAAGCAAGAGCTAAAACTATCATAAAATCTATATAAATGTACAATGAACTCCTTGTATATGTAGGACAAGGACGAAGTGAGAAGGTGCGAGTCAAACAATGTCTAAGCCTCCATGATGTGTGACACATGTAGAACACTTGGGATAAGTGTGAGAGCATGTTACATATGTCTATAAGGTGAGACAACTAAACCACTAAGTGAACTCAAGCTAGTGTGAATAGGTCTACTAGGCTAGGAACTAGATAGAAGTAAAGTAGATGAATAAAGACTCTTTTCACACTACAATCTTATCTTCTTTGAAATGATGTTACTTCTTTTAGTCACAACATCATCTCAAATAGGGGTAAAATATAGACCCTTGACATTGACCATCTCCTAATAGCACCTTCGACATCACCTTGTGTCCCCTTGTGACACATTTGTCCTAGACCTTTTCATGTCCCTTTCCATCATCTAGTTAATTTCATGTCTCTTTGCATCATCTAGTTAATTAAATAAATTATATTTATTTAATTAAACTATTTAGTCTATTTATCAATTTAATTAAATAAAGTATATTTATTTAATTAATCAATTTTCCATAGGCTAAGATGCATACAAATAAACACATACTAACCTAGATTAATAAATGAGTAATATTGTGGGAGGAGTAGATGTGCGCAAAGATACTCATGCAGGCAACTATGCGACAAGGTTGGCCTTGGATGCTATTCTTACGGCGGTGAAAGATGGTGTGCTTTCATCAGAGATGCTGGGCAGTGATGGCATTAAGTAGCTTATGCCTGCTCTTCGATAGAGGATGGAGGAAGTTAAGCATCGGCGGGTGTAGGACACTATTAGGAGCAAAGGATCTCCTTCCCTGGACCTTTTCACCCTTGTGTCTCCCTCCTTTGGTGTGAAGGCTCACATGATGGGAAACTATAGGTTATTCAAAAATTCTTTGAATCCTTACCATGTCTATAGCTACTTTTGCAAGGAGCAAATCCTTTCCCTCAATCCTATGGTAGACCTAGGGTTTGTCTCTATTTCTACAATGATGCCCAATAAGAGCAATGCTGCTCCTCTAGATCCCCTACCCCCTTCAGTGGTTACCCCTCCTAATCTATGTACCTCTTGGCTTCTGGGCAATTGTAGGGTGCATTTGGCATTTGAACTCGTCAATTATCATATTTCTAATGAGTATATAAGGAAAGTCTCTTTAGACATTGGATCATAGTCTTTGATCTTCAGATCGGTACGATGATGACCTTCGATTAATGATTTCATGGCTTGGTGCAAGAGTTCATGGAACAATCTGACTCTGCTTTTGTGGAATTGTTGGATTATGGTTTCTTTTTGGTTATCTTTCAAATACTGAGGATTGCAGGTTCATCCAGAACAATGGAAAATGGTTTTTTGGTAGATTAGGTCTATTTATGTCCCCATGTTCCACTTTCATTGATCCTACAAAGTTCCAAATTTCTACCATTCCAATTTGGCTATGCCTTTACAATCTGCCTTTGGTTTTGTGAAACCCAATTCAAATTGAATAATTTGTCAACCAAGTTGGAACCTTCATTAAGATTGAGGAAGGGGCTAATCCTGGAAGGTATGCCAAAGTTTGTGCACTGATTGATATTTCTAATCTCTTGGCTCTAGGCTACAATTTATTAATTATGAGGGGCTTCCTAAGAGACACTTTAGGTGCAATCAACTCAGCCATAAGATTGTTGGTTTCCATTCCAAAACCAGCAATGGCCAATGGGCCATTAATCTTAAGAAATGGGCTCGTAAGAAAGGCAATCTTGACGTTGATTTTTTTTGGAGAAATCATGGTATGTTCCTAGATCATTGCTCTTTGTTTTCCCCTAAAGTTGGGACTGAAAAGCAATCTAAAAACATTTCCCCTCCAACCAGTGGAGAAGAGGATGCACAACACCAGCAAGTGGATCAGGATAAGTAGTTGAATTTAGGGGTCTCAAGGAATAAGGAGCAAGGTTTTGTTCTCTCAAATGACCAAGGCACTTTGGTTCAGGCAATTGCTATGGCTAGCTCAAAGCATCGCTCCATTCCCCTCTTTGCTAGAAGGGATTCAAATTTGGTTAAGGATGGCAAATGTAGGGAAAGGAAAACTGAAGCTGAGAAACTGAGAAAACACTCAGTGGATGATGGAAGAACTTCTCATGAGACTAAAAAGAAAACATTTAAAGGAAGGCTGATTTCCTATGGCTCTATTAGTATATCTTCATTGGTTTTTTAAGTCCCTATGATGTCATTTCCTCCATTCCCTCTCATCTCTTTTGCTCCCCAATTTCAGGTCTGAAGCATTCTTATTTTTATGCTCTCTATGTTAGATGGGAGTGGGCCCTTAACCCATATCTTACATAACAAAAAAAAAATCCATTTTCCCCTTTTAGCCAAATTAACTAAATGAATTTTATTTATTTAATTAACTCAAATTTATCCTTCCACATCACCCTTCTCCAATAATTAATTAAATAATTCTTTAATTTGATTAATTATTGAGAGTCAATGTCTAACTAAGGTTAATTAGCCAAATTCATTGAACCTAGACACTTGCACAAAATTCAAACTACTTTTACATCTCAAGCATCCATTTCATACCACATCTCCAAATCTCAACCGTACATATAAGGATACACCATAAAAGCCTCCATCCTTGCCCTAATGTTGTCTCATCAAATCCTAACCATCCATTGCACTTCTTAATCCTAGCAATCCATACTATCATTCAAAAATCTATAAATCGAACATCAATCTAGCTATTATGGGAACACACAATGGGAACACACAAGAAAGTAATGTTATACTGGAGTGAGCAATCAACATAACAATAATTATTAAGAGCATAGCCATTGGAGCTTGGGTGCACTCCATTCTGCTCTATCTAGGAGAAAGAATGGTTTTAGGTGAAAGTTTATGTCATTTGCATTTATCTTTATGTTATTTACCTTTAATCTTTTCTTATCTTCACCATCATTTCACCATCATGTTGCAATTAATGTGAGTAGCCTAATCCAACTAACTCCATCCCCATGGCAATTAATTTCCTTCTCACTAGTAAAGTTAATTAGTTAAATACCCTTAATTAATTAATCTAGACTTAAATATTTCTCTAACTAATTAATTTGGCTAAGAGGTATTATTAAGTTGTTATCGTGTTCACAAAAACTAAAAAGAGTCAACATATTTTTTTTAATTCTAAAGTAAGTGTTTTAAATTTAAAATCTAGCCCACATACTTTTATTAAATGAATGCACCTAAAATTTATAAAGTAACTATTTTATTTTTAAAAAATATATAACCAACATATTTTTTTAAATGAAAGGACATAAGAATTAAATTTAAAATATATAACTGCCATAGTTTTATTAATTAATGGACATAACATTAAAACCCACATAAAGTAACAAATCTATATAAATAAAAGTAATAGTCAAATATGAAATGAAATAAGGTAGAGAAAAGGAATAAGGAGTTATTTGAAGGTATCTACATTATATTGAAATAAGGTAGAGCAAAAGAACACAAGAAGTGTAGGAGTTATTTGAAGGTAATTGCATTATATTTTGTACATATTTGTATAAGGTTTCAATTTTTTTTCTGCAAAATGAAATCTAAGTTGTGGGTAATTTAATTTTTTTTATTTACTGTTGAGTTATTTCAATGAAAATACTCTAAATTAATATTATCTTTTATTAGGGTTATTTCTTTTGTGTGTGTTTTTGATAATATAAGGCGGCTAAACAAGGGGCCGAACCCTTACAAAAAGCAGACAGGCCACAAAGACAGCAAGCACAAAAAGTGCCTTAAACTAGATACATCAATTACAGTTATCCTAGCATAAACAGAAAAACCACCTGCTATAAACTAAGATAGTAAATATAGAGTAGCAGAGTATCATCAATATAAAAGCAAAAACTAAGGAGGAAAAATCTCTCCTTACTTAACCATGGATTTAATAATGTCATCTAAATTCCTAGCAAGATCATCATTATCAGCATTGACAGGCACCCCCAGGTTTTTCAGCATAGAAATATTGAGGAAAATACAATTCCTGAGCACAGTGGAAAGATTCTGTTCCAACTTCTCAATGCGAGCCCTCAGACCCGCAAGTTTAGCTCCTAGACCAGCATCAGTGTCCATATCATCATCAGCCTCTTCCACGAACATCTCACCCACTTTGTTAGCATTATCAACAGAGTCAGCAACATCCTCAGTGGTAGCCCCTGTATCACGAGTCTCCTACTTACCTTCAACATCCCCAGATATGTCCTGAACCTCCATATCCTTAGCCCCATCCCCCCGAGTGGATTCATCCGAACTGCTCTCAGAATAATCAATTAGTTTTTCTTTAAGAGCAAGTTTGCCAGCGATTCGCCCTAACCACCTAACTCCAGAGGAGAGACCATCCTTAAAAACCTTAGTAGAAGAATGAGACTCGCTACTCTGGCCCATCGAGGTCCTACCTAGATTTTTAGGGATCCCAACCACAGCCCTCCCAGTACTTATTTCACCAGCAATAGTCTTTCTCTTTTTTCCCTTCGTATTGATAGTAGGACCTAGAGTAACAACAGGAATTTCCTCAGGTGTGGAAAAAGAAACTTCTTTAGTCTTAGTAGGAACAGGGGAGGGCCCAGGTTCTTCAACACCAAGAATATCCTTAGGGTTAGAGGAGGGTTCCCCACTATTGGTTTGAATGGACTTAGAGGGTTCAAGGGCAAGATGGTGGTTATAAAGATAGAGGATAAGGCCCTGATGAAGAGGGATGGGTTTCTTAGTAGCGTTTTTAGCCAGTTTAGCCCTAACCCTATGGATAGAATGTTCAAGGGAAGAAAGCAGATAAAATAGAAACCTAATTTGAGCATTGCGACAGAAATGATTCGAAAGGGCAAGATGATAGTTGTAAAACCTGGTGAAGCGCCCCTCTAGGGTGAAATACTTCATGAGGAGAAAACACACACCGTCCCAAGGGTCAGGCAGCTTGGCTCTGTCAAAGCCCCCCTGATATGGGACTAATTCTTCACCATCTCCAAGAAAGAGCTTCTGACTGGAAAGCTCCACAATTTTACTTTTCCTCTGCAGTTTCAAACCCTGAGTAGACATACCAATGGCCATAGCGATCACACTTTTAGAAATTTCAAAGCTAATTCTGCCCACCGAAACTCACCTGTTCTGCCAAGACCTAGCGAATTGTCCAGATACATTTTCATTATACCCATTGAGCGCCGCTCCAAATAGGGACTAATCCCACCCTCTTTGCAATAATGCCAGACCACCAGGTTGTCTTTGAACTCACAGCAAGAGATGGGTTCAGTTCTGATTCTATCTCTACCCATGTCGAAATTATAGAGCATGTCATAGAAACCCCAAATCTCCTCAGTTGTATTTACAGAAATATTACTAGATTGATCAAGGCTAATGATGCTGGTGATAACACCGCACGCATTATCATAAATATGGGAAACCTTGCAAAAATGATGCTTACTCATCCCATGCTTAATCATTTATACATGGCACACGCCATGATGATCCAGCCGTCTACTCGCCTTATGAGAGAAAGGAGCAGAAATGACAATTGAGAAGATACAAAAGGACCCGTACTTCAAGAGGCACGTCAGCCCCCTCCCAAAGAGCTAATAATATGAGCTGTCTTTCCAAAAAATCTGACTCATCAATAACCTGACACTTCCTTAAGAATGAGAGCCTTAAGATTTAAAGGGATATGATCAAATTGGCACCAACATCACCAATTTGAATACCGTTGTCCAAGTTCGGCACAGGCATCTGCAACTCCATTGCCCTCACGGTAAATATGTGAGATATTCACACTGGGAATCTTCTACAGGAGAATCTGTATATCCCTAATAACATCTTTCAACTTAATGCCAATAGTCGACACATTGTTAACTGCATCAATAACCATTTTAGAGTCCCCCTGGATGTACAAATTCCTAATACCAAGGGATATAGCCAATTTAATTCCCCAAAGAAGAGCCATAGCCTCAACATAGTTATTGCTTTGACAGCCCAGACCACCAGCATAGACAGCAAACATCCACCCTTTTTGTCATCTCTTATGATCCCTCCCCCACTAGTTGTACTGTTAATCTTAGTAGCCCCATCAAAGTTAAGTTTCATCCAGTTAGGAATCAAAGGACTCCATCTAGTATTAAGCCTCTGCAACAATTTGGCATTTTTATGAATAGGAATATGATTGAGAATCTTCCAATTTGCCGCAATTTGTTCCTCTTCATGGGTTAGAGGTTTCTCCGCAGTTCAGATATGGGCCGTAGTGACGCTTTCTAGAAGAGTCTTAATGAAAGTGTGAGAAACCTAAGAGGCATCTCTAGCAATATCCCTAAAAATCCTCTGATTGCACTCTTTCCACAAAGTCCAGCTCAAACACGGTAGAGTTTGATTCCATAACTCAACAAGCCAGGGATGAGAAAAGGGTGGATACTAGCTGTTAATAACTTCCTTGATATCAAAATTGTAAACCCACTGAATACCAAAATTACTTAGGATTAAGTTCCAGATTTCCCTAGCAAAGTCACAGTGGAGGAATAAATGAGAAACAGTTTCCTCCTTATCATGGCACAGACAACATCTATTGACCAAGGTAAAACCTCTCTTCTGCAAGTTGTCTTAGATCAGAATTTTGTTATGAACAGAGGCCCACTAGAACATGTTGATTTTTGGAACAAGTTTGTGGTTCCAAACTTTTCTCCATATCTCCTTTCTATGTACCTCAGGAACCAATAAGTGATAGGTAGACTTAACAGAGAAGCATCCATCCTTATCCGACCACCAAAACTGCTCATCTTCATGAGGGAAGAGAGGGATTCTAACTCCCTAAATCAACTTTTGAACAACTCAAACTTTAGAGGCAAGATCTGGGTGATGTGTGCAGCAGTCCAATAAATTTTTTCAGCTCCTGTTACCATTATTATTTAACATGTAATCGCTGACTTTATCGCCAAAAAACTGAGTAGCAATGCCAGAAATTTCACCATAATCCCCCTGAGTAATGATAGCCTTATCTTTTATCCAAATATCAATCCAAAACTTAATAGACATACCATTACCCAATTTCCATCTAATCCCTTGCGTGAGAAGGCTTCTAGATTTCAGCATTTTATTCCATATAACAGATCCCTTAGGTAAACCTTCCTGTTGGAGGAAGTTGGACTAGTCAGTGACATGCAGATATTTGGCTTGCATGATTTTTCCCCAATCTTTATGTTGATGAATCAGGTTCCAATTGATTTTTGAGAGCAGGGCTTTATTCATATTACGTATGGATCTAATATTGAGACCTCCATGGGATTTAGGGAGACACACTTTTTCCCAGCTGACCAAGGACATTCTCTGTTTATCTTCTACTCCCGTCCATAAAAATTTTCTTTGAATCCATTCCAGCTTGTCAGCAAAAGAAGTAGGAATTTTAAAAAGAGAAAGGAAATAAGTAGGTATACCTTGCAGGGAGGCCCGAAGAAGCTGCAATTTACCGACACTACTGAGAACTTTCCCCTTCCAACCAATCAATTTCCTTTGAGTTCTTTCCAATAGGCTATTCCAGAAATTTTGAGATACCTCTTTAACTATAAAGGGGAGACCCAGATAGATAGCAGGAAGATCATCTTCAGCACAGTCCAGGATATGAATGATTTTTTGTCGGAGAGCAGTAGGAGTATTAAAAAAATACACATTACTCTTTTGGAAATTGATGTTTTGCCTAGAAGCTATGGCATAAAGGTTTAAAATATTCTTCCATCTCTATGCATCAAGCACAGAAGAGATGCCAAAAAGAATGGTATCATCAACAAATTGCTACACAGACATAGGGGCAAGGGAGGAAGCAGGTTTGATGCCCACAAGATGCTTAGAAGCAACATTAGCTTGAATGTATCTCCCAAGAGCCTCTGCCATTATGATAAACAAGTAAGGAGAAAGGGGATCCCCCTACCAGAGTCCTCTCAAGGAAGAGAAAAAACCCCTAAGAACCCCACTGACTAGGATAGAAAATTTGGCGGAAGAAACGGCCGTCCAAATGAGGAGATAAATTTTTTCATTAAACCCAAATTTCCTAATAACTTGAAATAGAAAAGCCCATGAGACCCTATCGTAGGCTTTAGAGATATCCAACTTAAGAGCCATGTCAGGTATTCTACTCTTATCCATGGAATGAATAGTTTCATGAGTGGAGATCACAGCATCCAAAATTTGACGACCTGGGACAAAACTTTTTTGAGAAGGGGAAACAATTTTATCTAAGAAAGGTTGAATTCTCATGACAAGGACTTTGGTGCAAAGCTTATAGATAGTATTACACAAGCTAATAGGTTTGAATTCAGAAAGATTGGTGGGTTTCAGCTTTTTAGGGACAAGGACAATAAAGGTGTTATTGAGCTGTTTTAAAAGTTTACCAGTTTTGAAAAAAACATGAACTGCAGTGGTGAGATCAGCCCCCACAATATCCCAATATTCCTGGAAAAAGATAGGAGGGAAGCCATCCGGACCCGAAGCTTTGAAGGGACCCATAGAGAATAAAACAGCACGAACCTCCTCAAATATAGGCCTTAGCATTTCTAGGTTATCTTCCTCAGTTATCAGACAGGGAATTTTGTCAATGAATTGATTTATAGTCCTGCCATTGTCAACAACATTATCTTGTTCAGTCAACAAATTCTGAAAGAATATCACAGCTTGTTCTCCAATCTCATTATCCTCAGTGATAACATCGCCATTTTCCAAACATAATTTTGTGATGGAGTCAGCCTTCCTATGTTTCATGGCAGAAATATGGAAAAACACTGTATTCCGATCTCCCTCCTTAAGCCACTGAATCCTAGATTTCTGCTTCCAAAAGACCTCTTCTTGGCACATAAGATTCCTCCAGTCCAAAATCAGATCATGTTCTTTTTTAGTAGTGTCTTCTGAAACATCTCCTTGAGCAATCTGCTACTGAATATCTGCTAGTTTTCCAGTTATATTTTTCTTCTGACAAAACACATGACCAAAACTGTATCTATTCCATCCACGAACCTCTTGTTTGATATGCATAAGCTTTTTAACCAGTCTAAACATAGGAGTACCCTAGATAGGAATTTTCCACCATTGAGTCACAAGTTGTCTGAATTCCTTATGCTTAATCCACATTGCTTCAAAGCATAAAGTGAAAGGGCCCCATTGACATTGATCTCGCCAATGAAGGAAGATAGGGCAGTGATCAGTTATGGTTCTAGGAAAAGCCTGCAAATGCATATTATGATGATTATCCTAGTTACTTGATATAAGAACCCTGTCTAATTTAACCTGGATCATACGGTCACCTTATCTTCTATTAGACCAGGTGAAAATCTGATTTTGCAGCTCCACATCTAGCAATCCCTAGACATTAATAAATTCTACAAAGTCAAACATGTTGTCAGAGTAATCAAGGATCCCACCAGATTTCTTAGAGGGATATAAAGGAGTATTGAAGTCACCAGCCAACATCCATCTAGAGCACGAGGAATTGGTCAGAATGCTACTCAAATCAGTCCACAAAGATTGCCTCAGAACTGTAGTATCAGGAGCATAAATATTGATTAAATACCAATTGAATGAAAGCAAGGAGAAGTTGATAACCAGGAAATGCTTGTTAGAAGCCGCAAAAGAACCCTGAATTTTCACACTGTTCCACATTGTAACAATCCCACCAGAAGCCCCTATAGCTGGACTAATGCAAAACTCAGCCTTAGGCCATATGTAATCAGCAATCTTCTTGAAGCTTTCCTCATTCATCTTGACTTCCTGAAGAAGCAAGATATCTAATTTATTATCCAGAACGTAGTTTTTGACCTCAAACTATTTTGTGGGGCTGTTGAAACCCCTTAGATTCCAGGATAAAATCCTCATTTAGAAGGTTTGAGGGAAGTGACCTCCAGTGTTTTCTACTTACCACTGGCAATTTCTCTGGAAATCTCTCTTTGCCGTGTTTCCTGTAGGGTCAGTCTCCCTTGTTTGGAGTTAGTGCCAACATCAGCAGTCTTTTTACCTTTACAAGTCTTTTTCTTAGGGTTAATCCATCCCTCTTATTCATTACCACTACCACTTGGACCGATTTCCACTGTCAATGAAGGATCAGCTATTTGATCACCTATTTCCAGAGCATTATTCTGGGTTGACTCAAGAGCTATTGCTCCTACAGTATCTGTTGACTCTTTAGGAAGAACCTATGGATCAACCCGTAAAACTTTACCTTCTTTAGCATCCCCATCTATCAATTGGTCTCGTATTTCTCCCTCCTCAAACCCACTGGTGGTCTGTTGATCCATATAATTAACTGTGTCTAAAACATCATTCTGACAAGCTTTGTCCAGAACCTTCTTAGTATTATCCTCTAGGTAAGCATTATCCCCGTTACCCGAAGCTGTCTGATAGTCTTTTTCCATAGCCTGCTCAGTATTATCATCTGGGAAAGCATTTTCTGCATTACCCCCCATTCCCTGATTGCCAGGGGTAACAAATTTTTGTGAATGATCCTCAACCTCATTATGGGGGTCAGTCTTCCTGCCCATTTACTTTGCTTTACATTGGGTCACTATATGGCCCTTCTTCTTGCATATCTAACAGAAAGTGGTAGCATTTTCATAAAGGATTGGCTGGGTCCAAATCATAATATTTAGAGTTTAACTCGATGGACATTGGAAGGGTTTGGTTGATCTCCACATTGACACAAAACCAAGCAAAAACACAATGGGGTTGAGTATGGGTAGTATGGTCCATAGTAACATACTGGCCAAAGGAGTTGACAATAGTGGTAAATATTTTTTCATCCCAGAATTCTAAGGGAAACCCTGGTAATCTAACCCAAATAGGAGTAGACTTATTGAGGTCTAAGCTAGGGTCAAACCTAGGTTTCCAAGGGCACAAAGCAAGTGAATGTGATCCATAAAGCCAAGGTCCCCTAGCAAGAGTAGCTATCATATCCTCCCTATTCGTGAATTTAAATAGGAATAATCCTCTTGCCATAGCAATAACTGAAACACTACCTTTGATTCTCCACCTAGATACCACCCATTTTTGGACCATCTCAATATTGGGATGGAAGGAAAAGAACTTACCTACCAGAGCAAGATCCATGGTCGCCACGATTTCTTCAATCAGAACATCAAGAATATCTAGAGCTGTACCTTCTACAGAATCTTTTTTGACAGGAAGTCCCAACATGCATTTAGAAGACCCCATCTTTTCCCCTATTAACGCTTTCTTCCATCCGTTGGAAGGAATGTCCTCCATCAGGTTCATAGTCCCAGAGGCACTACCCAAGGCAGTAGCCTCCATTGACACCAAAAGCACTTAGAGCAAAAAGCCTAAAAAACCCTAAATAGCCATGGGAAACAGATAGCTGGATACAAATGAGTGTTTTTCACCCTCAAATGTTGTTACATGTTTTTCTTGTTATTTTATTTATTGTAGACTAATTTATTTCATAACTATATTTTCTTAGGTTTTATCATATGAAATACAAAAGAAGTAAAGTGTATTGGGCAAGGGTAACATAATTAAGGGTAACGTAAAGAAGCAGAGTGTATTGGGTAAGGTTTTATCTAGTGTATTATATTTTGTTAGGGATACCTTTGTTTTATGTGTTATTTTATTTACTATACAATAATTTAAGTAATTCAAAACTAGGCACATCAAGAAGGATATCTCTATTTTAGATATATTTTTCTAAATATAAGTATGTTAGATAATACAATCACCCTTCCCACCAGCATAACGGTTACAAAGATGTGTCTTGTAGCCTGCACCAGGACTTGACTTATCTGATAGTGAAACTAGAGGTAAACCCTATTGCTTCTCTGGAAAGTCCTAATGTGTTTGCTGGTTTTGGCAACTGAGATACGACAGTTACTCCACCAGAAACATAATGAAGGTAATGGAAATCCTCGCCATGCAGGCATCGAGATGTATTACATTACAACAGACATACATTCAAATGTGAGACCAAAAACTGTCATTAATAATTTAAAATGCCAGACAGTTAAATAGCAGAATCTTCTACATCTGTAATTGCAAAATTCACATGAAACCTTCTGAATATAGAACTACCATTCTTATGAACATGTAATTTTACACATCCTTTGAACAATGTATTTTAAAAATAATCTTTGAACAACCAAAAGTTTCAGGTATGACAGAGAGCCTAGAACAAAACGCATTAGGAATTATTCAAAGAAACAAATCTACAAAGTGAAAAGTTACATGAATGAGGGAGCAGCAGAAGCAGAATCATCCTGTAACTCACTAGCACCATGTGCAAGGTGGCATTTATCCCTAAATGTGCATGAACCCTTCGCAAACTATTCACAAAGCCTAGTTTTGAGATTTTGCTGACCATTTCCAGATCGTTTACCCAAATTTGATTCAATTTTTATAATCGACTCGCTAACCTTGGCTGTGGCTTGATTAATCTCTTAAAAATGTGACAAATGATGATTAATCTCTTAAAAATGTGACAAATGATGCAATATATAGAAAGACAACAAATAAGATACAAAAGAAGGAAAGCATGACAATATTGGCATTTTAGCATGTCCATAAGTTCATGAACTCACTAATTATCTGACAAGTATATAAAAAACAAAGGAAAAACTAATGAGTTCAATGGTTTGTGAACTTGTCGAAATGCCGATGACCAAGTTCAACAAACCCCAAAAACTCTTACAAGGTATTTTTTAATGCCTGTAATGTGTTTCTAAAGTGTTCCTTCATGGGATCTATTATTTCAAATGCTTGCACTCTATCAATGCACAAGAAAAGTGAATTGCAAGTAGGTGAGAATTCAATGGAGCTGGGTAAGGATGCTGCAAGGGAAGGAAGGTGGATTTCTCACCCAAGTTGTAACCACTATGGTAGTGCTCAAGGATGTCAGTTTGTAGATAAGCGTCATTTTGTCAATGAAGAAAAGAAATTGTATTTCCAAATGAGGTACCACCTCCTGGGATAGGTATTACTACAAATTAAGGTGCTGGCTCAAAAGAAAACCCAAACTACAAGGCATGCCTTTGTAACCATTATAGCAGTTCTCAAGGATGCAAATATGGAGATAAGTGCCATTTTCCCATGGAGAAAATGAGCTAAGAAAAGAAAATGTGCTTCCAAAGGGGCCATTACTTCCTAGGTTGGCAACTGCATTAGCAAATTTTAACGCTTTATTGAAAGCAAACATTATTATTCTTGATTCTTATGCTGGGGGCATAATTGGGAAAGATAGTGTAAACTCAAAGCACATTTACCATGTAACTGGTGTGAAGTTGACAATAAAAGATGAGCCTGATCCAAATTTGAAGACTATTGAGTTTACACCATCTTTCTCAATTATTCCACCAACATAAGAAGCAGGAATAATAATGTTTGCTTTCGATGAAGCGTCAAAATTTTCTGCAGCAGTACCCAACCTAGGAAGGAATGCCTGCTTTGGAAACACACTTTCTTTTCTTAGCTCCTTTTCTCCATGGGCAAAATGGCACTTATCTCCATATTTACATCGTTTAGAATTGCTATAATGGTTACAAAGGTGTGTCTTGTAGCATGGACTTACTTTTGAGCCAACACCAAAATTTGTCTTAGTACACATCCTAGGAGGCCGTACCTCAATTGGAAGCACATTTTCTTTTCTCAATTCCTTTTCTTCATGGGCAAAATGGCACTTATCTGCAAATTGGCATCCTTCAGCACTACCATAATGGTTAAAACTTGGGTGAGAAATCCACCCTATCTACCTTGTACCATCCTTACCTGCCTTCATTAAAATCTCACCTATATGCAATTCATTTTCCTTGTGCATTGATAGATTGCAAGCATTTCAAATAATTGATCCAATGAAGGAACACTTCAGAAACACATTACAGGCATTAAAAAATACCTTGTAAGAGTTTTTGGGGTTGTTGAACTTGGTGATTAGCATTTGGACGAGTTCATGAACCATTGAACTCATTAACGCCCTTCACTGTTTGGTTTTTCCTTTATTTTTTATATACTTCTCAGAAAATTGGTGAGTTCGTGAACTTATGGACTTGCTAAAAAGCCAATATTGTCATTCTTTCCTTCTTTTTGGATCTTCTTTGTTGTCTTTCTATATATTCCTTCATTTGTCACATTTTAAAGATATTAATCAAACCACTACTAAGGTTTGCAAGTTGATTATAAAAATTGAATCAAACTTGAGAAAACAATCTGGAAATGGTCAAAAAAATCTCAAACCTAGGCTTTGTGAACATTATGCAAAAGGTTCATGTACATTTGGAGATAAGTCCCACTTTGCACATAGTGCTAGTGAGTTGCGGGATGATTCTACTTCTGCTGCTCCCTCATTCATGTAACTTTTCATTTTGTATATTTGTTTCTTTGAATAATTTCTAATGCATTTTTTTCTAGGCCCTCTGCCCTACCTAAGACTTTTCGCTGTTCAAAGATTATTTTTAAAATACATTGTTCAAAGGATGCGTAAAATTACATGTTCATAAGAATTGTAGTTCTATATTCAGAAGGTTTCATGTAAACTTTGCAATTACAGATGTAGCAGATTCTGTTGTTTAAGTGTTTGGCATTTTAAATTATTAATGACAGTTTTTGGTCTCACATTTAAATGTTACATTTGGATGCCCACATGGTGAGGATTGTCATTACCTTCATTATGTTCCTGGTAGAGTAACTATTGTATCTCAGTTACCAAAACTTGCAAACACATTAGGACTTTCCAGAGAAGCAATAGGGTTTACTTTTAGTACTTCACTATCAGATAAGTCAGGTCCTGGTGCAAACTACAAGACACATCTTTGTAACCATTATGGTAGTGTCGAAGGATGCTAGTTTGCAAATAAGTGTCATTTCTCCTATAGAGAAAAGGAATTGAGAAAAGAAAATGTGCTTCTAAATGAGGTACCACCTCTTGGGATGTGTACTACTACAAATTTTGGTGCTGGCTCAAAAGAAAATCTAGGCTACAAGACACACCTTTGTAACCATTATAGTGTTGAAAAATGATGCTGGAGTTTAGTTGAACATTTATTTCTACCACCGATGAATGTCTTGCATAGATTTAGTTATTTAGAATCTTTAGATTGCATGTTGCATGTTGTTTTTTGACCCATGCAATTCCTTAATATAGAATAGTTTTAGTCAAGCAATTTAGATGGTTAGTTTTGACCTTTGATAGAAGTTAACAACTTGTTTTTCACTAGCATATCTAGCGTAGGAATAAAGCATGCAATCTACATGCATAGTTTATAGTTTTTTACCAGTCTACTTTTAGTTCTAGCAAATTGTTTAGAGGCTGCATCATCTTTTTATATAGTCTTTGTAAAAGATGTTATTTATAGAGCAGTCAATTCCAATGATATAAAGAAATAGTTATATCATCTACAAATATACAGAATCTTTGCTGTCTTAAATTGCTGTGGTTTTTTTTTTTTATCTCTGTTGTTTCTTTTAGATTCTAAATCAGAGCCAATTTTTTTCTTTTGGGTTAAAGATTTAGTAGTTGGAATTTCTCCAAAACTTTGTCATGTTGAATTCTAACTCCTTGCCCATTCCAGAACTTGATGGAAATGAGTATGAGTATTGGTGCATCAAAATCATGACATTTTTGATAGGAAAAGAATTGTGGGAGATTGTTGAATCAGGTTATACAGAGCCAGCTGATTGGAATGCCCTCACATCCAATGGAAAAACAGCCAAGAAGGAGGCCAAGAAGAAGAATGCTCAAGCCTTGTTTCACATTCAAATAGCTCTTGATAAGAGCTTATTTCCAAGAATTTCAGGTGCAAAGTCAACTAAAGATGCCTGGAAGACTCTAGAGAAAGCTTACCAGGGCAGTGACCAAGTCAAGGTTGTCAAGCTGCAGATGTTAAAGAGAGACTTTGAGAATTTGAAGATTCAAGAGGCTAAACATGTGAGTGAATATTGTGTCAGAGTTAAAGATGTGGTCAATAAGATGGCTACACTTGGAGCAACTGTGAACAATGAGCCTTTGATCAAAAAAGTGTTGAGAACTCTCACACCAAGATGGAATCATGTTGCCATAATCATAGAAGAAAGCAAAGATTTGACAACCCTTCAATTTGATCAACTAGTTAACTCTCTTATGTCTCATGAAGAGAGATTAAGAGATTTATTTGAAGGTGATGTGAAAGCTTTTTCATCCAAATTGCAAATCACAAAGAATGAAGATGTTGGCAGTAGCAACAACAACAATCAAGGCCAATGTAGAGGTAAAAATCAGAATCAGTCAAGAGGCAAAGGTGGCTCAAGAGGAAGAGGTGGTTCCAGAGGAAGAGGTAGAGGCAGATTTGATAAGAGAAATGTCCAATGTTACCATTGTAATAGGTATGGCCACTTTGAAAGGGATTGCAGATTAAAAGAAGGTAAAAGTGTTAATTATGCTCAAGAAGGTAATGAGAATCTTCCAGATAATTTATTTTTATCCTATGCCAAAGCTGAAAATAATAGCCAAGATGTTTGGTATTTAGATTCTGGATGTTCTAACCATATGTCAGGGAATGAGAAGTTGTGTTCAACAATGGATGAAAGTTTCAAATCCAAGATCCAGCTTGGTGATGACAAATCATTGAAGGTTGATACAAAAGGAGCTATGGAAGTCCATACAAAAGAATGTATGAAGAGTGTTAAAGACATTTATTACACTCCACATTTAAAGCATAATTTGTTGAGTGTTGGACAATTCTGTGAGAAGAATTATAAAGTTATGTTTGAAAATCAGCAATGTATAATTTATGATAAGAATCAGGGCAATAGAGTGGTTACAGTTGTGCCTATGACAAAGAATAGGATGTTCCCATTGAAGTTCGGTGAACATAACAGTAGCCTTGCAAATATGGCATATGAGAATACAAGTTGGTTGTGGCATCTCAGGTATGGGCATTTAAATTTTCATAGTTTGAAGATTCTAACATCACAAGCATTAGTTTCTGGTTTGCACAAGGTTGAAGAGCACAAGGAGGTTTGTGAAGGATGTGCTAAAGGCAAGCATGCAAGGGAAAAGTTTTCAAAGGGAAATACATGGAGGGCCCATTACCCACTTCAGCTTATTCATTCAGATATTTGTGGTCCTATGCAAACAAAGAGTTTGGGTAAGTCATCAGTATTTCATTACTTTTATTGATGATTACTCATGAATGTGTTGGGTTTATTTTTTGAAGACTAAGGATGAAGCCCTTGAGACATTCAAGAGGTTTAGAGCCCTTGTGGAAAAGGAAAAGGGGTGTAGTATCAAGTTCTTGAGGACAGATCATGGAGGAGAATTTTGTTCAAGAGCTTTTCAAGATTATTGTGATATGCATGTCATCAAAAGGCAACTCACCACTACCTACACACCTCAACAAAATGGTGTAGCTGAAAGGAAGAATCATATAGTGGTGGAGATGGCACAGAGTATGCTACAAACAAAGGGATTAAGCAATTATTTTTGGGGAGATATAGTAGCTACAGCAATATATATTCTCAATCAAAGTCCCACTAGTGCACTTGAGAAGATGACTCCGTATGAAGCCTAGTATGAGAAAAAACCAAATGTTAAGCATTTCAAAGTTTTTGGTTGTTTAGCCTATGTTCATGTTCCTAATCAAAAGAGACAATTTAAGTTAGATGCCAAAAGTGAGTCATGTATTTTTGTGGGATATAGTGAGGAAAGTAAAGTTTATAGCTTATATAATTCTCTCACTAATAGGCTTATTGTGTCAAGAGATGTGATTTTTTATGAAGGGGAGTTTATGGTCATCAAAAAAGCCATATGGAGAAGTCAAAATCTGTTTTAAATGATGTTATTATTGATGATATTGATTATGAGCAGCCCACTAACGTTTCAGTTTCAAGAGCTACAAGTCCACCAAGTAGCCCCTCATCAATTCCAAGTTCAAGTCCAGCTTCAAGTCCAAGTTCTACAAGGAAAGTAAGAAGATTGAGTGATATTTATCAAAGTAGTGCAAATCAAACACAAAAAGAAAATCCAATAGGTGAGACAGTTAATTTTTCTTTATTTACCAAGGCTGATTTTGAACCATCATGTTTTGAAGAAGCATGTACTAATAAGGTTTGCATGCAAGCAATGCAAGAAGAGATAGATTCTATTCATAAGAATGATACTTGGGAGCTTACAAAGCTTCCACATGACAAGAAGAAGATTGGCACCAAATGGGTCTACAAGACCAAGTTTAATAGTGATGGGAGTGTTGAAAGGCATAAGGCAAGATTAGTTGCCAAAGGTTTCACATAGAGGTATGGGCTTGATTATGAAGAGACATTTGCACCAATTGCACAACAAGAGACCATCAGAATGCTGATTTCATTAGCAGCTCAAAAGAAATGGAGCATACATCATATGGATGTGAAAAGTGCCTTCTTGAATGGGTACTTAGAAGAGGAAGTATATGTGGAAAAACCACAAGGTTATGAAGTGGAAGGAAATGAGAATCATGTCTACAAGTTGAAGAAGGCTTTTGTATGGCCTCAAGCAAGAACCAAGAGGATGGTATGCTAGGATTGATGGATACTTTCAAGATAATGGCTTCAAGAGAAGTAAGAGTGAACCTACCCTTTACTACAAACAAGAAGGTGATGATATTCTTATTGTAAGTTTGTATGTTGATGATTTGTTGTATATGGGTAGCAGTTCTAAGATGAAGGATGAATTCAAAGTTTCTATGATGAATGAATTTGAGATGAAAGATTTAGGTCTCATGAAATATTTTCTAGGAATGGAGGTTTATCAAAGTGAGAATGAAATTTTCATTTGTCAAACAAAGTATGCCAAAGATATGTTGAAGAAATTTGATATGGTTGATTGTAAACCAGTCTCCACTCTAGTTGCTCATGGAGTTGTGTTGTGTAGAGATGATAGTGCTGAAATAGTTGATGAGATAGCTTATAGGAGCATTATTGGTAGTTTGATGTTTTTAACTCACACAAGACCTGATATTGCTTTTTTAGTTTCACTTGTTTCAAGGTACATGACAAAGCCATCTGAAATACATATGAAGGCAGCCAAGAGAATTTTGAGGTATGTGGGAGGCACTCTAAATTTTAGTATTCATTACTACACTTCTAAAAGCTTCAATCTTGTTGGATTTAGTGATTTAGATTGGGGAGGTAGTTTGGATGACTGAAACTCTACATCTGGTAATTGCTTTTCTTTTGGTTCTAGTTTGATTACTTGGAGCTCAAAGAAGCAAAGTATAGTTGCCCTTTCTTCTACAGAAGCAGAGTATGTTGCAGTCACTTCAGCAGGTACACAAGTATTATGGCTTGGAAATTTTCATGAAGAAATTGGAGAGATACAAATTCAGCCCACAGTAATTTTTTGTGATAACATTAGTGCCATTAAATTGGCCAAGAATCCAGTCCATCACAGCAGGACAAAACTTTTTGATTTAAAACATCATTTTATTAGATATTTGGTGTAGAAGAAGGCAGTAGAATTGAAATACATCAGCACAAAAGAGCAGTTAGCGGATATATTCACCAAGGCAGTTGCAAAGGATCAATTTTTGGCACTCAGAGATCAGATTGTGAGCCCTCTCAGCATCAAGGGGGAGAATGTTGAAAACTGATGCTGGAGTTTAGTTGAACATTCAGTTCTACCACTAATGAATATCTTGCATAGATTTAGTTAGATAGAATCTTTAAATTGCATGTTGCATGTTGTTTTTTGACCCATGCAATTCCTTAATATAGAATAGTTTTAGTCAAGCAATTTAGACAGTTAGTTTTGACCTTTGATAGAAGTTAATAAACTTGTTTTTCACTGTCATATCTAGCGCAGGAATAAAGCATGTAATCTACATGCATAGTTTATAGTTATTTATGAGTCTACTTTTAGTTCTAGCGAATTGTTTAGAGGCTATGTCCTCTTTTTATACAGTCTTTATAAAAGTTGTTATTTATAGAGCAGTCAATTCCAATGATATAAAGAAATAGTTATATCATCTGCAAATATATAGAATCTCTGTTGTCTTAAATTGCTGTGTGTTTTTTTTTTTTTTT
This sequence comes from Cunninghamia lanceolata, assembly GCA_027924645.1. NCBI lineage: Eukaryota > Viridiplantae > Streptophyta > Pinopsida > Cupressales > Cupressaceae > Cunninghamia > Cunninghamia lanceolata. Next base: position 9,068,990 of record BSBN01000937.1, on the reverse strand, counting down.
AATCTCTTTGGTTTCTTTTAGATTCTACATATAGTAGTTCTGGAGGTTGCAAATATGGAGATAAGTGTCATTTTGCCCATGGAGAAAAGGAGCTGAGAAAAGAAAGTGTGCTTCCAAAGGGGGCATTACTTCCAAGGTTGGGTACTGCTGCAGCAAATTTTGGAGCTTCATCGAAAGCAAACATTACTATTCCGGCTTCTTATGCTGGTGGCATAATTGGGAAAGATAGTGTAAAACTCAAAGCACATTTACCGTGTAACTGGTGTGAATTTGACAATAAAAGACAAGTCTGATCCAAATTTGCACATTTATCGTGTAATTGGTGTGAATTTGACAATAAAAGACAAGTCTGATCCAAATTTGAAGACTATTAAGTTTACACCATCTTTCCCAATTATGCCACCAACATAAGAAGTCTAGGAATAATAATGTTTCCTTTCGATGAATCTCCAAAATTTGCTACGGCAGTACCCAACCTAGGAAATAATGCTCCCTTTAGAAGCACACTTTCTTTTCTCCACTCCTTGGAAGCACACTTTCTCTTCTCCTCTCCTTTTCTCCATGGGCAAAATGGCACTTATCGCCATATTTGCAGCCTTTAAAACAACTATAATGTTTAGAAAGGTGTGTCTTATAGCCTAGGTTTGGTTTTGAGTTCGCACCAAAATTTGTAGTAGTACACATCCAAGGAGGTGGTACCTCATTTGGAAGCACATTTGTTTTTCCCAAATCCTTTTCTCCATGGGAAAAATGGCACTTATCTACAAACTAGCATCCTTCAGCACTACCATAATGGTTACAACTTGGGTAAGAATTTCACCCTACCTACCTTTGTACCATCCTTACCTAACTCCATTGATTTCTAACCTACTTGCAATTCATTTTCCTTCTGCAATAAAGTGGAAGCATTTCAAACAAGAGACGCATTGTGTCAAGGTCTTGCCATGATGCTATGAATGTTGTAATTTATTATTTTAAGTATTGTTAGGTGTTGTGGAAATAAGGATTGGAACTTGCATATTGGGATAGGCACCTACAAGCAATTTATCATTGTTCTATATTGTATTTGTTGAATATGTCAATGTGCACAACCATAATCTTCCAAGGTTGCTTATTTTGAGGATAGCACAAAAATTTCACCAAATCGATCTACTTATTTGATAGAGTGCCTCTACAGACCCTTCGAACTAAATTGATAGAGTGCCCCTACAGACCCTTCGAACTAAAATTTATTATTGTTATTATGCAGTTCAAACCGTCTATGGAGTATTGGGGATCAAAATTTGGATCTTTGTTGAAGATAAGCAATACCTTTCTATAATCTAACCAATTATAAATCTTAAATTCTATAAGATCAAATAAAAATAATTAATCTTGGAGTAGTAAAAGTGCCAATATTAATAATTACTAAGCAAATCTTACCTGACAAGGATTCTTTGTCATCTAATATAGTATGATATATTCTTAATTTGTATTGTAGACCACATTTTAGTATAATATTAGGTCTACTGCTGTTGAAGAATGCTTCATCCTCTCCTACTCTTATCTGAGAAAAAATAAGTCTCAACAATGCAGTTATCTAAGATAAAGGCATCGGCAACAGGAATCATATTCCCATAACTATGTAATCTAAGTTCAAGTCTTCAGGCAAACTATGTTTTATGATGGGGAACACCATGCCTTAGGAAGTAAATATACAATTTTATAATACAATATTATTATTAAAATATATTTTGTGTTTAGAGTTTAACATTATACATCACAACACACAAGCTTATTTCTAATTCTAATAGACACGAACATTATGAAATGAAGTAGGTTAATGAATCATCTATCATGTGGATTTCCTATATAAACAAAGAGAGCTAGTGACACCATTTCTTTTATAGGAATATCAAACTTGTAGTACTAGTACCAAGCTGCATTTTATATCATGCACATCTACATACATTTTCAAGAGCAAAGTGTCATTGATTGTTATCATTGGAAAGACAAAAGGTTCTCATAGTGGGTAATCAAAGGAGAAAAAAGTAGAAATTACAACTCTTCAATTTTGAAGATTGATAAAGGAGCTCAATCAACATTACCTATAAATAAAAATGGAGACAACTTAACATGGGAGATCTAGATAGTGCTCCTAATATCTAAATATATCTTGAACATGTAGCCACCAAAAAAAAGGATTTGAGGGCACATAGATTATTTAAATACACTACATATTATTCACATTAAAACAATATAACTGAAATGACTGAGTAAATATCTCTTTATTTATGTAATGAGTACAAGGGAGGTGCAATCCACTTATTTTTTTGTCATCTCCAAAATTCTAATGAAACAAACATTGAGATGTTCCATGGTAGCCCCCCCAAAAAAGAAGTTTCTTTCACTCAAATCCCCTTTCTTAAGTTTTCTGCGAATTTACTTATAAACGATATTGATCCAACTCATTTCCCTATCTTCAATATTGAACCTTTAATTTCTACCTTCTACTTCTTCAATCACCCAACATAATCACCCTTCATCTTACCAACGAAACATGAAGTGCAACTTGACAAGTTGTTTAATATCTGCATTATTTAATGCTTCATATGTTTGGGGTTCAATCAAATGGGTTACATTGATTGAAACCACCCAGGAGACTCTACATCTTGTTAACTTGTTTTTTCACATTTTGCAATACTTATCTATGGGACTTCTCATGAAAATAACATTAAAGTAGAATCCACAATTACTCTTGAGAATAAACTAAAGACCACATTCTACTTCATGGTAGGTGAATATCATTTAACATCCTGTTGTGTTTTCTATAGCTATTATGCATTTTTTTATATAGTTTATACTCATCCTAGATCAACTACACAATCCATCCACAACAACTAAACATAACTCGTCCTTTGATTTAAATTATGGTATTAAATTATCATCTAAAAATTAACTAAAGTAGAATGACAGTATAACTGCCACTGCAATCATACATGATTTATAGTTATGCAGACAATTTTATCAAAATTATACATTCATGTTCTTTGGAACCGTTTTTTTAATAGTTGTAATCTGATGCACAGTGGAGCTATCTTTAGTAGGGCTTCAGGATTACCATCTGGGTCTAGATGGAATCTAGGCCAATGTCTGGCTCTGATGTTTAATAGAGCTATGCAATTTTTATTTACATTGATGTACATTTATGAGAAATTACATATGGCTTTTTCAATAAAAAAGATAATAGTATTTATATCATTTTTCAAGAGAAAAATTAATATCAACATGGATCACTTAGAATTGAAACCTAGATATTAGAACACAACATTAGCAAAATGAGTGAGGAGTACTGTATAATTTGTATAGCAAAATGAGTCAGGAGAACAGTATAATTTTTATTCCACAAAACATAACCACATGATTACTTTAAAAAAAATAGTTTAATAAACTTAAGGTTTTCACAATCCCATTATACAATTTTTTTTTTGGAAAAACTGTATATCAGTTCTTGCATAGCTTATAAAAACACCTTAGAGAAAACATTTTGATAAAAACACTCTCCAGAAAACATTTGACAAAAAGGTTTTTTCATAGTTAATAAAATCATCCTCCATCCTCCAGAAAATATTTCATAAAGAGTTATTTTTTCGCATAGTTTTTGTTATATTTAGGTTTTAAGAGGATCTATCCACAAAATCATCATGTAGGTATTTAACCTCGTCTTCACAGTATATTCATAATTTCATGCATCAGAAAGAATATGTTTGATTGGACATACCATCATCCTCATCAAGTTAAACTTTTGAATACTTCTCATAATTTTTTTAAATAAAAAACCCTTCAAATTTTTTGGGAAAAAGCTGTGTACACACTCAAAAACATCTAGCAAAAGGTTTAAACTTGGGTTACAGACTGTCGGGAGCAGAGCATTGTGCATTTCAATTACAGTACAAGGAAACAAGATATACAATTTAATCCTTCCCCTTCTTATCAGACATAAAAACAGCAGGAGAGTAAACATCATTTAATGGCGTGTTTGAAACCAACGAAGCCCAGAGCAGCTGCAGGGCCTGCGACAATTGTTAATTTCAAGCAAATTAAATTAAATCTTTAATAGAAATTACATCCAAATTTTCATGACAGAGTAGCCAAGAAAACACTTTTAAAACCCACCTCATCTGCACCAATATTTGCAGTCTTCTCCTCTAGTTCACTTAGGTCTTTGACATTGAGCTGATTGAGCAACTTAACGCTTGTGATTGTCGAGCTGGGAGATACGTTCAAGTCATCTGTTATCATAAACGTAACAGTATCTTTCACATAATCATTGCTACTTACCCCAGCTGTAATTTGGCTGCTGCTTTGACAGGCTTTGGGAGGAAATTCTACACGGCAGTTCAGAGCAAGCCCACATGCACAGATTTTGTCAGGGTTGGTGCTGATATAGCGAACAACACAGTGATTGGGACGACCTTTTCTGCAGACACTTCTGCACAGATAAAACGAAATTGCCACATTATCAATCAGAAGATTTTGGGGGGAGCATTTTGACACAACTTTAGGCTCTAGCAGCTCAGATTTGTCGCCATTCATGTACAGGGCAGGTAGCTTAGCCATAGAAACATATAGACTGCTAACAGAACCGACTTTCTTTGAGCTTCCTGATGCACGACTCTCATAATAGCAACTCATCTCCGTTAAAACCATGTGTCAGCCTGTACGATCACCTGCCAACTTGCCAACTTGAAAGGCAGATCAAAAAGAAATATTTAAAGTTTCAACTATAATAATCAATTTTAATATAATTAAAAATTATAATAATCAATTTTAATATAATTAAAAATTAAAAATTCTATTTTTCACATTACTGTTTAGCCAGTTGACTAATAGAACAACAGATAAATTGTATTTATTAAATCAATAAATAAAAAATTAAGTTTCAACTTTACAGATTTTGACAAATAAATTTAATATTAAATATTATTGATCCACTAAAATAAACTAATGCATCAGATGATTGCATTAATATTCCTGCCAAAGACAGGAACTAATAATAGATCCCATGAAAGAACACTTCAGAAACACATTACACGCATTAAAAAATATCTTGTAAGAGTTTTCGGAGTTTGTTGAACATGGTCATCAGCATTTCGAGAGTTCATGAACCATTGAACTCTTTAACGATCTTCACTGTTTGGTTTTTCCTTTGTCAGAAAATTGGTGAGTTCATGAACTTAAGAACTTGCTAAGAAGCCTATTGTCATTCTTTCCTTTGTCACATTTTTAGAAAACTAATCAAGCCACAGGCAAGGTTCTCAAGTTGATTATAAAAATTGAATCAAATTTCAGTAAATGATCTGGAAATGGTCAGCAAAATCTTGAAACTAGGCTTTGTGAAGATTTTGCAAAGGGTTCATGCACATTTGGGGATAAGTGCAACTTTGCACAGGTTACTAGTGAGTTGCGGGATGATTCTGCTTCTGCTGCTCCCTCATTCATATAACTTTTCATTTCGTAGATTTGTTTCTTTGAATACTTCCTAATGTGTTTTGTTCTAGGCCCTCTACCCTCTTGCTGCAGAGACACAAAAATAAAAATAGAAAACATGAATGCACAGCAAACACTTGCTACAGCAAAGCATAAAACCATTATTGATTTTCTTCTCATAATCACTAGTTACATCGTGCCTCTCTAAATAGAGGACTTTCACATGCAAAATCTGCTAAAATAGATCACAGGAAGATTTCTTTTTTTTCTTTTTGTTTTATTCATGCAATACAGCAGAAAACTAAAACCAACATTAATTGCTTTATTTTTATTGTGGGAGAAATTACTTTACGCTCTAACACTCCCCCTTAATTTCTACCACTAACTACTTCATCATTTAAAATGCCCAAATTCTTTCTTAGATGCTTAAAATTCTCCTTTGCTAATGCCTTTCCTGAATATATATGTCAATTGGTCTTTAGATCTGCAAAACTCCAAATGGATTTCTCCATTGTTTACCAACTCTCTGATGAAATAAAATCTCATATCAATGTGCTTGCTTCTCTTGTGAAAAACATGATTTTTAGACAATGCAATTGTTGATTTGTTGTCACCAAATATTGGTGTTCACTCCTCCTATGCTTCTAATAAATCTGTCAATACTCTCCTCATTCAAACTACTTGTCATGTTGCTAATGTGGCTGCTACATACTCTGCTTCAACTGATGAAAGTGTCACCATGGGTTGTTTCTTTCATGCCCATGAGACCACACCTGTTACAAAATGAAAGACATATTCAAAAGTACTCTTCCTGTCATCAATACTACATGGAAAATCACTGTCAATGTAACCAATCAAACCAAAATCATTAGTTGTGGAATATAAAATTCCATACTTTGTTGTTCCTGCCACATAGTTTAATATTCTCTTTCCAACTTGCCAATGTGAGTCTTTTAGTGACTCCATTAATCTTGAGATCAAACTAAGGGTTAGAGCAAGAAGTTGAGTATAAATTTCGCGAAAGTCTTCCACAGATGAAAAATGTTGTTTGGAACGGGAGCCTGAGCCAAACGGTTGCCCATTACGAAACGGGTTCCATTTACGATCAGGCACTCGAAGCTAAAATGGGCACCCGCTATGGAATGGGTACCCATTTTTTAAAAGTATATTTTTTTTAGAAAACAGGCATGTAGCTTCATTTTAACAACTACAAGCCATCAAAGACAAGGGAGAACGATGCCAAGAAAGGGTACACACATTGGCTGACCGCATTTTCCACCTCCAAACCATCCCTGCCTCCTCATATTGATTAACCAGTGCCCCAAGTTGGTTACCCATACATTTCTACCAATTTTCATTATTTTTTGCTTTATATTTTGTTGTTTTTTGTTGTTTTTGTAATTTTAAACTTCAATCTCAAATCAAAAATATGTAAACCCTAACGCATAAACTTTAAACCTTTAATTCAGAAATGGTAAACATTATTTCATAAAGACTAAACTGTAAAACACTAATTCAAAAAATAGGGTTTCATAAATAGTAAAACGTAAAACCCTAATTCATAAACTAGGATTTCATAAATAGTAAAATGTAAAATCATAATTCATAAACACTAAACCCTAATTCATAAACTAGGGTTTCATAAACCAAACTAACCTATTCTTTAAAACCAAAATGACTTAGTAAACCTAAACCTAAAACTTAGAAACTTCACTTTATTATGTTTAAATTTTTAATTTAAACATATGGACATATATATAATATTTTTACAAACAGTTATGGCCACATGAAAATCCCTCCATGACCTACCTGGTTCGATAGAACTTAGATAGGTTTCTGTCATATGTGCTTAACAATAAACCTTTAAGAATGATATTTCAAATTCATTTGAAATTGTTTATAGGAGAGGACCAAGTAGTTGAGCACCCTAACCTCAGGCCTCTCAAAATTATACGTTGCAATTTTTAATCACTCCAAAAAATTAACAGTAGCTTACTTGGCAAGGCCCTTGCTCATAAGGTTTTAGGGACACATCATCAAATATGATGCTACATCAACATATGTAATGGCACGAATCTTCCAATTTATGACCACATTCTTCCATGGTGTGTAGTGAATTGTGTGATGAAATGTGATGCCATAATTAATTGAAAATTGTTAAAACTCTATGAAAATACACTCACCTCCTTTAGTACGCTAAATAAATTTGATCTTTAATCCCTTTTCATCCTTTAGTCCTCATCCATTTAGGAGACTATAGTAGATACTATTGTTTGCATTCCATGTATCTCTTCCTCCCTAGTCTACTGCCCCAAATTATAAGCAATGATTTGATAGTCTGAGGATAGAATGTCTTTGTCATCTTTATTGACCATTAGACTTGCCACCTTTCTAATCCTAGACCTAGAAGGATACAATCTAATAGACAAAGAGTTCTAGTCTTCTGAAGCCAAGGAGCTTCAATCATCGCCAATATGGACGACATATCCTTTAAAAATTGTTTTATGGTCTACTTTCTTCTTTGAATGTTCACATAAAGCTAGGTTGGAACTAAGGAATAAAATGGATCTATAATTTTTTTTCATGAGGTGGTGGGAAGGCCTATTCTTCTTGTTGCTCTACTAGATCCAACCTATTAGGCAATTTCCCCATTTCCTCCAATAACTTCTCCCCTTTAATTATTTCTTCTATGCTGAGAGGATTGATAACATTGGCTTTCTCCTCTTTATCCTTTCCATGTGGGAGAGCCTTTGACTTTTTCCTTTTCAACTCATGCCTCTTCTTGGTTATCCCTTGGATGAATTGTTCCTCTGTGTTTCTCTTACCACTTAAGCAAGCTAGTTGCTTCACTTTTCTCCTTATCCTTCTTCTCAAACTATTCTTCTATTAAATCCTTAACAACTTTTTCAATGTTGGAGAGGGAGGGTGGAGAGTTAGGAGGGGAAGAGGGAATAGACCTTAGAATAGAGGGAGTAAGAGAAGCTATTTCTATAGTTCCTTCCTTATTATGTCAAGGCATGGAAATTGTAATGAATAGGCATGGTTGAATCAATTGGAGGTGTAAGAATGGTTCCAAAAGAATGAGATTGGATAGGAATAGTAGATGTGGAAGCTTTGGGAATAGAGTCTTTCTAGGCTAACATCCTAACCTTAGTGGAGATGGGAATAACTGGAGGAAGTATGGGCTACATGGTTGGATTCTTTTGCACAAGAAGAGAGGATGGGAGTTCAATAGTGGAAGGTTTCTATGGAGGTGGCTTGGTTGTCCCTCTCATCTTCTTCCTCAAAGGAATTTCTTCTTCCTCCACATCTCCTTATGCTCCTATAGTTTTCCTCTTGTAAGTTTTCTTGGCCTTTTGATTAGACATAAATTTCTTCCCTTTAGAGGCCTCCTCCTTAAAATATCAAGAGTATTTTCCTCAAGAGCATTATCTAGTCTTTCAATATGAAGAATACTTCATGTCTTTTTTGATGTTGTGGAACAAAAGGAGCTCTAAATTTAATCATCTATTAAGACCTTTAAGAATTTATAGCTTATAGTGGATAAAGATAAAACTAAGTGCTTTTTGTTGAGGCGTCAAATAGTTCCCCCCAAAAAAGGGTGCACCAATAGGTGTGCATTAAGTCATGTTTTGTAGGTGGGCTGATACAACATCATGTATAATTGGTAATTTAGTCATTAAATTTTTAGTAGTTATAGTACAACACTAACAAGCTTAAAGTCAAAACTACTCTACTAAACTTTATTTTCCATTAATGTAGATCTGATCTGCTCAGCTACTCCATTCTAAATATTTTTGCATTTATTATTGTAGGTTTATGATTCAAATGTTTGCATTGAAAGCAAAATATATCCTAGCTACTCCATGATCCAATATATTTTCTGCATTTAATTTTAGCACGCACACATTCCCTTTGATAGGGATATTTTCTAACAACCCATGGGGGTGAATTTATTGTGAGAGATGACTGATGTCAATGTAATTCAAAAGCTATCTATGCATACTTGTAAGATGTATTGAGGGTTGGAAAACAGTTGCAAGATAGTTGAATTTCTTTTTTTTTTCTGTATTTTCAAACAGAGTCCTCTACGATAACCTTGCCTTTTTTATGAAATACACAATCTATTTTACCTTTTCATGCATGTTTTTTAGCACTATGTAACTTAGGATTAATTTGTATGTAAATGTTCATTACTTAAAATTTTGTTCTGCTCTTACCTCTGTTAGAATTACCTAAACATGTGTAAGTTTATCAGTTGTATCTAGTTATTTGTGCATTCCCAGTATAGTGAGAGTTCCATAATCAAACCTAGTGTATCACCTCCATTAATTTACAATTTCATCCTCTTCCTCTTTCCACAATTGTGGATAGATTAGGTTTAGTCTTAGGAATAGCTAAATCTCTTATTCAGGAACTAGGCTCTCTCTAGAGATTTTATCTCCCTACAGGGTCCCACACCTGGAGATCATCTCAATGTTTCACTAGATTGTTGGAGCCCTAAAAACCTTCAACACAGGGTGCAAATCCAAGTGACAACATGACTTAATTAGGGTTTTTTTGGAGCCCCTAGAGATAGATGTCCTCTTATCTTCTCTTTTATTATGTGAGACTCCTTCCTAGTGTTCCTGTTGTGAATGCTTCCTCTTTAGCCCATCCCTTGTGTTCATGTTGAATCCTATCAGATTATTAAAAGAGCTTCCACATATTATCATATCAAAACCTCCAATTATATTCATCATTTCATCAAGCCTCTCTCTCTCTCTCTCTCCCTCTCTCTCTCTCAATGGGACTTAAACACAATATCATAGGTGCACAAAATAGAACTTACTATTATATCATGCACCCATCCATGAAGAGAATTATAATTCATTCTAATACATAAAGGAGCATCTAAACCATCTCCAATAAATAAGAAAAGAGGAAATGTGCATATTTAATGATGAACAAGTATTCAAGGATTTGAAGGAAATAGGTCTTAGAAAAAATAAAATGTGTTGCATTATAGATCAGAATTGTGTTGTTTGGATATGTGCTCTCTTGCAATTTTGATAGGCCATTGTCTGGAAGTACAAATTCAGTCCTAGAATTGTCAGAATGTGAAGACTTTAATTTTAGTGTTCTTTGTTGAAGCTAAACACCTTTGGTCCTCATACTGTATGAAGGTCCTTGACAATTCATGAAAGTCTTTGAAAAGATAGTGGAGTTTCCCAAAAATATCATAGTAGATAGGGCCTTTGGATAGAAAATGTTCTTCACTTTCAAGCTCACAAAAATGCAATTTGCATACACACTCATGTCATGGGAGGTCATGATCTAATTCCAACAAGAACTAATGCACAAAAACCTAGTTTCATTGACCATTAATTTACCTACATGTGTCCCTAATTTATGATAATATATTATTTATTTTCTAATTTAAACAAAATGTACACAATTATAATTATATACACATCGAAACTTTTCACTAGATATAGGAGAACATAATTAAATAATTACTCTCCTTACTATATAACTTCTAAGGTCACTTCTATTCTTTCCTTGCAAACTCAATTCTTCTATCTAGATATCCAAACTAACCTCTCATTTTCTTGAATTTATAATTCTCAGTATTGCCTTCAACCCACCACCCTTAAAATGGAAAAACACCCCCACTTTATAGATTAAATTCTCATTCAAACACCTACCTCATTCCACTCTAATATTTCTAACATGTCTTTATATTTTCCATGTGTTATTTGACAAGACATGGACAAACTTTACTCTTTCTTGAGCTAGATGGCCAACTGCCCTAATAATTTGCTAAGTGGGTTGTTAGAGTTTTAGGTATTTGACATAATTCATTAAATGTAGAGGATACATGAATACCAATAGGAGAGATATTGGTCTTCATAGTTGATCATTATTCTTGCATTGGTTCTTTTACCTATTATTGCGAAACATTTAAGAAAAGTAGTCACTAAATCCAATACATCATTTAACATGGTGTGGTAAATGAAAATTTATATCTTTATTTTCGACACACAAACCTTTGGAAGACATACTTTCTCTGAGCTTTATCTTCTAAAATGATTTCTTTTGATGGGTTTCATAGTAATCTTTTTCTAAATCTAAGTGATTTCTTTTATGAAATTTGATTTTTGCACATCTTTTAGGCTTTCATTCAATCCCTATAAAAAAAGAAACCATGGTTAGCATGACTAATTAGACTAATAACACTAGGGTTGTAATTGGCAACATCCAAGCTTGCAACTAGTCCCATCTTGATTGTGCAAACAAATTTGCTCCATATAATCAAAATAATGTCCATAATTTTTAATACTTATTTTTGCTAACCTCTTCAATTTGGGGGAATGTGACTATGAAAAAGTAAGAAAGCACTAATGTATTTAAATGCAAACAATTATAAAATAAAGAGTTTGTTGCCAAAATACCATACAACACTACAATTGGCAACATCCATACCTACAATTAGTTCCATGCTAATTGTGCAAACAAATTTGCTACATAGAATCAAAATAATAATAAAGTCCATTATTGTCAATACTTGTTTTTGGTATCAATGATCTACTCTACCTAAAGCAATGATCTTATCTGGATGCTAAAGGTCACGAACAACAAAAGCATATGGAAAACACTCAACAGTCTTTGCATCTACAATATGACATGTTTGAGAGATAGAGAGAAGATTGGTAGAGATCTTAGGAACAAAGAGGACATCCTCAATGCAACCATCTGCCAGCTAAATTGAGCAAGACCCCATAACTTGAATCTATTTAGAGTTTCCCACAAAAAATATGAGAAGTGGTGCTATCAAAAAGAGACTCAAGAAGATTTACTGAATGAGTCATGTGATGTGAGGCTCTTGTGTCGAATATCCAATTTGATGTGGATGAATTCAAACCTGTAGCAGTAAGGGTGTGGTCTTTGCTAGGTTTGGGAGTATCAATGTTGTGTTTCTTCATGGCTTCTTCAAAAGCCTCAATCCTTCAATGAAAAATCTTAATGTAATGATTTTGCATCCCACAAAAAGTACATGGCCCTCTTTTTTTCTTCTTGGAGGAATTTTTACTTGACTTAGAAGATGTTGTGGTTGATGTATCGGATTTGGTCTTCTACTTAGTTGATTTCTCATTGCATGAAGATGATTCTTCCTTTGATTGTTTTGAATGCTTATTGCCTTTATCCTTAGATTCATGAACTACTAATGCTTGAATTTTTTAAGAAGTGATAGATGATGAAAGTAGATTGTCATTGACGTCAAAAAGGTGTTGGTATTGATAGGAATTGTTTATGGTTTGATATGATTGATAAGAGATGCTCTCATTTGATAAGGATATGATTGTCATGTTTGTTTCAGAATGGATTCTTATGTTCTTGATTCATATTTGATCATAGTGTTATGATGCATTGATCATATCCACAGTACTTGTTTGATTAGTTTGTGTACATTCTTGATATTCACAAGACTACAGGATCAGGATAAGTATGTTACAATGCATATGTTTTATGATACAAGGTTGCTGATAAAGTTCATCTTGTCATGCTTGATCAGTGTGGGTCATTGAGGCTTGTTAAAAATAGATATGATAGGTTGACAAAGACATTAATATTGATAGAGGCATTAATGTTTATTAATGGCTGAATCAATGGTTATCATTGTGAATTGAGCATTTCACTTATTCTACTATGTTAGAATTTTGTTATCAAAATGCCTAAAATATTAAAATCCTAACTAGAAGCTCTAAGTGTATACAAAGAGATTAAATGTCATAAAGTATGCACTTTATGTTATAAAGTAATGTTGACCTGCAAGAGCAGGTTATACTACTTAGAGCAACCTGCTAGAGGGTTTTAATTCATGGCACCTACCAACCCCTTCATATTCTATTTACCATTTGAATTTGGTTGAATATCCTTATTTGATTTATGGAGAGATTCATTTTTAAAAAAACATGGAATATCATTTATATTAGAAAGTCTGATTTAAAGGGGAGATGAAAAGGTTTCCAATGACTTTTATAAATCTTTTTATAAAGCTTTAAATATAAAACATTTTAAAAAAAAAAAAACATTGAATATGCTTTAAGAGGGGAATGTGATAAGCCATTTCATGGTTTTATTTAAAATATTTTTTATGAGCTTTTAAAATATTTTTTTGTGCTATTTTCTAGGGGGCACATTTCAAGGAGAGCTTTAAGGAGATTTTGGAAGATTTTAAGGAGATATTTTTCGGAATGAAAGATTTATTTCTAATTTTTTGTGGCACGGAAACTCAGAAGGTGGAGGATATTAAAATATTTTTTGGGAATTTATTTTGTGAGTTTTAAACTCATTTTTTTTGGAGATGGATTTTTTAATGGAGTTGATTTTGTGCAAACAAGAAAATGATGAATGATTTTTTTGTGAGGAGAGGATTTTTATAAAAGAGATTTTATTTTTTTCTAAGGGCAGACATTTTTGTGAGAAGATTATATTTTTGAGAAGATGATGAGATTGATTTTTATTGAAGATTTTTTTTGATGCAAAGAGGAATTTTTAATGAAGAATATCAAGTCTTTTGTTGTAGATTGAAGAAATTTTTTAAGAAAACAAAGATTCTTTTTATAGATTATGAAGGCTCAAGATAATAAAATGGCAAGAGAGATTAATAAAATATAGAAAAGATTTTCATATTAGAATGATGGACAGAAATTGTTTTGCAAAGATTGATTTTATTTTTGCACATGAATATGAAAATATTTTTGCAGATGATTTTTACAGATTGAAAAATATTGTTGAAAGGAAATGGAAAGACAATTGAAGAAGATGAATATGCAAAGGAGAGGAATTTCAAGAGATTTTTTGTTTATGATTTTTTTGTAGGTGCTCTGTGAAAGAATGGGATTACAGGAATATGAAAAGACATTCAATCCTTATTTAATGGTTTTTACAGATGTATTGAATATGAATTTTGAGAGTGTGGTCTAATATGCAGTGAAGACATTTTTGAAGAATCATTTGAAAAGAAAGTATAGATGATATTGTGAGATCATGTTTATGTAGGAATGAATCAAACAAGAATGAAGGCTTTATACCAAGAGAACTTATAGATTGAATCATGAAGACAATATGATGTTGATTATGTTTCTGGAGAATTGGTTGTGAATTGGTAAAGAGGCTAAAATTCAGATTGGTGCAAATTTAGAGAAGAAGGTTATGTAATGGTGCAAATAAGATTGTGTTGCAATCATTTCTTGTGCACCTTGTTGTATTGTTTTGATGATGCTGATTGCATTTGCCAGTGAGGCTTGTAGGTCAGTGAGACTTTACATTTATTAGTAAGACACATATTGTAGCCAGTAAGGCTTCTTTGTAACCAGTGAGGCTTGCCTAGTCAGTGAGACCTTCATGTAACCATTGAGGTTTTGAGAGGTTTTGAATAAGCCAGTAAGGTAGTTTTAGAGTGGTTTTTATTCCCCTTGAGGGTTCTCCACTCATCATATATTGAGTTATATTTTTTTATGTGTCTTCATGATTTGTGTTTAATGTCCTGATTCATGCCTTCGATATTATAATTGTACATCTATGAGTTAATAAATAATTTTGCCTTTCTCTCTCTTTATCCTATAAGTCAAAATGATTAAAATTGTAAAATTTATACAACACCGATTCACCCCCCTCTTAGTATTGTCCTAGACTCCAACAATAGAATCCATGGAGAGTGAAAAACTATTCAAAACTAGGCATACTAAATGTTGATCCAAGTGCAACCAGTGTAGAGTAAAAGGTAGAAGTGAAGACCTGATAGGGACCTTTTAACTTTGATAAAACCAAGAAGACACATTCCTTATCTATTTTTGTTTTACCACAATCTTAAAGTTGAGTTCAAGAAAAAACTTGAACTTGACTGAGTAATCTTCAATTGAAGGAAAGGCATCAAGAGACAAAGTTCTTAATTCAACATCCAGTTGAAGTATTTTGAACTCATCAACTTTACCAAATAAATCACTAAATTTGTCCCACATTTTCTTGGGAGTTGTACAATTACTTAGATGAAATTGCAAGTTATCAAATATATGGAGGCCACTAAATCCCATTGCCTCATCTAATTTATTGCCATAGACAAATTATTTATACTCCCTATTGAATTGTAGTTGTTGATCATTTAGCATTTTCCATAACCCTTTAGATTGAAGAAGTTGTTGTACTTTTATTTTCCATGTGTGAAAATTATGTGGTGATAACAGATCAATTTCAAGATCCATGCTGAAATAAAACACAATGAGGCATGTAAATTGTGCCAGATAGACACCCCAAGTTTGATTAAAAAATGTAAAAGAAGCCCCCCCAGAATTTGGTACTTTATAACTCAGTGTGGATTACACTAAAAATACTAAGGTTACATGAATTATTAATAATAACTGTTAATAGTATATGGTCAACTAACTAGTCGTGATGCTACATAGAATTTAGCATAAAATACTAACATGAGAAACTCCTCCTCTAGTTACAAACAATAGAAACACAATCAGTTTGTGTTAGACTATACAAAGAGTGGAATGTTAACAAAAGTATTTTGAAATGTTAATATAAACCTTTACAAAGAACATAACCTACAAATGGTGGTTTGGATTAAGTTGAAAGGTATGAAAAATAATTTAGTGTTGCGAGTGAGAAGAGGAAAAATGTGACTAAACATTTGAAATGCTAATATCAAAGTGTAATGGAACATCAAAGATTTAATGGAGTAGCAAAGAAGCAATCTTTGTGTATGAAAAGTATCGATGGAAAGATCCATGTACATAGTGAAACTGCTAGCCGTGCTGTGACCTATGGAAAGAGAAAGAACATGGGCAAGAGAGTGTGATGGAAATTGAATGCTAACTACAACTAGTGCCAAATTCCTCAGCATTATTGGAGGTCATTAGTTGGGTAAAAGAAACCTGAACAAGTACGAAGAAACCCACGACCTCGGTAACAAATGTAAACGGTGACCAATATGGAAAATTTTGACCTTACTAGAGACCGCCCAAATAAACTAACAAACTGTGGATGGAATGAAAACTTCAAACCAGATGCTAAAAATATTAAAAAGCTTGGCTAGAAGTTTTGGTGATGCTGCAAAAGAAAAGAAAAATGGTAAGCAACAAAACTATGAGACCACATTTCTCTATTGCTTCAAATAACATACTCCAATTTGAGACTCAAAGTTGAGAGCATAGTTATTGCGTTGTTGACTTCAAACCAACAATCCAAACTACCGCCCCTCAAAAAAATCTATGGCTATTGAAGAAATCTTCTTGAAATGGAGGGTTGTGAGAACTTGAAACCACAACCCTTGCCCATGAAATGAGAAGGTATGTCGACAGAGAATCAAGCAACCTCTGATATTCTGAGTGAACAATGACATTGCATGAAGAAACAACAATAGAGGAGTCTACAACTTGAAATCAACCTTGATCTCATTTAATCACTTTGACAATGAAGGTATTGGAAATGACTTGTAGGTCCAAGCAGCCAACAAACAAGGCTCCAGGTTCATTGAAAACTATGTGAGTGCTCGGAATAGACCATGAACCAGGTGCCATAATGGAGTCCACGTACGGATGAGATGCCCTAGTCTAGGATATGTCCTTCATAGTATGAAACTCTCGATCCACACTAGGAACTAGGAAAAAATAAATTCACCCAAAAACTATGAACGATGACTACAAATCTTTAATTTTGAAAAAAAATTGCATTTTCTGCTAATGATCTGATAGAGCCACACACCTATGATAGGGCTATATGCAAGATGAAATTGACATTGAGAATGAAATTTCAATTCTAGGCTTTGATACCATATAGGAGTAACAATGAAATGAATGCAATAACCAAAACTTCCACAAGATGAATGTGCACACAAAGTAAGAGCTAAAACTATCATAAAATCTATATGAATGTACAATGAACTCCTTGTATATCTAGGACAAGGACAAAGTGAGAAGGTGAGAGTTAAACAATGACTAAGCCTCCATGATGTGTGACACATGTAGAACACTTGGGATAAGTGTAAGAGCATGTTACATATGTCTATAAGGTGAGACAGCTAAACCACTAAGTAAACTTAAGCTAGTGTGAATAGGTCTACTAGGCTAGGAACTAGATAGAAGTAAAGTAGATGAATAAAGACTCTTTTCACACTACAATCCTATCTTGTTTGAAATGATGTTACTTCTTTTAGTCACAATTTCATCTCAAAGAGGGGCAAAATGTAGACACCTAACATTGACCATGTCCTAATAGCACCTTCGACATCACCTTGTGTCCCCTTGTGACACATTTGTCCTAGACCTTTTCATGTCCCTTTCCATCATCTAGTTAATTTCATGTCTCTTTCCATTTAACCTATTTATTCTATTTATCAATTTAATTAAATAAAGTATATTTATTTAATTAATCAATTTTCCCCAGGCTAAGATGCATACAAATAAACACATACTAACCTAGATTAATAAATGAGTAATATTGTGGGAGGAGCATATGAAGAAGGCAAGTGTGCAGTCAGGAGCAGAGGTGCGCAAAGAGACTAATGTGGGCAACTATGCAACAGGGTTTGCCTTGGATGCTATTTGAAGGGTGGTGAAATATGGTGTGCTTTTGTCGGAGATGCTGGGCAGTGATGGCATTAAGCAACTTATGCCTGCTCTTCAATAGAGGATGGAGGAAGTTAAGCATCGGTGGGTGTAGGGCACTATTAGGAATGAAGGATCTCCTTCCCCTAACCCTTTCACACTTGTGTCTCCCTCCTTTGGTGTGAATGCTCACACGATGGGCAACTATAGGTTATGCAAAAATTTTATGAATCCTTACCATGTTTGTAGCAACTTTTGCAAGGAGTAGCTCCTCTCCTTCAATCGTACAGTAGACCTAGGGTTTGTCTCTATTTTTGCAATGATGACCAATAAGAGCAATGCTGCTGCTCTAGATCCTCTACCCCCTTCAGTGCTTACACCTCCCAATCTGAGTACCTCTTCACTTCTGGGTGACTGCAGGGTGGATTTGGCATTTGAACCCGTTGATTATCATATTTCTGATGAGTGTGTAAGGAAAGTCTCTTTAGACATTGGATCATGGTCTTTGATCTTCAGATTGGTGCAATGATGACCTTTGATTAATGATTTCATGGCTTGGTGCAAGAGTTCATGGGACAATCTGACTCTGCTTCTGTGGAATTATAGGATTATGGTTTCTTTTTTGTTATCTTTTAAATACTAAGAAATGCAGGTTCATCCAAGACAATGGAAAATGGTTTTTTGGTAGATCAGGCCTATTTATGTCTCCATGGTCCCCTTTCGTTGATCCTATAAAGTTCCAAATTTCTACCATTCCAATTTGGCTATGCCTTTACAATCTGCCTCTGGTTTTGTGAAACCTAATTCAAATTGAATCCTTTGTCAACCAAGTTGGAACCTTCATTAACATTGAGGAAGGGGCTGATCCCAGAAGGTACGCCAGAGTTTGCACACTGATTGATATTTTTAGGCCTTTGGCTCATATGATTCACATCAACTCATCTCTTGGCTAATGGCTACAATTTATTAATTATGAAGGGCTTCCTGAGAGATGCTTTAGGTGCAATCAACTTGGCCATAACATTGTTGGTTACCATTCCAAAAATAGAAATGACCAACAAGCCATCAATCTTAAGAAATGGACTTGTAAGGAGGGCAATCCTGATGCTGATTTTGTTTAGAGAAATCATGGCATGTTCCTAGATCATTGCTCTTTGTCTTCCCCTGAAGTTGGGACTGATAAGTAGTTTGAAAACATTTCCCCTGCAACCAATGCAGAAGAGGATGCACAACACCAGCAAGTGGATAGGGATAAGCTGTTGAATTTAGGGATCTCAAGGAATAAGGAGCAAGGTTTGGTTCTCTCAAATGACCAAGGCACTTTGGTTCAGGTAGTTGCTATAGCTGTCTCAAAGCATTGCTCCATTCCCCTCTTTGCTAGAAGGGATTCAAATTTGGTTAAGGATGGTAAACGTATCAGAAGGAAAACTGAAGCTGAGAAACTGAGATTGGATGCCCAGGATGTTATTGATGAAGGCATAAGAACTCCTCACAAGAAGCAAAAGAAAACATTTAAAGAAAGGATGATTTCTTGTGGCTCTATTAGTATATCTTCATTGGTTTTTTAAGTCTCTATGATGTCATTTCCTCTATTCCCTCTCGTCTCTTTTGTTCCCCGACTTCGGGTCTAAAGCATTCTTATTTTTATGTTGTCTGTGTTATATGGGAGTGGACCCTTAACCCATATCTTACAAAACAAAAAAATATTAATCCATTTTCCCCTTTTAGCCAAATTAATTAAATGAATTTTATTTATTTAATTAACTCAAATTTATCCTCCCCCATCACCCTTCTCCAATAATTAATTAAATAATTCTTTAATTTGATTAATTATTGAGAGTCAATGTCTAGCTAAAGTTAGTTAGCCAAATTCATTGAACTTGGACACTTGCACAAAATTCAAGCGTGTTTTACATCTCAAGCATCCATTTCATACCACATCTCCAAATCTCAACCGTACACATAAGGATACACCATAAAAGCCTCCATCCTTGCCCTAATGTTGTCTCATCAAATCCTAACCATCCATTGCACTTCTTAATCCTAGCAATCCATCCTATCATTAAAAAATCTATAAATCCAACATCAATCTAGCCATTATGGGAACACACAAGAAAGTAATGTTATACTAGAGTGAGCAATCAACATATCAATAATTATTAAGATAATAGCCATTGGAGGTTGGGTGCACTCCATTCTACTCTATCTAGGAGAAAGAATGGTTTTAGGTGAAGGTTTATTTCATTTGCACTTATCTTTATGTTATTTACCTTTAATATTTTCTTATCTTCACCATCATTTCACCATCATGTTGCAATTAATGTCACTAGCCTAATCCAACTAACTCCATCCCCATGGCAATTAATTTCCTTCTCACTAGTAAAGTTAATTAGTTAAATACCCTTAATTAATTAATGTAGACTTAAATATTTCTCTAACTAATTAATTTGGCTAAGAGGCATTATAAAGTTGTGATAACCAACATATTTTTTTAAAATGAAAGCACACAAGAATTAAATTTAAAATATATAACCGCCATAGTTTTATTAATTAATGGACATAACATCAAAACCCACATAAATTAACAAATCTATATAAATACAAGTAATAGTCAGATATGAAATGAAATAAGGTAGAGTAAAAGAATACGTAGGAGTTATTTGGAGGTAACTGCCTTATATTTTATACATATTTGTATAAGGTTTCAATTTTTTTTTTTTTTTTTTTTTTTTTCTCAGCAAAATGAAATCTAATTTGTGGGTAGTTTAATTTTCTTTTTTCCTTTTTTACTGTAAATTAAATAGTACTTTTATTTACTGTTGAGTTATTTCAAAGAAAATACTCTAAATTAATGTTACCTTTTATTAGGGTTATCTTTTTTTTTCTACATTATTTTATTTACTGTACTAATTTATTTTATAACTATATTTTCTTAGGTTTTATCATATGAAATACAAAAGAAGCAAAGTGTATTGGGCAAGGGTAAATGTAAGTGTATTATATTTTATTAGGGATACTTTTGTTTTATGTGTTATTTTATTTACTATACAATACTTTAAGTAATTCAAAACTAGGCACATCAAGAAGGATATCTCTATTTTAGATATATTTTTCTTTCTAAATATAAGTATGTTAGATAATACAATCACCCTTCCCACCAGCAAAATGGTTACAAAGATGTGTCTTGTAGCCTGCACCAGGACCTGTCTTATCTGACGGTGAGACTAGACGTAAACCCTATTGCTTCTCTGGAAAGTCCTAATGTGTTTACTGGTTTTGGCAAGTGAGATACAGCAGTTACTCCACCAGAAACATAATGAAGGTAATGGCAATCCTCGCCATGCGGGCATCCAGATGTATTACATTACAACAGACATACATTCAAATGTCAGACCAAAAACTGTCATTAATAATTTAAAATGCCAGACAGTTAAATAGCAGAATCTTCTACATCTGTAATTGCAAAATTTACATGAAACCTTCTGAATATAGAACTACAATTCTTATGAACATATATTTTACGCATCCTTTGAACAATGTATTTTAAGAATAATTTTTGAACAACCAAAAGTTTCAGGTAAGGCAGAGTGCCTAGAACAAAACGCATTAGGAATTATTCAAAGAAACAAATCTACAAAATGAAAAGTTACATGAATGAGGGAGCAGCAGAAGCAGAATCATCCCGCAACTCACTAGCACCATGTGCAAGGTGGCACTTATCCCCAAATGTGCATGAACCCTTCGTAAACTATTCACAAAGCCTAGTTTTGAGATTTTGCTGACCATTTCCAAATCGTTTACCCAAATTTGATTCAATTTTTATAATCAACTCGCTAACCTTGGCTGTGGCTTGAGTAATCTCTTGAAAATGTGATAAATGATAGAATATATACAAAGACAACAAATAAGATACAAAAGAAGGAAAGCATGACAATATTGGCTTTTTAGCATGTCCATAAGTTCATGAACTCACCAATTATCTGACAAGTATATAAAAAACGAAGGAAAAGCCGATGAGTTCAATGGTTCATGAACTCGTCAAAATGCTGATGACCAAGTTCAACAAACCCCAAAAACTCTTGCAAGGTATTTTTTAATGCCTGTAATGTAGTGTTCCTTCATGGGATCTATTATTTCAAATGCTTGCACTCTATCAATGCACAAGAAAAATGAATTGCAAGTAGGCGAGAATTCAATGGAGTTGGGTAAGGATGGTGCAAGGGAAGGAAGTGGATTTCTCACCCAAGTTGTAACCACTGTGGTAGTGCTCAAGAATGCCAGTTTGCAGATAAGCGCCATCTTGCCAATGGAGAAAAGAAATTGTATTTCCAAATGAGGTACCACCTCTTGGAATATGTATTACAACAAATTAAGGTGCTAGCTCAAAAGAAAACTCAAGCTACAAGACACATCTTTGTAACCATTATAGCAGTTCTCAAGGATGCAAATATGGAGATAAGTGCCATTTTACCCATCAAGAAAAGGAGCTAAGAAAAGAAAATGTGCTTCCAAAGGGGCCATTGCCTCCTAGGTTGGTAACTGTAGCAGCAAATTTTGACATTTTATCGAAAGAAAACGTTATTATTCTTGATTCTTATGCTGGTTGCATAATTGGGAAAGATAGTGTAAACTCAAAGCACATTTACCGTGTAAGTGGTGTGAAGTTGACAATAAAAGACAAGTCTGATCCAAATTTGAAGACTACTGAGTTTACACCATCTTTCCCAATTATGCCACCAACATAAGAAGCAGGAATAATAATGTTTACTTTGGATGAAGTTCCAAAATTTGCTGCATCAGTAATTAACCTAGGAAGTAATGCCCCCTTTGGAAACACACTTTCTTTTCTTAGCTCCTTTTCTCCATGGGCAAAATGGCACTTATCTCCATATTTGCATCCTTTAGAACTGCTATAATGGTTACAAAGGTGTGTCTTGTAGCCTG
Source organism: Cunninghamia lanceolata (assembly GCA_027924645.1). NCBI lineage: Eukaryota > Viridiplantae > Streptophyta > Pinopsida > Cupressales > Cupressaceae > Cunninghamia > Cunninghamia lanceolata. The sequence goes on along the minus strand of BSBN01000937.1, from coordinate 9,045,981 downwards.
GACTTGCTTTTGAGCCAGCACCAAAATTTGTATTAGTACCCATCCCAGGAGGCCGTATCTCATTTGGAAGCACATTTTCTTTTCTCAATTTCTTTTCTTCATGGGCAAAATGGCACTTATCTGTAAACCGGCATCCTTCAGCACTACCATAATGGTTACAACTTGGGTGAGAAATCCACCCCATCTACCCTTGTACCATCCTTACCCACCTTCATTAAAATCTCACCTACATGCAATTCATTTTCCTTATGCATTGATAGAGTGCAAGCATTTCAAATAATTGATCCAATGAAGGAACACTTCAGAAACACCTTACAAGCATTAAAAAATACCTTGTAAGAGTTTTTGGGGTTTGTTGAACTTGGTCATCAGCATTTGGACGAGTTCATGAACCACTGAGCTCATTAACGCCCTTCACTACTGTTTGGTTTTTCCTTTTTTTTTATATACTTCTCAGAAAATTGGTGAGTTCGTGAACTTATGAACTTGCTAAAAAGCCAATATTGTCATTCTTTCCTTCTTTTCGTATCTTCTTTGTTGTCTTTCTATATATTCGTTCATTTGTCACATTTTTAAGACATTAATAAAGCCATAGCCAAGGTTAGCGAGTTGATTATAAAAATTGAATCAAACTTGAGAAAACAATCTGGAAATGGTCAGAAAAATCTCAAACCTAGGCTTTGTGAACATTATGCGAAAGGTTCATGTACATTTGGAGATAAGTCCCATTTTGCACATAGTGCTAGTGAGTTGCGGGATGATTTTACTTCTACTACTCCCTCATTCATGTAACTTTTCATTTTGTATATTTGTTTCTTTGAATAATTCCTAATGCATTTTTTTCTAGGCCCTCTGCCCTACCTAAGACTCTTGGTTGTTCACAGATTATTTTTAAAATACATTCTTCAAAGGATGCGTAAAATTACATGTTCATAAGAATTGTAGTTCTATATTCAGAAGGTTCATGTAAACTTTGCAATTATAGATGTAACAGATTCTGTTGTTTAATTGTGGCATTTTAAATTATGAATGACAGTTTTTGGTCTCACATTTAAATGTTACATCTGGATGCCCACATGGGGAGGATTTCCATTACCTTCATTATGTTCCTGGTGGAGTAACTATTGTATTTTAGTTGCCAAAACTTGCAAACACATTAGGACTTTCCAGAGAAGCAATAGGGTTTACTTGTAGTATTTCACTGTCAGATAAGTCAGATCCTGGTGCAAGCTACAAGACACATCTTTGTAACCATAATGGTAGTGTTGAAGGATGCCAGTTTGCAGATAAGTGTCATTTTTCCCATGGAAAAAAGGAATTGAGAAAAGAAAATGTGCTTCTAAATGAGGTACCACCTCTTGGGATGCGTATTACTACAAATTTTGGTGTTGGCTCAAAAGAAAACCCAGGCTACAAGACACACCTTTGCAACCATTATAGTAGTTCAGGAGGTTGTAAATATGGAGATAAGTGCCATTTTACCCATGGAGAAAAGAAGCGGAGAAAAGAAAGTGTACTGCTATTATGGTTACAAAGGTGCGTCTTGTAGCCTGGGTTTGGTTTTGAGTCAGCACCAAAATTTGTAGTAGTACCCATCCGAGGAGGTGGTGACATTTGTTTTTCTCAATTCCTTTTCTCCATGGGCAAAATTTCACTTATCTACAAACTAGCGTCCTTCAGCACTACCATAATGGTTACAACTTGGGTGAGAAATCCACCCTACCTACCTTTGTACCATCCTTACCTAACTCCATTGGTTTCTAACCTACTTGCAATTCATTTTCCTTGTGCATTGATAGAGTGGAAGCATTTCAAACAAGAGACTCATTGCCTCAGGTTCCTGCCATGATGCTATGAATGTTTTGTAATTTATTATTTTAAGTATTGTTAGGTGTTGTAGAAATAAGTACTAGAACTTGCAAATTGGGACAGGGACCTACAAGCAATTTATCATTGTTCTATATTGTATTTGTTGAATATGTTAATGTGCACCACCAAAATCTTCCAAGGTTGCTTATTTTGAGGATAGCACACAAATTTCAACAAATCAATCTACTTATTTGATAGAGTGCCCCTACAGACCCTTCGAACTAAAATTGATTATTGTTAACTAAAATTGATTATTGTTATTATGTGGTTGAAACTGTCTATGGAGTATTGGGGATCAAAATTTAGATCTTTGTTGAAGATGAGCAATACCTTTCTATAATCTGACAAATTATAAATTCTATAAGATCAAATTAAAATAATTAATCTTGGAGCAGTAAAAATGCCAATATTAATGATTACTAAGCAAATCTTACCTGGCAAGGATTCTTTGTCATCTAATATGGTATGATATATTCTTAGTTTGTATTGTTGACCACATTTTAGGATAATATTAGGTCTACTGTTGTTGAAGAATGCTTCATCCTCTCCTACTCTTATCTGAGAAAAAATAAGTCTCTATAATGCAGTTATCTAAGATAAAGGCATTGACAACATGAATCATATTCCCATAACTATGTAATTTAAGTTCAAGTCTTTAGGCAAACTATGTTTTATGATGGGGACCACCTTGCCTTAGGAAGTAAATATACAATTTTATAATACAATATTATTATAATAATATATTTTGTAATTTATATTATATAAAATATACTATATAATCCTCTAGAAGAACTACATAACCCTAAATAAACCTATCTCAGTTGGTATATTTAATTAGTTCAATTAATAGACCCGGAGTGCATAGGTCACGTTTAAGTGTAATGTGTGTTCTTTTAGAAGTTGTATTGTTTAAAGTCTCAAGTTTAGGGTTTAAGCTCTCAAGTTTGTGGTTGAGAGTTTAGGATATTTAAGTTGTGTTATAGGTTTGGAGTATAAAGCACAAAGTTAAAGTTTTATTGGTTAGGAAATTTAAGTTTAGTGTCTTCGAGTTTAGAGTTTAACATTATACATCACAACAAAGAAGCTTATTTCTAATTCTAATAGACATGAGCATTATAAATGAAGTAGGTTAATGAATCATCTATCATGTGGATTTCTTATATAAAAGAAGAGAGCTAGTGACACCATTTCTTTTATAGGAATATCAAACCTGTAGTACTAGTACCAAGCTACATTTTATATCATGCACATCTACATACATTTTCAAGAGCAAAGTGTCATTGATTGTTATCATTGGAAAGACAAAAGGTGCCCATGGTGGGTGATCAAAGGAGCAAAAAGTAGAAATTATAACTCTTCAATTTTGAAGATTGATAAAGGAGCTCAATCAACATTACCTATAAATAAAAATGGAGACAACTTAACATGGGAGATCTAGATAGTGCTCCTAACATCTAAATATATCTTGAACATGTAGCCACAAAAAAAAAAAAGACTTTGAGGGAACATAGATTGTTTAAGTACACTACATATTATTCACATTAAAAAAATATAACTCAAATGACTGAGTAAATATCTCTTTATTTATGTAACGAGTACAAGGGAGGTGTAATCCACTTATTTGTTTGTCATCTCCAAAATTCTAATGAAACAAACATTGAGATGTTCCATGGTAGCCCCCTCCAAAAAAAAATTTCTCACTTAAATCCCCTTTCTTAAGCTTTCTCCGAATTTACTTATAAATGATGTTGATCCAACTCATTTCCCTATCTTCAATATTGAACCTTTAATTTCTACCTTCTACTTCTTCAATCACCTAACATAATCACCCTTCATCTTTCCAACGAAACGTGAATTGCAACTTGACAAGTTGTTTAATATCTGCATTATTTAATGCTTCATATGCTTGGGGTTCAATCAAATGGGTTACATTGATTGAAACCACCCAGGAGACTGCACATCTTGTTAACTTGTTTTCCACATTTTGCAATGCTTATCTATGGGACTTCTCATGAAAATAACATTAAAGTAGACTCCACAATTACTCTTGAGAATGAACTAAAGACCACGTTCTACTTCATGGTAGGTGAATATCATTTAATGTTCTGTTGTGTTTTCTATAGCTATTAAGCATTTTTTTATATAATTTATACTCATCCTGCATCAACTACACAATCCATCCACAACAACTAAACATAACTTGTCCTTTGTTTTAAATTATGGTATTAAATTATCATCTAAAAATTAACTAAAGTAGAATGACAGTATAACTGCGACTGCAATCATACATGATTTATAGTTGTGCAGACAATTTTATCAAAATTACACATTCATGTTCTTTGAAACATTTTTTTTAATAGTTGTAATCTGATGCACAGTGGACCTATCTTTAGTAGGGCTTGAGGATGACCATCTGAGTCTAGAAGCAATGTAGGCCAACGTCTGGCTCTGATGTTTAATAGTGCTATGCAATTTTTATTTACATTGATGTACATTTATTTGAAATTACATGTGACTTTTCAATAACAAAAAGATAATAGTATTTATATCATTTTTCAAGAGAAAAATTAATATCAACATGGATCACTTAGAATTGAAACCTAAATATTAGAACACAACATTAACAAAATGAGTGAGGAGTACTGCATAATTTGTATAGCAAAATGAGTCAGGAGAACAGTATAATTTTTATTCCAAAAAACATAACCACAGGATTATTTTAAAAAAATAGTTTAATAAACTTAAAGTTTTCACAGTCCCATTATACAAATTTTTTTGGAAAAACTGTATATCAGTTCTTGCATAGATTATAAAAACACCTTAGAGAAAATATTTTGATAGAAACACTCTCCAGAAAACATTTGACAAAAAGGTTTTTTCATAGTTAATAAAATCATCCTCCAGAAAATATTTGATAAAGAGTTTCTTTTTTTCCCATAGTTTTTGTTATATTTGGGTTTTAGGAGGATATATCCACAAAATCATCATGTAGGTATTTAACCTCGTCTTCACAGTATATTCATAATTTCATGCATCAGAAAAAATATGTTTGATTGTACACACCATCATCCTCATCAAGTTAAACTTTTGAATACTTCTCATAATTTTTTAAAATGAAAAACCCTTCAAATTTTTTGGGAAAAACCTGTGTACACACTCAAAAACATCTAGCAACAGGTTTAAAGTTGGGTTACAGACTGTCGGGAGCAGAGCATTGTGCATTTCAATTACAGTACAAGGAAACAAGATATACAATTTAATCCTTCCCCTTCTTATCAGACATAAAAACAGCAGGAGAGTAAACATCATTTAAAGGCGTGGTTGAAACCAACGAAGCCTAGAGCAGCTGCAGGGCCTGCAACAATTGTTAATTTCAAGCTAATTAAATTAAAATCTTTAATAGAAATTACATCCAAAATTTATGACAGAGTAGCCAAGAAAACACTTTTAAAACCCACCTCATCTGCACCAATATTTGCAGTCTTCTCCTCTAGTTCACTTAGGTCTTTGACATTGAGCTGATTGATCAACTTAATGCTTGTGATTGTCGAGCTGGGAGATACGTTCAAGTCATCTGTTATCATAAATGTAACAGTATCTTTCACATAATCATTGCTACTTAGCCCAGCTGTAATTTGGCTACTGCTTTGACAGGCTTTGGGAGGAAATTCTACAGGGCAGTTCAGAGCAAACCCACATGCACAGATTTCGTCAGGGTTGGTACTGATATAGCGAACAACACAGTGATTGGGACGACCTTTTCTGCAGACATTTCTGTTACTGCAGAGACAGAAAAAACAAAAACAGAGAGCAGGCATGCACAGCAGAAAAGAAACAATTGCTACAGCAAGCATAAATATTTTATTGAATCTGCTTTTTCATTCTCCTTCTGAATACGATTACAGACTACCTCTATTAATAGAGGATTCTTTTACAATGCAAAAATCGATCACTAAACTTAAACTACTGAAAACTGGAAACTAAATTTAAATGCTCAAACAGTCTAACTGAAGATTATTATTCATGCAAAAACTAAAAGACTAGAGTTTTATTTAGAACTGTTCTCATGCAGTGATTCATGCAAACATACGGGAGAAATTAGACTGCAGTTCTGACACTCCCCCTTAATTTCTACCACTAACTACTTCAGCATTTACAATGCCCAAATTCTGTCTTAAATACTCAAAATTCTCTTTTGTTAATGCCTTTGTGAATATATCTGCCAACTGCTCTTCAAATCTGTAAAACTCCAAATGGATTTCTCCATTGTTCACTAACTCTCTGATGAAATGAAATCTTGTATCAATGTGCTTGCTCCTCTTGTGAAAAACATGATTTTTTGACAATGCAATTGTTGATTTATTGTCATAAAAAATTGGCGACTTCTTCTGTGCTTGCAATAAATCTGTCAATACTCTCCTCATCCAAATTGCTTGACATGTTGCTGATGTGGCTACCACATACTCTGCTTCAGCTGATGAAAGTGTCACTATGGGTTGCTTTTTGGATGCCCATGAGACCACACCTATTCCAAAATGAAAGGCATGTCCAGAAGTACTCTCCCTATCATCAATGCTACCTGCAAAATCACTAACAGTATAACCAATCAAACTAAAATCATTAGTTGTGGAATATAAAATTCTATATTTTGTTGTTCCTGCCACATATCTCAACATCCTCTTTCCAACTTGTCAATGTGAGTCTTTTGGTGACTCCATAAATCTATAGATTAAGCTGACCCCATACATGATATCTGGTCTTGTAGCTGTAAGATACATCAAACTACCAATTAGTCTTTTCAATGTTGTAGAATCAACATTAGGCCCTTAGTCTTCTTTGCTAATTTTAGTCCCTGTAGCAACTGGTGTAGGCAATGAATTACAATTCAACATCTTAAACCTCCTTAATACATCCTTTGCATATTTAGTTTGACAAATAAAAATTCCCTTCTTTGATTGTACAACTTCAACACACAAAAAATACTCCATTAATCCCAAATCTGTCGTCTCAAACTTTTTCTTTATTGCCGATTTAAATGTGTCTATAGACAATTTTCAGTAAAAATCAAATCATCAACATACAAACACATAATCAAAATCCGACCTTCTTTGTTGATTTTTGTGTACAACGTGGGCTCACTATTGCTTTTGTCGAATCCATTGTTTGACATGTATGAATCAATCCTGCTATACCATGCTCTTGGTGCTTGCTTGAGACCATAGAGGGCCTTCTTCAATCTGTAGACTTTTTCTTCATGTCCATGCACTTCATAACCTGGTGGCTGTTTCACATACACTTCTTCATCTAGGAAACCATTCAAGAAAGCTGATTTGACATCCATTTGATATACTTTCCAATTATTTTTTGCAACTATTGCTAAAACCATTCTAATAGTATCAAGTCTAGCAACTGGAGCAAATAATTCATTATAATCAATTCCATCTTGTTGTGCAAAACCTTTTGCTGCTAACCTTGCCTTGTGCTTTTTAATCTTACCTTCTGCATTAAATTTGGTCTTATAAACCCATTTGACTCCTATGCAATCCTTACCTTCAGGTAGGTTAATTAGATCCCATGTTTGATTTCTCTCAATAGCATTCATCTCTTCATCCATTGCTTCTATCCAATGTTCCTCATTAACTGCTTCTTCATAATACACTAGATCATGAGAGAAAAAGGCAAAATTTGAACACAAAACTAAATTCTCTTCTTCTTGATCATAAATCTCATTCAAGTTTCTCATTTTCTTACCTTTAAATTTTGATCTTACAGTGGCAAGAGTTGGATCTGATTCATCACTTACTTGTGAATTGGGAGTAGGATGACATGCATGACTAGACGATTCACCTTGTGCTAAGTTCCTTGGTGTTCTTATTGGAGTGCTTGTTCTTGCTTGTGGAGAGAATTGATCACCTTGTAAAATTTGTTCTTCAGATTCGTCTTCATTTTGGGAATTGGTGCTCCAAATGTGATGGTTCTTTCAATGCTTCCATCCCATCTTTCTTCTTCCTTAAATTCCACATCTCTGCTAATAATCACTTTCTTTAAAATGGGGTTATACAACTTATAAGCTTTTGATTCTTCACTATAGCCAATAAAAATACATTTCTCACCTCTATCATCAAATTTTCTTCTCAATTCAAATGGTATAAGAGAATATGCAATAAAACTAAAATTTCTGAAATGATGTAGACTATGCTTCTTACCACTCCAAGCTTCTTGTGGAATTCGATCCTTAACACTCTTTGTTGGGCTCCTATTCAGAATATATATGGCACATGCTACTACTTCTACCCAATATTCATTTGACAAATGTTTGGCCTTCAACATGCTTCTAGCCATCTTCATGATTGTTCTATTCTTCCTTTCTAGTACACCATTCTGTTGTGGTGTGTACCTTGTAGTCAATTGCCTTTTTATGCCCTGATATCTGCAAAAATCTTGAAATTCATTAGACATATATTCACATCCTCTATCTGATCTAAGTACCTTCATGTAAAGGCCACTCTGCTTTTCAACCATAGCTTTGAATTCTTTAAATTTTCTAAAGGCTTCAGACTTTTTCTTGAGAAAATATATCCAAGTCTTTCTACTAAAATCATCAATGAAGGTTAGAAAATAAGCACTACCTCCAAATGATGGAGTTTGCATTGGTCCACATAAATCACTATGAACTAGCTCGAGTAATACCCTTGCTCTATATTAAACTTCTACTAGAAATCTCTCTCTATGTTGTTTTGCCAAAATGCAACTCTCACATGAATTTCCTGGCTGCTCTATTGGTGGTAATCCCTTCACCATATTTTTCTTCTGTAACAAACTCAAACCTCGAAAATGTAAATGTCCATACCTTAAATACCATAGCCATGATTGGTCTAAATACATGGTTTTGAAATGGGCTTCCTCTTCTCCTTGGATGCACTGAATTCGAAGAGGGAATATCTGATTCTTGGTCATCTCCACTTTTTCTATCAACCGGTCATTTGAAAATTTGTCTAGTATTGTGCAAACATTACCCATAAAAGATACACTGTAAACTTTCTGTACTAACTGTCCAACACTCATAAGATTATGCTTTAGTCCAGGTACAAAATAAACATTAGGAATAAATCTTCTTTCACCATTTTTTGCCAAAACATTTATTACTCATTTACCCATTACATCCACTTTATTATCATTTCCTAATTTCACTTCAGATTTTATAGAATCATCAAGACTAGCAAACAATTCTGTATTTCCTGTCATATGGTTACTACATCCACTATCTAAAAACCAAATATCTCTAGCATTTTCTTGAGGAATATGACAAGTGAAGAATAAGCTTCCAGAATTAGAATGAGATTCATTTGTGTAATTAGCATTCTGCTTGTCCACATCTCATCTCCTTGTTTCTTTCTGCATTCATTTGCATAATGTCCATTTTTTTGCAATAATAACACTGAATGTTAGATTTATCAAACCTCTATGAATTTTGCTGGAAGTGATTGTTGCCACGTCCTCTATTGTTGTAGTTTTGATTATTGTTTTCACCTTGATTTGGATTGTTCCTTCCATCTCTACCTCTGCCTCTTCCTCTGAAGTTTGACCTTCCTCTTCCTCTTCCTCTGCCAAATGATACTCGAGACTTGAAAGCATTCTCAAAAGAAGTATTGTTATTCCTATTCATTCTGGATTCATTTGTTAACAAAGTTCCCATTAATTCATCTACTGATAACTGTTCCAAATTCTTGGTTTCCTCAATAGCTGCAACTATTGCATCAAATTTGCTAGATAAACTCCTGAGAATTTTTTATATGATCTTCTAATCTATTATTGTTTCTCCATTAGATCTAATTTGGTTCACAATATTCAATACTTGACCCATCAACTGGTCTATACACTTCGAATCATTCATTTGCAAATTTTTAAAATTTCTCTTAAGAGATTGCAATTTAGCTACTTTCACCTTTGTATTACCTTTATAGGTAGTCTCCAAAATTTTCTATGCCGACTTGGATTGTTGCTGCTGCAGCTCTAGAAAAAATTGATTCATCCATTGCTTGTTGGATTAGGAATAGAGCTTTTGCATCCTTTTTCTTGTTTTCTTTAAGCTCTTCCTTTTGTGCTCGAGTTTATGCCTGATGGGCAGCCTCATCTTGTGGTTCTACAAAGCCATTTTCTACCAAATCTCAAAGATCTTGTGAGCAAAACAATGTTCTCATTTTAATTTCCCAAAAATCATAATTCTTATCATTGAAAACGGGAATTTGGGGCTGAGCAATGCTATTGTTTGTTGCCATGTCTCAAGCTGAACCTTTCAAAATGAACAACAACTTCTTTAAATTTCTACTAACTCCTCCTTGCCTTCAGCGACTAAATCCTCCTTCAATCTGCTCTAACAATCTAATGCCCCTGATCTTTTTCTCTGCTCTGATACCAATTTGTTACCGCAGAGAGCAGGCATGCACAGCAGAAAAGAAACAATTGCTACAGCAAGAATAAATATTTTATTGAATTTTCTTTTTCATTCTCCTTCTTCTGAATACGATTACAAACTATCTCTATTAATAGAGGATTCTTTTACAATGCAAAAATTGATCTCTAAACTTAAACTGCTGAAAACTGGAAACTAAATTTAAATGCTCAAATCATGCGGTCTAACTGAAGATTATTATTCATGCAAAAACTAAAAGACTAGAGTTTTATTTAGAACTGTTCTCATGCGGTGATTCATGCAAACATACGGGAGAAATTAGACTGCAGTCCTAACAATTTCTGTAGACATAAAACGAACTTGCCATATTATCAATCAGAAGATTTTGGGGGGAGCATTTTGACACAACTTTAGGCTCTAGCAGCTCAGATTTGTCGCCATGCATGTACAAGGCAGGTAGCTTAGCCATAGAAACATATAGACTACTAACAGAACCGACTTTCTTTGAGCTTCCTGATGCTGAAAGTAGTTTCATTACCGAGCCTAGTGGCAAAGTAAGAAAGTTGAAAAGCAGGTTCAAAAAATCCTTTCCAACCTTGGCATAAGTTATTTTACTACTTTTCTTGCTAATCAGAAGCCTGACAGTCATGCGTTGAGAATTCTTTTCTGCCATTTCAATTTGCTCAGTAAGATTAGAGGATGACAACCACAAAATAAGTATTAGGTCAATCTCACCGATATATATGAGAGATTGCCTATTTCATTTAATTTAGAGGGGATGTATCTATTCCGTTAACGTACAGAGTGTCCATTTGGAGTGCCATGATGTAAAACAAATTACACCTGTCAAAAGAGCTTAATCTCCTCATGTTTGTAAGCTCAAACTAACTCTTCCATCTTAACAACACATAAATATTTGGCACCTACTATCTTGAACATAGGTGAACATCAAGCAAGTCCTACAAGCTTCTCACTAACTTCCCATAATTTTCTAGCTTTCTTAGAATCACTGGCTTCTTTACATAACTGATTCTCAAATGAAACTCTGTCTTTGTTCCAGCTCCAATATATACGTGATTTGCTCAAACTTGGATCACTAACCACCTGCATCACATGCAATTGCAATCAAATTCTCAAAAATAATGAAGCAAACCAGGTGAAATCTATCAAATTCTACTTGTTATGAACAGGAGAAATGCATACCTTTGCAAGTCTTTGTCCTTCTTTCTCCTCTGAAACAAATCCTTTAGTTATATATTTCGAAAAGGGTGGAAAAAGAATCCTTAACAAAGGAATATGTTCATGGAACAATCCTGTAGTAGCAACGCATCCTGGGTATAATGATGCAAATGTGATGCCAGTGTCTTCATGATAGCGTCTATGAAATTCCTGCATAGTTAACATGTTACAGACTTTAATGTCCTTACATGCTTTTGCTCCATCAAATTCACCCCGTCAATAATGGATGAGCTATTGACTCCAATCAAACCACCGGCAAGCCCTATGAGATCACCAAGATTAGCCTTTGGTGGAACATTTCCCGCAAGAGTATTTGTATTACCTGTTAGCATACAGATATACATTACAAAGTTCTGCATTCCCCTGCCTAATCTAGAGAAAAGGATATTCCAGTTTCAATTTTCTCATTAGTTTGGCTAGTTCTAAATTGTATGAATAAAAATTAACCAGAAGTTAGACAATGGTTTTCTATAGATTGTCTACAAAATGTCACGAGTGTATATTAGAATTATTTTTGGCTATTTCTAAATTTCTTGAGAATCTATTTAAGGGTCTTGGAGCAATAAATATTAAAAACTATAAAGACCAACTCGTGTATAGAAGCTACAGATTTGTATTTAATTTAAAAATTCAAAATGCTTTTAGAGATTCTGTAGCTGTTAGAAGAAGGCTTTCAGTTTTCCTGATCTTACAGATGCCTTTTGTATTATAGGTTGTCACAAGCCATGCAATTACTGTCTAAATTTCTAAGGATACACATTCTTTTACAGGGGCTTAAAATGAACCATAAGTCACACAAAAATTTGGTACCAAAATATATAAAAAAATGTAAGTTGCAATTAAAAAGGAAGAGATTAAGAAGTACCTGTAATCGATCCTACAATTATGACCCTCTTTGAGATGAAATCAGATTTTCTCATGTCGTCTAACGACAATCAGGATAACAGATAGTGACCCAGATGGTTTGTGCCCACACTCAACTCATATCCCTGAGCTGTGAACCTTGGTTCCTTGGCAGTGGGCAAATAAACTGCAGCATTACAAGCCAACACATCTAGTGGCCTTTCAAACGGCCTAAAGTTATCAACAAACTGTCTTACACTTTCTAGAGAAGACAAATCCAAGTGAATGACTGTGTAATTCTCTTTAGGAATCCCAACAGATTTAGCAGCCCTCTCTGCCTTGAGGAAATCTCTACAAGCCATAACAATATGTCATTTCCCAGTCTCTCCGAGAGCTTTAGCAGTAGCAAGCCCTAAAACAGAAGATGCACATGTTATAATAACATTACCATTTCTTGCCGTCTTTTTACTCCCTAGGGTTTCCTGTGTTACCACTGGTGGAGCCACTGTCTGTGACCTAATCTTAAGGATATGGGTGATCCTTTTTATAGCTCTCTGTTGTACAAGAAAATAATATACTCTAAACTAAAATCATTCTAAAAATTCAAATCACTATTCAAACCCAACAGGCAAATAATAACAGTCACAATAAAAATGAAGTACTGAACTTCCCTCCGATACCATGTAGACTGAATTCTTGTTTCCCATGTTCCACCAATTACAACCCTCGGAAAACAGAGTCCCTTGCAGAACCTGTATATCCTCCCTGCAACTAACAACATTTTTATAGTGAAACAAACAATTCGTGTACCATGAAAGTGATTTTGAATTGACACCCACTTAAACAAAATCTATGAAGTACCTCCTTTGGCAGAGGAAATGTTCGGGATAGAGAAGATTTAATGGCTGTTTGATGAAAAATTCCTGAAATAGAAGCCATGCTCTTTACAGTTTGCACACAGTCGCAAAAAGAATTACACGATCACAGGAAGGAAGAAAATGGCGATGGCAACGGTAGCTGAAAAGGTTAAACAACTTACTAAAAATCTGAGCTTAAGAGCTTGAAATCTGAGCCAATGATAACACATGCACAGATTTCGTCAGGGTTGGTGCTGATATAGGGAACAACACAGTGATTGGGATGACCATTTCTGTAGACATAAAACGAACTTGCCACACTATCAATCAAAAGATTTTGGGTGGAGCATTTTGACACAACTTAAGGCTCTAGCAGCTCAGATTTGTTGCCATTCATGTACAGGGCAGGTAGCTAAGCCATAGAAACATATAGACTGCTAACAGAACCGACTTTCTTTGAGCTTCCTGATGCACGACTCTCATAATAGCAACTCATCTCTGTTAAAACCAAGTGTCAATTAAGTTTCAACATTACAGATTTTGGCAAATAAATTTAATATTAAATACTATTAATCCAGTGAAATAAATTAATACATCAGAAGATTACATTAGTATTCCTACCAAAGGCAGGAACTAATAATAAATCCCATAAAGGAACACTTCAGAAACACATTACATACATTAAAAAATACCTTGTAAGAGTTTTTGAGGTTTGTTGAACTTGGTCATCAGCGTTTCCAGAGTTCATGAACCATTGAACTCGTTAACGACCTTCACTGTTTGGTTTTTCCTTTGTCAGAAAATTGGTGAGTTCATGAACTTATGAACTTGCTAACAAGCCAATATTGTCATTCTTTCCTTTGTCACATTTTTAGGAGACTAATCTTGAAACTAGGCTTTGTGAAGATTTTGCAAAGGGTTCATGCACATTTGGGGATAAGTGCAACTTTGCACAGGGTGCTAGTGAGTTGCGGGATGATTCTGCTTCTACTGCTCCCTCATTCATGTAACTTTTCATTTCATAGATTTGTTTCTTTGAATAATTCCTAATGTGTTTTGTTCTAGGCCCTCTACCCTCTTGCCGCAGAGACAGAAAAAAAAAAAAAAAAATGAACTCACAGCAAACACTGGCTACAGCAAAGCATAAAAAAATTATTGATTTTCTTCTCATAATCACTAGTTACATCGTGCCTGTCTAAATAAGGGACTTTCACATGCAAAATCTGCTAAAATAGATCACGGGAAGATTTCTCTTTTTCTTTTTTTCTTTTTGTTTTAGTCATTCAATACAGCAAAAAAATAAAACTAACACTAATTGCTTTATTTTTATTGTGGGAGAAATTACATTACGTTCTAACACTCCCCCTTAATTTCTACCACTAACTATCTCAGCATTTACAATGTCCAAATTCTTTCTTAGATTCTTGAAATTCTCCTTTGCTAATGCCTTTCTGAATACATAAAAATCTTTTTGAAATCCCTTGAGAACTTAACCCTGAATACATAAAAACCTTCAAATTCCAATGTTCTGGAAAGTAAAAATCCCTGAAAATTCATCAAGACAATCCTTGCAAAAAACCAAGAAAATTTTAAGCTTTTGCCCTATTTTTTGCCCCCCATTTGGCCTTTATCAACAAAATTCTAGTTTCCCAAACTAGGAAAAATGGCTAAGGCATGGACTGGCTCTTCCCCCTTTATCAACAAAATTTAGGTCTTATGAACTCTTCAAGTGTTTGATTTTACATAAGTTCACCGCTTGAGTGATTTGCCAATTGAAGGAGAGAGAGTCAGCCTTTTCAAAAAATTGTCTAAGGCACGAGAGAAGTTCCCCTATGTTGGTAGAGTTTGTGTTTTATAAACTTTGTGAAAATTCATTTGTTGCAAAGGCATTTTTCTGACAAAGGGCCAAGGGTGTAGATTTCTTCAAAATGTGGCTAAGGCAAAAGTTAAAAGAGGGATAAAGGAAGGCTTGTCGGCAAGGTTCACAAAATGTGAACTTTTCAGAAGTTGAAAATTTTCGTGGACAGGCAAATTGCTGATAAAGAGCAAAGATAAAGAAGTGACTATGGAGATTATATCAGCAAAATGGGTTTTTCTTCCATGGGCTTGGTTCAAAATTGGTGATTTTGCCGATAGAGGCAAAATAAAAGGCAGAAAATTGGCTAAGGAAGGAAAAGGCCCCTTCTATCGGCAAATTAGATGAAGGTCAAACTTTTGTTAAAGTTAGGAATTCATTTAAGTTCTCTAACACAAACATTTGCTAATAAGAAAAACATGCAAGGGATGGAAAGTCAAAAAGTTCAAGGCCCAATTCGTTACAGACCACTTTTGCTTATAAGGCAAAATGGAAACATGAAAAAATGGCTAAGTAAAGATGGAAAAAGGGAAGCCTTGTTGGCAAATTGGCATAAAGCCGAACTTCTCAAAAGTTCAATATTCCTTTGGTTCGCTAATGGTTTATTTTGTCAATAAGGCAAAGGATGGAGCAAAAGGAAAGGTTCGACAAAATTATATTTTTCCAATAAAGAGACCATGGTTTGGTAAAGTAAATTTTTGCCAATAAAGGAAAAAAGTTACCCAAGGCTTAGGTTCATAAAATTATAAAATTGTTGACAAAGGGAGAAACCAAAGAATTGTTCAGTAAGGTAAACTTTTGATAAAGCAAAAGTGAGCAAAGTTTGAAGATTGAGACTTTTGCCAATAGAAAAGAAAAGAAAGTCAAGTTCAGTAAAAGGTAATTTTGCTGACAAAGGTAAAAATGGAGATGAAAAGGAACAAGCAAGAAGAGTTTAGAGAAGTGACATTTTAACTGATAAGGACAAAATAAGATAAGCAATGATAGTTCAAAAAAAAGATTATTTTGCTAATAAGGGCAAAAGACGACAGAGTGAGAATAGTCCAGAAATGATGATTTTTGCCGATAAGGGCAAAAATAAACAAAAATAGGCCACAATTCAAAAAATGATAAATTTGCCAAATGAAGATAAAAATATGCAGAAATTGACAAAATATGTAAAAATAGAGCTGTAATATATTGTAAACTTCAAATATTTAGATTTAAATATTTTAAGTGTTGTAAAAGCTTTGTAAAAATAGATTTTTGGAGGGAAAATATTTTTTATTTTCTTTATTAGCCATTAATGTAGATCTAATCTTCTCAGCTACTCCATTTTAGATATTTTTGCATTTATTATTGTAGGTTGATGATTTAGATGTTTACATTGAAATAAAAATATCTCCCAGCTGCTCCATGATCGAAGATATTTTCTGCAGTTAATTTTAGCATGTACACATTCCCTTTGATAGGGATATTTGCTGACAACCCATGGGGGTGAATTTATTGTGAGAGATGACTGAGGTCAATGTAATTCAAATGATATCTATGCATATCTATAAGATGTATTGAGGATTGGAAAATAGTTGCAAGATAGTTGAATGTCTTGTTTTCTTCTGTATTTTCAAACAGAGCCCTCTACAGTACCTTGCCTTTTTGATGAAATACACACTTTGTTTTACCTTTTCATGCATGTTTTTAGCACTATGTAAATTAGGATTGATTTGTATGTGAATGTTTGTTCCTTAAAATTTTGTTCTGTTGTTACCTCTGTTAGAATCAGATAAACTTGTGTAAATTTATTAGTTGTATCTAGTTATTTTGTGCATTTTCAGTATAGTCAGAGCTCCATATTCAAACCTAGTGTATCACCTCCATTAATTTACAATTTCATCCTCTTCCTCTTTCTACAATGGTAGATAGATTAGGTTTCGTCTTAGGAATAGCTAAATCTTTTATTCAGGAACCAACCTCTCTCTAGAGATTTGATCTCCCTACAGGGTCCCACACATGGAGATCATCTCAATGTTAGACTAGATTGTTGGAGCCCTAAAAGCCTTCAACAAAGGGTGCAAATGTAAGTGACACCATGACTCTATTAGGGTTTTTTGGAACTCCTAGAGATAGATGTCATCTTATCTTCTCTTTTATTATATGCGACTCCTTCCTAGTGTTCCTGTTGTGAATCCTTCCCCATTAGCCCATCCCTTGTGTTCATGTTGAATCCTATCAGATTATTATAAGGGCTTCCACCTATTATCATATCAAAACCTCCAATTGTATTAATCATTTCATCAAGCCTCTATTTTTCCTCTCTCTCTCTCTCTCTCTCTCTATGTTCTTAATGGGACTCAAACACAAAATCATAGGTGCCCAAAATACAACTTACTATTACATCATGCACCCATCTAGAAAGAGAATTATAATTCATTCTAATACATAAAGGAGTGTCTAAACCATCTCCAATAAATAATAAAAGAAAAAGAAAAGAGGAAATGTGCATATTTAATGATGAACAAGTATTCAAGGATTTGAAGGAAATAGGTCTTAGAAAAAATAAAATGTGTTGCATTATAGATCAGAATTGTGTTGTTTGGATATGTGCTCTCTTGCAATTTTGATAGGCCATTGTCTGGAAGTACAAATTCAGTCCTAGAATTGTCAAAATGTGAAGACTTTAATTTTAGCGTTCTTTGTTGAAACTAAACACCTTTGGTCCTCATACTATATGAAGGTCCCTGACAATTCATGAAAGTCTTTGAAAAGATAGTGGAGTTTCACACAAATATCATAGTAGATAGGGGCTTTGGATAGAAAATGTTCGCTTTCAAGCTCACAAAAATGCAATTTGCATACACACTCATGTCATGGGAGGTCATGATCTAATTCCAACAAGAACTAATGCACAAAAACCTAGTTTCATTGACCATTAATTTACCTACATGTGTCCCTAATTTATGATAATATATTATTTATTTTCTAATTTAAACAAAATGTACACAATTATAATTATATACACATTGAAACTTTTCACTAGATATAGGAGAACATATCTAAATAATAGCTCTCCTTACTATATAACTTCTAAGGCCACTTCTATTCTTTCCTTGCAAACTCAATTCTTCTATCTAGATATCCAAACTAACCTCTCGTTTTCTTGAATTTATAATTCTTAGTGTTGCCTTCAACCCACCACCCTTAAAATCAAAAAACAACCCCACTTTATAGATTAAATTCTCATTCAACCACCTACCTCATTCCACTCTAATATTTCTAACATGTCTTTATATTTTCCATGTGTTATTTGACAAGACATGGACAAACTTTACTCTTTCTTGAGCTAGATGGCCAACTACCCTAATAATTTGCTAAGTGGGTTGTTAGAATTTTAGGTATTTGACATAATTCATTAAATGTAGAGGATACATGAATACTAATAGGAGAGATATTGGTCTTCATAGTTGATCATTATTCTTGCATTGGTTCTTTTACCTAATCTTGCAAAGCATTTAAGAAAAGTAGTTACTAAATCCAATCAATCATTTAACATGGTGTGGTAAATGAAAAGTTATATCTTTATTTTCTACACACAAACCTTTGGAAGACATACTTTCTCTCAGCTTTATCTTCTGAAACAATTTCTTCTAGTGGGTTTCATAGTAATCATTTTCTAAATCTAAGTGCTTTATTTTATGAAATTTAATTTTTTGCACATCCTTTAGGCTTTCATTCAATCCTTGTAAAAGGGAACTGTATTTAGCATGACTAATTAGACTAATAACACTAGGGTTGTAATTGGCAACATCCAAGCTTGCGACTGGTCCCATGTTTATTATGCAAACAAATTTGCTCCATATAATCAAAATAATGTCCATAATTTTTAATACTTATTTTTGCTAACCTCTTCAATTTGGGGGAACATGACTATGAAAAAGTAAGAAAGCACTAATGTATTTAAATGCATACAATTATAAAATAAAGATTTCATTACCAAAATACCATATGACTCTACAATTGGCAACATCCATACCTACAATTAGTTCCATGCTAATTATGCAAACAAATTTGCTACATAGAATCAAAATAATAATAATGTCCATTATTTTCAATACTTGTTTTTGGTAGCAATGACCTGCTCTACCTAAATCAACGATCTTATCTGGATGCTAAAGGTCATGAACAACAACATCATATGGAAAACACTCAACAACCTTTGCATCCACAATATGACATATCTGATTGGTGGAGCGAATATAGACAAAGAGAAGATTGGTAGAGATCTCAGGAACAAGGAGGACATCCTCAATGCAACCATCTGCCATCTAAACTGAGCCAATCCCCATAACTGGAACCTATGAAAAGTTTCTGACAAAAAAAAAGAGAAGTGGTTCTATCAGAAAGATACTCAAGAAGATTTACAGAATGAGTCATGTGATGTGAGGCTCTTGTGTCAAATATCCAATTTGATGTGGATGAATTCAAACTTGTATATACTCAACCTCAAATTGAAAACAAGTAAACCCTAATCCACAAATTGTAAACCTTTAATTCAGAAATGGTAGACCCTGTTTCATAAAGACTAAACTGTAAAACCCTAATTCACAAACTAGGGTTTCATAAATAGTAAAACGTAAAACCCTAATTCATAAACACTATACACTAATTCATAAACTAGGATTTCATAAATAGCAAAATGTAAAACCATAACTCATAAACACTAAACCCTAATTCATAAACTAGGGTTTCATAAACTAAGCTAACCTATTCTTTAAAACCTAAGTGACTTATTAAACCTAAACCGAAAACTTAGAAACTTCACTTTATTATGTTTAAATTTTTAATTTAAACATATGGACATATATATAATATTTGTACAAACAGTTATAGCCACATGAAAATCCCTCCATGAACTATCTGGGTTGACAGAACTTAGATAGGTTTCAGTCATATGTACTTAACAATAAACTTTTAAGAATGATATTTCAAAATCATTTGAAATTGTTTATAGGAGAGGACCGAGTAGCTGAGCACCCTAACCTCAGGCCTCTCAAAATCATACGTGGCAATTTTGAATCACTCCAAAATATTTACAGTAGCTTACTTGGCAAGGCCCCTGCTTATAAGGTTTTAGGACACATCATCAAATATGATGCCACATCAACATATGTAATGGCACGAATCTTTCAATTTATGACCCTATTCTTCCATGGTGTGTAGTGAATTGTGTGATGAAATGTGATGCCATAATTAATAGAAAATTGTTAAAACTCTATGAAGATACACTCACCTCCTTTAGTATGCTAAATAAATTTGATCTTTAATCCCTTTTCATCCTTTAGTTCTCATTGATTTAGGAGACAATAGTAGATACTATTGTTTGCATTCCATGTATCTCTTCCTCCCTAGTCTACTTCCCCAAATTATAAGCAATGATTTGATAGTCTGAGGATAGCATGTCTTTGTCATCTTTATTGACCATTAGACATGCCACCTTTGTAATCCTAGACCTAGAAGGACACAATCTAATAGACAAAAGAGTTCTAGTCTTCTCAGGCCAAGGAGCTTCACTCATCACCAATATGGATGACATATGCTTTGAAAATTGTTTTATGGTCTACTTTCTTCTTTGAATGTTCACATAAAGCTAGGTTGGAAACAAGGAATTAGATGGATCTATAATTTTTTTTCATGAGGTGTTGGGAAGGCCTATTCTTCTTGTTGCTCTACTAGATCCAACCTATTAGGCAATTTCCCCATTTCCTCCAATAACTTCTCCCCTTTAATTATTTCTTCTATGCTGAGAGGATTGATAACATTGGCTTTCTCCTCTTTATCCTTTCCATGGGGAGATCCTTTGACTTTTTCCTTTTCAACTCAGGTCTCTTCTTGGTTATCCCTTGGATGAATTGTTCCTTCGTTTTTCTCCTACCACTTAAGCAAGCTAGTTTCTTCACTTTTCTCCTTATCCTTCTTCTCAAACTATTCTTCTATTAAATCCTTAACAACTTTTTCAATGTTGGAGAGGGATGGTGGAGAGTTAGGAGGGGCAGAGGGAATAGACCTTGGAATAGAGGGGGTTAGAGAAGTTATTTCTATAGTTCCTTCCTTATTAGGTGAAGGCATGGAAATTGTAATGAATAGGCATGGTTGAATCAATTGGAGGTGTAAGAATGGTTCCAAAAGAATGAGATTGGATAGGAATAGTAGATGTGGAAGCTTTGGGAATAGAGTCTTTCTAGGCTGACATCCTAACCTTAGTGGAGATGGGAATAACTAGAGGAAGGATGGGCTGCATGGTTGGATTCTTTTGCACAAGAAGAGAGGATGAGAGTTCAATAGTGGAAGGTTTCTATGGAGGTGGCTTGGTTGTCCCTCTCATCTTCTTCCTCAAAGGAATTTCTTCTTCCTCCACATCTCCTTATGCTCCTATAGTTTTCCTCTTGTAAGTTTTCTTGGCCTTTTGACATGTCTTTTTGATGTTGTGGAACAAAAGGAACTCTAAATTTAATCATCTATTAAGACCTTTAAGAATTTATAGCTTATAGTGGGTAAAGATAAAACTAAGTACTTTTTGTTGAGGTGTCAAATAGTCCCCCCCAAAAAATGGTGGACCAATAGGTGTGCATTAAGTCATGTTTTGTAGGTGGGCTGATACAATATCATGTATGATTGGTTATTTAGTCATCAAATTTTTAGTAGTTATAGTACAACACTAACAAGCTTAAAGTCAAAACTACTCTACTAAACTTTATCAACCATTAATGCAGATCTGATATGCTCAGCTACTCCATTTTAGATATTTTTGCATTTATTATTGCAGCTTGATGATTCAGATGTTTGCATTGAAAGCAAAATATCTCCTAGCTGCTCCATGATCCAATATATTTTCTAGAATTACTTTTACCATGCATGCATTCCCTTTGACAGGGATATTTGCTAACAACCTATGGGGGTGAATTTATTGTGAGATATGACTGAGGTCAATGTAATTCAAATGCTATATATGCATATTTATAAGATGTATTGAGGGCTAGAAAACAGTTGCAAGATAGTTGAATTTCTTGTTTTCTTATGTATTTTCAAACAGGGCCCTCTATGGTAACCTTGCCTTTTTTATGAAATACACAATCTATTTTAGCTTTTCATGCATGTTTTTTAGCACTATGTAAATTAGGATTGATTTGTATGTGAATGTTTGTTCCTGAAAATTTTGTTCTACTCTTACCTCTGTTAGAATCAGCTAAACTTGTGTAAGTTTATAAATTGTATCTAATTATTTTGTGCATTCTCAGTATACTGAGAGCTCCCTATTCAAACCTAGTGTATCACCTCCATTAATTTACAGTTTTATCCTCTTCCTCTTTCCACATCAGTGGATAGATTAGGTTTGGTCTTAGGAATATCTGAATCTCTTATTCAGGAACTAGCCTCTCTCTAGAGATTTGATCTCCCTACAAGGTCCCACACCTGGAGATCATCTCAATGTTTCACTGGATTGTTGGAGCCCTAAAATCCTTGAACACAGGGTGCAAATCCAAGTGACAACATGACTTAATTAGGGTTTTTTTGGAGCCCCTAGAGATAGATGTCATCTTATCTTCTCTTTTATTATATGAGACTCCTTCCTAGTGTTCCTGTTGTGAATGCTTCCTCTTTAGCCCATCCCTTGTGTTCATGTTGAATCCTATCAGATTATTAAAAGGGCTTCCACCTATTATCATATCAAAACCTCCAATTGTATTAATCATTTCATCAAGCCTCTCTCTCTCTCTCTCTCAATGGGACTCAAACACAAAATCATAGGTGCCCAAAATACAACTTACTATTACATCATGCACCCATCGATGAAGAGAATTATAATTTATTCTAATACATAAAGGAGTGTCTAAACCATCTCCAATAAATAAGAAAAGAAAAAGAAAAGAGGAAATGTGCATATTTAATGATGAACAAGTATTTGAGGATTTGAAGGAAATAGGTCTTCGAAAAAATAAAATTTGTTGCATTATAGATTGGAATTGTGTTGTTTGGATATGTGCTCTCTTCCAATTTTGATAGGCCATTGTCTGGAAGTACAAATTCAGTCCTAGAATTGTCAGAATGTGAAGACCTTAATTTCAGTGTGCTTTGTTGAAGCTAAACATCTTTGGTCCTCATACTGTATGAAGGTCCCTAAAAATTCATGAAAGTCTTTGAAAAGATAGTGGAGTTTTGCACAAATATCATAGTAGATAGGGCCTTTGGTTACAAAATGTTCTTCACTTTCAAGCTCACAAAAATGCAATTTGCATACACACTCATGTCATGGGAGGTCATGATCTAATTCCAACAAGAACTAATGCACAAAAAGCTAGTTTCATTGACCATTATTTACCTACATGTGTCCCTAATTTATGACAACATATTATTTATTTTCTAATTTAAACGAAATGTACACAATTATAATTATATACACATTGAAACTTTTCACTAGATATAGGAGAATGTAATTAAATAATAACTCTCCTTACCATATAACATCTAAGGCCACTTCTACTCTTTCCTTACAAACTCAATTCTTCTATCTAGATAGCCAAACTAACCTCTCGTTTTCTTGAATTTATAATTCTTAGTGTTGCCTTCAACCCACCACCATTAAAAAGTAAAAACAACCCCATTTTATAGATTAAATTCTCATTCATCCATCTACCTCATTCCACTCTAATATTTCTAACATGTCTATATTTTCCATGTGTTATTTGACAAGACATGGACAAACTTTACTCATTCTTGAGCTAGATGGCCAATTGCCCTAATAATTTGCTAAGTGGGTTGTTAGAGTTTTAGGTATTTCACATAATTCATTAAATGTAGAGGATACATGAATACCAATAGGAGAGATATTGGTCTTCATAATTGATCATTATTCTTGCATTGGTTCTTTTACCTATTATTGCAAAACATTTAAGAAAAGTAGTCACTAAATCCAATCAATCATTTAACATGGTGTGGTAAATGAAAATTTATATCTTTATTTTCTACACACAAACCTTTGGAAGACATACTTTCTCTGAGCTTTATCTTCTGAAATGATTTCTTTTTATGGGTTTCATAGTAATCTTTTTCTAAATCTAAGTGATTTCTTTTATGAAATTTGATTTTTTGCACATCTTTTAGGCTTTCATTCAATCCCTATAAAAAGAAACCATGGTTAGCATGACTAATTAGACTAATAACACTAGGGTTGTAATTGGCAACATCCAAGCTTGCAAGTAGTCCCATGTTGATTGTGCAAACAAATTTGCTCCATATAATCAAAATAATGTCCATAATTTTTAAAACTTATTTTTGCTAACCTCTTCAATTTGGGGGAACGTGACTATGAAAAAGTAAGAAAGTACCAATGTATTTAAATGCAGACAATTATAAAATAAAGAATTTCTTACCAAAATACCATATGACTCTACATTTGGCAACATCCATACCTGCAATTCGTTCCATGCTAATTGTGCAAACAAATTTGCTACATAGAATCAAAATAATAATAATGTCCATTATTTTCAATACTTGTGTTTGGTAACAATGATCTACTCTACCTAAAGCAATGATCTTATCTAGATGCTAAAGGTCACTAACAACAACATCATATGGAAAACACTCAATAGTCTTTGCATTCCCAATATGACATGTCTGATAGATGGAGAGAAGATTGGTAGAGATCTTAGGAACAAAGAGGACATCCTCAATGCAACCATCTACCAGCTAAATTGAGCCAGACCCCATAACTGGAATCTATGAAGAGTTTCCCACAAAAAATATGAGAAGTGGTGCTATAAGAAAGAGACTCAAGAAGATTTACTGAATGAGTCATGTGATGCGAGGTTCTTGTGTCAAATATCCAATTTGATGTGGATGAATTCAAACTTGTAGCAGTAAGGGCGTGGTCTTTGCTAGGTTTGGGAGTATCAATGTTGTGTTTCTTCATGGCTTCTTCAAAATCCTTGATCCTTCAATGAAAAACCTTAATGTGATAATTTTGCATCCCACAAAAATTACATGGCCCTCTTTTTTTCTTCTTCGAGGAATTTTTACTTAGACTTAGAAGATGTTGTGGTTGATGTATCGGATTTGGTCTTCTACTTAGATGATTTCTCATTGCTTGAAGATGATTCTTCCTTTGACTATTTTGAATGCTTATTACCTTCACCCTTAGATTCATGAACTACTAATGCTTGAATTTTTGAAGAAGTGATAGAATCCATGGAGAGTGAAAAACTATTCAAAACTAGGCATACTAAATGTTGATCCAAGTGCAACCAGTGTAGAGTAAAAAGTAGAAGTGAAGACCTGATAGGGACCTTTTAACTTTGTCAAAACCAAGACGACACATTCCTTATCTATTTTTGTTTTACCACAACCTTGAAGTTGAGTTCAAGAAAAGACTTGAACTTGACTAAGTAATCTTCAATTGAAGAAAAGGCATCAGGAGACAAAGTTTAAATTCAACATCCAATTGAAGTATTTTGAACTCGCCAACTTTACCAAATAAATCACTAAATTTGTCCCACATTTTCTTAGGAGTTGTACAATTACTTATATGAAATTGCAAGTTATCAAATATATGGAGGCCACTAAATCCCATTGCCTCATCTAACTTATTGCGATAGACAAATTGTTTATACTCCCTATTGAATTGCAGTTGTTGATCATTTAGCATTTTCCATAACCATTTAGATTGAAGAAGTTGTTGTACTTTTCTTTTCCATGTGTGAAAATTGTGTGGTGATAACAGATCAATTTCGGGATTCATGCTGAAATAAAACACAATGAGGCATGTAAATTGTGCCAAATAGACACCCTAAGTTTGATTTAAAAATGTAAAAGAAGCCCCCCAGAATTTGGCACTTTATAACTCCGTGCGGATTACACTAAAAATACTGAGGTTACATGAATTATTAATAATAAATGTTAATAGTATATGGTAAACTAACTAGTCATGATACTACCCTCAATAAAAAAGGTAGTGGTTTTGGCTTGAAACCACTAATAATAACCTAGTTACATAGAATTTAGCATAAAATGCTAACATGAGAAAATCCTCCTCTAGTTACAAACAATAGAAATGCAATCCATTGTGTTAGACTATACAAAGAGTGGAATGTTAACAAAAGTATTTTGAAATGTTAACATAAACCTTTACAAAGAACATAACCTACAAATGGTGGTTTGGAATAAGTTGAAAGGTATGAAAAATAATTTAGTGTTGCGAGTGAGAAGAGGAAAAATGTGACTAAACATTTGAAATACTAATATCCAAGTGTAATGGAACCTCAAAGGTTTAATGGAGTAGCAAAAAAAAACCTTTGTGTATGAAAAGCATCGATGGAAAGATCCATGTACATAGTGAAACTGCTACCATGACCTATGGAAAGATGAAAAACATGGGCAAGAGAGTGTGATGGAAGTTGAATGCTGACTACAACTAGTGCCAAACTCCTCAGCATTGTTGGAGGTTGTTAGTTGGGTAAAAGAAACCTAAACAAGTACGAAGAGACCCACGACCTCGGTAACAAATGTAAACGGTGACCAATACGAAAGATTTTGACCTTACTAGAGACTGCCCAAATAAACCAACAAACTGTGGATGGAACGAAAACTTCAAACTAGATGCCAAAAATATTACAAACCTTGGCCAGAAGTTTTGATGATGCTGCAAAAGAAAAGAAAAATGGTAAGCAACAAAACAGAAAGACCATGTTTCTCTATTGCTCCAAATAACATACACCAATTTGAGACTCAAAGTTGAGAGCACAGTTACTGCGTTGTTGACTTCAAACCAACAATCCAAACTATGGCCTCTCAAAAAAATCTATGGCTATTGAAGAAATATTCTTGAAATGGAAAGTTGCGAGAACTTGAAACCACAACCCTTGCCCATGAAATGAGAAGATATGTCGACAGAGAATCAAACAACCTTTGATATTTTGAGTGAACAATGACCCTGCATGAAGAAACAACAATAGAGGAGTCTGCAACTTGAAATCAACCTTTATCTCCTTTAATGACTTTGACGTGAAGATATTGGAAATGACTTGTAGGTCCAAGCGGCCAACAAACAAGGCTCCAAGTTCATTGAAAACTATGTGAGTGCCCGAAATAGACCATGAACCAGGTGCTATAATGGAGTCCACATATGGATGAGATGCCCTAGTCTAGGCGATGTCCTTCATAGTATGAAACCCTTGATCCACACTACGAACTAGGAAAAAATAAATTCACCCAAAAGCTATGAATGATGCCTACAAATCTTTAATTTCCAAAAAAAATTACATTTTCTGCTAATGAACTGATAGAGCCACACACCTATGATAGGGCTATGTGCAGAATGAAATTGAAATTGAGAATGAAATTTCAATTCTAGGCTTTGATACCATATAGGAGTAACAATGAAATGAATACAATAACCAGAACTTCCACAAGATGAATGTGCACACAAAGCAAGAGCTAAAACTATCATAAAATCTATATGAATGTACAATGAAGTCCTTGTATATGTAGGACAAGGATGAAGTGAGAAGGTGAGAGTCAAACAATGACTAAGCCTCCATGATTTGTGACACATGTAGAACACTTGGGATAAGTGTAAGAGCATGTTACATATGTCTATAAGGTGAGACAACTAAACCACTAAGTGAACTTAAGCTAGCGTGAATAGTTCTACTAGGCTAGGAACTAGATAGAAGTAAAGTAGATGAATAAAGACTCTTTTCACACTACAATTCTATCTTCTTTGAAATGATGTTACTTCTTTTAGTCACAACATCATCTCAAAGAGGGGCAAAATGTACACACCTGACATTGACCATGTCCTAATAGCACCTTCGACATCACCTTGTGTCCCCTTGTGACACATTTGTCCTAGACCTTTTCATGTCCCTTTGCATCATCTAGTTAATTTCGTGTCTCTTTCCATCATCCAGTTAATTAAATAAATATTATTTATTTAATTAACCTATTTATTCTATTTATCAATTTAATTAAATAAAGTATATTTATTTAATTAATCAATTTTCCCCAAGCTAAGATGCATACAAATAAACACATACTAACCTAGATTAATAAATGAGTAATATTGCGGGAGGAGCAGATGAAGAAGGCAATTGCATAGCCGGGAGCAGAGGTACGCAAAGAGACTCATGCGAGCAACTGTGTGACAGGGTTGGCCTTGGATGCTATTCATAGGGTGGTGAAAGATGGTGTGCTTTCATCGAAGATGCTGGGCAGTGATAGCATTAAGTAGCTTATGCCTGCTCTTCGACAGAGGATGGGGGAAGTTAAGCATCGGCAGGTGCAGAGCACTGTTAAGAATGAAGGATCTCCTTCCCCTGACCCTTTCACACTTGTGTCTGCCTCCTTTGGTTTGAATGCTCACGCAATGGGCAACTATATGTTATGCAAAAATTCTCTGAATCCTTACCATGTCTGTAGCGACTTTTGCAAGGAGCAAATCCTCTCCCTCAATCATGCGGTAGACCTAGGGTTTGTCTCTATTTCTGTAATGATGCCCAATAAGAGCAATGCTGCTACTCTAGATCCCCTACCCCCTTCGGTGGTTACCCCTCCCGATCCGTGTACCTCTTGGCTTCTGGGTGACTGCAAGGTGGATTTGGCGTTTGAGCCCATCGATTAGCATATTTCTGATGAGTGTATAAGGAAAGTATCCTTAGACATTGGATCACAGTCTTTGACTTTCGATCGGTGCGAATGACATTCAATTAATGATTTCATGGCTTGGTGCAAGAGTTCATGGGACAATCTGAGTCCGCTTCTGTGGAATTGTTGGATTATGGTTTCTTTTTTGTTATCTTTCAAATACTGAGAATTGTAGGTTCATCCAAGACAATGGAAAATTGTTTTTTGGTAGATCAAGCCTATTTATGTCCCCATGGTCCCCTTTCGTTGATCCTACAAAGTTCCAAATTTCTACCATTCCAATTTGGTTATGCCTTTACAATCTTCCTCTTGTTTTGTAAAACCTAATTCAAATCAAGTCCTTTGTCAACTAGGTTGGAAACTTCATTAAGATTGAGGAAGGGAATGATCCCAGAAGGTATGCCACAGTTTGTGCACCGATTTGAAATTTCTAAGCCTTTGGCTCATATGATTCGCATCAACTCATCTCTTGGCTCTTGGCTACAATTTATTAATTATGAGGGGCTTCAGAAAAGATACTTTAGGTGCAATCAACTCAGCCATAACATTGTCCATTGCCATTCGAAAACTAGTAATCGCCAATGGGCCATCAATCTTAAGAAATGGGCTCGTAAGAAAGGCAATCTTGACGCTGATTTTGTTTGGAGAAATCATGGTATGTTCCTAGATCATTGCTCTTTGTTTTCCCCTAAAGTTGGGACTGATAAGCAGTCTAAAAATGTTTCCCCTCCAACCAGTGGAGAAGAGGATGCATAGCACCAGCAAGTGGATAGGGATAAGCAGTTGAATTTAGGGGTCTCAAGGAATAAGGAGCAAGGTTTGGTTGTCTCAAATGACCAAGGCACTTTGGTTCAGGCAGTTGCTATGGCTAGCTCAAAGCATTGCTCCATTCCCCTCTTTGCTAGAAGGGATTCAAATTTGGTTAAGGATGGCAAACGTAGGGAAAGGAAAACTGAAGCTGAGAAACTAAGATTGGATGCCCAGGATACTATTGATGAAGGCACTCAGTGGATGATGGAAGAACTTCTCACGAGAAGAAAAAGAAAACATTTAAAGAAAGGCTGATTTCCTGTGGCTCTATTAGTATATCTTAGTTGGTTTTTTAAGTCCCTATGATGTCATTTCCTCTGTTCCCTCTCATCTCTTTTGCTCCCCAATTTCAAGTCTAAAGCATTCTTATTTTTATGCTCTCTATGTTAGATGGGAGTGGGCCCTTAACCCATATCTTAAATAACAAAAAAAAAAAAATTCATTTTCCCCTTTTAGCCAAATTAATTAAATGAATTTTATTTATTTAATTAACTCAAATTTATCCTTCCACATCACCCTTCTCCAATAATTAATTAAATAATTCTTTAATTTGATTAATTATTGAGAGTCAATGTCTAGCTAAAGTTAGTTAGCCAAATTCATTAACCTTGACACTTGCACAAAATTCAAACTAGTTTTACATCTCAAGCATCCATTTCATACCACATCTCCAAATCTCAACTGTACACATAAGGATACACCATAAAAGCCTCCATCCTTGCCCTAATGTTGTCTCATCAAATCCTAACCATCCATTGCACTTCTTAATCCTAGCAATCCATACTATCATTCAAAAATCTATAAATCAAACATCAATCTAGCTATTATGGGAACACACAATGGGAACACACAAGAAAGTAATGCTATACTAGAGTGAGCAATCAACATAACAATAATTATTAAGAGCATAGCCATTGGAGCTTGGGTGCACTCCATTCTGCTCTATCTAGGAGAAAGAATGGTTTTCGGTGAAAGTTTGTCATTTGCATTTATCTTTATGTTATTTACCTTTAATCTTTTCTTATCTTCACCATCATTTCACCATCATGTTGCAATTAATGTGACTAGCCTAATCCAACTAACTCCATCCCCATGGCAATTAATTTCCTTCTCACTAGTAAAGTTAATTAGTTAAATACCCTTTATTAATTAATCTAGACTTAAATATTTCTCTAACTAATTAATTTGGCTAAGTGGTATTATTAAGTTGTTACCGTGTTCACAAAAACTAAAAAGAGTCAACATTTTTTTTTTAATTCTAAAGTAAGTGTTTTAAATTTAAATTTTAGCCCACATACTTTTATTAAATGAATGCACCTAAAATTTATACAGTAACTATTTTATATTTAAAAAATATATAACCAACACATTTTCTTAAATGAAAGGACACAAGAATTAAATTTAAAATATATAACCACCATAGTTTTATTAATTAATGGACATAACATTAAAACCCACATAAAGTAACAAATCTATATAAATACAAGTAATAGTCAAATATGAAATGAAATAAGGTAGAGCAAAGGAATAAGGAGCTATTTGAAGGTATCTACATTATATTGAAATAAGGTAGAGCAAAAGAACACAAGAAGTGTAGGAGTTACTTGAAGGTAATTGCATTATATTTTATACATATTTGTATAAGGTTTCAAATTTTTTTTTTTTTCTTTTTTTTTTTTCTACAGAATGAAATCTAATTTGTGGGTAATTTAATTTTTTTTTATTTATGTTGAGTTATTTCAATGAAAATACTCTAAATTAATATTACCTTTTATTAGGGTTATCTTTTTTTTTGTGTGTTATTTTATTTACTGTAGACTAATTTATTTCATAACTATATTTTCTTAGGTTTTATCATATGAAATACAAAAGAAGCAGAGTGTATTGGGCAAGGGTAATGTAATTAAGGGTAACGTAAAGAAGTAGAGTGTATTGGGTAAGGTTTTATCAAGTGTATTATATTTTGTTAGGGATACCTTTGTTTTATGTGTTATTTTATTTACTATACAATAATTTAAGTAATTCAAAACTAGGCACATTAAGAAGGATATCTCTATTTTAGATATATTTTTCTAAATATAAGTATGTTAGATAATACAATCACCCTTTCCACCAGCATAACGGTTACAAAGATGTGTCTTGTAGCCTGCACCAGGACTTGACTTATCTGACAGTGAGACTAGAGGTAAACCCTATTGCTTCTCTGGAAAGTCCTAATGTGTTTGCTAGTTTTGGCAACTGAGATACAGAAGTTACTCCACCAGAAACATAATGAATGTAATGGCAATCCTCGCCATGCAGCATCCAGATGTATTACATTACAACAGACATACATTCAAATGTGAGACCAAAAACTGTCACTAATAATTTAAAATGCCAGATAGTTAAATAGAAGAATCTTCTACATTTGTAATTGCAAAATTCACATGAAACCTTCTGAATATAGAACTACAATTCTTATGAACATGTAATTTTCCGCATCCTTTGAACAATGTATTTTAAAAATAATCTTTGAACAACCAAAAGTTTCAGGTAGGGCAGAGAGCCTAGAACAAAACGCATCAGGAATTATTCAAAGAAACAAATCTACAAAGTGAAAAGTTACATGAATGAGGGAGCAGCAGAAGCAGAATCATCCCGTAACTCACTAGCACCATGTGCAAGGTGGCACTTATCCCCAAATGTGCATGAACCCTTCGCAAACTATTCACAAAGCCTAGTTTTGAGATTTTGCTGACCATTTCCAAATCATTTACCCAAATTTGATTCAATTTTCATAATCAACTCGCTAACCTTCACTGTGGCTTGATTAATCTCTTGAAAATGTGACAAATGATGGAATATATAGAAAGACAACAAATAAGATACAAAAGAAGGAAAGCATGACAATATTGGCTTTTTAGCATGTCCATAAGTTCATGAACTCACCAATTATCTGACAAGTATATAAAAAACAAAGGAAAAGCCAATGAGTCCAATGCTTCATGAACTCGTCAAAATGCTGATGACCAAGTTCAACAAACCCCAAAAACTCTTGCAAGGTATTTTTTAATGCCTGTAATGTAGTGTTCTTTCATGGGATCTATTATTTCAAATGCTTGCACTGGATCCATGCACAAGAAAAATGAATTGCAAGTAGACGAGAATTCAATGGAGCTGGGTAAGGATGGTGCAAGGGAAGGAAGGTGGATTTTTTACCCAAGTTGTAACCACTATGGTAGTGCTCAAGGATGCCAGTTTGTAGATAAGCCCCATTTTACCAATGGAGAAAAGAAATTGTATTTCCAAATAAGGTACCACCTCCTGGAATAGGTATTACTACAAATTAAGGTGCTAGCTCAAAAGCAAACCCAAGCTACAAGACACGCCTTTGTAACCATTATAACAATTCTCAAGGATGCAAATATGGAGATAAGTGCCATTTTGCCCATGGAGAAAAGGAGCTAAGAAAAAAAAATGTGCTTCCAAAGGGGCCATTGCCTCCTAGGTTGGTAACTGCAACAGCAAATTTTGACGTTTTATCGAAAGCAAACATTATTATTCTTGATTCTTATGCTGGTGGCATAATTGGGAAAGATAGTGTAAAATCAAAGCACATTTACCATGTAAGTGGTGTGAAGTTGACAATAAAAGACGAGTCTGATCCAAATTTGAAGACTATTGAGTTTACACCATCTTTCCTAATTATGCCACCAATATAAGAAGCAGGAATAATAATGTTTTCTTTGGATGAAGTGCTAAAATTTGCTCCAGCAGTACCCAACTTAGGAAGTAATGCCCCCTTTGGAAACACACTTTCTTTTCTCAGCTCCTTTTCTCCATGGGCAAAATGGCACTTATCTCCATAATCGCATCCTTTAGAACTGCTATAATGGTTACAAAGGTGTGTCTTGTAGCCTGGACTTGCTTTTGAGCCAGCACCAAAATTTGTATTAGTACCCATCCCAGGAGGCCGTACCTCATTTGGAAGCACATTTTCTTTTCTCAATTTCTTTTCTTCATGGGCAAAATGGCACTTATTTGCAAACTGGCATCCTTTAGCACTACCATAATCGTTACAACTTGGGTGAGAAATCCACCCCATCTACCTTTGTACCATCGTTACCCACCTTCATTAAAATCTCACCTACATGCAATTCATTTTCCTTATGCATTGATAGAGTGCAAGCATTTCAAATAATTGATCCAATGAAGGAACACTTCAGAAACACCTTACAGGCATTAAAAAATACCTTGTAAGAGTTTCGGGGTTTGTTGAACTTGGTCATCAGCATTTGGACGAGTTCATGAACCACTGAGCTCATTAACGCCCTTCACTACTGTTTGGTTTTTCCTTTGTTTTTTGTATACTTCTCAGAAAATTGGTGAGTTCGTGAACTTATGAACTTGATAAAAAGCCAATATTGTCATTCTTTCCTTCTTTTCGTATCTTCTTTGTTGTCTTTCTATATATTCCTTCATTTGTCACATTTTTAAGAGATTAATCAAGCCACAGCTAAGTTTGATTAGGTTTGCGAGTTAATTATAAAAATTGAATCAAACTTGAGAAAACAATCTGGAAATGGTCAGAAAAATCTCAAACCTAGGCTTTGTGAACATTATGCGAAAGGTTCATGTACATTTGGAGATAAGTCCCACTTTGCACATAGTGCTAGTGAGTTGCAGGATGATTCTACTTCTGCTGCTCCCTCATTCATGTAACTTTTCATTTTGTATATTTGTTTCTTTGAATAATTCCTAATGCATTTTTTTCTAGGCCCTCTGCCCTACCTAAGACTCTTGGCTGTTCAAAGATTATTTTTAAAATACATTCTTCAAAGGATGCGTAAAATTACATGTTCATAAGAATTGTAGTTCTATATTCAGAAGGTTCATGTAAACTTTGCAATTATAGATGTAACAGATTCTGTTGTTTAATTGTGGCATTTTAAATTATGAATGACAGTTTTTGGTCTCACATTTAAATGTTACATCTGGATGCCCACATGGGGAGGATTTCCATTACCTTCATTATGTTCCTAGTGGAGTAACTATTGTATTTTAGTTGCCAAAACTTGTAAACACATTAGGACTTTCCAGAGAAGCAATAGGGTTTACTTGTAGTATTTCACTGTCAAATAAGTCAGGTCCTAGTGCAAGCTACAAGACACATCTTTGTAACCATAATGGTAGTGTTGAAGGATGCTAGTTTGCAGATAAGTGTCATTTTTCCCATGGAGAAAAGGAATTGAGAAAAGAAAATGTGCTTCTAAATGAGGTAATACCTCTTGGGATGGGTATTACTACAAACTTTGGTGCTGGCTCAAAAGAAAACCCAGGCTACAAGACACACCTTTGTAACCATTATAGTAGTTCTGGAGGTTGCAAATATGGAGATAAGTGTCATTTTGCCCATGGAGAAAAGGAGCTGAGAAAAGAAAGTGTGCATAATTGGAAGCACACTTTCTTTTCTCCGCTCCTTTTCTCCATGGGCAAAATGTCACTTATCTCCATATTTGCAGTCTTCAAACTGCTATAATGGTTACAAAGGTGCGTCTTGTAGCCTGGGTTTGGTTTTGAGTCAGCACCAAAATTTGTAGTAGTACCCATCTGAGGAGGTGGTAACATTTGTTTTTCTTAATTCTTTTTCTCCATGGGCAAAATTTCACTTATCTGCAAACTAGTGTCCTTCAGCACTACCATAATGGTTACAACTTGGGTGAGAAATCCACCCTACCTACCTTTGTACCATCCTTACCTAACTCCATTGATTTCTAACCTACTTGCAATTCATTTTCCTTGTGCATTGATAGAGTGGAAGTATTTCAAACAAGAGACGCATTGCCTCAGGTTCCTACCCTGATGCTATGAATGCTTTGTAATTTACTATTTTAAGTATTGTTAGGTGTTGTGCAAATAAGTACTAGAACTTGCAAATTGGGACAGGCATCTACAAGCAATTTATCATTGTTCTATATTGTATTTGTTGAATATGTCAATGTGCACCACCAAAATCTTCCAAGGTTGCTTATTTCGAGAATAGCACAAAAATTTCAACAAATCAATCTACTTATTTGATAGAGTGCCCCTACAGACCATTCAAACTAAAATTGATTATTGTTAACTAAAATTGATTATTGTTATTATGTGGTTCAAATGATCTATGGAGTATTGGGGATCAAAATTTGGATCTTTGTTGAAGATGAGCAATACCTTTCTATAATCTGACCAATTATAAATCTTGAATTCTATAAGATCAAATTAAAATAATTAATCTTGGAGCAGTAAAACTGCCAATATTAATGATTACTAAGCAAATCTTACCTGGCAAGGATTCTTTGTCATCTAATATGGTATGATATATTCTTAATTTGTATTGCAGACCACATTTTAGTATAATATTAGGTCTACTAAAATCAGGAATCATATTCTCATAACTATGTAAATTAAGTTCAAGTCTTCAGGCAAACTATGTTTTATGATGGGGACCACCATGCCTTAGGAAGTAAATATACAATTTTATAATACAATATTATTATTAAAATATATTTTGTAATTTACATTATATAAAATATACTATATAATCCTCTAGAAGAACTACATAACCCTAAATAAACCTATCTCGGTTGGTATATTTAATTAGTTCAATTAATAGACCCGAGTGCATAGGCCATGTTTAAGTGTAATGTGTGTTCTTTTAGAAGTTGTATTGTTTAAAGTCTCAAGTTTAGGGTTTAAGCTCTCAAGTTTGTGGTTGAGAGTTTAGGATATTTAAGTTGTGTTATGGGTTTGGAGTATAAAGCACAAAGTTAAAGTTTTATTGGTTAGGAAATTTAAGTTTAGTGTCTTCGAGTTTAGAGTTTAACATTATACATCACAACACACAAGCTTATTTCTAATTCAAATAGACATGAGCATTATAAAATGAAGTAGGTTAATGAATCATCTATAATGTGGATTTCTCATATAAAAGAAGAGAGCTAGTAACACCATTTCTTTTATAGGAATATCAAACCTGTAGTACTAGTACCAAGCTGCATTTTATATCATGCACATCTACATACATTTTCAAGAGCAAAGTGTCATTGATTGTTATCATTGGAAAGACAAAAGGTACTCATGGTGGGTGATCAAAGGAGCAAAAAGTAGAAATTATAACTCTTTAATTTTGAAGATTGATAAAGGAGCTCAATCAACATTACCTATAAATAAAAATGGAGACAACTTAACATGGGAGATCTAGATAGTGCTCCTAACATCTAAATATATCTTGAACATGTAGCCACAAAAGAAAAAGATTTTGAGGGAACATAGATTGTTTAAGTACACTACATATTATTCACATTAAAAAAATATAACTCAAATAACTAAGTAAATATCTCTTTATTTATGTAACGAATACAAGAGAGGTGTAATCCACTTATTTGTTTGTCATCTCCAAAATTCTAATGAAACAAACATTGAGATGTTCCACGGTAGCTCCCCAAAAAAAGAAGTTTCTCACTTAAATCCCCTTTCTTAAGCTTTCTCCGAATTTACTTATAAATGATGTTGATCCAACTCATTTCCCTATCTTCAATATTGAACGTTTAATTTCTACCTTCTACTTCTTCAATCACCCAACGTAATCACCCTTCATCTTTCCAACGAAACATGAATTGCAACTTGACAAGTTGTTTAATATCTGCATTATTTAATGCTTCATATGCTTGGGGTTCAATCAAATGGGTTACATTGATTGAAACCACCCAGGAGACTGCACATCTTGTTAACTTGTTTTCCACATTTTGCAATACTTATCTATGGGACTTCTCATGAAAATAACATTAAAGTAGAATCCACAATTACTCTTGAGAATGAACTAAAGACCACGTTCTACTTCATGGTAAGTGAATATAATTTAATGTCCTGTTGAGTTTTCTATAGTTATTATGCATTTTTTTATATAATTTATACTCATCTTGCATCAACTACACAATCCATCCACAACAACTAAACATAACTTGTCCTTTGTTTTAAATTATGGTATTAAGTTATCATCTAAAAATTAACTAAAGTAGAATGACAGTATAACTGCCACTGCAATCATATATGATTTATAGTTATGCAGACAATTTTATCAAAATTATACATTCATGTTCTTTGGAACATTTTTTTTAATAGTTGTAATCTGATGCACAGTGGAGCTATCTTTAGTAGGGCTTGAGGATGACCATCTGGGTCTAGATGCAATGTAGGCCAACATCTGGCTCTGATGTTTAATAGAGCTATGCAATTTTTATTTACATTGATGTACATTTATTTGAAATTACATGTGACTTTTCAATAACAAAAAGATAATAGTATTTATATCATTTTTCAAGAGAAAAACTAATATCAACATGGATCAGTTAGAATTGAAACCTAGATAGTAGAACACAACATTAACAAAATGAGTGAGGAGTACTGCATAATTTGTATAGCAAAATGAGTCAGAGAACAGTATAATTTTTATTCCACAAAACATAACCACATGATTATTTTTAAAAAATAGTTTAATAAACTTAATGTTTTCACAGTCCCATTATACAATTTTTTTTGAAAAAACTGTGTATCAGTTCTTGCATAGCTTATAAAAACACCTTAGAGAAAATATTTTGATAGAAACACTCTCCAGAAAACATTTGACAAAATGGTTTTTTCATAGTTAATAAAATCATTCTCCAGAAAATATTTGATAAAGAGTTTCTTTTTTTCGCATAGTTCTTGTTATATTTAGGTTTTAGGAGGATCTATCCACAAAATCATCATGTAGGTATTTAACCTCGTCTTCACAGTATATTCATAATTTCATGCATCAGAAAAAATATGTTTGATTGGACACACCATCATCCTCATCAAGTTAAACTTTTGAATACTTCTCATAATTTTCTTAATTGAAAAACCTGTGTACACACTCAAAAACATCTAGCAACAGGTTTAAAGTTGGGTTATAGACTGTCGGGAGCAGAGCATTGTGCATTTCAATTACAGTACAAGGAAACAAGATATACAATTTAATCCTTCCCCTTCTTATCAGACATAAAAACAGAAGGAGAGTAAACATCATTTAAAGGCGTGGTTGAAACCAACGAAGCCTAGAGCAGCTGCAGGGCCTGCAACAATTGTTAATTTCAAGCGAATTAAATTAAAATCATTAATAGAAATTACATCCAAAATTCATGACAGAGTAGCCAAGAAAACACTTTTAAAACCCACCTCATCTGCACCAATATTTGCAGTCTTCTCCTCTAGTTCACTTAGGTCTTTGACATTGAGCTGATTGAGCAACTTAATGCTTGTGATTGTCGAGCTGGGAGATACGTTCAAGTCATCTGTTATCATAAATGTAACAGTATCTTTCACATAATCATTGCTACTTAGCCCAGCTGCAATTTGGCTACTGCTTTGACAGGTTTTGGGAGGAAATTCTACAGGGCAGTCCAGAGCAAACCCACATGCACAGATTTCGTCAGGATTGGTACTGATATAGCGAACAACACAATGATTGGGACGACCTTTTCTGCAGACATTTCTGTTACTGCAGAGACAGAAAAAACAAAAACACAGAGCAGGCATGCACAGCAGAAAAGAAACAATTGCTACAGCAAGCATAAATATTTTATTGAATCTGCTTTTTCATTCTCCTTCTTCTGAATACGATTGCAGACTACCTCTATTAATAGAG
Organism: Cunninghamia lanceolata; assembly: GCA_027924645.1. Lineage (NCBI taxonomy): Eukaryota > Viridiplantae > Streptophyta > Pinopsida > Cupressales > Cupressaceae > Cunninghamia > Cunninghamia lanceolata. The sequence goes on along the minus strand of BSBN01000937.1, from coordinate 9,006,739 downwards.
GATTCTTTTACAATGCAAAAATCGATCACTAAACTTAAACTGCTGAAAACTGGAAACTAAATTTAAATGCTCAAATCATGCGGTCTAACTGAAGATTATTATTCATGCAAAAACTAAAAGACTAGAGTTTTATTTAGAACTGTTCTCATGCGGTGATTCATGCAAACATATGGGAGAAATTAGACTGCAGTTCTGAGACTCCCCCTTAATTTCTACTACGGGAGAAATTAGACTGCAGTTCTGACACTCCCCCTTATTTTCTACCACTAATTATTTCAGCATTTACAATGTCCAAATTCTGTCTTAAATACTCAAAATTCTCTTTTGTTAATGCCTTTGTGAATATATCTGCCAACTGGTCTTCAAATCTATAAAACTCCAAATGGATTTCTCCATTGTTCACTAACTCTCTGATGAAATGAAATCTCGTATCAATGTGCTTGCTCCTCTTGTGAAAAACATGATTTTTTGACAATGCAATTGTTGATTTATTGTCACAAAAAATTGGCTTTGACTCCTTCTGTGCTTGCAATAAATCTGTCAATACTCTCCTCATCCAAATTGCTTGACATGTTGCTGATGTGGCTACCACATACTCTGCTTCAGCTGATGAAAGTGTCACTATGGGTTGCTTTTTGGATGCCCATGAGACCACACCTATTCCAAAATGAAAGGCATGTACAAAAGTACTCTCCCTGTCATCAATGCTACCTGCAAAATCACTAACAGTATAACCAATCAAACCAAAATCATTAGTTGTGGAATATAAAATTCTATATTTTGTTGTTCCTACAACATATCTCAACATCCTCTTTCCAACTTGTCAATGTGAGTCTTTTGGTGACTCCATAAATCTATAGATTAAGCTGACCACATACATAATATCTGGTCTTGTAGCTGTAAGATACATCAAACTACTAATTAGTCTTTTGAATGTTGTAGAATCAATATTAGGCCCTTTGTCTTCTTTGCTAATTTTAGTCCCTGTAGCAACTGGTGTAGGCACTGAATTACAATTCAACATCTTAAACTTCCTTAATACACCCTTTGCATATTTAGTTTGACAAATAAAAATTCCCTTCTTTCATTGTACAACTTCAATGCACAAAAAATACTCCATTAATCCCAAATCTGTCATCTCAAATTTTTTCTTCAATGCTGATTTAAATGCGTCTATAGACAATTTTTAGTGAAAATCAAATCATCAACATACCAACACACAATCAAAATCCGACCTTCTTTGTTGATTTTTGTGTACAATGTGGGCTCACTATTGCTTCTGTCGAATCCATTGTTTGTTATGTATGAATCAATCATGCTATACCATGCTTTTGGTGCTTGCTTGAGACCATAGAGGGTCTTCTTCAATCTGTAGACTTTTTCTTCATGTCCATGCACTTCATAACCTAGTGGCTGTTTCACATACACTTCTTCATCTAGGAAACCATTCAAGAAAGCTGATTTGACATCCATTTGATATACTTTCCAATTATTTTGTGTAGCTATTGCTAAAACCATTCTAATAGTATCAAGTCTAGCAACTGGAGCAAAGAATTCATTATAATCAATTCCATGTTGTTGTGCAAAACCTTTTGCTACTAACCTTGCCTTGTGCTTTTCAATCTTACCTTCTGCATTAAATTTGGTCTTATAAACCCATTTGACTCCTATGCAATCTTTACCTTCAGGTAGGTTAATTAGATCCCATGTTTGATTTCTCTCAATAGCATTCATCTCTTCATCCATTGCTTTTATCCAATGTTCCTCATTAACTGCTTCTTCATAATACACCGGATCATGAGAGAAAAAGGCAAAATTTGAACACAAATCTAAATTCTCTTCTTCTTGATCATAAATCTCATTCAAGTTTCTCATTTTCTTACCTTAAAATTTTGATCTTATAGTGGCAAGAGTTGGATCTGATTCATCACTTACTTGTGAATTGGGAGTAGGATGACATGCATGACTAGACGATTCACCTTGTGCTAAGTTCCTTGGTGTTCTTATTGGAGTGCTTGTTCTTGCTTGTGGAGAGAATTGATCACCTTGCAAAATTTGTTCTTCAGATTCTTCTTCATTTTGCGGAATTGGTGCTCCAAATGTGATGGTTCTATCAGTGCTTCCATCCCATGCTTCTTCTTCCTTAAATTCCACATCTCTGCTAATAATCACTTTCTTTGAAATGGGGTTATACAACTTATAAGCTTTTGATTCTTCACTATAGCCAATAAAACTGCATTTCTCACCTCTATCATCAAATTTTCATCTCAATTCAAATGGTATAAGAGAATATGCAATACAACCGAAATTTCTGAAATGATGTACACTATGCTTCTTACCACTCCAAGCTTCTTGTGGAATTCGATCGTTGACACTCTTTGTTGGGCTCCTATTCAGAATATATATTGCACCTGCTACTACTTCTGCCCAATATTCATTTGACAAATGTTTGGCCTTCAACATGCTTCTAGCCATCTTCATGATTATTCTATTCTTCCTTTCTATTACACCATTCTGCTGTGGTGTGTACCTTGTAGTCAATTGCCTTTTAATGCCATGATATCTACAAAAATCTTGAAATTCATTAGACATATATTCACCTCCTCTATCTGATCTAAGTACCTTGATGTAAAGGTCACTCTACTTTTCAACCATAGCCTTGAATTCTTTAAATTTTCTAAAGGCTTCAGACTTTTTCTTGAGAAAACATATCCAAGTCTTTCTGCTAAAATCATCAATGAAGGTTAGAAAATAAGTACTACTTCCAAATGATGGAGTTTGCATTGGTCCACATAAATCACTATGAACTAGCTCCAATAATACCCTTGCTCTATATGAAATTTCTACTAGAAATCTATCTCTATGTTGTTTTTCTAAAATGAAACTCTCACATGAATTTCCTGGGTGCTCTCTTGGTGGTAATCCCTTCACCATATTTTTCTTCTGTAACAAACTCAAACCTCCAAAATGTAAATGTCCATACCTTAAATGCCATAGCCATGATTGGTCTAAATACATGGTTTTGAAATGGGCTTCCTCTTCTCCTTGGATGCACTGAATTCGAAGAGGGAATATCTGATTCTTGCTCATCTCCACTTTTTCTATCAACCTATCATTTGAAAATTTGTCTAGTATTGTGCAAACATTACCCATAATAGATACTCTGTAACCTTTCTGTACTAACTATCCAACACTCATAAGATTATGCTTTAGTCCAGGTACAAAATAAACATTAGGAACAAATCTTGTTTCACCATTTTTTGCCAAAACATTTATTACTCATTTACCCATTACATCCACTTTATTATCATTTCCTAATTTCACTTCAGATTTTATAGAATCATCAAGACTAGCAAACAATTCTTTATTCCCTGTCATATGGTTACTACATCCACTATCTAAATACTATATATCTCTAGCATTTTCTTGAGCAATACGACAAGTGAAGAATAAACTTCCAGAATTAGAATTAGATTCATTTGTGTAATTAGCATTCTGCTTGTCCACATCTCCTTGTTTCTTTCTGCATTCATTTGCATAATGTCCATTTTTTTGCAATAATAACATTGAATGTTAGGAATTGATTGTTGCCACGTCCTATATTGTTGTAGTTTTGATTATTGTTTTCACCTTGATTTGGATTGTTCCTTCCATCTCTGCCTCTGCCTTTTCCTTTGAAGTTTGACCTTCTTCTTCCTCTTCCTCTGCCAAATGATACTTGAGACTTGAAAGCATTCTCAAAAGAAGTATTGTTATTCCTATTCATTCTGGATTCATGTGTTAACAAAGATCCCATTAATTCATCTACTGTTCCAAATCCTTGGTTTCCTCAATAGCTGCAACTATTGCATCAAATTTGCTAGGTAAACTCCTGAGAATTTTTTATATGATCTTTTGATCTATTATTGTTTCTCCATTAGATCTAATTTGGTTCACAATATTCAATACTTGACCCATAAACTGGTCTATAGACTCTGAATCATTCATTTGCAAATTTTCAAAATTTCTTCTAAGAGATTGCAATTTAGCTACTTTCACCTTTGTATTACCTTTATAGGTAGTCTCCAAAATTTTCTATGCCGACTTGGATCGTTGCTGCTGCAACTCTAGAAAAAATTGATTCGTCCATTGCCTGTTGGATCAGGAATAGAGCTTTTGCATCCTTTTTCTTGTTTTCTTTAAGCTCTTCCTTTTGTGCTCAAGTTTATGCCTGATGGGCAGCCTCACCCTGTGGTTCTTCAAAGCCATTTTCTACCAAATCCCAAATATCTTGTGAGCAAAACAATATTCTCATTTTAATTGCCCAAAAATCATAATTCTTATCATTGAAAATGGGAATCTGGGGCTGAGAAATGCTATTGTTTGTTGCCATGTCTCAAGCTGAACTTTTCAAAATGAACAGCAACTTCTTTAAATTTCTACTAACTCCTCCTTGCCTTCAGCGACTAAATCCTCCTTCAATCTGCTCTAACAATCTAATGCCCCTAATCTTTTTCTCTGCTCTGATACCAATTTGTTACCGCAGAGACAGAAAAAAAAAAACCAGAGAGCAAGCAAGCACAGCAGAAAAGAAACAATTGCTACAGCAAGCATAAATATTTTATTGAATTTGCTTTTTCATTCTCCTTCTTCTAAATACGATTACAAACTACCTCTATTAATAGAGGATTCTTTTACAATGCAAAATTTGATCTCTAAACTTAAACTGCTGAAAACTGGAAACTAAATTTAAATGCTCAAATCATGCGGTGTAACTGAAGATTATTATTCATGCAAAAACTAAAAGACTAGAGTTTTATTTAGAACTGTTCTCATGCGGTGATTCATGCAAACATACGGGAGAAATTAGACTGCAGTCCTAACAATTTCTGCAGACATAAAATGAACTTGCCACATTATCAATCAGAAGATTTTGGGGGGAGCATTTTGATACAACTTTAGGTTCTAGCAGCTCAGATTTGTCGCCATGCATGTATAAGGCAGGTAGCTTAGCCATAGAAACATATAGACTACTAACAGAACTGACTTTCTTTGAGATTCCTGATGCTGAAAGTAGTTTCATTACCGAGCCTAGTGGCAAAGTAAGAAAGTTGAAAAGCAGGTTCAAAAAATCCTTTCCAACCTCGGCATAAGTTATTTTACTACTTTTCTTGCTAATCAGAAGCCTGACAGTCATGCGTTGAGAATTCTTTTCTGCCATTTCAATTTGCTCAGTAAGATTAGAGGATGACAACCACAAAATAAGTATTAGGTCAATCTCACCGATATATATGAGAGATTGCCTATTTCATTTAATTTAGAGGGGATGTATCTGTTCCGTTAACGTACAGAGTGTCCATTTGGAGTGCCATGATGTAAAACAAATTACACCTGTCAAAAGAGCTTAATCTCCTCATGTTTGTAAGCTCAAACTAACTCTTCCATCTTAACAACACATAAATATTTGGCACCTACTATCTTGAACATAGGTGAACATCAAGTAAGTCCTACAAGCTTCTCACTAACTTCCCATAATTTTCTAGCTTTCTCAGAATCACTGGCTTCTTTAGATAACTGATTCTCAAATGAAACTTTGTCTTTGTTCCAGCTCCAATATATACATGATTTGCTCAAACTTGGATCACTAACCACCTGCATCACATGCAATTGCAATCAAATTCTCAAAAATAATGAAGCAAACCAGGTGAAATCTATCAAATTCTACTTGTTATAAACAGGAGAAATGCATACCTTTGCAAGTCTTTGTCCTTCGTCCTCCTCTAAACCAAATCCTTTAGTTATATATTTCTGAAAGGGTGGAAAAAGAATCCTTAACAAAGGAATATGCTCACGGAACAATCCTGTACTAGCAACGCATCCTGGGTATAATGATGCAAATGTGATGCCAGTGTCTTCATGATAGCGTCTGTGAAATTCCTGCATAGTTAACACGTTACAGACTTTAATGTCCTTACATGCTTTTGCTCCATCAAATTCACCCCGTCAATAATGGATGAGCTATTGACTCCAATCAAACCACCGGCAAGCCCTATGAGATCACCAAGATTAGCCTTTGGTGGATCATTTCCCCCAAGAGTATTTGTATTACCTGTTAGCATACAGATATACATTACAAATTTCTGCATTCCCCTGCCTAACCCAGAGAAAAGGATATTCTAGTTTCAATTTTCTCATTAGTTTGGCTAGTTCTAAATTGTATGAATAAATTTTCTCATTAGAATTATTTTTGGCTATTTCCAAACTTCTTGAGAATCTATTTAAGGGTCTTGGAGCAATAAATATTAAAAACTATAAAGACCAACTCGTGTATAGAAGCTACAGATTTGTATTTAATTTAAAAATTCAAAATGTTTTTAGAGATTCTATAGCTGTCAGAAGAAGGTTTTCAGTTTTCCTGATCTTACAGGTGCCTTCTGTATTATAGGTTGTCACAAGCCATGCAATTACTGTCTAAATTTCTAAGGATACACATTCTTTTACAGGGGCTTAAAATGAACCATAAGTCACACAAAAATTTGGTACCAAAATATATAAAAAAATGTAAGTTGCAATTAAAAAGGAAGAGATAAAGAAGTACCTATAATCGATCCTACAATTATGACCCTCTTTGAGCTGAAATCAGATTTTCTTACGTCGTCTAACGACAATCAGGATAATAGATAGTGACCCAGATGGTTTGTGCCCACACTCAACTCATATCCCTGAGCTGTGAACCTTGGTTCCTTGGCAGTGGGCAAATAAACTGCAGCATTACAAGCCAACACATCTAGTGGCCTTTCAGACGGCCTAAAGTTATCAACAAAATGTCTTACACTTTCTAGAGAAGACAAATCCAAGTGAATGACTGTGTAATTCTCTTTAGGAATCCCAACAGATTTAGCAGCCCTCTCTGCCTTGAGGAAATCTCTACAAGCCATAACAATATGCCATTTCCCAGTCTCTCCGAGAGCTTTAGCAGTAGCAAGCCCTAAAACAGAAGATGCACATGTTATAATAACATTACCCTTTCTTGCGGTCTTTTTACTCCCTAGGGTTTCCTGTGTTACCACTAGTGCAGCCACTGTCTGTGACCTAATCTTAAGGATATGGGTGATCCTTTTTATAGCTCTCTGTTGTACAAGAAAATAATATACTCTAAACTAAAATCATTCTAAAAATTCAAATCACTATTCAAACCCAACAGGCAAATAATAACGGTCACAATAAAAATGAAGTACTGACCTTCCTGAATTCTTGTTTCCCATGTTCCACCAGTTACAACCCTAGGAAAACAGAGTCCCTTGCAGAACCTGTATATCCTCCCTGCAACCAACAACATTTTTATAGTGAAACAAACAATTCGGGTACCATGAAAGCGATTTTGAATTGACACCCACTTAAACAAAATCTATAAAGTACCTCCTTTAGCAGAGGAAATGTTCGGGATAGAGAAGATTTAATGGCTGTTTGATGAAAAGTTCCTGAAATAGAAACCATGCTCTTTACAGTTTGCACACAGTTGCAAAAAGAATTACACGATCACAGGAAGGAAGAAAATGGCGATGGCGATGGCGACGGCAGCTGAAAAGGTTAAAAAACTTACTAAAAATCTGACCTTAAGAGCTTGAAATCTGAGCCAATGATAACACATGCACAGATTTCGTCAGGGTTGGTGCTGATATAGGGAACAACACAGTGATTGGGACGACCATTTCTGTAGACATAAAATGAACTTGCCACACTATCAATCAAAAGATTTTGGGTGGAGCATTTTGACACAACTTAAGGCTCTAGCAGCTCAGATTTGTTGCCATTCATGTACAGGGCAGGTAGCTAAGCCATAGAAACATATAGACTACTAACAGAACTGACTTTCTTTGAGCTTCTTGATGCACGACTCTCATAATAGCAACTCATCTCTGTTAAAACCATGTGTCAATTAAGTTTCAACTTTACAGATTTTGGCAAATAAATTTAATATTAAATACTATTAATCCAGTGAAATAAATTAATACATCAGAAGATTACATTAGTATTCTTGGTAGGAACTAATAATAAATCCCATTAAGGAACACTTCAGAAACACATTACATGCATTAAAAAATACCTTGTAAGAGTTTTTGGGGTTTGTTGAACTTGGTCATCAGCGTTTCCAGAGTTCATGAACCATTGACCTCGTTAACGACCTTCACTGTTTGGTTTTTCCTTTGTCAGAAAATTGGTGAGTTCATAAACTTATGAACTTGCTAACAAGCCAATATTGTCATTCTTTCCTTTGTCACATTTTTAGGAGACTAATCTTGAAACTAGGCTTTGTGAAGATTTTGCAAAGGGTTCATGCACATTTGGGGATAAGTGCAACTTTGCACAGGGTGCTAGTGAGTTGTGGGATGATTCTGCTTCTGCTGCTCCCTCATTCATGTAACTTTTCATTTCGTAGATTTGTTTCTTTGAATAATTCCTAATGTGTTTTGTTCCAGGCCCTCTACCCTCTTGCTGCAGAGACAGAAAAATAAAAAAAGAAAACATGAACTCACGGCAAACACTTGCTACAGAAAAGCATAAAAACATTATTGATTTTCTTCTCATAATCACTAGTTACATTGTGCCTCTCTAAATAAGGGACTTTCACATGTAAAATCTGCTAAAATAGATCACAGGAAGATTTCTCTTTTCCTTTTTTTCTTTTTGTTTTATTCATTCAATACAGCAAAAAAAGAAAACTAACACTAATTGCTTTATTTTTATTGTGGGAGAAATTAGATCACGTTCTAACACTCCCCCTTAATTTCTACCACTAACTACCTCAATATTTACAATGCCCAAATTCTTTCTTAGATAATTAAAATTCTCCTTTGCTAATGCCTTTCTGAATACATAAAAATCTTTTTGAAATCCCTTGAGAACTTAGCCCTGAATACATAAAAACCTTCAAATTCCAATGTTCTAGAAAATAAAAATCCCTGAAAATTTATCAAGACAATCCTTGCAAAAAACCAAGAAAATTTGAAGCTTTTGCCCTATTTTTTGCCCCCCATTTGGCCTTTATCAACAAAATTCTAGTTTCCTAAACTAGAAAAAATGGCTAAGGCACGGACTGGCTCTTCCCCCTTTATCAGCAAAATTTAGGTCTTATGAACTCTTCAAGTGTTTGATTTTTCATAAGTTCACCGCTTGAGTGATTTTCCAATTGAAGGAGAGAGAGTCAGCCTTTTCAAAAAATTGTCTAAGGCACGAGAGAAGTTCCCCTATGTTGGTAGAGTTTGTGTTTTATAAACTTTGTGAAAATTCATTTGTTGCAAAGGCATTTTTCTAACAAAGGGCCAAGGGCGTAGATTTTTTCGAAATGTGGGTAAGGCAAAAGTTAAAAGAGGGATAAAGGAAGGCTTGTTAGAAAAGTTCACAAAATGTGAAATTTTCAGTAGTTCAAAATTTTTGTGGTTCCCTGACAGGGCAAATTGCTGATAAAGGGCAAAGATAAAGAAGTGACTATGGAGAATAGATCAGCAAAATGGGTTTTTCCATAGTCTTGGTTCAAAAATTGGTGATTTTGCCGATAGAGGCAAAATAAAAGGCAGAAAATTGGCTAAGGAAGGAAAATGCCCCTTCTATCGGCAAATTAGATGAAGGTCAAACTTTTGTTAAAGTTTGGAATTCATTTAAGTTCTCTAACACAAACATTTGCTAATAAGAAAAACATGCAAGGGATGGAAAGTCAAAAGGTTCAAGGCCTAGTTCATTAAAGACCACTTTTGCTTATAAGGCAAAATGGAAACATGAAAAAATGGCTAAGTAAAGATGGAAAAAGGGAAGCCTTGTTGGCAAATTGGCATAAGGCTGAACTTCTCAAAAGTTCAATATTCCTTTGGTTTGCTGATGGTATATTTTGTCAATAAGGCAAAGGATGGAGCAAAAGGAAAGGTTCGACAAAATGATATTTTTCCAATAAAGAGACCACAGTTCGGTAAAGTAAATTTTTGCCAAAAAAGAAAAAAGTTGCCCAAGGCTTAGGTTCATAAAATTGCGAAATTGTTGACAAAGGGAGCAACCAAAGAATTTTTCAGCAAGGTAAACTTCTGATAAAGCAAAAGTGAGCAAAGTTTGAAGATTGAGACTTTTGCCAATAGAAAAGAAAAGAAAGTCAAGTTTAGTAAAAGGTGATTTTGCTGACAAAGGTAAAAATGGAGATGAAAAGGAACAAGCAAGAAGAGTTCAGAGAAGTGACATTTTGTGGCAAAATAAGATAAGCAATGATAGTTCAAAAAAAGATTATTTTGCTAATAAGGGCAAAAGACGACAGAGTGAGAATAGTTCATAAATGATGATTTTTGCCCATAAAGGCAAAAATAGACAAAAATAGGCCACAATTCAGAAAATGACAAAGTTGCCAAATGAAGATAAAAATATGCAGAAATTGACAAAATATGTAAAAATAAAGCTGTAATAAATTGTAAACTTGAAATATTTATATTTAAATATTTTAAGTGTTGTAAAAGCTTTGTAAAAATAGATTTTTGGAGGGAAAATATTTTTTATTTTCTTTATCAGCCATTAATGTAGATCTAATCTTCTCAGCTACTCCATTTTAGATATTTTTGCATTTATTATTGTAGGTTGATGATTTAGATGTTTATATTAAAAGAAAAATATCTCCCAACTGCTCCATGATCCAAGATATTTTCTGCAATTAATTTTAGCATGTACACATTCCCTTTGATAGGGATATTTGCTGACAACCCATGGGGGTGAATTTATTGTGAGAGATGACTGAGGTCAATGTAATTCAAATGCTATCTATGCATATCTGTAAGATGTATTAAGGATTGGAAAATAGTTGCAAGATAGTTGAATTTCTTGTTTTCTTCTGTATTTTCAAATAGAGCCCTCTACAGTAACCTCACCTTTTTGATGAAATACACAATCTGTTTTACCTTTTCATGCATGTTTTTAGCACTATGTAAATTAGGATTGATTTGTATGTGAATGTTTGTTCCTTAAAATTTTGTTCTGTTGTTACCTCTGTTAGAATCAGATAAACTTGTGTAAGTTTATTAGTTGTATCTAGTTATTTTGTGCATTCTCAGTATAGTCAGAGCTCCATATTCAAACCTGGTGTATCACCTCCATTAATTTACAATTTCATCCTCTTGCTCTTTCCACAATGGTGGATAGATTAGGTTTAGTCTTAGGAATAACTAAATCTCTTATTCAGGTACTAGCCTCTCTCTAGAGATTTGATCTCCCTATAGGGTCCTACACATGGAGATCATCTCAATGTTAGACTAGATTGTTGGAGCCCTAAAAGCCTTCAACAAAGGGTGCAAATGCAAGTGACAACATGACTCAATTAGGGTTTTTTGGAACCCCTAGAGATAGATGTCATCTTATCTTCTCTTTTATTATATTGACTCCTTCCTAGTGTTCCTATTGTGAATCCTTCCCCATTAGCCCATCCCTTGTGTTCATGTTGAATCCTATCAGATTATTATAAGGGCTTCCACCTATTATCATATCAAAACCTCCAATTGTATTAATCATTTCATCAAGCCTCTCTCTCTGTGTGTGTGTGTGTGTGTGTGTGTGTGTGTGTGTGTGTGTGTGTTCTTAATGGGACTCAAACACAAAATCATAGGTGCCCAAAATACAACTTACTATTACATCATGCACCCATCCATGAAGAGAATTATAATTCATTCTAATACATAAAGGAGTGTCTAAACCATCTCCAATAAATAATAAAAGAAAAAGAAAAGAGGAAATGTGTATATTTAATGATGAACAAGTATTCAAGGATTTGAAGGAAATAGGTCTTAGAAAAAATAAAATGTGTTGCATTATAGATCAGAATTGTGTTGTTTGGATATGTGCTCTCTTGCAATTTTGATAGGCCATTGTCTGGAAGTACAAATTCAGTCCTAGAATTGTCAGAATGTGAAGACTTTAATTTCAGTGTTCTTTGTTGAAGCTAAACACCTTTGGTCCTCATACTATATGAAGGTCCTGACAATTCATGAAAGTCTTTGAAAAGATAGTGGAGTTTCACACAAATATCATAGTAGATAGGGGCTTTGGATAGAAAATGTTTTTGACTTTCAAACTCACAAAAATGCAATTTGCATACACACTCATGTCATGGGAGATCATGATCTAATTCCAACAAGAACTAATGCACAAAAACCTAGTTTCATTGACCATTAATTTACCTACATGTGTCCCTAATTTACGATAATATATTATTTATTTTCTAATTTAAACAAAATGTACACAATTATAATTATATACACATTGAAACTTTTCACTAGATATATGAGAACATAATTAAATAATGAGTCTCCTTACTATATAACTTCTAAGGCCACTTCTATTCTTTCCTTGCAAACTCAATTCTTCTATCTAGATATCCAAACTAACCTCTAGTTTTCTTGAATTTATAATTCTTAGTGTTGCCTTCAACCCACCACCCTTAAAATGGAAAAACAACCCCACTTTATAGATTAAACTCTCATTCAACCACCTACCTCATTCCACTCTAATATTTCTAACATGTATTTATATTTTCCATGTGTTATTTGACAAGACATAGACAAACTTTACTCTTTCTTGAGCTAGATGACCAACTGCCCTAATAATTTGCTAAGTGGGTTGTTAGAATTTTAGGTAGTTGACATATTTCATTAAATGTAGAGGATACATGAATACTAATAGGAGAGATATTGGACTTCATAGTTGATCATTATTCTTGCATTGGTTCTTTTACCTAATCTTGCAAAGCATTTAAGAAAAGTAGTTACTAAATCCAATCAATCATTTAACATGGTGTGGTAAATCAAAATTTATATCTTTATTTTCTACACACAAACCTTTGGAAGACATACTTTCTCTGCGCTTTATCTTTGAAATAATTTCTTCTGATGGGTTTCATAGTAATCTTTTTCTAAATCTAAGTGATTTCTTTTATGAAATTTGATTTTTTGCACATCTTTTAGGCTTTCATTCAATCCCTGTAAAAAGAAACCATGGTTAGCATGACTAATTAGACTAATAACACTAGGGTTGTAATTGGCAACATCCAAGCTTGCAAGTAGTCCCATGCTGATTGTGCAAACAAATTTGCTCCGTATAATCAAAATAATGTCCATAATTTTTAATACTTATTTTTGCTAACCTCTTCAATTTGGGGGAACATGACTATGAAAAAATAAGAAAGCACTAATGTATTTAAATGCATACAATTATAAAATAAAGATTTCATTACCAAAATACCATATGACTCTACAATTGGCAACATCCATACCTACAATTAGTTCCATGCTAATTATGCAAACAAATTTGCTACATAGAATCAAAATAATAATAATAATGTCCATTATTTTCAATACTTGTGTTTGGTAGCAATGATCTACTCTACTTGAATCAATGATCTTATCTGGATGCTGAAGGTCATGAACAACAACATCATATGCAAAACACTCAACAGCCTTTGCATCCCCAATATGACATATCTGATAGACGGAGAGAATATAGACGAAGAGAAGATTGGTAGAGATCTCAGGAACAAGGAGGACATCCTCAATGCAACCATCTGCCATCTAAACTGAGCCAGACCCCATAACTAGAACCTATGAAGAGTTTCTGACAAGATAAAAGTGAAGTGGTACTATCAGAAAGATACTCAAGAAGATTTACAGAATGAGTCATGTGATGTGAGGCTCTTGTGTCAAATATCCAATTTGATGTGGATGAATTCAAACTTGTATATACTCAACCTCAAATCAAAAACAAGTAAACCCTAATCCACAAATTGTAAACCTTCAATTCAGAAACGGTAAACCCTATTTCATAAAGACTAAACTGTAAAACCCTAGTTCACAAACTAGGGTTTCATAAATAGTAAAACGTAAAACCCTGATTCATAAGCACTAAACACTAATTCATAAACTAGGATTTCATAAATAGTAAAATGTAAAACCATAACTCATAAACACTAAACCCTAATTCATAAACTAGGGTTTCATAAACTAAGCTACCCTATTCTTTAAAACCTAAATGACTTATTAAACCTAAACCTAAAACTTAGAAACTTCACTTTATTATGTTTAAATTTTTAATTTAAACATATGGACATATATATAATATTTGTACAAACAGTTATGGCCACATGAAAATCCCTCCATGAACTATCTGGCTCGACAAAACTTAGATAGGTTTCTGTCATATGTGCTTAACAATAAACCTTTAAGAATGATATTTCAAAATCATTTGAAATTGTTTATAGGAGAGGACCGAGTAGCTGAGCACCCTAACCTCAGGCCTCTCAAAATCATACGTGGCAATTTAGAAACACTCCAAAAAATTTATATTAGCTTACGTGGCAAGGCCCCTGCTTATAAGGTTTTAGGACACATCATCAAATATGATGCCACATCAACATATGTAATGGCATGAATCTTTGAATTTATGACCCCATTCTTCCATGGTGTGTAGTGAATTGTGTGATGAAATGTGATGCCATAATTAATAGAAAATTGTTAAAACTCTATGAAGATACACTCACCTCCTTTAGTACGCTAAATAAATTTGATCTTTAATCCCTTTTCATCCTTTAGTTCTCATGAATTTAGGAGACTATAGTAGATACTATTGTTTGCATTCCATGTATCTCTTCCTGCCTAGTCTACTTCCCCAAATTATAAGCAATGATTTGATAGTCTGAGGATAGCATGTCTTTGTCATCTTTATTGACCATTAGACATGCCACCTTTGTAATCCTAGACCTAGAAGGATATAATCTAATAGACAAAAGAGTTCTAGTCTTCTCAGGCCAAGGAGCTTCAATCATCACCAATATGGATGACATATGCTTTGAAAATTGTTTTATGGTCTACTTTCTTCTTTGAATGTTCACATAAAGCTAGGTTGGAACCAAGGAATTAGATGGATCTATAATTTTTTTTCATGAGGTGTTGGGAAGGCCTATTCTTCTTGTTGCTCTACTAGATCCAACCTATTAGGCAATTTCCCCATTTCCTCCAATAACTTCTCCCCTTCAATTATTTCTTCTATGCTGAGAGGATTGATAACATTGGCTTTCTCCTCTTTATCCTTTCCATGGGGAGATCCTTTGACTTTTTCCGTTTCAACTTAGGCCTCTTCTTGGTTATCCCTTGGATGAATTGTTCCTTCGTGTTTCTCCTACCACTTAAGAAAGCTAGTTTCTTCAATTTTCTCTTTATCCTACTTCTCAAACTATTCTTCTATTAAATCCTTAACAACTTTTTTAATGTTGGAGAGGGAGGGTGGAGAGTTAGGAGGGGCAGAGGGAATAGACCTTGGAATAGAGGGGGTTAGAGAAGCTATTTCTATAGTTCCTTCTTTATTAGGTGAAGGAATGGAAATTGTAATGAATAGGCATGGTTGAATCATTTGGAGGTGTAAGAATGGCTCCAAAAGAATGAGATTGGATAGGAATAGTAGATGTGGAAGCTTTGGGAATAGAATCTTTCTAGGTTGACATCCTAACCTTAGTGGAGATGGGAATAACTAGAGGAAGAATGGGTTGTATTGTTGGATTCTTTTGCACAAGAAGAGAGGATGAGAGTTCAATAGTGGAAGGTTTCTATGGAGGTGGCTTGGTTGTCCCTCTCATCTTCTTCCTCAAAGGAATTTCTTCTTCCTCCACATCTCCTTATGCTCCTAGAGTTTTCCTCTTGTAAGTTTTCTTGGCCTTTTGACATGTCTTTTTGATGTTGTGGAACAAAAGGAACTCTAAATTTAATCATCTATTAAGACCTTAAGAATTTATAGCTTATAGTCGGTAAAGATAAAACTAAGTGTTTTTTGTTGAGGTGTCAAATAGTTCCCCCCCAAAAATGGTGGACCAATAGGTGTGCATTAATTCATGTTTTGTAGGTGGGCCGATACAATATCATGTATGATTGGTTATTTAGTCATCAAATTTTTAGTAGTTATAGTACAACACTAACAAGCTTAAAGTCAAAACTACTCTACTAAACTTTATCAACCATTAATGTAGGTCTGATATGCTCAGCTACTCCATTTTAGATATTTTGCATTTATTATTGCATGTTGATGATTTAGATGTTTGCATTGAAAGCAAAATATCTCCTAGCTGCTCCATGATCCAATATATTTTCTACAGTTAATTTTAGCATGCACACATTCCCTTTGACAGTGATATTTGCTGACAACCTATGGGGGTGAATTTATTGTGAGATATGACTGAGGTCAATGTAATTCAAATGCTATATATGCATATTTATAAGATGTATTGAGGGCTAGAAAACAGTTGCAAGATAGTTGAATTTCTTGTTTTCTTATGTATTTTCAAGTAGGGCCCTCTATGGTAACCTTGCCTTTTTCATGAAATACACACTCTATTTTACCTTTTCATGCATGTTTTTTAGCACTATGTAAATTAGGATTGATTTGTATGTGAATGTTTGTTACTTAAAATTTTGTTTTGCTCTTACCTCTATTAGAATCAGCTAAACTTGTGTATGTTTATTAGTTCTATCTAATTATTTTGTGCATTCATAGTATACTGAGAGCTCCCTATTCAAACCTAGTGTATCACCTCCATTAATTTACAATTTTATCCTCTTCCTCTTTCCACAATAGTGGATAGACTAGGTTTGGTTTTAGGAATATCTGAATCTCTTATTCAGGAACCAGCCTCTCTCTATAGATTTGATCTCCCTACACGGTCCCACACCTGGAGATCATCTCAATGTTTCACTGGACTGTTGGAGCCCTAAAAGCCTTGAACATAGGGTGCAAATCCAAGTGACAACATGACTTAATTAGTGTTTTTTTTTTGGATCCCCTAGAGATAGATGTCATCTTATCTTCTCTTTTATTATATGAGACTCCTTGCTAGTGTTCCTGTTGTGAATGCTTCCTCTTTAGCCCATCCCTTGTGTTCATGTTGAATCCTATCAGATTATTAAAAGGGCTTCCACCTATTATCATATCAAAACCTCCAATTGTATTAATCATTTCATCAACCCTCTCTCTCTCTCTCTCTCTCTCTCTCTCTCTCTCTCTTAATGGGACTCAAATACAATATCATATGTGCCCAAAATACAACTTACTATTACATCATGCACCCATCCATGAAGAGAATTATAATTTATTCTAATACATAAAGGAGTGTCTAAACCATTTCTAATAAAAAAGAAAAGAAAAAGAAAAGAGGAAATGTGCATAGTTAATGATGACCAAGTATTTGAGGATTTGAAGGAAATAGGTCTTAGAAAAAATAAAATTTGTTGCATTATAGATTGGAATTGTGTTGTTTGGATATGTGCTCTCTTCCAATTTTGATAGGCCATTGTCTGGAAGTACATATTCAGTCCTAGAATTGTCAGAATGTGAAGACCTTAATTTTAGTGTGCTTTGTTGAAGCTAAACATCTTTGGTCCTCATACTATATGAAGGTCCCTGACAATTCATAAAAGTCTTTGAAAAGATAGTGGAGTTTCGCACAAATATCATAGTAGATAGGGCCTTTGGATATAAAATGTTCTTCACTTTCAGTCTCACAAAAATGCAATTTGCATACACACTCATGTCATGGGAGGTCATGATCTAATTCCAACAAGAACTAATGCACAAAAACGTAGTTTCATTGACCATTATTTACCTACATGTGTCCCTAATTTATGACAACATATTATTTATTTTCTAATTTAAATGAAATGTACACAATTATAATTATATACACATTGAAACTTTTCACTAGATATAGGAGAACGTAATTAAATAATAACTCTCCTTACCACATAACATCTAAGGCCACTTCTACTCTTTCCTTGCAAACTCGATTCTTCTATCTAGATAGTGAAACTAACCTCTCGTTTTCTTGAATTTATAATTCTTAGTGTTGCCTTCAACCCACCACCCTTAAAAAGTAAAAACAACCCCATTTTATAGTTTAAATTCTCATTCAACCACCTACCTCATTCCACTCTAATATTTCTAACATGTCTATATTTTCCATGTGTTATTTGACAAGACATGGACAAACTTTACTCTTTCTTGAGCTAGATGGCCAACTGCCCTAATAATTTGCTAAGTGGGTTGTTAGAGCTTTAGGTATTTGACATAATTCATTAAATGTAGAGGATACATGAATACCAATAGGAGAGATATTGGTCTTCATAATTGATCATTATTCTTGCATTGGTTCTTTTACCTATTATTGCAAAACATTTAAGAAAAGTAGTCACTAAATCCAATCAATCATTTAACATGGTGTGGTAAATGAAAATTTATATCTTTATTTTCTACACACAAACCTTTGGAAGACATACTTTCTCTGAGCTTTATCTTCTGAAATGATTTCTTTTGATGGGTTTCATAGTAATCCTTTTCTAAATCTAAGTGATTTCTTTTATGAAATTTGATTTTTTGCACATCTTTTAGGCTTTCATTCAATCCCTGTAAAAAGAAACCATGGTTAGCATGACTAATTAGACTAATAACACTAGGGTTGTAATTGGCAACATCCAAGCTCGCAAGTAGTCCCATGTTGATTGTGCAAACAAATTTGCTCCATATAATCAAAATAATGTCCATAATTTTTAATACTTATTTTTGCTAACCTCTTCAATTTGGGGGAACGTGACTATGAAAAAGTAAGAAAGCTACAATGTATTTAAATGTAGACAATTATAAAATAAAGAATTTCTTACCAAAATACCATATGACTCTACATTTGGCAACATCCATACCTACAATTCGTTCCATGCTAATTGTGCAAATAAATTTGCTATATAGAATCAAAATAATAATAATGTCCATTATTTTCAATACTTGTTTTTGGTAGCAATGATCTGCTCTACCTGAAGCGGTGATCTTATCTGGATGCTAAAGGTCACTAAGAACAACATCATATGGAAAACACTCAACAGTCTTTGCATCCCCAATATGTAGGAATATCTGAATCTCTTATTCAGGAACCAGCCTCTCTCTATAGATTTGATCTCCCTACAGGGTCCCACACCTGGAGATCATCTCAATGTTTCACTGGACTATTGGAGCCCTAAAAGCCTTGAACACAGGGTGCAAATCCAAGTGACAACATGACTTAATTAGGGTTTTTTTTTGGAGCCCCTAGAGATAGATGTCATCTCATCTTCTCTTTTATTATATGAGACTCCTTCCTAGTGTTGCTGTTGTGAATGCTTCCTCTTTAGCCCATCCCTTGTGTTCATGTTGAATCCTATTAGATTATTAAAAGGGCTTCCAGCTATTATCATATTAAAACCTCCAATTGTATTAATCATTTCATCAACCCTCTCTCTCTCTCTCTCTCTCTCTCTCTCTCTCTTAATGGGACTCAAACACAATATCATAGGTGCCCAAAATACAACTTACTATTACATCATGCACCCATCCATGAAGAGAATTATAATTTATTCTAATACATAAAGGAGTGTCTAAACCATCTCCAATAAAAAAGAAAAGAAAAAGAAAAGAGGAAATGTGCATATTTAATGATGAACAAGTATTTGAGGATTTGAAGGAAATAGGTCTTAGAAAAAATAAAATTTGTTGCATTATAGATTGGAATTGTGTTGTTTGGATATGTGCTCTCTTCAAATTTTGATAGGCCATTGTCTAGAAGTACAAATTGAGTCCTAGAATTGTCAGAATGTGAAGACCTTAATTTCAGTGTGATTTGTTGAAGCTAAACATCTTTGGTCCTCATACTATATGAAGGTCCCTGACAATTCATAAAAGTCTTTGAAAAGATAGTGGAGTTTCGCACAAATATCATAGTAGATAGGGCCTTTGGATACAAAATGTTCTTCACTTTCAAGCTCATAAAAATGCAATTTGCATACACACTCATGTCATGGGAGGTCATGATCTAATTCCAACAAGAACTAATGCAAAAAAACGTAGTTTCATTGACCATTATTTACCTTCATGTGTCCCTAATTTATGACAACATATTATTTATTTTCTAATTTAAATGAAATGTACACAATTATAATTATATACACATTGAAACTTTTCACTAGATATAGGAGAACGTAATTAAATAATAACTCTCCTTACCATATAACATCTAAGGCCACTTCTACTCTTTCCTTGCAAACTCGATTCTTCTATCTAGATAGCGAAACTAACCTCTCGTTTTCTTGAATTTATAATTCTTAGTGTTGCCTTCAACCCACCACCCTTAAAAAGTAAAAACAACCCCATTTTATAGTTTAAATTCTCATTCAACCACCTACCTCATTCCACTCTAATATTTCTAACATGTCTATATTTTCCATGTGTTATTTGACAAGACATGGACAAACTTTACTCTTTCTTGAGCTAGATGGCCAACTGCCCTAATAATTTGCTAAGTGGGTTGTTAGAGTTTTAGGTATTTCACATAATTCGTTAAATGTAGAGGATACATGAATACCAATAGGAGAGATATTGGTCTTCATAATTGATCATTATTCTTGCATTGGTTCTTTTACCTATTATTACAAAACATTTAAGAAAAGTAGTCACTAAATCCAATCAATCATTTAACATGGTGTGGTAAATGAAAATTTATATCTTTATTTTCTACACACAAACCTTTGGAAGACATACTTTCTCTAAGTTTTATCTTCTGAAATGATTTCTTTTGATGGGTTTTGTAGTAATCTTTTTCTAAATCTAAGTGATTTCTTTTATGAAATTTGATTTTTTGCACATCTTTTAGGCTTTCATTCAATCCCTGTAAAAAGAAACCATGGTTAGCATGACTAATTAAACTAATAACACTAGGGTTGTAATTGGAAACATCTAAGCTTGCAAGTAGTCCCATGTTGATTGTGCAAACAAATTTGCTCCATATAATCAAAATAATGTCCATAATTTTTAATACTTATTTTTGCTAACCTCTTCAATTTGGGGGAACGTGACTATGAAAAAGTAAGAAAGCTACAATGTATTTAAATGCAGACAATTATAAAATAAAGAATTTCTTACCAAAATACCATATGACTCTACATTTGGCAACATCCATACCTGCAATTCGTTCCATGCTAATTGTGCAAACAAATTTGCTATATAGAATCAAAAGAATAATAATGTCCATTATTTTCAATACTTGTTTTTGGTAGCAATGATCTACTCTTCCTGAAGCGGTGATCTTATCTAGATGCTAAAGGTCACTAACAACAACATCATATGGAAAACACTCAACAATCTTTGCATCCCCAATATGACATGTCTAATAGATGGAGAGAAGATTGGTAGAGATCTCAGGAACAAAGAGGACATCCTCAATGCAACCATCTGCCAGATAAATTGAGCCAGACCCCATAACTAGAATCTATGAAGAGTTTCCCACAAAAAATATGAGAGGTGGTGCTATCAGAAAGAGACTCAAGAAGATTTACTGAATGAGTCATGTGATGCGAGGCTCTTGTGTCAAATATCCAATTTGATGTGGATGAATTCAAACCTGTAGCAGTAAGGGCATGGTCTTTGCTAGGTTTGGGAGTATCAATGTTGTGTTTCTTCATGGCTTCTTCAAAAGCCTCGATCCTTCAATGAAAAACCTTAATGTGATGATTTTGCATCCCACAAAAATTACATGGCCCTCTTTTTTTCTTCTTGGAGGAATTTTTAGTTAGACTTAGAAGATGTTGTGGTTGATGTATCAGATTTGGTGTTCTACTTAGATGATTTCTCATTGCTTGAAGATGATTCTTCCTTTGACTATTTTGAATGCTTATTACCTTTACCCTTAGATTCATGAACTACTAATGCTTGAATTTTTGAAGAAGTGATAGAATCCATGGAGAGTGAAAAACTATTCAAAACTAAGCATACTAAATGTTGATCCAAGTGCAACCAGTGTCGAGTAAAAAGTAGAAGTGAAGACCTGATAGGGACCTTTTAACTTTGTCAAAACCAAGACAACACATTCCTTATCTATTTTTGTTTTACCACAATCTTGAAGTTGAGTTCAAGAAAAGACTTGAACTTGACTAAGTAATCTTCAATTGAAGGAAAGGCATTAGGAAATAAAGTTTTAATTCAACATCCAATTGAAGTATTTTGAACTTGTCAACTTTACCAAATAAATCACTAAATTTGTCCCACATTTTCTTAGGAGTTGTACAATTGCTTATATGAAATTGCAAGTTATCAAATATATGGAGGCCACTAAATCCCATTGCCTCATCTAACTTATTGCGATAGACAAATTGTTTATACTCCCTATTGAATTGCAGTTGTTGATCATTTAGTATTTTCCATAACCATTTAGATTGAAGAAGTTGTTGTACTTTTCTTTTCCATGTGTGAAAATTGTGTGGTGATAATAGATCAATTTCAGGATCCATGCTGAAATAAAACACAATGAGGCATGTAAATTGTGCCAGATAGACACCCCAAGTTTGATTTAAAAATGTAAAAGAAGCCCCCCAGAATTTGGCACTTTATAACTCAGTGCGGATTACACTAAAAAATACTGAGGTTACATGAATTATTAATAATAAATGTTAATAGTATATGGTAAACTAACTAGTCATGATACTACCCTCAATAAAAAAAAGGTAGTGGTTTTGGCTTGAAACCACTAATAATAACCTAGTTACATAGAATTTAGCATAAAATGCTAACATGAGAAAATCCTCCTCTAGTTACAAACAATAGAAACACAATTTGTTGTGTTAGACTATACAAAGAGTGGAATGTTAACAAAAGTATTTTGAAATGTTAACATAAACCTTTACAAAGAACATAACCTACAAATGGTGGTTTGAAATAAGTTGAAAGGTATGAAAAATAATTTAGTGTTGCTAATGTGAAGAGGAAAAATGTGACTAAACATTTGAAATGCTAATATCCAAGTGTAATGGAACCTCAAAGATTTAATGGAGTAGCAAAAAAACAACCTTTGTGTATGAAAAGCATCGATGGAAAGATCCATGTACATAGTGAAACTACTAGCCGTGACCTATGGAAAGAGGAAAAACATGGGCAAGAGAGTGTGATGGAAGTTGAATGTTAACTACAACTAGCACCAAACTCCTCAGCATTGTTGGAGGTCATTAGTTGGGTAAAAGAAACCTGAACAAGTACGAAGAAACCCACGACCTCGGTAACAAATGTAAACGGTGACCAATACAGAAGATTTTGACCTTACTAGAGACCACGCAAATAAACCAACGAACTGTGGATGGAACGAAAACTTCAAACCAGATGCCAAAAATATTAAAAACCTTGGCCAGAAGTTTTGGTGATGCTGCAAAAGAAAAGAAAAATGGTAAGCAACAAAACTACGAGACCACGTTTCTCTATTGCTTCAAATAACATACTCCAATTTGAGACTCAAAGTTGAGAGCATAGTTACTGCGTTGTTGACTTCAAACCAACAATCCAAACTACGGCATGCCAAAAAAATGATGGCTATTGAAGAAATCTTCTTGAAATGGAAAGTTGTGAGAACTTCAAACCACAACCCTTGCCCATGAAATGAGAAGGTATGTCGACAGAGAATCAAACCAACAATCCAAACTACGGCATGTCAAAAAAATGATGGCTATTGAAGAAATCTTCTTGAAATGGAAAGTTGTGAGAACTTCAAACCACAACCCTTGCCCATGAAATGAGAAGGTATGTCGACAGAGAATCAAACAACCTCTGATATTCTGAGTGAACAATGACCCTGCATGAAGAAACAATAATAGAGGAGTCTGCAACCTGAAATCAACCTTTATCTCCTTTAATGACTTTGACAGTGAAGATATTGGAAATGACTTGTAGGTCCAAGCGGCCAACAAACAAGGCTCCAAGTTCATTGAAAACTATGTGAGTGCCTGGAATAGACCATGAACTAGGTGCTATAATGGAGTCCACATATGGATGAGATGCCCTAGTCTAGGCGATGTCCTTCATAGTATGAAACCCTTGATTCACACTAGGAACTAAGAAAAAATAAATTCACCCAAAAATTATGAACGATGCCTACAAATCTTTAATTTCCAAAAAGAATTACATTTTCTGCTAATGAACTGATAGAGCCACACACTTATGATAGGGCTATGTGTAGAATGAATTTCAATTCTAGGCTTTGATACCATATAGGAGTAACAATGAAATGAATACAATAACCAGAACTTCCACAAGATGAATGTGCACACAAAGCAAGAGCTAAAACTATCATAAAATCTATATGAATGTACAATGAACTCCTTGTATATGTTGGACAAGGATGAAGTGAGAAGGTGAGAGTCAAACAATGACTAAGCCTCCATGATGTGTGACACATGTAGAACACTTGGGATAAGTGTAAGAGCATGTTACATATGTCTATAAGGTGAGAAAGCTAAACCACTAAGTGAACTTAAGCTAGTGTGAATAGTTCTACTAGGCTAGGAACTAGACAGAAATAAAGTAGAGGAATAAACACTCTTTTCACACTACAATTCTATCTTCTTTGAATGATGTTACTTCTTTTAGTCACAACATCATCTCAAAGAGGGGCAAAATGTAAACACCTAACATTGACCATGTCCTAATAGCACCTTCGACATCACCTTGTGTCCCCTTGTGACACATTTGACCTAGACCTTTTCATGTCCCTTTCCATCATCTAGTTAATTTCATGTCTCTTTCCATCATCCAGTTAATTAAATAAATATTATTTATTTAATTAACCTATTTATTCTATTTATCAATTTAATTAAATAAAGTATATTTATTTAATTAATCAATTTTCCCTAGGCTAAGATGCATACAAATAAACACATACTAACCTAGATTAATAAATGAGTAATATTGTGGGAGGAGTAGATGAAGAAAGCAATTGCGTAGCTGGGAGCAGAGGTATGCAAAGAGACTCATGCGAGCAACTATGCGACAGGGTTGGCCTTGGATGCTATTCGTAGGGTGGTGAAAGATGGTGTGCTTTCATCAGAGATGCTGGGCAGTGATGGCATTAAGTAGCTTATGCCTACTCTTTGACAGAAGATGGGGGAAGTTAAGCATCAGCAGGTGCAGAGCACTGTTAGGAATGAAGGATCTCCTTCCCCTGACCCTTTCACACTTGTGTTTGCCTCCTTTGGTGTGAATGCTCACACAATGGGCAACTATATGTTATGCAAAAATTCTCTAAATTCTTACCATGTCTGTAGTGACTTTTGCAAGGAGTAGATCCTCTCCCTCAATCGTGCGGTAGACCTAGGGTTTGTCTCTATTTCTGTAATGATGCCCAATAAGAGCAATGCCTCTACTCTAGATCCCCTGCCTCCTTCGGTGGTTACCCCTCCCGATCCATGTACCTCTTGGCTTCTGGGTGACTGCAAGGTGGATTTGGTGTTTGAACCTGTCGATTATCATATTTTTGATGAGTGTATAAGGAAATTCTCCTTAGACATTGGATCACGATCTTTGATCTTCCGATCGGTATGAATGACCTTCAATTAATGATTTCATGGCTTGGTGCAAGATTTCATGGGACAATCTGACTCCGCTTGTGTGGAATTGTTGGATTATGGTTTCTTTTTTGTTATCTTTCAAATACTGAGAATTACAGGTTCATCCAAGACAATGGAAAATTGTTTTTTGGTAGATCAAGTCTATTTATGTCCCCATGGTTCCCTTTCATTGATCCTAAAAAGTTCCAAATTTCTACCATTCCAATTTGGCTATGCCTTTACAATTTGCCTCCGGTTTTGTAAAACCTAATTCAAATCGAGTCCTTTGTCAACTAGGTTGGAAACTTCATTAAGATTGAGGAAGGGGCTGATCCCGGAAGGTATGTCACAGTTTGTGCACTGATTGATATTTCCAAGCCTTTGGCTCATATGATTCGCATCAACTCATCTCTTGGCTCTTGGCTACAATTTATTAATTATGAGGGGCTTCCTGAGAAATACGTTAGGTGCAATCAACTCAGCCATAACATTATTGGTTGCCATTCCAAAACCAGCAATGGCCAATGGGCCATCAATCTTAAGAAATGGGCTCATAAGAAAGGCAATCTTGATGCTGATTTTGTTTGGAGAAATCATGGTATGCTCCTAGATCATTGCTCTTTGTTTTCCCCTGAAGTTGGGACTGATAAGCAGTCTAAAAATGTTTCCCCTCCAACCAGTGGAGAAGAGGTTGCACAGCACCAACAAGTGGATAGGGATAAGCAGTTGAATTTAGGGGTCTCAAGGAATAAGGAGCAAGGTTTGGTTCTCTCAAATGACCAAGGCACTTTGGTTCAGGTAGTTGCTATGGCTGGCTCAAAGCATCGCTCCATTCCCCTCTTTGCTAGAAGGGATTCAAATTTGGTTAAGGATGGCAAACGTAGGGAAAGGAAAACTGAAGCTGAGAAACTGAGATTGGATGCCTAGGATGCTATTGATGAAGGTGGACGATGGAAGAACTTCTCACGAGAAGAAAAGAAAACATTTAAAGAAAGGTTGATTTCTTGTGGCTCTATTAGTATATCTTATTTGGTTTTTTAAGTCCCTATGATGTCATTTCCTCCGTTCCCTCTCATCTCTTTTGCTCCCCAATTTCAGGTCTAAAGAATTCTTGTTTTTATGCTCTCTATGTTAGATGGGAGTGGGCCCTTAACCCATATCTTACATAACAAAAAAAAAATTCCATTTTCCCCTTTTAGCCAAATTAATTAAATGAATTTTATTTATTTAATTAACTCAAATTTATCCTTCCACATCACCCTTCTCCAATAATTAATTAAATAATTCTTTAATTTGATTAATTATTGAGAGTCAATGTCTAGCTAAAGTTAGTTAGCCAAATTCATTGAACCTAGACACTTGCACAAAATTCAAACTAGTTTTACATCTCAAGCATCCATTTCATACCACATCTCCAAATCTCAACTGTACAGATAAGGCTACACCATAAAAGCCTCCATCCTTGCCCTAATGTTGTCTCATCAAAGCATTATATTTTATACATATTTGTATAAGGTTTCAATTTATTTTTCTTTTTTCTTTTTTTTTCTGTAGAATGAAATCTAATTGGTGGGTAATTTAATTTTTTTTTATTTACTGTTGAGTTATTTCAATGAAAATACTCTAAATTAATATTACCTTTTATTAGGGTTATCTTTTTTTTGTGTGTTATTTTATTTACTATAGACTAATTTATTTCATAACTATATTTTCTTAGGTTTTATCATATGAAATACAAAAGAAGCAGAGTGTATTGGGCAAGGGTAATGTAATTAAGGGTAACGTAAAGAAGTAGAGTGTATTGGGTAAGGTTTTATCAAGTGTATTATATTTTGTTAGGGATACCTTTGTTTTATGTGTTATTTTATTTACTATACAATAATTTAAGTAATTCAAAACTAGGCACATCAAGAAGGATATCTCTATTTTAGATATATTTTTCTAAATATAAGTATGTTAGATAATACAATCACCCTTCCCACCAGCATAACGGTTACAAAGATGTGTCTTGTATCCTACACTAGGACTTGACTTATCTAACAGTGAGACTAGAGGTAAACCCTATTGCTTCTCTGTAAAGTCCTAATGTATTTGCCTATTTTGGCAACTGAGATACAGAAGTTACTCCACCAGAAACATAATGAAGGTAATGGTAATCCTCGCCATGTGGGCATCCAGATGTATTACATTACAACAGACATACATTGAAATGTGAGACCAAAAATTGTCATTAATAATTTAAAATGCCAGATAGTTAAATAGCAGAATCTTCTACATCTGTAATTGCAAAATTCACATGAAACCTTCTGAATATAGAACTACAATTATTATGAACATGTAATTTTACACATCCTTTGAACAATGTATTTTACAAATAATCTTTGAACAACCAAAAGTTTCAGGTAGGGCAGAGAACCTAGAACAAAACGCATTAGGAATTATTCAAAGAAACAAATCTACAAAGTGAAAAGTTACATGAATGAGGGAGCAACAGAAGCAGAATCATCCCGCAACTCACTAGCACCATGTGCAAGGTGGCACTTATCCCCAAATGTGCATGAACCCTTCCCAAACTATTCACAAAGCCTAGTTTTGAGATTTTGCTGACCATTTCCTGATCGTTTACCCAAATTTGAATCAATTTTTATAATCAACTCGCTAACCTTGGCTGTGGCTTGATTAATCTCTTAAAAATGTGACAAATGATGCAGTATATAGAAAGACAACAAATAAGATACAAAAGAAGGAAAGCATGACAATATTGGCTTTTTAGCATGTCCATAAGTTCATGAACTCACCAATTATCTAACAAGTATATAAAAAACAAAGGAAAAACCAATGAGTTCAATGGTTCATGAACTCGTCAAAATGCTGATGACCAAGTTCAAAAAACCCCAAAAACTCTTACAAGGTATTTTTTAATGCCTGTAATGTGTTTCTGAAGTGTTCCTTCATTGGATCTATTATTTCAAATGCTTGCACTCTATCAATGCACAAGAAAAATGAATTGCAAGTAGGTGAGAATTCAATGGAGCTGGGTAAGGATGGTGCAAGGGAAGGAAGGTGGATTTCTCACCCAAGTTGTAACCACTATGGTAGTGCTCAAGGATGTCAGTTTGCAGATAATCGTCATTTTGTCAATGGAGAAAATAAATTGTATTTCCAAATGAGGTACCACCTCCTGGGATAGGTATTACTACAAATTAAGGTGCTAGCTCAAAAGCAAACCCAAGCTACAAGACATGCCTTTGTAACCATTATAGCAGTTCTCAAGGATGCAAATATGGAGATAAGTGCCATTTTGCCCATGGAGAAAATGAGCTAAGAAAAGAAAATGTGCTTCCAAAGGGGCCATTACTTCCTAGGTTGGCAATAGCAGCAGCAAATTTTAACGCTTTATCGAAAGCAAACATTATTATTCTTGATTCTTATGCTGGTGGCATAATTGGGAAAGATAGTGTAAACTCAAAGCACATTTACCGTGTAACTAGTGTGAAGTTAACAATAAATGATGAGTCTGATCCAAATTTGAAGACTATTGAGTTTACACCATCTTTCCCAATTATGCCACCAACATAAGAAGTAGGAATAATAATGTTTGCTTTGGATGAAGCACCAAAATTTGCTGCAGCAGTACCCAACCTAGGAAGTAATGCCCCCTTTGGAAACACACTTTCTTTTCTCAGCTCCTTTTCTCCATGGGCAAAATGGCACTTATCTCCATATTTGCATCATTTAGAACTGCTATAATGGTTACAAAGGTGTGTCTTGTAGGCTGGACTTGCTTTTGAGCCAACACCAAAATTTGTCTTAGTACACATCCTAGGAGGCCATACCTCATTTGGAAGCACCTTTTCTTTTCTCAATTCCTTTTCTTCATGGGCAAAATGGCACTTATCTGCAAACTGGCATCCTTCAGCACTACCATAATGGTTACAAATTGGGTGAGAAATCCACCCTATCTACCCTTGTACTATCCTTACCTGCCTTCATTAAAATCTCACCTACATGCAATTCATTTTCCTTGTGCATTGATAGACTGCAAGCATTTCAAATAATTGATCCAATGAAGGAACACTTCAGAAACACATTACAGGCATTAAAAAATATCTTGTAAGAGTTTTTGGGGTTGTTGAACTTGGTCATCAACATTTGGACAAGTTCATGAACCATTGAACTCATGAACGCCCTTCACTGTTTGGTTTTTCCTTTGTTTTTTATATACTTCTCAGAAAATTGGTGAGTTCGTGAACTTATGAACTTGCTAAAAAGCCAATATTGTCATTCTTTCCTTCTTTTCGTATCTTCTTTGTTGTCTTTCTATATATTCCTTCATTTGTCACATTTTTAAGAGATTAATCAAGCCACAGCTAAGGTTTGCGAGTTGATTATAAAAATTGAATCAAACCTGAGAAAACAATCTGGAAATGGTCAGAAAAATCTCAAACCTAGGCTCTGTGAATATTATGTGAAAGGTTCATGTAGATTTGGAGATAAGTCCCACTTTTCACATAGTGCTAGTGAGTTATGGGATGATTCTACTTCTACTGCTCCCTCATTCATGTAACTTTTCATTTTGTATATTTGTTTCTTTGAATAATTTCTAATGCATTTTTTTCTAGGCCCTCTGCCCTACCTAAGACTTTTGGCTGTTCAAAGATTATTTTTAAAATACATTGTTCAAAGGATGCATAAAATTACATGTTCATAAGAATTGTAGTTCTATATTGAGAAGGTTTCATGTAAACTTTGCAATTATAGATGTAGCAGATTCTGTTGTTTAAGTGTCTAGCATTTTAAATTATTAATGACAGTTTTTGGTCTCACATTTAAATGTTACATTTGGATGCCCACATGGTGAGGATTGCCATTACCTTCATTATGTTCCTGGTGGAGTAACTATTGTATCTCAGTTGCCAAAACTTGCAAACACATTAGGACTTTCCAGAGAAGCAATAGGGTTTACTTGTAGTATTTCACTGTCAAATAAGTCAGGTCCTGGTGCAAGCTACAAGACACATCTTTGTAACCATTATGGTAGTGTTGAAGGATGCCAGTTTGCAGATAATTGTCATTTATCCTATAGAGACAAGGAATTGAGAAAAGAAAATGTGCTTCTAAATGAGGTACCACCTCTTGGGATGTGTACTACTACAAATTTTGGTGCTGGCTCAAAAGAAAACCTAGGCTACAAGATACACCTTTGTAACCATTCTAGTGTTGAAAACTAATGCTGGAGTTTAGTTGAACATTCAGTTCTACCACTGATGAATGTCTTGCATAGATTTAGTTATTTAGAATCTTTAGATTGCATGTTGCATGTTATTTTTTGACCCATGCAATTCCTTAATATAGAACAGTTTTAGTCAAGCAATTTGGACGGTTAGTTTTGACCTTTGATAGAAGTTAATAAACTTGTTTTTCACCACCATATCTAGCACAGGAATAAAGCATGTAATCTACATGCATAGTTTATAGTTTTTTACCAGTCTACTTTTAGTTCCAACAAATTGTTTAGAGGCTGTGTCCTCTTTTTATGCAGTCTTTGTAAAAGTTGTTATTTATAGAGCAGTCAATTCCAATGATATAAAGAAATAGTTATATCCTGTGCAAATATACAGAATCTTTGCTATCTTCAATTGCTGTGGTTGTTGTTTTATCTCTGTTGTTTCTTTTAGATTCTACATTTGGTATCAGAACCAATTTTTTCTTTTGGGTTAAAGATTTAGTAGTTGGAATTTCACCGAAACTTTATCATGTCGAATTCTAACTCCTTGCCCATTCCAGAATTTGATGGAAATGAGTATGAGTATTGGTGCATCAAAATGATGACATTTTTGATAGGAAAATAATTGTGGGAGATTGTTGAATCAGGTTATACAGAGCCAGCTGATTAGAATGCCCTCACAGCCAATGAAAAAACAGCCAAGAAGGAGGCCAAGAAGAAGATGCTCAAGCCTTGTTTGACATTCAAATAGATCTTGATAAGAGCTTATTTCCAAGAATTTCAGGTGCAAAGTTAGCTAAAGTTGCCTGGAAGACTCTACAAGAAGCTTACAAGGGTAGTGACCAAGTCAAGGTTGTCAAGTTGCAGACGTTGAAGAGAGACTTCAAGAATTTGAAGATGCAAGAAGCTGAAAGTGTGAGTGAATATTGTGTCAGAGTTAAAGATGTGGTCAATAAGATGGCTACACTTGGAGAAATTGTGAACAATGATCCTTTGATCAAAAAAGTGTTGAGAACTCTCACACCAAGATGGAATCATGTTGCCATAATCATAGAAGAAAGAAAAGATTTGACAACCCTTTAATTTGATCAACTAGTTCGCTCTCTTATGTCTCATGAAGAGAGATTAAGAGATTCATTTGAAGGTGATGTGAAAGTTTTTTCATCCAAATATAAAATCACAAAGAATGAAGATGTTGGCAGTAGAAACAACAACAATCAAGGCCAAGGTAGAGGTCAAAATCAGAATCAGTCAAGAGGCAGAGGTGGCTTAAGAGGAAGAGGTGGTTCTCGAGGAATAGGTAGAGGCAGATTTGATAAGAGGAATGTCCAATGTTACCATTGTAATAGGTATGGCCACTTTGAAAGGGATTGCAGATTAAAAGAAGGTAAAAGTGTTAATTATGCTCAAGAAGGTAATGAGAATCCTCCAGATCATTTATTTTTATCCTATGCCAAAGCTGAAATAATAGAAAAGATGTTTGGTATTTAGATTTTGGATGTTCTAACCATATGTCAAGGAATGAGAAGTTGTGTTCAACAATGGATGAGAGTTTCAAATCCAAGATCCAACTTGGTGATGACAAATCATTGAAGGTTGATGCAAAAGGAGCTATTGAAGTCCATACAAAAGAAGGTATGAAGAGTGTTAAAGACATTTATTACACTCCACAGTTAAAGCATAATTTGTTGAGTGTTGGACAATTCTGTGAGAAGAATTATAAAGTTATGTTTGAAAATCAGCAATGTATAATTTATGATAAGAATCAGGGCAATAGAGTGGTTACAGTTGTCCCTATGACAAAGAATAGGATGTTCCCATTGAAGTTTGGTGAACATAACAGTAGCCTTGCAAATATGACATATGAGAATATAAGTTGGTTGTGGCATCTCAAGTATGGGCATTTAAATTTTCGTAGTTTGAAGATTGTAACATCACAAGCATTAGTTTCTGGTTTGCGCAAGGTTGAAGAGCACAAGGAGATTTTTGAAGGATGTGCTAAAGGCAAGCATGCAAGGGAAAAGTTTTCAAAGGGCAATACATGGAGGGCCCATTACCCACTTCATCTTATTCATTCAAATATTTGTGGTCCTATGCAAACAAAGAGTTTGAGTAAGTCATCATATTTCATTACTTTTATTCATGATTACTCACGGATGTGTTGGGTTTATTTTTTGAAGACTAAGGATGAAGCCCTTGAGACATTCAAGAGGTTTAGAGCCCTTATGGAAAAGGAAAAGGGTTGTAGTATCAAGTGCTTGAGGATAGATCATGGAGGAGACTTTTGTTCAAGAGCCTTCCAAGATTATTGTGATATGCATGGCATCAAAAGGCAACTCACCACTGCCTACACACCTCAACAAAATGGTGTAGCTAAAAGGAAGAATCATACAGTGGTGGAGATGGCACGGAGTATGCTACAAACAAAGGGATTAAGCAATTCTTTTTGGGGAGATACAGTAGCTACAACAATATATATTCTCAATCGAAGTCCCACTAGTGCACTTGAGAAGATGACTCCGTATGAAGCCTGGTATGAGAAAAAACCAAATGTTAATCATTCCAAAGTTGTTGGTTGTTTAGCCTATGTTCATGTTCCTGATCAAAAGAGACAAAAGTTAGATCCCAAAAGTGAGTCATGTATTTTTGTGGGATATAGTGAGGAAAGTAAAGCTTATAGGTTATATAATCCTCTCACTAATAGGCTTATTGTGTCAAGAGATGTGATTTTTGATGAAGGGGAGTTTATGGTCATCAAAAAGGCCATATGGAGAAGTCAAAATCTATTTTAATTAATGTTATTATTGATGATATTGATCATGAGCAGACCACTAACATTTCAGTTTCAAGAGCTACAAGTCCACCAAGTAGCCCCTCATCAATTCCAAGTTCAAGTCCAGCTTCAAGTCCAAGTTCTACAAGGAAAGTAAGAAGATTGAGTGATATTTATCAAAGTAGTGCAAATCAAACACATGAAGAAAATCCAATAGGTGAGATAGTTAATTTTGCTTTATTTACCAAGGCTGATTTTGAACCATCATGTTTTGAAGAAGCATGTACTAATAAGGTTTGGATGCAAGCAATGCAAGAAGAGATAGATTCTATTCACAAGAATGATACTTGGGAGCTTACAAAGCTTCCACTTGATAAGAAGAAAATTGGCACCAAATGGGTCTACAAGACCAAGTTTAATAGTGATGGGAGTGTTGAAAGGCTTAAGGCAAGATTAGTTGCCAAATGCTTCACATAGAGGTATGGGCTTGATTATGAAGAGACATTTGCACTAGTTGCACGACAAGAGACCATCAGAATGCTGATTTCATTAGCAGCTCAAAAGAAATGGAGCATACATCATATGGACGTGAAAAGTGCCTTCTTGAATGGGTACTTAGAAGAAGTATATGTGGAACAACCACAAGGTTATGAAGTGGAAGGAAATGAGAATCATGTCTACAAGTTGAAGAAGGCTTTGTATGGCCTCAAGCAAGCACCAAAAGCATGGTATGCCAGGATTGATGGATACTTTTAGGATAATGGCTTTAAGAGAAGACTGAACCTACCCTTTACTACAAACAAGAACGTGATGATATTCTTATTGTAAGTTTGTATGTTGATGATTTGTTGTATATGGGTAGCAGTTCTAAGATGAAGGATGAATTCAAAGTTTCTATGATGAATGAATTTGAGGTAAAAGATTTAGGTCTCATGAAATATTTTCTAGGAATGGAGGTTTATCAAAGTGAGAATGAAATTTTTATTTTTCAAACAAAGTATGCCAAAGATATGTTGAAGAAATTTGATATGGTTGATTGTAAACCAGTCTCCACTCCAGTTGCTCATGGAGTTGTGTTGTGTAGAGATGATGGTGCTGAAATAGTTGATGAGACAGCTTATAGGAGCATTATTGGTAGTTTGATGTTTTTGACTCACACAAAACCTGATATTGCTTATTTAGTTTCTCTTGTTTCAAGGTACATGACAAAGCCATCTGAAATACATATGAAGGCAACCAAGAGAATTTTGAGGCATGTGGGAGGCACTCTAAATTTTGGTATTCATTACTACACTTCTAAAAGCTTCAATCTTGTTGGATTTAGTGATTTAGATTAGGGAGGTAGTTTGGATGATCGAAAGTCTACATCTAGTAATTACTTTTCTTTTGGTTCTGGTTTGATTACTTGGAGCTCAAAGAAGCAAAGTATAGTTGCTCTTTCTTCTACAGAAGCAGAGTATGTTGTAGTCACTTCAGCAGGTACACAAGCATTATGGCTTAGAAAACTTCATGAAGAAATTGGAGAGATACAAATTCAGCCCACAGTAATTTTTTGTGATAACATTAGTGCCGTTAAATTGGCCAAGAATCCAGTCCATCATAGTAGGACAAAACATTTTGATTTAAAACATCATTTTATCAGAGAGTTGGTACAAAAGAAGGTAGTAGAATTGAAATACATCAGCACAAAAGAGCAGTTAGCGGATATATTCACCAAGACAGTTGTAAAGGATCAATTTTTGGCACTTAGAGATCAGATCGTGAGCCCTCTCAATATCAAGGGGGAGAATGTTGAAAACTGATGCTGGAGTTTAGTTGAACATTCAGTTCTACCACCGATGAATATCTTACATAGATTTAGTTATTTAGAATCTTTAGATTGCATGTTGCATGTTGTTTTTTGACCCATGCAATTCCTTAATATAGAACAGTTTTAGTCAAGCAATTTAGATGGTTAGTTTTGACCTTTGATAGAAGTTAATAAACTTGTTTTTCACTGCCATATCCAGCGCAGGAATAAAGCGTGTAATCTGCATGCATAGTTTATAGTTTTTACCAGTCTACTTTTAGTTCCAACGAATTGTTTAGAGGCTGCGTCCTCTTTTTATACAGTCTTTGTAAAAGTTGTTATTTATAGAGTAGTCAATTCCAATGATATAAAGAAACAGTTATATCATCTGCAAATATAAAGAATCTTTGTTGTCTTAAATAGCTGTGGTTTTTTTTTTTTAATCTCTGTTGTTTCTTTTAGATTCTACATATAGTAGTTCTGGAGGTTGCAAATATGGAGATAAGTGTCATTTTGTCCATGGAGAAAAGGAGTTGAGAAAAGAAAGTGTGCTTCCAAAGGGGGCATTACTTCCAAGGTTGGGTACTGCTGCAGTAAATTTTGGCATTTCATCGAAAGCAAATGTTACTATTCCCGCTTCTTATGCTGGTGGCATAATTGGGAAAGATGGTGTAAACTCAAAGCACATTTACCGTGTAACTGGTGTGAATTTGACAATAAAAGACAAGTCTGATCCAAATTTGCACATTTACCGTGTAACTAGTGTGAATTTGACAATAAAAGACAAGTCTGATCCAAATTTGAAGACTATTGAGTTTACACCATCT
The DNA here is from genome assembly GCA_027924645.1 of Cunninghamia lanceolata. Taxonomy (NCBI): domain Eukaryota; kingdom Viridiplantae; phylum Streptophyta; class Pinopsida; order Cupressales; family Cupressaceae; genus Cunninghamia; species Cunninghamia lanceolata. The sequence continues at coordinate 8,970,702 of BSBN01000937.1, read as the reverse complement.
TTCCCAATTATGCCACCAGCATAAGAAGCAGGAATAATGATGTTTGCTTTTGATGAATCTCCAAAATTTGCTGCGGCAGTACCAAACCTAGGAAATAATCCTCCCTTTGGAAGCACACTTTCTTTTCTCTGCTCCTTGGAAGCACACTTTCTCTTCTCTGCGCCTTTTCTCCATGGGGAAAATGGCACTTATCTCCATATTTGCAGCCTTCAAAACTGCTATTATGTTTACAAAGGTGTGTCTTATAGCCTGGGTTTGGTTTTGAGTCAGCACCAAAATTTGTAGTAGTACACATCCAAGGAGGTGGTACATCATTTGGAAGCACATTTGTTTTTCCCAATTCCTTTTCTCCATGGGAAAAATGGCACTTATCTGCAAACTAGCATCCTTCAGCACTACCATAATGGTTACAACTTGGGTGAGAAATCCACCCTACCTACCTTTGTACCATCCTTACCTAACTCCATTGATTTCTAACCTACTTGCAATTCATTTTCCTTGTGCATTGATAAAGTGGAAGCATTTCAAACAAGAGATGCATTGTGTCAAGGTCTTGCCATGATGTTATGAATGTTGTTGTAATTTATTATTTTAAGTATTGTTAGGTGTTGTGGAAATAAGGACTAGAACTTGCAAATTGGGATAGGTACCTACAAGCAATTTATCATTGTTCTATATTGTATTTGTTGAATATGTCAATGTGCACCACCATAATCTTCCAAGGTTGCTTATTTCGAGGATAGCACAAAAATTTCAACAAATCGATCAACTTATTTGATAGAGTGCCCACTTATTTGATAGAGTGCCCCTACAGACCCTTCAAACTAAAATTGATTATTGTTAACTAAAATTGATTATTGTTATTATGCAGTTTAAACTGTCTATGGAGTATTGGGGATCAAAATTTGGATCTTTGTTGAAGATGAGCAATACCTTTCTATAACCTAACCAATTATAAATCATAAATTCTATAAGATCAAATAAAAATAATTAATCTTGGAGCAGTAAAAGTGCCAATATTAATGATTACTAAGCAAATCTTACCTAACAAGAATTCTTTGTCATCTAATATAGTATGATATATTCTTAATTTGTATTCCAGACCACATTTTAGTATAATATTAGGTCTACTACTGTTGAAGAACGCTTCATCCTCTCCTACTCTTATCTGAGAAAAAATAAGTCTCAACAATGTAGTTATCTAAGATAAAGGCATTAAGTTCAAGTCTTTAGACAAACTATGTTTTATGATGGGGAACACCATGTCTTAGGAAGTAAATATACAATTTTATAATACAATATTATTATTAAAATATATTTTGTAATTTACATTATATAAAATATACTATATAATCCTCTAGAAGAACTACATAACCCTAAATAAACCTATCTCAGTTGGTATATTTAATTAGTTCAATTAATAGACCTACATGCATAGGTCATGTTTAAGTGTAATGTGTGTTCTTTTAGAAGTTGTATTGTTTAGAGTCTCAAGTTTAGGGTTTAAGTTCCCAAGTTTGTGTTTGAGAGTTTAGGATATTTAAGTTGTGTTATGGGTTTGGAGTATAAAGCACAAAGTTAAAGTTTTATTGGTTAGGAATTATAAGTTTAGTGTCTTTGAGTTTAAAGTTTAACATTATACATCACAACACACAAGCTTATTTCTAATTCTAATAGACACGAGCATTATGAAATGAAGTAGGTTAATGAATCATCTATCATGTGGATTTCTTATATAAAAGAAGAGAGCTAGTGACACCATTTCTTTTATAGGAATATCAAACCTGTAGTACTAGTACCAAGCTGCATTTTATATCATGCACAGCTACATACATTTTCAAGAGCGAAGTGTCATTGATTGTTATCATTGGAAAGACAAAAGGTTCTCATGGTGGGTGATCAAAGGAGAAAAAAGTAGAAATTACAACTCTTCAATTTTGAATATTGATAAAGGAGCTCAATCAACATTACCTATAAATAAAAATGGAGACAACTTAACATGGGAGATCTAGATAGTGCTCCTAATATCTAAATATATCTTGAACATATAGCCACCAAAAAAAAGGCTTTGGGGGCACATAGATTGTTTAAATACACTACATATTATTCACATTAAAACAATATAACTCAAATGACTGAGTAAATATCTCTTTATTTATGTAACGAGTACAAGGGAGGTGCAATCCACTTATTTTTTTGTCATCTCCAAAATTCTAATGAAACAAACATTGAGATGTTCCATGGTAGCCCAAAAAAAAGAAATTTCTTTCACTCAAATCCCCTTTCTTAAGTTTTCTCCGAATTTACTTATAAACGATGTTGATCCAACTCATTTCCCTATCTTCAATATTGAACCCTTAATTTCTACCTTCTACTTCTTCAATCACCCAACATAATCACCCTTCATCTTTCCAACGAAACATGAATTGCAACTTGACAAGTTGTTTAATATCTGCATTATTTAATGCTTCATATGTTTGGGGTTCAATCAAATGGGTTACATTGATTGAAACCACCCTGGAGACTGTACATCTTGTTAACTTGTTTTCCACATTTTGCAATACTTATCTATGGGAATTCTCATGAAAATAACATTAAAGTAGAATCCACAATTACTCTTGAGAATGAACTAAAGACCACGTTCTACGTTCTACTTCATGGTAGGTGAATATCATTTAACATCCTGTTGTGTTTTCTATAGCTATTATGCATTTTTTTATATAGTTTATACTCATCCTGGATCAACTACACAATCCATCCACAACAACTAAACATAACTTGTCCTTTGGTTTAAATTATGGTATTAAATTATCATCTAAAAATTAACTAAAGTAGAATGACAGTATAACTGCCACTGCAATCATACATGATTTATAGTTATGCAGACAATTTTATCAAAATTATACATTCATGTTCTTTGGAACCTTTTTTTTAATAGTTGTAATCTGATGCACAGTGGAGCTATCTTTAGTAGGGCTTGAGGATTACCATCTGGGTCTAGATGGAATGTAGACCAACTTCTGGCTCTGATGTTTAATAGAGCTATGCAATTTTTATTTACATTGATGTACATTTATTAGAAATTACATATGGCTTTTCAATAACAAAGAGATAATTTTATTCCACAAAACATAACCACATGATTATTTAAAATAATTTAATAAAGTTAAGGTTTTCACAATCCCATTATACAATTTTTTTTGGAAAAACTGTATATCAGTTCTTGCATAGCTTATAAAAACACCTTAGAGAAAACATTTTGATAAAAACACTCTCCAGAAAACATTTGACAAAAAGATTTTTTCATAGTTAATAAAATCATCCTCCAGAAAATATTTGATAAAGAGTTTTTTTTTCGCATAGTTTTTGTTATATTTAGGTTTTAAGAGGATCTATCCACAAAATCATCATGTAGTTATTTAACCTCGTCTTCACAGTATATTCATAATTTCATGCATCAGAAAAAATATGTTTGATTGGACACACCATCATCCTCATCAAGTTAAACTTTTGAATACTTCTCATAATTTTTTAAAATAAAAAACCCTTCAAATTTTTTGGGAAAAAGCTGTGTACACACTCAAAAACATCTAGCAAAAGGTTTAAACTTGGGTTACAGACTGTCGGGAGCAGAGCATTGTGCATTTCAATTACAGTACAAGGAAACAAGATATACAATTTAATCCTTCCCCTTCTTATCAGACATAAAAACAGCAGGAGAGTAAACATCATTTAAAGGCGTGTTTGAAACCAACGAAGCCCCTAGCAGCTGCAGGGCCTGCAACAATTGTTAATTTCAAGCAAATTAAATTAAATCTTTAATAGAAATTACATCCAAATATCAATGACAGAGTAGCCAAGAAAACACTTTTAAAACCCACCTCATCTGCACCAATATTTGCAGTCTTCTCCTCTAGTTCACTTAGGTCTTTGACATTGAGCTGATTGAGCAACTTAACGCTTGTGATTGTCGAGCTGGGAGATACGTTCAAGTCATCTGTTATCATAAACGTAACAGTATCTTTCACATAATCATTGCTACTTACCCCAGCTGTAATTTGGCTGCTGCTTTGACAGGCTTTGGGAGGAAATTCTACAGGGTTGGTGCTGATATAGCGAACAACACAGTGATTGGGACGACCTTTTCTGCAGAAATTTCTGCAGAGATAAAACGAACTTGCCACATTATCAATCAGAAGATTTTGGGGGGAGCATTTTGACACAACTTTAGGCTCTAGCAGCTCAGATTTGTCGCCATTCATATACAGGGCAGGTAGCTTAGCCATAGAAATATATAGACTGCTAACAGAACCAACTTTCTTTGAGCTTCCTGATGCACGACTCTCATAATAGAAACTCATCTCCGTTAAAACCATGTGTCAGCCTGTACGATCACCTGCCAACTTGCCAACTTGAAAGGCTTGAAAGGCAGATCAAAAAGAAATATTTAAAGTTTCAACTATAATAATCAATTTTAATATAATTAAAAATTAAAAATTCTATTTTTCACATTACTGTTTAGCCAGTTGACTAATAGAACAGCAGATAAATTGTATTTATTAAATCAATAAATAAAAAATTAAGTTTCAACTTTACAAATTATGACAAATAAATTTAATATTAAATACTATTGATCCACTAAAATAAACTAATACATCAGATGATTGCATCAATATTCCTGCCAAGGACAAGAACTAATAATAGATCCCATGAAAGAACACTTCAGAAACACATTACACGCATTAAAAAATATCTTGTAAGAGTTTTTGGGGTTTGTTGAACTTGGTCATCAGCATTTCGAGAGTTCATGAACCATTGAACTCGTTAACGATCTTCACTGTTTGGTTTTTCCTTTGTCACAAAATTGGTGAGTTCATGAACTTAAGAACTTGCTAAGAATCCTATTGTCATTCTTTCCTTTGTCACATTTTTAGAAAACTAATCAAGCCATAGGCAAGGTTCGCGAGTTGATTATAAAAATTGAATCAAATTTCAGTAAACGATCTGGAAATGGTCAGCAAAATCTTGAAACTAGGCTTTGTGAAGATTTTGCAAAGGGTTCATGCACATTTGAGGATAAGTGCAACTTTGCACAGGGTGCTAGTGAGTTGCGGGATGATTTTGCTTCTGCTGCTCCCTCATTAATGTAACTTTTCATTTCGTAGATGTGTTTCTTTGAATAATTCCTAATGTGTTTTGTTCTAGGCCCTCTACCCTCTTGCTGCAGAGACAGAAAAATAAAAATAGAAAACATGAATGCACAGCAAACACTTGCTACAGCAAAGCATAAAAACATTATTGATTTTCTTCTCATAATCACTAGTTACATCGTGCCTCTCTAAATAGAGGACTTTCACATGCAAAATCTGCTAAAATAGATCACAGGAAGATTTCTTTTTTTTTCTTTTTGTTTTATTCATGCAATACAGCAGAAAACTAAAACCAACATTAATTGCTTTATTTTTATTGTGGGAGAAATTACTTCACGTTCTAACACTCCCCCTTAATTTCTACCACTAACTACTTCAACATTTACAATGTCCAAATTCTTTCTTAGATGCTTAAAATTCTCCTTTGCTAATGCCTTTCCTAAATATATATGTCAATTGGTCTTTAGATCTGCAAAACTCCAAATGGATTTCTCCATTGTTTACCAACTCTCCGATGAAATAAAATCTCATATCAATGTGCTTGCTTCTCTTGTGAAAAACATGATTTTTAGACAATGCAATTGTTGATTTGTTGTCACAAAATATTGGTGTTCACTCCTCCTATGCTTATAATAACTCTATCAATACTCTCCTCATTCAAACTACTTTTCATGTTGCTAATGTGGCTGCTACATACTCTGCTTCAATTGATGAAAGTGTCACCATGGGTTGTTTCTTTTGTGCCCATGAGACCACACCTATTACAAAATGAAAAATGTTGCTTGGAACGGGAGCCCGAACGGTTGCCCATTATGAAACGGGTTCCCATTTACGATCAGGCACTCGAAGCTAAAATGGGCACCCATTATGGAATGGGTACCCATTTTTGAAAAGTATATTTTTTTTAGAAAACAGGCATGTAGCTTCATTTTAATAGCTACAAGCCATCAAAGACAAGGGAGAACGATGCCAAGAATGGGTACCCGCATTGGCTGATCGCATTTTCCACCTCCAAACCATCCTACCTCCTTAGATTGATTAACCAGTGCCCCAGGTTGGTTACCATCCATTTCTACCAATTTTCATTGTTTTTTGCTCTGTATTTTGTTGTTTTTTTTGTTGTTTTTGTAATTTTAAACTGTATATATTCAATCTCAAATAAAAAATAAGTAAACCCTAATGCATAAATTGTAAACCTTTAATTCAGAAACGGTAAACATTATTTCATAAAGACTAAACTATAAAACCCTAATTCACAAAATAGGGTTTCATAAATAGTAAAACGTAAAACCCTAATTCATAAACTAGGATTTCATAAATAGTAAAATGTAAAATCATAATTCATAAACACTAAACCCTAATTCATAAACTAGGGTTTCATAAACCAAACAAACTTATTCTTTAAAACCAAAATGACTTATTAAACCTAAACCTAAAACTTAGAAACTTCACTTTATTATGTTTAAATTTTTAATTTAAACGACATATATATAATATTTTTACAAACAGTTATGGCCACATGAAAATCCCTCCATGACCTACCTGGTTCGATAGAACTTAGATAGGTTTCTATCATATGTGCTTAACAATAAACCTTTAAGAATGATATTTCAAAATCATTTGAAATTGTTTGCAATTTTGAATCACTCCAAAAAATTAACAGTAGCTTACTTGGCAAGGCCCTTGCTTATAAGGTTTTAGGGACACATCATCAAATATGATGCCACATCAACATATGTAATGGCACGAATCTTCCAATTTATGACACCATTCTTCCATGGTGTGTAGTGAATTGTGTGATGAAATGTGATGCCATAATTAATAAAAAATTGTTAAAACTCTATGAAGATACACTCACCTCCTTTAGTACGCTAAATAAATTTGATCTTTAATCCCTTTTCATCCTTTAGTCCTCATCCATTTAGGAGACTATAGTAGATACTATTGTTTGCATTCCATGTATCTCTTCCTCCCTAGTCTACTTCCCCAAATTATAAGCAATGATTTGATAGTCTAAGGATAGCATGTCTTTGTCATCTTTATTGACCATTAGACTTGCCACCTTTGTAATCCTAGACCTAGAAGGATACAATCTAATAGACAAAAGAGTTCTAGTCTTCTCAGGCCAAGGAGCTTCAATCATCACCGATATGGATGACATATCCTTTGAAAATTGATTTATGGTCTACTTTCTTCTTTGAATGTTCACATAAAGCTAGGTTGGAACCAAGGAATTAAATGGATCTATAAGTTTTTTTCATGAGGTGGTGGGAAGGCCTATTCTTCTTGTTGCTCTACTAGATCCAACCTATTAGGCAATTTCCCCATTTCCTCCAATAACTTCTCCCCTTTAATTATTTCTTCTATTGCAAGAGGATTGATGACATTGGCTTTCTCCTCTTTATCCTTTCCATGGGGGAGATCCTTTGACTTTTTCCTTTTCAACTCATGCCTCTTCTTGGTTATCCCTTGGATGAATTGTTCCTCCGTGTTGCTCTTACCACTTAAGCAAGCTAGTTGCTTCACTTTTCTCCCTATCCTTCTCCTCAAACTATTCTTCTATTAAATTCTTAACAACTTTTTCAATGTTGGAGAGGGAGGGTGGAGAGTTAGGAGGGGAAGAGGGAATGGACCTTGGAATAGAGGGGGTAAGAGAAGCTATTTCTATAGTTCCTTCCTTATTATGTCAAGGCATGGAAATTGTAATGAATAGGCATGGTTGAATCAATTGGAGGTGTAAGAATGGTTCCAAAACAATGAGATTGGATAGGAATAGTAGATGTGGAAGCTTTGGGAATAGAGTCTTTCTAGGCTTACATCCTAACCTTAGTGGAGATGGGAATAACTGGAGGAAGTATGGGCTGCATGGTTGGATTCTTTTGCACAAGAAGAGAGGATGGGAGTTCAATAGTGGAAGGTTTCTATGGAGGTGGCTTGGTTGTCCCTCTCATCTTCTTCCTCAAAGGAATTTCTTCTTCCTCCACATCTCCTTATGCTCCTATAGTTTTCCTCTTGTAAGTTTTCTTGGCCTTTTGACTAGACATAAATTTCTTCCGTTTAGAGGCCTCCTCCTTAAAATATCAAGACTATTTTCCTCAAGAACATTATCTAGTCTTTCAATATGAGGAATACTTCATGTCTTTTTTGATGTTGTGGAACAAAAGGAACTCTAAATTTAATCATCTATTAAGATCTTTAAGAATTTATAGCTTATAGTGGGTAAAGATAAAACTAAGTGCTTTTTGTTGAGGCGTCAAATAGTTCCCCCCAAAAAAGGGTGCACTAATAGGTGTGCATTAAGTCATGTTTTGTAGGTGGGCTGATACAACATCATGTATGATTGGTTATTTAGTCATTAAATTTTTAGTAGTTATAGTACAACACTAACAAGCTTAAAGTCAAAACTACTCTACTAAACTTTATTTGCCATTAATGTAGATCTGATCTACTCAGCTACTCCATTTTAAATATTTTTGCATTTATTATTGTAGGTTGATGATTCAAATGCTTGCATTGAAAGCAAAATATCTCCTAGCTACTCCATGATCCAATATATTTTCTGCATTTAATTTTAGCATGCACACATTCCCTTTGACATGGATATTTGCTAACAACCCATGGGGGTGAATTTATTGTGAGAGATGACTGAGGTCAATGTAATTCAAATGCTATCTATGCATATTTGTAAGATGTATTGAGGATTGGAAAACAGTTGCAAGATAGTTGAATTTTTTTATTTTTTTTCTGTATTTTCAAATAGAGCCCTCTATGGTAACCTTGCCTTTTTTATGAAATACACAATATGTTTTACCTTTTCATGCATGTTTTTTAGCACTATGTAAATTAAGATTGATTTGTATGTAAATGTTCGTTACTTAAAATTTTGCTCTTACCTCTGTTAGAATCAGCTAAACATGTGTAAGTTTATCAGTTGTATCTAGTTATTTTGTGCATTCTCAGTATAGTGAGAGCTCCATAATCAAACCTGGTGTATCACCTTGATTGATTTACAATTTCATCCTCTTCCTCTTTCCACAATGGTGGATAGATTAGGTTTAGTCGTAGGAATAGCTAAATCTCTTATTCAGGAACCAGCCTCTCTCTAGAGATTTGATAGATCCCTACAGGGTCCTAGACCTGGAGATCAACTCAATGTTTCACTAGATTGTTGGAGCCCTAAAAAGCTTCAACACTGGGTGCAAATCCAAGTAACAACATGACTTAATTAGGGTTTTTTGGAGCCCCTAGAGATAGATGTCATCTTATCTTCTCTTTTATTATATGAGACTCCTTCCTAGTGTTCCTGTTGTGAATGCTTCCTCTGTAGCCCATCCCTTGTGTTCATGTTGAATACTATTAGATTATTAAAAGGGCTTCCACGTATTATCATATCAAAACCTCCAATTATATTCATCATTTCATCAAGCCTCTCTCTCTCTCTCTCTCTCTCTCTCTCTCTCTCTTAATGGGACTCAAACACAATATCATAGGTGCACAAAATACAACTTACTATTATATCATGCACCCATCCACGAAGAGAATTATAATACATTCTAATACATAAAGGATTGTCTAAACCATCTCCAATAAATAAGAAAAGAGGACATGCGTATATTTAATGATGAACAAGTATTCAAGGATTTGAAGGAAATAGGTCTTAGAAAAAATAAAATGTGTTGCATTATAGATCAGAATTGTGTTGTTTGGATATGTGCTCTCTTGCAATTTTGATAGGCCATTCTTTGGAAGTACAAATTCAGTCCTAGAATTGTCAGAATGTGAAAACCTTAATTTTAGTGTTCTTTATTGAAGCTAAACATCTTTGGTCCTCATACTATATGAAGGTCCCTGACAATTCATGAAAGTCTTTGGAAAGATAGTGGAGTTTCTCACAAATATCATAGTAGATAGGGCCTTTGGATACAAAATGTTCTTCACTTTCAAGGTCACAAAAAAGCAATTTGCATACAAACTCATGTCATGGGAGGTCATGATCTAATTCCAACAAGAAATAATGCACAAAAACCTAGTTTCATTGACCATTATTTACCTACATGTGTCTCTAATTTATGACAATATATTATTTATTTTCTAATTTAAATGAAATGTACACAATTATAATTATATACACATTGAAACTTTTCACTAGATATAGGAGAACATAATTAAATAATAACTCTCCTTACCATATAACTTTTAAGGCCACTTCTACTCTTTCCTTGAAAACTCAATTCTTCTATCTAGATATCCAAACTAACCTCTCATTTTCTTGAATTTATAATTCTTAGTGTTGCCTTCAACCCACCACCCTTAAAATAGAAAAATAACCCCATTTTATAGATTAAATTCTCATTCAACCACCTACCTCATTCCACTCTAATATTTCTAACATGTCTATATTTTCCATGTGTTATTTGACAAGACATGGATAAACTTTACTCTTTCTTGAGCTAGATGGCCAACTGCCCTAATAATTTGCTAAGTGGGTTGTTAGAGTTTTAGGTATTTGACATAATTCATTAAATGTAAAGGATACATGAATACCAATGGGAGAGATATTAGTCTTCATAGTTGATCATTATTCTTGCATTGGTTCTTTTACCTATTATTTCAAAACATTTAAGAAAAGTAGTCACTAAATCCAATCAATCATTTAACATGGTGTGGTAAATGAAAATTTATATCTGTATTTTCTACACACTCAAGAAGATTTACTGAATGAGTCATGTGATGTGAGGCTCTTGTGTCAAATATCCAATTTGATGTGGATGAATTCAAACCTGTAGTAGTAAGGGTGTGGTCTTTGCTAGGTTTGGTAGTATCAATGTTGTGTTTCTTCATGGCTTCTTCAAAAGCCTCAATCCTTCAATTAAAAATCTTAATGTAATGATTTTGCATCCCAAAAAAAGTACATGGCCCTCTTTTTTTCTTCTTGGAGGAATTTTTACTTGACTTAGAAGATGTTGTGGTTGATGTATCGGATTTGGTCTTCTACTTAGATGATTTCTCATTGCATGAAGATGATTCTTCCTTTGATTGTTTTGAATGCTTATTACCTTTACCCTTAGATTCATGAACTACTAATGCTTGAATTTTTAAAGAAGTGATAGATGATGATATGATTGTTATGTTGTTTCAGAATGGATTCTTATGTTCTTGATTCATATTTGATCATGGTGTTATGATGCATTGATCATATCCACAGTACTTGTTTGATTAGTTTGTGTACATTCTTGATATTCACAAGACTGCAGGATCAGGATAAGTATGTTACAATGCATATGTTTTATGATACAAGGTTGCTGATAAAGTTCAGCTTGTCATGCTTGATCAGTGTTGGTCATTGAGGCTTATAAATAATAGATATAATAGGTTGATAGAGACATTAATATTGATAGAGGCATTAATGTTTATTAATGGTTGAATCAATGGTTATCATTGTGAATTGAGCATTTCATTTATTCTACTATGTTAGTATTTTGTTATCAAAATGCCTAAAATATTAAAATCCTAACTAGAAGCTCTAAGTGTATACAAAGAGATTAAATGTCAAAAAGTATGCACTTTATGTTATAAAGTAATGTTGACCTACAAGAGCAGGTTATACTACTTAGAGCAACCTGCTAGAGGGTTTTAATTCATGGCACCTACCAACCCCTTCATATTCTATTTACCAGTTGAATTTGGTTGAATATCCTTATTTAATTTATGGAGAGATTGATTTTAAGAAAAGCATGGAATATCATTTATATTAGAAAGTCTGATTTAAAGGGGAGCATGAAAAGGTTTCCAATGACTTTTATAAAGCTTTAAATATAAAACATTTTTCTTTTAAAGCATTGAATATGCTTTAAGAGGGGAATGTGATAAGCCATTTCATGGTTTTATTTAAAATATTTTTTATGAGATTTTAAAATATTTTTTTGTGCTATTTTCGAGGGGGCACATTTCAAGGAGAGCTTTAAGGAGATTTTGGAAGATTTTAAGAAGATATTTTGTGGAATGAAAGATTTATTTCTATTTTTTTATGGCATGGAAGCTAAGAAGCTGGAGGATATTAAAATGTTTTTTGGGAATTTATTTGTGTTTTTAACTCATTTTTTTTGGAGATGGATTTTTTAATGGAGTTGATTTTGTGCAGAGAAGAAAATGAGGAATGATTTTTTTGTGAGGAGAGGATTTTTATAAAAGAGATTTTATTTTTTTCTAAGGGCAGACATTTTTGTGAGAAGATTATATTTTTGAGAAGATGATGAGATTGATTTTTATTGAAGATTTCTTTTATGCAAAGAGGATTTTTTAATGAAGAATATGTAGTCTTTTGTTGTAGATTAAAGAATTTTTTTAAGAAGACAAAGAGATTTTTTATAGATTATGAAGGGTCAAGATAATAAAATGGCAAGAGAGATTAACAAAATATAGAGAAGATTTTCATATTAGAATGATGGACATAAATTGTTTTGCAAAGATTGATTTTATTTTTGCACATGAATATGAAAATATTTTTGCAGATGATTTTTACAGATTGAAAAATATTGTTGAAAGGAAATGGAAAGACAATTGAAGAAGATGACTATGCAAATGAGAGGAATTTCAAGAGATTTTTTGTTTATAATTTTTTTGCAGGTGCTCTGTGAAAGAATGGGATTACATGAATATGAAAAGACATTCAATCTTTATATAATGGTTTTTGCAGATGTATTGACTATGAATTTTGAGAGTGTGGTCTAATATGCAATGAAGACATTTTTGAAGAATCATTTGAAAAGAAAGTACAGATGATATTGTGAGATCATGTTTATGCATGAATGAACCAAACAAGAATGAAGGATTTATACCAAGAGAACTTACAGATTGAATAATGAAGACAATATGATAAACATATGAGTATTGGGCTAAGGCAGTAGCAACTACTATTTATTTAATAAACAGATGTCCAACCAAATGTGTAAAAAATAGAATCCCTCAAGAGGCATGGACCAGCATGAAACATAGTGTTTCTCATTTCAAAGTATTTGGTTGTGTTTCTCATGCTCATATTCCTGATGAGCTAAGAAAGAAGTTGGACAATAAAGGTGAAAAGTGTATTTTTGTTGGTTATTCTGAGGATACAAGAGCATACAAGTTGTTTAATCCAATTAGAAAGAAAGTCATAATCAACAGAGATGTTCAATTTGTGGAAGAAGAAGTATGGGATGGAAGTATAGATAAGACTGTGAACATAGTTTCAGCTACATCACATGATGATATGGCGGATGAGGTATTTGCACCTCAAGCTACACCTTATACAATTCCTCCCAGTCTTACACAAACATCACAAGTTGTAGCCCAAGCTACACCTTCATCTATAGCAATGAGATCTTCAAGAGTGCTGTAGACACCACAACAAACTCCAGCAACTCCTTCAGCTGGAATACTTGGAGCAAGTCCATCAAACTCAGCAAACAATAGTGCTTCTTCAGACCCAACCTTGTCAAGCATGCTACCGCAGAAAACAAGGAGTTTAAGTGAGTTATATAATGTTGATACAACTAATTCATTATTTGCTTTACTTTCACAAATTAATGATCCATTATTATTTGAAGAAGCTGTAAAAGAAGAAACATGGGCTCAAGCCATGGATGAAGAAGTTAATGCTATTGAAAAGAATCACACATGGGAGTTAGTGGATTTGCCTGAAGGCAAAGATGTGATTAGTGTGAAATGGATTTACAAAACAAAACATAGTGCTGGTGGAAAAGTAAAGAAGCACAAGGCAAGGTTAGTAGCTAGAGGTTTCTCACAACAACCAGGAGTAGATTACAAAGAAACTTTTACTCCTGTTGCACGATTGGATACAATAAGGACAGTGTTAGCCATTGCAGCACAAAACAGATGGTCTATTTATCAAATGGATGTAATGTCTGCATTCTTAAATGGATTCCTTGAAGAGGAAGTGTATGTGAAATAGCCACAAGGCTATGAAATTTTGGGTCATGAAGGCAAGGTGTACAGGTTGAAGAAAGTGTTGTATGGACTTAAACAAGCTCCTAGAGCTTGGTACAGTTGGATTGACTCTTATATGATTTAGAATGGATTTCAAAGAAGTAGCAGTGAGCCTACCTTGTATATCAAAATCAATGAGTAAGGTAAAATTCTAATTGTGAGTTTATATGTGGATGATTTGATATTCACTGGTAATCTTTCTATAGATTCTTTCAAGGCAGCAATGAAAAGTGAATTTGTAATGACAGATTTAGGGCTTATGAAATATTTCTTGGGCATCAAAGTCCATCAATCTAATGCTGGAATTTTTATTTCACAATCTAAATATGCTGGTGATATCTTGAAAAGATTTAATATGTTGAATTGTAAGCTAGCCCCAACACTAGTTATGACAAATTCGAAGTTAAGCCAAGAGGATGATGGATCAAGTGTTAATTCTACACTGTTTAAAAGGTTAGTTGGGAGTCTAATGTATTTGACAGCCACAAGACCTAACAATATGTATGGTGTAGGTCTGATTTCAAGGTTTATGGAGTCTCCACAAGACTCTCATTGGCAGGCTGGTAAAAGAATTCTCAAATATATCAGTGGCACAAAGAATTTTTGAATTATGTATTTCACTTCAGATGAATTTAAGCTAATTGGATACATAGACAGTGATTGTGCTAGCAGCATTGATGATAGAAAAAGCACCTTAGGTTATGCATTTCATTTTGGCATAGGCGTTGTATCATGGGCGTCAAAAAAGTAGCCCATTGTTACTCTTTCTTCAGCTAAAGCTAAATATGTAGTAGCAACAAGTGCAGCATGCCAAGCTGTATGGATGAGACGGATGTTGAATGATTTGATGCATCCTCAACATGAATCAACTTAGATTTTCTATGACAATAATTCAGCCATTGCTTTATCAAAAAATCATGTTTTTCATAAAAGAAGCAAGCACATAGACACGCGTTATCACTTCATCAGGGAATTGGTAAACAACAAAGAAATTTATTTGGAATATTGCAGATCACAAGATCAATTTGCTGACATATTTAAAAAACCATTGGCAAAAGAAACATTTGAGTATTTACGGAGCTGTCTAGGAGTTCTTAATCTTTCTAGCTCAGGAGAAGTTTGATGAAATTTTTTTATGATCCCTAGCAGTTCATAATTAAGGGGGAGTAATGGAAAATGTGTAATTACCAATAGCTGGCATTAAACCTTTTTGTCTCTACTGAAGTGTCATCACCGCCGCATACACAGCCAATCTTAACTGCCCACAATTTCTTCTTATCCACCGCCTGAGCATCCACCTTCTTCGAATATAATGTAGTTTTATTTTCTTTCTGTCTTGCCATGTAGAGTAAGTTTGAATACTGCCTTTTTGATCATAGATATAGAGGCTACTATAATATCAAACATATCAATACAAAAATAATATATTTTGTTTGCTGTAGCAAATGCATTGTTTGCTGTTCTGTTTCCCCTAATTTTGTCTTTGTTTGTTCTACAAAAATGTGACTAAACATTTGAAATGCTAATATCAAAGTGTAATGGAACATCAAATATTTAATGGAGTAGCAAAAAAGTAACCTTTGTGTATGAAAAGCATTGACAGAAATATCCGTGTACATAGTGAAACTGCTAGCCATGCCGTGACCTATGGAAAGAGGAAAAACATGGGCAAGAGAGTGTGATGGAAATTGAATGCTAACTACAACTAGTGCCAAATTCCTCAGCATTGTTGGAGGTCATTAGTTGGGTAAAAGAAACCTGAACAAGTACGAAGAAACACACGACCTCGGTAACAAATGTAAACAGTGACCAATACAGAAAATTTTGACCTTACTAGAGACCGCCCAAATAAACCAATGAACTATGGATGGAATGAAAACTTCAAACTAGATGCCAAAAATATTAAAAACCTTGGCCAAAAGTTTTGGTGATGCTGCAAAAGAAAAGAAAAATGGTAAGCAACAAAACTGCGAGACCATGTTTCTCTATTGTTTCAAATAACATACTCCAATTTGAGACTCAAAGTTGAGAGCACAGTTACTGTGTTGTTGACTTCAAACCAACAATCCAAACTACCGCCCCTCAAAAAAATCTATGGCTATTGAAGAAATCTTCTTGAAATGGAGCGTTGCGAGAACTTGAAACCACAACCCTTGCCCATGAAATGAGAAGGTATGTCGATAGAGAATCAAGCAACCTCTGATATTCTGAGTGAACAATGACACTACATGAAGAAACAATAATAGAGGAGTCTGCAACCTGAAATCAACCTTGATCTCCTTTAATCACTTTGACAGTGAAGGTATTGGAAATGACTTGTAGGTCCAAGCGGCCAACAAACAAGGCTCCAGGTTCATTGAAAACTATGTGAGTGCCTGGAATAGACCATGAACCAGGTGCCATAATGGAGTCCACGTATGGATGAGATGCCCCAGTCTAGGTGATGTCCTTCATAGTATGAAACCCTCGATCCACACTAGGAACTAGGAAAAAATAAATTCACCCAAAAAACTATGAATGATGCCTACAAATATTTAATTTCCAAAACAAATTGCATTTTCTGCTAATGAACTGATAGAGCCACACACCTATGATAGGGCTATATGCAAGATGAAATTGAAATTGAGAATAAAATTTCAATTCTAGGCTTTGATACCATATAGGAGTAACAATGAAATGAATGCAATAACAAACTTCCACAAGATGAATGTGCACACAAAGTAAGAGCTAAAACTATCATAAAATCTATATGAATGTACAATGAACTCCTTGTATATCTAGGACAAGGACAAAGTGAGAAGGTGAGAGTCAAACAATGACTAAGCCTCCATGATGTCTGACACATGTAGGACCCTTGGGATAAGTGTAAGAGCATGTTACATATGTCTATAAGGTGAGATAGCTAAACCACTAAGTGAACTTAAGCTAGTGTGAACAGGTCTACTAGGCTAGGAACTAGATAGAAGTAAAGTAGATGAATAAAGACTCTTTTCACACTACAATCCTATCTTCTTTGAAATGATGTTACTTCTTTTAGTCACAATATCATCTCAAAGAGGGGCAAAATGTAGACACCTAACATTGACCATGTCCTAATAGCACCTTTGACATCACCTTGTGTCCCCTTGTGACACATTTGTGCTAGACCTTTTCATGTCCCTTTCCATCATCTAGTTAATTTCATGTCTCTTTCCATTTAACCTATTTATTCTATTTATCAATTTAATTAAATAAAGTATATTTATTTAATTAATCAATTTTCCCCAGGCTAAGATGCATACAAATAAACACATACTAACATGATTAATAAATGAGTAATATTGTGGGAGGAGCAAATGAAGAAGGCAAGTGCGCAGTCGGGAGCAGAGGTGCACAAAGAGACTCGTGCGGGCAATTGTGCAATAGGGTTTGCCTTGGATGCTATTCATAGGTGGGTGAAATATGGTGTGCTTTTGTTGGAGATGCTGGGCAGTGATGGCATTAAGCAGCTTATGCCTGCTCTTTGACAGAGGATGGAGGAAGTTAAGCATCGGCAGGTGCAGGGCACTGTTAGGAACGAAGGATCTCCTTCCCCTGACCCTTTCACACTTGTGTCTCCCTCTTTTGGTGTGAATGCTCACACAATGGGCAACTATAGGTTATGCAAAAATTCTTTGAATCCTTACCATGTTTCTAGCGACTTTTGCAAGGAGTAGCTCCTCTCCTTTGATCATACAGTAGACCTAGGGTTTGTCTCTATTTTTACAATGATGCCCAATAAGAGCAATGTTGCTGCTCTAGATCATCTACCCCTTCAATGGTTATGCCTCCCAATATGTGTACCTCTTGGCTTATGGGCGACTGCAGGGTGGATTTGACATTTGAACCCGTTGATTATCATATTTCTGATGAGTGTATAAGGAAAGTCTCCCTAGACATTGGATCACGGTCTTTGATCTTCAGATCGGTGCAACGATGACCTTCGATTAATGATTTCATGGCTTGGTGCAAGAGTTCATGGGACAATCTGACTCTGCTTCTGTGGAATTACTGGATTATGGTTTCTTTTTTGTTATCTTTCAAATACTAAGAATTACAGGTTCATCCAAGACAATGGAAAATGGTTTTTTGGTAGATCAGGCCTATTTATGTCGCCATGGTCCCCTTTTGTTGATCCTACAAAGTTCCAAATTTCTACCATTCCAATTTGGCTATGCCTTTACAATCTGCCTCTGGTTTTGTGAAACCTAATTCAAATCGAATCCTTTGTCAACCAAGTTGGAACCTTCATTAAGATTGAGGAAGGGGCTGATCCTAGAAGGTATGCCAGAGTTTGCACACTAATTGATATTTCCAAGCCTTTGGCTCATATGATTCACATCAACTCATCTCTTGGCTATTGGCTACAATTTATTAATTATGAAGGGCTTCCTAAGAGATGCTTTAGGTGCAATCAGCTCGGCCATAACATTGTTGGTTGCCATTCCAAAAATAGAAATGGCCAACAGGCCATCAATCTTAAGAAATGGGCTTGTAAGGAAGGCAATCCTGACGCTAATTTTGTTTATAGAAATCATGGCATGTTCCTGAATCATTGCTCTTTGTCTTCTCCTAAAGTTGAGACTGATAAGCAGTTTGAAAACATTTCCCCTACAACCAATGGAGAAGAGGATGCACATCACCAGCAAGTGGATAAGGATAAGCAGTTGAATTTAGGGGTCTCAAGGAATAAGGAGCAAGGTTTGGTTCTCTCAAATGACCAAGGTACTTTGGTTCACGCAGTTGCTATGACTAGCTCAAAGCATTGCTCCATTCCTCTCTTTGCTAGAAGGGATTCAAATTTGGTTAAGGATGGCAAACGTATGGGAAGGAAAACTGAAGCTAAGAAATTGAGATTGGATGCCCGGGATGTTATTGATGAAGGCACTTGGAAGAACTCCTCACAAGAAGCAAAATAAAACATTTAAAGAAAGGTTGATTTCTTGTGGCTCTATTAGTATATCTTCATTGGTTTTTTAAGTCTCTATGATGTCATTTCCTCTTTTCCCTCTCATCTCTTTTGCTCCCCGACTTTGGGTCTAAAGCGTTCTTATTTTTATGTTGTCTGTGTTATATGGGAGTGGGCCCTTAACCCATATCTTACGAAAGAAAAAAAAAATTAATCCATTTTCCCCTTTTAGCCAAATTAATTAAATGAATTTTATTTATTTAATTAACTCAAATTACACTTGCACAAAATTCAAGCTAGTTTTACATCTCAAGCATCCATTTCATACCACATCTCCAAATCTCAACCGTACACACAAGGATACACCATAAAAGCCTCCATCCTTGCCCTAATGTTGTCTCATCAAATCCTAACCATCCATTGCACTTCTTAATCCTAGCAATCCATCCTATCATTCAAAAATCTATAAATCAAACATCAATCTAGCCATTATGGAACACACAAGAAAGTAATGTTATAATGGAGTGAGCAATCAACATATCAATAATTATTAAGAGCATAGCCATTGGAGCTTGGGTGCACTCCATTCTACTCTATCTAGGAGAAAGAATAGTTTTAGGTGAAGGTTTATGTCATTTGCATTTATCTTTATGTTATTTACCTTTAATCTTCTCTTATCTTCACCATCATTTCACCATCATGTTGCAATTAATGTGACTAGCCTAATCCAACTAACTCCATCCCCATGGCAATTAATTTCCTTCTCACTAGTAAAGTTAATTGGTTAAATACCCTTAATTAATTAATATAGACTTAAATATTTCTCTAACTAATTAATTTGGCTAAAAGGCATTATTAAGTTGTGACCGTGTTCACAAAAACTAAAAAGAGTAAAATAAAAATAAAAATTTAATTCTAAAGTAAGTGTTTTAAATATAAAATCTAGCCCACATAATTTTATTAAATGAATGCACCTAAAAATTATAAAGTAACTACTTTATATTTAAAAAATATATAACCAACATAGTTTTTTGAATGAAAGCACACAAGAATTAAATATAAAATATATGATCGCCATAGTTTTAATAATTAATGGACATAACATCAAAACCCACATAAAGTAACAAATCTATATAAATACAAGTAATAGTCAGATATGAAATGAAATAAGGTAGAGCAAAAGAATACTGATAAGTGGAGGACTTATTTGAAGGTAACTGCCTTATATTTTATACATATTTGTATAAGGTTTCAATTTAATTTTCTTTTTTTGCTTTTTTTTTCTACAAAATGAAATCTAATTTGTGGGTAGTTTAATTTTCTTTTTTCCTTTTTTACTGTAAATTAAATAGTACTTGTATTTACTGTTGAGTTATTTCAATGAAAATACTCTAAATTAATGTTACCTTTTATTAGGGTCATCTTTTTTTTCTACTTATTTTATTTACTGTAGACTAATTTATTTTATAACTATATTTTCTTAGGTTTTTTCATATGAAATACAAAAGAAGCAAAGTGTATTGGGCAAGGGTAAACGTAAGTGTATTATATTTTATTAGGGATGCCTTTGTTTTATGTGTTATTTTATTTTTCTAAATATAAGTATGTTAGATAATACAATCACCCTTCCCACCAACATAATGGTTACAAAGATGTGTCTTGTAGCCTGCACCAGGACCTGACTTATCTGACAGTGAGACTAGAGGTAAACCCTATTGCTTCTCTGGAAAGTCCTAATGTGTTTATTGGTTTTGGCAACTGAGATACAGTAGTTACTCCACCAGAAACATAATGAAGGTAATGGAAATCCTCGCCATGCGGGCATCTAGATGTATTACATTACAACAGACATACATTCAAATGTGAGACCAAAAACTATCATTAATAATTTAAAATGCCAGACAGTTAAATAGCAGAATCTTCTACATCTGTAATTGTAAAATTTACATGAAACCTTCTGAATATAGAACTACAATTCTTATGAACATATAATTTTACGCATCCTTTGAACAATGTATTTTAAAAATGATTTTTGAACAACCAAAAGTTTCAGGGAGGGCAGAGGGCCTAGAACAAAACGCATTAGGAATTATTCAAAGAAACAAATCTACAAAATGAAAAGTTACATGAATGAGGGAGCAACAGAAGCAGAATCATCCCGCAACTCACTAGCACCATGTGCAAGGTGCCACTTATCCCCAAAAGTGCATGAACCCTTGGCAAACTATTCACAAAGCCTAGTTTTGAGATTATGTTGACCATTTCCAAATCATTTACCCAAATTTGATTCAATTTTTATAATCAACTCGCTAACGTTGGTTGTGGCTTGATTAATCTCTTGAAAATGTGACAAATGATGGAATATATAGAAAGACAACAAATAAGATACAAAGAAGGAAAGCATGATGACCAAGTTCAACAAACCCCAAAAACTCTTGCAAGGTATTTTTTAATGCCTGTAATGTAGTGTTCCTTCATGGGATCTATTATTTCAAATGCTTGCACTCTATCAATGCGCAAGAAAAATGAATTACAAGTAGGTGAGAGTTCAATGGAGCTGGGTAAGGATGGTGCAAGGGAAGGAAGGTGGATTTCTCACCCAAGTTGTAACCACTATGGTAGTGCTCAAGGATGCCAGTTTGCAGATAAGCGCCATTTTGCCAATGGAGAAAAGAAATTGTATTTCCAAATGAGGTACCACCTCCTGGAATAGGTATTACTACAAATTAAGGTGCTAGCTCAAAAGCAAACCCAAGCTACAAGACACGCCTTTGTAACCATTATAGCAATTCTCAAGGATGCAAATATGGAGATAAGTGCCATTTTTCCCATGGAGAAAAGGAGCCAAGAAAAGAAAATGTGCTTCCAAAGGGGCCATTGCCTCCTAGGTTGGTAACTGCAGCAGCAAATTTTGACATTTTATCGAAAGCAAACATTATTATTCTTTGTTCTTATGCTGGTGGCATAATTGGGAGAGATAGTGTAAACTCAAAGCACATTTACCGTGTAAGTGGTGTGAAGTTGACAATAAAAGACGAGTCTGATCCAAATTTGAATACTATTGAGTTTACACCATCTTTCCCAATTATGCCACCAACATAAGAAGCAGGAATAATAATGTTTGCTTTGGATGAAGCACCAAAATTTTCTGCAGCAGTACCCAACCTAGGAAGTAATGCCCCCTTTGGAAACACACTTTCTTTTCTTAGCTCCTTTTCTCCATGGGCAAAATGGCACTTATCTCTATATTTGCATCCTTTAGAACTGCTATAATGGTTACAAAGGTGTGTCTTGTAGCTTGGACTTGCTTTTGAGCGAGCACCAAAATTTGTATTAGTACCCATCCCAGGAGGCCGTACCTCATTTGGAAGCACATTTTCTTTTCTCAATTTCTTTTCTTCATAGGCAAAATGGCACTTATCTGCAAACTGGCATCCTTCAGTACTACCATAATGGTTACAACTTGGGTGAGAAATCCACCCCATCTACCCTTGTACCATCCTTACCCACCTTCATTAAAATCTCACCTACATGCAATTCATTTTCCTTATGCATTGATAGAGTGCAAGCATTTCAAATAATTGATCCAATGAAGGAACACTTTAGAAACACCTTATAGGCATTAAAAAATACCCTGTAAGAGTTTTCGGGGTTTGTTGAACTTGGTCATCAGCATTCGGACGAGTTCATGAACCACTGAGCTCACTAATGCCCTTCACTACTGTTTGGTTTTTCCTTTGTTTTTTATATACTTCTCAGAAAATTGGTGAGTTCGTGAACTTATGAACTTGATAAAAAGCCAATATTGTCATTCTTTCCTTCTTTTCGTATCTTCTTTGCTGTCTTCATTTGTCACATTTTTAAGGGATTAATAAAGCCACAGCCAAGGTTTACGAGTTGATTATAAAAATTGAATCAAACTTGAGAAAACAATCTAGAAATGGTCAAAAAAATCTCAAACCTAGGCTTTGTGAACATTATGTGAAAGGTTCATGTACATTTGGAGATAAGTCCCACTTTGCACAT
Organism: Cunninghamia lanceolata; assembly: GCA_027924645.1. Classification (NCBI taxonomy): domain Eukaryota; kingdom Viridiplantae; phylum Streptophyta; class Pinopsida; order Cupressales; family Cupressaceae; genus Cunninghamia; species Cunninghamia lanceolata. The sequence goes on along the minus strand of BSBN01000937.1, from coordinate 8,947,614 downwards.
AGTGCTAGTACGTTGCGGGATGATTCTACTTCTGTTGCTCCCTCATTCATGTAACTTTTCATTTTGTATATTTGTTTCTTTGAATAATTCCTAATGCATTTTTTTCTAGGCCCTCTACCCTACCTAAGACTCTTGGCTGTTCAAAGATTATTTTTAAAATACATTGTTCAAAGGATGCGTAAAATTACATGTTCCTAAGAATTGTAGTTCTATATTCAGAAGGTTTCATCTAAACTTTGCAATTACACATATAGCAGATTCTACTATTTAAGTGTGGCATTTTAAATTATTAATGACAGTTTTTTGTCTCACATTTAAATGTTACATTTGGATGCCCACATGGCGAGGATTGCCATTACCTTCATTATGTTCCTGGTGGAGTAACTATTGTATTTTAGTTGCCAAAACTTGCAAACACATTAGGACTTTCCAGAGAAGCAATATGGTTTACTTGTAGTATTTCACTGTCAGATAAGTTAGGTCCTGGTGTGAGCTACAAGACACATCTTTGTAACCATAATGGTAGTGTTGAAGGATGCCAGTTTGTAGATAGGTGTCATTTCTCCCATGGAGAAAAGGAATTGAGAAAAGAAAATGTGCTTCTAAATGAGGTACCACCTCTTGGGATGGGTATTACTACAAACTTTGGTGTTGGGTCAAAAGAAAACCCAGGCTACAAGACACACCTTTGTAACCATTATAGTAGTTTTGGAGGTTGCAAATATGGAGATAAGTGTCATTTTGTCCATGGAGAAAAGGAGCTGAGAAAAGAAAGTGTGCATAATTGGAAGCACACTTTCTTTTCTCTGCTCCTTTTCTCCATGGGCAAAATGGCACTTATCTCCATATTTGCAGCCTTCAAAACTGCTATAATGGTTACAAAGGTGCGTCTTGTAGCCTAGGTTTGGTTTTGCTTCAGCACCAAAATTTGTAGTAGTACCCATCCGAGGAGGTGGTAACATTCATTTTTCTCAATTCCTTTTCTCCATGGGCAAAATTTCACATATCTGCAAACTAGCGTCCTTCGGCACTACCATAATGGTTACAACTTGGGTGAGAAATCCACCCTACCTACCTTTGTACCATCCTTACCTAACTCCATTGATTTCTAACCTACTTGCAATTCATTTTCCTTATGCATTGATAGGGTGGAAGAATTTCAAACAAGAGACGCATTGCCTCAGGAACTGCCGTGATGTTATGAATGTTTTTTAATTTATTATTTTAAGTATTTTTAGGTGTTGTGGAAATAAGTACTAGAACTTGCAAATTGGGACAGGCTCCTACAAGCAATTTATCATTGTTCTATATTGTATTTGTTGAATATGTCAATGTGCACCACCAAAATCTTCCAAGGTTGCTTATTTTGAGGATAGCACAAAAATTTCAATAAATTAATCTACTTATTTGATAGAGTGCCCCTACAGACCATTCAAACTAAAATTGATTATTGTTATTATGTGGTTCAAACCATCTATAGAGTATTGGGGATCAAAATTTGGATCTTTGTTGAAGATGAGCAATACCTTTCTAGAATCTAACCAATTATAAATCTTGAATTCTATAAAATCAAATTAAAATAATTAATCTTGGAGCAGTAAAAGTGCCAATATTAATTATTACTAAGCAAATCTTACCTGGCAAGGATTCTTTGTCATCTAATATGGTATGATATATTCTTAATTTGTATTGCAGACCACATTTTAGTATAATATTAGGTCTACTGTTGTTGAAGAACGCTTCATCCTCTCCTACTCTTATTTGAGAAAAAATAAGTCTCAACAATGCAGTTATCTAAGATAAAGGCATTGACAACAGGAATCATATTCCCATAACTATGTAATTTAAGTTCATGTCTTCAGGCAAACTATGTTTTATGATGGGGACCACCATGCCTTAGGAAGTAAATATACAATTTTATAATACAATATTATTATTAAAATATATTTTGTAATTTACATTATATAAAATATACTATATAATCCTCTAGAAGAACTACATAACCCTAAATAAACCTATCTCAGTTGGTATATTTAATTAGTTCAATTAATAGACCCAAGTGCATAGGTCATGTTTAAGTGTAATGTGTGTTCTTTTAGAAGTTGTATTGTTTAAAGTATCAAGTTTAGGGTTTAAGCTCTCAAGTTTGTGGTTGAGAGTTTAGGATATTTAAGTTGTGTTATGGGTTTGGAGTATAAAGCACAAAGTTAAAGTTTTATTGGTTAGGAAATTTAAGTTTAGCGTCTTCGAGCTTAACATTATACATCACAACACAGAAGCTTATTTCTAATTCTAATAGACATGAGCATTATAAAATGAAGTAGGTTAATGAATTATCTATCATGTGGATTTCTTATATAAAAGAAGGGAGCTAGTGACACCATTTCTTTTATAGGAATATCAAACCTATAGTACTAGTACCAAGATGCATTTTATATCATGCACATCTACATACATTTTCAAGAGCAAAGTGTCATTGATTGTTATCATTGGGAAGACAAAAGGTGCTCATGGTGGGTGATCAAAGTAGCAAAAAGTAGAAATTATAACTCTTCAATTTTGAAGATTGATAAAGGAGCTCAATCAACATTACATATAAATAAAAATGGAGACAACTTAACATGGGAGATCTAGATAGTGCTCCTAACATCTAAATATATCTTGAACATGTAGCCAATAAAAAAAAGGCTTTGAGGGAACATAGATTGTTTAAGGCTTTGAATCTGCTTTTTCATTCTCCTTCTTCTGAATACGATTACGGACTACCTCTATTAATAGATGATTCTTTTACAATGCAAAAATCGATCACTAAACTTAAACTGCTGAAAATTGGAAACTAAATTTAAATGCTCAAATCATGTGGTGTAACTGAACATTATTATTCATGCAAAAAGTAAAAGACTAGAGTTTTATTTAGAACTGTTCTCACGCGGTGATTCATGCAAACATACAGGAGAAATTAGACTGCAGTTCTGACACTCCCCCTTAGTTTCTACCACTAACTACTTCAGCATTTACAATGCCCAAATTCTATCTTAGATACTCAAAATTCTCTTTTGTTAATGCCTTTGTGAATATATCTTCCAACTGGTCTTCAAATCTACAAAACTCCAAATGGATTTCTCCATTGTTCACTAACTCTATGATGAAATGAAGTCTCGTATCAATGTGCTTGCTCCTCTTGTGAAAATCATGATTTTTTGACAATGCAATTGTTGATTTATTGTCACAAAAAATTGGCGTTGACTCCTTCTATACTTGCAATAAATCTATCAATACTCTCCTCATCCAAATTGCTTGACATGTTGCTGATGTGGCTACCACATACTCTACTTCAGCTAATGAAAGTGTCACTATGGGTTGCTTTTTGGATGCCCATGAGACGACACCTATTCCAAAATGAAAGGCATGTCCAGAAGCACTCTCCTTGTCATCAATGCTACCTGCAAAATCACTAACAGTATAACCAATCAAACCAAAATCATTAGTTGTGCAATATAAAATTCTATATTTTGTTGTTCCTGCCACATATCTCAACATCCTCTTTCCAACTTGCCAATGTGAGTCCTTTGGTAACTCCATAAATCTATAGATTAAGCTAACCCCATACATGATATCTGGTCTTGTAGCTGTAAGATACATCAAACTACCAATTAGTCTTTTGAATGTTGTAGAATCAACATTAGGCCCATTGTCTTCTTTGCTAATTTTAGCCCCTATAGCAACTGGTGTAGGTACTGAATTACAATTCAACATCTTAAACCTCCTTAATACATCCTTTGCATATTTAGTTTGACAAATAAAAATTCCCTTCTTTAATTGTACAACTTCAATGCACAAAAAATACTCCATTAATCCCAAATCTGTCATCTCAAAATTTTGCGTCATTGCCGATTTAAATGTGTCTATAGACAATTTCCAGTGAAAATCAAATCATCAACATACAAACACACAATCAAAATCTGACCTTCTTTGTTGATTTTTGGGTACAATGTGGGCTCACTATTGCTTCTGTCAAATCCATTGTTTGTCATGTATGAATCAATCCTGCTATACCATGCTCTTGGTGCTTGCTTGAGACCATAGAGGGCCTTTTTCAATCTGTAGACTTTTGCTTCATGTCCATGCACTTCATAACCTGGTGGTTGCTTCACATACACTTCTTCATCTAGGAAACCATTCAAGAAAGCTGATTTGACATCCATTTGATATACTTTCCAATTATTTTGTGCAGCTATTGCTAAAACCATTCTAATAGTATCAAGTCTAGCAACTGGAGGAAATAATTCATTATAATCAATTCCATGTTGTTGTGCAAAACCTTTTGCTACTAACCTTGCCTTGTGTTTTTCAATCTTACCTTCTGCATTAAATTTGGTCTTATAAACCCATTTGACTCCTATGCAATCCTTACCTTTAGGTAGGTTAATTAGATGCCATGATTGATTTCTCTCAATAACATTCATCTCTTCATCCATTGCTTCTATCCAATGTTCCTCATTAACTGCTTCTTCATAATAAACTGGATCATGAGAGAAAAAGGCAAAATTTGAACACAAATCTAAATTCTCTTCTTCTTGATCATAAATCTCATTCAAGTTTCTCATTTTCTTACCTTTAAATTTTGATCTTACAGTGGCAAGAGTTGGATCTAATTCATCACTTACTTGTGAATTGGGAGTAGGATGACATGCATGACCAGATGATTCACCTTGTCCTAAGTTCCTTGGTGTTCTTATTGGAGTGTGTGTTCTTGCTTGTGGAGAGAATTGATCACCTTGCAAAATTTGTTCTTCAGATTGTTCTTCATTTTGGGGAATTGGTGCTCCAATTGTGATGGTTCTATCGATGCTTCCATCCCATGCTTCTTCTTCCTTAAATTCCACATCTTTGCTAATAATCACTTTCTTTGAAATGGGGTTATACAACTTATAAGCTTTTGATTCTTCACTATAGCCAATAAAAATGTATTTCTCACCTCTATCATCAAATTTTCTTCTCAATTCAGATGGTATAAGAGAATATGCAATACAACCAAAAATTCTGAAATGATGTACAGTATGCTTCTTACCACTCCAAGCTTCTTGTGGAATTCGATCCTTGACACTCTTTGTTGGGCTCCTATTTAGAATATATACTGCACATGCTACTACTTCTGCCCAATATTCATTTGACAAATGTTTGGCCTTCAACATGCTTCTAGCCATCTTCATGATTGTTCTATTCTTCCTTTCTACTACACCATTCTGTTGTGGTTTGTACCTTGTAGTCAATTACCTTTTAATGCCATGATATCTGCAAAAATCTTGAAATTCATTAGACATATATTCACCTCCTCTATCTGATCTAAGTACCTTGATGTAAAGGCCACTCTTCTTTTCAACCATAGCCTTGAATTCTTTAAATTTTCTAAAGGCTTCAGACTTTTTCTTGAGAACATATATCTAAGTCTTTCTACTAAAATCATCAATGAAGTTTAGAAAATAAGTACTACCTCCAAATGATGGAGTTTGCATTGGTCCACATATATCACTATGAACTAGCTCCAATAATACCCTTGCTCTATACGAAACTTCTACTAGAAATCTCTCTCTATGCTGTTTTACCAAAATGCAACTCTCACATGAATTTCCTAGATGCTCTATTGGTGGTAATCCCTTCACCATATTTTTCTTCTGTAACAAACTCAAACCTCCAAAATGTAAATGTCCATACCTTAAATTCCATAACCATGATTGGTCTAAATACATGGTTTTGAAATGGGCTTCCTCTTCTCCTTGGATGCACTGAATTTGAAGAGGGAATATCTGATTCTTGGTCATCTCCACTTTTTCTATCAATCTGTCATTTGAAAATTTGTCTAGTATTGTGCAAACATTATCCATAAAATATACTCTGTAACCTTTCTATACTAACTGTCCAACACTCATAAGATTATGCTTTAGTCTAGGTACAAAATAAACATTAGGAATAAATCTTCTTTCACCATTTTTTGCCAAAACATTTATTACTCCTTTACCCATTACATCCACTTTATTATCATTTCCTAATTTCACTTCAGATTTTAGAGAATCATCAAGACTAGCAAACAATTCTTTATTCCCTGTCATATGGTTACTACATCCACTATCTAAAAACCAAATATCTCTAGCATTTTCTTGAGCAATATGACAAGTGAAGAATAAGCTTCTAGAATTAGAATTAGATTCATTTGTGTAATTAGCATTCTACTTGTCCACATCTCCTTGTTTCTTTCTACATTCATTTGTATAATGTCCAATTTTTTGCAATAATAACACTGAATGTTAGATTTATCAAACCTCTGTGAATTTTACTGGAAGTGATTGTTGCCACGTCCTCTATTGTTGTAGTTTTGATTATTGTTTTCACCTTGATTTGGATTGTTCCTTCCATCTCTGCCTCTGCCTCTTCCTCTGCCAAATGATACTTGAGACTTGAAAGCATTCTCAAAAGAAGTATTGTTATTCCTATTCATTTTGGATTCATGTGTTAACAAAGATCTCATTAATTCATCTATTAATAACTGTTCCAAATCCTTGGTTTCCTCAATAGCTGCAACTATTGCATCAAATTTGCTAGGTAAACTCCTGAGAATTTTTTATATGATCTTCTGATCTGTTATTGTTTCTCCATTAGATCTAATTTGGTTCACAATATTCAATACTTGACCCATAAACTGGTCTATAGACTCTTAATCATTCATTTGCAAATTTTCAAAATTTCTCCTAAGAGATCGCAATTTAGCTACTTTCACCTTTGTATTACCTTTGTATTACCTTTATAGGTAGTCTCTAAACTTTTCTATGCTGACTTGGATCGTTGCTGCTGCAACTCTAGAAAAAATTGATTCATCCATTGCTTGTTGGATTAGGAATAGAGCTTTTGCATTCTTTTTCTTGTTTTCTTTAAGCTCTTCCTTTTGTGCTCGAGTTTATGCCTGATGTGCAGCCTCATCTTGTGGTTCTACAAAGCCATTTTCTACCAAATCCCAAAGATCTTATGAGCAAAACAATGTTCTCATTTTAATTGCCCAAAAATCATAATTCTTATCATTGAAGATGGGAATCTGGGGCTGAGAGATGCTATTGTTTGTTGCCATGTCTAAAGCTAATTTTCAAAATGAACAACAACAACTTTAAATTTCTACTAACTCCTCCTTGCCTTCAGCGACTAAATCCTCCTTCAATCTGCTCTAACAATCTAATGCCCCTGATCTTTTTCTCTGCTCTAATACCAATTTGTTACCGCAGAGATAGAAAAAAAAAATAGAGAGAAGGCAAGCACAGCATAAAAGAAACAATTGCTATAGCAAGCATAAATATTTTATTGAATCTGCTTTTTCACTCTCCTTCTTCTGAATACCATTACAAACTACCTCTATTAATACAAGATTCTTTTACAATGCAAAAATTGATCTCTAAACTTAAACTGCTGAAAACTGGAAACTAAATTTAAATGCTCAAATCATGCGGTCTAACTGAAGATTATTATTCATGCAAAAACTAAAAGACTAGAGTTTTATTTAGAATTGTTCTCATGTGGTGATTCATGCAAACATAAGGGAAAAATTAGACTGCAGTCCTAACAATTTCTGCAGACATAAAATGAACTTGCCACATTATCAATCAAAAGATTTTGGGGGGAGCATTTTGACACAACTTTAGGCTCTAGCAACTCAGATTTGTCGCCATGCATGTACAGGGCAGGTATCTTAGTCATAGAAACATATAGACTGCTAACAGAACCAACTTTCTTTGAGCTTCCTGATGCTGAAAGTAGTTTCATTACCGAGCCTAGTGGCAAAGTAAGAAAGCTGAAAAGAAGGTTCAAAAAATCCTTTCCAAACTTGGCATAAATTATTTTACTACTTTTCTTGCTAATCAGAAGCCTGACAGTCATGCCTTGAGAATTCTTTTCTGCCATTTCAATTTGCTCAGTAAGATTAGAGTATGACAACCACAAAATAAGTATTAGGTCAATCTCACCGATATATATGAGAGATTGCCTATTTCGTTTAATTTAGAGGGGTTGTATCTGTTTCGTTAACGTACAGAGTGTCCATTTGGGGTGCCATGATGTAAAACAAATTACACCTGTCAAAAGAGCTTAATCTCCTCATGTTTTTAAGCTCAAACTAACTCTTCCATCTTAACAACACATATAAATATTTGGCACCTACTATCTTGAACATAGGTGAACATCAAGCAAGTCCTACAAGCTTCTCACTAACTTCCCATAATTTTCTAGCTTTCTCAAAATCACTGTCTTCTTTAGATAACTGATTCTCAAATGAAGCTCTATCTTTGTTCCAGCTCCAATAAATACATGATTTGCTCAAACTTGGATCACTAACCACCTGCATCACATGCAATTGCAATCAAATTCTCAAAAATAATGAAGCAAACCAGGTGAAATCTATCAAATTCTACTTGTTATGAATAGGAGAAATGCATACCTTTGCAAGTCTTTGTCCTTCTTCCTCCTCTGAAACAAATCGTTTAGTTATATATTTCTGAAAGGGTGGAAAATAAATCCTTAACAAAGGAATATGCTCACAGAACAATCTTGTAGTAGCAACGCATCCTGGGTATAATGATGCAAATATGATGCCAGTGTCTTCATGATAGCGTTTGTGAAATTCCTACATAGTTAACATGTTACCGACTTTAATGTCCTTACATGCTTTTGCTCCATCAAATTCACCCCATCAATAATGGATGAGCTATTGACTCCAATCAAACCACTGGCAAGCCCTATGAGATCATCAAGATTAGCCTTTGGTGGAACATTTCCCGCAAGAGTATTTGTATTACCTGTTAGCATACAGATATACATTACAAAGTTCTGCATTCCCCTGCCTAACCCAGAGAAAAGGATATTCCAGTTTCAATTTTCTCATTACTTTGGCTAGTTCTAAATTGTATGAATAAAAATTAACCAGAAGTTAGACAATGGTTTTCTATAGATTGTCTACAAAATGTCAGAAGTGTATATTAGAATTATTTTTGGCTATTTCCAAACTTCTTGAGAATCTATTTAAGGGTCTTGGAGCAATAAATATTAAAAACTATAAAGACCAACTCGTGTATAGAAACTACAGATTTGTATTTAATTTAAAAATGAGAAATGCTTTTCGAGATTCTGTAGCTGTCAGAAGAAGGTTTTCAGTTTTCCTGATCTTACAGGTGCCTTCTGTATTATAGGTTGTCACAAGCCATGCAATTACTGTCTAAATTTCTAAAGATACACATTCTTTTACAGGGGCTTAAAATGAACCATAAGTCATGTTGTGACCTAATCACACATCGCCCCATTGCAAATGGGGACCCCCTTTTTTTGAGTTTTGATGCTTTGTATGAAGTATCGATGATGTCTTAGAGCTATTTCATGATGAAGTTAGTGGTGTTTGAGTCTTAGAGTCCCTTGATAAGCTAATCCTAATGTTTGAGATCCTGAAAATGACTAAGTCTGGTATCCTGATCATGAAGATCCTGAAAATTGGCTAAGTCTGAAATCTGGTGGATCCTCAAAAATCTAGAATCTGCATGTTAAATCTGGTGGATCTGAGATCTATCTCAAACATCTTGAAAGGTATATTGAAAAATATTTAAAGTATAAGAAATATACCTTACCTTGGTGACTTACATTTCTAGGCGCTAATCTGCTCTAGTACTTAGGCACAATTTTCCCACTTGTAGAGACCCCTAAGTGCACCTTTGGTGGAGACTCAGATGTGCGCCTAGAGGACAATCAACTTTTACCCACTCCAAAATATGGCGCCTTGATTGGAATTGATATAAAAGGCTTCTAACATCAAAAGATTTGACAAAGGAATGATTCAAGTGTCTGGGTGCCTTTTCTATGTCCAAACGATCATCAAATTGCACCTTAGGTTGAGATGGATGAGTTTAGGCGCCCATTCCTTGTTGCTCTGGTCATGTTGGGTGCCTTGATGTGGGATTAATTTCAGATCAATGATAGATAGCACCTAAGGATGAGGTGGTCTCACAGGGGTATAATCAAGTGTTGAAGAGCCTTAAAGATGTCAACAATGAGCAAATTCAAGCCTAGGCACCCTTCATGCATTAAACTAACTCAAAGTTGCACCTTAGCATGAAAGAGCATGATATGTTTAAACTAACTCCAATCCTAATGTATGTCTGAGATCCTGAAAATGACTAAGTCTGGTAGCCTAAAATCCTAAAACACTGAAAAATTGACTAAGTCTGAAATCTGGTGGATCCTCCAAATTCTATAATCTACTTGTTAAATCCGGTGGATTCGAGACCTATCTCAAACATCCTAAAAGGTATATTGAAAAATATTTAAAGTATAAGACTTCACTCAACTTATACTTAAATATATTTTTCAATATACCTTACGCTCTGAGACTTCCACTACTAGGAGTGAATTCACTCTAGGAGGCTAGGCGCGTTTTTCACTTTTAAAAACATCATTTTTTTCACCTAAGGTGGAGACTTCAATATGCACCTACAGGGAAATCAACTTTCAAACACTTCAAAGGATGACGCCTTGATTGATATTGAATATTCAAGGCCTTAGACATTGAAAATCCAACAAGAAAGTGCTTAATGAGATTGGGCGCCTTTGCATGTTCAAACCATCCACAAAATTGTGCCTTAAAGTTGAACATGTTTTATCATTGAAATAGGCGCCTATTGTCACTAGTAGAATCAAGTTTGAGCACCTAAAGAGTATGATGAGTTGAAAGAATCAAGTATGAGCGCCTTGTGTAAAGGACCTCAACTTTGGCACCTAGGCAAGGGTCTCTAATGACGGCTCCCTCTACCAAAATTCCTAAATGGCCAAGTTTGTAGCAAAAAGAGTGAAGGAGCACTTTATGCCTCCTTTCCACATCTTCTGGCACCTTCATTTGGAGGATAAGGTGCTCCTTTGTAGAAAGCATGAAAACTTCATAGTTTGGCGCCCTTTTGAGGATTCTAATAATTTGGGCACCTAGCATGTAAGAGATGAGAATACCTCTTGAGAGATTGAATAAATGAGCATAAGTGTTTTGGAGACTAAGATGCTAGCTCAGTGAACCTAGGCACCTTTGCTTGTCACTCCCACCTCTATAAGCACCTAGACTTAATTGCATCCAAGGACATTTAAAAATGATGGTGCCTAGGTAAGGGAGGTCTTTTTAAGACATTCACTACTGTTTAAAACATGAAAATGACAAGTATGGAGCTTCATGAGTTAAGGCGGCCTTTCTAGCTCCTCCATTTCAATTGGCACCTTGAAGAAAATCACTCAATCCATACTTGAGGAGAGGGTGCTTGAAGTCTAAGTCATTACAAAGACATGATTGATCATTTGGAATTACAAAATAGCAAGGATAAGGTCATTGAAAGCTAGGGGCCATTTTAGGTCTATTTTGCTTCTAAGTGCGCCTTAAGGATGATGGAGAAAGAATAACATCATTTAGATATCTAGATGAGCGCCTAGATTGAAATTACATCAAAGACATCTTTGAAGTGAATGCCCTGAGGAGAGAAGTCATTTTAAGCCATTGCAATTGTTTGAAATCATTTTAAGTCATGAATGTGGGACTAACTTGTGTTAGGCACTCTTTCTTCCTCTTTTTACCTGTATATGCGCCTAAGTTTGAAGTGGGATTATTACATGTTTAAAGTGATTCTTTGTTATAAAGTGATTAATATTATTCCTCTTGTCTTGTAGGAGGATCAACAAATCTAAGGAATTGTTAAAGGAGTCACCTTTAAGGAGAGAAGATCATCAACTTACCTACAAGAGGTAGCTGCTCTAAGACGTCACCCCAAGATATATCTCAAGTCTTCTTCATCAATGATATCATGTTAGATCACATCAAGTTCAAGTATGCTTCATCATCTGCATTATGTTCAAGGGCACTTCACCCATTAAGATTCAAGTTCCTTTGGTACATTCAAAGTCTCCTTGAGAGGTCATCTACATCAAGATAAATCCAAAAAGGCGTTATCATCTACACTCCAAAGGGCCACTTCAAGGTCATCAAGAGCAAGTGCACTACTTCATCTTCATCATATCATCAAGCAAGGCACTTCATCCATTCAATCTCAAGTTCCATTCGACCTTCAAGTCTAAAGAGAGATCCCTACTTCATGTCATCATCATCTACTCTTACATGAAAGAAGCATCATCATCATCTCCTACTACTCTACATGAAGTATCATTGAAGAAGATCAACATCATGTATCCGACAAGAAGAAGAAACATCACAGTGCTAGATAAATGAAGCAACATATATCATACTCATCTAGTTTACAAGAAGAATGAACAAGGCAAGATCAACAAGGTACATCTCAAGTGTTCATCATCAAAGGCAATTACATTGAAGACGTCATACAAAGATGATACAATTTGGGAATATGCCCCACAAATCAAATTGAATTAATAGTTGAAATCCACTAGATATGCTGAGGTGGCACCCATGTGGTGAGTACTTATCATCATCCAGTTATATCAGCCGCATTATTTTAAATCCATTCAATGTATCATTTAATAAAAGAAGCCAAAGGGATGCCTATGTGGAAGATGCTTTAAATGATTTCATCTTATCCTTATCACATTGGAAGATGTGCCTTCATTGCCTCTCTCTTTTGTACTAAAAATAGCAAGTTGTTGTAACTACCTCTGAGTTGGCATGATCTAGGCCCTTGGCTACATTAAATGATCTTAGTCATTCATTGTAATTTGGACCACTATATAAAGGCCTTGTTGCCTCATTTGTAACAGATAGATTAGAGATAAGAGAGTAGTTCACTAAGTAGGAGTAGAATGGAAGAGACTCTTGAAATTCTCTGAGAGGACTTGAAGTTGTTGTAAATATTTCTCAAGATAAATGCAAAGACATTGGAGTTTGCTTGGTGTTTAAGTCTTGTCTTGTGGAATCACATGGTTTCTTGTACTTTCATGAAGTGGAGAGATGTTTCAAGTAGATTAGAAGCTCTTTGATGTAATACATGTTGTATTGAACATTTGATCAACTCCTAGCTCATGCTTTTAACATTCATTGCTGGTGAAGTGTTGTCTAAAGCTAGTCTGAGCTTAATTTGCATAAGTTAGATTGTGGATGCTTGTTTGAGCTGCACCATTTAATGGGTGTTCATATGAGTCTTCATGATTTGAAAACCATTCGCGTAACCTTAGGAGATTGCACCAACTTCATGTAGTTGTAGGCTTCCTTGGCGAAGTGGAGTTAGGTTTATTCAAGAGTTTGTCTGTTCTTACATCATCATTGCTTCCTTGATCTTAGATTAGTTTCTAAACATTTACCCTTTTTTCCTTTTCTATCATTGATGCATTATACATATGTTATCCACATAGAAGGAGGAACAAGCTGAATGAACTAGAAGAAGTATGCATAAGTCCCTTTGTGATTATCAGCAAGATCACATGTAATCACTGAGTTAACCCATCACGAATCATAAATAAGTAACCTTGGAGTTGTCTTGATTGATCACTTTGATTAGCATTCGAGAGGTTTTGCTCAAGAGAGAGTTAGATACTCTATATTTTACTCTATTGTTGACTTGTCAAAAAATAGTCATCAACATTTTTGGTGCTAGAAGGAGGGCATGAGCTTTGGATACTCTTCATTTCAAGTAGAGAAACTAGATACTCTGAACTGGTGGATTGATATTCTAGAAAATAAAATAAAAAAATAAATAAATAAAAATAAAAATTTTAGAAAATACAAAAAAAGTAGAAAAGTTCAAAAATCCAAAAAAAAGCAAAAATACAAAAAATCAGAAGATGGAGTTCGCAACCATGGATTCAGGTTTGAATATGTGGCAAGTTGATGGGTATGATCCTACAAATTCAACTCCAATTGTTCTCCAACTATGGTGGTCATTGAGTGAGCGTCTTGGTCACAAGAGTTTGAAAGACTTTGAGTGCAGATATGGATGTCATATTCATAATACAAATGATCATAGAGAAGCAGAATGTATAACATTCTTATCAAGGATGGATTTAGCAGTACAAAAGAAAATTTTGTTCTTACAAGTACATGAGCCAATTGTATTTTCAAAGACAGATCCAAATACTCCTGTCAGTGGTGAAGCATTCAAGAAGTTGAAAGAGAAAATCAAGAAGGAATTGAAGAATGCTAAGGATTTAGGTGTTGATGACATATTGCTTTCTAGAAATTGGTGTAGGGTGCATGATACAGGTCATTTAGAATACACTTGTGACAAATGCTGGGAAGCAATTCATCAAGCCATGCAAGAAGTGGAAGCCGGTGTACCTATGGAGGAAGACGTCTTCACTACAAAGGACCTAGATAAGCAATGTACAAGTGAGAAATAATATGAATATGAGTTTGTCAATCCTGAAGAGATAGAGGCATTTAGACAAAGGTTATCAAAGGCATTAGAGGATTGTAAACAGGGTTTGAAGGATGTCAGAGCACTCGAAGTGGCAATTGAGAAAGAAAGAAGCTCGAGCTTGTGATAGGAACCTGAATTTGATGGAGATAAGTTTCTTGAGGAGTATGCATCTACTTCACATCAAGAGATCCTTGAGAATGAGCTACAAGAAGTACAGAGAACGTTATTGGAAGATCATGAGTTAAAAACTTTGCAAAAGAATTTAGAAGTCATCATTCAAGAGTATGCCGATGAAGAGCCTGTGTGTAAACAAGAGCAATTCGGGTCGACGCTCGACGCTTCCATCATTATACAAGAAGATATGTTGCCAAAGAAGAGATAGACAATTGAAGAACATGCTGCTGCTATGGATGCTGAGATCAAGAAGTTGTTGACACCATTGCTGGAAATTAAAAAAGAATTGGACAATGAGATCACGCAATATGAAGAAGATGAGAAGTTCATCTACCATCAGTGGTGACCTCTTGACAGATGTATGGAATATGATCAAATGCTTGGTAGGCCATGTCTCATTGAAAACAATGAGCATTAGGTTGTATCTTTCCCTTCTATTGATTGGAGGAATTTTGATTTTGAGCATCATGAACTTATGTTTGATAGTATTGATAACACTGATAGTAATGATCTTGAACATCTTGAACGTATTGATCATGTTGAATATGATTTTGATTATGGAAGTTTGGGTAGAACAACCTACATTTGGATAGATCATGGTCCCGATGAGAATCCTCAGTTGATCATAATACCTCTAGAAATTTTTTCAATATTTGAGTTCTGTCGCTTGAAGAGTCAATGGTCTAAGTTCAAAGATGAATTTGCCCAGTTGAGAATTGTCACTGTTGCATTACTACTTTTGTACATATTGAATAATCATGTTAGGTCATGTATATACTCTGTGTCTTGGGTTGCATCTCTGTTGCTTGTACATAGCTAGGTTAGAGTAAGGTTTCCATTTCCTGTTGCGTCTTAGAGTAGATTTGCTCCCTTGATGTCATTTGACTCAAGTGTTGTTTGTTTTAGCTTAGTTTTGCTTTCATGTTGCTCTCTTGTTGTTGCTTTTCCTTAGCCTTGGGGTCATTTGCTTTCATAGATTAGTTGTTTGTTGTTGTTGTTTGCTTTTTGTAAGTGTTAGTTGTCTGGTCTAGTTGGTTTGTCGTGTCAGTTTTCCTATTTGTGAGAAGGTGATGTTATCTTACACACACTCTAGTTTTAATTTAGGATAACATGTTAGTTCATTTCTTAGATATGTATTCATGAAAGTTTTAAGAGTCTGAAGATGTTGTTCTTTCAGTTTATCATCTTGTTAGATTTTGAATTTGACTTGGAAATTAATCATATATTGTGTCTTGACACTATTGTCTTTTGATCATAATGTTTTAAAATGCCAAATCTAAATTTTATATATTCTTATGTGTTTAGTTGAGAAACTTGGGTCATGATTGATAGATTTCTAGTGGATTCCATCGCTAGTGTCAGATAGCATGACTACTTGCTCTTGGGAGAGGAGTCAATTGTTTGGTATTGACTGAAGTATTTTGAGGTTCTATATTTTACACATCTTAATGATCCCGAAGTTGCTACGAAAATCTTTGTGAGTCTGGATCAAGCAAAAATTTCAAGGTAATTCATGTTTCCACTTCCGTTCCATAATAAGCATCTTTGCATACTTCCATTCATTCTGCTTACCACACCTCATAATACAATAAAATCCTCCATCCATTTCATTTGAATGCAAATCCACGTGGTATTCTCTATTCAATAATGAATTCAAGTCTGATGTCTGAATCATTTTATATGGTCCTGTTGTTTGTTGCATACTCTAGAAAGATAAGTTGAAATCCTTAAAAATCATTTGGAGTACTTCCATGTCAATATCCTTTCAAATGACCTTATCCACTATATACAAGTCAAGGTCAAGATGTTGGTATTCTTACTTGCTCCATCTAATCTACCATTTCCATTATCCACCCATTATATGTTCACTCCACCTTCATTACTATGCGAAGTCTTGAAGCATGTAATTATCCATACCTTCCGTCATCCATCCTTCCTCTACTTTTCTTAAATCACATGGCCATATTTCCTCATCCATTCACCCATTTCCTTATCATGATCAATGAATGTGAGTGTCATCTGAACTAGAAGCTTGCAATTCCTTTTGTTCATTCCGTAGTTCCATAAAATAAATATTCGGATGCCCATACCCATGAGAAAGCAAAGAAATTCATGAAAAACTTAAAAAGTCTTTATGCCTTCAAACACATATCAAAGCGAAATATATTCAAAAGGCTATTTCATTCCATACCTTCACTAGAGAAAAGTAAAAAAAGAATGAAGCTCTGGGTGCTTGTAGCTGAATCCAAAGAGGCTACCGCATCCAATCCATCCATTCATTCCATTCTATTTTCCATTCCGTCCATTACTTCACCCTAGGAATCAAAATTAAAGGGAGAAATCCTAAGTTCGTGAAGGTCGTGAAGATTTCATTGCTAGGTATCATCCATTTCCATTCCTGTCCCTTTATTTTGTTTCCCTTCCCACTTGCAAGCTTTGAGGTTTAGGTTGATACGAACAGAAGTTGGTCATGATTCCATTTCTATTTTTTTCAATTGATCATGATTCCATTCCCTTTCATTTAGTTGTTCACCTTCTGTTTTCATTTCCCGCTATTCAACATATTCCATCATTCATTTGGTTTATGACTGAATACACTTTCACTTATCTATTTTTTATAATCCACTATTTTATCATTTTATCATTTCTAGCCAACATCAGTAAGTGTAAAAACTTGACATGGTTTTGTATGGACCAGCGTGTTATCTGCAGAATCAGACTTTGGAGTTCTTCCCATTCATTACCTTGGTGAAAACCTGGCAAACAGGCGCCGTGTGTAATGGTTATCCTAAAAAAAAAGAAAAAAAAGAGAGAAAAATGAAAAAATGAAAAAAGTAAAAAGAAAAATTTTGTCCATAGGTGAAAACCACCTTTGGTGGCGCCTTGGATAGGTATCGTGATAAAAACATGGCAAACAGGTGTCATGGTAGAGACACTCTATCTCATTGCATTCCCCCCCATTTCATGTCATTCCATTTTCTGATCATTTGCATATCATCCCTGTTTATCATTGCTCTGTTCAATGTCATTTGCATGATATCACTGCCCATTCCATATGTATATTTATCCATCCATTCACCTTTCATGAATTTACCTAGCTTGCGACAAGTAAACTTAGATGATCCTAGCTACTAAGGGATGGGAATTAACTTAAGTGCTTGCACTTTAAACTTCAAATATGGATAGTCGTGCTGGCAATTGGCTTTGATTCTTTGATTAGGTAGTTGTGTTTATTTGATCTAGTGTGTGGGTGTACATGGAGATGTTGAAACTTGACATTTGTTTATCTTTGGAATGTTTAAGAAACTATTTTAATCAAAATCAATATTTAATCACACATCAGGAGATGTAGTGTCTTGATCCAATCTGTGCTTCTTTTCCTTTTAAGTTTGTTGTTTAACTAGTTGATGAGTAGAGGAGAGGAGTCTGAAGGTTCTGAGTTTGGATTAAGTCTTTGTCTCTGAAATGTTTAGGAACATTTATTCGGGTTGATGCTAGATGTTGTGACCTAGTCACACATTGCCCCATTGCAAATGGGGACCCCCTTTTTTAGAGTTTTGATGCTTTGCATGAAGTCTTGATGATGTCTTAGAGCTATTTCATGATGAAGTCAGTGGTGTTTGAGTCTTAGAGTCCCTTGATGACCTGATCCTGATGTTTGAGATCCTGAAAATGACTAAGTCTAGTATCCTGATCCTGAAGATCCTAAAAATTGGCTAAGTCTGAAATCTGGTGGATCCTCAAAAATCTAGAATCTGTATGTTAAATTCGGTGGATCTGAGACCTATCTCAAACATCCTGAAAGGTATATTAAAAAAAATTTAAAGTATATACTTAAATATATTTTTCAATATACCTTACCTTGGCAACTTACATTTCTAGGCACAAATTTGCTCTAGTACTTAAGCTCAATTTTCCCACCTGCAGAGACCCATAAGTGCGCCTTAGTTGGAGACTTAGATGTGCACCTAGAGGACAATCAACTTTTAGTCACTCCAAAAGATGGTGCCTTGATTGGAATTGATATAAAAGGCTTCTAACATCAAAAGATTTGACAAAGGAATGATTCAAGTGTCTAGGTGCCCTTTCTATGTCCAAATGATCATCAAATTGTGCCTTAGGTTGAGGTGGATGAGTTTAGGTGCCCATTCCTTGTTGCTCTGGTCATGTTGGGCACCTTGATGTGGGATGAATTTTAGATCAATGATAGATAGTGCCTAAGGATGAGGTAGTCTCACAGGGGTATAATCAAGAGTTGAAGAGCCTTAAAGATGTCAACAATGAGCAAATTCAAGACTAGGCGCCCTTCATGCATTAAACTAACTCAAAGTTGCACCTTAGCATAAAAGAGCATGATATGTTTAAAATAAGTCCAAACCTGATGTATGTTTGAGATCCTGAAAATGCCTAAGTCTGGTAGCCTGAAATCCTGAAACACTGAAAAATTGACTAAGTCTGAAATCTGGTGGATCCTCCAAATTCTATAATCTACATGTTAAATCCGGTGGATTCGAGACCTATCTCAAAAATCCTAAAAGGTATATTGAAAAATAATTAAAGTATAAGACTTCACTCAACTTATACTTAAATATATTTTTCAATATACCTTACGCTCTGAGACATCCACTACTAGGCGCAAATTCACTCTAGGAAGCTAGGCGTGTTTTTTACTTCTGCAAACATCATTTTTTGCGCCTAAGGTAGAGAATTCAATATGCGCCTACAGGAAAATCAACTTTCAAACACTTCAAAGGATGACACCTTGAATGATATTGAAGATGTAAGGCCTTAGACATTGAAAATCCAACAAGAAAGTGCTTAATGAGATTGGGCACCTTTGCATGTTCAAACCATCCACAAAATTGCACCTTAAAGTTGAACATGATTTATCATTGAAATAGGTGCCTATTGTCACTAGTAGAATCAAGTTTGAGCGCCTAAAGAGTATGATGAGTTGAAAGAACCAAGTATGAGTGCCTTGTGTAAAGGACCTAAACTTTGGCGCCTAGGCAAGGGTCTCTAATGAAGGCGCCCTCTACCAAAATTCCTAAATGGCCAAGTTTGTAGCAAAAAGAGTGAAGGAGCACTTTATGCCTCCTTTCCACATCTTCTAGTGCCTTCATTTGGAGGATAAGGCTCTCCTTTGTAGAAAGAATGAAAACTTCATAGTTTGGCACCCTTATGAGGATTCTAATAATTTTGGCACCTAGCATGTAAGAGATGAGAATACCTCTTGAGAGATTGAATAAATGAACATAAGTGTTTTGGAGACTAAGATGCTAGCTCAGTGAACCTAGGCACCTTTGCTTGTCACTCCCACCTCTATAAGCACCTAGACTTAAATTGCATCCAAGGATGTTTAAAAATGATGGCACCTAGCTAAGGGAGGTCCTTCTAAGACATTTACTACTGTTTAAAACATGAAAATGACAAGTATGAAGCTTCATGAGTTAAGGCACCCTTTCTAGCTCCTCTATTTCAATTGGCGCCTTGAAGAAAATCACTCAATCCATGCTTGAGGAGAGGGCACTTGAAGTCTAAGTCATTACCAAGACATGATTGATCATTTGGAATTACAAAATAGCAAGGATAAGGTCATTCAAAGGCTAGGCACCATTTTAAGTCTGTTTTGCTTCTAAGTGCGCCTTAAGGATGATGGAGGAAGAATAACATCATTTAGATATCTAGATGAGCACCTACATTGAAATTGCATCAAAGACATCTTTGAAGTGAACGCCCTGAGGAGAGAAGTCATTTTAAGCCATTACGATTGTTTGAAATCATTTTAAGTCATGAATGTGGGACTAACTTGTGTTAGGCACTCTTTCTTCCTCTTTTCACTTGTATATGGGCCTAAGTTTGAAGTGGGATTATTACATGTTTAAAGTGATTAATATTATTCCTCTTGTCTTGTAGGAGCATCAACAAATCTAAGGAATTGTTAAAGGAGTCACCTTCAAGGAGAGAAGATCATCAACTTACCTACAAGAGGTAGCTGTTCCAAGACGTCATAGCAAGATATTTCTCAAGTCTTCTTCATCAATGATATCATGTTAGATCACATCAAGTTCAAGCATGCTTCATCATCTACATTATGTTCGAGGGCACTTCACCCATTAAGATTCAAGTTCCTCTGGTACATTCAAAGTCTCCTTGAGAGGTCATCTACATCAAGATACATCCAAAAAGGTGTTATCATCTACACTCCAAAGGGCCACTTCAAGGTCATCAAGAGCAAGTGCACTACTTCATCTTCATCATATCATCAAGAAAGGCACTTCATCCATTCAATTTCAAGTTCCATTTGACCTTCAAGTCTAAAGAGAGATCCCTACTTCATGTCATCATCATCTACTCTTACATGAAAGAAGCATCATCATCATCTCCTACTACTCTACATGAAGTATTATCGAAGAAGATCAATATCATGTATCCTACAAGAAGAAGATACATCACAGTGCTAGATAAATGAAGCAACATGTATCATACTCATCCAGTTTACAAGAAGAATGAACAAGGCAAGATCAACAAGGTACATCTCAAGTGTTCATCATCAAAGGCAATTACATTGAAGATGTCATACAAAGATGATACAATTTGGGAATATGCCCCACAAAGCAAATTGAATTAACAGTTGAAATCCACAAGATATGCTGAGGTGGCACCCATGTGGCGAGTACTTATCATCATCTAATAATATCAGCCGCATTATTTTAAATGCATTTAATGTATCATTTAATAAAAGAAGCCAAAGTGACGCCTATGTGGAAGATGCTTTAAATGATTTCATCTTATCCTTATCACATTGGAAAACATGCCTTCATTGCCTCTCTTTTGTACTAAAAATAGAAAGTTGTTGTAACTACCTCTGAGTTGGCATGATTTGGGCCCTTGGCTACATGAAATGATCTTAGCCATTCATTGCCTCATTTGTAACAGATAGATTACAGATAAGAGAGTAGTTCAGGAAGTAGGAGTAGAAAAGAACAGACTCTCACAATTCTCTGAGAGGTCTTGAAGTTGTAAATATTTCTCAAGATAAATGCAAAGACATTGGATTTCGCTTGGTGTTTAAGTCTTGTCTTGTGGAATCACATGGTTTCTTGTACTTTCATGAAGTGGAGAGATGTTTCAAGTAGATTAGAAGCTCTTTGATGTAATACATGTTGTATTGAACATTTGATCAACTCCTAGCTCATGCTTTTAACATTCATCGTTGGTGAAGTGTTGTGTAAAGCTAGTCTGAACTTAATTTGTATAAGTTCAATTGTGGATGCTTGTTTGAGCTGTGCCATTTTGTTACATCCCTCTTTTTGAAAACAATTATGTTATTTATTTTCATGCAATTTCAGTAACTTAATATGTTATGGACGACATGGAAATTGATGATTTATCTTACAAAGTTGTTATATTGAATTGTGGAATCTAATGATTACGATCAAGGTGATATTGTAGACTAAAAGTCGTTATAATAAATGCAATGATGTTTGGATATATTATATTTTGATTTGAACATAGGTGCTTTGACCACAAAATTGTATGTGAGTCTGTCGATGCAGGAACAGGTGGACCATGTTCGACGGGAAGAGAAAGTATCTTCGAGAGAGAGTATAGACTCTGGAAATTAACCATGGGCGTTTGTTACTGAGATCACCAAACAGGTAGATAAACCTTGGAACCAACCAGTTAGTCTTGTTTGTCGGTTGGGTTAGTTAGCTAGATGTCGACGTCAAAGGATAAAGTGTGACATCCTAGTCGAAAGTTGTCATGAAGAATCTTGGAGTCGTCGATGTCGTTGTAAGTCCATCATAGCAAGTCGACTTATATAGACGTTTAATATTTTCATTTATAAGTATTTATTGAACCATCTTGTGGCAAAATTGTAATTCTTGTCTCATAGTCGAAATGTGTGAGAAGTTGGCTTTGTGTGTCTAATGTTGTAAGAACTCGTTCGTGTTACGATCAATCCATCGTGATTGACGTAAAACGTGTCGAACTTGTGTTGTAGAGTTATTCTATTCTTGTAGATCAACGAATGTCGATTTGAAGCCATAGCGTGAAATAATTTGTTTTGGTCATCGTTTAAGTGAGTCTTTTCTTTTGGCTTTGACCACGAGTTATTTTTGGTCTAACCTTGAGTCTCTTTTCTAAAATGATCTTTATCTCCTTTACTTGTTCGACCATAGAGATGCTTTAGGCATTTATTACCTGCTATCCTCTTGTGTTTAAATTCTCCACTCATCTTTCAGTTGCTCTCCAAGGTTAGAGGCCTTTTTGCGGAAGAATGATGAATTTGCATTCTGACATTGTCATTTAGAACCTCCTTATTGGTTGGGACCGCTGCACGTGTCGAGCCGGATAGATGTTTTTAATATCGACCTTGTGGATAGCCATGTGTTGGTTAGTTTTCGAAAACCCCAGTTAGAAGTAGTCCTTCTCCTTCATTGTTTTGTGGCGAACCATGCCGTGGTTAATTAGTTAGCTTTCAATTAATGTTGATGCTCCCTCAACCGAGAGAGGAAGATTTGGAACCGTCGTAAGGTGGAGATGGAATCATTTAATAAGGTTTGCATGTCAGTTTATTCGTTACTGACAGAGGGAATCTTCTAGGTAGTGGACGGAGTTAGGAGAGTGATCTTTATGGTCTGTCGTAGCTGTTGGAAAGGAGGTACATATTGGCAGAAAGAAAGGCGATCTTCTCTGACCTTACGTCGTGGAAATAGGGGTCAGTTGGAGAGGTGGCAAAAGGAGAGTAAGAAGTTAGAGTGAGGGGAGTCGAAAGAGGGGGACTGGAGAGTTTTTGATCAGGGAGTGAAGGAAGAGAGCGGCAGACAGTTAGGAATGACAGGGGGGTCATTGCTAGAATGGAGGAGTCAATAGTTGATGTGAGTGGACGAGGGATGTGATAGAAAGGTATCGGCAGAGAAATAGAATGGTCGGGGGGAGTCATTGGAAAAAGAATAGATAGGGAGAGTCTGTCAGAGAGTGAGAAAAAGCAAGGAAGAACTGCGGAGTTTGAAAGGAGAATAGAGAGAGAGAAGTGCGGGGCGGGAAAATAAATGAATTCCTGCATCAAGAGAAGATAAGGAAAATGACAGTGTGAGAGGATATAGGTGAGAGTGTTGCCTATGGGAGCTGTGGTCTTCACTCTGGATAGAAAATCCGCAGGGTTTGGAAGTGGTAGAAGAGTTAATTGTGGATGTCCATAGTTATCTTGAGTAGAAACGGTAGAAAAGGCACGAGTGGTAGCTCCTGTGAAGTATCGGGCTGAGAGGAGGACATTTAACCTAGAGGAGAAGTCAAATTTGCCACAGCAACCTACAATAACATCCACAGGTTCATTTCTTTTGATTTCTTCTCACAAGTTTAGATCAGTTTGTAAGCAAGTTTCATGTTTGTGAAAGATGAACACGTATAATATGAGTAGAATAGAATGACAACGTATTTCTATTACGATTTCAGTGTGCGGTAAGTCCATGAAATAGAAGTAGTGCTGTTTCATAACTGTGTGTTAGGATTTAAAAACTCAGAAATAGAAGTGTGGCTGTCTCATTGCTGCGTTTGTGATTTGTAAAACTCAGAAAAAGAAGTATGCTGTCTCCTAGTTTTCGTAAACTCAGAAATTGTAGCATTTCTTGCCATTAATTAAAGGGTATAATATAAGAACGCAGTTCTCTAACGTATATTCATTTAGGAAAGAACTTATATTGATGCAAGATGTAATATACCTTCCTTGAACAATAACTCCTCAGCGAGTAAACGTGTTGCTCCATGTGCATGTTGCATAGGAGTCAAAAACCACAGTTTTAAGTATGTTTTGACGTAAAATTTAGTATGTTTGATAGCCAGAAAATGCTGTTGTAAACGGCTAATGTCTTATCCGTCATACATCTGTAGTTAGAGGTCGACCATGCGTTGGTCATCTCTATTAACATAAGAAAGATTCCATAGTCATTTATATTTTATTTACGACTCTCATCTTGGTGAACCATGTGAAACTAATGACATGGAAAGAGGAGTAGGAAGATAAAGTTTTAGTAATGGTTAGGAAACCGTCATAGATTTGAAATGAACCATTTGAGTTGAAAACCTGCATGTGAGTTGAAATTACGTTGCATGCGATGGTGTTAGAATCGTTTTACCTTGTAGACCATATGAGTCTAGAATCCTTGAATTTCGGGATAACGGGTAGTGGCTTAATATATTTGAGTATGTTGTGTAAACATGAGAACCAAGTAAACAAATATGAAACCACTTAGGAGTGGG
This sequence comes from Cunninghamia lanceolata, assembly GCA_027924645.1. Lineage (NCBI taxonomy): Eukaryota > Viridiplantae > Streptophyta > Pinopsida > Cupressales > Cupressaceae > Cunninghamia > Cunninghamia lanceolata. The sequence continues at coordinate 8,922,799 of BSBN01000937.1, read as the reverse complement.
TGCTTATAAGAAAAGTTTTTACATGAAAATGGATTATGAAATTCTGAATTCGAGATTAGAGTAAAAAGTGTGCCATGCGCTATTGTAGGAGGATATCCTAAACCCTTGAGGTCATCAAGGTCATCAAATAGTTAAAACTATACAAATAGGAAACTGTAGGATTTCGACTAGTTCAAGTCGAGTAGGGTGGGTGAACCAAGTTCATGCGTTCCTAGAATGCTGATTAAAAACAAATCCTTTGGCCAAGGTGATGTACTATCCTCAAGTGCATCGAACGTTCACCGTAACTGGATGGCGTTCTTGTGGAGTGTCGTGCATGACTAGAGGGTATCTAGGGATCTGCGTGATAACAAGACACGTAGGTTACAACACCAGAGCTCAGATGGCAAACGCCGATGGTTATCCTAAGTCTATCCTCTTGAGTAGGGTAGGGCCACTTCCGGTTAGGAAGGAGTACGGGAGACCGACGGTCTGTGGTTGGAGGTTAAGCTCCTTGAAGATACTTTCTCTTCCAAATACTGAGGAATGCCGAGTCTTGAATGTGATGGGTCAACAATCGAGATGCATGACAGTGGTATGTTTCCAATATTTGTTGTTTCAAGAAAATTTCATCTGTTAGAAAATAAAATGTTTAATGTATAACATTTATTTCAGCTTTATGAAAATGAGATCATGTTTATGATAAAATGAAAAATGTTGTAATGGATTATAAGTGAGTAACTATTGTATTTGATTTCCTAGTAAAAAAAAAAAAAAATTTACCGTTGTAAAAACTTAGTTACTTCTTGTTATTTCAGATTTGGATGTTACACATTTAATATGTGTTCATATGAGTCTTTATGATTTGAAAACCATTCGCATAACTTTAGGAGATTGTACCAACTTCATGTAGTTGTAGGCATCCTTGGTGAAGTGGAGTTAGGTTTATTCAGGAGTTTGTCTATTCTTACATCATCATTGCTTCATTGACCTTAGATTAGTTTCTAAACTTTTACCCTTTTTTCCTTCTTTATCATTGATGCATTATACATATGTCATCCACACAGAAGGAGGAACAAGTTGAATAAAATAGAAGAAGTCTGCGTAAGTCCCTTTGTGATTATCAACAAGATCACATGTAATCACTAAGTTAACCCATCACGAATCATAAAGAAGGAACCTTGGAGTTGTCTTGATTGATCAGTTTGATTAGCATTCGAGAGGCTTTGCTCAAGAGAGAGTTAGATACTCTGTATTTTACTCTATTGTTGACTTGTCGAAAAACAATCGTCAGCAAGTCACACAAAAATTTGGTACCAAAATATATAAAAAAATGTAAGTTGCAATTGAAAAGGAAGAGATTAAGAAGTACCTATAATCGATCCTACAATTATGACCCTCTTTGAGCTGAAATCAGATTTTCTCACGTCGTCTAACGACAATCAGGATAACAGATAGTGACCCAGATGGTTTGTGCCCACACTCAACTCATATCCCTAAACTGTGAACCTTGGTTCCTTGGCAGTGCACAAATAAACTGCAGCATTACAAACCAACACATCTAGTGGCCTTTCAGACGGCCTAAAGTTATCAACAAACTGTCTAACACTTTCTAGAGAAGACAAATCCAAGTGCATGACTGTGTAATTCTCTTTAGGAATCCCAACATATTTAGCAGCCCTCTCTGCCTTGAGGAAATCTCTACAAGCCATAACAATATGCCATTTCCCAGTCTCTCCGAGAGCTTTAGCAGTAGCAAGCCCTAAAACAAAAGATGCACATGTTATAATAACATTACCCTTTCTTGCTGTCTTTTTACTCCCTAGGGTTTCCTGTATTACCATTGGTGCAGCCACTGTCTGTGACCTAATCTTAAGGATATGGGTGATCCTTTTTATAGCTCTCTGCTGTATAAGAAAATAATAAATTAATTTATCTAGCCCTCAGTTCTATAGAATTCTAATGGCTCTGTATAACTCTCTAAACTAAAATCATTCTAAAAATTCAAATCACTATTCAAACCCAATAGGCAAATAAAAATGGTCAGAATAAAAATGAAGTACTGACCTTGCCTCCGATACCATGTAGACTGAATTCTTGTTTCCCATGTTCCACTAGTGACAACCCTAGGAAAATAGAGTCCCTTGCAGAACCTGTATATCCTCCTTGCAACCAACAATATTTTTATAGTGAAACAAACAATTCGGGTACCATGAAAGTGATTTTGAATTGCCACCCACTTAAACAAAATCTATGAAGTACCTCCTTTGGCAGAGGAAATGTTTGGGATAGAGAAGATTTAATGGCTGTTTGATGAAAAGTACCTAAAATAGAAGCCATGCTCTTTACAGTTTGCACACAGTTGCAAAACGAATTACACGATCACAGGAAGGAAGAAAATGGCGATGGCGACGGTAGCTGAAAAGGTTAAAAAACTTACTAAAAATCTGAGCTTAAGAGCTTGAAATCTGAGCCAATGATAACACATGCACAGATTTCGTTAGGGTTGGTACTGATATAGGGAACAACACAGTGATTGGGACGACCATTTCTGTACACATAAAATGAACTTGCCACACCAGCAATCAAAAGATTTTGGGTGGAGCATTTTGACACAACTTTAGGCTCTAGCAGCTTAGATTTGTCGCCATTCATGTACAGGGCAGGTAGCTAAGCCATAGAAACATATAGACTGTTAACAGAACTGACTTTCTTTGAGCTTCCTGATGCACGACTCTCATAATAGCAACTCATCTCTATTAAAACCATGTGTCAATTAAGTTTCAACTTTACAGATTTTGGCAAATAAATTTAATATTAAATACTATTCATCCAGTGAAATAAATTAATACATCAGAAGATTGCATTAGTATTAATAATAAATCCTATGAAGGAACACTTCAGAAACACATTACATGCATTAAAAAATACCTTGTAAGAGTTTTTGGGGTTTGTTGAACTTGGTCATCAGCGTTTCGAGAGTTCATGAACCGTTGAACTCGTTAACGACCTTCACTATTTGGTTTTTCCTTTGTTAGAAAACTGGTGAGTTCATGAACTTATGAACTTGCTAACATGCCAATATTGTCATTCTTTCCTTTGTCACATTTTTAGGAGACTAATCAAGCCACAGGCAAGGTTCATGAGTTGATTATAAAAATTGAATCAAATTTCAGTAAACGATCTAGAAATGGTCAGCAAAATCTTGAAACTAGGCTTTGTGAAGATTTTGCAAAGGGTTCATGCACATTTGGGGATAAGTGCAACTTTGCACAGGGTGCTAGTGAGTTGTGGGATGATTCTGCTTCTGCTGCTCCCTCATTCATGTAACTTTTCATTTCATAGATTTGTTTCTTTGAATAATTCCTAATGTGTTTTGTTCTAGGCCCTCTACCCTCTTGCTGCAGAGACAGAAAAATAAAAAAAGAAAACATGAACGCACAGCAAATACTTGCTACAGCAAAGCATAAAAACATTATTGATTTTCTTCTCATAATCACTAGTTACATCGTGCCTCTCTAAAATAAGGGAGTTCACATGCAAAATCTGCTAAAATAGATCACAAGAAGATTTCTCTTTTTCTTTTTTTCTTTTTGTTTTATTCATGCAATACAGAAAAAAAAACAAAAAACTAACACTAATTGCTTTATTTTTATTGTGGGAGAAATTACATCATGTTCTAACACTCCCCCTTAAATTCTACCACTAACTACCTCAGCATTTACAATGCCCAAATTCTTTCTTAGATACTTAAAATTCTCCTTTGCTAATGCCTTTCTGAATACATAAAAATCTTGTTGAAATCCCTTGAGAACTTAGCCCTGAATACATAAAAACCTTCAAATTCCAATGTTCTAGAAAGTAAAAATCCCTAAAAATTCATCAAGACAATCCTTGCTAAAAACCCAAAAAATCCAAGAAAATTTGAAGCTTTTGCACTATTTTTTGCCCCCCTTTTGGCCTTTATCGACAAAATTCTAGTTTCCTAAACTAGAAAAAATGGCTAAAGCATGGAGTGGCTCTTCCCCCTTTGTCAGTAAAATTTAGGTCTTATGAACTCTTCAAGTGTTTAATTTTTCATAAGTTCACCGCTTGGGTGATTTGCCAATTGAGGGAGAGAGAGTCAACCTTTTCAAAAAATTGTCTAAGGCACGAGAGAAGTTCCCCTATGTTGGTAGAGTTTGTGTTTTATAAACTTTGTGAAAATTCATTTGTTGCAAAGGCATTTTTCTGACAAAGGGCCAAGGGCGTAGATTTCTTCAAAATGTGGCTAAGGTAAAAGTTAAAAGAGGGATAAAGGAAGGCTTGTCAGCAAAGTTCGCAAAATGTGAACTTTTTAGAAGTTCAAAATTTTCGTGGTTCCCTGACAGGGCAAATTGCTGATAAAGGGCAAAGATAAAGAAGTGACTATGGAGAATAGATCAGCAAAATGGGATTTTTCCATGGGCCTAGTTCAAACATTGGTGATTTTGCTGATAGAGGCAAAATAAAAGGTAGAAAATTGGCTAAGGAAGGAAAAGGCCCCTTCTATCAGCAAATTAGGTGAAGGTCAAACTTTTGTTAAAGTTTGGAATTCATTTAAGTTCTCTAACACAAACATTTGCTAATAAGAAAAACATGCAAGGGATGGAAAGTCAAAAGGTTCAAGGCCCAATTTGTTAAAGATCACTTTTGCTTATAAGGCAAAATGGAAACATGAAAAAATGGCTACGTAAAGATGGAAAAAGGGAAACCTTGTTGGCAAATTGGCATAAGGCCGAACTTCTCAAAAGTTCAATATTCCTTTGGTTCGCTGATGGTATATTTTGTCGATAAGGCAAAGGATGGAGCAAAAGGAAAGGTTTGACAAAATGATATTTTTCCAATAAAGAGACCATGGTTCGGCAAAGTAAATTTTTGCCAATAAAGGAAAAAAGTTTCCCAAGGCTTAGGTTCATAAAATTGTAAAATTGCTGACAAAGGGAGCAACCAAAGAATGGTTCAACAAGGTAAACTTCTGATAAAGCAAAAGTGAGCAAAGTTTGAAGATTGAGACTTTTGCCAATAGAAAAGAAAAGAAAGCCAAGTTTAGCAAAAGGTGATTTTGCTGACAAAGGCAAAAATGGAGATGAAAAGGAACAAGCAAGAAGAGTTTGGAGAAGTGACATTTTGCCGATAAGGGAAAAATAAGATAAGCAATGATAGTTCAAGAAAAGATTATTTTGCTAATAAGGGCAAAAGATGATAGAGTGAGAATAGTTCATAAATGATGATTTTTGCCGATAAGGGCAAAAATAGACAAAAATAGGCCACAGTTCGGAAAAAAACAAAGTTGCCAAATGAAGATAAAAATATGCAGAAATTGACAAAATATATAAAAATAGAGCTGTAATATATTGTAAACTTCAAATATTTTTAAAAGCTTTGTAAAAATAGATTTTTTGAGGAAAAATATTTTTTATTTTTTTTATCAGCCATTAATGCAGATCTGATCTACTCAGCTACTCTATTTTAGATATTTTTGCATTTATTATTGTAGGTTGATGATTTAGATGTTTGAATTGAAACAAAAATATCTCCTAGCTGCTCCATGATCCAAGATATTTTCTGCAGTTATTTTTAGCATGCACACATTCCCTTTGATAGGGATATTTGCTAACAACCCATGGTGGTGAATTTATTGTGAGAGATGACTGAGGTCAATGTAATTCAAATGCTATCTATGCATATTTGTAAGATGTATTGAGGATTGGAAAATAGTTGCAAGATAGTTGAATTTCTTGTTTTCTTCTGTATTTTCAAACAGAGCCCTCTACAGTAACCTTGCCTTTTTGATGAAATACACAATCTGTTTTACCTTTTCATGCATGTTTTTAGCACTATGTAAATTAGGATTGATTTGTATGTGAATGTTTGTTCCTTAAAATTTTATTTTGCTGTTACCTCTGTTAGAATCAGATAAACTTTTGTAAGTTTATTAGTTGTATCTAGTTATTTTGTGCATTCTCAGTATAGTGAGAGCTCCATATTCAAACCTAGTGTATCACCTCCATTAATTTACAATTTCATCCTCTTCCTCTTTCCACAACAATGGATAGATTAGGTTTAGTCTTAGGAATAGCTCAATCTCTTATTCAGGAACTAGCCTCTCTCTAGAGATTTGATCTCCCTACAGGGTCCCACACATGGAGATCATCTCAATGTTAGACTGGATTGTTGGAGCCCTAAAAGCCTTCAAAAAAGGGTGCAAATGCAAGTGACAACATGAATCCATTAGGGTTTTTTGGAGCCCCTAGAGATAGATGTCATCTTATCTTCTCTTTTATTATATGTGACTCCTTCCTAGTGTTCCTGTTCTGAATCCTTCCCCATTAGCCCATCCCTTGTGTTCATGTTGAATCCTATTAGATTATTATAAGGGCTTTCACCTAATATCATATCAAAACGTCCAACTATATTAATCATTTCATCAAGCCTCTCTCTCTCTCTCTCTCTCTCTCTCTCTCTCTCTCGGTTCTTAATGGGACTCAAACACAAAATCATAGGTGCCCAAAATACAACTTACTATTACATCATGCACCCATCCACGAAGAGAATTATAATTCATTATAATACATAAAGGAGTGTCTAAACCATCTCCAATAAATAATAAAAGAAAAAGAAAAGAGGAAATGTGCATATTTAATGATGAACAAGTATTCAAGGATTTGAAGGAAATAGGTCTTACAAAAAATAAAATGTGTTGCATTATAGATCAGAATTGTGTTGTTTGGATATGTGCTCTCTTGCAATTTTGATAGGCCATTGTCTGGAAGTACAAATTCAGTCCTAGAATTGTCAAAATGTGAAGACTTTAATTTCAGTGTTCTTTGTTGAAGCTAAACACCTTTGGTCCTCATACTGTATGAAGGTCCCTGACAATTCATGAAAGTCTTTGAAAAGATAGTGGAGTTTCACAAAAATATCATAGTAGATAGGGCCTTTGGATAGAAAATGTTCTTCACTTTCAAGCTCACAAAAATGCAATTTGCATACACACTCATGTCATGGGAGGTCATGATCTAATTCCAACAAGAACTAATGCACAAAAACCTAGTTTCATTGACCATTAATTTACCTACATGTGTCCCTTATTTATGATAATATATTATTTATTTTCTAATTTAAACAAAATGTACACAATTATAATTACATACACATTGAAACTTTTCACTAGATATAGGAGAACATAATTAAATAATAACTCTCCTTACTATATAACTTCTAAGGCCACTTCTATTCTTTCCTTGCAAACTCAATTCTTCTATCTAGATATCCCAACTAACCTCTCGTTTTCTTGAATTTATAATTCTTAGTGTTGCCTTCAACCCACCACCCTTAAAATGGAAAAACAACCCCACTTTATAGATTAAATTCTCATTCAACTACCTACCTCATTCCACTCTAATATTTCTAACATGTCTTTATATTTTCCATTTGTTATTTGACAAGACATGGACAAACTTTACTCTTTCTTGAGCTAGATGGCCAACTGCCCTAATAATTTGCTAAGTGGGTTGTTAGAATTTTAGGTATTTGACATAATTCATTAACTGTAGAGGATACATGAATACCAATAGGAGAGATATTGGTCTTCATAGTTGATCATTATTTTTGCATTGGTTCTTTTACCTAATCTTGCAAAGCATTTAAGAAAAGTAGTCACTAAATCCAATCAATCATTTAACATGGTGTGGTAAATGAAAATTTATATCTTTATTTTCTACACACAAACCTTTGGAAGACATACTTTCTCTGAGTTTTATCTTTTGAAATAATCTCTTCTGATGGGTTTCACAGTAATCCTTTTCTAAATCTAAGTGCTTTCTTTTATGAAATTTGATTTTTTGCACATCCTTTAGGCTTTCATTCAATCCTTGTAAAAGGGAACCATGTTTAACATGACTAATCAGACTAATAACACTAGGATTGTAATTGGCAACATCCAAGCTTGCTACTAGTCCCATGTTGATTGTGCAAACAAATTTGCTCCATATAATCAAAATAATGTCCATAATTTTTAATACTTATTTTTGCTAACATCTTCAATTTAGGGGGAACATGACTATGAAAAAGTAAGAAAACACTAATGTATTTAAATGCATACAATTATAAAATAAAGATTTCATTACCAAAATACCATATGACTCTACAATTGGGAACATCCATACCTACAATTAGTTCCATGCTAATTGTGCAAACAAATTTGCTACATAGAATCAAAATAATAATAATGTCCATCATTTTCAATACTTGTTTTTGGTAGCAATGATCTGCTCTACCTAAAGCAATGATCTTATTTGGATGCTAAAGGTCACGAACAACAACATCATATGGAAAACACTCAATTCTCTTTGCATCCCTAATATGACATATCTGATAGACGGAGAGAAGATAGACAAACAGAAGATTGGTAGAGATCTCAGGAACAAGGAGGACATCCTCAATGCAACCATCTACCATCTAAACTGAGCTAGACCCCATAACTAGAACCTATGAAGAGTTTTTGACAAAAAAATAAGAGAAGTGGTGCTATCAAAAAGAGACTCAAGAAGATTTACTGAATGAGTCATGTGATGTGAGGCTCTTGTGTCAAATATCCAATTCGATGTGGATGAAGTCAAAATTGTAGTAGTAAGGGCATGGTCTTTACTAGGTTTGGGTGTATCAATGTTGTGTTTCTTCATGGCTTCTTCAAAAGCCTCGATCCTTCAATGAAAAATCTTAATGTGATGATTTTGCATCCAACAAAAAGTACATGGCCCTCTTTTTTTCTTCTTGGAGGAATTTTTACTTGACTTAGAAGATGTTGTGGTTGATGTATCGGATTTGGTCTTCTACTTAGATGATTTCTCATTTCTTGAAGATGATTCCTCCTTTGACTATTTTGAATTCTTATTACCTTTACCCTTAGATTCATGAACTACCAATGCTTGAATTTTTGAAGAAGTGATAGAATCCATTAAGAGTAAAACACTATTCAAAACTATGCATACTAAATGTTGATCAAGTGCAACTAGTGTAGAGTAAAAAGTAGAAGTGAAAACTTGATAGGGACCTTTTAACTTTGACAAAACCAAGAAGACACATTCCTTATCTATTTTTGTTTTACCACAACCTTGAAGTTTAGTTGAAGAAAATACTTGAACTTGACTAAGTAATCTTCAATTGAAGGAAATGCATCAAGAGACAAAGTTGTTAATTCAACATCCAATTGAAGTATTTTGAACTCATCAACTTTACCAAATAAATCACTAAATTTGTCCCACATTTTATTAGGAGTTGTAGAATTACATAGATGAAATTGCAAGTTATCAAATATATGGAGGCCAGTAAATCCCATTGCCTCATCTAACTTATTGTGATAGACAAATTGTATATACTCCCTATTGAATTGCATTTGTCAGTCATTTAGCATTTTCCATAACCCTTTAGATTGAAGAAGTTGTTGTACTTTTCTTTTCCATGTGTGAAAATTGTGTGGTGATAATAGATCAATTTTAGGATCCATGCTGAAATAAAACACAATGAGGCATGTAAATTGTGCCAAATAGACACCCCAAGTTTGATTAAAAAATGTTAAAGAAGCCACCCATAATTTGGCACTTTATAACTCAGTGTGGATTATACTGAAAATACTGAGGTTACATGAATTATTAATAATAAATGTTAATAGTATATGGTCAACTAACTAGTCGTGTTGCTACCCTCAATAGAAAAAGATAGTGGTTTTGGCTTGAAACCACTAATAATAACCTAGTTACATAGAATTTAGCATAAAATGCTAACATGAGAAAATCCTCCTCTAGTTACTAACAATAGAAATACAATCAGTTGTGTTAGACTATACAAAGAGTGGAATGTTAACAAAAGTATTTTGAAATGTTAACATAAACCTTTACAAAGAACATAACCTACAAATGGTGGTCTGGAATAAGTTGAAAGGTATGAAAAATAATTTAGTGTTGTGAGTGAGAAGAGGAAAAATGTGACTAAACATTTGAAATGCTAATATCAAAGTGTAATGGAACATCAAAGATTTAATGGAGTAGCAAAAAGGCAACCTTTGTGTATGAAAAGCATCGATGGAAAGATCAATGTACATAGTGAAACTGCTAGCCGTGACCTATGGAAATAGGAAAAACATGGGCAAGAGAGTGTGATGGAAGTTGAATGCTAACTACAACTAGCGCCAAATTCCTTAGCATTGTTGGAGGTCATTAGTTGGGTAAAAGGAACCTAAACAAGTATGAAGAAACCCTCGACCTCGGTAACAAATGTAAATGGTGACGAATACGGAAGATTTTGACCTTACTAGAGACCGCCCAAATAAACCAACGAACTATGGATAGAGTGAAAACCTCAAACCAGATGCCAAAAATATTAAAAACCTTGGCTAGAAGTTTTGGTGATGCTGCAAAAGAAAAGAAACATGGTAAGCAACAAAACTACAAGACCACGTTTCTCTATTGCTTCAAATAACTTACTCCAATTTGAGACTCAAAGTTGAGAGCATAGTTACTATGTTGTTGACTTCAAACCAACAATCTAAACTATGCACCCTCAAAAAAATCTATGGATATTGAAGAAAGTTTTCTGAAACAGAGCATTGCGAGAACTTGAAACCACAACCCTTGCCCATGAAATTAGAAGATATGTTGATAGAGAATCAAGTAACCTCTGATATGCTAAGTGAACAATGACTCTGCATGAAGAAACAACAACAGAGGAGTCTACAACCTAAAATTAACCTTGATCTCCTTTAATCACTTTGATAGTGAAGGTATTGGAAATGACTTGTAGGTCCAAGCAGCCAACAAACAAGGCTCCAACTTCATTGAAAACTATGTGAGTGCCCAGAATAGACCATGAACCAGGTGCTATAATGGAGTCCACATACGGATGAGATGCCCTAGTCTAGGTGATGTCCTTCATAGTATGAAACCCTTGATCCACACTAGGAACTAGGAAAAAATAAATTCAACCAAAAACTATGAACGATGCCTACAAATCTTTAATTTCCAAAAAAAATTACATTTTCTGCTAATGAACTGATAGGGCTATGTGCAAGATGAAATTGAAATTGAGAATGGAATTTCAATTCTAGGCTTTGATACCATATAGGAGTAACAATGAAATGAATGCAATAAACACAACTTCCACAAGATGAATGTGCACACAAAGCAAGAGCTAAACTATCATAAAATCTATATAAATGTACAATGAACTCCTTGTATATGTAGGACAAGGACGAAGTGAGAAGGTGCGAGTTAAACAATGACTAAGCCTCCATGATGTGTGACACATGTAGAACACTTGGGATAAGTGTTAGAGCATGTTACATATGTCTATAAGGTGAGACAACTAAACCACTAAGTGAACTCAAGCTAGTGTGAATAAGTCTACTAGGCTAGGAACTAGATAGAAGTAAAGTAGATGAATAAAGACTCTTTTCACACTACAATCTTATCTTCTTTGAAATGATGTTACTTCTTTTAGTCACAACATCATCTCAAATAGGGGTAAAATATAGACACCTGATATTGACCATCTCCTAATAGCACCTTCGACATCACCTTGTGTCCCCTTGTGACACATTTGTCCTAGAACTTTTCATGTCCCTTTCCATCATCTAGTTAATTTTTTTTCTCTTTCCATCATCCAGTTAATTAAATAAATTATATTTATTTAATTAAACTATTTATTCTATTTATCAATTTAATTAAATAAAGTATATTTATTTAATTAATCAATTTTCCGCAGTCTAAGATGTATACAAATAAACACATACTAACCTAGATTAATAAATGAGTAATATTGTGGGAGGACCAGATGAATAAGGCAAGTTTACAACTGTGAGCAGATGTGCGCAAGGATACTCATGCGGGTAACTATGTGATAGGGTTGGCCTTGGATGCTATTCTTAGGGTGGTGAAAGATGGTGTGCTTTCATCGGAGATGCTGGGCAGTGATGGCATTAAGCAGCTTCTGCCTATTCTTCGACAGAGGATGGAGGAAGTTAAGCATCGGCAGGTGTAGGACACTATTAGGAGCAAAGGATCTCCTTCCCTAGACCCTTTCACCCTTGTGTCTCCCTCCTTTGGTGTGAAGGCTCACATGAGGGGAAACTCTAGGTTATTCAAAAAATTCTCTGAATCCTTACCATGTCTATAGCTACTTTTGCAAGGAGCAAATCCTCTCCATCAATCCTACTGTAGACCTAGGGTTTGTCTCTATTTTTGCAATGATGCCCAATAAGAGCAATCCTGCTCCTCTAGATCCCCTACCCCCTTTGGTGGTTACCCCTCCCAATCTGTGTACCTCTTGGCTTCTGGGCAACTGTAGGGTGGATTTGGCATTTGAACTCGTCAATTATCATATGTCTAATGAGTGTATAAGGAAAGTCTCTTTAGACATTGGATCACAGTCTTTGATCTTCAGATCGATATGACGATGACCTTTGATTAATGATTTCATGGCTTGGTGCCAGAGTTTATGGGACAATCTGACTTTAGTTTTGTGGAATTGTTGGATTATTGTTTCTTTTTGGTTATCTTTCAAATACTAAGGATTGCAGGTTCATCCAAAACAATGGAAAATGGTTTTTTGGTAGATTAGGCCTATTTATGTCCCCATGGTCCACTTTCATTGATCCTACAAAGTTCTAAATTTCTACCATTCCAATTTGGCTATGCCTTTACAATCTGCCTCTGGTTTTGTGAAACCCAATTCAAATTGAATAATTTGTCAACCAAGTTGGAACCTTCATTAAGATTGAGGAAGGGGCTGATCCTAGAAGGTATGCCAAAGTTTGTGCACTGATTGATATTTCTAATGCTTTGGCTCATATGATTCTCATCAACTCATCTCTTGGCTCTTGGCTACAATTTATTAATTATGAGGGGCTTCCTGAGAGATACTTTAGGTGCAATCAACTCAGCCATAACATTGTTGGTTTCCATTCCAAAAAAAGCAATGGCCAATGGACCATCAATCTTAAGAAATGGGCTCGTAAGAAAGGCAATCTTGACGCTGATTTTGTTTGGAGAAATCATGGTATGTTCCTAGATCATTTCTCTTTGTTTTCCCCTAAAGTTCGGACTGATAAGCAATCTAAAAACATTTCCCCTCCAACCAGTGGAGAAGAGGATGCACAACACCAGCAAGTGGATAGGGATAAGCAGTTGAATTTAGGGGTCTCAAGGAATAAGGAGCAAGGTTTGGTTCTCTCAAATGACCAAGGCACTTTCGTTTAGACAATTTCTATAGCTGTCTCAAAGCATCGCTCCATTCCCCTCTTTGCTAGAAGGGATTCAAATTTGGTTAAGGATGGCAAACGTAGGGAAAGGAAAACTGAAGCTGAGAAACTGAGATTGGATGCCCAAGATGCTATTGATGAAGGCACTTAGTGGACGATGGAAGAACTTCTCACGAGAAGAAAAAGAAAACATTTAAAGAAAGGCTGATTTCCTGTGGCTCTATTAGTATATCTTCGTTGGTTTTTTAAGTCCCTATGATGTCATTTCCTCCATTCCCTCTCATCTCTTTTGCTTCCCAATTTTAGGTCTGAAGCATTCTTATTTTTATGCTCTCTATGTTAGATGGGAGTGGGCCCTTAACCCATATCTTACATAACAAGAAAAAATCCATTTTCCCCTTTTAGCCAAATTAATTAAATAAATTTTATTTATTTAATTAACTCAAATTTATCCTTCCACAATGATCAGGACTACCTGCAAGATATTTAAACACCCTCTTTGCATAGTTCCAATGTTGACTACTAGGGTTAGACATAAATCTGTTCAAAACTCCCACTGCTTGGGCAATATCTGGTCTAGTACAAACCATTGCATACATAAAACTCCCTATAGCACTAGCATATGGTACATTAGACATATCCTCAAGATCATCCTCAGTCTTTGGACACATATCTAATGAATGTTTAGTATCAATGGGTAAAGGAACTCTAACTAAGTTACAGTCCTGCAAACTAAACCTCTGCAAAATAGTATTCACATACTTATTTTGTGACAACCAAGGCTTTCTATTAACTCTATCCGTCCTAATCTCCATTCCCAAAATATACCTTGGAGCACCAAGATCCTTCATTTCAAATGCACCTGAAAGTTGGGCTTTAAGCTCACTGACCATACCCTTAGTATTGTTGAAAAACATGTCATCAACATACAAAGCAATAACCAATATAGAATCATCAACACAATGAATGTAAACACAATGATCCTCCTCACTTCTAACAAAACCCAATTTCAAAATAAATGAGTCAAAGTTTCGATACCACATTTGAGGAGATTGTTTCAGACCATAAAGAGACCTCTTTAACCTACAAACCCAATGTTCTTTTCCTTTTACCTCAAAACCTATAGGCTGTTGCATATAAATTTCTTCTTCAAAATCTCCATGCAAGAACAAAATCTTAACATCCATTTGCTCAATCTCCCAATCATAAGCTACAGCAATGGATAAGAGAAATCTAATAGAAGTCAATTTAGTAATAGGAGAAAATATCTCACCAAAATCAACTCCCTCTCTCTAGGAGTAGCCCTTGGCTACCAGTCTGGCCTTGTACTTCTCCAATGACCTGTCTGCTCCAAACTTCTTCTTGAAGACCCACTTACAACTTATGGCCTTTCTTCCTTTGGGAAAACAAACAAGATCCCAAGTGTTACAAGAGTTTAAACGCATCATCTCCTCCTGCATGGCTAGCTGCCAAGACTCACTATCATCTGCAGAAATACCTTCCCTGTAGGATCTAGGTTCATCATTACTACTCAATAAAGCATATACACAATAGAAATCTGGTGGGCTATACCTTTCAATTGGATTTCGTTGTCTTGTGGATCTCCTCAAGGATGGAGTAAGAGACTCTACTTATTCTTCTGCATAATCATTAGCAACAACTTTTTCTATAACAACAAATTCATCTTCATCAAAACTACTCAAATCTTCTTCTTCTTCTTCTCCCCCAATCCATCATTCTATACTTACTGAGGCACATCTTGCTGCTCTAAATCAAAATGCACCTTCTTGACCTTTTCATCTTTTTCTTTTGGCTTCTCAGGTTCAGAAATAGCTCTAAGTTCCCTGAAAATAACATCTCTAGAAAAGATAATCTTGTGGGTTAGTGGATTCCAAAGCTTATAACCTTTCACATTATCACCATATCCAATGAATGTATATTTTTCAGCCTTTGGATCCAACTTAGATCACTTTTCCTTAGGCACATGATCAAAAGTCTCAGAGCCAAAAACCCTTAAATGTGAAACAGAAGGTTTCTTACCTGTCCACACTTCATAAGGTGTCAAATCAAGAGCCTTACAAGGAGATCTATTTATCAAGTAGCAAGTAATACACACAACCTCTACCCAAAAGTATTTATCCAACTGTGCATCACTAAGCATACTTCTGGCCCTTTCCATAATTATTCAGTTCATCCTTTCTGCAACACCATTTTTCTATGGTGTATACGGAGTTGTCTTTTGTCTGATTATACCTACATGCTTAGGGCAATATTCCCCTCTATTGTAAGATCTTAATATTTTTATCTTTAAACATGATTGCTTCTCTACTAAGACTTTGAATTCCTTAAACTTAGTGAAAACTTTAGATTTATGCTTCATAAAATAAATCCATGTAAATCTGGATACATCATCAATGAAGGTTACAAAATAACGAGATTTTCCAATAGATTCATTATCCACAAGTCCAAACACATCTGTATGAATAATTTCTAACTTCTCTTTTGCTCTATTGCTTCCTGAAGGAAATGATTTTCTATTTTGTTTACCAAACACACAATGCTCACAGAAATCAAAGTACTCATCAAAATAAGAGAAATCGTCCAACAAATTTTTATTCTTAATAGTTTTTAGTATATTATTACTTGTGTGGCCCAATCTATGGTCCCACAACATACATGTATTTTCAGTAGTGGCCTCAGATACATAGGAGGCATTACAAACTGTAGTGGCCTCAAGCTTAAACAAGTTCCCAAATCTCTTCCCTTTCTCTACCACCAAGTTTCCTCTCACCAATCTGTAGCCATGCTTGTCAAATGTCACATGCATTCGCAAATCATTCAACTTTGAAACTGAAATCAAATTTCTAGCTAATCTAGGAACATACAAAATACTAGGGAGGGTTTTAATCCTTCCATCACTGAAACACAACAATACCTTTCCTTTCCTGACAATCGGATATGTAGAGTTGTCACCAAGGTAGATATTACCTCCATCATATTCTTCATATGAGGAGAACCATTCCTTATGTGGAGTCATATGAAACGAGCATCCCGAGTCAACCAACCAGTGATCATTAGAAACAAGATTACATGCAGAAAGTAAAACTTTTTCACCTACATTTGAGGACGTATTTGAAGAACTCTCCCACTATTTCTTGGAATTTATGCACTTCTTCACATGTCCCCTTTTATCACAGTTCCAACACTTAACTCTGTTATTTTTACCAAGAGTCTTATACCGGCCCTTGAACTTGTCCTTAGCCCTTGTCTGATCTCCTTTAGGTCCCCTTTCCTTAGACCTTCCCCTGACATTGAGAGCATCCCCTAAACTATTTGAACTCTTATTTCTCAATTCCTGTGATAGTAGCATTGAAACAAGAGCATCCAACTTTGGATCTGCAAGGTTAGTAGTGATAGCAAGGATAACATTCTCCCAAGACTTAGGTAAAGAACATAGAAGTAAGATACATTTATCTTCCTCACTAACCTCAACATCTACTGAATGAAGCTAACTCACTAACAAATTAAAAGAATTTAAATGGTCTGTAACTGATTCACCTTCTCGCATTTTCATGGAAAACAATTTTCTTTTTAAATAAAGTTTATTTACCATACTCTTGGCTTGATAGATCTCACCCAACCATTTCAACAACTTGTATGTAGTCTCTTCCTTTGCGACATTCAACAGAACAGAGTCTGAAAGACACAACCGGATGGTTCCCCATGCCTTCTTATCCAGTCTATCCCACTCATCTTGAGAGACATTGTTAGGTTTCTTCTCTATTTGGACAGCCAACCATTGGTTTCTTTCTTCCAACAAATCTTTCATTTTCAGCTTCCACAACTCATACCTCGTTCTGTTGAACTTCTCAATGTCCAATCAAGAGGTTGATGCAATGGTGGATGCAGCCATAATAACAACACAAGATCTGCAAAATAAACACAACCAAATATCCCACTGCAGCTACAGCTTCCACACTACCACCCAAGAGTCAAAGCTAGCCAGGCTCTGATACCAAATGTTAGAAATAAAAGCAACACTACTTCAATGGAAATCTAATTTGAATAACTTTCAACAATCTTTTTAGTGTGCATTAACAATGGAGATTGTAATCAAAACATAAACCCACAATACACAAATGTACCAGAAGCAGAATGAAGCACATAACACAAATGTTTAACGTGGAGAAAACCCTTTTTGGTAAAAAAACTCCACCAAGAAAAGAGGCCAAGTTGTTTTATCTTCACAAAAGGAGATTACAAATACATTCACTTCCTCTATCCTCCAACCTTTACTCTGGCAGAACCTGGGTACCTGTAAACTGTTATATGCCTCTCATCTACTATGCTATGGTTTTTATAGAATTTACACAACCTTAAGACATTAAATGATTTCTTACAAGCCCATAACACTTATCAAGAGTCAACAACACAACCTTGGGTGTCCATGGCCAAGAATAGGCTCTTACAGGGTCATAAATGCTATCATAAATGCATCCTACACTTGGGAAAATGTGCCCATGCAAGCTTGAATGCCTTGGGGCTAAAAATAGCCACTTACAACATCTTATGACGTGTCCTATGCTATTATTAGTGTCATAGATTCTTATGACAACTTACAGTTGTCAGAGAATCTCTTACACCTTCTTATAACATCTATGACATGCATCATAATACTAAAAATAGATTATTCCTCCACATGTGCACTCCACTTTGACCAATTACCATTTACCATAGTAAATGACATCTCATAACTACCACCAGTAACTCCAGGACTTACCATGCAATAACTCCATAATTACCGTGGAAAGTAAATAATTTTTACTTCTGTCGGTGAAACTTGTACATCCCATATGGGTAATTACAAATAATAAATGGAATAATACAATAATGGGATTTACAAGGTTAATGGCACCTTATCCCAACAGACTATGGAGACAAACTAGAGGCAATGGCACAATAAGATCAAATTAGCTCTTTGCACTGATAGGATCACATACAAGAGAGCCATTGGTAACTCTCCTTTTATTCTTGTGTATGGAAGAGAAGCTAGATTACCTATATATTTAGAGTTTTCTACATTAGAATTGGCTCAACAATTAGAATTGGAAGGAGAAGATGTAAGGTCTGTCAGAATTGTTGAATTGACTAAACTAGAAGAATAAAGATAGTTAGCCATGGATATATTATAAGAGCATAAAAAATAGACAAAAATATATTTTGACAAGGAGGCAAAGGTGATGCACTTTGGAGTGGGACATATATCATCATTAACTATAAGCAAGCCAATTCTTTCATTCTTTCAAGGTAGGATGGTGAAGTTCTACCAATCTTAGTCAATGGGATCCATCTCATACCTTACCATTAAAGTTGATCTAAGATTCTGTACATATTGTTTTAGTTTTATTTTGTTTTAGTTTTCCCTTCAAATAAGTGTTTTTACACAGGCTACATTGTCATTAGGAGAATGTAGGCCTTGTTCCCTTTTGGTATTGTTTTGAAGGCAACGTTTAAGTTATTTTGACCTATTGCAATCCCCCTTATTGACTCCATGCCTAATGGATGGTTAGGGCCACTGGTCCATTTGTTTAGTAGGCTAACATCTCTAAGAGGTCACCAAAATGTCAACCTATTTTCCTCTGCCTAGAGTTAAGTAGCCCAACTTAAAAATCTTGTTGAAATCCCTTGAAAACTTAGCCCTAAATACATAATAACCTTCAAATTCCAATGTTCTGGAAAGTAAAAATCCCTAAAAATTTATCAAGACAATCCTTGCAAAAAACCCAGAAAAACTAAGAAAATTTAAAGTTTTTACCCTATTTTTTCCCCCCCCTTTTGGCCTTTATCGACAAAATTCTAGTTTCCTAAAGTAGAAAAAATGGCTAAGGCATGGAGTGGCTCTTCCCCCTTTATCAAGAAAATTTAGGTCTTATGAACTCTTCAAGTGTTTGATTTTTCATAAGTTCACCACTTGGGTGATTTGGCAATTGAAGGAGAGAGAGTTAGCCTTTTCAAAAAATTGTCTAAGGCATGAGAGAAGTTCCCCTATGTTGGTAGTGTTTGTGTTTTATAAACTTTGTGAAAATTCATTTGTTGCAAAGGTTCACTGATTCGGCATTTTTCTGATAAAGGGCCAAGGGCGTAGATTTCTTCAAAATGTGGCTAAGGCAAAAGTTAAAAGAGGGATAAAGGAAGGCTTGTCGGCAAAGTTCACAAAATGTGAACTTTTTAGAAGTTCAAAATTTTTATGGTTCCCTGAAAGGGAAAATTGCTGATAAAGGGCAAAGATAAAGAAGTGACTATGGAGAATAGATCAGCAAAATGGGATTTTTCCATGGGCTTGGTTCAAAAATTGGTGATTTTGCTGATAGAGGCAAAATAAAAGGCAGAAAATTGGCTAAGGAAGGAAAAGGCCCCTTCTATCGGCAAATTAGGTGAAGGTCAAACTTTTGTTAAAGTTTGGAATACAATTAAGTTCTCTAACACAAACATTTTCTAATAAGAAAAATGTCCAAGGGATGGAAAGTCAAAAGGTTTAGTGAAGGAGGATTTTGTCGATAAAAAGAATAAGGCCAAAGGCCCAATTTGTTAAAGACCACTTTTTCTTATAAGGCAAAATGGAAACATGAAAAAATGGCTAAGTAAAGATGGAAAAAGGGGAGCCTTGTCAAAAAATTGGCATAAGGCCGAACTTCTCAAAAGTTCAATATTCCTTTGGTTTGCTGATGGTATATTTTGTCGATAAGGCAAAGGATGGAGAAAAAGGAAAGGTTAAAAAAAATGATATTTTTCCAATAAAGAGACCATGGTTCGGTAAAGTAAATATTTGCCGATAAAGGAAAAAAGTTGCCCAAGGCTTAGGTTCATAAAATTGCAAAATTGCTGACAAAGGGAGCAATCAAAGAATTGTTCAGCAAGGTAAACTTCTGATAAAGCACAAGTGAGCAAAGTTTGAAGATTGAGACTTTTGCCAATAGAAAAGAAAAGAAAGCCAACTTTAGTAAAAGGTGGTTTTGCTGACAAAGTCAAAAATGGAGATGAAAAGGAACAAGCAAGAAGAGTTCAGAGAAGTGACATTTTGCCGATAATGGAAAAATAAGATAAGCAATGATAGTTCAAGAAAAAGATTATTTTGCTAATAAGGGCAAAAGATGACAGAGTGAGAATAGTTCAAAAATGATGATTTTTGCCGATAAGGGAAAAAATAGACAAAAATAGGCCACAGTTCAGAAAAAGACAAAGTTGCCAAATGAAGATAAAAATATGCAGAAATTGACAAAATATGTAAAAATAGAGCTGTAATATATTGTAAACTTCAAATATTTAGATTTAAATATTTTAAGTGTTGTAAAAGCTTTGTAAAAATAGATTTTTGGAGGGAAAATATTTTTTATTTTCTTTATCAGCCATTAATGCAAATCTGATCTACTCAGCTACTCCATTTTAGATATTTTTGCATTTATTATTGTAGGTTGATGATTTAGATGTTTGCATTGAAAGAAAAATATCTCCCAGCTGGTCCATGATCCAAGATATTTTTTGCAGTTAATTTTAGCATGCACACATTCCCTTTGACAGGGATATTTACTGACAATCCATGGGGGTGAATTTATTGTGAGAGATGACTGAGGTCAATGTAATTCAAATGTTATCTATGCATATCTATAAGATGTATTGAGGATTGGAAAATAGTTGCAAGATAGTTGAATTTCTTGATTTCTTCTGTATTTTCAAACAGAACCCTCTACAGTAACCTTGCCTTTTTGATGAAATACACAGTCTATTTTACCCTTTCATGCATGTTTTTAGCACTATGTAAATTAGGATTGATTTGTATGTGAATGTTTGTTCCTTAAAATTTTGTTCTATTGTTACCTCTGTTAGAATCAGATAAACTTGTGTAAGTTTATCAGTTGTATCTAGTTATTTTGTGCATTCTCAGTATAGTGAGAGCTCCATATTCAAACCTAGTGTATCACCTCCAATAATTTACAATTTCATGCTCTTCCTCTTTCCACAATGCTGGATAGATTAGGTTTAGTCTTAGGAATAGCTAAATCTCTTATTCAGGAACCAGCCTCTCTCTAGAGATTTGATCTCCCTATAGGGTCCCACACATGGAGATCATCTCAATGTTACACTGGATTGTTGGAGCCCTAAAAGCCTTCAACAAAGGGTGCAAATGCAAGTGACAACATGAATCAATTAGGGTTTTTTGGAGCCCCTAGAGATAGATGTCATCTTATCTTCTCTTTTATTATATGCAACTCCTTCCTAGTGTTCCTGTTGTGAATCCTTCCCCATTAGCCCATCCATTGTGTTCATGTTTAATTCTATTAGATTATTATAAGGGCTTCCACCTATTATCATATCAAAACCTCCAATTGTATTAATCATTTCATCAAGCCTCTCTCTCTCTCTCTCTCTCTCTCTCTCTCTCTCTCTCTCTCTCTCTCTCTCTCTCTCTCTCTCTCTCTCTCTCGGTTCTTAATGGGACTCAAACACAAAATCATAGGTGTCCAAAATACAACTTACTATTACATCATGCACCCATCCATGAAGAGAATTATAATTCATTCTAATACATAAAGGAGTGTCTAAACCATCTCCAATAAATAATAAAAGAAAAAGAAGAGAGGAAATGTGCATATTTAAT
The DNA here is from genome assembly GCA_027924645.1 of Cunninghamia lanceolata. Taxonomy (NCBI): domain Eukaryota; kingdom Viridiplantae; phylum Streptophyta; class Pinopsida; order Cupressales; family Cupressaceae; genus Cunninghamia; species Cunninghamia lanceolata. The sequence goes on along the minus strand of BSBN01000937.1, from coordinate 8,900,888 downwards.
GATGAACAAGTATTTGAGGATTTGAAGGAAATAGGTCTTAGAAAAAATAAAATATGTTGCATTATAGCTCAAAATTGTGTTGTTTGGATATGTGCTCTCTTGCAATTTTGATAGGCCATTGTCTGGAAGTACAAATTCAGTCCTAGAATTGTTAGAATGTGAATACATTAATTTTAGTGTTCTTTCTTGAAGCTAAACACCTTTGCTCCTCATACTGTATGAAGGTCCCTGACAATTCATGAAAGTCTTTGAAAAGATAGTGGAGTTTCATACAAATATCATAGTAGATAGGGCCTTTGGATAGAAAATGTTCTTCACTTTCAAGCTCACAAAAATGCAATTTGCATACACACTCATGTCATGAGAGGTCATGATCTAATTCCAACAAGAACTAATGCACAAAAACCTAGTTTCATTCACCATTAATTTACCTTACTATATAACTTCTAAGGCCACTTCTATTCTTTCCTTGCAAACTCAATTCTTCTATCTAGATATCCAAACTAACCTCTCGTTTTCTTGAGTTTATAATTCTTAGTGTTGCCTTCAACCCACTACCCTTAAAACGAAAAAACAACCCCACTTTATAGATTAAATTCTCATTCAACCACCTACCTCTTTCCACTCTAATATTTCTAACATGTCTTTATATTTTCCATGTGTTATTTGACAAGACATTGACAAACTTTACTCTTTCTTAAGCTAGATGGCCAATTGCCCTAATAATTTGCTAAGTGGGTTGTTAGAATTTTAGGTATTTGACATAATTCATTAAATGTAGAGGATACATGAATACCAATAGGAGAGATATTGGTCTTCATAGTTGATCATTATTTTTGCATTGGTTCTTTTACCTAATCTTGCAAAGTATTTAAGAAAAGTAGTCACTAAATCCAATCAATCATTTAACATGGTGTGGTAAATGAAAATTTATATCTTTATTTTCTACACACAAACCTTTGGAAGACATACTTTCTCTGAGCTTTATCTTCTGAAATAATTTCTTCTGATGGGTTTTAGAGTAATCCTTTTCTAAATCTAAGTGCTTTCTTTTATGAAATTTGATTTGTTGCACATCCTTTAGGCTTTCATTCAATCCTTGTAAAAGGGAACCATGTTTAGCATGACTAATCAGACTAATAACACTAGGGTTGTAATTGGAAACATCCAAGCTTGCAACTAGTCCCATATTGATTGTGCAAACAAATTTGCTCCATATAATCAAAATAATGTCCATAATTTTTAATACTTATTTTTGCTAACCTCTTCAATTTGGGGGAACATGACTATAAAAAAGTAAGAAAGCACTAATGTATTTAAATGCATACAATTATAAAATAAAGATTTCATTACCAAAATACCATATGACTCTCCAATTGGCAACATCCATACCTACCATTAGTTCCATGCTAATTGTGCAAACAAATTTGCTACATAGAATCAAAATAATAATAATGTCCATTATTTTCAATACTTGTTTTTGGTACCAATGATCTACTCTACCTGAAGCAATGATCTTATCTAGATGTTGAAGGTCATAAACAACAACATCATATGGAAAACACTCAACCGTCTTTGCATCCCCAATATGACATATCTGATAGATGGAGAGAATATAGACGAAGAGAAGATTGATAGAGATCTCAGGAACAAGGAGGACATCCTCAATGCAATCATCTGCAATCTAAACTGAGCCAGACCCCATAACTAGAACCTACGAAAACTTTCCGACAAAAAAATAAGAGAAGTGGTGCTATCAGAAAGAGACTCAAGAAGATTTACTGAATGAGTCATGTGATGTGAGGCTCTTGTGACAAATATCCAATTTGATGTGGATGAATTCAAACTTGTAGCCGTAAGGGTGTGGTCTTTGCTAGGTTTGGGAGTATCAATGTTGTGTTTCTTCATGGCTTCTTCAAAAGCCTTGATCCTTCAATGAAAAATCTTAATGTGATGATTTTGCATCTGACAAAAAGTACATGGCCCTCTTTTTCTTTACTTGGAGGAATCTTTACTTGACTTAGAAGATGTTGTGGTTGATGTATCAGATTTGGTCTTCTACTTAGATGATTTCTCATTTCTTGAAGATGATTCTTCGTTTGACTGTTTTGAATTCTTATTACCTTTACCCTTAGATACATGAACTACCAATGCTTGCATTTTTGAAGAAGTGATAGAATCCATGGAGAGTAAAAAACTATTCAAAACTATGCATACTAAATGTTGATCAAGTGCAACCAGTGTAGAGTAAAAAGTAGAAGTGAAAACTTGATAGGGACCTTTTAACTTTGACAAAACCAAGAAGACACATTCCTTATCTATTTTTTTTTACCACAACCTTGAAGTTGAGTTCAAGAAAAGACTTGAACTTGACTAAGTAATCTTCAATCGAAGGAAATGCATCAGGAGACAAAGTTGTTAATTCAACATCCAATTGAAGTATTTTGAACTCATCAACTTTACCAAATAAATCACTAAATTTGTCCCACATTTTATTAGGAGTTGTAGAATTACATAGATGAAATTGCAAGCTATCAAATATCTGGAGGCCAGTAAATCCCATTGCCTCATCTAACTTATTGCGATAGACAAATTGTTTATACTCCCTATTGAATTGCAGTTGTTGATCATTTAGCATTTTCCATAACCCTTTAGATTGAAGAAGTTGTTGTACTTTTCTTTTCCATGTGTGAAAATTGTGTGGTGATAATAGATCAATTTTAGGATCCATGCTGAAATAAAACACAATGAGGCATGTAAATTGTGCCAAATAGACACCCCAAGTTTGATTAAAAAATGTAAAAGAAGCTCCCTAGAATTTGGCACTTTATAACTCAATGCAGATTACACTGAAAATATTGAGGTTACATGAATTATTAATAATAAATGTTAATAGTATATGGTCAACTAACTAGTCGTGATGCTACCCTCAATAGAAAAAGATAGTGGTTTTGGCTTGAAACCACTAATAATAACCTAGTTACATAGAATTTAGCATAAAATGCTAACATGAGAAACTCCTCCTCTAGTTACAAACAATAGAAACAAAATCAGTTGTGTTAGACTATACAAAGAGTGGAATGTTAACAAAAGTATTTTGAAATGTTAACATAAACCTTTACAAAGAACATAACCTACAAATGGTGGTTTGGAATAAGTTGAAAGGTATGAAAAATAATTTAGTGTTGCAAGTGATAAGAGGAAAAATGTGACTAAACATTTGAAATGCTAATATCAAAGTGTAATGGAACATCAAAGATTTAATGGAGTAGCAAAAAGGCAACTTTTGTGTATGAAAAGCATCGATGGAAAGATCCATGTACATAGTGAAACTGCTAGCCGTGACCTATGGAAATAGGAAAAACATGGGCAAGAGAGTGTGATGGAAGTTGAATGCTAACTACAAATAGCACCAAATTCCTTAGCATTGTTGGAGGTCATTAGTTGGATAAAAGGAACCTGAACAAGTACGAAGAAACCCAATACCTTGGTAACAAATGTAAATGGTGATGAATATAGAAGATTTTGACCTTACTAGACACTGCCCAAATAAACCAACGAACTGTGGATGGAGTGAAAACCTTCAACCAGATGCTAAAAATATTAAAAACCTTGGCCAGAAGTTTTGGTGATGCTGCAAAAGAAAAGAAACATGGTAAGTAACAAAACTATGAGACCACATTTCTCTATTGCTTCAAATAACTTACTCCAATTTGAGACTCAAATTTGAGAGAATACTTATTGTGTTGTTGACTTCAAACCAATAATCCAAACTACGGACCCTCAAAAAAATCTATGGATATTGAAGAAAGTTTCCTAAAACGGAGCATTGCGAGAACTTGAAACCACAACCCTTGCCCATGAAATTAGAAGATATGTTGACAGAGAATCAAGAAACCTCTGATATGCTGAGTGAACAACAACTCTGCATGAAGAAACAACAATAGAGGAGTCTGCAACCTGAAATCAACCTTGATCTCCTTTAATCACTTTGATAGTGAAGGTATTGGAAATGACTTGTAGGTCCAAGCAGCCAAAAAACAAGGCTCCAACTTCATTGAAAACTATGTGAGTGCCCAGAATAGACCATGAACCAGGTGCTATAATGGAGTCCACATACGGATGAGATGCCCTAGTCTAGGTGATGTCCTTCATAGTATGAAACCCTTGATCCACACTAGGAACTACGAAAAAATAAATTCAACCAAAAACTATGAACGATGCTTACAAATCTTTAATTTCCAAAAAAAATTACATTTTCTGCTAATGAACTGATAGAGCCACACACCTATGATAGGGCTATGTGCAGGATGAAATTGAAATTGAGAATGGAATTTCAATTCTAGGCTTTGATACCATATAGGAGTAACAATGAAATGAATGCAATAAACACAACTTCCACAAGATGAATGTGCACACAAAGCAAGAGCTAAAACTATCATAAAATCTATATAAATGTACAATGAACTCCTTGTATATGTAGGACAAGGACGAAGTGAGAAGACGCGAGTCAAACAATGACTAAGCCTCCATGATGTGTGACACATGTAGAACACTTGGGATAAGTGTGAGAGCATGTTACATATGTCTATAAGGTGAGACAACTAAACCACTAAGTGAACTCAAGCTAGTGTGAATAGGTCTACTAGGCTAGGAACTAGATAGAAGTAAAGTAGATGAATAAAGACTCTTTTCACACTACAATCTTATCTTCTTTGAAATGATGTTACTTCTTTTAGTCACAACATCATCTCAAAGAGGGGTAAAATATAGACACCTGACATTGACCATGTCCTAATAGCTCTTTCGACATCACCTTGTGTCCCCTTGTGACACATTTATCCTAGACCTTTTCATGTCCCTTTCCATCGTCTAGTTAATTTCATGTCTCTTTCCATCATCCAGTTAATTAAATAAATTATATTTATTTAATTAAACTATTTATTCTATTTATCAATTTAATTAAATAAAGTATATTTATTTAATTAATCAATTTTCTGCAGGCTAAGATGCATACAAATAAACACATACTAACCTATATTAATAAATGAGTAATATTGTGGGAGGAGTAGATGAATAAGGCAAGTGCACAACTAGGAGCAGATGTGCGCGAAGATACTCATGCAGGCAACTGTGTGACAGGGTTGGCCTTGGATGCTATTCTTAGGGTGGTGAAAGATGGTGTGCTTTCATCGGAGATGCTGGGCAGTGATGGCATTAAGCAGCTTATGCCTGCTCTTCGACAGAGGATGGAGGAAGTTAAGCATCGGCGGGTGTAGGACACTATTAGGAGCAAAGGATCTCCTTCCCTGGACCCTTTCACCATTGTGTCTCCCTCCTTTCATGTGAAGGCTCACATGATGGGAAACTATAGGTTATTCAAAAATTCTCTGAATCCTTACCATGTCTATAGCTACTTTTGCAAGGAGGAGATCCTCTCCCTCAATCCTATAGTAGACCTAGGGTTTGTCTCTATTTCTGCAATGATGCCCAATAAGAGCAATGCTGCTCCTCTAGATCCCCTACCCCCTTTGGTGGTTACCCCTCCTGATCTATGTACCTCTTGGCTTCTAGGCAACTGTAGGGTGGATTTGGCATTTGAACTCATCGATTATCATATTTCTAATGAGTGTATAAGGAAAGTCTCTTTAGACATTGGATCACAGTCTTTGATCTTCAAATCAATACGACGATGACGTTCGATTAATGATTTCATGGCTTGGTGCAAGAGTTCATGGGACAATCTAACTCCGCTTTTGTGGAATTGTTGGATTATGGTTTCTTTTTGGTTATCTTTCAAATACTAAGGATTGCAGATTTGTCCAAAATAATGGAAAATAGTTTTTTGGTAGATTAGGCCTATTTATGTCCCCATGGTCCACTTTCATTGATCCTACAAAGTTCTAAATTTCTACCATTCCAATTTGGCTATGCCTTTACAATCTGCCTCTGGTTTTGTGAAACCCAATTCAAATTGAATAATTTGTCAACCAAATTGGAACCTTCATTAAGATTCAAGAAGGGGCTGATCTTGGAAGGTATGCCAAAGTTTGTGCACTAATTGATATTTCCAAGCCTTTGGCTCATATGATTCGCATCAACTCATCTCTTGGCTCTTGGCTACAATTTATTAATTATGAGGGGCTTCTTGAGAGATACTTTAGGTGCAATCAACTTAGCCATAACATTGTCGGTTTCCATTCCAAAACCAGCAATGGCCAATGGGCCATCAATCTTAAGAAATGGGCTCATAAGAAAGGCAATCTTGATGCTGATTTTGTTTGGAGAAATCATGGTATGTTCCTAGATCATTGCTCTTTGTTTTCCCCTAAAGTTGGGACTAATAAGTAGTCTAAAAATGTTTCCCCTCCAATTAGTGGAGAAGAGGATGCACAACACTAGCAAGTGGATATGGATAAGCAGTTGAATTTAGGGGTCTCAAGGAATAAGGAGCAAGGTTTGATTCTCTCAAATGACCAAGGCACTTTGTTCCAGGCAGTTGTTATGGCTGGCTCAAAGCATCGCTCCATTCCCCTCTTTGCTAGAAGGGATTCAAATTTGGTTAAGGATTGCAAACGTAGGGAAAGGAAAATTGAAGCTGAGAAACTGAGATTGGATGCCCAGGATGCTATTGATGAAGGCACTCAGTGGACGATGGAAGAACTTCTCATGAGAAGAAAAAGAAAACATTTAAAGAAAGGCTGATTTCCTATGGCTCTATTAGTATATCTTCGTTGGTTTTTTAAGTCCCTATGATGTCATTTCCTCCATTCCCTCTCATCTCTTTTGCTCCCCAATTTCTGAAGCATTCTTAGTTTTATGCTCTCTATGTTAGATGGGAGTGGGCCCTTAACCCATATCTTACATAACAAAAAAAATATCCATTTTCCCCTTTTAGCCAAATTAATTAAATGAATTTTATTTATTTAATTAAATCAAATTTATCCTTCCACATTACCCTTCTTCAATAATTAATTAAACAATTCTTTAATTTGATTAATTATTGAGAGTCAATGTCTAGCTAAAGTTAGTTAGCCAAATTCATTGAACCTAGACACTTGCACAAAATTCAAACTAGTTTTACATCTCAAGCATCAATTTCATACCACATCTCCAAATATGAACCGTACACATAAGGATACACCATAAAATCCTCCATCCTTGCCCTAATGTTGTCTCATCAAATCCTAAGCATCCATTGCACTTCTTAATCCTAGCAATCCATACTATCATTAAAAAATCTATAAATCAAACATCAATCTAGCTATTATGGGAACACACAATGGGAACACACAAGAAAGTAATGTTATATTGGAGTGAGCAATCAACATAACAATAATTATTAAGAGCATAGCCATTGGAGCTTGGGTGCACTCCATTCTGCTCTATCTAGGAGAAAGAATGGTTTTAGGTGAAAGTTTATGTCATTTGCATTTATCTTTATGTTATTTACCTTTAATCTTTTCTTATCTTCACCAACTCCATCCCCATGGCAATTAATTTCCTTCTCACTAGTAAAGTTAATTAGTTAAATACCCTTAATTAATTAATCTAGACTTAAATATTTCTCTAACTAATTAATTTGGCTAAGAGGTATTATTAAGTTGTTACCGTGTTCACAAAAACTAAAAAGAGTTAACATTATTTTTTTAATTCTAAAGTAAGTGTTTTAAATTTAAAATCTAGCCCACATACTTTTATTAAATGAATGCATCTAAAATTTATAAAGTAACTATTTTATTTTTAAAAAATATATAACCAACATATTTCTTTAAATGAAAGGACATAAGAATTAAATTTAAAATATATAACTGCCATAGTTTTATTAATTAATGGACATAACATTAAAACCCACATAAAGTAACAAATCTATATAAATACAAGTAATAGTCAAATATGAAATGAAATAAGGTAGAGCAAAGGAATAAGAAGGAGTTATTTGAAGGTATCTACATTATATTAAAATAAGGTAGAGCAAAAGAACACAAGAAGTGCAAGAGTTATTTGAAGGTAACTGCATTATATTTTATACATATTTGTATAAGGTTTCAATTTATTTTTCTTTTTTCTTTTCTTTTTTTTTTGTAGAATGAAATCTAATTTGTGGGTAATTTAATTTTTTTTAATTTACTATTGAGTTATTTCAATGAAAATACTCTAAATTAATATTACCTTTATTAGGGTTATCTTTTTTTTTTGTGCGTTATTTTATTTACTGTAGACTAATTTATTTCATAACTATATTTTGTTAGGTTTTATCATATGAAATACAAAAGAAGTAGAGTGTATTGGGCAAGGGTAACGTAATTAAGGGTAACATAAAGAAGCAGAGTGTATTGGGTAAGGTTTTATCAAGTGTATTATATTTTGTTAGGGATACCTTTGTTTTATGTGTTATTTTATTTACTATACAATTTTTATGTGTTATTTTATTTACTATACAATAATTTAAGTAATTCAAAACTAGGCACATCAAGAAGGATATCTCTATTTTAGATATATTTTTCTAAATATAAGTATGTTAGATAATACAATCACCCTTCCCACCAGCATAACGGTTACAAAGATGTGTCTTGTAGCCTGCACCAGGACTTGACTTATCTGAAAGTCCTAATGTGTTTGCTGGTTTTGGCAACTGAGATACAACAGTTACTCCACCAGAAACATAATGAAGGTAATGGCAATCCTCGCCATGCAGGCATCGAGATGTATTACATTACAACAGACATACATTCAAATGTGAGACCAAAAACTATCATTAATAATTTAAAATGCCAGACAGTTAAATAGCAGAATCTTCTACATCTATAATTGCAAAATTCACATGAAACCTTCTGAATATAGAACTACCATTCTTATGAACATGTAATTTTACGCATCCTTTGAACAATGTATTTTAAAAATAGTCTTTGAACAACCAAAAGTTTCAGGTAGGGCAGAGAGCCTAGAACAAAACGCATTAGGAATTATTCAAAGAAACAAATCTACAAAATGAAAAGTTACATGAATGAGGGAGCAGCAGAAGAAGAATCATCCCGCAACTCACTAGCACCATGTCCAAGGTGGCACTTATCCCCAAATGTGCATGAACCCTTCGCAAACTATTCACAAAGCCTAGTTTTGAGATTTTGCTGACCATTTCTAGATCGTTTACCCAAATTTGATTCAATTTTTATAATCAACTCGCTAACCTTGGCTGTGGCTTGATTAATCTCTTCAAATGTGACAAATGATGCAATATATAGAACGACAACAAATAAGATACAAAAGAAGGAAAGCATGACAATATTGGCTTTTTAGCATGTCCATAAGTTCATGAACTCATCAATTATCTGACAAATATATAAAAAACAAAGGAAAAACCAATGAGTTCAATGGTTCATGAACTCATTGAAATGCTGATGACCAAGTTCAACAAACCCCAAAAACTCTTGAACCCCAAAAACTCTTACAAGGTATTTTTTTAATGCCTGTAATGTGTTTCTGAAGTGTTCCTTCATGGGATCTATTATTTCAAATGCTTGCACTCTATCAATGCACAAGAAAAATGAATTACAAGTAGGTGAGAATTCAATGGAGCTGGGTAAGGATGGTGCAAGGGAAGGAAGGTGGATTTCTCACCCAAGTTGTAACCACTATGGTAGTGCTCAAGGATGTCAGTTTGCAGATAAGCGTCATTTTGTCAATGGAGAAAAGAAATTGTATTTCCAAATGAGGTACCACCTCCTGGGATAGGTATTACTACAAATTAAGGTGCTGGCTCAAAAGCAAACCCAAGCTACAAGACATGCCTTTGTAACCATTATAGCAGTTCTCAAGGATGCAAATATGGAGATAAGTGCCATTTTGTCCATGGAGAAAATGAGCTAAGAAAAGAAAATGTACTTCCAAAGGGGCCATTACTTCCTAGGTTGGCAACTGCAGCAGCAAATTTTAACGCTTTATCGAAAGCAAACATTATTATTCTTGATTCTTGTGCTGGTGGCATAATTGTGAAAGATAGTGTAAACTCAAAGCACATTTACCATGTAACTGGTGTGAAGTTGACAATAAAAGACGAGTCTGATCCAAATTTGAAGACTATTGAGTTTACACCATCTTTCTCAATTATGCCACCAACATAAGAGACAGGAATAATAATGTTTGCTTTCGATGAAGCGCCAAAATTTGCTGCAGCAGTACCCAACCTAGGAAGTAATGTCCCCTTTGGAAACACACTTTCTTTTCTCAGCTCCTTTTCTCCATGGGCAAAATGGCACTTATCTCCATATTTGCATCATTTAGAACTGCTATAATGGTTTCAAAGGTGTGTCTTGTAGGCTAGACTTGCTTTTGAGCCAACACCAAAATTTGTCTTAGTACACATCCTAGGAGGCCATACCTCATTTGGAAGCACATTTTCTTTTCTCAATTCCTTTTCTTCATGGGCAAAATGGCACTTATCTACAAACTGGCATCCTTCAGCACTACCATAATGGTTACAACTTGGGTGAGAAATCCACCCTATCTACCCTTGTACCATCCTTACCCGCCTTCATTAAAATCTCACCTACATGCAATTCATTTTCCTTGTGCATTGATAGAATGCAAGCATTTCAAATAATTGATCCAATGAAGGAACCCTTTAGAAACACATTACAGGCATTAAAAAATACCTTGTAAGAGTTTTTGGGGTTGTTTAACTTGTTCATCAGCATTTGGATGAGTTCATGAACCATTGAACTCATTAACGCCCTTCACTATTTGGTTTTTCCTTTGTTTTTTATATACTTCTCAGAAAATTGGTGAGTTCGTGAACTAATGAACTTGCTAAAAAGCCAATATTGTCATTCTTTCCTTCTTTTCATATCTTCTTTGTTGTCTTTCTATATATTCCTTCATTTGTCACATTTTAAAGAGATTAATCAAGCCACAGCCAAGGTTTGTGAGTTGATTATAAAAATTGAATCAAACTTGAGAAAACAATCTAGAAATGGTCAGAAAAATCTCAAACCTAGGCTTTGTGAACATTATGCGAAAGATTCATGTACATTTGGAGATAAGTCACACTTTGTACATAGTGCTAGTGAGTTGTGGGATGATTCTACTTCTGCTGCTCTCTCATTCATGTAACTTTTCATTTTGTATATTTGGTTCTTTGAATAATTTCTAATGCATTTTTTCTAGGCCCTCTGCCCTACCTAAGACTTTTGGCTGTTCAAAGATTATTTTTAAAATACATTGTTCAAAGGATGTGTAAAATTACATGTTCATAAGAATTGTAGTTCTATATTCAGAAGGTTTCATGTAAACTTTGCAATTACAGATGTAGCAGATTCTGTTGTTTAAGTGTTTGGCATTTTAAATTATTAATGACAGTTTTTGGTCTCGCATTTAAATGTTACATTTGGATGCCCACATGGCGAGGATTGCCGTTACCTTCATTATGTTCCAGGTGAAGTAACTATTGTATCTCAATTGCCAAAACTTGCAAACACATTAGGACTTTCCAGAGAAGCAATAGGGTTTACTTGTAGTATTTCACTGTCAGATAAGTTAGGTCCTGGTGCAAACTACAAGACACATCTTTGTAACCATTATAGTGTTGAAAACTGATGCTGGAGTTTAGTTGAACATTTAGTTCTACCATCGACGAATGTCTTGCATAGATTTAGTTATTTAGAATCTTTAGATTGCATGTTGCATCATGTTTTTTGAGCCATGCTATTCCTTAATATAGAACAGTTTTTGTCAAGCAATTTAGACGGTTAGTTTTGACCTTTGATAGAAGTTAATAAACTTATTTTTCACCACCATATCCAGCGCAGGAATAAAGCATGTAATCTACATGCATAGTTTATAGTTTTTTACCATTCTACTTTTAGTTCCAGCGAATTGTTTAGAGGCTGCGTCGTCTTTTTATAGTCTTTGTAAAAGCTATTATTTATAGAACAGTCAATTCCAATGATATAAAGAAACAGTTATATTGTCTGCAAATATACAGAATCTCTTCTGTCTTAAATTGCTGTGGTTGTTTTTTTTTTTTATCTCTGTTGTTTCTTTTAGATTCTACATCACAGCTAATTTTTTTCTTTTGGGTTAAAGATTTAGTAGTTGGAATTTCGTCAAAACTTTATCATGTCAAATTCTAACTCCTTGCCCATTCCAAAATTCGATGGAAATGAGTATGAGTATTGGTGCATCCAAATGATGACATTTTTGATAGGAAAAGAATTGTGGCAGATTGTTGAATCAGGTTATACAGAGCCGGCTGATTGGAATGCCCTCACAGCCAATGTAAAAATAGCCAAGAAGGAGGCCAAGAAGAAGAATGCTCAAGACTTGTTTCACATTCAAATAGCTCTTGATAAGAGCTTATTTCCAAGAATTTTAGGTGCAAAGTCAGCTAAAGATGCCTGGAAGACTCTACAGGAAGCTTATCAGGGCAGTGACCAAGTCAAGGTTGTCAAGATGCAAACGTTGAAGAGAGACTTCGAGAATTTGAAGATGCAAGAAGCTAAACGTGTGAGTGAATATTGTATCAGAGTTAAAGATGTGGTCAATAAGATGGCTACACTTGGAGAAATTGTGAACAATGAGCCTTTGATCAAAAAAGTGTTGAGAAATCTCACACCAAGATGGAATCATGTTGCCATAATCATAGAAGAAAGCAAAGATTTGACAACCCTTCAATTTGATCAACTAGTTGGCTCTCTTATGTCTCATGAAGATAGATTAAGAGATTCATTCGACGGTGATGTGAAAGCTTTTTCATCCAAATTGCAAATCACAAAGAATGAAGATGTTGGCAGTAGCAACAACAACAATCAAGGCCAAGGTAGAGGTCAAAATCAGAATCAGTCAGGAGGCAGAGGTGGCTCAAGAGGAAGAGGTGGTTCCAGAGGAAGAGGTAGAGGCAGATTTGATAAGAGGAATGTCTAATGTTACCATTGTAATAGGTATGGCCACTTTGAAAGGGATTGTAGATTAAAAGAAGGTAAAAGTGTTAATTATGCTCAAGAAGGTAATGAGAATCCTCCAGATCATTTATTTTTATCCTATGCCAAAGCTGAAAATAATAGCAAAGATGTTTGGTATTTAGATTCTAGATGTTCTAACCATATGTCAAGGAATGAGAAGTTGTGTTCAACAATGGATGAAAGTTTCAAATCCAAGATCTAGTTTGGTGATGACAAATCATTGAAAGTTGATGCAAAAGGAGCTATGGAAGTCCATACAAAAGAAGGTATGAAGAGTGTTAAAGACATTTATTACACTCCATAGTTAAAGCATAATTTGTTGAGTGTTGGACAATTGTGTGAGAAGAATTATAAAGTTATGTTTGAAAATCAGCAATGTATAATTTATGATAAGAATCAGGGCAATAGAGTGGTTACAGTTGTACCTATGACAAAGAATAGGATGTTCCCATTGAAGTTTGGTGAACATAACAGTAGCCTTGCAAATATGGCATATGAGAATACAAGTTGGTTGTGGCATCTCAGCTATGGGCATTTAAATTTTCATAGTTTGAAGATTCTAACATCACAAGCATTAGTTTCTAGTTTGCTCAAGGTTGAAGAGCACAAGGAGATTTGTGAAGGATGTGCTAAAGGCAAGCATGCAAGGGAAAAGTTTTCAAAGGGCAATACATGGAGGGCCCATTACCCACTTCATCTTATTCATTCAAATATTTGTGGTCCTATGCAAACAAAGAGTTTGGGTAAGTCATCATATTTCATTACTTTTATTGATGATTACTCACGATTGTGTTGGGTTTATTTTTCAAAGACTAAGGATGAAGCCCTTGAGACATTCAAGAGGTTTAGAGCCCTCGTGGAAAAGGAAAAGGGGTGTAGTATCAAGTGCTTGAGGACAGATCGTGGAGGAGAATTTTGTTCAAGAGCCTTTCAAGATTATTGTGATATGCATGGCATCAAAAGGCAACTCACCACTACCTACACACCTCAACAAAATGGTGTAGCTAAAAGGAAGAATCAAACAGTGGTGGAGATGGCACGGAGTATGCTACAAACAAAGGGATTAAGCAATTCTTTTTGGGGAGATACAGTAGCTACAGTAGTATATATTTTCAATCAAAGTCCCACTAGTGCACTTGAGAAAATGACTCCGTATGAAGCCTGGTATGAGAAAAAATCAAATGTTAATCATTTCAAAGTTTTTGGTTGTTTAGCCTATGTTCATGTTCTTGATCAAAACAGACAAAAGTTAGATCCCAAAAGTGAGTCATGTATTTTTGTGGGATATAGTGAGGAAAGTAAAGCTTATAGGTTATATAATTCTCTCACTAATAGGCTTATTGTGTCAAGAGATGTGATTTTTGATGAAGGGGAGTTTATGGTCATCAAAAAGGCCATATGGAGAAGTCAAAATCTGTTTTAAATGATGTTATTATTGATGATATTGATCATGAGCAGCCCACTAACATTTCAGTTTCAAAAGCTACAAGTCCACCAAGTAGCCCCTCATCAATTCCAAGTTCAAGTCCAGCTTCAAGTCTAAGTTCTACAAGGAAAGTAAGAAGATTGAGTGATATTTATAAAAGTAGTGCAAATCAAACACATGAAGAAAATCTAATAGGTGAGATAGTTAATTTTGCTTTATTTACCAAGGCTAATTTGGAACCATCATGTTTTGAAGAAGCATGTACTAATAAGGTTTTGATGCAAGCAATGCAAGAAGAGATAGATTCTATTCACAAGAATGATACTTGGGAGCTTACAAAGCTTCCACATGACAAGAAGAATATTGGCACCAAATGGGTCTACAAGACCAAGTTTAATAGTGATGAGAGTGTTGAAAGGCATAAGGCAAGATTAGTTGCCAAAGTCTTCACACAAAGGTATGGGTTTGATTATGAAGAGACATTTGCACCAGTTGCATGACAAGAGACCATCAAAATGCTGATTTCATTAGAAGCTCAAAACAAATGGAGCATACATCATATGGACGTGAAAAGTGCCTTCTTGAATGGGTACTTAGAAGAGGAAGTATATGTGGAACAACTGCAAGGTTATGAAGTGGAAGGAAATGAGAATCATATCTACAAGTTGAAAAAAGCTTTGCATGGCCTCAAGCAAGCACCAAGAGCATGGTATGTTAGGATTGATGGATACTTTCAGGATAATGGCTTCAAGAGAAGAGTGAACCTACCCTTTACTATAAACAAGAAGGTGATGATATTCTTATTGTAAGTTTCTATGTTGATGATTTTTTGTATATGGGTAGCAGTTCTAAGATGAAGGATGAATTCAAAGTTTCTATGATGAATGAATTTGAGATGAAAGATTTAGGTCTCATGAAATATTTTCTAGGAATGGAGGTTTATCAAAGTGAGAATGAAATTTTCATTTGTCAAACAAAGTATGGCAAAGATATGTTGAAGAAATTTGATATGGTTGATTGTAAACTAGTCTCCACTCCAGTTGCTCATGGAGTTGTGTTGTGTAGAGATGATGGTGCTGAAATAGTTGATGAGACAGCTTATAGGAGCATTATAGGTAGTTTGATGTTTTTAACTCACACAAGACCTGATATTGCTTTTTCAGTTTCACTTGTTTCAAGGTACATGACAAAGCCATCTGAAATACACATGAAGGTAGCCGAGAGAATTTTGAGGTATGTGGGAGGCACTCTAAATTCTGGTATTCATTACTACACTTCTAAAAGCTTCAATCTTGTTGGATTTAGTGATTTAGATTGGGGAGGTAGTTTGGATGACCGAAAATCTACATCTAGTAATTGCTTTTCTTTTGGTTCTGGTTTGATTACTTGGAGCTCAAAGAAGCAAAGTATAGTTGCCCTTTCTTCTACATAAGCAGAGTATGTTGCAGTCACTTTAGCAGGTATACAAGCATTATGGCTTAGAAAATTTCATGAAGAAATTGGAGAGATACAGATTCAGCCCACAATAATTTTTTGTGATAACATTAGTGCCATTAAATTGGCTAAGAATCCAGTCCATCACAGCAGGACAAAACATTTTGATTTAGAACATCATTTTATCAGAGATTTGGTGCAGAAGAATGCAGTAGAATTGAAATACATCAGCACAAAAGAGTAGTTAGCGGATATATTCACCAAGGCAGTTGCAAAGGATCAATTTTTGGCACTCAGAGATTAGATTGTGAGCCCTCTCAGCATCAAGGGGGAGAATGTTGAAAACTGATGCTGGAGTTTAGTTGAACATTCAATTCTACCACTGATGAATATCTTGCATAGATTTAGTTATTTAGAATCTTTAGATTGCATGTTGCATGTTCTTTTTTGACCCATGCAATTCCTTAATATAGAACAGTTTTAGTCAAGAAATTTAGACGGTTAGTTTTGACCTTTGATAGAAGTTAATAAACCTTTTTTTCACCGCAGGAATAAAGCATGTAATCTGCATGCATAGTTTATAGTTTTTTACGAGTCTACTTTTAGTTCCAGCAAATTGTTTAGAGGTTGTGTCCTCTTTTTATATAGTCTTTGTAAAAGATGTTATTTATAGAGCAGTTAATTCCACTGATATAAAGAAACAGTTATATCGTCTGCAAATATACAGAATCTCTGCTGTCTTAAATTGCTGTGGTTTTTTTTTTTTAATCTCTGTTGTTTCTTTTAGATTCTACATATAGTAGTTCTAGAGGTTGCAAATATGGAGATAAGTGTCATTTTGCCCATGGAGAAAAGGAGCTGAGAAAAGAAAGTGTGCTTCCAAAGGGGGCATTACTTCCAACGTTGGGAATTGCTATAGCAAATTTTAGCGCTTCATCGAAAGCAAACATTACTACTCTCGCTTCTTATGCTGGTGGCATAATTGGGAAAGATAGTGTAAACTTAAAGCACATTTACCATGTAACTGGTGTGAATTTGACAATAAAAGACAAGCCTGATCCAAATTTGCACATTTATCGTGTAACTAGTGTGAATTTGACAATAAAAGACAAGTCTGATCCAAATTTGAAGACTATTGAGTTTACACCATCTTTCCCAATTATGCCACCAGCATAAGAAGTAGGAATAATAATGTTTGCTTTCGATGAATCTCTAAAATTTGCTGCGGCAGTACCCAACCTAGGAAATAATGCTCCCTTTGGAAGCACACTTTCTTTTCTCCACTCCTTGGAAGCACACTTTCTCTTCTCCGCTCCTTTTCTCCATGGGCAAAATGGCATTTATCTCCATATTTACAGCCTTCAAAACTGCTATAATGTTTACAAAGGTGTGTCTTATAGCCTGGGTTTGGTTTTGAGTTAGCACCAAAATTTGTAGTAGTATACATCTAAGGAGGTGGTACCTCATTTGGAAGCACATTTGTTTTTCCCAATTCCTTTTCTCCATGGGAAAAATGGCACTTATCTGCAAACCAACATCCTTCAGCACTACCATAATGGTTACAACTTGGGTGAGAAATCCACCCTACCTACCTTTGTACCATCCTTACCTAACTCCATTGATTTCTAACCTACTTGCAATTCATTTTCCTTGTGCATTGATAAAGTGGAAGCATTTCAAACAAGAGACGCATTGTGTCAAGGTCTTGCATGATGCTATGAATGTTGTTGTAATTTATTATTTTAAGTATTGTTAGGTGTTGTGGAAATAAGGACTGGAACTTGCATATTGGGACAGGCACATACAAGCAATTTATCATTGTTCTATATTGTATTCGTTGAATATGTCAATGTGCACCACCATTATCTTCCAAGGTTGCTTATTTCGAGGATAGCACAAAAATTTCAACAAATCGATCTACTTATTTGATAGAGTGCCCCTACAGACCCTTCAAACTAAAATTGATTATTGTTATTATGCAATTCAAACCATCTATGGAGTATTGGGATCAAAATTTGGATCTTTGTTGAAGATAAGCAATAGCTTTCTATAATCTAACCAATTATAAATCTTAAATTCTATAAGATCAAATAAAAATAATTAATCTTGGAGCAATAAAAGTGCCAATATTAATGATTACTAAGCAAATCTTACCTGACAAGGATTCTTTGTCATCTAATATAGTATGATATATTCTTAATTTGTATTGTAGGCCACATTTTAGTATAATATTAGGTCTACTGTTGTTGAAGAATGTTTCATCCTTTCCTACTCTTATTTGAGAAAAAATAAGTCTCAACAATGCAGTTATCTAAGATAAAGGCATCTGCAACAGGAATCATATTCCCATAACTATGTAATCTAAGTTCAAGTCTTCAAGCAAACTATGTTTTCTAATGGGGAACACCATGCCTTAGGAAGTAAATATACAATTTTATAATACAATATTATTATTAAAATATATTTTGTAATTTATATTATATAAAATATACTATATAATCCTTTAAAAGAACTACATAACCCTAAATAAACCTATCTCGATTGGTATATTTAATTAGTTCAATTAATAGACCCGTGTGCATAGGTCATGTTTAAGTGTAATGTGTGTTCTTTTAGAAGTTGTATTGTTTAAAGTCTCAAGTTTAGGGTTTAAGTTCCCAAGTTTGTGGTTGAGAGTTTAGGATATTTAAGTTGTGTTATGGGTTTGGAGTATAAAGCACAAAGTTAAAGTTTTATTGGTTAGGAAATATAAGTTTAGTGTCTTTGAGTTTAGAGTTTAACATTATACATCACAACACACAAGCTTATTTCTAATTCTAATAGACACGAGCATTATGAAATGAAGTAGGTTAATGAATCATCTATCATGTGGATTTCTTATATAAAAGAAGAGAGCTAGTGACACCATTTCTTTTATAGGAATATCAAACCTGTAGTACTAGTACGAAGCTGCATTTTATAT
The DNA here is from genome assembly GCA_027924645.1 of Cunninghamia lanceolata. Lineage (NCBI taxonomy): Eukaryota > Viridiplantae > Streptophyta > Pinopsida > Cupressales > Cupressaceae > Cunninghamia > Cunninghamia lanceolata. The sequence continues at coordinate 8,882,107 of BSBN01000937.1, read as the reverse complement.
TATGCACATCTACATACATTTTCAAGAGCAAAGTGTCATTGATTGTTATCATTGGAAAGACAAAAGGTTCTCATGGTGGGTGATCAAAGGAGCAAAAAGTAGAAATTACAACTCTTCAATTTTGAAGATTGATAAAGGAGCTCAATCAACATTACCTATAAATAAAAATGGAGACAAATTAACATGGGAGATCTAGATAGTGTTCCTAATATCTAAATATATCTTGAACATGTAGCCACCAAAAAAAAAGGCTTTGAGGGCACATAGATTGTCTAAATACACTACATATTATTCACATTAAAACAATATAACTCAAATGACTAAGTAAATATCTCTTTATTTATGTAACGAGTACAAGGCAGGTGCAATCCACTTATTTTTTTTGTCATCTCCAAAATTCTAATGAAACAAACATTGAGATGTTCCAAGGTAGCCCCCCAAAAAAAAGAAGTTTCTTTCACTCAAATCCCTTTTCTTAAGTTTTCTCCGCATTTACTTATAAACGATGTTGATCCAACTCATTTCCCTATCTTCAATATTGAACCTTTAATTTCTACCTTCTACTTTTTCAATCACCCAACATAATCACCCTTCATCTTTCCAACGAAACATGAATTGCAACTTGACAAGTTGTTTAATATCTACATTATTTAATGCTTCATATGTTTGGGGTTCAATCAAATGGGTTACATTGATTGAAACCACCCAGGAGACTATACATCTTGTTAACTTGTTTTCCACATTTTGCAATACTTATCTATGGGACTTCTCATGAAAATAACATTAAAGTAGAATCCACAATTACTCTTGAGAATGAACTAAAGACCACGTTCTACTTCATGGTAGGTGAATATCATTTAACGTCCTGTTGTGTTTTCTATAACTATTATGCATTTTTTTTATATTGTTTATACTCATCCTGGATCAACTACACAATCCATCCACAACTAAACATAACTCGTCCTTTGGTTTAAATTATGATATAAAATTATCATCTAAAAATTAACTAAAGTAGAATGACAGCATAACTGCCACTGCAATCATACATGATTTATAGTTATGCAGACAATTTTATCAAAATTATACATTCATGTTCTTAGGAACCTTTTTTTTAATAGTTGTAATCTGATGCATAGTGGACCTATCTTTAGTAGGGCTTCAGGATTACCATCTGGGTCTAGATGGAGTGTAGCCAACGTCTGGCTCTGATGTTTAATAGAGCTATGCAATTTTTATTTACATTGATGTACATTTATTAGAAATTACATATGGCTTTTCAATAACAAAAAGATAATAGTATTTATATCATTTTTCAAGAAAAAATTAATATCAACATGGATCACTTAGAATTGAAACCTAGATATTAGAACACAACATTAACAAAATGAGTGAGGAGTACTGTATAATTTGTATAGCAAAATGAGTCAGGAGAACAGTATAATTTTTATTCCACAAAACATAATCACATGATTACTTTAAAAAAATAGTTTAATAAACTCAAGGTTTTCACAATTCCATTATACAATTTTTTTTGGAAAAACTGTATATCAGTTCTTGCATAGCTTATAAAAACACCTTAGAGAAAACATTTGACAAAAAGGTTTTTTCATAGTTAATAAAATCATCCTCGAGAAAATATTTGATAGATTTTTTTTTCGCATAGTTTTTGTTATATTTAGGTTTTAAGAGGATCTATCCACAAAATCATCATGTAGGTATTTAACCTGGTCTTCACAGTATATTCATAATTTCATGCATCAGAAAAAATATGTTTAATTGGACACACCATCATCCTCATCAAGCTAAACTTTTGAATACTTCTCATAATTTTTTTAAATAAAAAACCCTTCAAATTTTTTGGGAAAAAGCTGTGTACACACTCAAAAACATCTAGCAAAAGGTTTAAACTTGGGTTACAGACTGTCGGGAGCAGAGCATTGTGCATTTCAATTACAGTATAAGGAAACAAGATATACAATTTAATCCTTCCAAAACAGCAGGAGAGTAAACATCATTTAAAGGCGTGTTTGAAACCAACGAAGCCCAGAGCAGCTGCAGGGCCTGCAACAATTGTTAATTTCAAGCAAGTTAAATTAAATCTTTAATAGAAATTACATCTAAATTTTCATGACAGAGTAGCCAAGAAAACACTTTTAAAACCCACCTCATCTGCACCAATATTTGCAGTCTTTTCCTCTAGTTCACTTAGGTCTTTGACATTGAGCTGATTGAGCAACTTAACGCTTGTGATTGTCGAGCTGGGAGATACGTTCAAGTCATCTGTTATCATAAACGTAACAGTATCTTTCACATAATCATTGCTACTTATCCCAGCTGTAATTTGGCTGCTGCTTTGACAGGCTTTGGGAGGAAATTCTACAGGGCAGTTCAGAGCAAGCCCACATGCACAGATTTCGTCAGGGTTGGTGCTGATATAGCGAACAACACAGTGATTGGGACGACCTTTTCTGCAGACATTTCTGCAGAGATAAAACGAAATTGCCACATGATCAATCAGATGATTTTGGAGGGAGCATTTTGACACAACTTTAGGCTCTAGCAGCTCAGATTTGTCGCCATAGAAACATATAGACTGGTAACAGAACCGACTTTCTTTGAGCTTCCTGATGCACGACTCTCATAATAGCAACTCATCTCCGTTAAAACCATGTGTCAGCCTGTACGATCACCTGCCAACTTGCCAACTTGAAAGCCAGATCAAAAAGAAATATTTAAAGTTTCAACTATAATAATCAATTTTAATATAATTAAAAATTGAAAATTCTATTTTTCACATTACTGTTTAGCCAGTTGACTAATAGAACAGCAAATAAATTGTATTTATTAAATCAATAAATAAAAAATTAAATTTCAACTTTACAGATTTTGACAAATAAATTTAATATTAAATACTATTGATCCACTAAAATAAACTAATGCATCAGATGATTGCATAATATTCCTGCCAAAGACAGGAACTAATAATAGATCCCATGAAAGAACACTTCAGAAACACATTACACCATTAAAAAATATCTTGTAAGAGTTTTTGGGGTTTGTTGAACTTGGTCATCAGCATTTCGAGAGTTCATGAACCATTGAACTCGTTAACGATCTTCACTGTTTGGTTTTTCCTTTGTCAGAAAATTGGTGAGTTCATGAACTTAAGAACTTGCTAAGAAGCCTATTGTCATTCTTTCTTTTGTCACATTTTTAGAAAACTAATCAAGCCACAGTCAAGGTTCGCGAGTTGATTATAAAAATTGAATCAAATTTCAGTAAACGATCTGGAAATGGTCAGCAAAATCTTGAAACTAGGCTTTGTGAAGATTTTGCAAAGGGTTCATGCACATTTGGGGATAAGTGCAACTTTGCACAGGGTGCTAGTGAGTTGCGGGATGATTCTGCTTCTGCTGCTCCCTCATTCATGTAACTTTTCATTTCGTAGATTTGTTTCTTTGAATAATTCCGTTCTAGGCCCTCTACCCTCTTGCTGCAGAGACAGAAAAATAAAAATAGAAAACATGAATGCACAGCAAACACTTGCTACAGAAAAGCATAAAAGCATTATTGATTTTCTTCTCATAATCACTAGTTACATTGTGCCTCTCTAAATAGAGGACTTTCACATGCAAAATCTGCTAAAATAGATCACAGGAAGATTTCTTTTTTTTCTTTTTGTTTTATCCATGCAATACAGTAGAAAACTAAAACCAACATTAATTGCTTTATTTTTATTGTGGGAGAAATTACTTCACGTTCTAACACTCCCCCTTAATTTCTACCACTAACTACTTCAGCATTTACAATGCCCAAATTCTTTCTTAGATGCTTAAAATTCTCCTTTGCTAATGCCTTTCCTGAATATATATGTCAATTGGTCTTTAGATATGCAAAACTCCAAATGGATTTCTCCATTGTTTACCAACTCTCCGATGAAATAAAATCTCATATCAATGTGCTTGCTTCTCTTGTGAAAAACATGATTTTTAGACAATGCAATTGTTGATTTGTTGTCACAAAATATTGGTGTTCACTCCTCCTATACTTATAATAAATCTGTCAATACTCTCCTCATTCAAACTACTTGTCATGTTGCTAATGTGGCTGCTACATACTTTGCTTCAATTGATGAAAGTGTCACCATGGGTTGTTTCTTTCATGCCCATGAGACTACACCTGTTACAAAATGAAAGACATATTCAAAAGTACTCTTCCTATCATCAATACTACATGGAAAAACACTGTCAATGTAACCAATAAAACCAAAATCATTAGTTGTGGAATATAAAATTCCATACTTTGTTGTTCCTGCCACATAGTTTAATATTCTCTTTCCAACTTGCCAATGTGAGTCTTTTGGTGACTCCATTAATCTCGAGATCAAACTAAGGGTTAGAGCAAGAAGTTGAGTATAAATTTCGTGGAAGTCTTCCGTGGATGAAAAATGTTGCTTGGAATGGGAGCATGAGCCGAACGGTTGCCCATTACGAAATGGGTTCCCATTTACGATCAGGCACCCGAAGCTAAAATGGCCACTCGTTATGGAATGGGTACCCATTTTTGAAAAGTATATTTTTTTTAGAAAACAGGCATGTAGCTTCATTTTAACAGCTGCAAGCCATCGAAGACAAGGGAGAATGATGCCAAGAATGGGTACCCACATTGGCTGACTGCATTTCCCACCTCCAAACCATCCCTGCCTCCTCAGATTGATTAACCAGTGCCCCAAGTTGGTTACCCATCCATTTCTAACAATTTTCATTGTTTTTTTTCTTTGTATTTTGTTATTTTTTGTTGTTTTTGTAATTTTAAACTGTATATATTCAATCTCAAATAAAAAATAAGTAAACCCTAATGCATAAACTGTAAACCTTTAATTCAGAAATAATAAACATTATTTCATAAAGACTAAACTGTAAAACCCTAATTCACAAAATAGGGTTTCATAAATAGTATAACATAAAACCCTAATTCATAAACTAGGATTTCATAAATAGTAAAATGTAAAATCATAATTCATAAAAACTAAACCCTAATTCATAAACTAGGGTTTCATAAACCAAACTAACTTATTCTTTAAAACTAAAATGACTTATTAAACCTAAACCTAAAACTTAGAAACTTCACTTTATTATGTTTAAATTTTTAATTTAAACATATGGACATATATATAACATTTTTACAAATAGTTATGGCCACATGAAAATCCTTCCATGACCTTCGATAGAACTTAGATAGGTTTCTATCATATGTGCTTAACAATAAACCTTTAAGAATGATATTTCAAAATCATTTGAAATTGTTTGCAATTTTGAATCACTCCAAAAAATGAACAGTACCTTACTTGGCAAGGCCCTTGCTTATAAGGTTTTAGGGACACATCATCAAATATGATGCCACATCAACATATGTAATGGCATGAATCTTCCAATTTATGACCCCATTCTTCCATGGTGTGTAGTGAATTGTGTGGTGAAATGTGATGCCATAATTAATAAAAAATTGTTAAAACTCTATGAAGATACACTCACCTCCTTTAGTATGCTAAATAAATTTGATCTTTAATCCCTTTTCATCCTTTAGTCCTCATCCATTTAGGAGACTATAGTAGATACTATTGTTTATATTCCATGTATCTCTTCCTCCCTAGTCTACTTCCCCAAATTATAAGCAATGATTTGATAGTCTAAGGATAGCATCTCTTTGTCATCTTTATTGACCATTAGACTTGCCACCTTTGTAATCCTAGACCTAGAAGGATACAATCTAATAGACAAAAGAGTTCTAGTCTTCTCAGGCCAAGGGGCTTCAATCATCACCAATATGGACGACATATCCTTTGAAAATTGTTTTATGGTCTACTTTCTTCTTTGAATGTTCACATAAAGCTAGGTTGGAACCAAGGAATTAAATGGATCTATAATTTTTTTTCGTGAGGTGGTGGGAAGGCCTATTCTTCTTGTTGCTCTACTAGATCCAACCTATTAGGCAATTTCCCCATTTCCTCCAATAACTTCTCCCCTTTAATTATTTCTTCTATGGTGAGAGGATTGATAACATTGGCTTTCTCCTCTTTATCCTTTCCATGGGGGAGATCCTTTGACTTTTTCCTTTTCAACTCATGCCTCTTCTTGGTTATCCCTTGGATGAATTGTTCCTCCATGTTGCTCTTACCACTTAAGCATGCTAGTTGCTTGAATTTTCTCCTTATCCTTCTTCTCAAACTATTCTTCTATTAAATCGTTAACTTTTTCAATGTTGGAGAGGGAGGGTGGAGAGTTAGGAGGGGAAGAGGGAATAGACCTTGGAATAGAGGGGGTAAGAGAAGCTATTTCTATAGTTCCTTCCTTATTATGTCAAGGCATGGAAATTGTAATGAATAGGCATGGTTGAATCAATTGGACGTGTAAGAATGGTTTCAAAAGAATGAGATTGGATAGGAATAGTAGATGTGGAAGCTTTGGGAATAGAGTCTTTCTAGGCTGACATCCTAACCTTAGTGGAGATGGGAATAACTGGAGGAAGTATGGGCTGCATGGTTGGATTCTTTTGCACAAGAAGAGAGGATGGGATTTCGATAGTGGAAGGTTTCTATGGAGGTGGCTTGGTTGTCCCTCTCATCTTCTTCCTCAAAGGAATTTCTTCTTCCTCCACATCTCCTTATGCTCCTATAGTTTTCCTCTTGTATGTTTTCTTGGCCTTTTGACTAGACATAAATTTCTTCCCTTTAGAGGCCTCCTCCTTAAAATATCAAGACTATTTTCCTCAAGAACATTATCTAGTCTTTCAATATGAAGAATACTTCATGTCTTTTTTGATGTTGTGGAACAAAAGGAACTCTAAATTTAATCATCTATTAAGACCTTTAAGAATTCATAGCTTATAGTGGATAAAGATAAAACTAAGTGCTTTTTGTTGAGGCGTCAAATAGTTCCCCCCAAAAAAGGGTGCACCAATAGGTGTACATTAAGTCATGTTTTGTAGGTGGGCTGATACAACATCATGTATGATTGGTTATTTAGTCATTAAATTTTTAGTATTTATAGTACAACACTAACAAGCTTAAAGTCAAAACTACTCTACTAAACTTTATTTGCCATTAATGTAGATCTGATCTGCTCAGCTACTTCATTTTAAATATTTTTGCATTTATTATTGTAGGTTGATGATTCAAATGTTTGCATTGAAAGTAAAATATCTCCTAGCTACTCCATGATCCAATATATTTTCTGCATTTAATTTTAGCACGCACACATTCCCTTTGACAAGGATATTTGCTGACAACCCATGGGGGTGAATTTATTGTGAGAGATGACTTAGGTCAATGTAATTCAAAAGCTATCTATGCATTTTTGTAAGATGTATTGAGGGTTGGAAAAAACTTGCAAGCTAGTTGAATTTCTTGTTTTTTTTTCTGTATTTTCAAATAGAGCCCTCTAGGGTAACCTTGCCTTTTTTATGAAATACACAATCTGTTTTACCTTTTCATGCATGTTTTTTAGCACTATGTAAATTAAGATTGATTTGTATGTAAATCTTTGTTAGTTAAAATTTTGTTCTGCTCTTACCTCTGTTAGAATCAGCTAAACATGTGTAAGTTTATCAGTTGTATCAAGTTATTTTGTGCATTCTCAGTATAGTGAGAGCTCCATAATCAAACCTGGTGTATCACCTCCATTAATTTACAATTTCATCATCTCCCTGTTTCCACAACGGTGGATAGATTAGGTTTAGTCTTAGGAATAGCTAAATCTCTTATTTAGGAACCAGCCTCTCTCTAGAGATTTGATCTCCCTATAGGGTCCCACACCTGGAGATCATCTCAATGTTTCAGTGGATTGTTGGAATGAAAGATTTATTTCTAATTTTTTGTTGCATGGAAGCTAAGAAGGAGAAGGATATTAAAATGTTTTTTGGAAATTTATTTTGTAAGTTTTTAACTCATTTTTTTGGAGATGGATTTTTTAATGGAGTTGATTTTGTGCAGAGAAGAAAATGATGAATGATTTTTTTGTGAGGAGAGGATTTTTATACAAGAGATTTTATTTTTTTCTAAGGGCAGACATTTTTGTGCGAAGATTATATTTTTGAGAAGATGATGAGATTGATTTTTATTGAAGATTTCTTTTGATGCAAAGAGGATTTTTTAATGAAGAATATGAAGTCTTTTGTTGTAGATTGAAGAATTTTTTTAAGAAGACAAAGAGATTTTTTATAGATTATGAAGGGTCAAGATAATAAAATGGCAAGAGAGATTAACAAAATATAGAGAAGATTTTCATATTAGAATGATGGACAGAAATTGTTTTGCAAAGATTGATTTTATTTTGGCACATGAATATGAAAATATTTTTGCAGATGATTTTTACAGATTGAAAAATATTGTTGAAAGGAAATGGAAAGACAATTGAAGAAGATGAATATGCAAAGGAGAGGAATTTCAAGAGATTTTTTGTTTATAATTTTTTTGCAGGTGCTCTGTGAAAGAATGGGATTATAGGAATATGAAAAGACATTCAATCTTTATATAATGGTTTTTGCAGATGTATTGAATATGAATTTTGAGAGTGTGGTCTAATATGCAGTGAAGACATTTTTGAAGAATCATTTGAGAAGAAAGTACAGATGATATTGTGAGATCATGTTTATGCATGAATGAACCAAACAAGAATGAAGGCTTTATACCAAGAGAACTTACAGATTGACTAATGAAGACAATATGATGTTGATTATGTTTCTGGAGAATTGGTTGTGAATTGGTAAAGATGCTGAAATTTAGATTGGTGCAAATTTAGAGAAGTAGGTTCTGTAATGGTGCAAATCAGATTGTGTTGCAATTATTTCTTGTACACCTTGTTGTATTGTTTTGATGATGGTGATTGCATTTGCCAGTGAGGCTTGTAGGTTAGTGAGACTTTACATTTGTTAGTAAGACACATATTGTAGCTAGTGAGGCTTCTTTGTAGCTAGTGAGGCTTGCCTGGTCAGTGAGACCTTCATGTAACCAGTGAGGTTTTGAGAGGTTTTGAATAAGCCATTGAGGTAGTTTCAGAGTGGTTTTTATTCCCCTTGAGGGTTTTCCACTCATCATATCTTGAGTTATATTTTTTATGTGTCTTCATGATCTGTGTTTAATGTCTTGATTCATGCCTTCAATATTATAATTGTACATCTGTGAGTTAATAAGTAATTTTTCCTTTCTCTCTCTTTATCTTATAAGTCAAAATGATTAAAACTGTAAAATTTATACAACACCGATTCACCCCCCCTCTTAGTATTGTCCTAGACTCCAACAATAGAATCCATGGAGAGTGAAAAAATATTCAAAACTAGGCATACTAAATGTTGATCCAAGTGCAACCAGTGTAGAGTAAAAACTAGAAGTGAAGACCTGATAGGGACCTTTTAACTTTGACAAAACCAAGAAGACACATTCCTTATCTATTTTTGTTTTACCACAATCTTGAAGTTGAGTTCAAGAAAAGACTTGAACTTGACTAAGTAATCTTCAATTGAAGGAAAGGCATCAAGAGACAAAGTTGTTAATTCAACATCCAATTGAAGTATTTTGAACTCATCAACTTTACCAAATAAATCACTAAATTTGTCCCACATTTTCTTGGGAATTGTTCAATTACTTAGATGAAATTGCAAGTTATCAAATATATGGAGGCCACTAAATCCTATTGCCTCATCTAACTTATTGTCATAGACAAATTGTTTATACTCCCTATTGAATTGCAGTTGTTGATCATTTAGCATTTTCCATAACCCTTTAGATTGAAGAAGTTGTTGTACTTTTCTTTTCCATGTGTGAAAATTGTGTGGTGATAACAAATCAATTTTAGGATCCATGCTGAAATAAAACACAATGCGGCATGTAAATTGTGCCAAATAGACACCCCAAGTTTGATTAAAAAATGTAAAAGAAGCCCCCCCAAAATTTGGCACTTTATAACTCAGTGTGGATTACACTAAAAATATTGAGGTTACATGAATTATTAATAATAAATGTTAATAGTATATGGTAAACTAACTAGTCATGATGCTACCCTCAATAAAAAAGATAGTGGTTTTGGCTTGAAACCATTAATAATAACCTAGTTACATAGAATTTAGCATAAAATACTAACATGAGAAACTCCTCCTCTAGTTAAAAACAATAGAAATGCAATCAGTTGTGTTAGACTATACAAAGAGTGGAATGTTAACAAAAGTATTTTGAAATGTTAACATAAACCTTTACAAAGAACATAACCTACAAATGGTGGTTTGGAATAAGTTGAAAGGTATGAAAAATAATTTAGTGTTGCGAGTGAGAAGAGGAAAAATGTGACTAAACATTTGAAATGATAATATCAAAGTGTAATGGAACATCAAAGATTTAATGGAGTAGCAAAAAAGAAACCTTTGTGTATGAAAAGCATCGATGGAAAGATCCATGTACATAGTGAAACTGCTAACCATGTCGTGACCTATGGAAAGAGGAAAAACATGGGCAAGAGAGTGATGGAAATTGAATGCTAACTACAACTAGCGCCAAATTCCTCAGTATTATTGGAGGTCATTAGTTGGGTAAAAGAAACCTAAACAAGTACGAAGAAACCCATGACCTCAGTAACAAATGTAAACAGTGACCAATACGCAAAATTTTGACCTTACTAGAGACTGCCCAAATAAACCAACGAACTGTGGATGGAATGAAAACTTCAAACTAGATGCCAAAAATATTAAAAACCTTGGCTAGAAGTTTTGGTGATGCTGCAAAAGAAAAGAAAAATGGGAAGCAACAAAACTATGAGACCACGTTTCTCTATTGTTTCAAATAACATACTCCAATTTGAGAGCATAGTGTTGGCAAGAGACACTATATAGATTCATGATTGTTGTCATTGATGGCAACAAAGTTCATTCCACACATCCGCAGGACATGGTATGTCTTTACCGAAAGTCAGAGTGAAGAATGTTGTGGTCCGGTAAACAAGAACAGAGCATATAGCGAGGTCCGACAGATAGGTCCGGATCTCTCAGAGGAAGTCTCTTGGTGAAGTGTGGATTTGGGGAAGTCAAGAGGACTACCTTGAGTAATATATTCCAAGGATTTAGCCTCCGATGATAGATGCGGAAAAAGATATGAATACTTGAGTGTTGAGTTCCTGATTGGCAGTGTGACAGAGGAAGAACTGACTAGCAGAACATGAAACATTATTCTGGATGTGTTACTGATGTTGGTAAAGGTTATGAAGGCATGAATTATGTTTGGCCAACATGATTAATGATTTCCACAAGTATATCCTTGATCCGCAATACTTGGTAAGTAAGGATTCAGCCGACAAATTAAAGTTTGTGAAAAGATAGACTATTCCGGATGCCAACTTGAAAGGTGATGAAATCACTAGTGTGGATATATATACAAGATGGATTTAGTTTTGAGAGGTGTCATGGTTGTTGGTGATGTGTGAATAAAAGCAGAAAAGCAAAGTGAAAGCAGTAAGGAAGATCCGGTATGTGAAAGGAAAGCAGCATAAAAGAAGAGGAAAGATGAAGTGCAGCAGATCAGTGTACTGAGCCTAACTGGAACTGAACTCCAGCATATGTAGATGCTCCCAATTAGTTCAAAGTATTATATAACACTCTTTTTGTAGACAGTGAGTCTCTTGTAGGCAGTGTGCCTCTTGGGAGCAGTATGTTCAGGCAGTGAGCCCTAATTGGCAAGTGCCATTTTGTATTTCCATTCTTCTAACAGCGAATACAATCTTGGGTTAATCACCCCATGGTTTTCTCCCTTAACAAGGTTTGCACGTCAAAAATATTGTATCATGTGTATTTCCATTTCATAGTGATGTTTGCTTATTTGTATTAATGATGCATTGATTATTAAGAAAGTTCAGAAAGCAGGAATAATTAGGATAACTGATTCACCCCCCCTCTCAGTTATCAAGAATTGGTATCAAAGCCAAGTTCCTCCTAATAGAGTCTAACAGCTTGAGGAAGATTTGGGAATTCAAATGGATGCGTATGGTTTAAGGGAGCAACTCAAGATTGCCCTTGATGATCTTGAACAATCAAACTCTAAAGTCAATGAATTAAAGGAAAGACTCAAACAAGTTGATGATTTCATGAGAGAACTAAAAGAAAAATTAAGTCTCTATGAAAAAGAGAAAGGAGTTGCTTCAGTAATTGGCAAGACAAGGTGAAGCAAATGATGCAAATGAAGAGCTGAATGAGAAAACCAAGTTATGTGATAAGTTATCAAAAGAAATCATTATGGTAAGACATGAAATGGAATTAGGAGTTATGAAGTTTACCCAAGAAGTTGAAGAGAAAAGAAAAACTAAAGATAATCTAAGACAATCTCTCAAGGAGAAATCAGAAGATTGCCACCAGATGGATAGAATTATCAGACATCTTGAATCTAATCTTGAAGATGCTAAAGATAATGAAGAAAAACTTGAGGATCAAATTACCTCTCTCAAAAGGGATCTTCAAACAGCAAATAAATATAAAGAGAAATTCAAGATAAGTTTTGCACAACTTGAAGTTCTTCTTGGAAGTCAAAAGAAGGTAGATGACAAGTGTGGTTTGGGATATGAGAAAGGAAAAAGCTCTAGATCCAGTCAGAAGAATTTTGGATCAAAAAATTCAAGGAACAGGCCTAGAAAACCTCTGGTAAGATAGCCTAATGCTCAAAGATATCCATCCTTCAATGATATTGCCACAACTGCAATAACTTTGGTCATAAAGCCAATCAGTGCAGAAAGAGAATGAATCAGACTAATTCATCCTTCTCCAGATAGTGTTTCAACTGCAAAAGGTATGGTCACAAATCTCATGAATGCAGAAATATGCAAATGAACAAATCATTCAAGGGTAGATGCTTTGCACGCAATAGAATAGGTCATATGGCTAATCAATGTAGATCAAGAGGATATCAGTCAAATATGCAAAGAAATGTTGTTTGTCAAATCTACAATAGATCCGGTCATAGTGCAAAATTCTATAGAAGCAAGAATCAGAACAAAAGAGGTCTGGTATATCATAATCAGAATCAAGATAAGGGTAAACAAAAAGTGAATGCGAATGAAGTTAAAAGTGAGATGAACAAGATTTAGGTGAAGAAAAGTACAGAGAATGTAGAGGATGGATCCGCACCAGACTTTGGTGCTGATATTCCTTCCAGAAATTAAAAGGTGAGCTCTAGCTCAGGGGGAGACACAAAGAAAAACCTTGTTCCCCCAGCCAGTCAATTGGTGCCGGAACTGGCACAAGAAGAGTTGCGGATTGAAGGGTTCATAAGGGAAACATCCAAATAAACTATGGTAAAGATTTGGAAGATCCGCATGATGTTTAAAGATTAGGATTGATCTAGTTCTTCAGGTCATCTAAATAAGGCAAACCAGAATAACTTAGGTTGAGCATTTATTGCAACCTGACATTAGGGTTTGCGGAGCAATATAAGGGTTTTCTCATTAATCACTTGTTCATTCTACATTCAAGAAGAAATGAAAAGGAGCTTTGCAACAACTTTTCCCAAAGATCAAGATGATTCTTCATATAGATCAATCTGGATTTCATCATGTGTGCCCTAAACAGCGTAAAAGGTATTCTTCATTCTTGATATCTTTTAGTAAAATTCCTTGATGATGGCTACTCCAAATATAGTAAAGATTTCTGATAGACCTCGCCCCATATTTAAGAAGCATCCATACAAATCCTTGGAGGTAGATCCCCTAAGAGCCTTCTCTAGTGTTCTGAATGGCATTTTGCACACAGAAGACATTAGGGTTTACATACACGCAAATATTGAAGAGTTTGGGGAATTCAGACTATGAGACATCTATCACAAAAAATTGATAGATGATGCTTTTGAGCTTAAACCAGAATATAAGGGCATCCAGGAGAAGCATTTTGATCAGTTCATTCATTTCCCCTGCTTTGAAGAATATGAATGGGTCCGGTATGTACTGAGTAGGGTACATGATAACTTCCTATGGCTGGACAAACCTTGCAAGATCACTAAGGAGGCAATTAGGGCAGTAACTAGTTTATACTCCTCTGGAGGGATACCTGTCCTCAAATCTGTCAAAAATAACATTGTAACTGAGGCCACCAGATCAAAATTTGATAAAAAGGCAATGACCATTGAAGATATTACTGACCCGGATGTCAAGTTTACATCTATGATAATAGGATACAAGATATATCACTCCAGTAGGGAGAATTTAGTATTCGGAACTATAGTATATACTGCCTATGAGATGTTGAGGAAGAATGTAGAATATGATCTCTGTGAACTTCTTTTGAGCCAATTAATGGAAAACATACAGAAGATAAAAAGGGACAAGAAGAACTCCTTTAAATATGGTGGACTAATATTATGTCTATTTTTCTACTTCATGAATGAGCTACTTGAATCAAATGGATGGGTATGGCAAAATGATAAACCAGTAGCAATTAAGATCAGAGATTACTTGCATGAACTTGGGGATGCTAAGGCAAGAAATATAGCTCTGTGGGGATATTTCAAGAATTTTCAGAACATGATGCATGCAAGAGAAAGGATTCCCCAGTCTCTTGTTAAGAAATACAAAGACACAGTTTATTTTATGGTAGAGACTGATCAGTGCCTAATGGAGGCAGTAGAACCAAGAACTGTATGGATCATGCCCATGGGGTATGAAGTTGATGAACAAATTGTGGAGCTGTATGTTCAACACATGCTAAGTCAACCAAAGGATCCAAAGGCAGAAAGGTTTGGAACCTTTGAGGAGCTGAGTGTAAAGATTCATGTGGAACTCAGAGAACCAAAGATCAAGAGGAAGGTGAGAAAAGAAGTAGAACATGTTGCCAAAGGCCTTGGTATCTCAAAGGAGGCACTTGATGCCCATAGGAAAAAGATGGAAAGGGCTAAGGAAGAGAAGAAAGAAAAGAAAAGAAAGAAAAGTGCTCTGGTAGAAACCTCCACTCGGTCTAGATCATCAAAGAAATCTACACCTGTCACTGCCAAAAGCTCAAGGGCATCTAAACCAGAAGCAAGATCATCCAGTAAAATAGAGAAAAGAACCAAGACTAAGGCCACAAGGTCTTATGCGAGTCAAAAAGATGAAGAAGAGACTAAATCTGATGAGGGAATAAAGGAAATAAAGAAGTAGAAGAAGAAAAGATCCGATGAGCCTTCCACAGGTCAAGACAAGGAAGAAATGGCAGAGGACTATGTTCAAAAAGCCACTCTTCACATTGATGACATAATCAAATCAGTCACAGTGGATGGAAATCTTCAGCCAATGGTTGAGTTCTATGATGATTATGGTGAAGCAGATCAGAAAATATTGCAAGATGCCATAGTCAGGTACCTAAATATCTACAACAAGGCATTTATTGAAATCATATCTCTGATCCCTAAAAGCTTGGAGAAGGAACTAGAAAAAAGAAAGAACAATGCCCAAGCCAAAGACCTAGAAATCGGGGAACAGATAGCAATTCAGCTATATCCTTCAATCGATCCCAAGACAATGAATATGGTATTCAAAGATTGTAAGGATGAGTTTAGAAGCAAAGCAAGGATGAATCAACTTATGCTTGGTGAGACTGACAAAGTAGCCAAGGACACAGAAGAGATCCTTCAGAAGGCCTTCAAAAGATTTAATCTTCCTATTACAGAGGACTTGGGTACTGATCCCTCGACTCCAAATGTTGCAGAAGAATCTACTGAGAAAATGACAGAAGAGGTAGGCCCTGAACAAACTAACATTTCTCCTCCAGTTTCACCTACAATCTCTGGATCTAAAGTAGAAGAAAGAATACAGGAGAAAGAAGCAGAGGTGAAGGGAAAGGAAGATACCAGTGATAAGAATGTAGAAGGAGAGAAAACTCCAAAAGATAGTTCTGTGATTGCAGAAGACAAGAAACATCTGTCTCTGGCAAGAGACACTGTAAAAACTATTCAAGAATTCCTGAACAAAGAAACAATGGAGATTGATGAACCAGAGCTTCTACAAGGACCCTTTAATTTTGATTCTCTTTCTCTGGTATAGACAATGAAGATAGCTTCATTTGCTAATGCAAAGGCTAAAGAAAAACTCCTAAAGTCTCACATGGAAGATTGTGAGCTTATAGAGGCTACTTCTAGAGTGCTAGAAAAGATTATGCCATTATTTCAGAAAGATCCCACAGCCTCCTCATCCAGTAATCTCAAAACTCTAGTCAGCAGTGTTAGTACACATTTTGATTCTCTAGAGAAGTCAACTGAAGAAAAGGTCTGGAAGGAGTTTTTGGATAAGAGATTCTCTGAAGTACAGAGTCTGATAACAAATGACATGAGAGCTATGGATATTGGGATAAAGAGCTTGGAAAATGCTCTTAAAGATGGCAGAGAAGTATACAAATTCTATATTTCCTGGTCCAAAGCAACAGTAGAGATTGAGAAGAAAATAAAAGAGCAAGAGGATAAACTACTAAGTTTGTCTCAAAGTTTTGATCCTCTCTCATCCTCCATAGTAAATCAAGAGTGTCAGACTGTTGCAATCACAAATGCAATAAAGAATTTTGAGAAGGAAAGGAAGAACATAGTTAGCCGGATGGGTGAACTTAGAAGGATCATTATCCCTAAAATAGAGGCCATGCATGAGGCCATAAGTGATGCTCAGACTACAGCTCGAACCAATGATCTAATAGATCTTAAGAGGGCAAAAGCTTTTACGTTCCTATTCAGTGGTCACATCTCAATTTTAGATAGAATGAAGCAAAGTTGGGCTGCAGAACTCGTCCAATTGAAGACATCTATTGCAGACATTCTTCAGTTTATGTGAGTATGTAATATGTAGCTAAGTATAGTTAAATTTTTGAAAATTTTGGTATGCGGACCCTACCCTTTGCTATTGATGTCAAAGGGGGAGTGAGGAGTAGTGAAAAATGAGGAATCCAACTAAGGGGGAGCTCCAAAAAATGTATATAAAAATAGAGCATCAACCAAGGGGGAGCATAGTGTAAACACTTAGTCATTTTTTACTAAGTGTTGCCATCAATGCCAAAGGGGGAGATTGCTAGCAAGAGACACTATATGGATTCATGATTGTTGTCATTGATAGCAACAAAGTCCATCCTACACATCCGCAGGACATGGTATGTCTCTACCGGAAGTCAGAGTGAAGAATGTTGTGGTCCAGTAAACAAGAACAGAGCATGTAACGAGGTCAGACAGATAGGTCTAGATCTCTCAGAGGAAGTCTCTTGGTGAAGTGTGGATTTGGGGAAGTCAAAAGGACTACCTTGAGTAATATATTCCAAGGATTTAGCCTCCGATGATAGATGAGGAAAAAGATATGAATACTTGAGTGTCGGTTTCCTGATTGGCAGTCTAACAGAGGAAGAACTGACTGGCAGAACATCAGACATTATTCCGGATGTGTTACTAATGTTGGTAAAGGTTATGAAGGCATGAATTATGTTTGGCCGACATGATTAATGATTTTCGCAAGTATATCCTTGATCCGCAATACTTGGTAAGCAAGGATTTAGCCGACAGATCAGAGTTTGTGAAAAGATAGACTATTCCGGATGCTGACTTGAAAGGTGATGAAATCACTTGTGTAGATATATATACAAGATAGATTTAGTTGTGAGAGGTGTCGTGGTTGTTGGTGATGTGCGAATAAAAGTAGAAAAGCAGAGTGAAAGTAGTAAGGAAGATTTGGTATGTGAAAGGAAAGCAACATAAAAGAAGAGGAAAGATGAAGTGCAGCAGATTAGTGTACTGAGCCTAACCGGAATTGAACTCTAGCATATGTAGATGCTCCCAATCAGTTCAAAGTATTGTATAACACTCTTTTTGTAGATAGTGAGTCTCTTGTAGGTAGTGTGCCTCTTGTGAGCAGTGTGCTTAGGTAGTGAGCCCTAATTGGCAAGTGCCATTTTGTATTTCCATTCTTCTAACAGAGAATACAATCTTGGGTTAATCACCCCATGGTTTTCTCCGTTAATAGGGTTTCCATGTCAAAAATATTGTGTCATGTGTATTTCCATTTCATAGTGATGTTTGCTTATTTGTATTAATGCTACATTGATTATTAAGAAAGTTCAGAAAGTTGGAATAATTAGGATAACTGATTCACCCCCCCTCTCAGTTATCAACACATAGTTACTACTTTGTTGACTTCAAACCAACTATCCAAACTACTGCCCCTAAAAAAAATCTATGGCTATTGAAGAAATCTTCTTGAAATGGAGTGTTGCAAGAACTTGAAACCACAACCCTTGCCCATGAAATGAGAAGGTATGTCAATAGAGAATAAAGTAACCTTTGATATTCTGAGTAAACAATGACACTACATGAAGAAACAACAATAGAGGAGTCTGCAACCTGAAATCAACCTTGATCTCCTTTAATCACTTTGATAGTGAAGGTATTGGAAATGACTTGTAGGTCCAAGCGGCCAACAAACAAGGCTCCAGGTTCATTGAAAACTATGTGAGTTCCTGGAATAGACCATGAACCAGGTCCCATAATGGAGTCCACATATGGATGAGATGCCCTAGTCTAGGCGATGTCCTTCATAGTATCAAACCCTCGATCCACACTAGGAACTAGGAAAAAATAAATTCACCCTAAAACTATGAATGATGCCTACAAATCTTTAATTTCCAAAAAAAATTGCATTTTCTGCTAATGAACTGATATAGCCACACACCTATGATAGGGCTATATGCAAGATGAAATTGAAATTGAGAATGAAATTTCAATTCTAGGGTTTGATACCATATAGGCGTAACAATGAAATGAATGCAATAACCAAAACTTCCACAAGATAAATGTGCACACAAAGTAACAGCTAAAACTATCATAAAATCGATATGAATGTACAATGAACTCCTTGTATATCTAGGACAAGGAAAAAGTGAGAAGGTGAGAGTCAAACAATTACTAAGCCTCCATGATGTGTGACACATGTAGAATGCTTGGGATAAGTGTAAGAGCATGTTCCATATGTCTATAAGGAGAGACAGCTAAACCACTAAGTGAACTTAAGTTAGTGTGAATAGGTCTACTAGGCTAGGAACTAGATAGAAGTAAAGTAGATGAATAACGACTCTTTTCACACTACAATCCTATCTTCTTTGAAATGATGTTACTTCTTTTAGTCACAATATCATCTCAAAGAGGGGAAAAATGTATACACCTAACATTGACCATGTCTTAATAGCACCATCGACATCACCTTGTGTCCCCTTGTGATACATTTGTCCTAGACCTTTTCATGTCCCTTTCCATCATCTAGTTAATTTCATGTCTCTTTCCATTTAACCTATTTATTCTATTTATCAATTTAATTAAATAAAGTATATTTATTTAATTAATCAATTTTCTGCAGGCTAAGATGCATACAAATAAACACATACTAACCTAGATTAATAAATGAGTAATATTGTGAGAGGAGCAGATGAAGAAGGCAAGTGCGCAGTCAGGAGCAGAGGTGGGCAAAGAGACTCGTGCGAGCAACTATGCAACAGGGTTTGCCTTGGATGCTATTCATAGGTTGGTGAAATATGGTGTACTTTTGTCAGAGATGCTGGGCAGTGATGGCATTAAGCAACTTATGCCTGCTCTTCGACAGAGGATGGAGGAAGTTAAGCATCGGCGGGTGTAGGGCACTGTTAGGAACAAAGGATCTCCTTCCTCTGACCCTTTCACACTTGTGTCTCCCTCCTTTGGTGTGAATGCTCACACGATGGGCAATTATAGGTTATGCAAAAATTCTCTGAATCCTTACCATGTTTGTAGCGACTTTTGCAAGGAGTAGCTCCTCTCCTTCGATCGTATAGTAGACCTAGGGTTTGTCTCTATTTCTAAAATGATGCCCAATAAGAGCAATGCTGCTACTCTAGATCCTCTACCCCCTTCAGTGGTTACGCCTCCTGATCTGTGTACCCCTTGGCTTCTGGGTGACTGCAGGGTGGATTTGGCATTTGAACCCGTTGATTATCATATTTCTGATGAGTGTATAAGGAAAGTCTCTTTAGACATTGGATAATGGTCTTCGATCTTCAAATTGGTGCAACGATCACCTTCGATCAATGATTTCATGGCTTGGTGCAAGAGTTCATGGGACAATCTGACTCTGCTTCTGTGGAATTACTGGATTATAATTTCTTTTCTGTTATCTTTCAAATACTGAGAATTGTAGGTTCGTCCAAGACAATGGAAAATGGTTTTTTGGTAGATCAGGCCTATTTATGTCCCCATGATCCCCTTTCATTGATCCTACAAAGTTCCAAATTTCTACCATTCCAATTTGGCTATGCCTTTACAATTTGCCTTTGGTTTTGTGAAACCTAATTCAAATCGAATCCTTTATCAACCAAGTTGGAACCTTATTTAAGATTGAGGAAGGGGCTGATCCCAGAAGGTACACCAGAGTTTGCTCACTGATTGATATTTCTAGGCCTTTGGCTCATATGATTCGTATCAACTCATCTCTTGGCTATTGGCTACAATTTATTAATTATGAAGGGCTTCCTGAGAGATGCTTTAGGTGCAATCAGCTCAGCCATAACATTGTTGGTTGCCATTCCAAAAAATAGAAATGACCAACAAGCCATCAATCTTAAGAAAAATCATGGCATGTTCCTGGATCATTGTTCTTTGTCTTCCCCTGAAGTTGAGACTGATAAGCAGTTTGAAAACATTTCCCCTACAACCAATGAAGAAGAGGATGCATGGCACCAGCAAGTGGATCGAGATAAGCAGTTGAATTTAGGGGTCTCAAGGAATAAGGAGCAAGGTTTGGTTCTCTCAAATGACCAAGGCACTTTGGTTTAGGCAGTTGCTATGGCTAGCTCAAAGCATCGCTCCATTCGCCTCTTTGCTAGAAGGGATTCAAATTTGGTTAAGGATGGCAAATGTATCGAAAGGAAAACTGAAGCTAAGAAACTGAGATTGGATGCCTAGGATGTTATTGATGAAGGCACTCAGTGGACAATGGAAGAACTCCTCACAAGAAGCAAAAGAAAACATTTAAAGAAAGGTTGATTTCCTGTGGCTCAATTAGTATATCTTCATTGGTTTTTTAAGTCTCTATGATGTCATTTCCTCTTTTCCCTCTCATCTCTTTTGCTCCCTGACTTTGGGTCTAAAGCATTCTTATTTTTATGTTGTCTGTGTTATATGGGAGTGGGCCCTTAACCCATATCTTACGAAACAAAAAAAAAAAAAAATCCATTTTCCCCTTTTAGCCAAATTAATTAAATCAATTTTATTTATTTAATTAACTCAAATTACACTTGCACAAAATTCAAGATAGTTTTACATCTCAAGCATCCATTTCATACCACATCTCCAAATCTCAACCGTACACATAAGGATACACCATAAAAGCCTCCATCCTTGCCCTAATGTTGTCTCATCAAATCCTAACCATCCATTGCACTTCTTAATCCTAGCAATCCATCCTATCATTCAAAAATCTATAAATCAAACATCAATCTAGCCATTATGGGAACACACAAGAAAGTAATGTTATATTATTAAGAGCATAGCCATTGGAGCTTGGGTGCACTCCATTCTACTCTATCTAGGAGAAAGAATGGTTTTAGGTGAAGGTTTATGTCATTTGCATTTATCTTTATGTTATTTACCTTTAATCTTTTCCTATCTTCACCATCATGTTGCAATTAATGTGACTAGCCTAATCCAACTAACTCCATTCCCATGGCAATTAATTTCCTTCTCACTAGTAAAGTTAATTAGTTAAATACCCTTAATTAATTAATGTAGACTTAAATATTTCTCTAACTAATTAATTTGGCTAAGAGGCATTATTAAGTTGTGATCGTGTTCACAAAAACTAAAAAGAGTCCAAAAAAAAAAAAAAATTCTAAAGTAAGTGTTTTAAATTTAAAATCTAGCCCACATAATTTTATTAAATGAATGCACCTAAAAATTATAAAGTAACTACTTTATATTAAAAAAATATATGACCAACATATTTTTTAAAATGAAAGCACACAAGAATTAAATTTAAAATATATAACCGCCATAGTTTTAATAATTAATGGACATAACATCAAAACCCACATAAAGTAACAAATCTATATAAATACAAGTAATAGTTAGATATGAAATGAAATAAGGTAGAGCAAAAGAATACGCAGGAGTTATTCGGAGGTATCTACATTATATTGAAATAAGGTAGAGCTTAAGAATACTGATAAGTGGAGGAGTTATTTGAAGGTAACTGCCTTATATTTTATACATATTTGTATAAGGTTTCAATTTAATTTTCTTTTTTTTGTTTTTTCTTTTTCTGCAAAATGAAATCTAATTTGTGAGTAGTTTAATTTTCTTTTTTTTTTTTTTTACTGTAAATTAAATAGTACTTTTATTTACTGTTGAGTTATTTCAATGAAAATACTCTAAATTATTGTTA
Source organism: Cunninghamia lanceolata (assembly GCA_027924645.1). Taxonomy (NCBI): domain Eukaryota; kingdom Viridiplantae; phylum Streptophyta; class Pinopsida; order Cupressales; family Cupressaceae; genus Cunninghamia; species Cunninghamia lanceolata. Next base: position 8,859,683 of record BSBN01000937.1, on the reverse strand, counting down.
CCTTTTATTAGGGTTATCTTTTTTTTCTATGTTATTTTATTTACTGTAGACTAATTTATTTTATAACTATATTTTCTTTGGTTTTATCATATGAAATACAAAAGAAGTAAAGTGTATTGGGCAAGGGTAAACGTAAGTGTATTATATTTTATTAGGGATACCTTTGTTTTATGTGTTATTTTATTTACTATACAGTAATTTAAGTAATTCAAAACTAGGCACATCAAGAAGGATATCTCTATTTTAGATATATTTTTCTAAATATAAGTATGTTAGATAATACAATCACCCTTCCCACCAGCATAATAGTTACAAAGATGTGTCTTGTAGCCTGCACGAGGACCTGACTTATCTGACAGTGAGACTAGAGGTAAACCCTATTGCTTCTCTGGAAAGTCCTAATGTGTACTGGTTTTGGCAACTGAGATACAGCAGTTACTCAACCAGAAACATAATGAAGGTAATGGCAATCCTTGCCATGCGGGCATCCAGATGTATTACATTACAACAGACATACATTCAAATGTGAGACCAAAAACTGTCATTAATAATTTAAAATGCTAGATAGTTAAATAGTAGAATCTTCTACATCTGTAATTGCAAAATTTACATGAAACCTTCTGAATATAGAACTACAATTCTTATGAACATATAATTTTAAGCATCCTTTGAACAATGTATTTTAAAAATAATTTTTGAACAACCAAAAGTTTCAGGTAGGGCAGAGGGCCTAGAACAAAACGCATTAGGAATTATTCAAAAAAAAAAAATCTACAAAATGAAAAGTCACATGAATGAGGGAACAGCAGAAGCAGAATCATCCCGCAACTCACTAGCACCATGTGCAAGGTGGCACTTATCCCCAAAAGTGCATGAACCCTTCGCGAAATATTCACAAAGCCTAGTTTTGAGATTTTGCTGACCATTTCCAAATCATTTACCCAAATTTGATTCAATTTTTATAATCAACTCACTAACCTTGGTTGTGGCTTGATTAATCTCTTGAAAATGTGACAAATGATGGATTATATAGAAAGACAACAAATAGGATACAAAAGAAGGAAAGCATGACAATATTGACTTTTTAGCATGTCCATAAGTTCATGAGCTCACCAATTATCTGACAAGTATATAAAAAACAAAGGAAAAGCCGATGAGTTCAATGGTTCATGAACTCGTCAAAATGCTGATGACCAAGTTCAACAAACCCCCAAAACTCTTGCAAGGTATTTTTTAATGCCTGTAATGCAGTGTTGCTTCATGGGATCTATTATTTCAAATGCTTGCACTCTACCAATGCACAAGAAAAATGAATTGCAAGTAGGCAAGAATTCAATGGAGCTGGGTAAGGATGGTGCAAGGGAAGGAAGGTGGATTTTTCACCCAAGTTGTAACCACTATGGTAGTGCTCAAGGATGCCAGTTTGTAGATAAGCACCATTTTGCCAATGGAGAAAAGAAATTGTATTTCCAAATGAGGTACCACCTCCTGGAATAGGTATTACTACAAATTAAGGTGCTAGCTCAAAAGCAAACCCAAGCTACAAGACACACCTTTGTAACCATTATAGCAATTCTCAAGGATGCAAATATGGAGATAAGTGCCATTTTGCCCATAGAGAAAAGGAGATAAGTAAAGAAAATGTGCTTCCAAAGGGGCCATTGCCTCCTAGGTTGGTAACTGCAGCAGCAAATTTTGACGTTTTATCGAAAGCAAACATTATTATTCTTGATTCTTATGCTGGTGGCATAATTGGGAAAGATAGTGTAAACTCAAAGCACATTTACCGTGTACGTGGTGTGAAGTTGACAATAAAAGATGATTCTGATCCAAATTTGAAGACTATTGAGTTTACACCATCTTTCCCAATTATGCCACCAACATAAGAAGCAGGAATAATAATGTTTGCTTTGGATGAAGCACCAAAATTTGCTGGAGTAGTACCCAACCTAGGAAGTAATGCCCCCTTTGGAAACACACTTTCTTTTCTCAGCTCCTTTTCTCCATGGGCAAAATGGCACTTATCTCCATATTTGCATCCTTTAGAACTGCTATAATGGTTACAAAGGTGTGTCTTGTAGCCTGGACTTGCTTTTTAGCCAGCACCAAAATTTGTATTAGTACCCATCCCAGGGGCCGTACCTCATTTGGAAGCACATTTTCTTTTCTCAATTTCTTTTCTTCATGGGCAAAATGGCACTTATCTGCAAACTGGCATCCTTCAGCACTACCATAATGGTTACAACTTGGGTGAGAAATCCACCCCATCTACCCTTGTACCATCCTTACCCACCTTCATTAAAATCTCACCTACATGCAATTGATTTTCTTTATGCATTGATAGAGTGCAAGCATTTCAAATAATTGATCCAATGAAGGAACACTTCAGAAACACCTTACAGGCATTAAAAAAATGCCTTGTAAGAGTTTTCGGGGTTTGTTGAACTTGGTCATCAGCATTTGGACGAGTTCATGAACCACTGAGCTCATTAACGCCCTTCACTACTGTTTGGTTTTTCCTTTGTTTTTTATATACTTCTCAGAAAATTGGTGAGTTCGTCAACTTATGAACTTGATAAAAAGCCAAGCCAATATTGTCATTCTTTCCTTCTTTTCGTATCTTCTTTGTTGTCTTTCTATATATATTCCTTCATTTGTCACATTTTTAAGAGATTAATAAAGCCACAGTGAAGGTTCGCGAGTTGATTATAAAAATTGAATCAAACTTGAGAAAACAATCTAGAAATGGTCAGAAAAATCTCAAACCTAGGCTTTGTGAACATTATGCGAAAGGTTCATGTACATTTAGAGATAAGTCCCACTTTGCACATAGTGCTAGTAAGTTGCGGGATGATTCTACTTTTGCTGCTCCCTCATTCATGTAACTTTTTATTTTGTATATTTGTTTCTTTGAATAATTCCTAATGCATTTTTTCTAGGCCCTCTGCCCGACCTAAGACTCTTGGCTGTTCAAAGATTATTTTTAAAATACATTCTTCAAAGGATGCGTAAAATTACATGTTCATAAGAATTGTAATTCTGTATTCAGAAGGTTTCATGTAAAATTTGCAATTACGGATATAGCAGATTCTGCTGTTTCATTTTAAATTATTAATGACAGTTTTTTTGTCTCACATTTAAATGTTACATCTAGATGCTCACATGGCGAGGATTGCCATTACCTTCATTATGTTCCTGGTGGAGTAACTATTGTATTTTAGTTGCCAAAACTTGCAAACACATTAGGACTTTCCAGAGAAGCAATAGGGTTTACTTGTAGTATTTCACTGTCAGATAAGTCAGGTTCTGGTGCAAGCTACAAGACACATCTTTGTAACCATAATGGTAGTGTTGAAGGATGCCAATTTGCAGATAAGTGTCATTTTTCCCATGGAGAAAAGGAATTGAGAAAAGAAAATGTGCTTCTAAATGAGGTACCACCTCTTGGGATGGGTATTACTACAAACTTTGGTGCTGGCTCAAAAGAAAACCCAAGCTACAAGATACACCTTTGTAACCATTATAGTAGTTCTGAAGGTTGCAAATATGGAGATAAGTGTCATTTTGCCCATGGAAAAAAGGAGCTGAGAAAAGAAAGTGTGCATAATTGGAAGCACACTTTCTTTTCTCCGCTCCTTTTCTCTATGGGCAAAATGGCACTTATCTCCATATTTGCAGCCTTCAAAACTGCTATAATGGTTACAAAGGTGCGTCTTGTAGCCTAGGTTTGGTTTTGAGTCAGCACCAAAATTTGTAGTAGTACTCATCCGAGGAGGTGGTAACATTTGTTTTTCTCAATTCCTTTTCTCCATGGGCAAAATTTCACTTATCTGCAATCTAGCGTCCTTCAGCACTACCATAATGGTTACAACTTGGGTGAGAAATCCACCCTACCTACCTTTGTACCATCCTTACCTAACTGCATTGATTTCTAACTTACTTGTAATTCATTTTCCTTGTGCATTGATAGAAAGGAAGCATTTCAAACAAGAGACGCATTGCCTTAGGTTCCTTCCATGATGCTATGAATGTTTTGTAATTTATTATTTTAAGTATTGTTAGGTGTTGCGGAAATAAGTACTAGAACTTGCAAATTGGGACAGGCATCTACAAGCAATTTATCATTGTTCTATATTGTATTTGTTGAATATGTCAATGTGCACCACCAAAATCTTACAAGGTTGCTTATTTGGAGGATAGCACAAAAATCTCAACAAATCAATCTACTTATTTGATAGAGTGCCCCTACAGACCCTTCGAACTAAAATTGATTATTGTTATTATGTGGTTCAAACTGTCTATGGAGTATTGGGGATCAAAATCTAGATCTTTGTTGAAGATGAGCAATACCTTTCTATAATCTGACCAATTATAAATCTTGAATTCTATAAGATCAAATTAAAATAATTAATCTTGGAGCAGTAAAAGTGCCAATATTAATGATTACTAAGCAAATCTTACCTGGCAAGGATTCTTTGTCATCTAATATGGTATGATATATTCTTAATTTGTATTGCAGACCACATTTTAGTATAATATTAGGTCTACTGTTGTTGAAGAACACTTCATTCTCTCCTACTCTTATCTGAGAAAAAATAAGTCTCAACAATGCAGTTATCTAAGATAAAGGCATTGACAACAGGAATCATATTCCCACAACTATATAATTTAAGTTCAAGTCTTCAGGAAAACTATGTTTTATGATGGGGACCACCATGCCTTAGGAAGCAAATATACAATTTAATAATACAATATTATTATTAAAATATATTTTGTAATTTACATTATATAAAATATACAAGAACTACATAACCCTAAATAAACCTATCTCTGTTGCTATATTTAATTAGTTCAATTAATAGACCCGACTGCATAGGTCATGTTTAAGTGTAATGTGTGTTCTTTTAGAAGTTGTATTGTTTAAAGTCTCAAGTTTAGGGTTTAAGCTCTCAAGTTTGTGGTTGAGAGTTTAGGATATTTAAGTTGTGTTATGGGTTTGGAGTATAAAGCACAAAGTTAAAGTTTTATTGGTTAGGAAATTTAAGTTTAGTGTCTTTGAATTTAGAGTTTTAACATTATACATCACAACACACAAGCTTATTTCTAATTCTAATAGACACAAGCATTATAAAATGAAGTAGGTTAATGAATCATCTATCATGTGGATTTCTTATATAAAAGAAGAGAGCTAGTGACACCATTTTTTTTATAGGAATATCAAACCTGTAGTACTAGTACCAAGCTGCATTTTATATTATGCACATCTACATACATTTTCAAGAGCAAAGTGTCATTGATTGTTATCTTTGGAAAGACAAAAGGTTCTCCTAGTGGGTGATCAAAGGAACAAAAAGTAGAAATTATAAAGGAGCTCAATCAACATTACCTATAAATAAAAATGGAGACAACTTAACATGGGAGATCTAGATAGTGCTCCTAACATCTAAATATATCTTGAACATGTAGCCACAAAAAAAAAAAGGCTTTGAGGGAACATAGATTGTTTAAGTACACTACATATTATTCACATTAAAAAAATATATCTCAAATGATTGAGTAAATATCTCTTTATTTATGTAATGAGTACAAGGGAGGTGTAATCCACTTATTTGTTTGTCATCTCCAAAATTCTAATGAAACAAACATTGAGATGTTCCATGGTAGCCCCCCCAAAAAAAGAAGTTTCTCACTTAAATCCCCTTTCTTAAGCTTTCTCCAAATTTATTTATAAATGATGTTGATCCTACTCATTTCCCTATCTTCAATATTGAACCTTTAATTTCTACCTTCTACTTCTTGAATCACCCAACATACTCACCCTTCATCTTTCCAACGAAACATGAATTGCAACTTGACAAGTTGTTTAATATCTGCATTATTTAATGCTTCATATGCTTGGGGTTCAATCAAATGGGTTACATTGATTGAAACCACCCAGGAGACTGCACATCTTGTTAACTTGTTTTCCACATTTGGCAATACTTATGTATGGAACTTCTCATGAAAATAACATTAAAGTAGAATCCACAATTACTCTTGAGAATGAACTAAAGACCACGTTCTACTTCATGGTAGGTGAATATCATTTAACGTCCTGTTGTGTTTTCTATAGCTATTATGCATTTTTTTATATAATTTATACTCATCCTGCATTAACTACACAATCCATTCACAACAACTAAACATAACTTGTCCTTTGTTTTAAATTATGGTATTAAATTATCATCTAAAAATTAACTAAAGTAGAATGACAGTATAACTGCCACTGCAATCATACATGATTTATAGTTATGCATACAATTTTATCAAAATTATACATTCATGTTCTTTGGAACTTTTTTTTTAATAGTTGTAATCTGATGCACAGTGGAGCTATCTTTAGTAGGGCTTGAGGATGACCATCTGGGTCTAGATGCAATGTAGGCCAATGTCTGGTTCTGATGTTTAATAGAGCTATGCAATTTTTATTTACATTTATGTACATTTATTTGAAATTACATGTGACTTTTCAATAACAAAAAGATAATAGTATTTATATCATTTTTCAAGAGAAAAATTAATATCAACATGGACCACTTAGAATTGAAACCTAGATATTAGAACACAACATTAACAAAATGAGTGAGGAGTACTGCATAATTTGTATAGCAAAATGAGTCAGGAGAACAGTATAATTTTTATTCCACAAAACATAACCACATGATTATTTTAAAAAAATAGTTTAATAAACTTAAAGTTTTCAGTGTCCCATTATACAATTTTTTTGGAAAAACTGTATATCAGTTCTTGCATAGCTTATAAAAACACCTTAGAGAAAATATTTTGATAGAAACACTCTCCAGAAAACATTTGACAAAAAGGTTTTTTCATAGTTAATAAAATCATCCTCCAGAAAATATTTGATAAAGAGTTTCTTTTTTTCCCATAGTTTTTGTTATATTTAGGTTTTAGGAGGATCTATCCACAAAATCATCACGTAGGTATTTAACCTCATCTTCACAGTATATTCATAATTTCATGCATCAGAAAAAATATGTTTGATTGGACACACCATCATCCTCATCAAGTTAAACTTTTGAATACTTCTCATAATTTTTTTAAATGAAAAGCCCTTCAAATTTTCTGGGAAAACCTGTGTACACACTCAAAAATATCTAGCAACAGGTTTAAAGTTGGGTTACAGACTGTCGGGAGCAGAGCATTGTGCATTTCAATTACAGTACAAGGAAACATGATATACAATTTAATCCTTCCCCTTCTTATCAGACATAAAAACAGCAGGAGAATAAACATCATTTAAAGGCGTTGTTGAAACCAACGAAGCCTAGAGCAGCTGCAGGGCCTGCAACAATTGTTAATTTCAAGCAAATTAAATTAAAATCTTTAATAGAAATTACATCCAAAATTCATGACAGAGTAGCCAAGAAAACACTTTTAAAACCCACCTCATCTGCACCAATATTTGCAGTCTTGACCTCTAGTTCACTTAGGTTTTTGACATTGAGCTGATTGAGCAACTTAATGCTTGTGATTGTCGAGCTTGGAGATACGTTCAAGTCATCTGTTATCATAAATGTAACAGTATCTTTCACATAATCATTGCTACTTAGCCCAGCTGTAATTTGGCTACTGCTTTGACAGGCTTTGGGAGGAAATTCTACAGGGCAGTTCAGAGCAAACCCACATGCACAGATTTCGTCAGGGTTGGTACTGATATAGCGAACAACACAGTGATTGGGACGACCTTTTCTGCAGACATTTCTGTTACTGCAGAGACAGAAAAAACAAAAACAGAGAGCAGGCATGCACAGCAGAAAAGAAACAATTGCTACAGCAAGCATAAATATTTTATTGAATCTGCTTTTTCATTGTCTTTCTTCTGAATACGATTACAGACTACCTCTATTAATAGACGATTCTTTTACAATGCAAAAATCGATCACTAAACTTGAACTGCTGAAAACTGGAAACTAAATTTAAATGCTCAAACCATGTGGTCTAACTGAAGATTATTATTCATGCAAAAATTAAAAGACTAGAGTTTTATTTAGAACTGTTCTCATGCGGTGATTCATGCAAACATACGGGAGAAATTAGACTGCAGTTCTGACACTCCCCCTTAATTTCTACCACTAACTACTTCAGCATTTACAATGCCCAAATTCTGTCTTAGATACTCAAAATTCTCTTTTGTTAATGCCTTTGTGAATATATCTGCCAACTGGTCTTCAAATCTGTAAAACTCCAAATGGATTTCTCCATTGTTCACTACTCTCTCATGAAATAAAATCTCGTATCAATGTGCTTGCTCCTCTTGTGAACAACATGATTTTTTGACAATGCAATTGTTGATTTATTGTCACAAAAAATTGGTGTTGACTCCTTCTGTGCTTGCAATAAATTTGTCAATACTATCCTCATCCAAATTGCTTGACATGTTGCTGATGTGGCAACCACATACTCTGCTTCAGCTGATGAAAGTGTCACTATGGGTTGCTTTTTGGATGCCCATGAGGCCACACCTATTCCAAAATGAAAGGCATGTCCAGAAGTACTCTCCCTGTCATCAATGCTACCTGCAAAATCACTAACAGTATAACCAATCAAACCAAAATCATTAGTTGTGCAATATAAAATTCTATATTTTGTTGTTCCTGCCACATATTTCAACATCCTCTTTCCAACTTACCAATGTGAGTCTTTTGATAACTCCATAACTCTATAGATTAAGCTGACCCCATACATGATATCTTAGCTGTAAGATACATCAAACTACCAATTAGTCTTTTGAATGTTGTAGAATCAACATTAGGCCCTTTGTCTTATTTGCTAATTTTAGTCCCTGTAGCAACTGGTGTAGGGACTGAATTACAATTCAACATCTTAAACCTCCTTAATACATCCTTTGCATATTTAGTTTGACAAATAAAAATTCCCTTCTTTGATTGTACAACTTCAACGCACAAAAAATACTCCATTAATCCCAAATCTGTCATCTCAAATTTTTTCTTCATTGCTGATTTAATTGTGTCTATAGACAATTTCTAGTGAAAATCAAATCATCAACATACAAACACATAATCAAAATTTGACCTTCTTTGTTGATTTTTGTGTACAATGTGGGCTCACTATTGCTTCTGTCGAATCCATTATTTGTCATGTATGAATCAATCCTACTATACCATGCTCTTGGTGCTTGCTTGAGACCATAGATGGCCTTCTTCAATCTGTAGACTTTTTCTTCATGTCCATGCACTTCATAAATTGGTGGCTGTTTCACATACACTTCTTCATCTAGGAAACCATTTAAGAAAGCTGATTTGACATCCATTTGATATACTTTCCAATTATTTTGTGCAGCTATTGCTAAAACCATTCTAATAGTATCAAGTCTAGCAACTAGAGCAAATAATTCATTATAATCAATTCCATTTTGTTGTGCAAAACCTTTTGCTACTAACCTTGCCTTGTGCTTTTCAATCTTACCTTCTGCATTAAATTTGGTCTTATAAACCCATTTGACTCCTATGCAATCCTTACCTTCAGGTAGGTTAATTAGATCCCATGTTTGATTTCTCTCAATAGCATTCATCTCTTCATCCATTGCTTCTATCCAATGTTCCTCATTAACTGCTTCTTTATAATACACTGGATCATGAGAGAAAAAAGGCAAAATTTGAACACAAATCTAAATTCTCTTCTTCTTGATCATAAATCTCATTCAAGTTTCTCATTTTCTTACCTTTAAATTTTGATCTTACAGTGGCAAGAATTGGATCTGATTCATCACTTGTGAATTGGGAGTAGGATGACTTGCATGACCAGATGATTCACCGTGTGCTAAGTTCCTTGGTGTTCTTATTGGAGTGTGTGTTCTTGCTTGTGGAGAGAATTGATCATCTTGTAAAATTTATTCTTCAAATTCTTCTTCATTTTGGGGAATTGGTGCTCCAATTGTGATGGTTCTATCGATGCTTCCATCCCATGCTTCTTCTTCCTTAAATTCCACATCTCTGCTAATAATCACTTTCTTTGAAATGGGGTTATACAACTTATAAGCTTTTGATTCTTCACTATAGCCAATAAAAATACATTTCTCACCTCTATCATCAAATTTTCTTCTCAATTCAGATGGTATAAGAGAATATGCAATACAACCAAAAATTCTGAAATGATGTACACTATGCTTCTTACCACTCCAAGCTTCTTGTGGAATTTGATCCTTGACACTCTTTGTTGGGCTCCTATTCAGAATATATACTGCACATGCTACTACTTCTGCCCAATATTCATTTGACAAATGTTTGGCCTTCAACATGCTTCTAGCCATCTTCATGATTGTTCTATTCTTCCTTTCTACTACACCATTCTGATGTGGTTTGTACCTTGTAGTCAATTGTCTTTTAATGCCATGATATCTGCAAAAATCTTGAAATTTATTAGACATTAATTCACCTCCTCTATCTGATCTAAGTACCTTGATGTAAAGGCCACTCTACTTTTCAACCATAGCCTTGAATTCTTTAAATTTTCTAAAGGCTTCAGACTTTTTCTTGAGAAAATATATCCAAGTCTTTCTACTAAAATCATCAATGAAGTTTAGAAAATAAGTACTACCTCCAAATGATGGAGTTTGCATTGGTCCACATAAATCACTATGAACTAGCTCCAATAATACCCTTGCTCTATATGAAACTTCTACTAGAAATCTCTCTCTATGTTGTTTTGCCAAAATACAACTCTCACATGAATTTCCTGGCTGCTCTATTGGTTGTAATCCCTTCACCATATTTTTCTTTTGTAACCAACTCAAACCTCCAAAATGTAAATGTCCATACCTTAAATGCCATAGCCATGATTGGTCTAAATACATGGTTTTGAAATGGGCTTCCTCTTCTCCTTGGATGCACTGAATTCAAAGAGGGAATATCCTATTCTTGGTCATCTCCACTTTTTCTATCAACCTATCATTTGAAAATTTGTCTAGTATTGTGCAAACATTATCCATACAAGATACTCTGTAACCTTTCTATACTAACTGTCCAACACTCATAAGATTATGCTTTAGTCTAGGTACAAAATAAACATTAAGAATAAATCTTCTTTCACCATTTTTTGCCAAAATATTTATTACTCCTTTACCCATTACATCCACTTTATTATTATTTCCTAATTTCACTTCAGATTTTATAGAATCATCAAGACTAGCAAACAATTCTTTATTCCTTGTCATATGGTTACTACATCCACTATCTAAAAACCAAATATCTCTAGCATTTTCTTGAGCAATATGACAAGTGAAGAATAAGCTTCCAGAATTAGAATTAGATTCATTTGTGTAATTAGCATTCTACGTGTCCACATCTCATTGTTTCTTTCTGCATTCATTTGCATAATGTCCATTTTTTTGCAATAATAACACTGAATGTTAGATTTATCAAACGTCTGTGAATTTTGCTAGAAGTGATTGTTGCCACGTCCTCTATTGTTGTAGTTTTGATTATTGTTTTCACCTTGATTTGGATTGTTCCTTCCATCTCTGCTTCTGCCTCTTCCTCTGCCAAATGATACTTGAGACTTGAAAGCATTCTCAAAAGAAGTATTGTTATTCCTATTCATTCTGGATTCATGTGTTAACAAAGATCCCATTAATTCATCTACTGATAACTGTTCTAAATCCTTGGTTTCCTCAATAGCTACAACTATTGCATCAAATTTGCTAGGTAAACTCCTGAGAATTTTTTATATGATCTTCTGATCTGTTATTGTTTCTCCATTAGATCTAATTTGGTTCACAATATTCAATACTTGACCCATAAATTGGTCTATAGACTCCGAATCATTCATTTGCAAATTTTCAAAATTTCTCCTAAGAGATTGCAATTTAGCTACTTTCACCTTTGTATTACCTTTATAGGTAGTCTCCAAAATTTTCTATGCCGACTTGGATCGTTGCTGCTGCAACTCTAGAAAAAATTGATTCATCCATTGCTTGTTGGATTAGGAATTGAGTTTTTGCATCCTTTTTCTTGTTTTCTTTAAGCTCTTCCTTTTGTGTTTGATTTTATGCCTGATGGGCAGCCTCATCCTGTGGTTCTACAAAGCCATTTTCTACCAAATCCCAAAGATCTTGTGAGCAAAACAATGTTCTCATTTTAATTGCCCAAAAATCATAATTCTTATCATTGAAAATGAGAATCTGGGGCTGAGAAATGCTATTGTTTGTTGCCATGTCTCAAGCTGAACTTTTCAAAATGAACAGCAACTTCTTTAAATTTCTACTAACTCCTCATTGCCTTCAGCGACTAAATCCTCCTTCAATCTGCTCTAACAATCTAATGCCCTTGATCTTTTTCTCTGCTCTGATACCAATTTGTTACCGCAGAGACAGAAAAAAAAATAGAGAGCAGGTACGCACAGCAGAAAAGAAACAATTGCTATAGCAAGCATAAATATTTTATTGAATCTGTTTTTTCATTCTCCTTCTTCTGAATACCATTACAAACTACCTCTATTAATAAAAGATTCTTTTACAATGCAAAAATTGATCTCTAAACTTAAACTGCTGAAAACTGGAAACTAAAATTAAATGCTCAAATCATGCAGTCTAACTGAAGATTATTATTCATGCAAAAACTAAAAGACTAGAGTTTTATTTAGAACTATTCTCATGCGGTGATTCATTCAAACATAAGGGATAAATTAGACTGCAGTCCTAACAATTTCTGCAGACATAAAACAAACTTGCCACATTATCAATCAGAAGATTTTTGGGGGAGCATTTTGACACAACTTTAGGCTCTAGCAGCTCAGATTTGTCGCCATGCATGCACAGGGCAGGTATCTTAGCCATAGAAACATATAGACTGCTAACAGAACCAACTTTCTTTGAGCTTCCTAAATTGTAAGTAGTTTCATTACCGAGCCTAGTGGCAAAGTAAGAAAGTTGAAAAGCAGGTTCAAAAAATCCTTTCCAACCTCGACATAAATTATTTTACTGCTTTTCTTGCTAATCAAAAGCCTGACAGTCATGCCTTGAGAATTCTTTTCTACCATTTCAATTTCCTTAGTAAGATTAAAAGATGACAACCACAAAATAAGTATTAGGTCAATCTCACCGATATATATGAGAGATTGCCTATTTCGTTTAATTTAGAGGGGATGTATCTGTTCCGTTAACGTACAGAGTGTCCATTTGGAGTGCCATGATGTAAAACATATTACACCTGTCAAAAGAGCTTAATCTCCTCATGTTTGTAAGCTCAAACTAACTCTTCCATCTTAACAACACATATAAATATTTGGCACCTACTATCTTGAACATAGGTGAACATCAATCAAGTCCTACAAGCTTCTCACTAACTTCCCATAATTTTCTAGCTTTCTCAGAATCACTGGCTTCTTTAGATAAATGATTCTCAAATGAAGTTGTGTCTTTGTTCCAGCTCCAATATATACGTGATTTGCTCAAACTTGGATCACTAACCACCTGCATCGCATGCAATTGCAATCAAATTCTCAAAAATAATGAAGCAAACCAGGTGAAATCTATCAAATTCTACTTGTTATGAACAGGAGAAATGCATACCTTTGCAAGTCTTTGTCCTTCGACCTCCTCTGAAACAAATCCTTTAGTTATAGATTTTTGAAAGGGTGGAAAAGAAATCCTTAACAAAGGAATATGCTCACGGAACAATCCTGTAGTAGCAACGCGTCCTAGGTATAATGATGCAAATGTGATGACAGTGTCTTCATGATAGCGTCTGTGAAATTCCTGCATAGTTAACATGTTATAGACTTTAATGTCCTTACATGCTTTTGCTCCGTCAAATTCACCCCGTCAATAATGGATGAGCTATTGACTCCAATCAAACCACCGGCAAGCCCTATGAGATCACCAAGATTAGCCTTTGGTGGAACATTTCCCACAAGAGTATTTGTATTATCTGTTAGCATACAGATATACATTACAAAGTTTTGCATTCCCCTGCCTAACCCAGAGAAAAGGATATTCCAGTTTCAATTTTCTCATTAGTTTGGCTAGTTCTAAATTGTATGAATAAAAATTAACCAGAAGTTAGACAATGGTTTTCTATAGATTGTCTACAAAATGTCACGAGTGTATATTAGAATTATTTTTGGCTATTTCCAAACTTCTTGAGAATCTATTTAAGGGTCTTGGAGCAACAAATATTAAAAACTATAAAGACCAACTCGTGTATAGAAGCTACAAATTTGTATTTAATTTAAAAATTCAAAATGCTTTTAGAGATTCTGTAGCTGTCAGAAGAAGGTTTTCAGTTTTCCTAATCTTACAAGTGCCTTCTGTATTATAGGTTGTCACAAGCCATGCAATTACTGTCTAAATTTCTAAGGATACACATTCTCTTACAGGGGCTTAAAATGAACCATAAGTCATGTTGTGACCTAATCACACATCGCCCCATTATAAATGGGGACCCCCTTTTTTTGAGTTTTGATGCTTTGCATGAAGTCTTGATGATGTCTTAGAGCTATTTCATGATGAAGTCAGTGGTGTTTGAGTCTTAGAGTCCCTTGATGACCTGATCCTGATGTTTGAGATCCTGAAAATGACTAAGTTTGGTATCCTGATCCTAAAGATCTTGAAAATTGGCTAAGTCTGAAATCTGGTGGATCCTCAAAAATCTAGAATCTGCATGTTAAATCCGGTGGATCTGAGACCTATCTCAAACATCCTAAAAGGTATATTGAAAAATATTTAAAGTATAAGAAATATACCTTACCTTGGCAACTTACATTTCTAGCCACAATTTTCCCACTTGCAGAGACACATAAGTGCGCCTTAGGTAGAGACTCAGATGTGCGCGTAGAGAAAAATCAACTATTAGCCACTCCAAAAGATGGCGCCTTGATTGGAATTGATATAAAAGGCTTCTAACATCAAAAGATTTGACAAAGGAATGATTCAAGTGTCTGGGCGCCCTTTCTATGTCCAAATGATCATTAAATTGCGCCTTAGGTTGAGGTGGATGAGTTTAGGCACCCATTCCTTGTTGCTCTGGTCATGTTGGTCGCCTTGATGTGGGATGAATTTCAGATCAATGATAGATAGCGCCTAAGGATGAGGTGGTCTCACAGGGGTATAATCAAGTGTTGAAGAGCCCTAAAGATGTCAACAATGAGCAAATTCAAGTCTAGGCGCCCTTCATGCATTAAACTAACTCAAAGTTGTGCCTTAGCATGAAAGAGCATGATACGTTTAAACTAACTCCAATCCTAATGTATGTTTGAGATCCTGAAAATGACTAAGTCTGGTAGCCTGAAATCTTGAAACACTGAAAAATTGACTAAGTCTGAAATCTGGTGGATCCTCCAAATTCTATAATCTACATGTTAAATCCGGTGGATTCGAGACCTATCTCAAACATCCTGAAAGGTATATTGAAAAATATTTAAAGTATAAGACTTCACTCAACTTATACTTAAATATATTTTTCAATATACCTTATGCTCTGAGACTTCCACTACTAGGCGCGAATTAACTCTAGGAGGCTAGGTGCATTTTTCACTTCTGTAAGCATCATTTTTTGTGCCTAAGGTGGAGACTTCAATATGCGCCTACAGGAAAATCAACTTTCAAACACTTCAAAGGATGACGCCTTGATTGATATTGAAGATGTAAGGCCTTAGACATTGAAAATCCAACAAGAAAGTGCTTAATGAGATTAGGCGCCTTTGCATGTTCAAACCATCCACAAAATTGCGCCTTAAAGTTGAACATGATTTATCATTGAAATAGGTGCCTATTGTCACTATTAGGATCAAGTTTGAGTGCCTAAAGAGTATGATGAGTTGAAAGAATCAAGTATGAGTGCCTTGTGTAAATGACCTCAACTTTGGCGCCTAGGCAAGGGTCTCTAATGAAGGCGCCCTCTACCAAAATTCCTAAATGGCCAAGTTTGTAGCAAAAAGAGTGAAGGAGCACTTTATGCCTCCTTTCCACATCTTCTGGCACCTTCATTTTGAGGATAAGGTACTCCTTTGTAGAAAGCATGAAAACTTCATAGTTTGGCGCCCTTATGAGGATTCTAATAATTTTGGCGCCTAGCATGTAAGAGATGAGAATACCTCCTGAGAGATTGAATAAATGAGCATAAGTGTTTTGGAGACTAAGATGCTAGCTCAGTGAACCTAGGCACCTTTGCTTGTCACTCCCACCTCTATAAGTACCTAGACTTAAATTGCATCCAAGGAGGTTTAAAAATGATGGCGCCTAGGTAAGGGAGGTCTTTCTAAGACATTCACTACTGTTTAAAACATGAAAATGACAAGTATGAAGCTTCATGAGTTAAGGCGCCCTTTCTAGCTCCTCCGTTTCAATTGGCATCTTGAAGAAAATCACTCAATCCATACTTGAGGAGAGGGCACTTGAAGTCTAAGTCATTACCAAGACATGATTAACAGTTTGGAATTACAAAATAGTAAGGATAAAGGTCATTCAAAGGCTAGGCACCATTTTAGGTCTGTTTTGCTTCTAAGTGCACCTTAAGGATGATGGAGGAAGAATAACATCATTTAGATATCTAGATGAGTGCCTAGATTGAAATTGCATCAAAGACATCTTTAAAATGAACGCCCTGAGGAGAGAAGTCATTTTAAGCCATTGCAATTGTTTGAAATCATTTTAAGTCATGAATGTGGGACTAACTTGTGTTAGGTGCTCTTTCTTCCTCTTTTCACCTGTATATGGGCCTAAGTTTGAAGTGGGATTATTACATGTTTAAAGTGATTAATATTATTCCTCTTGTCTTGTAGGAGCATCAACAAATCTAAGGAACTATTAAAGGAGTCACCTTCAAGGAGAGAAGATCATCAACTTACCTACAAGAGGTAGCTGCTCCAAGACGTCATAGTAAGATATTTCTCAAGTCTTCTTCATCAATGATATCATGTTAGATCACATCAAGTTCAAGCATGCTTCATCATCTGCATTATGTTTGAGGGCACTTCACCCATTAAGATTCAAGTTCCTCCGGTACATTCAAAGTCTCCTTGAGAGGTCATCTACATCAAGATACATCCAAAAAGGTGTTATCATCTACACTCCAAAGGGCCACTTCAAGGTCATCAAGAGCAAGTGCACTACTTCATCTTCATCATATCATCAAGTAAGGCACTTCATCCATTCAATTTCAAGTTCCATTCGACCTTCAAGTCTAAAGATAGATCCCTACTTCATGTCATCATCATCTACTCTTACATGAAAGAAGCATCATCATCATCTCCTACTACTCTACATGAAGTATTATCAAAGAAGATCAACATCATGTATCCTAAAAGAAGAAGAAACATCATAGTGTTAGATAAATGAAGCAACATGTATCATACTCATCCAGTTTACAAGAAGAATGAACAAGGCAAGATCAACAAGGTACATCTCAAGTGTTCATCATCAAAGGCAATTACATTGAAGACGTCATACAAAGATGATACAATTTGGGAATATGCCCCACAAAGCAAATTGAATTAACAGTTGAAATCCACAAGATATGCTAAGGTGGCACCCATGTGGCGAGTACTTATCATCATCCAATTATATCAGCCGCATTATTTTAAATGCATTCAATGTATCATTTAATAAAAGAAGCTAAAGGGATGCCTATGTGGAAGATGCTTTAAATGATTTCATCTTATCCTTATCACATTGGAAAATGTGTCTTCATTGCCTCTCTTGTGTACTAAAAATAGCAAGTTGTTGTAACTACCTCTGAGTTGGCATGATCTGGGCCCTTGGCTACATGAAATGATCTTAGTCATTCATTGTAATTTGGACCACTATATCAAGGCCTTGTTGCTTCATTTGTAACAGATAGATTAGAGATAAGAGAGTAGTTCAGTAAGTAGGAGTAGAATAGAAGAGACTCTCAAAATTCTCTAAGAGGACTTGAAGTTGTTGTAAATATTTCTCAAGATAAATGCAAAGACATTGGAGTTCACTTGGTGTTTAAGTCTTGTCTTGTGGAATCACATGGTTTCTTGTACTTTCATGAAGTGGAGAGATGTTTCAAGTAGATTAGAAGCTCTTTGATGTAATACATGTTGTATTGAACATTTGATCAACTCCTAGCTCATGCTTTTAACATTCATCGCTGGTGAAGTGTTGTGTAAAGCTAGTCTAAGCTTAATTTGCATAAGTTTGATTGTGGATGCTTGTTTGAGCTGCACCATTTAATGGGTGTTCATATGAGTCTTCATGATTTAAAAACCATTCGCGTAATATTAGGAGATTGCATCAACTTCATGTAGTTGTAGGCATCATTGGCAAAGTGGAGTTAGGTTTATTCAGGAGTTTGTCTGTTCTTACATCATCATTTCATTGATCTTAGATTAATTTCTAAACCTTTACCCTTTTTTTCCTTTTTTATCATTGATGCATTATACATATGTTATCCACACAGAAGGAGGAACAAGCTAAATGAAATAGAAGAAGTCTGCGTAAGTCCCTTTGTGATTATCAGCAAGATCACATGTAATCACTGAGTTAACCCATCATGAATCATAAATAAGGAACATTGGAGTTGTCTTGATTGATCACTTTGATTAGCATTTGAGAGGCTTTGCTCAAGAGAGAGTTAGATACTCTATATTTTACTCTATTGTTGACTTGTCGAAAAACAATCATCAACAAGTCACACAAAAATTTGGTACCAAAATATATAAAAAAATGTAAGTTGCAATTAAAAAGGAAGAGATTAAGAAGTACCTGTAATCAATCCTACAATTATGACCCTCTTTGAGCTGAAATCATATTTTCTCATGTCATCTAACGACAATCAGGATAACAGATAGTGACCCAGATGGTTTGTGCCCACACTCAACTCATATCCCTGAGCTGTGAACCTTGGTTCCTTGGTAGTGCGCAAATAAACTACAGCATTAAAAACCAACACATCTAGTGGCCTTTTAGACAGCCTAAAGCTATCAACAAGCTGTCTTACACTTTCTAGAGAAGACAAATCCAAGTGAATGACTGTGTAATTCTCTTTAGGAATCCCAACAGATTTAGCAGCCCTCTCTGCCTTGAGGAAATCTCTACAAGCCATAACAATATGCCATTTCCCAGTCTCTCCAAGAGCTTTAGCAGCAGCAAGCCCTAAAACAGAAGATGCATATGTTATAATAACATTACCCTTTCTTGCTATCTTTTTACTCCCTAGGGTTTCCTGTGTTACCACTGGTGCAGCCACTATCTGTGACCTAATCTTAAGGATATGGGTGATCCTTTTTATAACTCTCTGCTGTACAAGAAAATAATATATTAATTTATCTAGCCCTCAGTTCTATAAAATTCTAATGGCTCTATATAACTCTCTAAACTAAAATCATTCTAAAAATTCAAATCACTATTCAAACCCAATAGGCAAATAATAATGGTCACAATAAAAATGAAGTACTGACCTTGCCTCTGATACCATGTAGACTAAATTCTTGTTTCCCATGTTCCACCAGTGACAACCCTAGGAAAATAGAGTCCCTTGCAGAACTTGTATATCCTCCCTACAACCAACAACATTTTTATAGTGAAACAAACAATTTGGGTACCATGAAAGTGATTTTGAATTGAGACCCACTTAAACAAAATCTATGAAGTACCTCCTTTAGCAGAGGAAATGTTCAGGATAGAGAAGATTTAATGGCTGTTTGATGAAAAGTTCCTAAAATAGAAGCCATGCTCTTTACAGTTTGCACACAGTTGCAAAAAGAATTACACGATCACAGGAAGGAAGAAAATGGCGATGGCGACGGCAGCTGAAAAGGTTAAAAAACTTACTAAAAATCCGAGCTTAAGAGCTTGAAATCTGAGCCAATGATAACACATGCATAGAGTTCATCAAGGTTGGTGCTAATATAGGGAACAACACAGTGATCGGGACGACCATTTCTGTAGACATAAAATGAAATTGCCACACTAGCAATCAAAAGATTTTGGGTGGAGCATTTTGACACAACTTTAGGCTCTAGCAACTCAGATTTATCGCCATTCATGTACAGGGCAGGTAGCTAAGCCATACAAACATATAGACTGCTAACAAAACTAACTTTCTTTGAGCTTCCTGATGCACGACTCTCATAATAGCAACTCATCTCTATTAAAACCATGTGTCAATTAAGTTTCAACTTTACAGATTTTGGCAAATAAATTTAATATTAAATACTATTCATCCAGTGAAATAAATTAATACATCAGAAGATTGCATTAGTATTAATAATACATCCCATGAAGGAACACTTCAGAAACACATTACATGCATTAAAAAATACCTTGTAAGAGTTTTTGGGGTTTTTTGAACTTGGTCATCAGCGTTTCGAGAGTTCATGAACCATTGAACTCGTTAATGACCTTCACTGTTTCGTTTTTCCTTTGTTAGAAAATTGGTGAGTTCATGAACTTATGAACTTGCTAACAAGCCAATATTGTCATTCTTTCCTTTGTCACATTTTTAGGAGACTAATCAAGCCACAGGCAAGGTTCATGAGTTGATTATAAAAATTGAATCAAATTTTAGTAAACGATCTGGAAATGGTCAACAAAATCTTGAAACTAGGCTTTGTGAAGATTTTGCAAAGGGTTCATGCACATTTGGGGATAAGTGTAACTTTGCACAGGGTGCTAGTGAGTTGTGGGATGATTCTGCTTCTGCTGCTCCCTCATTCATGTAACTTTTCATTTTGTAGATTTGTTTCTTTGAATAATTCCTAATGTGTTTTGTTCTAGGCCCTCTACCCTCTTGCTACAAAGTCAGAAAAATAAAAATAAAAACATGAATGCACAACAAACACTTGCTACAGCAAAGCATAAAACATTATTGATTTTCTTTCATAATCACTAGTTACATCGTGCCTCTCTAAATAAGGGACTTTCACATGCAAAATCTGCTAAAATAGATCACAGGAAGATTTCTCTTTTTCTTTTCTTTTTTTTTTATTCATCCAATACAGCAAAAAAATAAATCCAACACTAATTGCTTTTTTTTTTATTGTGGGAGAAATTACATCACGTTCTAACACTCCCCTTTAATTTCTACCACTAACTACCTCACCATTTACAATGCCGAAATTCTTTCTTAGATACTTAAAATTCTCGTTTGCTAGTGCCTTTCTGAATACATCTCGTTTGCTAGTGCCTTTCTGAATACTTAAAATTCTCGTTTGCTAGTGCTTTATTTTTATTGTGGGAGAAATTACATCACATTCTAACACTCCCCCTTAATTTCTACCACTAACTACCTCACCATTTACAATGCCGAAATTCTTTCTTAGATACTTAAAATTCTCGTTTGCTAGTGCCTTTCTGAATACATAAAAATCTTGTTGAAATCCCTTGAGAACTTAGCCCTGAATACATAAAAACCTACAAATTCCAATGTTCTAGAAAGTAAAAATCCCTAAAAATTCATCAAGACAATCCTTGCAGAAAATCCAAGAAAATTTGAAGCTTTTGCCCTATTTTTTGCCCCCCTTTTGGCCTTTATCGACAAAATTCTAGTTTCCTAAACTAGAAAAAATGGCTAAGGCATGCAGTGGCTCTTCCCCCTTTATCAGCAAAATTTAGGTCTTATGAACTCTTCAAGTGTTTGATTTTTCATAAGTTCACCGGTTGGGTGATTTGCCAATTGAAGGAGAGAGAGTCAGCCTTTTCAAAAAATTGTCTAAGGCACGAGAGAAGTTCCCCTATGTTGGTAGAGTTTGTGTTTTATAAACTTTGTGAAAATTCATTTGTTGTAAAGGCATTTTTCTGACAAAGGGCCAAGGGCATAGATTTCATCGAAATGTGGCTAAGGCAAAAGTTAAAAGAGGGATAAAGGAAGGCTTGTTGGCAAAGTTCACAAAATGTGAACGTTTAGGAAGTTCAAAATTTTTGTGGTTCCCTAACAGGGCAAATTGCTGATAAAGGGCAAAGATAAACAAGTGACTATGGAGAATAGATTAGCAAAATGGGATTTTTCCATGGGCTTGGTTCAAAAATTAGTGATTTTACCGATAGAGGCAAAATAAAAGGCAGAAAATTGGATAAGGAAGGAAAAGGCCCCTTCTATCGGCAAATTAGGTGAAGGTCAAACTTTTGTTAAAGTTTGGAATTCATTTAAGTTCTCTAACACAAACATTTGCTAATAAGAAAAACATGCAAGGGATGGAAAGTCAAATGATTCAAGGCCCAATTCGTTAAAGACCACTTTTGCTTATAAGGCAAAATGGAAACATGAAAAAATGGTTAAGTAAAGATGGAAAAAGGGAAGCCTTGTTGGCAAATTGGCATAAGGCCAAACTTCTCAAAAGTTCAATATTCCTTTGGTTCGCTAATGGTCTATTTTGTCAATAAGGCAAAGGATGGAGCAAAAGGAAAGGTTTGACAAAATGATATTTTTCCAATAAAGAGACCATGGTTTGGTAAAGTAAATTTTTGCCAATAAAGGAAAAAAGTTGCCCAAGGCTTAGGTTCATAAAATTGTAAAATTGCTGACAAAGGGAGCAACCAAAGAATTGTTCAGGAAGGTAAACTTCTGATAAAGCAAAAGTGAGCAAAGTTTGAAGATTGAGACTTTTGCCAATAGAAAAGAAAAGAAAGCCAAGTTTAGCAAAAGGTGATTTTGCTGACAAAGGCAAAAATGGAGATGAAAAGGAACAAGCAAGAAGAGTTCAGAGAAGTGACATTGTGCCGATAAGGGCAAAATAAGATAAGCAATGATAGTTCAAGAAAAGATTATTTTGCTAATAAGGGCAAAAGATGACAGAGTGAGAATAGTTCAGAAATGATGATTTTTGCCGATAAGGGCAAAAAGAGACAAAAATAGGCCATAGTTCAAAAAAAAACAAAGTTGCCAAATGAAGATAAAAATATGCAGAAAATATCTAAAAATAGAGTGTAATATATTGCAAACTTCAAATATTTAGATTTAAATATTTTAAGTGTTGTAAAAGCTTTGTAAAAATAGATTTTTTGAGGGAAAATATTTTTTATTTTCTTTATCAGCCATTAATGCAGATCTGATCTGCTTAGCTACTCTATTTTAGATATTTTTACATTTATTATTGTAGGTTGATGAATTAGATGTTTGCATTGAAAGAAAAATATCTCCTAGCCGCTCCATGATCCAACATATTTTCTACAGTTAATTTTAGCATGCACACATTCCCTTTGACAGGGATATTTGCTGACAACCCATGGGGGTGAATTTATTGTGAGAGATGACTGAGGTCAATGTAATTCAAATGCTATCTATGCATATCTGTAAGATGTATTGAGGATTGGAAAATAGTTGCAAGATAGTTGAAATTCTTGTTTTCTTCTGTATTTTCAAATAGAGCCCTCTACAGTAACCTTGTCTTTTTGATGAAATACACACTCTATTTTACCTTTTCACGCATGTTTATAGCACTATGTAAATTAGGATTGATTTGTATGTGAATGTTTGTTCCTTAAAATTTTGTTCTATTGTTACCTCTGTTAGAATTAGATAAACTTGTGTAAGTTTATTAGTTGTATCTAGTTATTTTGTGCATTCTCAGTATAGTGAGAGCTCCATATTCAAACCTGGTGTATCACATCCATTAATTTACAATTTCATCCTCTTCCTCTTTCCACAATGGTGGATAGATTAGTTTTAGTCTTAGGAATAGCTAAATCTCTTATTTAGGAACTAGCCTCTCTCTAGAGATTTGATCTCCCTACAGGGTCCCACACATGGAGATCATCTCAATGTTAGACTGGATTGTTGGAGCCCTAAAAGCCTTCAACAAAGGGTGCAAATGCAAGTGACAACATGACTCAATTAGGGTTTTTTAGAGCCCCTAGAGATAGATGTCATCTTATCTTCTCTTTTATTATATGTGACTCCTTCCTAGTGTTCTTGTTGTGAATCCTTCCCCATTAGCCCATCCCTTGTGTTCATGTTGAATCCTATCAGATTATTGTGTTGTTTGGATATGTGCTCTCTTGCAATTTTGATAAGCCATTGTCTGGAAGTACAAATTTAGTCTTAGAATTGTCAAAATGTGAAGACTTTAATTTCAGTGTTCTTTGTTGAAGCTAAACACCTTTGGTCCTCATACTGTATGAAGGTCCTTGACAATTCATGAAAGTCTTTGAAAAGATAGTGGAGTTTCACAAAAATATCATAGTAGATAGGGCCTTTGGATAGAAAATGTTCTTCACTTTCAAGCTCACAAAAATGCAATTTGCATACACACTCATGTCATGGGAGGTCATGATCTAATTCCAAGAAGAACTAATGCACAAAAACCTAGTTTCATTGACCATTAATTTACCTACATGTGTCCCTAATTTATGATAATATATTATTTATTTTCTAATTTAAACAAAATGTACACAATTATAATTATATACACATTGAAACTTTTCACTAGATATAGGAGAACATAATTAAATAATTACTCTCCTTACTATATAACTTCTAAGGCCACTTCTATTCTTTCCTTGCAAACTCAATTTTTCTATCTAGATATCCAAGCTAACCTCTCATTTTCTTGAATTTATAATTCTCAGTATTGCCTTCAACCCACCACCCTTAAAATGGAAAAACAACCCCACTTTATAGATTAAATTCTCATTCAACCACCTACCTCATTCCACTCTAATATTTCTAACATGTCTTTATATTTTCCATGTGTTATTTGACAAGACACGAACAAACTTTACTCTTTCTTGAGCTAGATGGCCAACTGCCCTAATAATTTGCTAAGTGGGTTGTTAGAATTTTAGGTATTTGACATAATTCATTAAATGTAGAGGATACATGAATAACAATAGGAGAGATATTGGTTTTCATAGTTGATCATTATTCTTGCATTGGTTCTTTTACCTAATCTTGCAAAGCATTTAAGAAAAGTAGTCACTAAGTCCAATCAATCATTTAACATGGTGTGGTAAATGAAAATTTATATCTTTATTTTCTACACACAAACCTTTGGAAGACATACTTTCTCTGAGCTTTATCTTCTGAAATAATTTCTTCTGATGGGTTTCACAGTAATCCTTTTCTAAATCTAAGTGCTTTCTTTTATGAAATTTGATTTTTTGCACATCCTTTAGGCTTTCATTCAATCCTTGTAAAAGGGAACCATGTTTAGCATGACTAATTAGACTAATAACACTAGGATTGTAATTGGCAACATCCAAGCTTGCAACTAGTCCCATATTGATTGTGCAAACATCCATATAATCAAAATCATGTCCATAATTTTTAAAACATATTTTTGCTAACCTCTTCAATTTGGGGGAACATGACTATGAAAAAGTAAGAAAACACTAATGTATTTAAATGCATAGAATTATAAAATAAAGATTTCATTACCAAAATACCATATGACTCTACAATTGGCAACATCCATACCTACAATTAGTTCCATGCTAATTGTGCAAACAAATTTGCTACATAGAATCAAAATAATAATAATGTCCATTATTTTCAATACTTGTTTTTGGTAGCAATGATCTACTCTACCTGAAGCAATGATCTTATCTGGATGTTGAAGGTCATGAACAACAACATCATATGGAAAATACTCAACGGTCTTTGCATCCCCAATATGACATATCTGATAGATGGAGAGAATATAGATGAAGAGAAGATTGGTAGAGATCTCAGGAACAAGGAGTACATCCTCAATGCAATCATCTGCCATCTAAACTAAGCCATACCCCATAACTGGAACTTATGAAGAGTTTCAGACAAAAGAATAAGAGAAGTGGTGCTATAAGAAAGAGACTCAAGAAGATTTACTAAATGAGTCATGTGATGTGAGGCTCTTGTGTCAAATATCCAATTTGATGTGGATGAATTCAAACTTGTAGTAGTAAGGGCATGGTCTTTGCTAGGTTTGGGTGTATCAATGTTGTGTTTCTTCATGGCTTCTTCAAAAGCCTCAATCCTTCAATGAAAAATCTTAATGTGATGATTTTGCATCTGACAAAAAGTACATGGCCCTTTTTTTTTCTTCTTGGAGGAATTTTTACTTGACTTAGAAGATATTGTGGTTGATGTATCAGATTTGGTCTTCTACTTAGATGATTTCTCATTGCTTGAAGATGATTCTTCCTTTGACTGTTTTGAATTCTTATTACCTTTACCCTTAGATTCATGAACTACTAATACTTGAATTTTTGAAGAAGTGATAGAATCCATTAAGAGTAAAAAAATATTCGAAACTATGCATACTAAATGTTGATCAAGTGCAATCAGTGTAGAGTAAAAAGTAGAAGTGAAAACTTGATAGGGACCTTTTAACTTTGACAAAACCAAGAAGACACATTCCTTATCTATTTTTGTTTTACCACAACCTTGAAGTTGAGTTCAAGAAAAGACTTGAACTTGACTAAGTAATCTTCAATTGAAGGAAATGCATCAGGAGACAAAGTTGTTAATTCAGCATCCAATTGAAGTATTTTGAACTCATCAACTTTACCAAATAAATCACTAAATTTGTCCCACATTTTATTAGGAGTTGTAGAATTACATAGATGAAATTGCAAGTTATCAAATATATGGAGGCCAGTAAATCCCATTGTCTCATCTAAATTATTTGATAGACAAATTGTTTATACTCCCTATTGAATTGCAGTTGTTGGTCATTTAACATTTTCCATAACCCTTTAGATTGAAGAAGTTGTTGTACTTTTCTTTTCCATGTGTGGAAATTGTGTGGTGATAACAGATCAATTTCAAGATCCGTGCTAAAATAAAACACAATGAGGCATGTAAATTGTGCCAAATAGACACCCCAAGTTTGATTAAAAAATGTCAAAGAAGCCCCCCAGAATTTGGCACTTTATAACTCAGTGCGGATTACACTGAAAATACTAGGGTTACATGAATTATTAATAATAAATGTTAATAGTATATGGTCAACTAACTAGTCATGATGCTACCCTCAATATAAAAAGATAGTGGTTTTGGCTTGAAACCACTAATAATAACTAGTTACATAGAATTTAGCATAAAATGCTAACATGAGAAACTCCTTCTCTAGTTACAAACAATAGAAACACAATCAGTTGTGTTAGACTATACAAAGAGTGGAATGTTAACAAAAGTATTTTGAAATGTTAACATAAACCTTTACAAAGAACATAACCTACAAATGGTGGTTTGGAATAAGTTGAAAGGTATGAAAAATAATTTAGTGTTGCGAGTGAGAAGAGGAAAAATGTGACTAAACATTTGAAATGCTAATATCAAAGTGTAATGGAACATCAAAGATTTAATGGAGTGGCAAAAAGGCAACCTTTGTGTATGAAAAGCATCAATGGAAAGATCCATGTACATAGTGAAACTGCTAGCCGTGACCTATGGAAATAGGAAAAACATGGGCAAGAGAGTGTGATGGAAGTTGAATGTTAACTACAACTAGCGCCAAATTCCTTAGCATTGTTGGAGGTCATTAGTTGGGTAAAAGGAACCTGAACAAGTATGAAGAAACCCACGACCTCGGTAACAAATGTAAATGGTGAGGAATACGGAAGATTTTGACCTTACTAGAGACTGCCCAAATAAACCAATGAATTGTTGATGGAGTGAAAATCTCAAACCAGATGCCAAATATATTAAAAACCTTGGCCAGAAGTTTTGGTGATGCTGTAAAAGAAAAGAAACATGGTAAGCAACAAAACTACAAGACCACGTTTCTCTATTGTTTCAAATAACTTACTCCAATTTGAGACTCAAAGTTGAGAGCATAGTTACTATGTTGTTGACTTCAAACCAACAATCCAAACTACAGACCCTCAAAAAAATCTATGGATATTGAAGAAAGTTTTGTGAAACGGAGCGTTGCAAGAACTTGATACCACAACCCTTGCCCATGAAATTAGAAGATATGTTTATAGAGAATCAAGCAACCTCTGAAATGCTGAGTGAACAATGACTCTATATGAAGAAACAACAATAGAGGAGTTTGCAACCTAAAATCAACCTTGATCTCCTTTAATCACTTTGACAGTGAAGGTATTGGAAATGACTTGTAGGTCCAAGTAGCCAACAAACAAGGCTCCAACTTCATTGAAAACTATGTGAGTGCCCAGAATAGACCATGAACCAGGTGCTATAATGGAGTCCACATATGGATGAGATGCCCTAGTCTAGGTGATGTCCTTCATAGTATCAAACCCTTGATCCACACTAGGAACTAGGAAAAAATAAATTCAACCAAAAACTATGAACGATGCCTACAAATCTTTAATTTCCAAAAAAAATTACATTTTCTGCTAATGAACTGATAGAGCCACACACCTATGATAGGGCTATGTGTAGGATGAAATTAAAATTGAGAATGGAATTTCAATTCTAGGCTTTGATACCATATAGGAGTAACAATGAAATGAATGCAATAAACACAACTTCCACAAGATGAATGTGCACACAAAGCAAGAGCTAAAACTATCATAAAATCTATATAAATGTACAATGAACTCCTTGTATATGTAGGACAAGGACGAAGTGAGAAGGTGCGAGTCAAACAATGACTAAGCCTCCATGATGTGTGACACATGTAGAACACTTGGGATAAGTATGAGAGCATGTTACATATGTCTATAAGGTGAGACAACTAAACCACTAAGTGAAATCAAGCTAGTGTGAATAGGTCTACTAGGCTAGGAACTAGATAGAAGTAAAGTAGATGAATAAAGACTCTTTTCACACTACAATCTTATCTTCTTTGAAATGATGTTACTTCTTTTAGTCACAACATCATCTTAAACAAGGGTAAAATATAGACCCTTGACATTGACCATCTCCTAATAGCACCTTTGACATCACCTTGTGTCCCCTTGTGACACATTTGTCCTAGACCTTTTCATGTCCCTTTCCATCATCTAGTTAATTTCATGTCTCTTTCCATCATCCAGTTAATTAAATAAATTATATTTATTTAATTAAACTATTTATTCTATTTCTCAATTTAATTAAATAAAGTATAATATTTATTTAATTAAACTATTTATTCTATTTCTCAATTTAATTAAATAAAGTATATTTATTTAATTAATCAATTTTCCACAGGCTAAGATGCATACAAATAAACACATACTAACCTAGATTAATAAATGAGTAATATTGTGGGAGGAGTAGATATGCACAAAGATACTCATGCAAGCAACTGTGTGATAGGGTTGGCCTTGGATGCTATTCTTAGGGAGGTGAAAGATGGTGTGCTTTCATTGGAGATGCTGGGCAGTGATGGCATTAAGCAGCTTATGCCTGCTCTTCGATAGAGGATGGATGAAGTTAAGCATCGGTGGGTGTAGGACACTATTAGGAGCAAAGGATCTCCTTCCCTGGACCCTTTCACCCTTGTGTCTCCCTCCTTTGGTGTGAAGGTTCACATGATGGAAAACTATAGGTTAATCAAAAATTCTTTGAATCCTTACCATGTCTATAGCTACTTTTGCAAGGAGTAGATCCTCTCCCTCAATCCTATGGTAGACCTAGGGTTTGTCTCTATTTCTGCAATGATGCCCAATAAGAGCAATGCTGCTCCTCTAGATCCCCTGCCCCCTTCGGTGGTTACCCCTCCCAATCTGTGTACCTCTTGGCTTCTGGGCAACTATAGGGTGGATTTGGCATTTGAACTCGTCAATTATCATATTTCTAATAAGTGTATAAGGAAAGTCTCTGTAGACATTGGATCATAGTCTTTGATCTTCAGATCAGTACGATGATGACCTTCGATTAATGATTTCATGGCTTGGTGCAAGAGTTCATGGAACAATCTGACCTTGCTTTTGTGGAATTGTTGGATTCTGGTTTCTTTTTGGTTATCTTTCAAATACTGAGGATTGCAGGTTCGTCCAAAACAATGGAAAATGGTTTTTTGGTAGATTAGGCCTATTTATGTCCCCATGGTCCACTTTCATTGATCCTACAAAGTTCCAAATTTCTACCATTCCAATTTGGCTATGCCTTTACAATCTGCCTCTGGTTTTGTGAAACCTAATTCAAATTGAATAATTTGTCAACCAAGTTGGAACCTTCATTAAGATTGAGGAAGGGGCTGATCTTAGAAGGTATACCAAAGTTTGTGCACTGGTTGATATTTCCAATCCTTTGGTTCATATGATTCACATCAACTCATCTCTTGGCTCTTGGCTACAATTTATTAATTATGAGGGGCTTCCTAAGAGACACTTTAGGTGCAATCAACTCAGCCATAACATTGTTGGTTTCCATTCCAAAACCAGCAATGGCCAATGGGCCATCAATCTTAAGAAATGGGCTCGTAAGAAAGGCAATCTTGACATTGCT
Organism: Cunninghamia lanceolata; assembly: GCA_027924645.1. Classification (NCBI taxonomy): domain Eukaryota; kingdom Viridiplantae; phylum Streptophyta; class Pinopsida; order Cupressales; family Cupressaceae; genus Cunninghamia; species Cunninghamia lanceolata. The sequence goes on along the minus strand of BSBN01000937.1, from coordinate 8,829,381 downwards.
TTTTTTTGGAGAAATCATGGTATGTTCCTAGATCATTGCTCTTTGTTTTCCCCTAAAGTTGGGACTAAAAAGCAGTCTAAAAATGTTTCCTCTCCAACCAGTGGAGAAGAGGATGCACAACACTAGCAAGTGGATCGAGATAAGTAGTTGAATTTAGGGGTCTCAAGGAATAAGGAGCAAGGTTTGGTTCTCTCAAATGACCAAGGCACTTTGGTTCAGGCAATTGCTATGGCTGGCTCAAAGCATCACTCCATTCCCCTCTTTCCTAGAAGGGATTCAAATTTGGTTAAGGATGGCAAACGTAGGGAAAGGAAAACTAAAGCTAAGAAACTAAGAAAACACTTAGTGGATGATGGAAGAACTTCTCACAAGAAGAAAAAGAAAACATTTAAAGAAAGGCTGATTTCTTGCGGCTCTATTAGTATATCTTCGTTGGTTTTTTAAGTCCCTATGATGTCATTTCCTCCATTCCCTCTCATCTCTTTTGCTCCCCAATTTTAGGTCTGAAGCATTCTTATTTTTATGCTCTCTATGTTAGGTGGGAGTGGGCCCTTAACCCATATCTTACATAACAAAAAAAAAAATTCATTTTCCCCTTTTAGCCAAATTAACTAAATGAATTTTATTTATTTAATTAACTCAAATTTATCCTTCCACATCACCCTTCTCTAATAATTAATTAAATAATTCTTTAATTTGATTAATTATTGAGAGTCAATGTCTAGCTAAAGTTAATTAGCCAAATTCATTGAACCTAGACACTTGCACAAAATTCAAACTACTTTTACATCTCAAGCATCCATTTCATACCACATCTCCAAATCTCAACCATACACATAAGGATACACCATAAAAGCCTCCATCCTTGCCCTAATGTTGTCTCATCAAATCCTAACCATCCATTGCACTTCTTAATCCTAGCAATCCATACTATCATTCAAAAATCTATAAATCAAACATGAATCTAGCTATTATGGGAAGACACAATGGGAACACACAAGAAAGTAATGTTATACTGGAGTGAGCAATCAACATAACAATAATTATTAGGAGCATAGCCATTGGAGCTTGGGTACACTCCATTCTGCTCTATCTAGGAGAAATAATGGTTTTAGGTGAAAGTTTATGTCATTTACATTTATCTTTATGTTATTTACCTTTAATCTTTTCTTATCTTCACCATCATGTTGCAATTAATGTGAGTAGCCTAATCCAACTAACTCCATCCCCATGGCAATTAATTTCCTTCTCACTAGTAAAGTTAATTAGTTAAATACCCTTAATTAATTAATCTAGACTTAAATATTTCTCTAACTAATTAATTTGGCTAAGAGGTATTATTAAGTTGTTATCGTGTTCACAAAAACTAAAAAGAGTCAACATATTTTTTTTAATTCTAAAGTAAGTGTTTTAAATTTAAAATCTAGCCCACATACTTTTATTAAATGAATGCACCTAAAATTTATAAAGTAACTATTTTATTTTTAAAAAATATATAACCAACATATTTTTTTAAATGAAAGGACATAAGAATTAAATTTAAAATATATAACCACCATAGTTTTATTAATTAATGGACATAACATTAAAACCCACATAAAGTAACAAATCTATATAAATACAAGTAATAGTCAAATATGAAATGAAATAAGGTAGAGAAAAGGAATAAGGAGTTATTTGAAGGTATCTACATTATATTGAAATAAGGTAGAGCAAAAGAACACAAGAAGTGCAGGAGTTATTATTTGAAGGTAACTACATTATATTTTAGACATATTTGTATAAGGTTTCAATTTTTTTAATTTTTTTTCTACGGAATGAAATCTAATTTGTGGGTAATTTAATTTTTTTTATTTACTATTGAGTTATTTCAATGAAAATACTCTAAATTAATATTATCTTTTATTAGGGTTATCTTTTTTGTGTGTGTTTTTGATAATATAAGGTGGCTAAACAAGGGGCCAAACCCTTACAAAAAGTAGACAGGCCACAAGGCAGCAAGCACAAAAAGTTCCTTAAACCAGATACATCAATTACAGTTATCCCAGCATAAACAAAAAAACCACCCGCTATAAACTAAGATAGTAAATACAGAGTAGCAGAGTATCATCAATATAAAAGCAAAAACTAAGGAGGCAAATTCTCTCCTTACTTAACCATGGATTTAATAATGTCATCCAAATTCCTAGCAAGATCATCATTGTCAGCATTGACAGGCACCCCCAAGTTTTTCAGCACAGAAATATTGAGGAAAATAGAATTCCTAAGCACAGTGGAAAGATTCTGTTCTAGCTTCTCAATGCGAGCCCTCAGACCCACAAGTTTAGCTCCCAGACCAGCATCAGTGTCCATATCATCATCAGCCTCTTCCATGAACATCTCACCCGCTTTGTCAGCATTATCAACAGAGTCAGCAACATCCTCAGTGGTAGCCCTTGTATCATGAGTCTCTTGCTTACCTTCAACATCCTCAGATATGTCCTGAACCTCCATATCCTTAGCCCCATCTCCCCAGGTGGATTCATCCGAACTACTCTCAGAATAATCAATTAGTTTTTCTTTAAGAGCAAGTTTGCCAGCGATTCACCCTGACCACCTAACTCTAGAGGAGAGACCATCCTTAAAAACCTTAGCAGAAGAATGCGACTTGCTACTCTAGCCCACCGGGGTCCTACCTAGATTTTTAGGGGTCCCAACCATAGCCCTCCCAGTGCTTATTTCACTAGCAATAGTCTTTCTCTATTTTCCCTTCGTATTGATAGTAGGACTCGGAGTAACAATAGGAATTTCCTCAGGTGTGGAAAAAGAAATTTCTTTAGTCTTAGTAGGAACAGGGGATGGCCCAGGTTCTTCAACACCAGGAATATCCTTAGGGTTAGAGGAGGGTTCGCCACTATTGGTTTGAATGGACTTAGAGGGTTCAAGGGCAAGATGGTGGTTATAAAGACAGAGGATAAGGCCCTGATGAAGAGGGATGGGTTTCTTAGCAGGGTTTTTAGCTAGTATAGCCTTAACCCTAAGGACAGAATGTTCAAGGGAAGAAAGCAGATAAAACAAAAAGCTAATTTGAGCATTGCGATGGAAATGATTCAAAAGGGGAAGATGATATTTGTAAAACCTAGTGAAGCGCCCTTCCAGGGTGAAATACTTCATGAGGAGAAAACACACACCGTCCCAAGGCTCAGGCAACTTGGCTTTGTCAAATCCCCCCTAATATGGGACTAATTCTTCGCTATCTCCAAGAAAGAGCTTCTGACTGGAAAGGTCCGCAATTTTAGTTTTCCTCTGCAGTTTCAAACCCTGAGTAGACATACCAGTGGCCATAGTGATCACACTTTCAAAAATTTCAAAGCTAATTCTGCCCACCAAAACCCACTGGTTCTACCAAGATCTAGCGAATTGTTCAGATACATTTTCATTATACCCATTGAGCCGCTCCAAATAGGGACTAATCCCACCCTCTTTGCAATAATGCCAGACCACCAGGTTGTCTTTGAACTCATAGCAAGAGACGGGTTTAGTTCTGATTCTATCTCTACCCATGTCAGAATTACAGAGCATGTCACAGAAACCCCAAATCTCCTTAGTCGTATTTACAAAAACATTACTAGCTTGATCAAGGCTAATGATGCTGGTGATAACACCGCACGCATTATCATAAATATGGGAAACCTTGCAAATATGACGCTTACTCATCCCATGCTTAATCATAATTACATGGCACACGCCATGATGATCCAGCCGTCCACTTGCCTTATGAGAGAAAGGAGCGGAAATGACAATTGAGAAGGTACAAAAGGACCCGTACTTCAAGAGGCATGTCAGCCCCCTCCCAAAGAGCTGACAATATGAGCTGTCTTTCCAACAAATCTGACTCATCAATAACCCGACACTTCCTTAAGAATGAGAGCCTTAAGATTTAAAGGGATATGATCAAATTGGCGCCAACATCACCAATTTGAATGCTGTTGTCCAAGTTCAGCACAGGCATCTGCAACTCCATTGCCCTCACGGTAAATATGTGAGATATTCACACTGGGAATCTTCTGCAGGAGAATCTGTATATCCCTAATAACATCTTTCAACTTAATGCCAATAGTCAACACATTGTTAACTGCATCAATCACCATTTTAGAGTCCCCCTGGATATACAAATTCCTAATACCAAGGGATATAACCAATTTAATCCCCCAAAGAAGAGCCATAGCCTCAGCATAGTTATTACTTTGACAGCCCAGACCACCAGCATAGACAGCAAACATCCACCCTTTGTCATCTCTTATGATCCCTCCCCCACTAGTTGTATCGTCAATCTTAGAAGCCCCATCAAAGTTAAGTTTCATCCAGTTAGGAATCGAAGGACTCCATCTAGTATTAAGCCTCTGCAACAATTTGGCATTGTTATGAATAGGAATATGATTGAGAATCTTCCAATTCACCGCCATTTGTTCCTCTTCATGGGTTAGAGGTTTCTCCGCAGTTCAGATATGGGCCGTAGTGACACTTTCCAGAAGAGTCTTAATGAAAGTGTGAGAACCCTGAGAGACATCTCTAGCAGTATCCCTAAAAATCCTATGATTGCGCTCTTTCCACAAAGTCCAACTCAAACACGGCAGAGTTTGATTCCATAACTCAACAAGCCAGGGATGAGAAAAGGGTGGATACCAGCTGTTAATAACTTCCTTGATATCAGAATTGCAAACCCACTGAATACCAAAATTACTTAGGATTAAGTTCCAGATTTCCCTAGCAAAGTCACAGTGGAGGAATAAATGAGACATAGTTTCCTCCTTATCACGGCACAGACAACATCTATTGACCAAGGTAAAACCTCTCTTCTGCAAGTTGTCTTGGGTCAGAATTTTGTTATGAACAGAGGCCCACCAGAACATGTTGATTTTCAGAACAAGTTTGTGGTTCCAAACTTTTCTCCATATCTCCTTTCTATGTACCTCAGGAACTAATAAGTGATAGGCAGACTTAACAAAGAAGTGTCCATCCTTTTCCGACCACCAAAATTGCCCGTCTTCATGAGGGAAGAGAGGGATTCTAACTCCCTAAATCAACTTTTGAACAACTCAAACTTTAGAGGCAAGATCTAGGCGATGTGTGCAGCAGTCCAATAATTTTTTCCAGCTCCTGTTACCATTATTATTTAACATGTAATCGCTGACTTTATCGCCAAAAAACTGAGTAGCAATGCTAGCAATTTCACCATAATCCCCCTGAGTAATGATAGCCTTATCTTTTATCCAAATATCAATCCAAAACTCAATAGACATACCATTACCCAATTTCCATCTAATCCCTTGCGTGAGAAGGCTTCTAGATTTCAGCATTTTATTCCATATAACAGATCCCTTAGGTAAACCTTCCTGTTGGAGGAAGTTGGACCAGTCAGTGACATGCAGATATTTGGCTTGCATGATTTCTCCCCAATCTTTATGTTGATGAATTAGGTTCCAATTGATTTTTGAGAGCAAGGCTTTATTCATAGTATGTATGGATCTAATATTGAGACCTCCATGGGATTTAGGGAGACACACTTTTTCCCAGCTGACCAAGGACATTCTCTATTTATCTTCTACTCCCATCCATAAAGATTTTCTTTGAATCTGTTCCAGCTTGTCAGCAAAAGAAGTAGGAATTTTAAAAAGAGAAAGGAAATAAGTGGGTATACCTTGCAAGGAGGCTCGAAGAAGCTGCAATTTACCGGCACTACTGAGAACTTTCCCCTTCCAACCAATCAATTTCCTTTGAGTTCTTTCCAATAGGATATTCCAGAAATTTTGAGATACCTCTTTAACTGTAAAGGGCAGACCCAGATAGATAGCAGGAAGATCATCTTCAGCACAGTCCAGGATATGAATGATTTTTTGTCAGAGAGCAGTAGGAGTATTAAAAAAATACACATTACTCTTTTGGAAATTGATGTTTTGCCCATAAGCTATGGCATAAAGGTTTAAAATATTCTTCCATCTCCATGCTTCAAGCACAGAAGAGATGCCAAAAAGAATGGTATCATCAACAAATTGCTGCACAGACATAGGGGCAAGGGAGGAAGCAGGTTTGATGCCCACAAGATGCTTAGAAGCAACATTAGCTTGAATGTATCTCCCAAGAGCCTCCGCCATTATGATGAACAAGTAAGGAGAAAGGGGATCCCCCTGCTGGAGTCCTCTCGAGGAAGAGAAAAAACCCCTAGGAACCCCACTAACTAGGATAGAAAATTTAGCGGAAGAAACGACTGTCCAAATGAGGAGATAAATTTTTTCATTAAACCCAAATTTCCTAATAACTTGAAACAGAAAAGCCCATGAGACCCTACCGTAGGCTTTAGAGATATCAAACTTAAGAGCCATGCCAGGTATTCTACTCTTATCCATGGAATGAATAGTTTCATGAGTGGAATCACAGCATCCAAAATTTGATGACCTGGGACAAAACCTTTTTGAGAAGGGGAAATAATTTTATCTAAGAAAGGTTGAATTCTCATTGCAAGGACTTTGGTGCAAAGCTTATAGACAATATTACATAAGCTAATAGGTCTAAATTCAGAAAGATTGGTGGGTTTCAGCTTTTTAGGGACAAGGACAATAAAGGTGTTATTGAGCTGTTTTAAAAGTTTACCAGTTTTGAAAAAATCATGAACTGCAGTGGTGAGATCAACCCCGACAATATCCCAATATTCCTGGAAAAAGATAGGAGGGAAGCCATCCAGACTCGGAGCTTTGAAGGGACCCATAGAGAATAAAATAGCACGAACCTTCTCCTTAGATATAGGCCTTAGCATTTCCAGGTTATCTTCCTCAGTTATCAGACAGGGAATTTTGTCAATGAATTGATTTATAGTCCTGCCATTGTCAACAACATTATCTTGTTCAGTCAACAAATTCTAAAAGAATATCACAGCTTGTTCTCCAATCTCATTATCCTCAGTGATAACATCACCATTTTCCAAACATAATTTTGTGATGGAGTTAGCCTTCCTATGTTTCATGGCAGAAATATGGAAAAACGCTGTATTCCGATCTCCCTCCTTAAGCCACTGAATCCTAGATTTCTGCTTCCAAAAGACCTCTTCTTGGCACATAAGATTCCTCCAGTCTGAAATCAGATCATTTTCTTTCTTAGTAGTGTCTTTTGAAACATCTCCTTGAGCAATCCGTTGCTGAATATCCGCTAGTTTTCTAGTTATATTTTTCTTCTGACAAAACACATGACCAAAACTGTATCTATTCCATCCATGAACCTCCTGTTTGATATGCATAAGTTTTTTAACCAGTCTGAACATAGTAGTACCCTGGATAGGAATTTTCCACCATTGAGTCACAAGTTGTCTGAAGTCCTTATGCTTAATCCACATTGCTTCAAAGCAGAAAGGGAAAGGGCCCCGTTGACATTGATCTTGCCAATGAAGGAAGATAGGGAAGTGATCAGATATTGTTCTAGGAAAAGCCTGCAAATGCATATTATGATGATTATCTCAGTTACTTGATATAAGAACCCTGTCTAATTTAACCTGGATCATATGGTCACCTCGTCTTCTGCTAGACTAGGTAAAAATCTGATTTTGCAGCTCCACATCTAGCAATCCCCAGACATTAATAAATTTTGCAAAGTCAAACATGCTGTTAGAGTAATCAAGGATCCCACCATATTTCTCAGAGGGATATAAAGGAGTGTTGAAGTCACCAGCCAACATCCATCTAGAGCGTGGGGAATTGGTCAGAATGCTACTCAAATCAGTCCACAAAGATTCCCTCAGAACTCTAGTATTAGGAGCATAAATATTGATTAAATACCAATTGAATGAAGGCAAGGAGAAGTTGATAACTAGGAAATGCTTGCTAGAAGCCGCAAGAGAACCCTAAATTTTTGCACTGTTCCACATTGTAACAATCCCACTAGAAACCCCTATAACTGGACTAATGCAAAACTCAGCCTTAGGCCATATGTAATCAGCAATCTATTGATGACTGTTTTGATGCAATCATAACAATAAGTTAAAATTCACATGACATGAACTGTAACTATACTTGAAAGACAAGAAGGAATCATTTGGTGATTCAACTAATCCCAAGTCTACAATGGTTCAGTTGGTCAAGTTCAGTTGGTCAATGTGAAGCTGTAATGTTCAAGGGGCCTTACGTAGTTTAGGTTTGTTCTGTGGTTTACTGGCCTAAGAATATGCAAAGAGGTCATGAGATATGTCAATACTCTTCATTCCTTTGCATAAAGGTGCTACTGTGCTGCAAGTTTCAGAGGGTTTACTTGGATTGTTGCAGCTGTCTTCTTGATCTATTTATGAAAACTGTCTACTTAGACTCTGTTATGCATGCTTCTTCAGATCTGAGACAATTTCCTTTGGATTTCTACGTTTTCAGCTAAATATTTCAGATGGGTTGGGAAAAGTTAGAGAGATCTAATCTACACTTCATCTAATCTACAGAAGGATCTAATTGTTTCTGTTATCCACTATGTAAATACCACAGTAATCTGATCAAATCCACAGTAAAAACCTTAAATGTAAGTCCTGAGCATTTTCACAAACATACATTTAAAATTGCAAGCTCTCAAAGAAGATATTTCAAAACACAAAGAAGAGCAGGAGAACACTCAGAAGATAGATGCAGAACTCCAGATTCTATTGCATTAGAAACGAATAGCCATACATGATTTACAATGTAAGAATGACTCTTAGTTTCATTGATCATACTACAGAGAACTTACAAGCTTTATAGATACAGTAAGGCAGCCAGACATTCCACGCGCACCTTACTGTAGACAAACAGGCGACCTCCTTCTTCTACTTCTAAACTATGCTAAGCTAACTTGCTGTATTTTCCTAGAATCTCTGTTATGTAGCCCCTGTTGTAAAGTATTACAGTGTAGAGAGGCACAATATATAACATCATGATTGTCCTCACTACAGCAAAAACCTAACTGAACCCCTGGTTCAAACCTCTAGTTACAGCAATAAATGCAGGTGAACCAGTTCTCAAAAATATCTCTGAGCTGTGGTCAAATCTGGGCGAAATATTGCCCCTTCTAAGAAGTTCCAGCAGCAGGGCAATAACTTCTGTTTGTCTTTTGCAGAAATACCTCCAGCTGCGACCTTCCTCCTCACTTGAATGGCTTTGACTTTTGCATTTCATCTCTATCTTCTTGCTCCTGAGATCTGATCTTCTGCCTCCATGAAGTCACTGTATTGACTTTCCAGCTGCTTCCTCAACTGCAAGCCTGCAAGACAAGACAAGTAATAAGTATTCCATTTATCACAAAACAGCATGAAAATTAAAATAAGCATTTAAATACAGGTGACAGCGCAAGATAGAGGAGATCAGATCCAAAATCCGCTCAAAACGCGTCAAAAATACGCCCAAGCTGCTCAAAATTGATGGGGTCAACCATCGCTGACCGGGAAAATGCCAGAGGCGCCAAAAAAAACACTTTAAAACTCGACCGCTTCATTTCCCGCCCATCGGCATGATATTCGCAGTCGGTGCGTCAAAAAATAGGTTAGTCGATATACCTCATCATCATGATATTCTGGAAATAGCATTCCCTCCTGAAGGTTCAGATGAATGTCATCATGATATTTGACTTCTGCATAAGGAGAAAGGAACAACAACATCATCATCATCATGTAGGAGAAAAGGAGGATGCGAATATAATCATGCTGCCGAGGAAAGGAAGATGATGGTGACGTCATCATGATATTTGGGCTTCATTGAAATGCTAAGGATGACGTCATCGTCATATTCGGTTAAGATCAGGGGGATATTTGATATCAGGTCACCTAAGGAGCATGATCAGGATGATGAAGTGAATATGACCCTTTCGCGGCCAAGGTAACCCTCTCGAGAAAAAATCAGCATGATGAAGATCATCATCATATTTGCGGCTTGTGTCGAACTTTGGAATAGGACGTCATCATCATATTCGGCAAACGGATCGTGCTTGAAAAAAAGTATCCCGCTTGAAGGAAAAAATGATGATGATGAAGGATAATCATCAGGATATTTACTTTTGTCGAACATAGAAGAAGACATCATCATCATATTTCGCGAACCAGATCGGGTCTTGGAAAATATCCTGTTGAAAGAAAAAATGATGATGTTGATCATTAGGATATTGGCTTCTTCGTTATAGGATCGGGATGACGTCATCATGATATTCGGAGCCTTCGTTAAACTTAAAACATGACGTCATCATGATATTTCGCCAACCGGATCATGTTTGAAAAATATCCTGCCGAAGGGAAAATATGATCATGATGAGGATCATCACCTTTTCTTGCAAAAGGTGGTATTTCATCGGCAGGAGGACTTGGCGAAATATCGGGCGCACAAACAAGATCATGATGATCTTGACAATCAGGACAGGATAAAAAATGATGATGATGACCATCGATTTATCATGATGACGTCATCATGATAAATCGTCTTCGAAGCACAAGGGTGAGTTAAGGTCATCATGATAATTTGTCTTCGAAGCACAAGGGGGAGTTAAGGTCATCATGATAAATCGCTAGGGTGATATTGCAAAATATGATGATGCTGTTTAAGAAATGCAATATCGACCACCCTGAATAGATAGGGTGATCATCATGATGTTTAGGCAAACGGATATCAGGAGGATATGAAGATGATGATCCTCCTTCGAAATTATCATGATGATGTCTTCAGCACTTAGCGAATTCAACGAATATGACCCGTGAAAGATCAGGATGAGGATCAAGAAGCCGTCATCATCATAATTTGAAGTTCAGCAAATATCATGATGATGACCCTGCGATAGGTTTATAGCACGCGCATGCAAATATGCCGAAGGTGATTTTGTTAAGTCAGGGTGATCTTATACCATCAGCATGATATTTTAAGATCAGGTGATGCAAGGATATCATGATGATGCTCGCGATACAAAGGCCGCTCGACGGGGGGAACTTACCTTGACTTAAAGTTAATGTCATCATGATATTTCGAACCTCAGGATATTATCGGGGGGGTGCGTTTAAAATATGATGATGATGACGCTCTTCAGCAAAACCGAGTTTATAACATGACCTTCCTAAAAGATATCATGATGCTGCATAATGCGAAGATCATGATGATCCTGTCAACATGACTTAGAATAAAAAAAGATGATCCTCCTGCGAATATCAGGTTTGACCAAGACTTTGACCGTGCATAACTTTCACATATGGACGAATTTTCGAGTGAAGTAAAAGGCAAACCTGCATGAAATTTCAAGCTCTTTCAAAATATGAGGTCACAGAAACAAAATATGAACTTTGACAAACAGACCTCATGATGATGACCTACCTTATGCAATATCATGATGATGATGCACCTGACCATTTTTTACCAGACCGCCAGAAAGCAGAAAAAATACAAGCAGAAGCAAAAAGCAAGACATCAGCAGGGGTCCCCATTTTGCTAAGGAGCATAATGGGGCGTGTTGTGAACATCACAACAACTAGCAACCAAAACAAAACAATTAAATTCAGAGTGTTCAAGGAAACTAGGTGAAATGAACTCATAACTTCCAACTATCTTTCTTGCAAATTACTATTCAGCTTGAGACTCAAAGTGTTCAATAAAGATGCATGAATTTCCATTTTCAGTTTAGTTGTGTGCATGTGATTAATTATCCTCATCTTGAAGATCGGTTGAACAAACCAGTGACTGACATTAGCCTATGTAGGTGAGGATATTCCCTCATAGCCGACCGGATAGAGCCTTGCTGCTAGCGAGCGTCTATAGCCCCGGCAAGGTTATCGTTACAATTCTCCTAAGTAGAGCCCCACTGCCAGCGAGCGTCCATAGCCCCGGTAGAGTTACTTAGATGGCTTAATCTGGATTTTCAATATAATCCGCTTTATTCATTTATTTATTTATTTTTTTGTTTTCTAATTTGGAAAGATTTCACAAGATATAGCAATTTGTAACTTCATGATGATGCAAGGAGTGGACACTTGCTGAAATTAAGCTGAGAATTGTAATGGTAGCAAGGGTGACCTCTGATTTTTCACCTAATATCTACACTGGTAGGTTCAACAAACCCAAGGATTTTAGGTGTGTCATCGTGAGAAACCTGCTTCGAATTCTCAATCACATTTATTGAATACAAAACTTCAGAAGATGAACAACTCTCTACATTCATGACAGTGACAGGTTATGCGTAAATTGCAAATGGTTAACCTGAATATCCTAAATTATATACTGTTTTGGATGGTTGCTAGTTCTGCTCCTTAATACTCTACAGTAAAATAAAGATCCCTGCTGAGGAGACAACAAACAGACCAAACAAACAGGCTGTACAAACAACACAGCAAAAGAAAAAACTGTACAAACAGAAAGAAATAAAAAACAAAACAAACGGAAGACAAGCTATAAACAACTAACCTAAAAAAGAAAAAAGCAAAAGAAGAACACACAAAAAAAAACAACTAACAACTACCCCATCAGACTATATACCAGCCTCTCCAAGGCAAACTGAAACCCAGGAAAAAGACCCAAGAACACCCCTACTTGCATATTTCTTTAGGTTGTGCAGGAGTAACAGGGTACTGGTGATGGTTCTCATCCTAGCAGATTTATCTTTGAATTCTGAAAAAAATTCTGATATTCTAGATTCATTGTGTTTATCAGAATAGCTCTTAATGACTAATAACTGAGGCTGCTCATCAGGGTTATGATTAATCCATAAGCATGTCCTATCTCTTGAATTTCCATAATCAAAATAGCATTTATCATTATTTACTAAGGAAAGGAAAGAGACAACCTGATGTGCCTTTAGCTCTGTGGAACACACTTATTTATTAGTAGCTGGCTCTTCATTTAGCTCTGCATTTTCATTGCCCAGCTCTATATCTAGTCCTTTTTCAAGTTGAAAGAAGAATGACTCTAGATGTATCATTTCTTCATCTTCATCCAGCTTTGTTCCTTCATTCTGGATGTTCAGTTTATCCTCAAATTTAGCACACCTCTCAATGTTCTCATTAGTTTCCTGCACATCAGCACTTAAGTAAGTATCTTCATCATCATCTGATATACAGAAATTAATCATTTTTAAATCACTTGAGAGTAAAGGTGGGACAACATCCTTTGATTGACAGGGGTACTCCCCTGTTTTATTTTCAACATGGCATGGGGGTGATGTCTGATTATGCACAGCAGCTCCATGATCCTCTGTATTTTCTTTTTTCAAAAATTGTTCATCAACTGACTCACATTTATCGTTCAGTGTGGAGTCTGCTTCTATTAACCTGCAACAATCATCACATGATTCCTGGAGAGAGATCTTATTATCCTTTATTCCTAGCATTGGTTCCATCGTTGTATCCTCTACACATTTAACGACCGTTGCTGCTGCATCCTCCTGTCGCCCAATAATCTCCTCACTTCCTTGCCAACTTTCAGCATTATACACATATTGGACTGGGAAATTGTATGTAACGCACTCTTCCACCTCTTGTCTAATGTCATGATCAAATCTGTCTATTGCATTGTTTTCCTCATCTGAAGAATTTCCGTCAGACTCAATGAATAGTGCTGTTCTATTGCTGACACACTTCTTTCTACTGTTTAACATCATAACCTCCTCAATCTGCATCCCATTGTTGGTAACTCTGTAGACACCTGGCTCAACAACAGCATATAAGATTTCATTAGTTCGATTATACTCTGTTATCATATGTCTCATTCTGGGCTCTGCCTCTATCCTGATCTGGTTTGGGATGCCTCTCCATGGTAACCACATGTGTGAAAAGTCAGTAGCCATATATCCGTTTAATGTCTTGGACCAATCCCTACTTAGAAACATTCCATAATTTACAGGTATATTCACTACTTGAATGTCAATGATTTGGCTCACCCTAGGGTCTGAAGCTAACTGCACCTGTATGTTCATGAGTTCTCCTATCACACTAACCTCGGTCTTATCTAATTGTGTGACAACCTTGGCAGATTTGGTGGGAGTCAGCCCGAGAGTTTTACATATTCCTAAGGGCATTACGTTGGCTGAAGCACCAGAATCTACCATGCAATTGTGTATATTCTTCCCACACAACCTAACAGTTAACAAGAAAGGTTGAGTATCCCTCTTATCTGCATGTATTACTACATTGGTGTTGGAAGGCTACTCAACTTTCTTACCTTTCTCCTTAGGTGGTGAATCACTACTAGGAACAGTTATATCAGCAGACACCATGTTTGTTATGGATGTATCCAGGGATTTTAAAAAAGCATTTCTGATCCCTGGGGTCTTCAATAATTCATTTAGAGGTATGCTGACCTTCATTTTCTTTATTTCCTCTGATAAGTAATTCATTAGTCTTGTTGTCTCTACTGCTTCTGTCTTACTTGTTTGATCCTTTTGCACTGCTGTTCTGTTATTTGTGTGCTGACTAGCTTTAAGTATGGCAGGATTGTTGCTAGCATTCTGATCTGGGGGTGTATTGATGTTATTCGGAGGAGTGGAAGTGGTGAAAGGTCCTCCCGGCCTAGGGTTGTTCCTCAAATTGTAGGTGTGGCTTTTATTTGCCTGTTGAAAGGCCTACACCTCCTCTGTTTCATTTAATATCTCATTTTCAGATTCAAAAGGAAACTGAGAAGCATTTAACACAAAGGCTGATTCAGGATAAAGACTTTCACAACAGTATGGTTCATCCTCTAGCAATTCATCCTCTTTCTCTTCTGCAGTTGCGAAGGTAATCGTTTTGAAGACTAATGCTGTGTCACATTCTGAGGGTACTACCTCATTACCCTTAGGAATAAGAAATTCAGAGGTAGGAGACTGTACATCTACGTTTAAAATACTAGCTGCCAAGTGGAGCTGTGGACAGTCGTGCTCAGCATGGGTGTTGGTATTGTGAAATCTGCACCAAATTTTGGGTGCTGTATTGGCCATTTGTATGTTAGTTATTTGTTTTGCACCATGATTATCTGTATTCTCAAAAGGAGAAGCCAGAGTACCATTGTTGGGCCCAGTGTTCCATGTCTTGGGTGGCCTAGGTTGATTCTGGTTCTTGTTATTATTGCCCCAGGTCCTATTATCTATCACTGGCCCCCTATTTTGCATTGGTTGCCCCTGACTGGAGCCTTGATGCTGATTGTAGTTTTGGTTCTGATTGTACTGCTGGTTCTGGTTGGGACTATAATTCTGATTTTGGCCTTGGTTGTGACCTTGAGGTGGATTGTAGTTTTGGTTGCTTCTTCCATAGAGATTCTCATTTCTTAGCTGTGTCACTTCGGTTGTTAATCTCTTCAAATGTGCAGTAATTTCTTTGATGTCTTCCCTATCCTCTTGTGCTTTTGCCACAGTTACATCCTTAGGAAGTCGGAAGAAAGGCTGACCATTATTTTGACTGTTATTGGAAGTACTAGCCGTGTAAGGAGTTATAGCCTGGATTGGAGTAGGATTATACACAGGTGTGTAAGAAGGAACTGGATTTATTAGTGGAGCATACTGCACAGGGGCTCCATTCCATGGGTGTGCCTGATTCTGCACCCCAAAGTTTCCTCCAAATGGACTGTAAGTTGTATGTCTCATTTCTTGGTTCACTGAGGCTGCCTCTTTATAGGCTTTGGATATTGAATCTATGTCAGGTTTCCTTTTGACAAACATGGCAGTTAAAGGATCCAAGGCAGCATAGTACATAGCCAACAAGGGAGCATCATCTATGGTATAAGGGGCTGCTAGCCTAGAATAGGCCTTTTGAAATCTGTCATTGAAATTATCAATTAGCTCTCCCTCACCTCGTTTTATAGCAGCCAACTTATGATACAAAGCACAAGGGTCAATGGGTCCTCTAAATCTTGACAGAAATGCTTCTTCCATAAGTGCCCAGGAAGAAATGTAACTATTGGGTAAGTTTACATACCAGCTAGAGGCCTACTCATTAAAGGTGTAAGGAAACAACCTACACACAACATCCTCGTGCTCTAACATAGCCCTAAAACATGCTTCCTTAAATATTCTAATATGATCTTCTGGGTCTTGATGCAACTGGTATTTGGGACATATCTTTTCTGGATTTTTTGGCATGTCATGATAATCATTGAAGAATATGGGAGAATTGACATCGAAATAAGCCATTGCAGGTATTTGAGCTTGACTTGAACTTGCAGAAATACCTGGATTGATTGGTGGATTAGGATTTAGAGGAGGATTGAGACCTCCAAAAGTGCCTAAATCAAGATTTAAAGATCTGAACAGTGATCTATCAGGACTTACAATGCTACGGATGTTAAAAGGTGACCCAGGAGGTGTTCCAGATGAACTTCCTGCTTGTGATATCTTTGGATTCCAAATTAAAGGGCTTTTACTTTGCCTTGTATCAGGTAGTTGCACAAAGATATCCTCTGAACTGGACCTAGACCTAGTCACTCTGTTACTGTCGTTAGCCAGTTTGAAATGAAACCTAACTCAGGCAGGCCCTCCTTCTAGCGCCAGAAAACTGTTGATGACTGTTTTGATGCAATCATAACAATAAGTTAAAATTCACATGACATGAACTGTAACTATACTTGAAAGACAAGAAGGAATCATTTGGTGATTCAACTAATCCCAAGTCTACAATGGTTCGGTTGGTCAAGTTCAGTTGGTCAATGTGAAGCTGTAATGTTCAAGGGGCCTTACGTAGTTTAGGTTTGTTCTGTGGTTTACTGGCCTAAGAATATGCAAAGAGGTCATGAGATATGTCAATACTCTTCATTCCTTTGCATAAAGGTGCTACTGTGCTGCAAGTTTCAGAGGGTTTACTTGGATTGTTGCAGCTGTCTTCTTGATCTATTTATGAAAACTATCTACTTAGACTCTGTTATGCATGCTTCTTCAGATTTGAGACAATTTCCTTTGGATTTCTACGTTTTCAGCTAAATATTTCAGATGGGTTGGGAAAAGTTAGAGAGATCTAATCTACACTTCATCTAATCTACAGAAGGATCTAATTGTTTCTGTTATCCACTATGTAAATACCACAGTAATCTGATCAAATCCACAGTAAAAACCTTAAATGTAAGTCCTGAGCATTTTCACAAACATACATTTAAAATTGCAAGCTCTCAAAGAAGATATTTCAAAACACAAAGAAGAGCAGGAGAACACTCAGAAGATAGATGCAGAACTCCAGATTCTATTGCATTAGAAACGAATAGCCATACATGATTTACAATGTAAGAATGACTCTTAGTTTCATTGATCATACTACAGAAAACTTACAAGCTTTACAGATACAGTAAGGCAGCCAGACATTCCACGCGCACCTTACTGCAGACAAACAGGCGACCTCCTTCTTCTACTTCTAAACTATGCTAAGCTAACTTGCTGTATTTTCCTAGAATCTCTGTTATGTAGCCCCTGTTGTAAAGTATTACAGTGTAGAGAGGCACAATATATAACATCATGATTGTCCTCACTACAGCAAAAACCTAACTGAACCCCTGGTTCAAACCTCTAGTTACAGCAATAAATGCAGGTGAACCAGTTCTCAAAAATATCTCTGAGCTGTGGTCAAATCTGGGTGAAATATTGCCCCTTCTGAGAAGTTCCAGCAGCAGGGCAATAACTTCTGTTTGTCTTTTGCAGAAATACCTCCAGCTGCGACCTTCCTCCTCACTTGAATGGCTTTGACTTTTGCATTTCATCTCTATCTTCTTGCTCCTGAGATCTGATCTTCTGCCTCCATGAAGTCACTGTATTGACTTTCCAGCTGCTTCCTCAACTGCAAGCCTGCAAGACAAGACAAGTAATAAGTATTCCATTTATCACAAAACAGCATGAAAATTAAAATAAGCGTTTAAATATAGGTGACAGCGCAAGATAGAGGAGATCAGATCCAAAATCCGCTCAAAATGCGTCAAAAATACGCCCAAGCTGCTCAAAATTGATGGGGTCAACCATCGCTGACCGGGAAAATGCCAGAGGCGCCAAAAAAAAACACTTTAAAACTCGACCGCTTCATTTCCCGCCCATCGGCATGATATTCGCAGTCGGTGCGTCAAAAAACAGGTTAGTCGATATACCTCATCATCATGATATTCTGGAAATAGCATTCCCTCCTGAAGGTTCAAATGAATGTCATCATGATATTTGACTTCTGCATAAGGAGAAAGGAACAACAACATCATCATCATCATGTAGGAGAAAAGGAGGATGCGAATATAATCATGCTGCCGAGGAAAGGAAGATGATGGTGACGTCATCATGATATTCGGGCTTCATTGAAATGCTAAGGATGACGTCATCGTCATATTCGGTTAAGATCAGGGGGATATTTGATATCGGGTCACCTAAGGAGCATGATCAGGATGATGAAGTGAATATGACCCTTTCGCGGCCAAGGTAACCCTCTCGAGAAAAAATCAGCATGATGAAGATCATCATCATATTTGCGGCTTGTGTCGAACTTTGGAATAGGACGTCATCATCATATTCGGCAAACGGATCGTGCTTGAAAAAAAGTATCCCGCTTGAAGGAAAAAATGATGATGATGAAGGATAATCATCAGGATATTTACTTTTGTCGAACATAGAAGAAGACATCATCATCATATTTCGCAAACCAGATCGGGTCTTGGAAAATATCCTGTTGAAAGAAAAAATGATGATGCTGATCATCAGGATATTGGCTTCTTCGTTATAGGATCGGGATGACGTCATCATGATATTCGGAGCCTTCGTTAGACTTAAAACATGACGTCATCATGATATTTCGCCAACCGGATCATGTTTGAAAAATATCCTGCCGAAGGGAAAATATGATCATGATGAGGATCATCACCTTTTCTTGCAAAAGGTGGTATTTCATCGGCAGGAGGACTTGGCGAAATATCGGGCGCACAAACAAGATCATGATGATCTTGACAATCAGGACAGGAT
Organism: Cunninghamia lanceolata; assembly: GCA_027924645.1. Lineage (NCBI taxonomy): Eukaryota > Viridiplantae > Streptophyta > Pinopsida > Cupressales > Cupressaceae > Cunninghamia > Cunninghamia lanceolata. The sequence continues at coordinate 8,810,493 of BSBN01000937.1, read as the reverse complement.
AAAAAATGATGATGATGACCATCGATTTATCATGATGACGTCATCATGATAAATCGTCTTCGAAGCACAAGGGTGAGTTAAGGTCATCATGATAATTTGTCTTCGAAGCACAAGGGGGAGTTAAGGTCATCATGATAAATCGCTAGGGTGATATTGCAAAATATGATGATGCTGTTTAAGAAATGCAATATCGACCACCCTGAATAGATAGGGTGATCATCATGATGTTTAGGCAAACAGATATCAGGAGGATATGAAGATGATGATCCTCCTTCGAAATTATCATGATGATGTCTTCAGCACTTAGCGAATTCAGTGAATATGACCCGTGAAAGATCAGGATGAGGATCAAGAAGCCGTCATCATCATAATTTGAAGTTCAGCAAATATCATGATGATGACCCTGCGATAGGTTTATAGCACGCGCATGCAAATATGCCGAAGGTGATTTTGTTAAGTCAGGGTGATCTTATACCATCAGCATGATATTTTAAGATCAGGCGATGCAAGGATATCATGATGATGCTCGCGATACAAAGGCTGCTCGACGGGGGGAACTTACCTTGACTTAAAGTTAATGTCATCATGATATTTCGAACCTCAGGATATTATCGGGGGGGTGCGTTTAAAATATGATGATGATGACGCTCTTCAGCAAAACCGAGTTTATAACATGACCTTCCTAAAAGATATCATGATGCTGCATAATGCGAAGATCATGATGATCCTGTCAACATGACTTAGAATAAAAAAAGATGATCCTCCTGCAAATATCAGGTTTGACCAAGACTTTGACCATGCATAACTTTCACATATGGACGAATTTTCGAGTGAAGTAAAAGGCAAACCTGCATGAAATTTCAAGCTCTTTCAAAATATGAGGTCACAGAAACAAAATATGAACTTTGACAAACAGACCTCATGATGATGACCTGCCTTATGCAATATCATGATGATGATGCACCTGACCATTTTTTACCAGACCGCCAGAAAGCAGAAAAAACACAAGCAGAAGCAAAAAGAAAGACATCAGCAGGGGTCCCCATTTTGGTAAGGAGCATAATGGGGCGTGTTGTGAACATCACAACACAATCTTCTTGAAGATTTCCTCATTTACCTTGACTTCCTGAAGAAGCAAGATATCTAATTTATTATCCAGAACGCAGTTTTTGACCTCAAACTATTTTGTGGGGCTGTTGAAACCCCTCAGATTCCAGGATAAAATCCTCATTTAGAAGGTTTGAGGGAAGTGACCTCCAGTGTTTTCTACTTACCACTGGCAATTTCCCTGGTAATCTCTCTTTGCCGTGTTTCCTGTAGGGTTGGTCTCCCTTGTTTGGAGTCAGTGCCAACATCAGTAGTCTTTTTACCTTTACGAGTCTTTTTCTTAGGGGTAATCCATCCCTCTTGTTCATTACCACTACCACTTGGACCAATTTCCACTGTCAATGAAGGATCAGCTATTTGATCACCTATTTCCAGAGCATTATTCCAGGTTGACTCAAGAGCTATTGCTCCTATAGTATCTGTTGACTCTTTAGGAAGAACCTGTGGATCAACCCGTAAAACTTTACCTTCTTCAGCATCCCAAGCTATCAGTTGGTCTTGTATTTCTCCCTCCTCAAACCCACTGGTGGTCTGTTGATCCATATAATTAACTATGTCTAAAACATCATTCTGACAAGCTTTGTCCAGAACCTTCTTAGTATTATCCTCTCGGTAAGTAATATCCCCATTACCCGAAGCCGTCTGACAGTCTTTTTTCATAGCCTGCTCAGTATTATCATCTAGGAAAGCATTTTCCACATTACCCCCCATTCCCTGATTGCCAGGGGTAATAGTTTTTTGTGAATGATCCTCAACCTCATTATGGGGCTCAGTCTTCCTGTCCATTTGCTTTGCTTTACATTGGGTCACTATATGGCCCTTCTTCTTGCATATATGACAGAAAGTGGTAGCATTTTCATAAAGGATTGGCTGGGTCCAAATCCCATATGTATAGTTTAACTCGATGGATATTGGAAGGGTTTGGTTGATCTCCACATTGACACAAAACCGAGCAAAAACACAATGGGATTGAGTACAGGTAGTATGGTCCACAGTAACATACTGGCCAAAGGAGTTGCCAATAGCGGTAAATACTTTTTCATCCCAGAATTCCAAGGGAAACCCTAGTAATCTAACCCAAACAGGAGCAGACTTATTAAGGTCCGAGCTAGGGTCAAACCTAGGTTTCCAAGGGCACAAAGCAAGCAAATGTGATCCATAAAGCTAGGGTCCCCCAGCAAGAGTAGCTATCATATCCTCCCTATTCGTGAATTTAATTAGGAATAATCCTCTTGCCATAGCAATGACCGAAACACTACCTTTGATTCTCCACCTAGATATCACCCATTTTCGGACCATCTCAATATTGGGATGGAAGGAAAAGAACTTAGCTACCAGAGCAAGATCCATGCTTGCCATGATTTCTTCAATCAGAATATCCAGAATATCTAGAGCTGTACCTTCTGCGGAATCTTTTTTGATAGGAAGTCCCAACATGCATTTAGAAGACCCCATCTTTTCCCCTGTTAACACTTTCTTCCACCCATTGGAAGGAATGTCCTCCATCAGGCTCACAGTCCTAGAGGCACTGCCCAAGGCAGCAGCCTCCATTGACACCAAAAGCACTTAGAGCAAAAAGCCTAAAAAACCCTAAACAACCATGGGAAGCAGATAGCCGGATACAAATGAGTGTTTTTGACCCTCAAATGTTGTTACATGTTTTTCTTGTTATTTTATTTACTGTAGACTAATTTATTTCATAACTATATTTTCTTAGGTTTTATCATATGAAATACAAAAGAAGTAAAGTGTATTGGGCAAGGGTAACATAATTAAGGGTAACGTAAAGAAGCAGAGTGTATTGGGTAAGGTTTTATCAAGTGTATTATATTTTGTTAGGGATACCTTTGTTTTATGTGTTATTTTATTTACTATACAATAATTTAAGTCATTCAAAACTAGGCACATCAAGAAGGATATCTCTATTTTAGATATATTTTTCTAAATATAAGTATGTTAGATAATACAATCACCCTTCCCACCAGCATAACAGTTACAAAGATGTGTCTTGTACCCTGCACCAGGACTTGACTTATCTGACAGTGAGACTAGAGGTAAACCCTATTGCTTCTCTGGAAAGTCCTAATGTGTTTGCTGGTTTTGGCAGCTGAGATACGACAGTTACTCCACCAGAAACATAATGAAGGTAATGGAAATCCTCGCCATGCGGGCATCGAGATGTATTAAATTACAACAGACACACATTCAAATGTGAGACCAAAAACTGTCATTAATAATTTAAAATGCCAGATAGTTAAATGGCAGAATCTTCTACATCTGTATTTGCAAAATTCACATGAAACCTTCTGAATATAGAACTACCATTCTTATGAACATGTAATTTTAAACATCCTTTGAACAATGTATTTTAAAAATAATCTTTGAACAACCAATAGTTTCAGGTACGGTAGAGAGCCTAGAACAAAACACATTAGGAATTATTCAAAGAAACAAATCTACAAAGTGAAAAGTTACATGAATGAGGGAGAAGCAGAAGCAGAATCATCCTGCAACTCACTAGCACCATGTACAAGGTGGCACTTATCCCCAAATGTGCATGAACCCTTCGCAAACTATTCACAAAGCCTAGTTTTGAGATTTTGCTGACCATTTCCAGATCGTTTACCCAAATTTGATTCAATTTTTATAATCGACTTGCTAACCTTGGCTATGGCTTGATTAATCTCTTAAAAATGTGACAAATGATGCAATATATAGAAAGACAACAAATAAGATACAAAAGAAGGAAAGCATGACAATATTGGCATTTTAGCATGTCCATAAGTTCATGAACTCACCAATTATCTGACAAGTATATAAAAAACAAAGGAAAAACCAATGAGTTCAATGGTTCGTGAACTCGTCGAAATGCTGATGACCAAGTTCAACAAACCCCAAAAACTCTTACAAGGTATTTTTTAATGCCTGTAATGTGTTTCTAAAGTGTTCCTTCATGGGATCTATTATTTCAAATGCTTGCACTCTATCAATGCACAAGAAAACTAAATTGCAAGTAGGTGAGAATTCAATGGAGCTGGGTAAGGATGGTGCAAGGGAAGGAAGGTGGATTTCTGACCCATGTTGTAACCAATATGGTAGTGCTCAAGGATGTCAGTTTGCAGATAAGTGTCATTTTGTCAATGGAGAAAAGAAATTGTATTTCCAAATGAGGTACCACCTCCTGGGATAGGTATTACTACAAATTAAGGTGCTGGCTCAAAAGCAAAGTCAAACTACAAGACATGCCTTTGTAACCATTATAGCAGTTCTCAAGGATGCAAATATGGAGATAAGTGCCATTTTGCCCATGGAGAAAATGAGCTAAGAAAAGAAAATGTGCTTCCAAAGGGGCCATTACTTCTTAGGTTGGCAACTGCAACAGCAAATTTTAACGCTTTATCGAAAGCAAACATTATTATTCTTGATTCTTATGCTGGTGGCATAATTGGGAAAGATAGTGTAAACTCAAAGCACATTTACCATGTAACGGGTGTGAAGTTGACAATAAAAGACTAGCCTGATCCAAATTTGAAGACTATTGAGTTTACACCATCTTTCTCAATTATTCCACCAACATAAGAAGCAAGAATAATAATGTTTGCTTTCGATGAAGCGCCAAAATTTGCTGCAGCAGTACCCAACCTAGGAAGGAATGCCCCCTTTGGAAACACACTTTCTTTTCTCAGCTCCTTTTCTCCATGGGCAAAATGGCACTTATCTCCATATTTACATCATTTAGAACTTCTATAATGGTTACAAAGGTGTGTCTTGTAGGCTGGACTTGCTTTTGAGCCAACACCAAAATTTGTCTTAGTACACATCCTAGGAGGCTGTACCTCAATTGGAAGCACATTTTCTTTTCTCAATTCCTTTTCTTCATGGGCAAAATGGCACTTATTTGGAAATTGGCATCCTTCAGCACTACCATAATGGTTAAAACTTGGATGAGAAATCCACCCTATCTACCTTGTACCATCCTTACCCACCTTCATTAAAATCTCACCTACATGCAATTCCTTTTCCTTGTTCATTGATAGACTGCAAGAATTTCAAATAATTGATCCAATGAAGGAACACTTCAGAAACACATTACAGGCATTAAAAAATACCTTGTAATAGTTTTTGGGGTTGTTGAACTTGGTCATCAGCATTTGGATGAGTTCATGAACCATTGAACTCATTAATGCCCTTCACTGTTTGGTTTTTCCTTTGTTTTTTATATACTTCTCAGAAAATTGGTGAGTTCGTGAGCTTATGAACTTGCTAAAAAGCCAATATTGTCATTCTTTCCTTCTTTTTGTATCTTCTTCGTTGTCTTTCTATATATTCCTTCATTTGTCACATTTTTAAGATATTAATCAAACCACTACCAAGGTTTGTGAGTTGATTATAAAAATTGAATCAAACTTAACAAAACAATCTGGAAATGGTCAGAAAAATCTCAAACCTAGGCTTTGTGAACATTATGCAAAAGGTTCATGTACATTTGGAGATAAGTCCCACTTTGCACATAGTGCTAGTGAGTTGCGGGATGATTCTACTTCTGCTGCTCCCTCATTCATGTAACTTTTCATTTTGTATATTTATTTCTTTGAATAATTTCTAATGCATTTTTTTCTAGGCCCTCTACCCTACCTAAGACTTTTCGTTGTTCAAAGATTATTTTTAAAATACATTGTTCAAAGGATGCGTAAAATTACATGTTCATAAGAATTGTAGTTCTATATTCAGCAGGTTTCATATAAACTTTGCAATTACAGATGTAGCAGATTCTGTTGTTTAAGTGTCTGGCATTTTAAATTATTAATGACAATTTTTGGACTCACATTTAAATGTTACATTTGGATGCCCACATGGCGAGGATTGTTGTTACCTTCATTATGTTCCTGGTGGAGTAACTATTGTATCTCAGTTACCAAAACTTGCAAACACATTAGGACTTTCCAGAGAAGCAATAGGGTTTACTTTTAGTATTTCACTGTCAGATAAGTCAGGTCCTGGTGCAAACTACAAGACACATCTTTGTAACCATTATGGTAGTGTTGAAGGATGCCAGTTTGCAAATAAGTGTCATTTCTCCTATAGAGAAAAGGAATTGAGAAAAGAAAATGTGCTTCTAAATGAGGTACCACCTCTTGGGATGTGTACTACTACAAATTTTGGTGCTAGCTCAAAAGAAAATCCAAGCTACAAGACACACCTTTGTAACCATTATAGTGTTGAAAAATGATGCTGGAGTTTAGTTGAACATTTATTTCTACCACCGATGAATGTCTTACATAGATTTAGTTATTTAGAATCTTTAGATTGCATGTTGCATGTTGTTTTTTGACCCATGCAACTCCTTAACATAGAACAGTTTTAGTCAAGCAATTAGATGGTTAGTTTTGACCTTTGATAGAAGTTAAAAACTTGTTTTTCACCGCCATATCCAGCACAGGAATAAAGCATGTAATCTACATGCATAGTTTATAGTTTTTTACCAGTCTACTTTTAGTTCCAGCGAATTGTTTAGAAGCTGCGTCGTCTTTTTGTACAGTCTTTGTAAAAGATGTTATTTATAGAGCAGTCAATTCCAATGATATAAAGAAACAGTTATATCATCTGCAAATATATAGAATCTTTGCTGTCTTAAATTGCTGTGGTTGTTTTTTTTTTATCTCTGTTGTTTCTTTTAGATTCTACATCAGAGCCAATTTTTTTCTTTTGGATTAAAGATTTAGTAGTTGGAATTTCGCCAAAACTTTATCATGTCGAATTCTAACTCCTTGCCCATTCCAGAATTTGATGGAAATGAGTATGAGTATTGGTGCATCAAAATCATGACATTTTTGATAGGAAAAGAATTGTGGGAGATTGTTGAATCAGGTTATATAGAGCCAGCTGATTGGAATGCCCTCACATCCAATGAAAAAATAGCCAAGAAGGAGGCCAAGAAGAAGAATTCTCAAGCCTTGTTTCACATTCAAATAGCTCTTGATAAGAGCTTATTTCCAAGAATTTCAGGCGCAAAGTCAACTAAAGATGCCTAGAAGACTTTAGAGGAAGCTTACCAGGGCAGTGACCAAGTCAAGGTTGTCAAGTTGCAGACATTGAAGAGAGACTTTGAGAATTTGAAGATACAAGACGCTGAACGTGTGAGTGAATATTGTGTTAGAGTTAAAGATGTGGTCAATAAGATGGCTACACTTGGAAAAATTGTGAACAATGAGCCTTTGATCAAAAAAGTGTTGAGAACTCTCACACCAAGATGGAATCATATTGCCATAATCATAGAAGAAAGCAAAGATTTGACAACCCTTCAATTTGATCAACTAGTTAGCTCTCTTATGTCTCATGAAGAGAGATTAAGAGATTTATTTGAAGGTGATGTGAAAGCTTTTTCATCCAAATTGCAAATCACAAAGAATGAAGATGTTGGCAATAGCAACAACAACAATCAAGGCCAATGTAGAGGTAAAAATCAGAATCAGTCAAGAGGCAGATGTGGCTCAAGAGGAAGAGGTGGTTCCAGAGGAAGAGGTAGAGGCAGATTTGATAAGAGAAATGTCCAATGTTACCATTGTAATAGGTATGGCCACTTTGAAAGGGATTGCAGATTAAAAGAAGGTAAAAGTGTTAATTATGCTCAAGAAGGTAATGAGAATCTTCCAGATCATTTATTTTTATCCTATGACAAAGCTGAAAATAATAGCAAAGATGTTTGGTATTTAGATTCTGGATGTTCTAACCATATGTCAGGGAATGAGAAGTTGTGTTCAACAATGGATGAAAGTTTCAAATCCAAGATCCATCTTGGTGATGACAAATCATTGAAGGTTGATACAAAAGAAGCTACCATACAAAAGAAGGTATGAAGAGTGTTAAAGAAATTTATTACACTCCACATTTAAAGCATAATTTGTTGAGTGTTGGACAATTCTTTGAGAAGAATTATAAAGTTATGTTTGAAAATCAGTAATGTATAATTTATGATAAGAATCAGGGCAACAGAGTGGTTACAGTTGTGCCTATGACAAAGAATAGGATGTTCCCATTGAAGTTTGGTGAACATAATAGTAGCCTTGCAAATACGGAATATAAGAATACAAGTTGGTTGTGGCATCTCAAGTATGGGCATTTAAATTTTCATAGTTTGAAGATTCTAACATCACAAGCATTAGTTTCTGGTTTGCACAAGGTTGAAGAGCACAAGGAGGTTTGTGAAGGATGTGCTAAAGGCAAGCATGCAAGGGAAAAGTTTTCAAAGGGCAATACATGGAGGGCCCATTGCCCACTTCATCTTATTCATTCAGATATTTGTGGTCCTTTGCAAACAAAGAGTTTGGGTAAGTCATCATATTTCATTACTTTTATAGATGATTACTCATGAATGTGTTGGGTTTATTTTTTGAAGACTAAGGATGAAGCCCTTGAGACATTCAAGAGGTTTAGAGCCCTTGTGGAAAAGGAAAAGGGGTGTAGTATCAAGTTCTTGAGGACAGATCGTGGAGGAGAATTTTGTTCAAGAGCCTTTCAAGATTATTGTGATATGCATGGCATCAAAAGGCAACTCACCACTGCCTACACACCTCAACAAAAGGGTGTAGCTGAAAGGAAGAATCATATAGTGGTGGAGATGGCACAGAGTATGCTACCAACAAAGGGATTAAGCAATTCTTTTTGGGGAGATATAGTAGCTACAGCAATATATATTCTCAATCAAAGTCCCACTAGTGCACTTGAGAAGATGACTCTGTATGAAGCCTGGTATGAGAAAAAACAAATGTTAAGCATTTCAAAGTTTTTGGTTGTTTAGCCTATGTTCATGTTCCTAATCAAAAGAGACAAAAGTTAGATCCCAAAAGTGACTCATGTATTTTTGTGGGATATAGTGAGTAAAGTAAAGCTTATAGCTTATATAATTCTCTCACTAATAGGCTTATTGTGTCAAGAGATGTGATTTTTTATGAAGGGGAGTTTATGGTCATAAAAAAGGCCATATGAAGAAGTCAAAATCTGTTTTAAATGATGTTATTATTGATGATATTGATTATGAGCAGCCCACTAACATTTCAGTTTCAAGAGCTACAAGTCCACCAAGTAGCCCCTCATCAATTCCAAGTTCAAGTCCAACTTCAAGTCCAAGTTTTACAAGGAAAGTAATAAGATTGAGTGATATTTATCAAAGTAGTGCAAATCAAACACATGAAGAAAATCCAATAGGTGAGACAGTTAATTTTTCTTTATTTACCAAGGCTGATTTTGAACCATCATGTTTTGAAGAAGCATGTACTAATAAGGTTTGTATGCAAGCAATGCAAGAAGAGATAGATTCTATTCACAAGAATGATACTTGGGAGCTTACAAAGCTTCCACATGACAAGAAGAAGATTGGCACCAAATGGGTCTACAAGACCAAGTTTAATAGTGATGGGAGTGTTGAAAGGCATAAGGCAAGATTAATTGCCAAAGGCTTCACATAGAGGTATGGGCTTGATTATGAAGAGACATTTGCACCAATTGCATGACAAGAGACCATCAGAATGCTGATTTCATTACCAGCTCAAAAGAAATGGAGCATACAACATATGGACATGAAAAGTGCCTTCTTGAATGGGTACTTAGAAAAGGAAGTATATGTGGAAAAACCACAAGGTTATGAAGTGGAAGGAAATGAGAATCATGTCTACAAGTTGAAGAAGGCTTTGTATGGCCTCAAGCAAGCACCAAGAGGATGGTGTGCCAGGATTGATGGATACTTTCAGGATAATGGCTTCAAGAGAAGTAAGAGTGAACCTACCCTTTACTACAAACAAGAAGGTGATGATATTCTTATTGTAAGTTTGTATGTTGATGATTTGTTGTATATGGGTAGCAGTTCTAAGATGAAGGATGAATTCAAAGTTTCTATGATGAATGAATTTGAGATGAAAGATTTAGGTCTCATGAAATATTTTCTAGGAATGGAGGTTTATCAAAGTGAGAATGAAATTTTCATTTGTCAAACAAAGTATGGCAAAGATATGTTGAAGAAATTTGATATGGTTGATTGTAAACTAGTCTCCACTCCAGTTGCTCATGGAGTTGTGTTGTGTAGAGATGATGGTGCTGAAATAGTTGATGAGACAGCTTATAGGAGCATTATTGGTAGTTTGATGTTTTTAACTCACACAAGACCTGATATTGCTTTTTCACTTTCACTTGTTTCAAGGTACATGACAAAGCCATCTGAAATACATATGAAGGCAGCCAAGAGAATTTTGAGGTATGTGGGAGGCACTCTAAATTTTGGTATTCATTACTACACTTCTAAAAGATTCAATATTGTTGGATTTAGTGATTTAGATTGGGGAGGTAGTTTGGATGACCGAAAGTCTACATCTGGTAATTGCTTTTCTTTTGGTTCTGGTTTGATTACTTGGAGCTCAAAGAAGCAAAGTATAGTTGCCCTTTCTTCTACAGAAGCAGAGTATGTTGTAGTCACTTCAGCAGGTACACAAGTATTATGGCTTAGAAAATTTCATGAAGAAATTGGAGAGATACAAATTCAGCCCACAGTAAATTTTTGTGATAACATTAGTGCCATTAAATTGGCCAAGAATCCAGTCCATCATAGCAGGACAAAACTTTTTGATTTAAAACATCATTTTATTAGAGATTTGGTGCAGAAGAAGGCAGTAGAATTGAAATACATCAGCACAAAAGAGTAGTTAGTGGATATATTCACCAAGGCAGTTGCAAAGGATCAATTTTTGGCACTCAGAGATCAGATTGTGAGCCCTCTCAGCATCAAGGGGGAGAATGTTGAAAACTGATGCTGGAGTTTAGTTGAACATTCAGTTCTACCACTAATGAATATCTTGCATAGATTTAGTTATTTAGAATCTTTAGATTGCATGTTGCATGTTGTTTTTTGACCCATGCAATTCCTTAATATAGAACAGTTTTAGTCAAGCAATTTAGACGGTTAGTTTTGACCTTTGATAGAAGTTAATAAACTTGTTTTTCACTGCCATATCTAGCGCAGGAATAAAGCATGTAATCTGCATGCATAGTTTATAGTTTTTTACGAGTCTACTTTTAGTTCCAGCGAATTGTTTAGAGGCTGTGTCCTCTTTTTATACAGTCTTTGTAAAAGTTGTTATTTATAGAGCAGTCAATTCCAATGATATAAAGAAACAGTTATATCATCTGCAAATATACAGAATCTCTACTGTCTTAAATTGTTGTGGTTTTTTTTCTTTTTTTAATCTCTATTGTTTCTTTTAGATTCTACATATAGTAGTTCTGGAGGTTGCAAATATGGAGATAAGTGTCATTTTGCCCATGGAGAAAAGGAGCTAAGAAAAGAAAGTGTGCTTCCAAAGGGGGCATTACTTCCAAGGTTGGGTACTGCTGCAGCAAATTTTGGAGCTTCATCGAAAGCAAACATTACTATTCCAGCTTCTTATGCTAGTGGCATAATTGGGAAAGATAGTGTAAAACTCAAAGCACATTTACCATGTAACTGGTGTGAATTTGACAATAAAAGACAAGTCTGATCCAAATTTGCACATTTATCATGTAACTGGTGTGAATTTGACAATAAAAGACAAGTCTGATCCAAATTTCAAGACTATTGAGTTTACACCATCTTTCCCAATTATGCCACCAGCATAAGAAGTAGGAATAATAATGTTTTCTTTCAATGAATCTCCAAAATTTGCTACGGCAGTACCTAACCTAGGAAATAATGCTCCCTTTGGAAGCACACTTTCTTTTCTCCACTCCTTGGAAGCACACTTTCTCTTCTCCTCTCCTTTTCTCCATGGGCAAAATGGCACTTATCACCATATTTGCAGCCTTTAAAACTGCTATAATGTTTACAAAGGTGTGTCTTATAGCGTGGGTTTGGTTTTGAGTTCGCACCAAAATTTGTAGTAGTACACATCCAAGGAGGTGGTACCTCATTTGGAAGCACATTTGTTTTTCCCAATTCCTTTTCTCCATGGGAAAAATGGCACTTATCTGCAAACTAGCATCCTTCAGCACTACCATAATGGTTACAACCTGGGTGAGAAATCCACCCTACCTACCTTTGTACCATCCTTACCTAAATCCATTGATTTCTAACCTACTTGCAATTCATTTTCCTTGTGCATTGATAAAGCGGAAGCATTTCAAACAAGAGACGCATTGTGTCAAGGTCTTGCCATGATGCTATGAATGTTGTTGTAATTTATTATTTTAAGTATTGTTAGGTGTTGTGGAAATAAGGACTGGAACTTGCATATTGGGATAGGCACCTACAAGCAATTTATCATTGTTCTATATTGTATTTGTTGAATATGTCAATGTGCACAACCATAATCTTCCAAGGTTGCTTATTTTGAGGATAGCACAAAAATTTCACCAAATCGATCTACTTATTTGATAGAGTGCCTCTACAGACCCTTCGAACTAAATTGATAGAGTGCCCCTACAGACCCTTCGAACTAAAATTGATTATTGTTATTATGCAGTTCAAACCATCTATGGAGTATTGGGGATCAAAATTTGGATCTTTGTTGAAGATAAGCAATACCTTTCTATAATTTGACCAATTATAAATCTTAAAATCTATAAGATCAAATAAAAATAATTAAACTTGGAGCAGTAAAAGTGCCAATATTAATAATTACTAAGCAAATCTTACCTGACAAGGATTCTTTGTCATCTAATATAGTATGATATATTCTTAATTTGTATTGTAGACCACATTTTAGTATAATATTAGGTCTACTACTATTGAAGAATGCTCCATCCTCTCCTACTCTTATCTGAGAAAAAATAAGTCTCAACAATGCAGTTATCTAAGATAAAGGCATCGGCAACAGGAATCATATTCCCATAACTATGTAATCTAAGTTCAAGTCTTCAGGCAAACTATGTTTTATGATGGGGAACACCATGCTTTAGGAAGTAAATATACAATTTTATAATACAATATTATTATTAAAATATATTTTGTGTTTAGAGTTTAACATTATACATCACAACACATAAGCTTATTTCTAATTCTAATAGACACGAGCATTATGAAATGAAGTAGGTTAATGAATCATCTATCATGTAGATTTCTTATATAAAAGAAGAGAGCTAGTGACACCATTTCTTTTATAGGAATATCAAACCTGTAGTACTAGTACCAAGCTGCATTTTATATCATGCACATCTACATACATTTTCAAGAGCAAAGTGTCATTGATTGTTATCATTGGAAAGACAAAAGGTTCTCATGGTGGGTAATCAAAGGAGAAAAAAGTAGAAATTACAACTCTTCAATTTTGAAGATTGATAAAGGAGCTCAATCAACATTACCTATAAATAAAAATGGAGACAACTTAACATGGGAGATCTAGATAGTGCTCCTAATATCTAAATATATCTTGAACATGTAGCCACCAAAAAAAAAAAGGCTTTGAGGGCACATAGATTGTTTAAATACACTATATATTATTCACATTAAAACAATATAACTCAAATGACTAAGTAAATATCTCTTTATTTATGTAACGAGTACAAGGGAGGTGCAATCCACTTATTTTTTTGTCATCTCCAAAATTCTAATGAAACAAACATTGAGATGTTCCACGGTAGCCCCCCCAAAAAAGAAGTTTCTTTCACTCAAATCCCCTTTCTTAAGTTTTCTGCGAATTTACTTATAAACGATGTTGATCCAACTCATTTCCCTATCTTCAATATTGAACCTTTAATTTCTACCTTCTACTTCTTCAATCACCCAACATAATCACCCTTCATCTTTCCAACGAAACATGAATTGCAACTTGACAAGTTGTTTAATATCTGCATTATTTAATGCTTCATATGTTTGGGGTTCAATCAAATGGGTTACATTGATTGAAACCACTCAGGAGACTGTACATCTTGTTAACTTGTTTTCCACATTTTGCAATACTTATCTATGGGACTTCTCATGAAAATAACATTAAAGTAGAATCCACAATTACTCTTGAGAATGAACTAAAGACCACATTCTACTTCATGGTAGGTGAATATCATTTAACGTCCTGTTGTGTTTTCTATAGCTATTATGTGTTTTTTTATATAGTTTATACTCATCCTGGATCAACTACACAATCCATCCACAACAACTAAACATAACTCATCCTTTGATTTAAATTATGGTATTAAATTATGATCTAAAAATTAACTAAAGTAGAATGACAGTATAACTGCCACTGCAATCATACATGATTTATAGTTATGCAGACAATTTTATCAAAATTATACATTCATGTTCTTTGGAACCTTTTTTTAAATAGTTGTAATCTGATGCACAGTGGAGCTATCTTTAGTAGGGCTTCAAGATTACCATCTGGGTCTAGATGGAATGTAGGCCAACATCTGGCTCTGATGTTTAATAGAGCTATGCAATTTTTATTTACATTGATGTACATTTATGAGAAATTGCATATGGCTTTTCAATAAAAAAAGATAATAGTATTTATATCATTTTTCAAGAGAAAAATTAATATCAACATGGATCATTTAGAATTGAAACCTAGATATTAGAACACAACATTAGCAAAATGAGTGAGGAGTACTGTATAATTTGTATAGCAAAATGAGTCAGGAGAACAGTATAATTTTTATTCCACAAAACATAACCACATGATTACTTTAAAAAAAGTAGTTTAATAAACTTAAGGTTTTCACAATCCCATTATACAATTTTTTTTTGGAAAAACTGTATATCAGTTCTTGCATAGCTTATTAAAACACCTTAGAGAAAACATTTTGATAAAAACACTCTCCAAAAAACATTTGACAAAAAAGTTTTTTCATAGTTAATAAAATCATCCTCCAGAAAATATTTGATAAAGAGTTTTTTTTCGCATAGTTTTTGTTATATTTAGGTTTTAAGAGGATCTATCCACAAAATCATGATGTAGGTATTTAACCTCATCTTCACAGTATATTCATAATTTCATGCATCAGAAAGAATATGTTTGATTGGACACACCTCATCAAGTTAAACTTTTGAATACTTCTCATAATTTTTTTAAATAAAAAACCCTTCAAATTTTTTGGGAAAAAGCTGTGTACACACTCAAAAACATCTAGCAAAAGGTTTAAACTTGGGTTACAGACTGTCGGGAGCAGAGCATTATGCATTTCAATTACAGTACAAGGAAACAAGATATACAATTTAATGCTTCCCCTTCTTATCAGACATAAAAACAGCAGGAGAGTAAACATCATTTAAAGGCGTGTTTGAAACCAACGAAGCCCAGAGCAGCTGCAGGGCCTGCAACAATTGTTAATTTCAAGCAAATTAAATTAAATCTTTAATAGAAATTACATCCAAATTTTCATGACAGAGTAGCCAAGAAAACACTTTTAAAACCCACTTCATCTGCACCAATATTTGCAGTCTTCTCCTCTAGTTCACTTAGGTCTTTGACATTGAGCTGATTGAGCAACTTAACGCTTGTGATTGTCGAGCTGGGAGATACGTTCAAGTCATCTGTTATCATAAACGTAACAGTATCTTTCACATAATCATTGCTACTTACCCCAGCTGTAATTTGGCTGCTGCTTTGACAGGCTTTGGGAGGAAATTCTACAGGGCAGTTCAGAGCAAGCCCACATGCACAGATTTCGTCAGGGTTGGTGCTGATATAGCGAACAACACAGTGATTGGGACGACCTTTTCTGCAGACATTTCTGCACAGATAAAACGAACCTGCCACATTATCAATCAGAAGATTTTGGGGGGAGCATTTTGACACAACTTTAGGCTCTAGCAGCTCAGATTTGTCGCCATTCATGTACAGGGCAGGTAGCTTAGCCATAGAAACATATAGACTGCTAACAGAACCGACTTTCTTTGAGCTTCCTGATGCACGACTCTCATAATAGCAACTCATCTCCGTGAAAACCATGTGTCAGCCTGTACGATCACCTGCCAACTTGCCAACTTGAAAGGCAGATCAAAAAGAAATATTTAAAGTTTCAACTATAATAATCAATTTTAATATAATTAAAAATTAAAAATTCTATTTTTCACATTACTGTTTAGCCAGTTGACTAATAGAACAACAGATAAATTGTATTTATTAAATCAATAAATAAAAAATTAAGTTTCAACTTTACAGATTTTGACAAATAAATTTAATATTAAATACTATTGATCCACTAAAATAAACTAATGCATCAGATGATTACATTAATATTCCTGCCAAAGACAGGAACTAATAATAGATCCCATGAAAGAACACTTCAGAAACACATTACATGCATTAAAAAATATCTTGTAAGAGTTTTCGGAGTTTGTTGAACTTGGACATCAGCATTTCGAGAGTTCATGAACCATTGAACTCGTTAACGATCTTCACTGTTTGGTTTTTCCTTCGTCAGAAAATTGGTGAGTTCATGAACTTAAGAACTTGCTAAGAAGCCTATTGTCATTCTTTCCTTTGTCACATTTTTAGAAAACTAATCAAGCCACAGGCAAGGTTCTCACGTTGATTATAAAAATTGAATCAAATTTCAGTAAATGATCTGGAAATGGTCAGCAAAATCTTGAAACTAGGCTTTCTGAAGATTTTGCAAAGGATTCATGCACATTTGGGGATAAGTGCAACTTTGCACAGGGTACTAGTGAGTTGCGGGATGATTCTGCTTCTGCTGCTCCCTCATTCATGTAACTTTTCATTTCGTAGATTTGTTTCTTTGAATACTTCCTAATGTGTTTTGTTCTAGGCCCTCTACCCTCTTGCTGCAGAGACAGAAAAATAAAAATAGAAAACATGAATGCACAGCAAACACTTGCTACAGCAAAGCATAAAACCATTATTGATTTTCTTCTCATAATCACTAGTTACATTGTGCCTCTCTAAATAGAGGACTTTCACATGCAAAATCTGCTAAAATAGATCACAGGAAGATTTCTTTTTTTTCTTTTTGTTTTATTCATGCAATACAGCAGAAAACTAAAACTAACATTAATTGCTTTATTTTTATTGTGGGAGAAATTACTTCATGTTCTAACACTCTCCCTTAATTTCTACCACTAACTACTTCATCATTTACAATGCCCAAATTCTTTCTTAGATGCTTAAAATTCTCCTTTCCTAATGCCTTTCCTAAATATATATGTCAATTGGTCTTTAGATCTGCAAAACTCCAAATGGATTTCTCCATTGTTTACCAACTCTCTGATGAAATAAAATCTCATATCAATGTGCTTGCTTCTCTTGTGAAAAACATGATTTTTAGACAATGCAATTGTTGATTTGTTGTCACCAAATATTGGTGTTCACTCCTCCTATGCTTATAATAAATCTGTCAATACCCTCCTCATTCAAACTACTTGTCATGTTGCTAACGTGGCTGCTACATACTCTGATGAAAGTGTCACCATGGGTTGTTTCTTTCATGCCCATTAGACCGCACCTGTTACAAAATGAAAGACATATTCAAAAGTACTCTTCCTGTCATCAATACTACATGGAAAATCATTGTCAGTTTAACCAATCAAACCAAAATCATTAGTTGTGGAATATAAAATTCCATACTTTGTTGTTCCTGCCACATAGTTTAATATTCTCTTTCCAACTTGCCAATGTGAGTCTTTTAGTGACTCCATTAATCTTGTGATCAAACTAAGGGTTAGAGCAAGAAGTTGAGTATAAATTTCACGGAAGTCTTCCGCGGTTGAAAAATGTTGCTTGGAATGGGAGCCTGAGCCGAACGGTTGCCCATTACGAAACGGGTTCCCATTTACGATCAGGCACCCGAAGCTAAAATGGGCACCCGCTATGGAATGGGTACCCGTTTTTGAAAAGTATATTTTTTTTGGAAAACAGGCATGTAGCTTCATTTTAACAACTACAAGCCATCGAAGACAAGGGAGAATGATGCCAAGAAAGGGTACACACATTGGCTGACCGCATTTTCCACCTCCAAACCATCCCTGCCTCCTCAGATTGATTAACCAGTGCCCCAGGTTGGTTACCCATCCATTTCTACCAATTTTTATTGTTTTTTGCTTTGTATTTTGTTGTTTTTTGTTGTTTTTGTAATTTTAAACTGTATATATTCAATCTCAAATCAAAAATAAGTAAACCCTAATGCATAAACTTTAAACCTTTAATTCAGAAACGGTAAACATTATTTCATAAAGACTAAACTGTAAAACACTAATTCACAAAATAGGGTTTCATAAATAGTAAAACGTAAAACCCTAATTCATAAACTAGGATTTCATAAATAGTAAAATGTAAAATCATAATTCATAAACACTAAACCCTAATTCATAAGCTAGGGTTTCATAAACCAAACTAACCTATTCTTTAAAACCAAAATGACTTATTAAACCTAAACCTAAAACTTAGAAACTTCACTTTATTATGTTTAAATTTTTAATTTAAACATATGGACATATATATAATATTTTTACAAACAGTTATGGCCACATGAAAATCCCTCCATGACCTACCTGGTTCGATAGAACTTAGATAGGTTTCTGTCATATGTGCTTAACAATAAACCTTTAAGAATGATATTTCAAAATCATTTGAAATTGTTTACAGGAGAGGACCAAGTAGCTGAGCACCCTAACCTCAGGCCTCTCAAAATCATACGTTGCAATTTTTAATCACTCCAAAAAAATAATAGTAGCTTACTTGGCAAGGCCCCTGCTTATAAGGTTTTAGGGACACATCATCAAATATGATGCTACATCAACATATGTAATGGCACGAATCTTCCAATTTATGACCACATTCTTCCATGGTGTGTAGTGAATTGCGTGATGAAATGTGGTGCCATAATTAATTAAAAATTGTTAAAACTCTATGAAGTTACACTCAACTCCTTTAGTACGCTAAATAAATTTGATCTTTAATCCCTTTTCATCCTTTAGGCCTCATCCATTTAGGAGACTATAGTAGATACTATTGTTTGCATTCCATGTATCTCTTCCTCCCTAGTCTACTGCCCCAAATTATAAGCAATGATTTGATAGTCTGAGGATAGCATGTCTTTGTCATCTTTATTGACCATTAGACTTGCCACCTTTGTAATCCTAGACCTAGAAGGATACAATCTAATAGACAAAAGAGTTCTTGTCTTCTCAAGCCAAGGAGCTTCAATCATCACCAATATGGACGACATATGCTTTGAAAATTGTTTTATGGTCTACTTTCTTCTTTGAATGTTCACATAAAGCTAGGTTGGAACCAAGGAATAAAATGGATCTATAAGTTTTTTTCATGAGATGGTGGGAAGGCCTATTCTTCTTGTTGCTCTACTAGATCTAACCTATTAGGCAATTTCCCCATTTCCTCCAATAACTTCTCCCCTTTAATTATTTCTTCTATGGTGAGAGGATTGATAACATTGGCTTTCTCCTCTTTATCCTTTCGATGTGGGAGAGCCTTTGACTTTTTCCTTTTCAACTCATGCCTCTTCTTGGTTATCCCTTGGATGAATTGTTCCTCTGTGTTTCTCTTACCACTTAAGCAAGCTAGTTGCTTCACTTTTCTCCTTATCCTTCTTCTCAAACTATTCTTCTATTAAATCCTTAACAACTTTTTCAATGTTGGAGAGGGAGGGTGGAGAGTTAGGAGGGGAAGAGGGAATAGACCTTAGAATAGAGGGAGTAAGAGAAGCTATTTCTATAGTTCCTTCCTTATTATGTCAAGGCATGGAAATTGTAATGAATAGGCATGGTTGAATCAATTGGAGGTGTAAGAATGGTTCCAAAAGAATGAGATTGGATAGGAATAGTAGATGTGGAAGCTTTGGGAATAGACTCTTTCTAGGCTAACATCCTAACCTTAGTGGAGATGGGAATAACTGGAGGAATTATGGGCTGCATGGTTGGATTCTCTTGCACAAGAAGAGAGGATGGGAGTTCAATAGTGGAAGGTTTCTACAGAGGTGGCTTGGTTGTCCCTCTCATCTTCTTCCTCAAAGGAATTTCTTCTTCCTCCACATCTCCTTATGCTCCTATAGTTTTCCTCTTGTAAGTTTTCTTGGCCTTTTGATTAGACATAAATTTCTTCCCTTTAGAGGCCTCCTCCTTAAAATATCAAGACTATTTTCCTTAAGAGCATTATCTAGTCTTTCAATATGAAGAATACTTCATGTCTTTTTTGATGTTGTGGAACAAAAGGAACTCTAAATTTAATCATCTATTAAGACCTTTAAGAATTTATAGCTTATAGTGGGTAAAGATAAAACTAAGTTCTCTTTGTTGAGGCGTCAAATAGTTCCCCACAAAAAAGGGTGCACCAATAGGTGTGCATTAAGTCATGTTTTGTAGGTGGGCTGATACAACATCATGTATGATTGGTTATTTAGTCATTAAATTTTTAGTAGTTATAGTACAACACTAACAAGCTTAAAGTCAAAACTACTCTACTAAACTTTATTTTCCATTAATGTAGATCTGATCTACTCAGCTACTCCATTCTAAATATTTTTGCATTTATTATTGTAGGTTGATGATTCAAATGTTTGCATTGAAAGCAAAATATATCCTAGCTACTCCATGATCCAATATATTTTCTGCATTTAATTTTAGCACGCACACATTCCCTTTGATAGGGATATTTGCTGACAACCCATGGGGGTGAATTTATTGTGAGAGATGACTGATGTCAATGTAATTCAAAAGCTATCTATGCATACTTGTAAGATGTATTGAGGGTTGGAAAACAATTGCAAGATAGTTGAATTTCTTATTTTTTTCTATATTTTCAAACAGAGTCCTCTACTATAACCTTGCCTTTTTTATGAAATACACAATCTATTTTACCTTTTCATGCATGTTTTTTAGCACTATGTAAATTAGGATTGATTTGTATGTAAATGTTCGTTACTTAAAATTTTGTTCTGCTCTTACCTCTGTTAGAATTACCTAAACATGTGTAAGTTTATCAGTTGTATCTAGTTATTTTGTGCATTCCCAGTATAGTGAGAGTTCCATAATCAAACCTGGTGTATCACCTCCATTAATTTACAATTTCATCCTCTTCCTCTTTCCACAATGGTGGATAGATTAGGTTTAGTCTTAGGAAAAGCTAAATCTCTTATTCAGGAACCAGGCTCTCTCTAGAGATTTGATCTCCCTACAGGGTCCCACACCTGGAGATCATCTCAATGTTTCACTAGATTGTTGGAGCCCTCAAAACCTTCAACACAAGGTGCAAATCCAAGTGCCAACATGACTTAATTAGGGTTTTTTTGGAGCCCGTAGAGATAGATGTCCTCTTATCTTCTCTTTTATTATATGAGACTCCTTCCTAGTGTTCCTGTTGTGAATGCTTCCTCTTTAGCCCATCCCTTGTGTTCATGTTGAATCATATCAGATTATTAAAAGGGCTTCTATGTATTATCATATCAAAACCTCCAATTATATTCATCATTTCATCAAGCCTCTCTCTCTCTCTCTCTGTCTCTCTCTCTCTCTCTCTCTCTCAATGGGACTCAAACACAATATCATAGGTGCACAAAATAGAACTTACTATTATATCATGCACCCATCCACAAAGAGAATTATAATTCATTCTAATACATAAAGGAGTGTCTAAACCATCTCCAATAAATAAGAAAAGAGGAAATGCACATATTTAATGATGAACAAGTATTCAAGGATTTGAAGGAAATAGGTCTTAGAAAAAATAAAATGTGTTGCATTATAGATCAGAATTGTGTTGTTTAGATATGTGCTCTCTTGCAATTTTGATAGGCCATTGTCTGGAAGTACAAATTCAGTCCTAGAATTGTCAGAATGTGAAAACCTTAATTTCAGTGTTCTTTATTGAAGCTAAACATCTTTGGTCCTCGTACTATATGAAGGTCCCTAACAATTCATGAAAGTCTTTGAAAAGATAGTGGAGTTTTGCACAAATATCATAGTAGATAGGGCCTTTGGATACAAAATGTTCTTCACTTTCAAGCTCATAAAAAAGCAATTTGCATACACACTCATGTCATGGGAGGTCATGATCTACTTCCAACAAGAACTAATGCACAAAAACCTAGTTTCATTGACCATTATTTACCTACATGTGTCCCTACTTTATGACAATATATTATTTATTTTCTAATTTAAACGAAATGTACACAATTATAATTATATACACATTGAAACTTTTCACTAGATATAGGAGAACATAATTAAATAATAACTCTCCTTACCATATAACTTTTAAGGCCAGTTCTACTGTTTCCTTGCAAACTCAATTCTTCTATCTAGATATCCAAACTAACCTCTCATTTTCTTGAATTTATAATTCTTAGTGTTGCCTTCAACCCACCACCTTTAAAATGAAAAAACAGCCCCATTTTATAGATTAAATTCTTGTTCAACCACCTACCTCATTCCACTCTAATATTTCTAACATGTCTATATTTTCCATGTGTTATTTGACAAGACATGGACAAACTTTACTCTTTCTTGAGCTAGATGGCCAACTGCCCTAATAATTTGCTAAGTGGGTTGTTAGAGTTTTAGGTATTTGACATAATTCATTAAATGTAGAGGATACATGAATACCAATAGGAGAGATATTGGTCTTCATAGTTGATCATTATTCTTGCATTGGTTCTTTTACCTATTATTGCAAAACATTTAAGAAAAGTAGTCACTAAATCCAATCAATCATTTAACATGGTGTGGTAAATGAAAATTTATATCTTTATTTTCTACACACAAACCTTTGGAAGACATACTTTCTCTGAGCTTTATCTTCTAAAATGATTTCTTTTGATGGGTTTCATAGTAATCTTTTTCTAAATCTAAGTGATTTCTTTTACAAAATTTGATTTTTGCACATCTTTTAGGCTTTCATTCAATCCCTGTAAAAAAGAAACCATGGTTAGCATGACTAATTAGACTAATAACAGTAGGGTTGTAATTGGCAACATTCAAGCTTGCAACTAGTCCCATCTTGATTGTGCAAACAAATTTGCTCCATATAATCAAAATAATGTCCATAATTTTTAATACTTATTTTTGCTAACCTCTTCAATTTGGGGGAATGTGACTATGAAAAAGTAAGAAAGCACTAATGTATTTAAATGCAAACAATTATAAAATAAAGAGTTTGTTGCTAAAATACCATACAACACTACAATTGGCAACATCCATACGTACAATTAGTTCCATGCTAATTGTGCAAACAAATTTGCTACATAGAATCAAAATAATAATAATGTCCATTATTTTCAATACTTGTTTTTGGTAGCAATGATCTACTCTACCTAAAGCAATGATCTTATCTGGATGCTAAAGGTCACGAACAACAACATCATATGGAAAACACTCAACAGTCTTTGCATCCGCAATATGACAAGTCTGAGAGATAGAGAGAAGATTGGTAGAGATCTTAGGAACAAACAGGACATCCTCAATGAAACCATCTGCCAGCTAAATTGAGCCAGACCCCTTAACTAGAATCTATGAAGAGTTTCCCACAAAAATATGAGAAGTGGTGCTATCAAAAAGAGACTCAAGAAGATTTACTGAATGAGTCATGTAATGTGAGGCTCTTGTGTCAAATATCCAATTTGATGTGGATGAATTCAAACCTGTAGCAGTAAGGGTGTGGTCTTTGCTAGGTTTGGGAGTATCAATGTTGTGTTTCTTCATGGCTTCTTCAAAAGCCTCAATCCTTCAATGAAAAATCTTAATGTAATGATTTTGCATCCAACAAAAGTACATGGCCCTCTTTTTTTCTTCTTGGAAGAATTTTTACTTGACTTAGAAGATGTTGTGGTTGATGTATCAAATTTGGTCTTCTACTTAGTTGATTTCTCATTGCATGAAGATGATTCTTCCTTTGATTGTTTTGAATGCTTATTGCCTTTAGCCTTAGATTCATGAACTACTAATGATTGAATTTTTTAAGAAGTGATAGATGATGAAAGTAGATTGTCATTGATGTCAAAAAGTTGTTGGTATTGATAGGAATTGTTTATGGTTTGATATGATTGATAAGAGATGCTCTCATTTGATAAGGATATGATTGTCATGTTTGTTTCAGAATGGATTCTTATGTTCTTGATTCATATTTGATCATGGTTTTATGATGCATTGATCATATCCACAGTACTTTTTTGATCAGTTTGTGTACATTCTTGATATTCACAAGACTACAGGATCAGGATAAGTATGTTACAATGCATATGTTTTATGATACAAGGCTGCTGATAAAGTTCATCTTGTCATGCTTGATCAGTGTGGGTCATTGAGGCTTGTTAATAATAGATATAATAGGTTGACAAAGACATTAATATTGACAGAGGCATTAATGTTTATTAATGGCTGAATCAATGGTTATCATTGTGAATTGAGCATTTCACTTATTCTACTATGTTAGAATTTTGTTATCAAAATGCCTAAAATATTAAAATCCTAACTAGAAGCTCTAAGTGTATACAAAGAGATTAAATGTCATAAAGTATGCACTTTATGTTATAAAGTAATGTTGATCTGCAAGAGCAGGTTATACTACTTAGAGCAACCTACTAGAGGGTTTTAATGCATGGCACCTACCAACCCCTTCATATTCTATTTACCATTTGAATTTGGTTGAATATCCTTATTTAATTTATGGAGAGATTGATTTTAAAAAAAACATGGAATATCATTTATATTAGAAAGTCTGATTTAAAGGGGAGCATGAAAAGGTTTCCAATGACTTTTATAAATCTTTTTATAAAGCTTTAAATATAAAACATTTTTTTTTTTTTAAAGCATTGAATATGCTTTAAGAGGGGAATGTGATAAGCCATTTCATGGTTTTATTTAAAATATTTTTTATGAGCTTTTAAAATGTTTTTTTGTGCTATTTTCTAGGGGGCACATTTCAAGGAGAGCTTTAAGGAGATTTTGGAAGATTTTAAGGAGATATTTTTTGGAATGAAAGATTTATTTCTAATTTTTTGTGGCATGGAAACTAAGAAGGTGGAGGATATTAAAATGTTTTTTGGGAATTTATTTTGTGAGTTTTAAACTCATTTTTTTTGGAGATGGTTTTTTTAATGGAGTTGATTTTGTGCAAAGAAGAAAATGATGAATGATTTTTTTGTGAGGAGAGGATTTTTATAAAAGAGATTTTATTTTTTTCTAAGGGCAGACATTTTTGTGAGAAGATTATATTTTTGAGAAGATGATGAGATTGATTTTTATTGAAGATTTTTTTTGATGCAAAGAGGAATTTTTAATGAAGAATATGAAGTCTTTTGTTGTAGATTGAAGAATTTTTTTAAGAAAACAAAGATTCTTTTTATAGATTATGAAGGCTCAAGATAATAAAATGGCAAGAGAGATTAACAAAATATAGAAAAGATTTTCATATTAGAATGATGGACAGAAATTGTTTTGCAAAGATAGATTTTATTTTTGCACATGAATATGAAAATATTTTTGCAGATGATTTTTATAGATTGAAAAATATTGTTGAAAGGAAATGGAAAGACAATTGAAGAAGATGAATATGCAAAGGAGAGGAATTTCAAGAGATTTTTTGTTTATGATTTTTTTGCAGGTGCTCTGTGAAAGAATGGGATTACAAGAATATGAAAAGACATTCAATCTTTATATAATGGTTTTTGCAGATGTATTGAATATAAATTTTGAGAGTGTGGTCTAATATACAATGAAGACATTTTTGAAGAATCATTTGAAAAGAAACTACAGATGATATTGTGAGATCATGTTTATGCAGGAATGAATCAAACAAGAATGAAGGCTTTATACCAAGAGAACTTACAGATTGAATCATGAAGACAATATGATGTTGATTATGTTTCTGGAGAATTGGTTGTGAATCGGTAAAGAGGCTGAAATTCAGATTGGTGCAAATTTAGAGAAGAAGGTTATGTAATGGTGCAAATAAGATTGTGTTACAATCATTTCTTGTGCACCTTGTTGTATTGTTTTGATGATGGTGATTGCATTTGACAGTGAGGCTTGTAGGTCAGTGAGACTTTACATTTGTTAGTAAGACACATATTGTAGCCAGTAAGGCTTCTTTGTAGCCAGTAAGGCTTCTTTATAGCCAGTGAGGCTTGCCTAGTCAGTGAGACCTTCATGTAACCATTGAGGTTTTGAGAGGTTTAATGAGACCTTCATGTAACCATTGAGGTTTTGAGAGGTTTTGAATAAGCCAATAAGGCAGTTTCAGAGTGGTTTTTATTCCCCTTGAGGGTTCTCCACTCATCATATATTGAGTTATATTTTTTATGTGTCTTCATGATCTGTGTTTAATGCCCTGATTCATGCCTTCAATATTATAATTATACATCTAAGTCAAAATGATTAAAATTGTAAAATTTATACAACACCGATTCACCCCCCCTCTTAGTATTGTCCTAGACTCCAACAATAGAATCCATGGAGAGTGAAAAACTATTCAAAACTAGGCATACTAAATGTTGATCAAGTGCAACCAGTGTAGAGTAAAAAGTAGAAGTGAAGACCTGATAGGGACCTTTTAACTTTGATAAAACCAAGAAGACACATTCCTTATCTATTTTTGTTTTACCACAATCTTGAAGTTGAGTTCAAGAAAAGACTTGAACTTGACTAAGTAATCTTCAATTGAAGGAAAGGCATCAAGAGACAAAGTTCTTAATTCAACATCCAATTGAAGTATTTTGAACTCATCAACTTTACCAAATAAATCACTAAATTTGTCCCACATTTTCTTGGGAGTTGTACAATTACTTAGATGAAATTGCAAGTTATCAAATATATGGAGGCCACTAAATCCCATTGCCTCATCTAATTTATTGCCATAGACAAATTATTTATACTCCCTATTCAATTGCAGTTGTTGATCATTTAGCATTTTCCATAACCCTTTAGATTGAAGAAGTTGTTGTACTTTTCTTTTCCATGTGTGAAAATTGTGTGGTGATAACAGATCAATTTCAAGATCCGTGCTGAAGTAAAACACAATGAGGCATGTAAATTGTGCCAGATAGACACCCCAAGTTTCATTAAAAAATGTAAAAGAAGCCCCCCCAGAATTTGGTACTTTATAACTCAGT
The DNA here is from genome assembly GCA_027924645.1 of Cunninghamia lanceolata. Classification (NCBI taxonomy): domain Eukaryota; kingdom Viridiplantae; phylum Streptophyta; class Pinopsida; order Cupressales; family Cupressaceae; genus Cunninghamia; species Cunninghamia lanceolata. Next base: position 8,783,349 of record BSBN01000937.1, on the reverse strand, counting down.
GTGGATTACACTAAAAATACTAAGGTTACATGAATTATTAATAATAAATGTTAATAGTATATGGTCAACTAACTAGTCGTGATGCTACATAGAATTTAGCATAAAATACTAACATGAGAAACTCCTCCTCTACTTACAAACAATAGAAACGCAATCAATTGTGTTAGACTATACAAAGAGTGGAATGTTAACAAAAGTATTTTGAAATGTTAACATAAACCTTTACAAAGAACATAACCTACAAATGGTGGTTTGGATTAAGTTGAAAGGTATGAAAAATAATTTAGTGTTGCGAGTGAGAAGAGGAAAAATGTAACTAAACATTTGAAATGCTAATATCAAAGTGTAATGGAACATCAAAGATTTAATGGAGTAGCAAAGAAGTAACCTTTGTGTATGAAAAGTATCGATGGAAAGATCCGTGTACATAGTGAAATTGTTAGCCGTGCCGTGACCTATGAAAGACAAAAAACATGGGCAAGAGAGTGTGATGGAAATTGAATGCTAACTACAACTAGCGCCAAATTCCTCAGCATTATTGGAGGTCATTAGTTGGGTAAAAGAAACATGAAGAAGTACAAAGAAACCCATGACCTCGGTAACAAATGTAAACGGTGACCAATATGGAAAATTTTGACCTTACTAGAGACTACCCAAATAAACTAACGAACTGTGGATGAAATGAAAACTTCAAACCAGATGCCAAAAATATTAAAAACCTTGGGTAGAAGTTTTGGTGATGCTACAAAAGAAAAGAAAAATGGTAAGAAACAAAACTATGAGACCACGTTTCTCTATTGCTTCAAATAACATACTCCAATTTGAGACTCAAAGTTGAGAGCACATTTACTGCGTTGTTGACTTCAAACCAACAATCCAAACTACCACCCCTCAAAAAAATCTATGGCTATTGAAGAAATCTTCTTGAAATGGAGCATTGTGAGAACTTGAAACCACAACCCTTGCCCATGAAATGAGAAGGTATGTCAACAGAGAATCAAGCAACCTCTGATATTCTAAGTGAACAACGACATTGCATGAAGAAAACAATAGAGGAGTCTGCAACCTAAAATCAACCTTGATCTCCTTTAATCACTTTGACAATGAAGGTATTGGAAATGACTTGTAGGTCCAAGCTGCCAACAAACAAGGCTCCAGGTTCATTGAAAACTATGTGAGTGCTCGGAATAGACCATGAACTAGGTGCCATAATGGAGTCCACGTACGGATGAGATGCCCTAGTCTAAGAGATGTCCTTCATAGTATGAAACCCTCGATCCACACTAGGAACTAGGAAAAAATAAATTCACCCAAAAACTATGAACGATGACTACAAATCTTTAATTTCAAAAAAATTTGCATTTTCTGCTAATGATCTGATAGAGCCACACACCTATGATAGGGCTATATGCAAGATGAAATTGAAATTTAGAATGAAATTTCAATTCCAGGGTTTGATACCATATAGGAGTAACAATGAAATGAATGCAATAACCAAAACTTCCATAAGATGAATGTGCACACAAAGTAAGAGCTAAAACTATCATAAAATCTATATGAATGTACAATAAACTCCTTGTATATCTACGACAAGGACAAAGTGAGAAGGTGAGAGTCAAACAATGATTAAGCCTCCATGATGTGTGACACATGTAGAATGCTTGGGATAAGTGTAAGAGCATGTTACATATGTCTATAAGGTGAGACAGCTAAACCACTAAGTGAACTTAAGCTAGTGTGAATAGGTCTACTAGGATAGGAACTAGATAGAAGTAAAGTAGATGAATAAAGACTCTTTTCACACTACAATCCTATCTTCTTTGAAATGACGTTACTTCTTTTAGTCACAATTTCATCTCAAAGAGGGGCAAAATGTAGACACCTAACATTGACCATGTCCTAATAGCACCTTCGACATCACCTTGTGTCTGTAATGCCCTAACTATCTCATACTCACAAACATAAGCATCAAACTGAAAACAATTTTTTTCTTTTTCCTTTTAATAAAAAAAACTTAAGAGTATTATTATTATTATTTTAACTATTAACAGAAATAGAAAATATACATATAAATCCACACTACAAGAGTTAGTAATTCTTTTTTTTTTTTGGCTGAATGTTTCAACAGATACACAAACAAGTTAAGGAAGGGAAATAACTTTTTTAAGTAGGTATTTATTAACACAATAAACTTTTTTAAATAGGTATTTATTAACACAATAACATTAAATATTAACAACAAGGGCTAAAAGTAATTCTTTTGTTTTATTAATAAAATATATATATTTACTAGAAGGTTGAGAACTTATTTTCAGCACAAAAAAATAAGACTTTTGGCTAGTATAGTATTTTTATTTAAATGCATATAATATACTCTCCTTCTTAAGAAGCTCATTCTTTGAAAAACCATGAATTCATTCTTTTATAAGGATTAAAAAAATGGTAAAATTTTTGTTAGAAAATTTTAACTTCATTTTATTACTTCCTCAACTACCATAAATATTATCTTCTTGAACTATAATCATAAATCTTTTATAATAAATCTGAGACTTAATGAAACATCGGCATACATTTTATTTTTTAAAATTCACACCAAATAATTATGAAGTAAAAATTCACAAAATATACACAGCAACGGATTATTCACCTACCCCAAAAGGATGTTTGAAAAATCTTCATAATTGATTCTCAATAAAGAAAAAGTAAATAAAAATAAATATCTGTTATCAATACCGCAGGATGGGTACAAATATCATGGGAGTTAAAGTAATTCAGCAAAAGACATTACTTAAACATATATTACTAGTATAGGTTAAAATAAATCCTTATATCATGAAAGAAGGCAAATAATCCATTATATCACTATGCTCACATCTAAAATTGGCTCATATGGATTGTCTTTTAACTTTTACAATTCTACTAATGAGAGGAACAATGATAAGGTAAATAAGGTAAAGATATTTCCTTAAGAAATTAATTGATCCTATTATCATTACACCTTCAAAATTCTTTTTTTTTTTTGGTTTACTTGAAGAACACCAAGAAAGAAACTTGAAAGATTATTATGGAAATAAATATAACGCTGGCAGTCATGAAAAGTTTAAATAAAATATATTACGGCCTTAAATTAACACATTATCAAAGAACACCACAATTAGAATTTAAAGGCATCACATTATAAAATAGGATTACTTATAGTATAAGATAAAAGACACGGGTTGGAGAGATTAAAAGAGATTAGTTTTGTGAGGGATAGACATGTCCCTACTACTTGTGCGGATTCCCAATTTCCTCCAATCGGTGAAGATGTTGACCATGCCCTAATTAGGGCACGCACCTTCTGAAACCCTAATATCCTCTATTCTTCTTTTCATTGTTCTATTTTCTGGCTTGTAACTGGGGTTTTCTTAGAGGCGGCGGCGGTGGCCAGACTGAGATAGGGCTCCTATTTCTTTTCTACTTTAGGTATAATCTGTAGCTTCTAGCCTAATAACACGTGACATTTACAGGAGTCTATAGCACCTCCCCTGGTTGATATTCATTTCTCACAAAGGCTAAGGAAACTTGATCTATGACAGAGATAGCAACAAAGCCCAATGCTAATCCCATTGACCCATAGTACACTTTCAGACTTGCTTTATCTTCAAATAGCTATGGAATATCTCATCCAGTACGGCATGACACCTAGAGAAATAACAGTTTATTTATATATATATAATTTTATTGTTTTCCCTTATTCTTGCAGGGATTCACATAATAAGGGATTTTGTTTAAGGAAGATCTCTAATGTTCTCAGCTAATGCAGGTGGTGGCATTCAGCTAGTTTTCTCAACCTTTGCCTGATGATTTCCAAAATAGGAGATACGTTTATTTAAAACCTACAGCTCTTACATTAGTTCAGACTAATTATTTGTAGAGATGATACCCCTCTCTCTCTCAGATTCAAATGACCATATTTTATTGTAGAATCTTCTTTTGTATTACTCGCTATCTATAGGTTCATTTTATCATTTGATTTGGGGCTCTCGTGAATCATCGTCTTAACTCCTTTGAGTGTTTTCCTCTTGGGTTTAAATAGAAGGATACACTCCCCTTTGTTTCTCTCTTGCTACTGTGATTGGTACATTCTAGTGGATGATCGGATTCAGGGCAAGTGTTGAATATAGGATTCTATGCTTTCATAGTTTATCAGCTATTCCATGTTATCTTAACTTGAGTCAATTTATGGCAATAAAAGGTCTTTTTTTTCTTTTCTTTCCATCTATGTTAACATACGTCCTTGAATACTGATGAGAGGCTACCGGAAGGTTGAATCTGAAAGTGCTATGAACCCTCAAGTGGCATCATGATTTTTGTTTTGTTTGAGTGATGCTTCTTTCCATTACATAGAATAAGATGAATGCACAATCACACTAATTTCGTAGATGGTAGAAATGGCATATTCACCTCTTAAAGGAAGAAGGCACAAGGTTGCAATAGATTTTCAGGCTTATGTCATTTTAGTTAGAAACTATCTTGTTAGTTTAGGTTCTTTTTTTTTTTCTTCCTTCTATTATTATTTTGTCTATTCTTCTATTCCATTAATATGGTAGAGTTTTGTAGGAGGAAAGCCTAAAATACAGCTATTCACCTGTGTAAAATTCTGGCCCTAAGTGTGATGCTCATTACCCAGATGTTCCTCAGGCTGGAGTAACAGCAAAAGGGAGCCAGAAACAAATAAAATCATTCTTGACATGATATGTACTATTTGGGGAAGGGGAAATTAATCTCTATTGTGACTCTTCATTCGGGGAGAAAGGGTATATTTCTCTCTAACAAAAAAATTAGAGTTAATACAACCATTCCTTACATATTTCATAGCAGTCTCTGACTTATGTTTTATACATCCTTTTATAACCAGGTTGAGGAGAAAATTGTGCAAGATTTTAATGGAAAAATATAACACATCCCTCTTTCACAATTGTAGTTCTGGGCCACGACAGTAATGCATGATTGTATAAATTACTTTAAAACTGATCCAACCCAAGTAGAAAACACAGAGGATTATATTTATTACATAAACACCTTGATTTTGCATTGACAGAAAACTTCTGCACAAATGTCTTGTCTCTCTCTCTCTCTTTCTTCCTACCTACAGTTTACTAAAATCTGCATATAGATAATCTTATTGTTCAGTATTTGATGCAGCATACATAGAAATTTGTCCTGTCAAGAATGTTGCACTTATGAACACATTTCTTAAGAAAACTACTTCAAATAAAAACATAGAAATAGATTTGTTACAAAGCTTCACAGAGTTCCTTTCTAGATTAGTTTGTATTTGGCTCAGAATGACCACACATATATATTTCTCTCTTCCTATCAGGATAAGTAGGACAATGGTTCTCCCTCAACAATCCAAATTAGTCACAATCTTCTCTTAGTTCACAGTATTCATAGTCTTCTCTTAGTTCTTCTTTTAGTAACATGAGGTGCAAAACCTACATGAGGATAGTAATAATTTTCTCTAGCCAGTGATGCTCACCACCCAGCCTAGGGCAGTAACTACCCACCCCCGAGCTAGGGGAAACCATAGGGGGACCTAGGTACACTACACACCCATTCACTTGACCCATAGAAAACACACTCACAGAATTCACCAGCATCAGAATACATGAAACTCAACACAGTCACTGGGTATTTACACATTCACAAGAAGGCTGGTGCAAAACCTTCACAAGGGGGTAATAGCATTGAGTACTCTTACCCATTTCAGATTCCCATGAGACCTCTTCTTTCTACCCCATATACATATTTTACAATAGCAAGACCACCACTTGACATTATGACAGACAACACACTAATCACAACCATAACCCACCACACAGCAAGATTTTCTTAAGACATTAAGAGTAACAAAAGAAAGTACATTTTAACATATCAATCTAGGTTCAAGATAAATTTGGGTAATAAATCCTACCTAAAATTTCTATAGAGTTGTTTAGCTCCAAATTAACTCATATTCGTCTATTTTTGTTGTGTTGTTATTTTTTTTTTCACCCAGTTCTCCTTCATGCATTCAACCATCCCCTTTCCTTTTTACCACAATGCAGAAAATAAAATTACAGCAGGTTCTCCTAGAGAATTACAGTCCTCCGTTTTGGAATAAAAATACGGCAGGTGGTGAGAAAGATAGCCAGCCAGCCAGAAGTAGAAGTCCTTACCCATCTTTTCTTCCTCCTCTTCTCCACCTGTCCCCTCAATAGCTTGAGTTTGCAAGGTGAATACATGTGTCATTCTGTGAGCAGCATGTGTCAACTACTAGATGTTCCACTTTGCTTCCTCACCTTAGGACATGCCACCAACCCATTCTTTTCTTTTGATTATTCAATTTTCTTTTGCCCAAAAAGGGCCCAAAATTAGGCCTTGGAAAAAAGAAAAAAAAACATCTTTCTTCTTTTTTTTAAATTAATCATCTTTTTACAGGGGTCCCACCAAAACTAATGAATTTAGGCTTTATTGTTATTATTTTTTAAGAGGTGTTAATCCTTTTAATAATAAATAATTACTTAGCCCTCTCATTACACAATATTAATCTTTACAAGATGTTGACACACAACATGACTCACGACACGACACATGATTACAATACATATCTCACAGCTACAACACATATTTCACATACATCATATAACACAGGGACAAGACTCGCTTCCACATACACATAACTACCACACATACATAACTATATAATAGACCTAAGCCTTTCCAAATAGGCTTAGTCAACTAACTGGTTTCACACAATAGGGTCCCCATATATTTTTCCCATTTTCCACTGGCTAGCTAACAAATACCTGCACACTCATCTACACATTGTCAGTTATGATAAAAATAGCTAAAGCAATAATACAATAACCATTAATTAATTCATACATACTCATATAACTTATTCTTTCATGTCGTAGTAAGAATATTTCATGCACAAGATAAATTTTGTTAATCTCAAAGCACCTAAATTATCTCTATCACATAAATAACAGAAATCAATTCAACATTGATGCCAAGCAACATGTTTTCCAGTAATAGGTGAAATATCATGTAACAAAGAGTGACATAATCCATGAACCCTATAAATACGAATCCCCACAATATATCTCGAGGAATGACACCATACTACAACTAAATGAAATAATGTGATCCATAATCTAGAAGACATCATATGGATCAAATAAAGACATTGTATAAATATAAGCGCATATCAATCATGATCTAAACCAACTCATATGTCTTAGATTAGTATATAACTATAGTAACCCAAAATATGAAATCTCTTCTTACCATAATGGTTGTATCGAGGAGGGGTCCTACATCGGTGGAGACACGAGGCCTTACATTCTCCCCCCCCTTGCATAGACCTCCTCCTGGAAGTCCTTAAGAGAAGGAAACTACCCACTTGAACACAACAAAACTAGGATCAACAGAGTATTTACATTACCACATCATATAACAAAGAAATAAAGGTCTAATCATCCATATTATCTCAAGTCACATCGATACATACTAATCCACATAGTCAACTAACATATCCTTAGATCATCATTACTATCATGAATATATTAGTTTTTTTTATTTTCCTATAGCCTTCTCTAATTCAATAATTTTCTAACAAATGATCCTCAACAACCTTCAGTGACATACATGTTACATAAGCTTAAGTCCACATATAACACATCATTCAATTGAATCCCTTCCACATCACATACTCTCCTAAGTGAAACACATAATGAAGGCCATACTCACATGTATAAATCTATAGTCATCACAAAGGCATCACAGGACTCACATCACAAGGCTCAACAATAAAGGGGTATTACGAGGAGGACAACACTAATAAACCACTGAGCAATCCATAGTGCCATAGAGCTGATTGATCAATGAGTGAATAACCATGCTGTGTAGTAACCATTGTGCCAATATCCAATGCAGCGTAACATGATATAATCTCACCCAAGCCAAGGGAACCCAGTATCATCCATGCTATAGTGTCAAATAACAAATGAATAACCATGCCATGTAGAATACCACTATGCAAAGTAGCAGATCATGAAGGATGGTCTCAGGGTCCTCTCTAGGAGCCCTCCATCCATAACTCATTATGAACAAAATTCCCCAGGCCATCTACTCCCCTATACAACCTATCAGTGATCCCTCTAGGATATGACAATAAACAATAGTCACAATACTCCACACATGCCAGCAATTTCAACATTAAAGTGCCTCAAATGAGAAAATTAAAGAAGTAAAGCAAATTCATAAATTAAACCTCAATAAAGTAGAAGAAAACAAATATAATGAATCATAGAAGAAGTGGAGGTCAAATAACAATCATTATCACAGATTTATCCAAAAACATGTCCTTGAGGCAAAAGGACTAACTCAAACATAAAAATGGCCAATTAACCAAAAGTAACAAAACACTGCTGGCTTGCAAGCAAAATATTCAACGCATAAATAAATATTCCAACAATCTCTCAAAAATTTGCACATAACGAACACCGTGCGACCTTGCAACAAGGTCACCTAAGGGGAGGAGGGGAATCATATAGTGGTCTCTAACCACATAAGATAATAGCATGCAATATCATAGTGGTCTCATACCACAAAATAATATGGTGGTTCTCAAACCACATAATAGTATGGTGGCCACAAAATAGTATGGTGGTTTTCAAACCACAAAATGGTATGGTGGTTCTCTAACCACATAATAGCATGGTGGTTCTCTAACCACATAATAATATGGTGGTTCTCTAACCACAAAATGAACAATAAAAAAAATTTACCATATCATAATAGGTGTGTCCCACACAATCCAGAATGGTCTGATCATATATCTGCACAATGAATCCACATGAATAGGCATCTGCCAACATACCAAGGTCTATTGATATTATTCCAAGTAGAGAACAATAAACCTCATACTTATACTGACGGCCACAACAAAAGTTATATCATCCCTGTATCATAGTATCGTTCACTATTATCTCATTACACACAACTATCACTTCCCAAATACCATGTCACACTTATCCTAATTCATCTCTCTGAACATCCTCATAGCACATAATGTGTCACTGCTCGAAGTTACCAATCTCTTTTGTTCGCATACAATCTTAAATCTTAAAATCAAGTGATATAACATTATCTATATCTAGTGTAATGTTGGTATTTCGTAACCGATAGTAGCTCCCAAAATACTAGAATCCATGATGACATCAATTTTCAAACACCAATAGTGTCCCTAGTGCTCATATCATATAAACTGCCAAGTGTCTATAACTGGAAATGAGTATAGGCTCAGGGCACATTAGGGTCCATCCTCAACCCATGAAACAATAGAAGGGAGAAAGGGTAAATGCTAGGGGTGGACTAAACATCACATTACAAAGGACATGAGTAGTGTCTCACACATCTCCAAGTAATAGACATCATACACATTTCCACAACATATCTAAGCTAGGCCAACATAGTCATTCACATACAAGTATAGTTATCACAAAGGGCATCCATAAGTGGATTGCACATTACATCCTCAAAACCCTTCTCCATAGGATGGATGCCCTATATCACTCACTTGAGGTATGACCACACATTCACTAGTATTAACACATATCCACATTACACATGTACAACATTACAACATCACAACATTATCTAGGATAATCACTCAGGTGGCCACTGACATTCACAACATAGTATAAGAAACATAATTCTTTTTCTAGTTTGTTACTTGATGTTGAAATCAAAGTTTCACTTGCAATCTATTATGTAATAGATACTCAATTCAAGAATAACTTAATAGGTCACCATGTATATGCTAACTTACTTAAGAGCACTACAAAATTCCTTCAAGATAATTTAATATTCAAACCACCTAACAAAATAATTATGTTATTCCATATCAATCATTTTATCTCACACAAAGCTCTATGTAAGCACAATTTACAATGCCACTCATTTCATCATACTTCAATTAACAATTGAATTTTAACTATGAGCTTTCTAAGGCATCACAAGATTTAGCTAAAGCTCTGTATGTGGAAACATTTTTATTCATATAAAAAATAAATAAATAAGAATTACTAGATCAACAACATTTACATAATCAAATAGATATCTTGAAAAAGAATCAAATTACGTCTATCTTACCATCTAATAGCTCATAGGGAAATAATTTTCATTTCTTTATCAATTTCTAGTTTTAACACAATACAATATGAGTGCTAGTGACTTACCTAATACGTTTATCACAATAGTGTTATCTCTCCTAGTCTAAAATGGAGTAAGTTCACAATATAAAGTACAAAAGTATTTCCATACAATTTTTAAATATAAGGCATAACTGTAAAACCATGGATCAGCCCCTATATAGTATGCAAAGCTTCACGAACTACATACAGTGTCAAATAATCCTTCTTATCTAATTACCAAGCTACCTACTTATACCAACAGGATGCACAGGGTGTAAGATGGGAACAACCTCGTTCACTCATATATTAAGGTTCACATACTATCCAATAGTAATGTCAAGGGAACTATATCCACAATGTATGAGAATACATAACATCCTCCTAGTCAAACATTAAGGAAGATAAACATCAAGAATACACTACAGTCATTTGTCATCCATGTCCATGGTAGCGAAGTCCCAAGATAATAGTTCAGAACTTACATAAAGACTTGTTACTTATCTTTATTTTATTTACTTATTTATTTATTTATTACATAAAGACTTGATACTTATCTTTATTTTATTTACTTATTTATTTATTTATTCTTTTGACATGAGCTCATGCAAGGTTAGACCCGTAAGAATACTCCCCAGAGTTCCCAGAGTTGTAAAACTCTCACTCTGATACCTATGTAATGCCCTAACTATCTCATACTCACAAACATAAGCATCAAACTGAAAACAATTTTTTTCTTTTTTCTTTTAATAAAAAAAACTTAAGAGTATTATTAATATTATTTTAACTATTAAAAGAAATAGAAAATATACATATAAATCCACACTACAAGAGTTAGTAATTCTTTTTTTTTTTTGCCGAATGTTTCAACAGATACACAAACAAGTTAAGGAAGGGAAATAACTTTTTAAGTAGGTATTTATTAACACAATAAACTTTTTTAAGTAGGTATTTATTAACACAATAACATTAAATATTAACAACAAGGGCTAAAAGTAATTCTTTTGTTTTATTAATAAAATATATATATTTACTAGAAGGTTGAGAACTTATTTTCAGCACAAAAAAATAGGACTTTTGGCTAGTATAGTATTTTTATTTAAATGCATATAATATACACTCCTTCTTAAGAAGGTCATTCTTTGAAAAACCATGAATTCATTCTTTTATAAGGATTAAAAAAAATGGTAAAATTCTTGTTCGAAAATTTTAACTTCATTTTATTACTTCCTCAACTACCATAAATATTATGTTCTTTAACTATAATCATAAAGCTTTTATAATAAATCTGAGACTTAATGAAACATCGGCATACATTTTATTTTTTAAAATTCACACCAAAATAATTATGAAGTAAAAATTCACAAAATATACACAGCAACGGATTATTCACCTACCCCAAAAGGATGTTTGAAAAATCTTCATAATTGATTCTCAATAAAGAAAAAGTAAATAAAAATAAATATCTGTTATCAATACCGCAGGATGGGTACAAATATCATGGGAGTTAAAGTAATTCAGCAAAAGACATTACTTAAACATATATTACTAGTATAGGTTAAAATAAATCCTTATATCATGAAAGAAGGCAAATAATCCATTATATCACTATGCTCACATCTAAAATTGGCTCATATGGATTGTCTTTTAACTTTTACAATTCTACTAATGAGAGGAACAATGATAAGGTAAATAAGGTAAAGATATTTCCTTCAGAAATTAATTGATCCTATTATCATTACACCTTCAAAATTCTTCTTTTTTTTTGTTTACTTGAAGAACACCAAGAAAGAAACTTGAAAGATTATTATGGAAATAAATATAACGCTGGCAGTCATGAAAAGTTTAAATAAAATATATTACGGCCTTAAATTAACTCATTATCAAAGAACACCACAATTAGAATTTAAAGGCATCACATTATAAAATAGGATTACTTATAGTATAAGATAAAAGACACGGGTTGGAGAGATTAAAAGAGATTTAGTTTTGTGAGGGATAGACACGTCCCTACTACTTGTGCGGATTCCCAATTTCCTCCAATCGGTGAAGATGTTGACCATGCCCTAATTAGGGCACGCACCTTCCGAAACCCTAATATCCTCTATTCTTCTTTTCATTGTTCTATTTTCTAGCTTGCAACTGGGGTTTTCTTAGAGGCGGCGGCGGTGGCCAGACTAAGATAGGGCTCCTATTTCTTTTTTGCTTTAGGTATAATCTGTAGCTTCTAGCCTAATAACACCGTGACATTTACAGGAGTCTATAGCACCTCCCCTAGGTTGATATTCATTTCTCACAAAGGCTAAGGAAACTTGATCTATGACAGAGATAGCAACAAAGCCCAATGCTAATCCCATTGACCCATAGTACACTTTCAGACTTGCTTTGTCTTCAAATAGCTATGGAATATCTCATCCAGTACGGCGTGACACCTAGAGAAATAACAGTTTTTACATATATATATATATATTATTTTATTGTTTTCCTTATTCTTGCAGGGATTCACATAATAAGGGATTTTGTTTAAGGAAGATCTCTTATGTTCTCAGCTAATGCAGGTGGTGGCATTCAGCCAGTTTTCTCAACCTTTGCCTGATGATTTCCGTTTATTTAAAACCTACAGCTCTTACATTAGTTCAGACTAATTATTTGTAGAGATGATACCCCTCTCTCTCTCAGATTCAAATGACTATATTTTATTGCAGAATCTGCTTTTGTATTACTCACTATCTATAGGTTCATTTTATCATTTGATTTGGGGCTCTTGTGAATCATCGTCTTAACTCCTTTGAGTGTTTTACTCTTGGGTTTAAATACAAGGATACACTCCCCTTTGTTTCTCTCTTGCTGCTGTGATTGGTCCATTCTAGTGGATGATCGGATTCAGGGCAAGTGTTGAATATAGGATTCTGTGCTTTCATAGTTTATCAGCTATTCCATGTTATCTTAACTTGAGTCAATTTATGGCAAGAAAAGGTCTTTTTTTTCTTTTCTTTCCATCTATGTTAACATACGTCCTTGAATACTGATGAGAGGCTACCGGAAGGTTGAATCTGAAAGTGCTATGAACCCTCAAGTGGCATCATGATTTTTGTTTTGTTTGAGTGATGCTTCTTTCCATTACGTAGAATAAGATGAATGCACAATCACACTAATTTCGTAGATGGTAGAAATGGCATATTCACCTCTTAAAGGAAGAAGGCACAAGGTTGCAATAGATTTTCAGACTTATGTCATTTTAGTTACAAACTATCTTGTTAGTTTAGGTTCTTTTTTTTTTATTCTTCCTTCTATTATTATTTTGTCTATTCTTCTATTCCATTAATATGGTAGTGTTTTGTAGGAGGAAAGCCTAAAATACGGCTATTCACCTGTGTAAAATTCTGGCCCTAAGTGTGATGCTTGTTACCCAGATGTTCCTCAGGCTGGAGTAACAGCAAAAGGGAGCCAGAAACAAATAAAATCATTCTTGACATGATATGTACTGTTTGGGAAAGGGGAAATTAATCTCTATTGTGACTCTTCATTCGGAGAGAAAGGGTACATTTCTCTGTAACAAAAAAAATTAGAGTTAATACAACCATTCCTTACATATTTCATAGCAGTCTTTGACTTGTGTTTTATACATCCTTTTATAACCAGGTTGAGGAGAAAATTGTGCAAGATTTTAATGGAAAAATATAACACATCCCTCTTTCACAATTGTAGTTCTGAGCCACGACAGTAATGCATGATTGTATAAATTACTTTAAAACTGATCCAACCCAAGTAGAAAACACAGAGGATTATATTTATTACATAAACACCTTGATTTTGCATTGACAGAAAACTTCTACACAAATGTCTTGTCTCTCTCTCTCTCTCTTTCTTCCTACCTACAGTTTACTAAAATCTGCATATAGTTAATCTTATTGTTCAGTAATTGATGCAGCATACATAGAAGTTTGTCCTGTCAAGAATGTTGCACTTATGAACACATTTATTAAGAAAACTACTTCAAATAAAAACACAGAAATAGATTTGTTACAAAGTTTCATAGAGTTCCTTTCTAGATTAGTTTGTATTTGGCTCAGAATGACCACATATATATTTCTCTCTTCCTATCAGGATATTTCTCTCTTCCTATCAGGATAAGCAAGACAATGGTTCTCCCTCAACAATCGAAAGTAGTCACAGTCTTCTCTTAGTTCTTCTTTTAGTACCATGAGGTGCAAAACCTGCATGAGGATAGAAATAATTTTCTCTAGCCAGTGATGCTCACCACCCAGCCTAGGGCAGTAACTGCCCACCCCCGAGCTAGGGGAAACCACAGGGGGACCCAAGTACACTACACACCCATTCACTTGACCCATAGAAAACACACTCACAGAGTTCACCAGCATCAGAATACATGAAACTCAACACAGTCACTGGGTATTTACACATTCACAAGAAGGCTGGTTCAAAACCTTCACAAGGAGGTAATAGCATTGGGTACTCTTACCCATTTCAGATTCCCACGAGACCTCTTCTTTCTACCCCATATACATATTTTACAATAGCAAGACCACCACTTGACATTATGACAGACAACACACTAATCACAACCATAACCCACCACACAGCAAGATTTTCTTAAGACATTAAGAGTAACAAAAGAAAGTACATTTTAACATATCAATCTAGGTTCAAGATAAATTTGGGTAATAAATCCTACCTGAAATTTCTGCAGAGTTGTTTAGCTCCAAATTAACTCATATTCGTCTATTTTTGTTGTGTTGTTTTTTTTTTTCACCTAGTTCTCCTTCATGCATTCAACCATCCCCTTTCCTTTTTACCACAATGCAGAAAATAAAAGTACAACAGGTTCTCCTAGAGAATTACAGTCCTCCGTTTTGGAATAAAAATACGGCAGGTGGTGAGGAAGATAGCCCGCCAGCCAGAAGTAGAAGTCCTTACCCATCTTTTCTTCCTCCTCTTCTCCACTTGTCCCCTCAATAGCTTGAGTTTGCAAGGTGAATACATGTGTCATTCTGTGAGCAGCATGTGTCAACTACTAGATGTTCCACTTTGCTTCCTCACCTTAGGACATGCCACCAACCCATTCTTTTCTTTTGATTATTCAATTTTCTTTTGCCCAAAAAGGGCCCAAAATTAGGCCTTGGAAAAAAGAAAAAAAACATCTCTCTTCTTTTTTTTTAAAATTAATTGTCTTTTTACAAGGGTCCCACCAAAACTAATGAATTTAGGCTTTATTGTTATTATTTTTTAAGAGGTGTTAATCCTTTTAATAATAAATAATTACTTAGCCCTCTCATTACACAATATTAATCTTTACAAGATGTTGACACACAACATGACTCACAGACACGACACATGATTACAATACATATCTCACAGCTACAACACATATTTCACATACATCATATAACACAGGGACAAGACTCGCTTCCACATACACATAACTACCACACATACATAACTATATAATAGACCTAAGCCTTTCCAAATAGGCTTAGTCAACTAACTGGTTTCACACAATAGGGTCCCCATATATTTTCCCCATTTTCCACTGGCTAGCTAACAAATACCTGCACACTCGTCTACACATTGTCAGTTATGATAAAAATAGTTAAAGCAATAATACAATAACCATTAATTAATTCATAGATACTCGTATAACTTATTCTTTCATGCCGTAGTAAGAATATTTCATGCACAAGATAAATTTCGTTAATCTCAAAGCACCTAAATTATCTCTATCACATAAATAACAAAAATCAATACAACATTGATGCCAAGCAACATGTTTTCCAGTAATAGGTGAAATATCATGTAACAAAGAGTGACATAATCCATGAACCCTATAAATACGAATCCCCGCAATATATCTCGAGGAATGACACCATACTACAACTAAATGAAATAATGTGATCCATAATCTAGAAGACATCATATGGATCAAATGAAGACATTGTATAAATATAAGCACATATCAATCATGATCTAAACCAACTCATATGTCTTAGATTAGTATATAACTATAGTAACCCAAAATATGAAATCTCTTCTTGCCATAATGGTTGTATCGAGGAGGGGTCCTACATCGGTGGAGACACGGGGCCTTACAGTGTCCCCTTGTGACACATTTGTCCTAGACCTTTTCATGTCCCTTTCCATCATCTAGTTAATTTCATGTCTCTTTCCATTTAACCTATTTATTCTATTTATCAATTTAATTAAATAAAGTATATTTATTTAATTAATCAATTTTCCCCAGGCTAAGATGCATACAAATAAACACATACTAACCTAGATTAATAAATGAGTAATATTGTGGGAGGAGCATATGAAGAAGGCAAGTGTGCAGTCAGGAGCAGAGGTGTGCAAAGAGACTCGTGCGGGCAACTGTGCAACAGGGTTTGCCTTGGATGCTACTTGTAGGGTGGTGAAATATGGTGTGCTTTTGTCAGAGATGCTGGGCAGTGATGGCATTAAGCAACTTATGCCTACTCTTCAACAGAGGATGGAGGAAGTTAAGCATCGGCAGGTGCAGGGCACTGTTAGGAATAAAGGATCTCCTTCCCCTGACCCTTTCACACTTGTGTCTCCCTCCTTTGGTGTGAATGCTCACATGATGGGCAACTATAGGTTATGCAAAAATTTTCTGAATCCTTACCATGTTTGTAGTGACTTTTGCAAGGAGTAGCTCCTCTCCTTCGATCATACAGTAGACCTAGGGTTTGTCTCTATTTTTGCAATGATGACCAATAAGAGCAATGCTGCTGCTCTAGATCCTCTAGCCCCTTCAGTGGTTACGCCTCCCGATCTAAGTACCCTCTTCGCTTCTGGGTGACTGCAGGGTGGATTTGGCATTTGAACCCATTGATTATCATATTTCTGATGATTGTATAAGGAAAGTTTCCTTAGACATTGGATCATGGTCTTTGATCTTCAGATCAGTGCAATGATGACCTTTGATTAATGATTTCATGGCTTGGTGCAAGAGTTCATGGAACAATCTAACTCTGCTTCTGTGGAATTACAAGATTATGGTTTCTTTTTTGTTATCTTTTAAATACTGAGAAATACAAGTTCATCCAAGACAATGGAAAATAGTTTTTTGGTAGATTAGGCCTATTTATGTCCCCATGGTCCCCTTTCGTTGATCCTATAAAGTTCCAAATTTCTACCATTCCAATTTTGCTATGCCTTTACAATCTACCTCTGGTTTTGTGAAACCTAATTCAAATTGAATCCTTTGTCAACCAAGTTGGAACCTTCATTAAGATTAAGGAAGGGGCTGATCCTAGAAGGTACGCCAGAGTTTGCGCACTGATTGATATTTCTAGGCCTTTGGCTCATATGATTCACATCAACTCATCTCTTGGCTAATGGCTACAATTTAATAATTATGAAGGGCTTCCTAAGAGATGTTTTAGGTGCAATCAACTCAGCCATAACATTGTTGGTTGCCATTCCAAAAATAGAAATGACCAACGGGCCATCAATATTAAGAAATTGACTTGTAAGGAAGGCAATCCTGATGCTGATTTTGTTTAGAGAAACCATGGCATGTTCCTAGATCATTGCTCTTTGTCTTCCCCTGAAGCTGGGACTGATAAGTAGTTTGAAAACATTTCCCCTACAACCAATGCAGAAGAGGATGCACAACACCAGCAAGTGGATAGGGATAAGCAGTTGAATTTAGGGGTCTCAAGGAATAAGAAGCAAGGTTTGGTTCTCTCAAATGACAAAGGCACTTTGGTTCAGGCAGTTGCTATGGCTGTCTTAAAGCATCGCTCCATTCTCCTCTTTGCTAGAAGGGATTCAAATTTGGTTAAGGATGGCAAACGTATCAAAAGGAAAACTGAAGCTGAGAAACTAAGATTGGATGCCTAGGATGTTATTGATGGAGGCATAAGAACTCCTCACAAGAAGCAAAAGAAAACATTTAAAGAAAGGATGATTTCCTGTGGCTCTATTAGTATATCTTCATTGGTTTTTTAAGTCTCTATGATGTCATTTCCTCTATTCCCTCTCGTCTCTTTTGCTCCCCAACTTCCGGTCTAAAGCATTCTTATTTTTATGTTGTCTATGTTATATGGGAGTGGACCCTTAACCCATATCTTACAAAACAAAAAAAAATTAATCCATTTTCCTCTTTTAGCCAAATTAATTAAATCAATTTTATTGATTTAATTAACTCAAATTTATCGTCCCACATCACCCTTTTCCAATAATTAATTAAATAATTCTTTAATTTGATTAATTATTGAGAGTCAATGTCTAGCTAAAGTTAGTTAGCCAAATTCATTGAACCTGGACACTTGCACAAAATTCAAGCTTGTTTTACATCTCAAGCATCCATTTCATACCACATCTCCAAATCTCAACCATACACATAAGGATACACCATAAAAGCCTCCATCCTTGCCCTAATGTTGTCTCATCAAATCCTAAGCATCCATTGCACTTCTAAATCCTAGCAATCTATCCTATCATTAAAAAATCTATAAATCCAACATCAATCTAGCCATTATGGGAACACACAAGAAAGTAATGTTATATTGGAGTGAGCAATCAACATATCAATAATTATTAAGAGAATAGCCATTGGAGCTTGGATGCACTCCATTCTACTCTATCTAGGAGAAAGAATGGTTTTAGGTGAAGGTTTATGTCATTTGCATTTATCTTTATGTTATTTACCTTTAATCTTTTCTTATCTTCACCATCATTTCACCATCATGTTGCAATTAATGTGACTAGCCTAATCCAACTAACTCCATCCCCATGGCAATTAATTTTCTTCTCACTAGTAAAGTTAATTAGTTAAATACCCTTAATTAATTAATTAATCTAGACTTAAATATTTCTCTAACTAATTAATTTGGCTAAGAGGCATTATTGACATATTTTTTTAAAATGAAAGCACACAAGAATTAAATTTAAAATATATAACCACCATAGTTTTATTAATTAATGGCCATAACATCAAAACCCACATAAATTAACAAATCTATATAAATACAAGTAATAGTCAAATATGAAATGAAATAAGGTAGAGTAAAAGAATACGTAGGAGTTATTTGGAGGTAACTACCTTATATTTTATACATATTTGTCTAAGGTTTCAATTTTTTTTTTTTTTTCTATAAAATGAAATCTAATTTGTGGGTAGTTTAATTTTCTTTTTTCTTTTTTTACGGTAAATTAAATAGTACTTTTATTTACTGTTAAGTTATTTCAATGAAAATACTCTAAATTAATGTTACCTTTCATTAGGGTTATCTTTTTTTTCTACATTATTTTATTTACTGTACTAATTTATTTTATAACTATATTTTCTTAGGTTTTATCATATGAAATACAAAAGAAGCAAAGTGTATTGGGCAAGGGTAAACATAAGTGTATTATATTTTATTAGGGATACCTTTGTTTTATGTGTTATTTTATTTACTATACAATACTTTAAGTAATTCAAAACTAGGCACATCAAGAAGGATATCTCTATTTTAGATATATTTTTCTAAATATAAGTATGTTAGATAATACAATCACCCTTCCCACCAGCAAAATGGTTACAAAAATGTGTCTTGTAGCCTGCACCAGGACCTGTCTTATCGACGGTGAGACTAGACGTAAACCCTATTGCTTCTCTGGAAAGTCCTAATGTGTTTACTGGTTTTGGCAAGTGAGATACAATAGTTACTCCACCAGAAACATAATGAAGGTAATGGCAATCCTTGCCATGCGGGCATCCAGATGTATTACATTACAACAGACATACATTCAAATGTGAGACCAAAAACTGTCATTAATAATTTAAAATGCCAAACAGTTAAATAGCACAATCTTCTACATCTGTAATTGCAAAATTTACATGAAACCTTCTGAATATAGAACTACAATTCTTATGAACATATATTTTACGCATCCTTTGAACAATGTATTTTAAGAATAATTTTTGAACAACCAAAAGTTTCAGGTAGGGACAGAGGGCCTAGAACAAAACGCATTAGGAATTATTCAAAGAAACAGATCTACAAAATGAAAAGTTACATGAATGAGGGAGCAGCAGAAGCAGAATCATCCCGCAACTCACTAGCACCATGTGCAAGGTGGCACTTATCCCCAAATGTGCATGAACCCTTCGCAAACTATTCACAAAGCCTAGTTTTGAGATTTTGCTAACCATTTCCAAATCGTTTACCCAAATTTGATTCAATTTTTATAATCAACTCGCTAACCTTGGCTGTGGCTTGATTAATCTCTTGAAAATGTGACAAATGATGGAATATATAGAAAGACAACAAATAAGATACAAAAGAAGGAAAGCATGACAATATTGGCTTTTTAGCATGTCCATAAGTTCATGAACTCACCAATTATCTGACAAGTATATAAAAAACAAAGGAAAAGCCGATGAATTCAATGGTTCATGAACTCGTCAAAATACTGATGACCAAGTTCAACAAACCCCAAAAACTCTTGCAAGGTATTTTTTAATTCCTTTAATGTAGTGTTCCTTCATGGGATCTATTATTTCAAATGCTTGCACTCTATCAATGCACAAGAAAAATGAATTGCAAGTAGGTGAGAATTCAATGGAGCTGGGTAAGGATGGTGCAAGGGAAGGAAGGTGGATTTCTCACCCAAGTTGTAACCACTATGGTAGCACTCAAGGATGCCAATTTGCAGATAAGCGTCATCTTGCCAATGGAGAAAATAAATTGTATTTCCAAATGAGGTACCACCTCTTGGAATAGGTATTACAACAAATTAAGGTGCTAGCTCAAAAGCAAACTCAAGCTACAAGACACGTCTTTGTAACCATTATAGCAGTTCTCAAGGATGCAAATATGGAGATAAGTGCCATTTTACCCATGGAGAAAAGGAGCTAAGAAAAGAAAATGTGCTTCCAAAGGGGCCATTGCCTCCTAGGTTGGTAACTGTAGCAACAAATTTTGACGTTTTATCGAAAGCAAATGTTATTATTCTTGATTCTTATGCTGGTTGCATAATTGGGAAAGATAGTGTAAACTCAAAGCACATTTACCGTGTAAGTGGTGTGAAGTTGACAATAAAAGACGAGTCTGATCCAAATTTGAAGACTATTGAGTTTACACCATCTTTCCCAATTATGCCACCAACATAAGAAGTGGGAATAATAATGTTTTCTTTGGATGAAGTTCCAAAATTTGCTGCAGCAGTAATTAACCTAGGAAGTAATGCCCCCTTTGGAAACACACTTTCTTTTCTCAGCTCCTTTTCTCCATGGGCAAAATTGCATCCTTTAGAACTGCTATAATGGTTACAAAGGTGTGTCTTGTAGCCTGGACTTGCTTTTGAGCCAGCACCAAAATTTGTATTAGTACCCATCCCAGGAGGCCGTATCTCATTTGGAAGCACATTTTCTTTTCTCAATTTCTTTTCTTCATGGGCAAAATGGCACTTATCTGCAAACTGGCATCCTTTAGCACTACCATAATGGTTACAACTTGGGTTAGAAATCCACCCCATCTACCCTTGTACCATCCTTACCCACCTTCATTAAAATCTCACCTACATGCAATTCATTTTCCTTATGCATTGATAGAGTGCAAGCATTTCAAATAATTGATCCAATGAAGGAACACTTCAGAAACACCTTACAGGCATTAAAAAATACCTTGTAAGAGTTTTCGGGGTTTGTTGAACTTGGTCATCAGCATTTGGACGAGTTCATGAACCACTGAGCTCATTAATGCCCTTCACTACTGTTTGGTTTTTCCTTTGTTTTTTATATACTTCTCAAAAAATTGGTGAGTTCGTGAACTTATGAACTTGCTAAAAAGCCAATATTGTCATTCTTTTCTTCTTTTCGTATCTTCTTTGTTGTCTTTCTATATATTCCTTCATTTGTCACATTTTTAAGACATTAATAAAGCCACAGCCAAGGTTCACGAGTTGATTATAAAAATTGAATCAAACTTGAGAAAACAATTTGGAAATGGTCAGAAAAATCTCAAACCTTGGCTTTGTGAACATTATGTGAAAGGTTCATGTACATTTGGAGATAAGTCCCATTTTGCACATAGTGCTTGTGAGTTGCAGGATGATTTTACTTCTATTGCTCCCTCATTCATGTAACTTTTCATTTTGTATATTTTTTTATTTGAATAATTCTTAATGCATTTTTTTCTAGGCCCTCTGCCCTACCTAAGACTCTTGGCTGTTCAAAGATTATTTTTAAAAAACATTGTTCAAAGGATGCATAAAATTACATGTTCATAAGAATTGTAGTTCTATATTCAGAAGGATTCATGTAAACTTTGCAATTATAGATGTAGCAGATTCTGTTGTTTAAGTGTGGAATTTTAAATTATGAATGACAGTTTTTGGTCTCACATTTAAATGTTACATCTGGATGCCCACATGGGGAGGATTTACTATACCTTCATTATGTTCCTGGTGGAGTAACTATTGTATTTTAGTTGCCAAAACTTGCAAACACATTAGGACTTTCCAGAGAAGCAATAGGGTTTACTTGTAGTATTTCACTGTCAGATAAGTCAGATCCTGGTGCAAGCTACAAGACACATCTTTGTAACCATAATGGTGGTGTTGAAGGATGCCAGTTTGCAGATAAGTGTCATTTTTCCCTTGGAGAAAAGGAATTGAGAAAAGAAAATGTGCTTCTAAATGAGGTACCACTTCTTGGGATGTGTATTACTACAAATTTTGGTGTTGGCTCAAAAGAAAACCCAAGCTACAAGACACACCTTTGTAACCATTATAGTAGTTTAGGAGGTTGCAAATATGAAGATAAGTGTCATTTTGCCCATGGAGAAAAGGAGCTTAGAAAAGAAAGTGTGCATCCAACTATTACCCTCAAGGTAATGGGTTGGCTGAATCCACCAATAAGAACCTAATTAGAATTGTAAAGAGGACTATGTTATAAATGAAAGCAACACTACTTCAATGGAAATCTGATTTGAATAAATTTCAGCAATCTTTTAAGTGTGTGTTAACAATGGAGATTGTAATCAAAACATAAACTCACAATACATAAATATACCAGAAGCAGAATGAAGCACATAACACAAGTGTTTAACGTGGAGAAAACCCTTTCAAGTAAAAAACTCCACCAAGAAAAGAGGCCAAGTTGTATTATCTTCACAAAAGGAGATTACAAATACATTCACTTCTTTTGTCCTCCAACCTTCACTCCAGCAAAACCTGGGTACTTGTAAACTGTTATATGCCTCTCATCTACTATGTTATGGTTTTTATAGAATTTACATGACCTCAAGACATTAAATGACTTCTTACAAGCCCATAACACTTGTCAAGAGTCAACAACACAACCTTGGGTGTCTATAGCCAAGAATAGGCTCTTATAGGGTCATAAATGCTATCATACATGCATCCTACACTTTGAAAAATGTGCCCATGCAAGATTGAATGCCTTGGGGCTAAAAATAGCCACTTACAGCATCTTATGACACATCATATGCTATTATTAGTGTCATAGATTCTTATGACAATTTACAGTTGTCATAGAATCTCTTACACCTTCTTACAGCATCTATGACATGCGTCGTAATACTAAAAATAGATTATTCCTCCACATGTGCACCCCACTTTGACCAATTACCATTTACCATAGTAAATGACATCTCATAACTACTGCAAGTAACTCCGTAATTACTGTGGAAAGTAAATAATTTTTACTTCTGCTAATGAAACTTGTACATCCCTAATGGGTAATTGCAAATAATAAATCAAATAATACAATAATGGGATTTACAAGGTTAATGGCACCTTATCCCAACATTCTCCCACTTGACATTATACATTGTAAATCAACCCATAGGAAATCAAATGAAAAATAATCAGGCACTAAAAACAAGGCCCATGGCTTCTCTGTACCACACAAACTTCTCTATGCTCATAGGCTTGGTCAATGAATCTGCAACATTCTCTTTAGTGTTTATCTTCTTCAGCTCAATTTCTCCATTTGTAATCAACTCTCAAACAAAGTAATACTAAACATCAACATGCTTAGTCCGAGCATGATACATGGGATTCTTGGCCAAACAGATAGCACTCTGGCCATCACAACCAATCTGAATGAACCTGCAATCAAAACCAATACCTTTACATAGTCTCCTCAACCAAAGTGCCTCCTTAGAGACATGAGTAGCAGCCATATACTCTACTTCTGTGGTGGACAAAGCAACTGTGGGATGCCTCTTATTCATCCAACTCACTGCACCTCCAAACAAAGTAAACACATAGCCACCAGTGGACCTTTGACTATCCAAGTCACCTACCCAATCTACATCAACAAAACCGTGTATGTCCAAAGATTTATCAGCACTATCAGTACCAGAATAAACTAAACAATAATCAGGAGTACCTGCAAGATATTTAAACACCCTCTTCGCATAGTTCCAATGTTGTCTACCAGGGTTAGACATAAATCTACTCAAAACTCGCATTTCTTGGGCAATATCTGGTCTAGTACAAACCATTGCATACATCAAACTCCCTATAGCACTAGCATATGGCACATTAGACATATCCTCAAGATCATCCTCAATCTTTGGACACATATCTAATAAAATTTTAGTACCAATGGGTAAAAGAACTCTAACTGAGTTACAGTCCTACAAACTAAACCTCTACAAAATAGTATTCACAAACTTACTTTGTGACAACCAAGGCTTTCTGTTAACGCTATCCCTCCTAATCTCCATTCCCAAAATATACCTTGGAGCACCAAGATCCTTCATTTCAAATGCACCTGAATGTTGGGCTTTAAGCTCACTG
Organism: Cunninghamia lanceolata; assembly: GCA_027924645.1. NCBI lineage: Eukaryota > Viridiplantae > Streptophyta > Pinopsida > Cupressales > Cupressaceae > Cunninghamia > Cunninghamia lanceolata. The sequence continues at coordinate 8,758,327 of BSBN01000937.1, read as the reverse complement.
ACCATACCCTTAGTATTGATGAAAAACATGTCATCAACATACAAAGCAATAACCAATATAGAATCATCAACACAATGAATGTAAACACAGTGATCCTCCTCACTTCTAACAAAAACCAATTTCAAAATAAATGAGTCAAATTTTTGATACCACATTCGAGGAGATTGTTTCAGACCATAAAGAGACCTCTTTAACCTACAAACCCAATGTTCTTTTCCTTTTACCTCAAAACCTATAGGCTGTTGCATATAAATTTCTTCTTCAAGATCTCCATGCAAGAACACAGTCTTAACATCCATTTGCTCAATCTCCCAATCATAAGCTGCAGCAGTGGATAAGAGAAATCTAATAGAAGTCAATTTAGCAATAGGAGAAAATATCTCACCAAAATCAACTCCCTCTCTCTAGGAGTAGCCCTTGGCTACCAGTCTAGCCTTGTACTTCTCCAATGACCCGTTTGCTCCAAACTTCTTCTTGAAGACCCACTTACAACTTATGGCCTTTCTTCCTTTGGGAAAACAAACAAGATCCCAAGTGTTACAAGAGTCTAAAGCCATCATCTCCTCCTGCATGGCTAGCTACCAAGACTCACTATCATCTGTAGAAATACCTTCCCTGTAGGATCTAGGTTCATCATTAGTACTCAATAAAGCATATACACAACAGAAATCTGGTGGGCTATACCTATCAATTGGATTCTGTTGTCTTGTGGATCTCCTCAAGGATGGAGTGAGAGACTCTACTTATTCTTCTACATAATCATTTGCAACAACTTTTTCTGTAACAACAAATTCATCTTCATCAAAACTACTCAAATCTTCTTCTTCTTCTTCTCCCCCAATCCATCATTCTATACTTACTGAGGCACATCTTGCTGCTCTAAATCAAAATGCACCTCCTTGACCTTTTCATCTTTTTCTTTTGGCTACTCAGGTTCAGAAATAGCTCTAAGTTCCCTGAAAATAACATCTCTAGAAAAGATAATCTTGTGGGTTAGTGGATTCCAAAGCTTATAACCTTTCACATTATCACCATATCCAATGAATGTACATTTTTCAGCCTTTGGATCCAACTTAGATCACTTTTCCTTATGCAAATGAACAAAAGTCTCACAGCTAAAAACCCTTAAATGTGAAACAGAAGGTTTCTTACCTGTCCACACTTCATAAGGTGTCGAATCAAGAGCCTTATAAGGAGATCTATTTATCAAGTAACAGCAGTACACACAACCTCTGCCCAAAAGTATTTATCCAATTGTGCATCACTAAGCATACTTCTGGCCCTTTCCATAATTATTTAGTTCATCCTTTCTGCAACACCATTTTGCTATGGTGTATACATAGTTGTCTTTTGTCTGATTATACTTGCATGCTTAGGGCAATATTCCCCTCTATTGTCAAATCTTAATATTTTTTATCTTTAAACCTGATTGGTTCTCTACTAAGACTTTGAATTCCTTAAACTTAGTGAAAACTTTAGATTTATGCCTCATAAAATAAATCCATGTAAATCTAGATACATCATCAATGAAGGTTACAAAATAACGAGATTTTCCAATAGATTCATTATCCATAAGTCCAAACACATCTGTATGAATAATTTCTAACTTCTCTTTTGCTCTATTGCTTCCTGAAGGAAATGATTTTCTATTTTCTTTACCAAACACACAATGCTCACAGAAATCAAAGTACTCATCAGAATAAGAGAAATCGTCCAACAAATTTTTATTCTTAATAGTTTTTAGTACATTATTGCTTGTGTGGCCCAATCTATGGTGCCACAACATACATGTATTTTTAGTAGTGGCCTCAGATACATAGGAGGCATTACAAACTATAGTGGCCTCAAGCTTAAACAAGTTCCCAAATCTCTTCCCTTTCTCTACCACCAAGTTCCCTCTCACCAATCTACAGCCATGCTTGTCAAATGTCACATGCATTCCCAAATCATTCAACTTTGAAACTGAAATCAAATTTCTAGCTAATCCAGGAACATACAAAATACTAGGGAGGGTTTTAATCCTTCCATCATTGAAACACAACAATACCTTTCCTTTCCTGGCAATCAGATATGTAGAGTTGTCACCAAGGTAGATATTACCTCCATCATATTCTTCATATGAGGAGAACCATTCCTTATGCAGAGTCATATGAAATGAGCATCCTGAATCAACCAACCAGTGATCATTAGAAACAAGATTACATGCAGAAAGTAAAACTTTTTCATCTGCATTTGAGGACTTATTCGAAGAACTCTCCCACTGTTTCTTGGGATTTATGCACTCCTTCACATGTCCCCTTTTATCATAGTTCCAACACTTAACTCTGTTATTTCTACCAAGAGTCTTATACTGGCCCTTGAACTTGTCCTTAGCCCTTGTCTGATCTCCTTTAGGTCCCCTTTCCTTAGACCTTCCCCTGACACTGAGAGCATCCCCTGAACTATTTGAACTCTTATTTCTTAATTCCTGTGATAGTAGCACTGAAACAAGAGCATCCAACTTCAGATTTGCAAGGTTAGCAGTGCTAGCAAGGATAACATTCTCCCAAGACTCAGGTAAAGAACATAGAAGTAAGATACATTTATCTTCCTCACTAACCTCAACATCTACTGAATCAAGCTAACTCACTAACAAATTAAAAGAATTTAAATGGTCTACAACTGATTCACCTTCTCGCATTTTCATGGAAAACAATTTTCTTTTTAAATAAAATTTATTTACCATACTCTTGGCTTGATAGATCTCACCCAACCATTTCCACAACTTGTATGTAGTCTCTTCCTTTGCGACATTCAACAGAACAGAGTCTGAAAGACACAACCGGATGGTTCCCCATGCCTTCTTATCCAGTCTATCCCACTCATCTTGAGAGACATTGTCAGGTTTCTTCTCTATTTGGATAGCCAACCATTGGTTTCTTTCTTCCAACAAATCTTCTATTTTCAGCTTCCACAACTCATATCCCATTCTGTTGAACTTCTCAATGTCCAATCAAGAGGTTGATACAATGGTGGATGCAGCCATAATAATAACACAAGATCTGCAAAATAAACACAACCAAATATCCCACTGCAGCTATAGCTTCCACACTACCACCCAAGAGTCAAAGCTAGCTAGACTGTGATACCAAATGTTAGAAATAAAAGCAACACTACTTCAATGGAAATCTAATTTGAATAAATTTCAGCAATCTTTTTAGTGTGCATTAACAATGGAGATTGTAATCAAAACATAAACCCACAATACACAAATGTACCAGAAGCAGAATGAAGCACATAACACAAATGTTTAACGTGGAGAAAACCCTTTCTAAAAAAAAACTCCACCAAGAAAAGAGGCCAAGTTGTTTTATCTTCACAAAAGGAGATTACAAATACATTCACTTCCTCTATCCTTCAACCTTTACTCTAGCAGAACCTGGGTACCTATAAACTGTTATATGCCTCTCATCTACTATGCTATGGTTTTTATAGAATTTACACAACCTCAAGACATTAAATGATTTCTTACAAGGCCATAACACTTATCAAGAGTCAACAACACAACCTTGGGCATCCATGGCCAAGAATAGGCTCTTACAGGGTCATAAATGCTATCATAAATGCATCCTACACTTGGGAAAATGTACCCATACAAGCTTGAATGCCTTGGGGCTAAAAATAGCCACTTACAACATCCTATGACGTGTCATATGCTATTATTAGTGTCATAGATTTCTATGACAACTTACAGTTGTCATAGAATCTCTTACACCTTCTTATAACATCTATGACATGCATCATAATACTAAAAATAGATTATTCCTCCACATATGCACTCCACTTTGACCAATTACCATTTATCATAGTAAATGACATCTCATAACTACTGCCAGTAACTCCAAGACTTACCATGCAGTAACTCCGTAATTACCATGGAAAGTAAATAATTTTTACTTCTGTCGGTGAAACTTGTACATCCTGTATGGGTAATTACAAATAATAAATGGAATAATACAATAATGGGATTTACAAGGTTAATGGCACCTTATCCCAACAGACTATGGAGACAAACCAGAGGCAATGGCACAATAAGATCAAATTAGATCTTTGCATTGATAGGATCACATACAAGAGAGCCATTGGTAACTCTCCTTTTATTCTTGTGTATGGAAGAGAGGCTAGATTACCTATATATTTAAAGTTTTCTGCATTAGAATTGGCTCAACAATTAGAATTGGAAGGAGAAGATGTAAGGTCTATCAGAGTTGTTGAATTGACTGAACTAGAAGAATAAAGATAGTTATCCATGGATACATTATAAGAGCATAAAAAATATACCAAAATATATTTTGACAAGGAGGCAAAGGTGATGCACTTTGGAGTGGGATATATATCATCATTAACTATAAGCAAGCCAATTCTTTCATTCTTTCAAGGCAGGATGGTGAAGTTCTACCAATCTTAGTCAATTGGATCCATCTCATACCTTACCATTAAGGTTGATGTAAGATTCTATACATATTGTTTTAGTTTTATTTTTGTTTTAGTTTTCCCTTCAAATAAGTGTTTTTACACAGGCTACATTGTCATTAGGAGAATGTAGGCCTTGTTCCCTTTTGGTATTGTTTTGAAGGCAACGTTTAAGTTCTTTTGACCTATTGCAATCCCCCTTATTGACTCCATGCCTAATGGATGGTTAGGGCCACTGGTCCATTTGTTTAGCAGGCAAACATCCTTGAGAGGTCACCAAAATGTCAGCCTATTTTCCTCTGCCTAGAGTTAAGTAGCCCAACTTAAAAATCTTGTTGAAATCCCTTGAGAACTTAGCCCTAAATACATAATAACCTTCAAATTCCAATGTTCTGGAAAGTAAAAATCCCTAAAAATTTATCAAGACAATCCTTGCAAAAAACCCAGAAAAACCAAGAAAATTTGAAGTTTTTACCCTATTTTTTTGCCCCCCTTTTGGCCTTTATCAACAAAATTCTAGTTTCCTAAACTAGAAAAAATGGCTAAGGCATGGAGTGGCTCTTCCCCCTTTATCAACAAAATTTAGGTCTTATGAACTCTTCAAGTGTTTGATTTTTCATAAGTTCACTGCTTGGGTGGTTTGCCAATTGAAGGAGAGAGAGTCAGCCTTTTCAAAAAATTGTCTAAGGCATGAGAGAAGTTCCCCTATGTTGGTAGTGTTTGTGTTTTATAAAATTTGTGAAAATTCATTTGTTGCAAAGGTTCACCGATATGGCATTTTTCTGATAAAGGGCCAAGGGTGTAGATTTCTTTGAAATGTGGCTAAGGCAAAAGTTAAAAGAGGGATAAAGGAAGGCTTGTCGGCAAAGTTCACAAAATGTGAACTTTTTAGAAGTTCAAAATTTTTATGGTTCCCTGACAGGGCAAATTACTAATAAAGGGCAAAGATAAAGAAGTGACTATGGAGAATAGATCAGCAAAATGGGATTTTTCCATGGGCTTGGTTCAAAAATTGGTGAATTTGCTGATAGAGGCAAAATAAAAGGCAGAAAATTAGCTAAGGAAGGAAAAGGCCCCTTCTATCGGCAAATTAGGTGAAGGTTAAATTTTTGTTAAAGTTTGGAATTCATTTAAGTTCTCTAACACAAACATTTGCTAATAAGAAAAACATGCAAGGGATGGAAAGTCAAAAGGTTCGGTAAAGGAGGATTTTGCCAATAAAAAGAATAAGGCCAAAGGCCCAAATCGTTAAAGACCACTTTTTCTTATAAGGCAGAATGGAAACATGAAAAAATGGCTAAGTAAAGATGGAAAAAGGGGAGCCTTGTCAGAAAATTGGCATAAGGCTGAACTTCTCAAAAGTTTAATATTCCTTTGGTTCGCTGATGGTATATTTTGTCGATAAGGCAAAGGATGGAGCAAAAGGAAAGGTTAAAAAAAATGATATTTTTCCAATAAAGAGACCATAGTTCAGTAAAGTAAATTTTTGCCGATAAAGGAAAAAAGTTACCCAAGGCTTAGGTTCATAAAATTGCAAAATTGCTGACAAAGGGAGCAACCAAAGAATTGTTCAGCAAGGTAAAATTCTGATAAAGTAAAAGTGAGCAAAGTTTGAAGATTGAGACTTTTGCCAATAGAAAAGAAAAGAAAGCCAACTTTAGCAAAAGGTGATTTTGCTAACAAAGTCAAAAATGGAGATGAAAAGGAACAAGCAAGAAGAGTTCAGAGAAGTGACATTTTGCCAATAAGGGAAAAATAAGATAAGCAATGATAGTTCAAGAAAAAGATTATTTTGCTAATAAGGGCAAAAGATGACAGAGTGAGAATAGTTCAGAAATGATGATTTTTGCTGATAAGGGCAAAAATAGACTAAAATAGGCCACAGTTCAGAAAAAGACAAAGTTGCCAAATGAAGATAAAAATATGCAGAAATTGACAAAATATGTAAAAATAGAGCTGTAATATATTGTAAACTTCAAATATTTAGATTTAAATATTTTAAGTGTTGTAAAAGCTTTGTAAAAATAGATTTTTGGAGGGAAAATATTTTTTATTTTCTTTATCAACCATTAATGCAAATCTGATCTGCTCAGCTACTCCATTTTAGATATTTTTGCATTTATTATTGTAGGTTGATGATTTAGATGTTTGCATTGAAAGAAAAATATCTCCCAACTGCTCCATGATCCAAGATATTTTTTGTAGTTAATTTTAGCATGCGCATGTTCCCTTTGATAGGGATATTTGCTGACAACCCATGGAGGTGAATTTATTGTGAGAGATGACTGAGGTCAATGTAATTCAAATGCTATCTATACATATCTATAAGATGTATTGAGGATTGGAAAATAGTTGCAAGATAGTTGAATTTCTTGTTTTCTTCTGTATTTTCAAACAGAGCCCTCTACAGTAACCTTGCCTTTTTTATGAAATACACACTCTATTTTACTCTTTCATGCATGTTTTTAGCACTATGTAAATTAGGATTGATTTGTATGTGAATGTTTGTTCCTTAAAATTTTGTTCTGTTGTTACCTCTATTAGAATCAGATAAACTTGTGTAAGTTTATCAGTTGTATCTAGTTATTTTGTGCATTCTTGGTATAGTGAGAGCTCCATATTCAAACCTGGTGTATCACCTCCAATAATTTACAATTTCATCCTTTTCCTCTTTCCACAATGCTAGATAGATTAGGTTTAGTCTTAGGAATAGCTAAATCTCTTATTCAGGAACCAACCTCTCTCTAGAGATTTGATCTCCCTACAGGGTCCCACACATGAAGATCATCTCAATGTTACACTAGATTGTTGGAGCCCTAAAAGCCTTCAACAAAGGGTGCAAATGCAAGTGACAACATGACTCAATTGGAGCCCCTAGAGATAGATGTCATCTTATCTTCTCTTTTATTATATGCAACTCCTTCCTAGTGTTCCTGTTGTGAATCCTTCCCCATTAGCCCATCCCTTGTGTTCATGTTGAATCCTATCAGATTATTATAAGGGCTTCCACCTATTATCATATCAAAACCTCCAATTGTATTAATCATTTCATCAAGCCTCTCTCTCTCTCTCTCTCTCTCTCTCTCTCTCTCTCTCTATTCTTAATGGGACTCAAACACAAAATCATAGGTGTTCAAAATACAACTTACTATTACATCATGTACCCATCCATGAAGAGAATTATAATTCATTCTAATACATAAAGGAGTGTCTAAACCATCTCCAATAAATAATAAAAGAAAAAGAAAAGAGGAAATGTGCATATTTAATGATGAACAAGTATTCGAGGATTTGAAGGAAATAGGTCTTAGAAAAGATAAAATATGTTGCATTATAGCTCAGAATTGTGTTGTTTGGATATGTGCTCTCTTGCAATTTTGATAGGCCATTGTCTGGAAGTACAAATTCAGTCCTAGAATTGTTAGAATGTGAATACTTTAATTTTAGTGTTCTTTGTTGAAGCTAAACACCTTTGGTCCTCATACTATATGAAGGTCCCTGACAATTCATGAAAGTCTTTGAAAAGATAGTGGAGTTTCACACAAATATCATAATAGATAGGGCCTTCAGATAGAAAATGTTCTTCACTTTCAAGCTCACAAAAATGCAATTTGCATACACACTCATGTCATGAGAGGTCATGATCTAATTCCAACAAGAACTAATGCACAAAAACCTAGTTTCATTGACCATTAATTTACCTTACTATATAACTTCTAAGGCCACTTCTATTCTTTCCTTGCAAACTCAATTCTTCTATCTAGATATCCCAAATAACCTCTCGTTTTCTTGAATTTATAATTCTTAGTGTTGCCTTCAACCCACCACCCTTAAAATGGAAAAACAACCCCACTTTATAGATTAAATTCTCATTCAACCACCTACCTCTTTCCACTCTAATATTTCTAACATGTCTTTATATTTTCCATGTGCTATTTGACAAGACATGGACAAACTTTACTCTTTCTTGAGCTAGATGGCCAACTGCCCTAATAATTTGCTAAGTGGGTTGTTAGAATTTTAGGTATTTGACATAATTCATTAAATGTAGAGGATACATGAATACCAATAGGAGAGATATTGGTCTTCATAGTTGATCATTATTCTTGCATTGGTTGTAATTGGAAACATCCAAGCTTGCAACTAGTCCCATATTGATTGTACAAACAAATTTGCTCCATATAATCAAAATAATGTCCATAATTTTTAATACTTATTTTTGCTAACCTCCTCAATTTGGGGGAACATGACTATGAAAAAGTAAGAAAGCACTAATGTATTTAAATGCATACAATTATAAAATAAAGATTTCATTACCAAAATACCATATGACTCTCCAATTGGCAACATCCATACCTACAATTAGTTCCATGCTAATTGTGCAAACAAATTTGCTACATAGAATCAAAATAATAATAATGTCCATTATTTTCAATACTTGTTTTTGGTAGCAATGATCTACTCTACCTGAAGCAATGATTTTATCTAGATGCTGAAGGTCACGAACAACAACATCATATGGAAAACACTCAACAGTCTTTGCATCCCCAATATGACATATCTGATAGACGAAGAGAATATAGACGAAGAGAAGATTGGTAGAGATCTCAGGAACAAGGAGGACATCCTCAATGCAATCATCTGCCATCTAAACTAAGCTAGACCCCATAACTAGAACCTATAAAAACTTTCCGACAAAAAAATAAGAGAAGTGCTACTATCAGAAAGAGACTCAAGAAGATTTATTGAATGAGTCATGTGATGTGAGGCCCTTGTGACAAATATCCAATTTGATGTGGATGAATTCAAACTTGTAGCAGTAAGGGTGTGGTCTTTGCTAGGTTTGGGAGTATCAATGTTGTGTTTCTTCATGGCTTCTTCAAAAGCCTCGATCCTTCAATGAAAAATCTTAATGTGATGATTTTGCATCCGACAAAAAGTTCTTGGCCCTATTTTTTTTTCTTGGAGGAATCTTTACTTGACTTAGAAGATGTTGTGGTTGATGTATCGGATTTGGTCTTCAACTTAGATGATTTCTCATTGCTTGAAGATGATTCTTTGTTTGACTGTTTTGAATTCTTATTACCTTTACCCTTAGATACATGAACTACTAATGCTTGAATTTTTGAAGAAGTGATAGAATCCATGGAGAGTAAAAAACTATTCAAAACTATGCATACTAAATGTTGATCAAGTGCAACCAGTGTAGAGTAAAAAGTAGAAGTGAAAACTTGATAGGGGCCTTTTAACTTTGACAAAACCAAGAAGGCACATTCCTTATCTATTTTTTTTTACCACAACCTTGAAGTTGAGTTCAAGAAAAGACTTGAACTTGACTAAGTAATCTTCAATTGAAGGAAATGCATCAGGAGACAAAGTTGTTAATTCAACATCCAATTGAAGTATTTTGAACTCATCAACTTTACCAAATAAATCACTAAATTTGTCCCACATTTTATTAGGAGTTGTAGAATTACATAGATGAAATTGTAAGCTATCAAATATATGGAGGCCAGTAAATCCCATTGCCTCATCTAACTTATTGCGATAGACAAATTGTTTATACTCCCTATTGAATTGTAGTTGTTGATCATTTAGCATTTTCCATAACCCTTTAGATTGAAGAAGTTGTTGTACTTTTCTTTTCCATGTGTGAAAATTGTGTGGTGATAATAGATCAATTTTAGGATCCATGCTGAAATAAAACACAATGAGGCATGTAAATTGTGCCAAATAGACACCCCAAGTTTGATTAAAAAATGTAAAAGAAGCCCCCCAGAATTTGGCACTTTATAACTCAGTGCAGATTACACTGAAAATATTGAGGTTACATGAATTATTAATAATAAATGTTAATAGTATATGGTCAACTAACTAGTCGTGATGCTACTCTCAATAGAAAAAGATAGTGGTTTTGGCTTGAAACCACTAATAATAACCTAGTTACATAGAATTTAGCATAAAATGCTAACATGAGAAACTCCTCCTCTAGTTACAAACAATAGAAAAAAAATCAGTTGTGTTAGACTATACAAAGAGTGGAATGTTAACAAAAGTATTTTGAAATGTTAACATAAACCTTTACAAAGAACATAACCTACAAATGGTGGTTTGGAATAAGTTGAAAGGTATGAAAAGTAATTTAGTGTTGCGAGTGAGAAGAGGAAAAATGTGACTAAACATTTGAAATGCTAATATCAAAGTGTAATGGAACATCAAAGATTTAATGGAGTAGCAAAAAGGCAACCTTTGTGTATGAAAAGCATCGATGGAAAGATCCATGTACATAGTGAAACTGCTAGCTGTGACCTATGGAAATAGGAAAAACATGGGGGCAAGAGAGTGTGATGGAAGTTGAATGCTAACTACAACTAGCGCCAAATTCCTTAGCATTGTTGGAGGTCATTAGTTGGATAAAAGGAACCTGAACAAGTACGAAGAAACCCACGACCTCGGTAACAAATGTAAATGGTGATGAATACAGAAGATTTTGACCTTACTAGAGACTGCCCAAATAAACCAACGAACTATGGATGGAGTGAAAACCTTCAACCAGATGCCAAAAATATTAAAAACTTTGGCCAGAAGTTTTGGTCATGCTGCAAAAGAAAAGAAACATGGTAAGCAACAAAACTACAAGACCACGTTTCTCTATTGCTTCAAATAACTTACTCCAATTTGAGACTCAAAGTTGAGAGCATAGTTACTGTGTTGTTGACTTCAAACCAACAATCCAAACTACGGACCCTCAAAAAAATCTATGGATATTGAAGAAAGTTTCTTGAAATGGAGCGTTGCGAGAACTTGAAACCACAACCCTTGCCCATGAAATTAGAAGATATGTTGACAGAGAATCAAGCAACCTCTAATATGCTGAGTGAACAATGACTCTGCATGAAGAAACAACAACAGAGGAGTCTGCAACCTGAAATCAACCTTGATCTCCTTTAATCACTTTGACAGTGAAGATATTGGAAATGACTTGTAGTCTCAAGCAGCCAAAAAACAAGGCTCCAACTTCATTGAAAACTATGTGAGTGCACAGAATAGACGATGAACTAGGTGCTATAATGGAGTCCACATACAGATGAGATGCCCTAGTCTAGGTGATGTCCTTCATAGTATGAAACCCTTGATCCACACTAGGAACTAGGAAAAAATAAATTAACCAAAAACTATGAACGATACCTACAAATCTTTAATTTCCAAAAAAAATTACATTTTCTGCTAATGAACTGATAGAGCCACACACCTATGATAGGGCTATGTGCAGGATGAAATTGAAATTGAGAATGGAATTTCAATTCTAGGCTTTGATACCATATAGGAGTTACAATGAAATGAATGCAATAAACACAACTTCCACAAGATGAATGTGCACACAAAGCAAGAGCTAAAACTATCATAAAATCTATATAAATGTACAATGAACTCCTTGTATATGTAGGACAAGGATGAAGTGAGAAGATGCGAGTCAAACAATGACTAAGCCTCCATGATGTGTGACACATGTAGAACACTTGGGATAAGTGTGAGAGCATGTTACATATGTCTATAAGGTGAGACAACTAAACCACTAAGTGAACTCAAGCTAGTGTGAATAGGTCTACTAGGCTAGGAACTAGATAGAAGTAATGTAGATGAATAAAGACTCTTTTCACACTACAATCTTATCTTCTTTGAAATGATGTTACTTCTTTTAGTCACAACATCATCTCAAAGAGGGGTAAAATATAGACACCTAACATTGACCATGTCCTAATAGCACCTTCGACATCACCTTGTGTCCCCTTGTGACACATTTGTCCTAGTTAATTTCATGTCTCTTTCCATCATCCAGTTATTTAAATAAATTATATTTATTTAATTAAACTATTTATTCTATTTATCAATTTAATTAAATAAAGTATATTTATTTAATTAATCAATTTTCTGTAGGCTAAGATGCATACAAATAAACACATACTAACCTATATTAATAAATGAGTAATATTGTGGGAGGAGCAGATGAATAAGGTAAGTGCACAACTGGGACCAGATGTCTGCAAAGATACTCATGCGGGCAACTGTGTGACAGGGTTGGCCTTGGATGCTATTCTTAGGGTGGTGAAAGATGGTGTTCTTTCATTGGAGATGCTGGGCAGTGATGGCATTAAGCAGCTTATGCCTGCTCTTCGATAGAGGATGGAGGAAGTTAAGCATCGGTAGGTGTAGGACACTATTAAGAGCAAAGGATCTCCTTCACTGGACCCTTTCACCCTTGTGTCTCCCTCCTTTGATGTGAAGGCTCACATGACGGGAAACTATAGGTTATTCAAAAATTCTTTGAATCCTTACCATGTCTATAGCTACTTTTGCAAGGAGGAGATCCTCTCCCTCAATCATACAGTAGACCTAGGGTTTGTCTCTATTTCTGTAATGATGCCCAATAAGAGCAATGCTGCTCGTTTAGATCCCCTGCCCCCTTCGGTGGTTACCCCTCCTGATCTATGTACCTCTTGGCTTCTGGGCAACTGTAGGGTGGATTTGGCATTTGAACTCGTCGATTATCATATTTCTAATGAGTGTATAAGGAAAGTCTCTTTAGACATTGGATCATAGTCTTTCATCTTTAGATCGGTATGACGATGACCTTCGATTAATGATTTCATGGCTTGGTGCAAGAGTTCATGGGACAATCTAACTCCGCTTTTATGTAATTGTTGGATTATGGTTTCTTTTTGGTTATCTTTCAAATACCGAGGATTGTAGATTCGTCCAAAATAATGGAAAATAGTTTTTTGGTAGATTAGGCCTATTTATGTCCCCATGGTCCACTTTCATTGATCCTACAAAGTTCTAAATTTCTACCATTCCAATTTGGCTATGCCTTTACAATCTGCCTCTGGTTTTGTGAAACCCAATTCAAATTGAATAATTTGTCAGCCAAATTGGAACCTTCATTAAGATTCAAGAAGGGGCTAATCCTAGAAGGTATGCCAAATTTTGTGCACTAATTGATATTTCCAAGCCTTTGGCTCATATGATTCGCATCAACTCATCTCTTGGCTCTTGGCTACAATTTATTAATTATGAGGGGCTTCCTGAGAGATACTTTAGGTGCAATCAACTTAGCCATAACATTGTCGATTTCCATTCCAAAACCAGCAATGGCTAATGGGCCATCAATCTTAAGAAATGGGCTCATAAGAAAGGCAATCTTGATGCTGATTTTGTTTGGAGAAATCATGGTATGTTCCTAGATCATTGCTCTTTGTTTTCCCCTAAAGTTGGGACTAATAAGCAGTCTAAAAACGTTTCCCCTCCAACCAGTGGAGAAGAGGATGCACAACACCAGCAAGTGGATAGGGATAAGTAGTTGAATTTAGGGGTCTCAAGGAATAAGGAGCAAGGTTTGGTTCTCTCAAATGACCAAGGCACTTTGGTTCAGGCAGTTGCTATGGCTGGCTCAAAGCATCGCTCCATTCCCCTCTTTGCTAGAAGGGATTCAAATTTGGTTAAGGATGGCAAACATAGGGAAAGCAAAACTGAAGCTGAGAAACTGAGATTGGATGCCCAGGATGCTATTGATGAAGGCACTCAGTGGACGATGGAAGAACTTCTCACGAGAAGAAAAACAAAACATTTAAAGAAAGGCTGATTTCCTGTGGCTCTATTAGTATATCTTCATTCGTTTTTTAAGTCCCTATGATGTCATTTCCTCCATTCCCTCTCATCTCTTTTGCTCCCCAATTTCTGAAGCATTCTTATTTTTATGCTCTCTATGTTAGATGGGAGTGGGCCCTTAACCCATATCTTACATAACCAAAAAAAAAATCCATTTTCCCCTTTTAGCCAAATTAATTAAATGAATTTTATTTATTTAATTAAATCAAATTTATCCTTCACATTACCCTTCTCCAATAATTAATTAAATAATTCTTTAATTTGATTAATTATTCAGAGTCAATGTCTAGCTAAAGTTAGTTAGCCAAATTCATTGAACCTAGACACTTGCACAAAATTCAAACTAGTTTTACATCTCAAGCATCAATTTCATACCACATCTCCAAATATGAACCGTACACATAAGGATACACCATAAAATCCTCCATCCTTGCCCTAATGTTGTCTCATCAAATCCTAAGCATCCATTGCACTTCTTAATCCTAGCAATCCATACTATCATTCAAAAATCTATAAATCAAACATCAATCTAGCTATTATGGGAACACACAATGGGAACACACAAGAAAGTAATGTTATACTGGAGTGAGCAATCAACATAACAATAATTATTAAGAGCATAGCCATTGGAGCTTGGGTGCACTCCATTCTGCTCTATCTAGGAGAAAGAATGGTTTTAGGTGAAAGTTTATGTCATTTGCATTTATCTTTATGTTATTTACCTTTAATCTTTTCTTATCTTCACCAACTCCATCCCCATGGCAATTAATTTCCTTCTCACTAGTAAAGTTAATTAGTTAAATACCCTTAATTAATTAATAGACTTAAATATTTCTCTAACTAATTAATTTGGCTAAGAGGTATTATTAAGTTGTTATTGTGTTCACAAAAACTAAAAAGAGTCAACATTATTTTTTTAATTCTAAAGTAAGTGTTTTAAATTTAAAATCTAGCCCACATACTTTTATTAAATGAATGCACCTAAAATTTATAAAGTAACTATTTTATTTTTAAAAAATATATAACCAACATATTTTTTTAAATGAAAGGACATAAGAATTAAATTTAAAATATATAACCGCCATAGTTTTATTAATTAATGGACATAACATTAAAACCCACATAAAGTAACAAATCTATATAAATACAAGTAATAGTCAAATATGAAATGAAATAAGGTAGAGCAAAGGAATAAGGAGGAGTTATTTGAAGGTATCTACATTATATTGAAATAAGGTAGAGCAAAAGAACACAAGAAGTGCAAGAGTTATTTGAAGGTAACTGCATTATATTTTATACATATTTGTATAAGGTTTCAATTTATTTTTCTTTTTTCTTTTCTTTTTTTTTCTGCAGAATGAAATCTAATTTGTGGGTAATTTAATTTTTTTTAATTTACTGTTGAGTTATTTCAATGAAAATACTCTAAATTAATATTACCTTTATTAGGGTTATCTTTTTTTTTTGTGTGTTATTTTATTTACTGTAGACTAATTTATTTCATAACTATATTTTGTTAGGTTTTATCATATGAAATACAAAAGAAGTAGAGTGTATTGGGCAAGGGTAACGTAATTAAGGGTAACGTAAAGAAGCAGAGTGTATTGGGTAAGGTTTTATCAAGTGTATTATATTTTGTTAGGGATACCTTTGTTTTATGTGTTATTTTATTTACTATACAATAATTTAAATAATTCAAAACTAGGCACATCAAGAAGGATATCTCTATTTTAGATATATTTTTCTAAATATAGGTATGTTAGATAATACAATCACCCTTCCCACCAGCATAACGGTTACAAAGATGTGTCTTGTAGCCTGCACCAGGACTTGACTTATCTGAAAGTCCTAATGTGTTTGCTGGTTTTGGCAACTGAGATACAACAGTTACTCCACCAGAAACATAATGAAGGAAATGGCAATCCTCGCCATGTGGGCATCGAGATGTATTACATTACAACAGACATACATTCAAATGTGAGACCAAAAACTATCATTAATAATTTAAAATGCCAGACAGTTAAATAGCAGAATCTTCTACATCTATAATTGCAAAATTCACATGAAACCTTCTGAATATAGAACTACCATTCTTACGAACATGTAATTTTACGCATCCTTTGAACAATGTATTTTAAAAATAATCTTTGAACAACCAAAAGTTTTAGGTAGGGCAGAAAGCCTAGAACAAAACGCATTAGGAATTATTCAAAGAAACAAATCTACAAAATGAAAAGTTACACGAATGAGGGAGCAGCAGAAGAAGAATCATCCCGCAACTCACTAGCACCATGTCCAAGGTGGCACTTATCCCCAAATGTGCATAAACCCTTCGCAAACTATTCACAAAGCCTAGTTTTGAGATTTTGCTGACCATTTCTAGATCGTTTACCCAAATTTGATTCAATTTTTATAATCAACTCGCTAACCTTGGCTGTGGCTTGACTAATCTCTTCAAAATGTGACAAATGATGCAATATACAGAAAGACAACAAATAAGATACAAAAGAAGGAAAGCATGACAATATTGGCTTTTTAGCATGTCCATAAGTTCATGAACTCACCAATTATCTGACAAGTATATAAAAAACAAAGGAAAAACCAATGAGTTCAATGGTTCATGAACTCATCGAAATGCTGATGACCAAGTTCAACAAACCCCAAAAACTCTTACAAGGTATTTTTTAATGCCTGTAATGTGTTTCTGAAGTGTTCCTTCATGGGATCTATTATTTCAAATGCTTGCACTCTATCAATGCACAAGAAAAATGAAATTACAAGTAGGTGAGAATTCAATGGAGCTGGGTAAGGATGGTGCAAGGGAAGGAAGGTGGATTTCTCACCCAAGTTGTAACCACTATGGTAGTGCTCAAGGATGTCAGTTTGCAGATAAGCATCATTTTGTCAATGGACAAAAGAAATTGTATTTCCAAATGAGGTACCACCTCCTAGGATAGGTATTACTACAAATTAAGGTGCTGGGTCAAAAGCAAACCCAAGCTACAAGACATGCCTTTGTAACCATTATAGCAGTTCTTAAGGATGCAAATATGGAGATAAGTGCCATTTTGTCCACGGAGAAAATAAGCTAAGAAAATAAAATGTACTTCCAAAGGGGCCATTACTTCCTAGGTTGGCAACTGCAGCAGCAAATTTTAATGCTTTATCGAAAGGAAACATTATTATTCTTGATTCTTATGCTGGTGGCATAATTGGGAAAGATAATGTAAACTCAAAGCACATTTACCATGTAACTGGTGTGAAGTTAACAATAAAAGATGAGTCTAATCCAAATTTGAAGACTATTGAGTTTACACCATCTTTCTCAATTATGCCACCAACATAAGAGACAAGAATAATAATGTTTTCTTTCGATGAAGTGCCAAAATTTGCTGCAGCAATACCCAACCTAGGAAGTAATGCCCCCTTTGGAAACACACTTTCTTTTCTCAGCTCCTTTTCTCCATGGGCAAAATGGCACTTATCTCCATATTTGCATCGTTTAGAACTGCTATAATGGTTTCAAAGGTGTGTCTTGTAGGCTAGACTTGCTTTTGAGCCAACACCAAAATTTGTCTTAGTACACATTCTAGGAGGCCGTACCTCATTTGGAAGCATGTTTTCTTTTCTCAATTCCTTTTCTTCATGGGCAAAATGGCACTTATCTGCAAACTGGCATCCTTCAGCACTACCATAATGGTTACAACTTGGGTGAGAAATCCACCCTATCTACCCTTGTACCATCCTTACCCACCTTCATTAAAATCTCACCTACATGCAATTCATTTTCCTTGTGCATTGATAGACTGCAAGCATTTCAAATAATTGATCCAATGAAGGAACACTTCAGAAACACATTACAGGCATTAAAAAATACCTTGTAAGAGTTTTTGGGGTTGTTTAACTTGGTCATCATCATTTGGACGAGTTCATGAACCATTGAACTCATTAACGCCCTTCACTGTTTGGTTTTTCCTTTGTTTTTTATATACTTCTCAGAAAATTGGTGAGTTCGTGAACTAATGAACTTGCTAAAAAGCCAATATTGTCATTCTTTCCTTCTTTTCATATCTTCTTTGTTGTCTTTCTATATATTCCTTCATTTGTCACATTTTTAAGAGATTAATCAAGCCACAGCCAAGGTTTGTGAGTTGATTATAAAAATTGAATCAAACATGAGAAAACAATCTAGAAATGGTCAGAAAAATCTCAAACCTAGGCTTTGTGAACATTATGCGAAAGATTCATGTACATTTGGAGATAAGTCCCACTTTGTACATAGTGCTAGTGAGTTGTGGGATGATTCTACTTCTGCTGCTCTCTCATTCATGTAACTTTTCATTTTGTATATTTGTTTTTTTGAATAATTTCTAATGCATTTTTTCTAGGCCCTCTGCCCTACCTAAGACTTTGGGTTGTTCAAAGATTATTTTTAAAATACATTGTTCAAAGGATGTGTAAAATTACATGTTCATAAGAATTGTAGTTCTATATTCAGAAGGTTTCATGTAAACTTTGCAATTACAGATGTAGCAGATTCTGTTGTTTAAGTGTTTGGCATTTTAAATTATTAATGACAGTTTTTGGTCTCACATTTAAATGTTACATTTGGATGCCCACATGGCGAGGATTGCCATTACCTTCATTATGTTCCTGGTGGAGTAACTATTGTATCTCAGTTGCCAAAACTTGCAAACACATTAGGACTTTCCAGAGAAGCAATAGGGTTTACTTGTAGTATTTCACTGTCAGATAAGTTAGGTCCTGGTGCAAACTACAAGACACATCTTTGTAACCATTATAGTGTTGAAAACTGATGCTGGAGTTTAGTTGAACATTTAGTTCTACCATCGACGAATGTCTTGCATAGATTTAGTTATTTAGAATCTTTAGATTGCATGTTGCATGTTGTTTTTTGACCCATGCTATCCCTTAATATAGAACAGTTTTTGTCAAGCAATTTAGACGGTTAGTTTTGACCTTTGATAGAAGTTAATAAACTTGTTTTTCACCGCCATATCCAGCGCAGAAATAAAGCATGTAATCTACATGCATAGTTTATAGTTTTTTACCATTCTACTTTTAGTTCCAGCGAATTGTTTAGAAGCTGCGTCGTCTTTTTATACAGTCTTTGTAAAAGCTGTTATTTATAGAGCAGTCAATTCCAATGATATAAAGAAACAGTTATATTGTCTGCAAATATACAGAATCTCTACTGTCTTAAATTGCTGTGGTTGTTTTTTTTTTATCTCTGTTTTTTCTTTTAGATTCTACATCACAGCCAATTTTTTTCTTTTGGGTTAAAGATTTAGTAGTTGGAATTTCGTCAAAACTTTATCATGTCGAATTCTAACTCCTTGCCCATTCCAGAATTTCATGGAAATGAGTATGAGTATTGGTGCATCAAAATGATGACATTTTTGATAGGAAAAGAATTGTGGCAGATTGTTGAATCAGGTTATACAGAGCTAGCTGATTGGAATGCCCTCACAGCCAATGAAAAAATAGCCAAGAAGGAGGCCAAGAAGAAGAATGCTCAAGCCTTGTTTCACATTCAAATAGCTCTTGATAAGAGCTTATTTCCAAGAATTTTAGGTGCAAAGTTAGCTAAAGATACCTAGAAGACTCTACAGGAAGCTTACCAGGGCAGTGACCAAGTCACGGTTGTCAAGCTGCAGACGTTGAAGAGAGACTTCGAGAATTTGAAGATGCAAGAAGCTAAACGTGTGAGTGAATATTGTGTCAGAGTTAAAGATGTGGTCAATAAGATGGCTACACTTGGAGAAATTGTGAACAATGAGCCTTTGATCAAAAAAGTGTTGAGAAATCTCACACCAAGATGGAATCATGTTGCCATAATCATAGAAGAAAGCAAAGATTTGACAACCCTTCAATTTGATCAACTAGTTGGCTCTCTTATGTCTCATGAAGATAGATTAAGAGATTCATTTGAAGGTGATGTGAAAGATTTTTCATCCAAATTGCAAATCACAAAGAATGAAGATGTTGGCAGTAGCAACAACAACAATCAAGGCCAAGGTAGAGGTCAAAATCAGAATCAGTCAGGAGGCAGAGGTGGCTCAAGGGGAAGAGGTAGAGGCAGATTTGATAAGAGGAATGTCCAATGTTACCATTGTAATAGGTATGACCACTTGGAAAGGGATTGAAGATTAAAAGAAGGTAAAAGTGTTAATTATGCTCAAGAAGGTAATGAGAATCCTCCAGATCATTTATTTTTATCCTATGCCAAAGCTGAAAATAATAGCAAAGATGTTTGGTATTTAGATTCTGGATGTTCTAACCATATGTTAGGGAATGAGAAGTTGTGTTCAACAATGGATGAAAGATTCAAATCGAAGATCTAGCTTGGTGATGACAAATCATTCAAGGTTGATGCAAAAGGAGCTATGGAAGTCCATACAAAAGAAGGTATGAAGAGTGTTAAAGACATTTATTACACTCAACAGTTAAAGCATAATTTGTTGAGTGTTGGACAATTGTGTGAGAAGAATTATAAAGTTATGTTTGAAAATCAGCAATGTATAATTTATGATAAGAATTAGGGCAATAGAGTGGTTACAGTTGTACCTATGACAAAGAATAGGATGTTCCCATTGAAGTTTGGTGAACATAACAGTAGCCTTACAAATATGGCATATGAAAATACAAGTTGGTTGTGGCATCTCAGCTATGGGCATTTAAATTTTCATAGTTTGAAGATTCTAACATCACAAGCATTAGTTTCTGGTTTGCGCAAGGTTGAAGAGCACAAGGAGATTTGTGAAGGATGTGCTAAAGGCAAGCATGCAAGGGAAAAGTTTTCAAAGGGCAATACATGGAGGGCCCATTACCCACTTCATCTTATTCATTCAGATATTTGTGGTCCTATGCAAACAAAGAGTTTGGGTAAGTCATCATATTTCATTACTTTTATTGATGATTACTCACGAATGTGTTGGGTTTATTTTTTGAAGACTAGGGATGAAGCCCTTGAGACATTCAAGAGGTTTAGAGCCCTTGTGGAAAAGGAAAAGGGGTGTAGTATCAAGTGCTTGAGGATAGATCATGGAGGAGAATTTTGTTCAAGAGCTTTTTAAGATTATTGTGATATGCATGGCATCAAAAGGCAACTCACCACTGCCTACACATCTCAACAAAATGGTGTAGCTGAAAGGAAGAATCAAACAGTGGTGGAGATGGCACAGAGTATGCTACAAACAAAGGGATTAAGCAATTCTTTTTGGGGAGATATAGTAGCTATAGCAGTATATATTTTCAATCGAAGTCCCACTAGTGCACTTGAGAAGATGACTCTGTATGAAGCCTGGTATGAGAAAAAACCAAATGTTAATCATTTCAAAGTTTTTGGTTGTTTAGCCTATGTTCATGATCTTGATCAAAAGAGACAAAAGTTAGATCCCAAAAGTGAGTCATGTATTTTTGTGGGATATAGTGAGGAAAGTAAAGCTTATAGGTTATATAATTCTCTCACTAATACGCTTATTGTGTCAAGAGATGTGATTTTTGATGAAGGGGAGTTTATGGTCATCAAAAAGGCCATATGGAGAAATCAAAATCTGTTTTAAATGATGTTATTATTGATGATATTGATCATGAGCAGCCCACTAACATTTCAGTTTCAAGAGCTACAAGTCCACCAAGTAGCCCCTCATCAATTCCAAGTTCAAGTCCAGCTTCAAGTCCAAGTTCTACAAGGAAAGTAAGAAGATTGAGTGATATTTATAAAAGTAGTGCAAATCAAACACATGAAGAAAATCCAATAGGTGAGATAGTTAATTTTGCTTTATTTACCAAGGCTAATTTTGAACCATCATGTTTTGAAGAAGCATGTACTAATAAGGTTTCGATGCAAGCAATGCAAGAAGAGATAGATTCTATTCACAAGAATGATACTTGGGAGCTTACAAAGCTTCCACATGACAAGAAGAATATTGGCACCAAATGGGTCTACAAGACCAAGTTTAATAGTGATGGGAGTGTTGAAAGGCATAAGGCAAGATTAGTTGCCAAAGTTTTCACATAGAGGTATGGGTTTGATTATGAAGAGACATTTGCACCAGTTGTAGGACAAGAGACCATCAAAATGCTGATTTCATTAGAAGCTCAAAAGAAATGGAGCATACATCATATGGACGTGAAAAGTGCCTTCTTGAATGGGTATTTAGAAGAGGAAGTATATGTGGAACAACCACAATTTTATGAAGTGGAAGGAAATGAGAATCATGTCTACAAGTTGAAAAAAGCTTTGTATGGCCTCAAGCAAGGACCAAGAGCATGGTATGTCAGGATTGATGGATACTTTCAGGATAATGGCTTCAAGAGAAGTAAGAGTGAACCTACCCTTTACTATAAACAAGAAGGTGATGATATTCTTATTGTAAGTTTGTATGTTGATGATTTGTTGTATATGGGTAGCAGTTCTAAGATGAAGGATGAATTCAAAGTTTTTATGATGAATGAATTTGAGATGAAAGATTTAGGTCTCATGAAATATTTTCTAGGAATGGAGGTTTATCAAAGTGAGAATGAAATTTTCATTTGTCAAACAAAGTATGCCAAAGATATGTTGAAGAAATTTGATATGGTTGATTGTAAACTAGTCTCCACTCCAGTTGCTCATGGAGTTGTGTTGTGTAGAGATGATGGTGCTGAAATAGTTGATGAGATAGCTTATAGGAGCATTATTAGTAGTTTGATGTTTTTAACTCACACAAGACCTGATATTGCTTTTTTAGTTTCACTTGTTTCAAGGTACATGACAAAGCCATCTGAAATACATATGAAGGCAGCCAAGAGAATTTTGAGGTATGTGGGAGGCACTCTAAATTTTGGTATTCATTACTACACTTCTAAAAGCTTCAATCTTGTTGGATTTAGTGATTTATATTGGGGAGGTAGTTTGGATGACCGAAAGTCTACATCTGGTAATTGCTTTTCTTTTGGTTCTAGTTTGATTACTTGGAGCTCAAAGAAGCAAAGTATAGTTTCCCTTTCTTCTACAGAAGCAGAGTATGTTGCAGTCACTTTAGCAGGTACACAAGCATTATGGCTTAGAAAATTTCATGAAGAAATTGGAGAGATACAAATTCAGCCCACAATAATTTTTTGTGGTAACATTAGTGCCATTAAATTGGCTAAGAATCCAGTCCATCATAGCAGGACAAAACATTTTGATTTAAAACATCATTTTATCAGAGATTTAGTGCAGAAGAAGGCAGTAGAATTGAAATACATCGGCACAAAAGAGTAGTTAGTAGATATATTCACCAAGGCAGTTGCAAAGGATCAATTTTTGGCACTCAGAGATCAGATTGTGAGCCCTCTCAACATCAAGGGGGAGAATGTTGAAAACTGATGCTGGAGTTTAGTTGAACATTCAGTTCTACCACTGATGAATATCTTGCATAGATTTAGTTATTTAGAATCTTTAGATTGCATGTTGCATGTTGTTTTTTGACCCATGCAATTCCTTAATATAGAACAATTTTAGTCAAGCAATTTAGACGGTTAGTTTTGACCTTTGATAGAAGTTAATAAACTTTTTTTTCACCGCCATATCCAGCGCAGGAATAAAGCATGTAATCTGCATGCATAGTTTATAGTTTTTTATGAGTCTACTTTTAGTTCCAGCAAATTGTTTAGAGGCTGTGTTCTCTTTTTATACAGTCTTTGTAAAAGATGTTATTTATAGAGCAGTCAATTCCAATGATATAAAGAAACAGTTATATCATCTGCAAATATACAGAATCTCTACTGTCTGAAATTGCTGTGGTTTTTTTTTTTAATCTTTGTTGTTTCTTTTAGATTCTACATATAGTAGTTCTAGAGGTTGCAAATATGGAGATAAGTGTCATTTTGCCCATGGAGAAAAGGAGCTGAGAAAAGAAAGTGTGCTTCCAAAGGGGGCATTACTTCAACCATTGGGAATTGCTATAGCAAATTTTAGCACTTCATCGAAAGCAAACATTATTTTCCTGCTTCTTATGCTAGTGGCATAATTGGGAAAGATAGTGTAAACTTAAAGCACATTTACCATGTAACTAGTGTGAATTTGACAATAAAAGACAAGTCTGATCCAAATTTACACATTTATCGCGTAACTAGTGTGAATTTGACAATAAAAGACAAGTCTGATCCAAATTTGAAGATTATTGAGTTTACACCATCTTTCCCAATTATGCCACCAGCATAAGAAGCAGATATAATAATGTTTGCTTTCGATGAATCTCCAAAATTTGCTGCGGCAGTACCTGTTGATGTGTTTTCCTTGCACATACAACACAGAATAAAATACTGGTGTACTCTATCCTCTCTTGAACAAAATTCCTCAAATGCTAAGCTAATTGATCAGATGAGTAGACTCCAAGGTTCTTGATTAGTTACTTTTTGTGTTGCGACTTGGGATAACTTAGCAGTAGGATGCGAATTACTATTTGACACAAATGGACTTACGTAAATGCTCAACAATAGGAAACTTGTTTCTCTTGGATAAGATGTAACACAGCTTCTTTGAAGGTCTACCAATTTGATAACTTAAGATATGACAATGGAAGCTCTTGAATCTAAATCTAACAAGATTTTAAAGAAAATGCAAAAGGAAATGAGTTTAGAAGGCTCTAGTATAAATGCAAGCAATCACCACTGATTCACCGGAATCTCAACCACACTCTGCTTCGCCATAAGGAAACAACTACACAAAAGTGGTGCTATCTTCTAAGGGTAAAGTAAGATTTTCAGATTAAGCTCAGATGATGTTCAGACTAACCATGCACTACAATTTGCCCAAATTATAAATGGTATGAACTATGGAGACACCAAACATGAACCAGCAACAACAACTTCCATAAAACATAAAACTAAATTGCTGAAAACAAACTAAACAGATTTTATTCTATGCGTGAACACTTAGAAACCATGCATTCATTTCAAACAACACAAATCACCATGAAAATTTCAGCAATGAATTTGTATTTATTTCAGCAGAGTCTTGAGCAACAATTTCTCAGAGCATTCCCCCTTTACAAATGAGAGCAAAATGGGCTTATATATGCCTCAAAACCTAATGGATGGCCAAGATTAAAACTTTAAATTGAGGGCCCATATTATGCCACACAGGCAAGTAGTTACAAAATTTACTAAAATTGGACCTTGCATTAATGATGCACCAACTAAGTGGAATACCCTCATTTATGACCTTTCCTTTTTGCGGTAAACTCCACAAATCTAGCGATGACACGTGTAACCTCCTCCATAGGTACACTTGGCAGAGTCTGAATGGTGCCCTCTACGATTTGTAGCTCCTCGGTACGTTTGACAACTGTCATTTCCCAACTAGCCATGGATGTCTAAAACATGCCCATGAAAGTGGAAAGCATGCAAATTTCATCCAACAACTCCCTCGAAATAGCCTGTGTATGCCGAAAATACTTTGCATGCATCTGGTCTTTCAGCAAGTATTCATCAATCTCTCCATTAGAATCAACTACCCTGTTTACGAAAACAAGTATTTTGTTTTGCATTTCCCGAAGTACCTCTCTTGTTTGAGTGCAGTCACTCTCAACCTTTCCCAAAACCTGCTCCTTTATGATGAGTGCACAATACCAAGAATGGAAATTATATGTTGGACCCCGCTCAATCACCCCTTCATCCAACAATGTGGCACTTGGAGTATAAATCAGCCTTTTCAACTGAGGCATAACTTCTTCCCTTACATTTCTGAATTGTGCACAAGTAATTAGAATATTCTGAACTCTGTCAAATGTTGAAGCAGCCTCCTTGTACAACTTCACAATCTCATCCACGAACCTATCAGCCTTGATCTCGAAATTTGCTGCCCAGTCCTGCAATACTTGAGAAGAGGACCTCATTTCTTCCAAATGAACCACAGACTCCTGTGAGAGCAATGCCAGTGGTGTAACCATCTCTTCAGCTTGGCATAGTAGCCTCATTAACTGCTGAATATAATG
This sequence comes from Cunninghamia lanceolata, assembly GCA_027924645.1. Lineage (NCBI taxonomy): Eukaryota > Viridiplantae > Streptophyta > Pinopsida > Cupressales > Cupressaceae > Cunninghamia > Cunninghamia lanceolata. Next base: position 8,732,222 of record BSBN01000937.1, on the reverse strand, counting down.
CTGAAATGCCAAGTTATCCTTCTCTAACTAAATCCTCTGTTCTTGTTCCTTCCGTAGCCTTTCTTTGATGACCGCAATTGAATCTTCCAACTCTTCTATCTCCTGCTCTGCTGTGGCTAGTCCCAAATCAAAAGTATTGACGTCATATGCACTTGGAATGCCACCATCTGCCTCTTTGCTGACTTTTGGGACAGAAATATGCACTTGCCTTGACCCCGAGCTGCCTCTTGTGATCTTCAAGAATTTAGTAAATTTCTGCTTTCCACTGTCAGTTTTGGCCTTGCTCAGCAAGTCTTCCAAACTCAATATGGGTTCCCTTTCAATAACAGATTTCTCCTTGAAGCGATCTCTTAACCACTCAGGCAGATCAGACAAGTCCTCCTGACTTTCTTCTTGAACTCCCTTATGCTGAACAGTGGGAAGAGCCTCCTCATCAAACTCATACAACTCTTTGTCACCTTGATTTTCAGCTTCTGTTTCTATCATGACCACTTCTTGCTCCTTAGCTGATTTTGACACTACTTCACCAATTTGATTACCTTGTTTGTTTCCCTAATCATCTTGAATTTTCAAAGCTGTCTGCTCATCATGTCTCACTTCATCTTCATCAATATTTATTATGTTATTACCCTCTTGTCTTGAAAATGCACTAGCTACCTCCTGATCATTAGTCTTTGCCTTCTTACTTGGCTGAATATCCTCATGCGGATCATCATCTTTACCCTCTGAACCATTGGAATTATTGGATGACCCACCACTTGAAGCATCCTTGGACTGATGTATACTAACCCCTCCCATCAAGTTGTAAGTCAATTGGACATTCTTCTCTTGAAGCCTACGAATCTGGAAGTCTACATACTTTCTTGTATGCAATACAATTGGCATCATCAAATCATCATTGCATGTGGCCTCCTGCTTAGACCAATTGATGGTGAAGGGCCTATCTCTCTTCTCTTCATACGAACTTTGTGAAAATCTTTTGTGATTCTCCTCAAGCTGATCCGGAATGTTGATCACTCTTGTTGAGCTGACCAAATCCAAAGACAATCGGTAGCAACTTTTCTTTCTTATTTCCATATCATCATATGTATCTATCCAATGATCCTCTAGTTGTGGTTTGTGCTCATATTTGCTCCCAAATTTCTGCCTGACTGTGCCAAATGGATCGAAGTTACTGCGTGCATCATTGTGGCATACCAGGTTGTAAGCCTGCAACTCTATCTCTGAATTTTCAGCGGCTTGCAATGACATGCAAGTCTCGAGCCTCCCGATGCTGATAGGAAACTTTGTTGTAGTCTTTTTCCTCTTTCTCTGGACCTTGTCAAATGCAACTAGCTGTCATGTTACTTCTAACAACACCATTATGTCAGTGGGGTACCTCGGCAATCTGTAAGGCAGTGATGAGAAGCCCTCTATATGGATGTATGTGAATCTTGGAAACTGAATAAACCATTTTCCATATTTTGCGATGAAGCTCATGGCCTCCTCAATAATCTCCTCCATGTGCTACCTTGTAATAATCTAACAATATGCATGGAAAAGGCATCATTAAACCTTCTGTAATGGGATATAGCCTGTAAGTGCAGTTGAGGATAGCAATCATAAACCTTGAACTATCCTTCTCTGTTTCCAACTCTCCCCTTGCAGTTCAATCCTAGATATCTCTCATTTCTGGCAAGCATATATATAATATACGATTTCATGTAAAACACTTTCGTTTCCTGTAAACCCTTCAATTGATCATCGATGTTGCTACTGATCATTTCAGCCCAATCTATCATTCTTTTTCCACTTATAATTTCTTCAATGAAGAAGAACATCTAGGGCTCGAAATTTGCCGATTGTGGGCAGCCCATGATGTGGTTCGAAAACATAACCATATAGTTGATTTCTTGATGAAAGTCAGACTTGTGAAGTTTTTTAGGCACCCTACTCACATGTGGCCTTGGTTGCGTCAACCAGTTGTTGTTTATCACCTCCATACATTTCTCAGGTCCAGCCAAATAAGGCTACAAAGCAGACTCCTTGTCGCAGAATGTGGTAGTTTTGTATGAGGGAATGTCAAAAGTCTCCGCGATCGCCTCCTTTCTTAGATAAGCAAGTACTTTTCCCTCTCTAGTCATAACACATCTCTTTTCATGATTGTAATGCTTGGCGTATTCTAACATCAATTCTGGACACAGCATTGTTGGCGGGAAACAAGCAACTTGCACGATCCCATTCTTCAACATTCGCCTGATTAGATCCGATGGATTGGGCTTGTGCAAATTTTGCCGAATCTCTTCCATGTTGGTTCTCCTGAGATTGGTGTCATAAAGATTTTGCCACTTCGAAGTAATCTTTGTTTCTGGCCATGTTCCCTTCATGTCGCTCCTCATCAGTGCCTGTCTGTCTCTTGCACTCATTGCTCACCTACATGAATTTCAGACATCAGCTTGATACAATAATGTAAATAAAATAGCATATGAGACAAAATAGACCACACAATGCATGTGGGATAATTCGAATGTGCAATTTTAAATTTCTTCACTTTATATCCACAGAAAAATTAACAATGGGAGCTTTGCGAAAAAGAATGAAATTTGACCAATACCAACAATCCTAGCCTGATCTATCCTTTGCTAGAATCCACTCCCTAACGCAGTGCCCAATCTATAAGCGTAGATGATAATGATGATAAAATCCCTTTATAAATATCTTGGTTTCAAGTATTGCATGGCCGAATAAGTCTCAGACTCCCCTCATAACCATCTGTGTTTACCTTGTTGCAAAAATCAACATTTACGCACATCTGAATAATCCACAAGCTCTGAAAACCTCAAATAAGATACAGACACCTTGTTCTGTGATGGTGCATAATGCAATAGAATGTGGGCAACAAGTTTTGCTGAGTCTACGCCTAACGAAATGCCTGAGTGCTCACAATATCCTTATAACATTCCCAAACAGAGCTTGAGGTTTCCCGCAGACATGATTATGAAATTACCTATCGCCAATGTGGAAACAGCACGCACAACTCTACTTTAAAATGGAATTGAATTACATCAACCGCTGCGCAGACAAGTTCAAATGCAACCAAGGCAATGCTAGCCTAGCCTGTAAATGCAGCTGAGGATTTGCTAGATTCGTCATACTATTAAGGACCAAATTCCAAGGGACGTGCCTGATGCTATTCGCTGGCCCTTAATGCACCATACCAAGTTTAGCATAAATCCCGTGATTTCTGACGTGATTTGAATGTGCCAGATGCTGTTCGCTCCATCCTCTAACATATTATTCTAAACTTAGCACCAACGGATCACTCAAATACATGCGTCAGAATAGCTCTTTAATAGCCTCATAATGTCAAACGATATCATATCTAATGTGCATGGAAGATGCAGATTGTGTAATGGAGATGGGAAAACCTTCTGGCGAACCATCTGCCTAAGAGGATCTTTACAAATATTCGCATAGGAGAATCCACCGCTAGATATGTATGCTCTGCAAATGCAAAGATCCTAAAGCGGGCTTGAGAACGAGCCTTGTATTACATCTGTCATGTGAATAAATTCCAACTAGGCATCCTGGCGGTGGACTAGCTGATTAAAATACACACAATGTGAAGACCACATACACTCAATCTACTCATTGCCAATCATGGAGAGCGGGCCCTTCGAGAGGTCATACAAACAGGAAGTGTGTTTTGCAAAGAGGTCAAAAGAGTCTGCCTGAGGTGGAGGTTTCGGGTTGCCAAGACGTTTGATACTAGTGCAAGGCGGTATCAATTCTGCACTAGGAATAGCTAATACACACTAAACATGAATGAGCGTTTGGCACCCAAGCGGATGCCCCGGTAACCTATGCATAATCATCCTATTCATGAGGCTTCGATGGATATGGGCTTGGTCACCATGAATGAAGGCCAAAAGTTAAATGCGAAGAGTGGGTCCAAAGCAGACACTCAAGTGTCTCATGTATGTCATCCGCCTTTGCAAAGGGAATCCCATCATGCGCCTGGACGGACTTTTCAAACTGCTACGCATAAGGTGAAAAACAAATAGATTGTGGTGTGCAGCAAAAGGTCCACCATATGATACTTCAAGGAAAGCAAAAGAACTTTGGCACTCATTTTTGAATGATCATGCACTTTAACATGAGCGACGTGAATATCATATAACGGGGCCTATGGAATGAGCGGGGCTTCCCAATATGCCGATGTTAAATCAATGCTCCAAGGTGATGACATTTTATAATGGCCTTCATGACCCTTCACGAGCTGATAGCAACCTCCAACAAACTACACAAGATTCAAAATTAAGCCATGCATAAACCAATCGACCGCTGAGGGGCTCAAGGATGAACAACATATGCCCATTCACCCAAGGTAAGCATGTGCGGATAAAATCTGCAGTGACAAACTTCTCAAAGTGTTCAATGGCCATGATCATAACCTCCACAACTCGCCAACCCCTCCCACAGATGCAGGGAAGCATAAAAAGACCCACAACAAAACAAGTCAAAACATGGGGGTCCCCAGGTTTGGTGGGGCGATGTTGGAATACATCACAACATATGGCGACTCCACAAGAGAAATGTTCTTGAACATTTTAGGAATAAAGACTCATTTAAAACCCTAAATCATCAAATAACCTTGTCAAGTCCATCCAATAGTTAAGAGACACACTCAAAAGGAGAAAAGAGTCATAAATTGTATCACAACATTTCATCTCTGCTGTTTCTTAGGGTAAAAAAATTTCATTTAAAACTTCTTCAAGTGTTCTAGAGATAAGCAAGAATCAAAACTTCAAAATCCCTGCGTGCACCCACATATTAGGTCAGATAAACATGAAAACTTAATCAAGGCATCAAAATCAAAAGCTTAGGACAACCATTTTCATCCTGAAAGATCCAAGTGTGTGCAATTGAGTTCATTTCCATCCATTAGCACTTAAGGTCACCTTAGTTGCTCCGCATTAAGCTACGTGATTAGTGCACACCTTATGAACTACCTAGACATGGCCCCACTGCCAGCGAGCGTCTATAGCCCTGATGGGTTTGTCTCGTAATTCCACTCGAGCAGAGCCCTACTGCCGGTCAGGTGTCCATAGCCCCGGTAAAGATTACTCGATCGTCCATCTAACTAAGTTATGGTGTGTGATTTGTGATTTTCTTTGATTTCTTTTCTTTTCTCTTGATTTTCAGCATGCTTTTGCTTGGTAGGGTACAATGTAGTACCGCTACATGATAACTCAGCTAGCTGGGTGTGGACTTACGATGGTGGCAAAGGTGGACCTTTAGATTTTTCACTTAATGTGAGATCACAAAGATTTGCTCAGGTACATGTAGATTTTAAGAGTGAAAAGATATAAGATCTCAAAACAATTCAAGTCACCCTAAAAAGTCAATTTATCCTCCCAGAGTAAGAAACATGCTATCAAACGCCAATAATGGAGTCCACAATGAATCCATCCACCTGACGCAAGCTTATCAAAAGAAAACAAAAAGTATTCATTTAAAGATTAAACATTTTAAACATATAATCAAAGACCTTCATGTCAAAATACAATGCATGATTCCCTTCTTGAGTCAAGTACAGATCTTAACAAAAAGATAGACTAAAGAAAATTACCTTCTGATTCAAAGAATCTCATGAATATTTATTCTCAAAATATACTTAGCATTACCTCATGAAGTCAACCAGAAGTGCTCTTATTGTAAAAACCACCCAAAACTAGGACCGCAGGGAAAGCCAAAAACTGTAGCAAAAGCAGACAAGCCCAAAATGAAGCAAACCTACCCTAAAACCAACCTACGAAAGCAAGAAACAACTATCCTAACTATGTACAAATAGGTCCCCGAAGGAACTTAGGGTTGGAAATAATGCTTTAAGAATTGTCCATTGACGGGCAATGGAACAGATTCTCCAGTGAGTGTTTTCAGTTTGAAAGCATTTTCTCCCAAAATTTTGGCAATCTGGTAAGGGCCCTTCCAAAGATTATCAAATTTATCAGGTCCACCCTTTCTCTCTTTAGCTTTGTCCTAGTATAGAACCAAATCAAAAATATGAAAAGACTTGATCTTTGCTTATCTATCAAACCACCTCTTCACAACTCCTTGATGTTTTGCAAAATTTTCAAGTGCCATGTCTCGTTTTTCTTCTAAGTGGAGCAGTTGTGACAACCTAGTTTGGACTCTGTCATTTTCTTCCATGTAATCTTGCATAAATTGTAATGTAGGAATCCTTAATTGGATTGGGAATACAGGATCTTGGCCATAAACTAGATGATAAGGGGATGTACCCAAGGAACTCTTTATTCTCGTCCTGTCTGCCCAAAGAGCAAACTTAAGTTGCGTATGCCAATCTCTCAGGTTTTTGTCCAATAGCTTCTTAATTGCACCTAGCAAGTTTTTGTTGGTGGATTCTACTAGGCCATTTCCTTGCGGGTAATATTTTGATGAAAATTTTAGTGTAATGCCATATTCAAAGGCCCAGTTAGAAAATCTTAGTGAAGCAAAAGCAGGACCATTATAAAAAACAAGTGTGTGTGGACATCCAAACCTAGTGATAATATTTTCTTCAAGAAATTTAATCACAACATTAGAAGTACAAAATTTTAAAGCATGAGCCTTAGACCACCTGGTGCAGTAATCAGTAGTGGTCAGAATATACCTGTGTTGTGCCGAGGAAGGTGGGTTAATCATACAATAAAGTCCAAACCCCATTGAGCAAAAGGTCTTACTTCGATCACCGGTTGAAGTGGCATGGCTGGATTTCTTTCCCTTGAAGCAGCTACCTGGCATGTGTGACATCTCTTGACATGGTCATATGCATCATGAAACAAAGTGGTCCAATAATAGCCTGCTCTCAGAATTTGGTGTGCTGTAGCTAAACCACCCCCATGACATGTTCCAAATTTGCTGTGGAAGTGTTCCATTATCTGACCTGCTTCATCCTTTCCTAGGCATCTCAAATATATCCCTTCATGATTCTTTCAGAATAAGATTGATCCTTGGAGCATAAAACGCTGACTTTTTATTTTCAAAGCTCTCTTCTGGGTTGAATTCATATGTGCCGGACACTTTTGGTTTAACAGACAATATATAACATCATTGTACCACTCATCAGGTGATACATCCTCAAGAGTATAAACTTGTTGCACCAACCCTGGTCCATCAGTTGCAATCATTTGAGTCAGTCCTTGTCCTTGAACAAGCTTCATTGGTTGTATTTCAATATCATATTCTTGAATGGTGGTGACCCACTTGCCTCTTCTTTCTCCCAACTCATTCTGCATAAGCAGGGTCTTGACTACCACATCTGGAACAATAGCATATATTCTACTTCTCAAAATGTAATGTCTGAATTTCTTAATTGCTTTGACCAGTGCATAAGCCTACTTTTCCACATTAGGATATCTCAGTTCAGCATCTTTCAATGGTGTGCTCATGAAAGCTATTGGATGTTCATCCTTTTCTTCATTTCTCTGGGTGAGAGTTGCTGCACAAGTATGCTCTAAAGCAAATGAATATAGATAAAATGGCCTTGTGTAGTCTGGGCTTATCAAAATAGGAGCATCAACAATAGCTTGTTTGATTTCTTCAAATGCCTTTCTTGAAGAAATTGTCCACTCTATCTTCGTATCTTTCTTCAACATGTCATTCAATGGCTTAACGATCTCTGCAAATCCTATAATGAACTTCCTGACAAAGTTTATCTTTCCAAAGAATGACTTTAGCTCCTTCTTACTTGCAGGCATATCAATCTTGGAAATAGCCTCTATTCTGCTCGGATCTATTGAAATTCCCTTCTCTTAAATCACATGTCCCAATAATTTGCCTTCTGTTACTCCAAACATACACTTTTTTGGATTCAGTGAGATTCCATGTTTTCTACATCTTTGAAATACTTTCCTCAAATCCTCTATGTGATCTTCCCTTTTGCGAGAGAAAACTGTGAGATCATCCATGTATATGATTATACATTTTCTGATCAAATTATGAAAAGCAATGTCCATAGCTCTTTGAAAGGTTGCTCCGGTGTTAATCAGTCCAAATGGCATTCGCCTGTATGCATAATTTCCCCACTTGCAAGTGAAAGTAGTCTTCAATCTGTCCTCTGGTTCCACCATCACTTGGTTGTACCCTAAATATCCGTCTAGGAAAGACATCATCTGGGAACCATTGACAATTTACAAAACTTCATCCAATGAAGGCAGTGGATAATTGTCCTTTTCAGATGCTCTATTCAAATTCCTGAAATCCACACACAACCTTATCTCCCCATTTTTCTTACGAACAGGAACAAGATTGGCGACCCACGTTGAGTGCCTTACCGGAAATATTATCCTTACATTCAATAGCTTCTTTACCTCTTTATATATCAATGGTTCTAAAAGTGGATTGACAGGCCTCTGCCTTTGTCTGAACGGCTTGCTGTTGGGTTTCAGAGGAATGGTGTGTGTAATGATTGAGGTATCATAAGTCTTTAAATCATCATAACTCCATGCTATAATGTCTGAGAATTCTTTCATGCATTTGAGTATACCTTCTTTTTCTTCAGGTCTACACACCTTTCCTATTAACACATTCTTCTCTTCATTACCTATTCCCATATTGATAGGTTCACATTTATCTCCTTGAATCTTATGATCTCTCAATGCACTCAATTGGTCTGAATCAAAAAGTCTTTCTAACTCAACCATCCCTCATGGTATTGTGTTATTTTTTAAGTTCAAGATACCCTCTGCATCAAATTCTGCTTGTTCCAAATCTTCTTCATCTATGATTTGAGCCTCAAAAACCCCAGAATTTGTGATGAAATCCAATATGTGTTTATCATCATTGAACACCTGAAAATTTGTAACATTATCAGGGACTGATGGTACTGAGACTAACTCCACAGTGAACTTTTTCAACCCATTCATGGCAAGTGGTGTAAGTGAACTTGCAGCCTGTGCTAGGGAATTAGCAACTTGATTCTTTGATCTGTAAACTGATTTGATGTTGAATGCATCAAAACTTTCAATCAAATCCCAAACACGATTTCTATACCTCTTTAATCTCTTATCATGACAAACATACTTCTTTCTTATTTACTTCACAATTACCTCGGAATCTCCGTAAACATGTAGAATCTTAGCTCCTTTCTTGATAGCCATCAATAACCCATGAACTAATGATTCATACTCTGCCACATTATTTGTACATGGAAATTGTAGTCTATGCGCAGCCAAGAATGATTCGCCTAATGGATTGATTAACTCGAACCCAGCACCAGCTCCTTGTTTTGACTTGGACCCATCAAAACGCAAAGTCCATACTTGATTTCCTTCTTGATCAATTGAAATTTTGTTTGGATTTTCTTTTCCCTTACCCTTCTTGGGAGTCCTCGGTGAAATTGGATTCTTCTTCGGTTGATAGTCAATTATTTCAGTTTTGGTGGGTAATTTGGCAGGGTTATCTTCCTTCTTTACTTCCAAAATTTCTGGTTTTATAGCCTGAGGGACTCTCCTGTATACTTGTTCTAAGGCAACTTTACACATAGCACAGGAAAACTCAGAATGAAAAGCACTGTGTATCCGGCACTAGTTAGGTAATAATAGATCTTTGACATTTGCTTGCGGACCCAACTCTGTTGCTTGCTGAACATTCTTGAGTACGAAATTTTGAAAATTTTCAAATGTACCATCTCCTTCATCAGAAGCGGACTCATAATTGTGATCAAGCAAAATTTCAGTTTCATCAAAAGATTTCTGACCTTTCATCTTCTTTTATTCTTGAACCTTGTAGCATGAGGACTTCTTCTGTATTTGGCCTGTAATTTCCAAGATCAGTTTCTAGGAACAGGACCTCATTGTCCTCACCATATTCTGTGATCATCAATTTCAATCTTGGAGTACTATCAACTCTGATTTGATTTGGAATTCCTTTCCATGGTAGCCACATGTGTGAGAAATCGGTAGCTACATACCTATTCAATTTTCTTGACCAATCTCTACTCAGGAGCATGCCATATCCACCTGGAATATCAACAACTGATATATCAATGTAGCTTTGGATTCTTGGATCAGATGACAATTGCATGTGTATATTATTCAATTCTCCAACCACGAGCACTTCTATCTTATCCAGTTGTGTAACTTTCTTTGTGGTCGGAGTAGGAATCAAACCCAATCTTTTACATATGGTGAGTGGCATTATGTTGCTTGATGCTCCTGAATCCATCAAACAATTATGTAACATTTTCCTGAAAATACGGACTGATAATAGGAATGGGGCAGGCTCATCTCTTCCTTGATAGAAAACTACAGACTTTTCATTTGGTAAATTGGAATGTGCGTTCTTTTCCACATCATTTGACCGTGAGATTTGATCTTTTGCAATCCTTTCATTTTTTATGATCTTTTCACTTTTAACAATACTTCCTTCTTTTATATCCTTCATACTTCCTTCTTTTATATCCTTTGTACTTCCTTCTTTTATATTCTTTGTAGGGTCTTGGGCTATACATACTGAGTTCATATATGGAGAAACACCCTCTGGCACACTTTCCACAACATGTGCATTCTGAACATGGGATGAGTTAGAAGGGCTTGCCGTAGCATTCCTTGCAATAGATGTATCATTTAAGCTGTTTAAAACTGTGTTTCTAATCTTAGGGATTCTCATCATTTCAACCAAAGGCATGCTCACTTTCACTTTCTTGAATTCTTCAGTAACAATTAAACTTAGACATTTCAATCCATCATTTGTCACAGGGCCATCTCATGAAAGATTGGCTCCTTGTGGATTGTCTCGTGGCTGAACTTCTCGCGTTGGAGTGGTTCTTTGAGCAGCATCCCTTTGTCTATACTCTGGTGAATCCTTTGGAAAATTGGGATTATTACTAGCATTTGGATTTGGTGGAGTTTGAAAATTGTTTGGAGGAACTGAAGAGGTTAATGGATCCTGTACTCAATGATTTCTTTGATAGACTTTTAGGGGTGGATTCCCAGCTGATTGTTGAAATGCTTGTACTTCCCTTGTGGCTTTAGCTTGAAAGTCATTACTGAATGGAGAGTAGTAATCTAAATTTTCAATTGGTCCATTTGCAGATGCTAGAGGGAACCTTCCATTGTATTCCATTGCATCATAATCCATCACAGGAGGAAATGTGAAGTCTTCAATGATCAAGACTTGATCATACCTTGTTGTAGGAACAATCTCATATCCTATCGTTACTTGAGGAGCATCTTGAGCTTGCGTGTTTTGCATCTCCTTTTGAAATATATCAGCAGCTATTTTGAACTCTATACACTGTAACTCAGAATGCTGATTCATGTTATGCAATCGACACCAACTTGATAAAGCTGCCTCAGCTAAAAACACCTTGTCTGCTAGTCTAGAATCTGAATTTGAATTGTTTTCCAATGGAGAAGGAACATTTCCATTGTTTGGAGATGTATACCATGTTTTGTTTTGTCTTTGGAATCCTTGATTTGTCCCTCAGAATCCTTGATTATAACCTTGATAATTTCCTTGATCTCTCTAATTTCCTTGATATCCATTGTGATTTCCCTGATCCCTCTAATTTCCTTGAAAACTCCTTTGCATATTTTGTAAATGATTATTTTGATTTCTCAGATGGGTAACTTCAGTGGATAATCTCTTCACTTGATCGATTAACTCTTTCATTTCATCCTTCTCTTCTTGACTCCTTGTAGAGGATGAAGACCCTTGTAAGTACACAGGTTGCGCTGGTGAAGTTTGTGAAATGGGTGCTCCTGGATGCAACACCATCTGATTGCTAGGTGCCAGAATTGGATTCATTACAGGAGTATGCTGTGTCAAAGCTTGGTTGATTCCTTGAATCTGATTTGGCATAGCTGGATGTCCTATATGACTAAGTGGTCCTTGAGTATTCATGCCCAAGTCAGTATTCACTTTGACAGCCTCAGCATAGGCCTCCGTTAAAGTAGTTGGAGGTGCAATTGCTCTCTTCACAAACATGGAAGCAAGGCGATCTAGTGCTACATAATATACTTCCCTCACCATTGCATCATCAACATTATACAGAGCTTGCAACCTTGTATAAGCCTTATGAAAATGATTATTGAAAGAACTGATAGGTTCATGTTCTTGCCTCTTGACATCAACAAACTGTTTGTAGAGCTCTAACGGAGTAATGGGGATCCTGAACTTTTCTAGAAAGGTGTTTTTAAGTATTTACCAACTATTAATGGAACCTGCAGGTAGATGGATGTACCAAAAGTATGCATCTTCACCCAGTGAATAAGGAAACAATCTACATGCTACATCCTCATGCTCAATTCTTCTGTTTCAAAGAGTATCCTCAAAAATCTTAATATGTTCCTCTGCTGTCCTGTTCACATCACTGACCTGAAATTTAGAGCAGAATTGTTCAGGACTCTTGGGTATTTCATGGTAATTTGCGAAAGCAGCAAGACGAGAAGCATTTACTGGAAGCCAAGCCATTGGAATATTTGCTTGTTGCGCTGGAACTGTTTGAGCAACTCCTTCTATATTATTTGGTTGACCAATTCTTGTATTTGGTGGTGGAGTTTGAAACAAATCTACGATGACCCTTACGCTAGGTGATCCTTCACTTGATGAATTTGTCTTCTTATTGCACTTGGCTTTGGAATTAAAATCCAACTCAACCAACTCTTTTGAAGTTTGCGGTGTAGACCTTAGAATCCTCTGGTGTTTTTCAGGCGAAAAAGAAACAATGCGCTCTAGTGTGTCTAAGTTTGTTTTCCAAAAGAGCCCCTCCTTCTAGCACCAATTCTGTTGATGTGTTTTCCTTGCACATACAAGGCAGAATAAAATACTAGTGTACTCTATCCTCTCTTGAACAAAATCCCTCAAATGCTAAGCTAATTGATCAGATGAGTAGACTCCAAGGTTCTTGATTAGTTACTTTTTGTGTTGGGACTTGGGATAACTTAGCAGTAGGATGCGAATTACTGTTTGACACAAAGGGACTTACATAAATGCTCAACAATAGGAAACTTGTTTCTCTTGGATAAGATGTAACACAGCTTCTTTGAAGGTCTACCAATTCGATAACTTAAGATATGACAATGGAAGCTCTTGAATCTAAATCTAACAAGATTTTAAAGAAAATGCAAAAGGAAATGAGTTTAGAAGGCTCTAGTCTAAATGCAAGCAATCACCACTGATTCACCGGAATCTCAACCACACTCTGCTTCGCCATAAGGAAATAACTACACAAAAGTGGTGCTATCTTCTAAGGGTAAAGTAAGATTTTCAGATTAAGCTCAGATGATGTTCAGACTAACCATGCACTACAATTTGCCATCGAAAAATTATAAATGGTATGAACTATGGAGACACCAAACATGAACCAGCAATAACAACTTCCATAAAATGTAAAACTAAATTGCTGAAAACAAACTAAACAGATCTTGTTCTATGAGTGAACACTTAGAAACCATTCATTCATTTGAAACAACACAAATCACCATGAAAATTTTAGCAATGAATTTGTATTTATTTCAGCAGAGTCTTGAGCAACAATTTCTCAGAGCATTCCCCCTTTACAAATGAGAGCAAAATGGGCTTATCTATGCATCAAAACCTAATGGATGGCCAAGATTAAAACTTTAAATCGAGGGCCCATATTATGCCACATAGGCAAGTGGTTACAAAATTTACTAAAATTGGACCTTGCATTAATGATGCACCAACTAAGTGGAATACCCTCATTTATGACCTTTCCTTTTTGTGGTAAACTCCACAAATCTAGTGATGACACGTGTAACCTCCTCCATAGGTACACTTGGTAGAGTATAAATGGTGCCCTCTATGATTTGTAGCTCCTCGGTACATTTGACAACTGTCATTTCCCAACTAGCCATGGATGTCTGAAATGTGCCCATGAAAGTGGAAAGCGTGAAAATTTCATCCAACAACTCCCTCGAAACAGCCTATGTATGCCGAAAATACTTTGCATGCATCTGGGCTTTTAGCAAGCATTCATCAATCTCTCCATTAGAATCAACTACCCTATTTACGAAAACAAGTATTTTGTTTTGCATTTCCTGAAGTACCTCTCTTGTTTGAGTGCAGTCACTCTCAACCTTTCCCAGAACCTGCTCCTATATGCTGAGTGCACAATACCAAGAATGGAAATTATATGTTGGACCCCGCTCAATCACCCCTTCATCCATCAATGTGGCACTTGGAGTATAAATCAGCCTTTTCAACTGAGGCATAACTTCTTCCCTTACATTTTTGAATTGTGCACAAATAATTAGAATATTCTGAACTCTGTCAAATGTTGAAGCAGCCTCCTTGTACAACTTCACAATCTCATCCATGAACCTATCAGCCTTGATCTTGAAATTTGCTGCCCAGTCCTGCAATACTTGAGAAGAGGACCTCATTTCTTCCAAATGAACCACAGACTCCTGCGAGAGCAATGCCGGTGGTGCAACCATCTCTTCAGCTTGGCATAGTGGCCTCATTAACTACTGAATATAATGCTGAAATGCCAAGTTATCCTTCTCTAACTGAATCCTCTGTTCTTGTTCCTTCCGTATCCTTTCTTTGATGACTACAATTGAATCTTCCAACTCTTCTATCTCCTGCTCTGCTGTGGCTGGTCCCAAATCAAAAGTATAGATGTCATATGCACTCGGAACACCACCATCTGCCTCTTTGCTGACTTTTGGGACAGCAATATGCACTTGCCTTGACCCCGAGCTGCCTCTTGTGATCTTCAAGAATTTAGTAAATTTCTGCTTTTCCACTGTCAGTTTTGGCCTTGCTCAGCAAGTCTTCCAAACTCAATATGGGTTCCCTTTCAATAACAGATTTCTCCTTGACTCGATCTCTTAACCACTCAGGCAGATTAGACAAGTCCTCCTGACTTTCTTCTTGAACTCCCTTATGCTAAACAGTGGGAAGAGCCTCCTCATCAAACTCATACAACTCTTTGTCACCTTGATTTTCAGCTTCTGTTTCTATCATGACCATTTCTTGCTCCTTAGCTGATTTTGACACTACTTCACCAATTTGATTACCTTGTTTGTTTCCCTGATCATCTTGAATTTTCAAAGCTATCTGCTCATCATGTCAAACTTCATCTTCATCAATATTTATTATGTTATTACCCTCCTGTCTTGAAAATGCACTAGCTGCCTCCTAATCATTAGTCTTTGCCTTCTTACTTGGCTGAATATCCTCATGCGGATCATCATCTTCACCCTCTGAACCATTGGAATTATTGGATGACCCACCACTTGAAGCATCCTTGGACTGATGTACACTAACCCCTCCAATCAAGTTGTAAGTCAATTGGACATTCTTCTCTTGAAGCCTACGAATCTGGAAGTCTACATATTTTCTTGTATGTGATACAATTGGCATCATCAAATCATCGTTGCATGTGGCCTCCTACTCAAACCAATTGATGGTGAAGGGCCTATCTCTCTTCTCTTCATATGAACTTTGTGAAAGTCTTTTGTGATTCTCCTCAAGCTGATCCGGAATGTTGATCACTCTTGTTGATCTGACCAAATCCAAAGACAATCGGTAGCAACTTTTCTTTCTTATTTCTATATCATCATATGTATCTATCCAATGATCCTCTAGCTGTGGTTTGTGCTCGTATTTGCTCCCAAATTTCTGCCTGACTATGCCAAATGGATCGAAGTTACTGCGTGCATCATTGTGGCATACCAGGTTCTAAGCCTGCAACTCTATCTCTGAATTTTTAGTGGCTTGCAATGACATGCAAGTCTCGAGCCTCCCGATGCTGATTGGAAACTTTGTTGTAGTCTTTTTCCTCTTTCTCTGGACCTTGTCAAATGCAACGAGCTGTTGTGTTACTTCTAACAACACCATTCTATCAGTGGGGTACCTCGGCAATCTGTAAGGCAGTGATGAGAAGCCCTCTACACGGATGTATGTGAATCTTGGAAACTGAATAAACCATTTTTCGTATTTTGCGATGAAGCTCATGGCCTCCTTGGATAATCTCCTGCATGTGCTACCTTGTAATAATCTAACAATATGCATGGAAAAGGCATCATTAAACCTTCTGTAATGGGATATAGCCTGTAAGTGCAGCTGAGGATAGCAATCATAAACCTTGAACTGTCCTTCTCTGTTTCCAACTCTCCCCTTGCAGTTCAATCCTGGATATCTCTCATTTCTGGCAAGCATATATATAATATATGAGTTCATGTAAAACACTTTTGTTTCCTGTAAACCATTCAATTGATCATTGATGTTGCTGCTGATCATTTCAGCCCAATCTATCATTATTTTTCCACTTATAATTTCTTCAATGAAGAAGAACATCCAGGGCTCGAAATTTGCCGATTGTGGGCAGCCCATGATGCGGTTCAAAAACACAACCATATAGTTGATTTCTTGATGAAAGTTAGACTTGTGAAGTTTTTTAGGCACCCTACTCACATGTGGCCTTGGTTGCGTCAACTAGTTGTTGTTTATCACCTCCATACATTTCTCAGGTCCAGCCAAATAAAGCTGCAAAGCAGACTCCTTGTCGTAGAATGTGGTAGTTTTGTATGAGGGAATGTCAAAAGCCTCCGCAATCGCCTCCTTTCTTAGATAAGCAAGTACTTTGCCCTCTCTAGTCTTTTCATGTTTGTAATGCTTGGTGCATTCTAACATCAGTTCTAGACATAGCATTGTTGGCGGGAAACAAGCAGCTTGCACGATCCTGTTCTTCAACATTCGCCTGATTAGATCTGATGGATTGGGCTTGTGCAAATTTTGCTGAATCTCTTCCATGTTGGTTCTCCCGAGATTGGTGTCACAGAGGTTTCGCCACTTCGAAGTGATCTTTGTTTCTAGCCATGTTCCCTTCATGTCACTCCTCATCAGTGCCTGTCTGTCTCTTACACTCATTGCTCACCTGCACGAATTTTAGACATCAGCTTGATAGAATAATGTAAATAAAATAGCATATGAGACAAAATAGACCACACAATGCATGCGGGATAATTCGAATGTGCAATTTTAAATTTCTTCACTTTATATCCACAGAAAAATTGACAATGGGAGCTTTGCGAAAAAGAATGAAATTTGACCAATACCAACAATCCTAGCCTGATCTATCCTTTGCTAGAATCCGCTCCCTAAAGCAGTGCCCAATCTATAAGCGTAGATGATAATGACGATAAAATCCCTTTATAAATATCTTGGTTTCAAGTATTGCATGGCCGAATAAGTCTCAAACTCCTCTGATAACCATCTGTGTTTACCTTGTTGCAGAAATCAGCATTTACGCACATCTGAATAATCCACAAGCTCTGAAAATCTCAAATAAGAAGCAGACACCTTGTTCTGTGATGGTGCGTAACGCAATAGAATGCGGGTAATAAGTTTTGCTGAGTCTATGCCTAACGAAATGCCTGAGTGCTCGCAATATCCTTATAACATTCCCAAACAGAGCTTGAGGTTTCCCGCAGACACGATTATGAAATTACCTATCGCCAATGTGGAAACAGCACGCACAGCTCTACTTTAAATTGGAATTGAATTACATCAACCGCTGCGCAGACAAGTTCAAATGCAACCAAGGCAATGCTGGCCCAGCCTGTAAATGCAGCTGAGGATTTGCTAGATTCGTCATACTATTAAGGACCAAATTCCAAGGGACGTGCCTGATGCTATTCGCTGGCCCTTAATGCACCATACCAAGTTTAGCATAAATCCCACAATTTCTGATGTGATTTGAATGTGCCTGATGCTGTTCGCTCCATCCTCTGACATATTATTCTAAACGTAGCACCAATGGTTCACTCAAATACACGCGTCAAAATAGCTCTTTAATAGCCTCATAATGTCAAACGATATCATATCTAACGTGCATGGAAGATGCAGATTGTGTAATGGAGATGGGAAAACCTTCTGGTGGACCATCTGCCTAAGAGGATCTTTACAAATATTCGCATAGGAGAATCCACCGCTAGATATGTATGCTCTGCAAATGCAAAGATCCTAAAGCGGGCTTGAGAACGCGCCTTGTATTACATCTGTCATGTGAATAAATTCCAACTAGGCATCCTGGTAGTGGACTAGCTGATTAAAATACGCACAATGTGAAGACCGCATACACTCAATCTACTCGTCGCCAATCATGGAGAGCGGGCCCTTCGAGAGGTCATACAAACGGGAAGTGCGGTTTGCAAAGAGGTCAAAAGAGTCTGCCTGAGGCGGAGGTTTCGGGTTGCCAAGACGTTTGATACTAGTGCAAGGTAGTATCAATTCTGCGCTAGGAATAGCTAATACACACTAAACATGAATGAGCGTTTGGCACCCAAGCAGATGCCCCGGTAACCTATGCATAATCATCCTATTCGTGAGGCTTCGATGGATATGGGCTTGGTCACCATGAACGAAGGCCAAAAGTTAAATGCAAAGAGTGGGTCCAAAGCGGACACTCAATTGTCTCATATATGTCATCCACCTTTGCAAAGGGAATCCCATCATGCGCCTGGACGGACTTTTCAAACTGCTACGCATAAGGTGAAAAACAAATAGATTGTGGTGTGTAGCAAAAGGTCTGCCATATGATACTTCAAGGAAAGCAAAAGAACTTTGGCGCTCATTTTTGAATGATCATGCACATTAACATGAGCGACGTGAATATCATATAACGGGGCCTATGGAATGAGCGGGGCTTCCCAATATGCCGATGTTAAATCAATGCTCCAAGGTGATGACATTTTATAATGGCCTTCACGACCCTTCACGAGCTGACAGCAACCTCCAACAAACTATACAAGATTCAAAATTAAGCCATGCATAAACCAATCGACCGCTGAGGGGCTCAAGAACGAACAACATATGCCCATTCACCCAAGGTAAGCATGTGCAGATAAAATCTGTAGCGACAAACTTCTCAAAGTGTTCAATGGCCACGATCATAACCTCCACAACTCGCCAACCCCTCCCACAGATGCAGGGAAGCACAAAAAGACCCACAACAAAACAAGTCAAAACACGGGGGTCCCCAGGCTTGGTGGGGCGATGTTGGAATACATCACAACAGTACCCAACCTAGGAAATAATGCTCCCTTTGGAAGCACACTTTCTTTTCTCCACTCCTTGGAAGCACACTTTCTCTTCTCCGCTCCTTTTCTCCATGGGCAAAATGGCACTTATCTCCATATTTGCAGCCTTCAAAACTGCTATAATGTTTACAAAGGTCTGTCTTATAGCCTGGGTTTGGTTTTGAGTCAGCACCAAACTTTGTAGTAGTACACATCCAAGGAGGTGGTACCTCATTTGGAAGCACATTTGTTTTTCCCAATTCCTTTTCTCCATGGGAAAAATGGCACTTATCTGCAAACTAGCATCCTTCAGCGCTACCATAATGGTTACAACTTGGGTGAGAAATCCACCCTACCTACCTTTGTACCATCATTACCTAACTCCATTGATTTCTAACCTACTTGCAATTCATTTTCCTTGTGCATTGATAAAGTGGAAGCATTTCAAACAAGAGACGCATTTTGTCAAGGTCTTGCATGATGCTATGAATGTTGTTGTAATTTATTATTTTAAGTATTGTTAGGTGTTGTGGAAATAAGGCCTGGAACTTGCATATTGGGACAGGCACATACAAGCAATTTATCATTGTTCTATATTGTATTCATTGAATAAGTCAATGTGCACCACCATAATCTTCCAAGGTTGCTTATTTCGAGGAGAGCACAAAAATTTGAACAAATCTATCTATTTATTTGATAGAGTGCCCCTACAGACCCTTTGAACTAAAATTGATTATTGTTAACTAAAATTGATTATTGTTATTATGCAGTTCAAACCATCTATGGAGTATTGGGATCAAAATTTGGATCTTTGTTGAAGATAAGCAATACCTTTTTATAATCTGACCAATTATAAATCTTAAATTCTATAAGATCAAATAAAAATAATTAATCTTGGAGCTGTAAAAGTGCCAATATTAATAATTACTAAGCAAATCTTACCTGACAAGGATTCTTTGTCATCTAATATAGTATGATATATTCTTAATTTGTATTGCAGACCACATTTTAGTATAATATTAGGTCTACTACTGTTGAAGAACGCTTCATCCTCTCCTACTCTTATCTGAGAAAAAATAAGTCTCAACAATGCAGTTATCTAAGATAAAGGCATCGGCAACAGGAATCATATTCCCATAACTATGTAATCTAAGTTTAAGTCTTCAGGCAAACTATGTTTTATGATGGGGAACACCATGCCTTAGGAAGTAAATATACAATTTTATAATACAATATTACTATTAAAATATATTTTGTAATTTACATTATATAAAATATACTATATAATCTTCTAGAAGAACTACATAACCCTAAATAAACCTATCTCGGTTGGTATATTTAATTAGTTCAATTAATAGACCCGCATGCATAGGTCATGTTTAAGTGTAATGTGTGTTCTTTTAGAACTTGTATTGTTTACAGTCTCAAGTTTAGGGTTTAAGTTCCTAAGTTTGTGGTTGAGAGTTTAGGATATTTAAGTTGTGTTATGGGTTTGGAGTATAAAGCACAAAGTTAAAGTTTTATTGGTTAGGAAATATAAGTTTAGTGTCTTTGAGTTTAGAGTTTAACATTATACATCACAACACACAAGCTTATTTCTAATTCTAATAGACATGAGCATTATGAAGTGAAGTAGGTTAATGAATCATCTATCATGTGGATTTCTTATATAAAAGAAGAGAGCTAGTGACACCATTTCTTTTATAGGAATATCAAACCTGTAGTACTAGTACCAAGCTACATTTTATATCATGCACATCTACATACATTTTCAAGAGCAAAGTGTCATTGATTGTTATCATTGGAAAGACAAAAGGATCTCATGGTGGGTGATCAAAGGAACAAAAAGTAGAAATTACAACTCTTCAATTTTGAAGATTGATAAAGGAGCTCAATCAACATTACCTATAAATAAAAATGGAGACAACTTAACATGGGAGATCTAGATAGTGCTCCTAATATCTAAATATATCTTGAACATGTAGCCACCAAAAAAAAAAGGCTTTGAGGGCACATAGATTGTCTAAATACACTACATATTATTCACATTAAAACAATATAACTCAAATGACTAAGTAAATATCTCTTTATTTATGTAACGAGTACAAGGGAGGTGCAATCCACTTATTTTTTTTGTCATCTCCAAAATTCTAATGAAACAAACATTGAGATGTTCCACGGTAGCCCCCCAAAAAAAGAAGTTTCTTTCACTCAAATCCCTTTTCTTAAGTTTTCTCCGAATTTACTTATAAACGATGTTGATCCAACTCATTTCCCTATCTTCAATATTGAACCTTTAATTTCTACCTTCTACTTCTTCAATCACCCCAACATAATCACCCTTCATCTTTCCAACGAAACATGAATTTTAATATCTGCATTATTTAATGGGGTTCAATCAAATGGGTTACATTGATTGAAACCACCCAGGAGACTGTACATCTTGTTAACTTGTTTTCCACATTTTGCAATACTTATGTATGGGACTTCTCATGAAAATAACATTAAAGTAGAATCCACAATTACTCTTGAGAATGAACTAAAGACCACGTTCTACTTCATGGTAGGTGAATATCATTTAACGTCCTGTTGTGTTTTCTATAACTATTATGCGTTTTTTTATATTGTTTATATTCATCCTGGATCAACTACACAATCCATCCACAACAACTAAACATAACTCGTCCTTTGGTTTAAATTATGATATTAAATTATCATCTAAAAATTAACTAAAGTAGAATGACAGTATAACTGCCACTGCAATCATACATGATTTATAGTTATGCAGACAATTTTATCAAAATTATACATTCATGTTCTTTGGAACCTTTTTTTTAATAGTTGTAATCTGATGCACAGTGGAGCTATCTTTAATAGGGCTTGAGGATTACCATCTGGGTCTAGATGGAATGTAGGCCAACGTCTGGCTCTGATGTTTAATAGAGCTATGCAATTTTTATTTACATTGATGTACATTTATTAGAAATTACATATGGCTTTTCAATAACAAAAAGATAATAGTATTTATATCATTTTTCAAGAAAAAAATTAATATCAACATGGATCACTTAGAATTGAAACCTAGATATTAGAACACAACATTAGCAAAATGAGTGAGGAGTACTGTATAATTTGTATAGCAAAATGAGTCAGGAGAACAGTATAATTTTTATTCCACAAAACATAATCACATGATTACTTTAAAAAAATAGTTTAATAAATTCAAGGTTTTCACAATCCCATTATACAATTTTTTTTTGGGAAAAACTGTATATCAGTTCTTGCATAGCTTATAAAAACACCTTAGAGAAAACATTTTGATAAAAACACTATCCAGAAAACATTTGACAAAAAGGTTTTTTCATAGTTAATAAAATCATCCTCCAGAAAATATTTGATAGAGTTTTTTTTTCGCATAGTTTTTGTTATATTTAGGTTTTAAGAGGATCTATCCACAAAATCATCATGTAGGTATTTAACCTGGTCTTCACAGTATATTCATAATTTCATGCATCAGAAAAAATATGTTTAATTGGACACACCATCATCCTCATGAAGTTAAACTTTTGAATACTTCTCATAATTTTTTTAAATAAAAAACCCTTCAAATTTTTTGGGAAAAAGCTGTGTACACACTCAAAAACATCTAGCAAAAGGTTTAAACTTGGGTTACAGACTGTCGGGAGCAGAGCATTGTGCATTTCAATTACAGTACAAGGAAACAAGATATACAATTTAATCCTTCCCCTTCTTATCAGACATAAAAACAGCAGGAGAGTAAACATCATTTAAAGGCGTGTTTGAAACCAACGAAGCCCAGAGCAGCTGCAGGGCCTGCAACAATTGCTAATTTCAAGAAAATTAAATTAAATCTTTAATAGAAATTACATCCAAATTTTCATGACAGAGTAGCCAAGAAAACACTTTTAAAACCCACCTCATCTGCACCAATATTTGCAGTCTTTTCCTCTAGTTCACTTAGGTCTTTGACATTGAGCTGATTGAGCAACTTAACGCTTGTGATTGTCGAGCTGGGAGATACGTTCAAGTCATCTGTTATCATAAACGTAACAGTATCTTTCACATAATCATTGCTACTTATCCCAGCTGTAATTTGGCTGCTGCTTTGACAGGCTTTGGGAGGAAATTCTACAGGGCAGTTCAGAGCAAGCCCACATGCACAGATTTCGTCAGGGTTGGTGCTGATATAGCGAACAACACAGTGATTGGGACGACCTTTTCTGCAGACATTTCTGCAGAGATAAAACGAACTTGCCACATTATCAATTAGAAGATTTTGGAGGGAGCATTTTGACACAACTTTAGGCTCTAGCAGCTCAGATTTGTCGCCATAGAAACATATAGACTGGTAACAGAACCGACTTTCTTTGAGCTTCCTGATGCACGACTCTCATAATAGCAACTCATCTCCGTTAAAACCATGTGTCAGCCTGTACGATCACCTGCCAACTTGCCAACTTGAAAGCCAGATCAAAAAGAAATATTTAAAGTTTCAACTATAATAAGCAATTTTAATATAATTAAAAATTAAAAATTCTATTTTTTCACATTACTGTTTAGACAGTTGATTAATAGAACAGCAGATAAATTGTATTTATTAAATCAATAAATAAAAAATTAAATTTCAACTTTACAAATTTTGACAAATAAATTTAATATTAAATACTATTGATCCACTAAAATAAACTAATGCATCAGATGATTGCATTAATATTCCTGCCAAAGACAGGAACTAATAATAGATCCCATGCAAGAACACTTCAGAAACACATTACACCATTAAAAAATATCTTGTAAGAGTTTTGGGGGTTTGTTGAACTTGGTCATCAGCATTTCGAGAGTTCATGAACCATTGAACTCGTTAACGATCTTCACTGCTTGGTTTTTCCTTTGTCAGAAAATTGGTGAGTTCATGAACTTAAGAACTTGCTAAGAAGCCTATTGTCATTCTTTCTTTTGTCACATTTTTAGAAAACTAATCAAGCCACAGGCAAGGTTCGCGAGTTGATTATAAAAATTAATCAAATTTCAGTAAACGATCTGGAAATGGTCAGCAAAATCTTGAAACTAGGCTTTGTGAAGATTTTGCAAAGGGTTCATGCACATTTGGGGATAAGTGCAACTTTGCACAGGGTGCTAGTGAGTTGCGGGATGATTCTGCTTCTGCTACTCCCTCATTCATGTAACTTTTCATTTCGTAGATTTGTTTCTTTGAATAATTCCGTTCTAGGCCCTCTACCCTCTTGCTGCAGAGACAGAAAAATAAAAATAGAAAACATGAATGCACAGCAAACACTTGCTACAGAAAAGCATAAAAGCATTATTGATTTTCTTCTCATAATCACTAGTTACATCGTGCCTCTCTAAATAGAGGACTTTCAAATGCAAAATCTGCTAAAATAGATCACAGGAAGATTTCTTTTTTTTCTTTTTGTTTTATTCATGCAATACAGCAGAAAACTAAAACCAACATTAATTGCTTTATTTTTATTGTGGGAGAAATTACTTCACCACTCCCCCTTAATTTCTACCACTAACTACTTCAGCATTTACAATGCCCAAATTCTTTCTTAGATGCTTAAAATTCTCCTTTGCTAATGCCTTTCCTGAATATATATATCAATTGGTCTTTAGATCTGCAAAACTCCAAATGGATTTCTCCATTGTTTACCAACTCTCTGATGAAATAAAATCTCATATCAATGTGCTTGCTTCTCTTGTGAAAAACATGATTTTTAGACAATGCAATTGTTGATTTGTTGTCACAAAATATTGGTGTTCACTCCTCCTATGCTTATAATAAATCTATCAATACTCTCCTCATTCAAACTACTTGTCATGTTGCTAATGTGGCTGCTACATACTTTGCTTCAATTGATGAAAGTGTCACCATGGGTTGTTTCTTTCATGCCCATGAGACCACACTTGTTACAAAATGAAAGACATATTCAAAAGTACTCTTCCTATCATCACTACCACATGGAAAATCACTGTCAGTGTAACCAATAAAACCAAAATCATTAGTTGTGGAATATAAAATTCCATACTTTGTTGTTCCTGCCACATAGTTTAATATTCTCTTTCCAACTTGCCAATGTGAGTCTTTTGGTGACTCCATTAATCTCGAGATCAAACTAAGGGTTAGAGCAAGAAGTTGAGTATAAATTTCGTGGAAGTCTTCGGCGGATGAAAAATGTTGCTTGAAACAAGAGCATGAGCTGAATGGTTGCCCATTACGAAATGGGTTCCCATTTACGATCAGGCACCCGAAGCTAAAATGGGCACCCATTATGGAATGGGTACCCATTTTTGAAAAGTATATTTTTTTTAGAAAACAGGCATGTAACTTCATTTTAACAGCTACAAGCCATCGAAGACAAGGGAGAATGATGCCAAGAATGGGTACCCGCATTGACTGACTACATTTCCCACCTCCAAACCATCCCTGCCTCCTCAGATTGATTAATCAGTGCCCCAGGTTGGTTACCCATCCATTTCTAACAATTTTCATTGTTTTTTTCTTTGTATTTTGTTGTTTTTGTAATTTTAAACTGTATATATTCAATCTCAAATAAAAAATAAGTAAACCCTAATGCATAAACTATAAACCTTTAATTCAGAAACAGTAAACATTATTTCATAAAGACTAAACTATAAAAATTCACAAAATAGGGTTTCATAAATAGTAAAACGTAAAACCCTAATTCATAAACTAGCATTTCATAAATAGTAAAATGTAAAATCATAATTCATAAACACTAAACCCTAATTCATAAACTAGGGTTTCATAAACCAAACTAACTTATTCTTTAAAACCAAAATGACTTATTAAACCTAAACCTAAAACTTAGAAACTTCACTTTATTATGTTTAAATTTTTAATTTAAACATATGGACATATATATAATATTTTTACAAACAGTTATGGCCACATGAAAATCCCTCCATGACCTACTTGGTTCGATAGAACTTAGATAGGTTTCTGACATATGTGCTTAATAATAAACCTTTAAGAATGATATTTCAAAATCATTTGAAATTGTTTGCAATTTTGAATCACTCCAAAAAATGAACAGTACCTTACTTGGCAAGGCCCCTGCTTATAAGGTTTTAGGGACACATCATCAAATATGATGCCACATCAACATATGTAATGGCACGAATCTTCCAATTTATGACCCCATTCTTCCATGGTGTGTAGTGAATTGTGTGGTGAAATGTGATGCCATAATTAATAAAAATTTGTTAAAACTCTATGAAGATACACTCACCTCATTTAGTACGCTAAATAAATTTGATCTTTAATCCCTTTTCATCCTTTAGTCCTCATCCATTTAGGAGACTATAGTAGATACTATTGTTTACATTCCATGTATCTCTTCCTCCCTAGTCTACTTCCCCAAATTATAAGCAATGATTTGATAGTCTAAGGATAGCATCTCTTTGTCATCTTTATTGACCATTAGACTTGCCACCTTTGTAATCCTAGACCTAGAAGGATACAATCTAATAGACAAAAGAGTTCTAGTCTTCTCAGGCCAAAGAGCTTCAATCATCACCAATATGGACAACATATCCTTTGAAAATTGTTTTATGGTCTACTTTCTTCTTTGAATGATCACATAAAGCTAGGTTGGAACCAAGGAATTAAATGGATCTATAAATTTTTTTCATGAGGTGGTGGGAAGGCCTATTCTTCTTGTTGCTCTACTAGATCCAACCTATTAGGCAATTTCCCCATTTCCTCCAATAACTTCTCCCCTTTAATTATTTCTTCTATGGTGAGAGGATTGATAACATTGGCTTTCTCCTCTTTATCCTTTCCATGGGGGAGAACCTTTGACTTTTTCCTTTTCAACTCATGCCTCTTCTTGGTTATCCCTTGGATGAATTGTTCCTCCGTGTTGCTCTTACCACTTAAGCATGCTAGTTGCTTCACTTTTCTCCTTATCCTTCTTCTCAAACTATTCTTCTATTAAATCCTTAACTTTTTCAATGTTGGAGAGGGAGGGTGGAGCGTTAGGAGGGGAAGAGGGAATAGACCTTGGAATAGAGGGGGTAAGAGAAGCTATTTCTATAGTTCCTTCCTTATTATGTCAAGGCATGGAAATTGTAATGAATAGGCATGGTTGAATCAATTGGAGGTGTAAGAATGGTTTTAAAAGAATGAGATTGGATAGGAATAGTAGATGTGGAAGCTTTGGGAATAGAGTCTTTCTAGGCTGACATCCTAACCTTAGTGGAGATGGGAATAACTGGAGGAAGTATGGGCTGCATGGTTGGATTCTTTTGCACAAGAAGAGAGGATGGGATTTCGATAGTGGACGGTTTCTATGGAGGTGGCTTGGTTGTCCCTCTCATCTTCTTCCTTAAAGGAATTTCTTCTTCCTCCACATCTCCTTATGCTCCTATAGTTTTCCTCTTGTAAGTTTTCTTGGCCTTTTGACTAGACATAAATTTCTTCCCTTTAGAGGCCTCCTCCTTAAAATATTAAGACTATTTTCCTCAAGAACATTATCTAGTCTTTCAATATGAAGAATACTTCATGCCTTTTTTGATGTTGTGGAACAAAAGGAACTCTAAATTTAATCATCTATTAAGACCTTTAAGAATTTATAGCTTATAGTGGGTAAAGATAAAACTAAGTACTTTTTGTTGAGGCGTCAAATAGTTCCCCCCAAAAAAGGGTGCACCAATAGGTGTACATTAAGTCATGTTTTGTAGGTGGGCTGATACAACATCATGTATGATTGGTTATTTAGTCATTAAATTTTTTGTAGTTATAGTACAACACTAACAAGCTTAAAGTCAAAACTAATCTACTAAACTTTATTTGCCATTAATGTAGATCTGATCTGCTCAGCTACTTCATTTAAAATATTTTTGCATTTATTATTGTAGGTTGATGATTCAAATGTTTGCATTGAAAGTAAAATATCTCCTAGCTACTCCATGATTCAATATATTTTCTGCATTTAATTTTAGCACGCACACATTCCCTTTGACAGGGATATTTGTTCACAACCCATGGGGGTGAATTTATTGTGAGAGATGACTGAGGTCCTGTATTTTCAAACAGAGCCCTCTACGGTAACCTTGCCTTTTTTATGAAATACACAATCTGTTTTACCTTTTCATGCATGTTTTTTAGCACTATGTAAATTAAGATTGATTTGTATGTAAATGTTTGTTACTTAAAATTTTGTTCTGCTCTTACCTCTGTTAGAATCAGCTAAACATGTGTAAGTTTATCAGTTGTATCTAGTTATTTTGTGCATTCTCAGTATAGTGAGAGCTCCATAATCAAACTTGGTGTATCACCTCCATTAATTTACAATTTCATCATCTCCCTCTTTCCACAACGGTGGATAGATTAGGTTTAGTCTTAGGATAGCTAAATCTCTTATTCAAGAACCAGCCTCTCTCTAGAGATTTGATCTCCCTACAGGGTCCCACACCTGGAGATCATCTCAATGTTTCACTGCATTGTTGGAATGAAAGATTTATTTTTAATTTTTTGTGGCATGGAAGCTAAGAAGGTGGAGGATATTAAAATATTTTTTGGGAATTTATTTTGTGAGTTTTTAACTCATTTTTTTTTGAGATGGATTTTTTAATGGAGTTGATTTTGTGCAGAGAAGAAAATGATGAATGATTTTTTTGTGAGGAGAGGATTTTTATAAAAGAGATTTTATTTTTTTCTAAGGGCAGACATTTTTGTGAGAAGATTATATTTTTGAGAAGATGATGAGATTGATTTTTATTGAAGATTTCTTTTGATGCAAAGAGGATTTTTTTAATGAAGAATATGAAGTCTTTTGTTGTAGATTGAAGAATTTTTTTTAGAAGACAGAGATTTTCTATAGATTATGAAGGGTCAAGATAATAAAATGGCAAGAGAGATTAACAAAATATAGAGAAGATTTTCATATTGGAATGATGGATAGAAATTGTTTTGCAAAGATTGATTTTATTTTTGCACATGAATATTAAAATATTTTTGCAAATGATTTTTACAGATTGAAAAATATTGTTGAAAGGAAATCGAAAGACAATTGAAGAAGATGAATATGCAAAGAAGAGGAATTTCAAGAGATTTTTTGTTTATAATTTTTTTACAGGTGCTCTGTGAAAGAATGGGATTATAGGAATATTAAAAGACATTCAATATTTATATAATGGTTTTTGCAGATGTATTGAATATGAATTTTGAGAGTGTGGTCTAATATGCAGTGAAGACATTTTTGAAGAATCATTTGAGAAGAAAGTACAGATGATATTGTGAGATCATGTTTATGCATGAATGAACCAAACAAGAATGAAGGCTTTATACCAAGAGAACTTACAGATTGAATAATGAAGACAATATGATGTTGATTATGTTTCTGGAGAATTGGTTGTGAATTGGTAAAGATGCTGAAATTCAGATTGGTGCAAATTTAGAGAAGGTTCTATAATGGTGCAAATCAGATTGTGTTGCAATCATTTCTTGTACACCTTGTTGTATTGTTTTGATGATGGTGATTGCATTTGTCAGTGAGGCTTGTAGGTCAGTGAGACTTTACATTTGTTAGTAAGACACATATTGTAGCCAGTGAGGCTTTTGTGTAGCCAGTGAGGCTTGCCTGGTTAGTGAGACCTTCATGTAACCAGTGAGGTTTTGAGAGGTTTTGAATAAGCCATTGAGGCAGTTTCATAGTGGTTTTTATTCTCCTTGAGGGTTTTCCACTCATCATATCTTGAGTTATATTTTTTATGTGTCTTCATGATCTATGTTTAATGTCCTGATTCATGCCTTCAATATTATAATTGTACATCTGTGAGTTAATAAGTACTTTTTCCTTTCTCTCTCTTTATCCTATAAGTCAAAATGATTAAAACTGTAAATTTATACAACACCAATTCACCCCTCCTCTTAGTATTGTCCTAGACTCCAACAATAGAATCCATGGAGAGTGAAAAAATATTCAAAACTAGTCATACTAAATGTTGATCCAAGTGCAACCAGTGTAGAGTAAAAAGTAGAAGTGAAGACCTGATAGGGACCTTTTAACTTTGACAAAACCAAGAAGACACATTCCTTATCTATTTTTGTTTTACCACAATCTTGAAGTTGAGTTCAAGAAAAGACTTGAACTTGACTAAGTAATCTTCAATTGAAGGAAAGGCATCAAGAGACAAAGTTGTTAATTCAACATCCAATTGAAGTATTTTGAACTCATCAACTTTACCAAATAAATCACTAAATTTGTCCCACATTTTCTTGGGAATTGTACAATTACTTAGATGAAATTGCAAGTTATCAAATATATGGAGGCCACTAAATCCCATTGCCTCATCTAACTTATTGCCATAGACAAATTGTTTATACACCCTATTGAATTGTAGTTGTTGATCATTTAGCATTTTCCATAACCCTTTAGATTGAAGAAGTTGTTGTACTTTTCTTTTCCATGTGTGAAAATTGTGTGGTGATAACAGATCAATTTCAGGATCCATGCTGAAATAAAACACAATGCGGCATGTAAATTGTGCCAAATAGACACCCCAAGTTTGATTAAAAAATGTAAAAGAAGCCCCCCCAAAATTTGGCACTTTATAACTCAATGTGGATTACACTAAAAATACTGAGGTTACATGAATTATTAATAATAAATGTTAATAGTATATGGTAAACTAACTAGTCATGATGCTACCCTCAATAAAAAAGATAGTGGTTT